>CM060734.1:32999069-34314805 GCA_030704615.1 Takakia lepidozioides
ACAACAGAATTGTAGCAGGTCGCTCCAAAAATTAGATCAACTAGACTCACGAAACAAGACGTAAGTATATCCTTTCTCTGGGCAAGGAAAAAAAATGGAGAAATACCAACCCAACAAGGAACACAACCATAGAGAATGAATACAAAATAGGCACCCTTGTCAATATTCAAGAAAGGCAATTAACCACCTTGTGTCAAAATGCACATGCAAGAAGTATAGAATCAGGCGTGAAAGATCGCAGCGGTGGCTCGTACTTTGTAGAGTTCAAGTGGAAAGTTACTAGTCATGATCTCATTTGGATGGGCAATATGCCATCTCTTTCCAGGCGCTACAACAGAAACATTCATGCTTGCAGGAACCTTAATTCCAGATATGCCGCACACCAAATCGACTGGCCACGAACTTGAACGAAACTTACCAAGGGTAGAGTCAGGCAACAATCAAGTGCTTTCCAGCGATGGCACACCCAAGGCACCCCCGCCCAAGCTCCTCCTCTACCTCGTGCCTCTGCTGCTATGGCTAGCAACACACAATGTTGCACTTTATAAGCTCTGCTCGCATCGCCCGCTTCCTTGCTACCACCACCCAAGCGCGCCAATAGAAACACAGAAAGAAATGAAAATGAACTTCACGCATGCGTAGAGTTGATGAAACAATCACAAGCTAAAATCTTACAAAATGTAAGCAAAAACTTTTGTGATCAAACATTCCCAATCTCTTCCCAATCTCTTCACATCCAATCCCAATCAAACTCGTACGTCCTGGCTAGCTTCTAGTGCGCATCGCACGTCATACATGGCAGCTCGTCGTCCCCGACTTCAGTCTAGCCCAACGCGACCAGCCATCTTCCAGCACCCCCGAGATGAAGGAACCTCCAATCGACGGTAATAACTTGATGTACAAAAACATCAACGGCTACAATAATTCAACTTTTCCACTTCATTCCCGGGCTTGATTGCTTGCCGTTTTCTACTTCATATGTACATTTTTTATGGACTGCAAGTTGCCGCTTTTGGATGGCCCGTACCATGCTTCTACCCACCAAGGGTCAGTACCAATTAAACAGGCGAGGTACAGAATGAATCCCCAACTATGCACAGAAGGTTGGAGAAGAGATCAAGAAGTTGGCTGAGGCTAAGTTATATACCCGATAGAGTATACAACTTGGTTGTCACCCATTGTGATATATTCCCAAAAAGAATGGTAAACTGAGAGTTTGTGTGAACTATAGAAGTTGAATGCTTGCAAGAAGAAAGATCCCTTTCCCTTTGCCATTCACAGAAGCGGTATTGGACTCTATGGCAGGCCATGAGATGTACTCATTCATGGATGGCTTCAGTGGTTATAATCAAGTGCAAGTGGTAGAAGAAGACCAGGGAAAGACAGCTTTCATCACAGACTGAGGTGCGTATGCATACAAAATCATGCCTTTTGGACTTTGTAAGCACCAGAACCTTTCAGAGAGTGATAAGTGAATCTTTTCATGAGTATATCTGGATGATTCATGCAGGTGTTCTGGATGATTTCAATGTGTACAGCTCTAAGAATGAGCACTTGCTAAATTGGAGTTATGTCTGACAATGCAGGTGAGAGGTTGGAGAGTTTGGGCCGAACCAGAGAAGTGACTGTCTGTGTGAACATCAGGGGTGCTTTTAGGACAAATGTTGTGTAAGAGGGGACTTCTTGTGGATCCAGGAAAGACAAGAGGCCATTAAAGCCTCTCACACCAGTAACTGGTAGAGTCTAAGAGAATTCCTTTGGACAAACCAGTTATTCCAGAAATTTGTCAGACGGTATGCACAGATAAGCAGCACCATTGAGCAGCTTCTGAAGAAAGATGCAGTGTTTGCATGGACAGCTGAATGTCAACAGGCTTTTGAGGAACTTATGTCGCGCGGCTTTTACTCACCCATCCCTTCGCTATTCGAGGCGGAAACTCCAAGATAGAAGAGTTGGAAATCTCTAAGTACTCAGCCCCGCGCAGAACAATCAGTCATGACCTACAGCTAGTGTATCATGGGGGTGTTTCCTATTTGTTTCCCTTTTGGTATTCATGTTAGCTATCTTACCATTGATAATTAAGTATCAGTTTGCTTTATCAATCTATTGGATTCCATCAACTCATCCATTCATTCACAGCTTCACTCAGATCTCTCTACACAGTGTGATTGTATCGTAAAAGTATCCGATTATGATTTATCAGGTATCAGGCCGAAGCCATTGTGTCTCTAATCTGCTCTACAATATCATTACAGCCTTGCATATATCAAGCATCTACTCATCATCTCTCTATCTTCACTTCCGTTCTTCATCTCTGCCCGATCCCCTCTCCTCATGACCAAGAAGTCCTCCTCCGAATGATATCCCTCAATTCCCCGTTTCTTCCTTTATCTTCCTATCCGTGGTTCTAACCGTTTCCCTCACTAACCGTCGTCTGTGAACTAACATGTTCCCTTCGCAGGTGTTGTTCCCACAGTCGTTCCCTGTCCTACTCTTCGTTCCCTATGATCGTGACAGCTGTGTCAAGCTGTGACTGGCTGTGTGAAACTGTGACGGGCTGTGACTGGCTGTGCGACTGTTTTGGCTGTGGGATTGTGACGGGCTGTTGTGTGGCTGTGCCGGGCTGTGTGTGGCTGTTGTGTGACGGCTGTTGGATGTTGGCTGTGTTGACTGTGTGTGTTGTGTGTGTGTGTGACGACTGTGACGGGCTGTGTTGGCTGTGTCGGCTGTGTGGGACGTGGTGACGGGCTGTGTTGGCGCTGTGTTGGCTGTGTTGCTGTGTGACGACTGTGACGGGCTGTGTAACCCCCTCTACAGTGCGCTGCTGTCACCCCTAAGGCTCCTGTTGGTCTCAGTCTGTGCAAAAATTAAGGGTACCCTACAGATCCCGTATAAGTGTCTAAGTCCCCGACAGTCCTCTAACATTACCCCTTCCCCCCTCAAAAAGCCGTGTCCTCACGGTTTACTGATTTCGACTAGCAAACCTTTGTGAGTGAGCACCTTTTGACGTTGAGAGTTTCGTGGCGGACTGTGTGTACGAGCCCGAGGTCTGTCTCTGGTTGACGGAGATGGTTGATCACTACCTGGATAAGTGAGGCCCTCTGGAGGCTGATATCGAGGTAACCTTTCCGGCATAGGAGACCCCCGTCGCTTCTTCTCTGCCATCTGAACTGCATAGTCTTCTCCCATGTCAAAAGAATTCGGTGAAGAAACAGTTGTATCAGAATCCTCATCGCCTCTCAGGTGTTTTAATTTTCGAACTTTTTGTGGAATCATCTGGGGCATACAATGCTGTCCTACCATGTCTGGAAGTTTGTATTTACAACTTGGTGTAACCGCTGAACAGCAAAATTGGTGTAGACACTGAGCTCCTTGTCTGTCCAGGTAGTGGGGTACCAATTACTGGTGCAGCGTGCAAGTATTTCCATGCCACATGTCCCTTTATAGAAAATGTCATCAATGCCGAATTTCTGTGTTGACAAATGGTTCCAGGCCGCTTGAAACCATGAACGAATTTGAGAATCCTTTTGCATCATAACTTTTGGGTCATATAGGTACATATGAGGTGGCACCGAAGGTAATACCCAATGATCTCCACTGGAATAACTCAGAAAGCGTGTTTGCATCTTTTGTTGCTCAATGTGGTAACGTACCAGAAAACAAGCAGCGTAGTATAACCCGCATCCCATGACAATACTTGCTACCTCCTTGGTCTTGGTATAAATGAGTCCATGTACAACCTGGAAAGCAATTAATTCCCTCAACATGGTACCTGCCTCGTGCCAGTATTGTGCAAAGTGATGATCTTCAATATGTCGATTGTTCGGAAGAACTTTAGTCCTAGTTGCCACTGGCAGCCAAATACGCATGATTTGGTAGTAATGTGCGAATGACTGCGGAGGACTAAATTCTTTCCAAGCCAAATCCAACATGATGGGAATTTGGTTGAAGGGCATAATCATAGCCCTACTGTACTCCCTTGCAGCTGGAGTTTTAGGTGGGTTAAAAGCGGCATTGCCCCATACCTCCGGCTGTGGTGGCTGTGGTGTGGTTGTAGTAACCACAGGTTCAGCTACTGGTACAGTGACTTGTTGTGGTGGTGGTGGTACTGGCTCTTGTATCATTGGCATCTCCTGCACCTCCTGTGAAGACTGAAAAGCCAAAGTTCTGGCTTGTAAATAAGAAGCCATTAGCTGTTCCTGAGGGATATAGACTCTTTTGTCGATGTTTGAAGTGAGGTCTTCCACTTGAGTCTGCAGTCCGTCTACATCCTCTTGTAACTCTGCTATCCTACTATAGACATTGTCTATAGTAGTTGTGGCAATGTTCTGCACCTGCAGCCTGAGCTCATTCATCTCGCTTTGGGTGAGCTTTCGTGGTGCTTTGCCCTCTACTGGCCCTTGTGCTAACCAGACCTGCATAAGGCTGTTATCCACCAAGTTGCTTGTGGTTCCCCTGAGAGTTTGCTCCTCTCTTAGCTTGTACAATTCCAACTGCTGTTGTAAAGCCTCCATGCGCTTCGCCTGAGGTTCAACCAATTGCGCATAAGCAGCAAGTAGATTATTGGCTTCCTTCCAAGCCTTGTTATTGACCGCGATTTCATTTCTATTGGCCATGATGGTTTGTTGCAACTCCACGATGTGCTTCTCTTGATCAGCTTCAATCTGCCTGTATTGCTTGAAAGTATCTTCATTGCGACAGATTGTATTCTTCATATCGACAATGAGCTTCATTTGCTCAACATTCTCTTCTTCTGCCTTCGTACATTTTTCCGCTTGACTGTTTATTTCTTTTGTAGATTGGTCAAGCATAGTTGTGAATGTAGCACATTGTATCGCCATCCTGTCATGCACTGTCTGCAACTCCGTATGTAGTGCATTCACTTCTTGCAACTTGCTTTCATGCTGCACCTGCATTTGGTATAGCTGTTGCTTATGTGCTTCGTGCAACTGGTCTTGCGCGAGGCCTGCCTCAATCAATTGTTCCTTGGCCAATTGCAAAGCCATTTCTGTATTTCCCAAGTCCTGCTGCATCTTGAGAGTGACCTCTTCATCGACCTTGTTTGCACACTCAGTGGCTAGTCGAGCCTCAAACTCCTTCCTGAGTTCCTCTCTCAAGGCTGTCAATTGGGTAATTGGAACATGGGATTTGACATAAGTCCCCAACAAATTAAGTGTCCTGCCTATGGAACTCATCAGCATTGCCTGTTGAGGGTCATCATGGTGAGGTTGCTGCTGTTCCTCCTGATCTTCAACAGTGTGATGTCTCACGAACCATTCAGGCCATTGTCCCACCGGATTTTCTTCCTGAACTACTTCATCTATCACCGGTGCTACAGTGTCATGACCTTCCGCCTGTGGTACCTCCGACACAGGTGTGTGTATTATATGCACCTCAGGATTTCCCTTGGGCAACTGTTGCACCTCTGGGATCTCTGTCTCCTTGACCAGACCAGAATATTCATAGAGAAGGTCCCCCTTCTCCATTTCTGCCACTATCTGTTCTGTAGTTGGAATATCTAACCCTTCTCTTTCCAAATCAATTATTTCTGGTTGAGCTGCATGGATAACTTGTGACCTTGTGACAAGTCGATCAGCTGGCTGTGATGGTTGTGATACAGAAGTAACTTCCTCCTCCCTCTCTGAAGGTCCTGCTTCCAGTAATAGCATTTCTCTGTGCTGCTGTGCCCCTTCCTGGCCATGAGCTTGGGAAACATTATCATGCGGAATCCGTGAAGCCAGTGGATCCGCCACTACAGTCTTTCCCCGTCTCTGCCTCTTAGTCTCGGGTTGCCCTGCTAGTCCACCCTCACTGTGTGAAGAGCCTTGCTCTTCCATTGCAGTTGTTTCTGGCTCAAACACTCCCATTTCCTTTCTTTCTTGCGCATCAAGTATGCCAGAATCAAGGATTATTTGAGCAATGATTGGGCCAGACACTATGATAGGAGACTTTGCGGTAGTACCTTGTAATCTTTTCATCTCCTCTACCAGTGCGTTGTACATTATGTCCGCCCATTGTACCTCTTGTCCCTTCAGGCCTTTGAGTATTTCCTCCGTGAAGGATCTGCTCAAATACTGTTGGTTCTGTTTCATGGCAATCAGAACGTTCAATACCTGGCCTACCTCTTTTAGCCCTGGGTACACAGCCTTGGTACAAGCATAACCCTGAGTTTTAAAGAAACTCCCTTCTTGGAATAAGTCCCCTATTTGCAGTCTTGCCCTGTGTTCCTCCACATGCACCTGACCTGCTGGCAATCGAAACAATTGCTGGAGGTATAGGGGAGTAATCATCAATTCAACTCCCTTCACCGTTGTTGTTCCTGTCCTTGGCTCAAAGTTCTGCAAAAATTGTAACATGTACTGTCTATGGTGTAATGTCCAATCTAGGCTTTGCAATCCTTGCAATCTCAGCTCCTCCAGTATCTGTATCGCCTGTGGGGTAGCAATCGTTTGTTTCTGCAGAATTGTGGTGCTCTTCACCCTGATTTCCTCCATTCCTCTCACTCTCTTCATTTTAGACTCACAGAACTGTTTTGGCTGTAACAACTGCAGGAATGCCTGTAGTGCAAAGCATAAACGTATGGTTGCCGCAGAAAGCTATGGGTAATTTCTTGTAAGCCTGCGGGGCTTGCAAGCATCGCTCAAGAGAAAAGCTCCGCTCTGTCCTTTCGTGTCTATGCCACTGCGTAAGTAATATTGCGAGCGTATAGTCTGTTAGTTCCTCCATAGTTTCCAAGCTATAGCATTGATGGTCTGTCCGTCGAGACGCCCGTTACTCAGAACGACGCCGCCTCTTGCGCTCAATTTCCCTCCATTTTCTTGATCCTTTCTCTGGTTTTCTATTGGCTGTATCCGCTGTGACTGGATTTTAGATTTTATTTTCTTTAGTGGACTTTCCCTGTTGGATAGTCCACTAGGATCACACATGTGACAAGAATTCCGCTTTTCTGTACTTGCCGTTCGTTCCGTTTCCCTTTTTCCGTATTCATTAATGGGCCCGCCTTTCATCCTTTTGACGGCCGTTCTTGTCCTCTTTCTTTTTGACACCTGTTCTTGCACTTCCTTCTCGGCTGTGTGTCGCGCCCTGACCTCCACGTGTCTATTTTTAAAGTAATTTCCGTTTTCTCTTCCGTCAGCCATTTTCCTGAAGTTATTATGCGTCCACTTGTCACTGATTCTATGGATCGTGTAACTTTAGTAGGCTGTGTTGAGAGCTGTGAACAGGCTGTGTCATACTGTGTTACGCTGTGTGATAGGCTGTGATGCACTGTGGTAAGCTGTGATAGGCTGTGTGACACGCTGTGGTAGGTTGTGATAGGCTGTGTTGCGCCGTGCTGGGCTGTGATAGGCTGTGTCACGTCGTGATGGGCTGTGATAGGCTGTGCTTTGCCTTGATGGGCTGTGATAGGCTGTCAGTCGTGATGGGCTGTGATAGGGTGTGTCACGTCGTGATGGGCTGTGATAGGCTGTGCTTTGCCTTGATGGGCTGTGATAGGCTGTGCTTTGCCTTGATGGGCTGTGATAGGCTGTGTCACGTTTGTTTTGCCCGCCCTGGTCATATATGCTGGGCCTAGCGACAAGTGCTCCATACTCCGTTCGTAACACTGGTGCAGCCCGTGACTGCTCTTGCGGTTCAACATGCAAATCATGCTGCAAGGGTTTGTCATGGATACCACTGTACCCCTTCAACTTATTGGCATTGACTCTTCCCAGCATTTCTTTGTTAATGGTTTGTAACATGGCGGTGTTGTTATCATACATCTTTTGTATGACATAAGGTCCTTTCCATGGTGATTTAAGCTTAGAAGCTTGAATCTTTCCTTTCTTCTGCAACCATAGAACCAAATCCCCCGTCTTAAAAGTCTTTAACTTGCCTTCATCAAACTGTTCCTTTCGCTTCATCTGAATTCTGGTCATATTATCAGCTGCATCAGCACGTACTTCTTCCACATGGTATAATTCATGTTTCCTGACCTTGATGGAGTCTTGCAATTCCATTCTCTTTCCCCACTCCGTTCTCATGGTAGGTAACAGGAATTCCACTGGAAGTAAGGCTTCCATACCATAAACTAATTGGAATGGTGTATACTTAGTGGTGACTTTATATGAAGTCCTGTATGACCACAAAGCTGTCAGCAGCTTTGTATCCCAATCCGTTCTGTTTGCATTGACTATCTTAGCCAAGATAGTACATAGTATTTTGTTGGTAGCCTCTGCCTGCCCATTACCCTGTGGGTAATATGTTGTACTCTTTCTATGCACAATCATAAACTCTTTAGTCAACAACTCAATGGTCTCATTCATGAAGTGACTTCCCTGATCACTGATAAATTCTAAGGGACAGCCAAATCGTGTAAGTATGTTCTCGTACAGGAACCTTGCTGTGGACTTGGCTGTGTTGTCCCTCAAAGCTTTAGCTTCCACCCACTTTGTAGTATAATCAGTGGCTGTAATTATGTACCTGTTTCGTGTATTCTTGGATGGTGGGTTAATTGGTCCAACAAAGTCTAGTCCCCATTTCTGAAATGGTTCCGTAGGCATTGTAGGATGCAAGGCCATCCTTCCAGATCTCTGCAAAGGTCCTAGCCTCTGACATTCATCACACTTCTGACAATACTCGTGTACATCTTTGAACAAAGTAGGCCACCAGTATCCTGCGAGTAGTATCTTTCTACTGGTAGTCTCTTCTCCAAAATGACCTCCAGCCACTCCTTTATGAACTTCCGCCAAAACTTTATTTACTTCATGGTGGTACAAGCATCGTTTTAGTACTCCATCAGGTCCTAACTTATACATTCTGCTTCCTACCATAGTATAAGGTAAAGCTTTGATAGCGATTCTCTTCCTCTGCTCCTTACCATAACTAGGTGGGCACTGACCATGAGCAAGGTAGTATCTGATTGGCCACTGCCAATCTAACCAGTCATCTGCACTTCCCTGCACCTCCACTGCAAAGAGACTCGCATCTGGTAATTGATCATCTATTCCTGTGGCTGGTTCTCCTGTTGACAATCGTGACAAATGATCCGCCACAAGATGCAGTCTCCCAGGCTTGTAAACAACCTCGAACTCAAACTCGTGCAAGATTATCAACCATCTTGCTATTCTTCCGCTTATCAGAGGTTTGTTTACCAGGTATATCAGAGCCTGGTGATCCACATAGAACATAAACTTCTTGCCCAACAGGTAATGCCTGAATTTCTTCACTGCATAGATCATTGCCAATGCTTCTCTTTCCGTTGTGCTATAGTTCCTCTCAGCACTGTTCATCAACCGGCTAGCATAGTACACAGGTGAATCTATATTCCCTGTAACATTCTGGGCTAACACCGCTCCCAACGCTTCTCCTGATGCATCGCAGTGAACATGGAATACTACATGCCAGTGAGGGTTAATCAGCACAGGTGTAGTTGTTACTGACAGTGTAAGTTCCTCAAATGCCTGTTGACATTCAGCTGTCCAGGCAAACACTGCATCTTTCTTCAGTAGTTTGCTCAATGGTGCTGCTATTTGTGCATACCTTTTGACAAATCTCCTGTAATAACTGGTTTGCCCAAGGAATCTCCGTAGACTTTTAACATTCACTGGTGGTGGAGAGGCTTTAATGGACTCTGTCTTTCTGGGATCCACAAGGAGTCCCTTCTTACACACAATGTGTCCCAGAAGCACCCCTGAGTTCACACAGAAAGTACACTTCTCTGGATTCAGGCCCAGACCTCTCATCCTGCATCTGGCCAAACATAACTCCAATTTATGCAAGTGCTCACTCTTAGAGCTGTACACACTGAAATCATCCAAGAATACCTGCATGAAATCATCCAGATACTCATGAAAAGATTCACTTATCACTCTCTGAAAGGTCGCTGGTGCATTACAAAGTCCAAAGGGCATGACTTTGTATGCATAAGCCCCCCAGTCTGTGATGAAAGCTGTTTTCCCTTGGTCTTCTTCTGCCACTTGCACTTGATTATAACCACTGAAGCCATCCATGAATGAGTACATCTCATGGCCTGCCACAGTGTCTAATACTGCTTCTGTGAATGGCAAAGGGAAAGGATCTTTCTTCGTACAAGCATTCAGCTTCTTATAGTTCACACATACTCTTAGTTTGCCATTCTTCTTGGGAACTATAACAATGGGTGACAACCAAGTTGTATACTCTATTGGGTATATAAACTTAGCCTCAGCCAACTTCTTTATCTCTTCTCCAACCTTCTGTGCGTAGTTGGGATTCATTCTATACCTCGCCTGCTTGATTGGTACTGACCCTGGTTCCAGTTCAATCTTATGCTGACAGACTTCAGGTGGTATCCCTTTTAGATCCTCATAGCTCCAAGCAAATACATCTCTGTATTTGATGAACAAGCTTTTAGCTTCTTCGAAGAATTCCGGCTCCAAATCAGCTCCTACTTTCACCATCCTCGGTTCCTCTTTAGTTCCCACATTTACTTCCCTCACCTGCTCATCAGCTGTGATTGTCCAACCAGTCACCACTTCATCCTGTAAGCTCACAGTGGCTGGTTCTTCTAGGATTTCTATTTCTCCTTCTCTTTCTTCATAGAAATGTGATGGGTAAATGCTGGTTTCCTCTTCAGTTGGTGTTGCTGTCACTACACCACAGCAGATACCTCTCAAACAACTTAGGCTTTCCAGCCGCATCTCTGCAACCTGCTCCCACTCTGGGTGTGCAGCAAATAGGGTAGCTTCCTGCTCCTCATCCAGTCCTCCTTTCCAGTCATACTCTCTGACTCCTCGAGGTCTTCTTGTAGCAGGTAATCTACTAGATTTCTTTGTGGTAATTTGTATCTCGTGTATCCCATTATGCACGGTTAGTAACTGAGAATTCCAGTCATGGAATACCCTGGCCTGTTTCAGCCACGGACGTCCCAATAATAAGGAGTAAGCCTCCATGACTTCATCCATTTTTAATACAGTTACTGTGATCATAAAGATCATTTTCTGTATCTGTATCTTAACTCCTCTTATTAATCCCAATGGCTGTACACTTCTTTGATCTGCCATTGTTACTGTAAATGGGGCTGGTTTCATGTTACTTAGACCAAGCTTCTTCCTTAATTGGTCTGTCATGATATTTACTCCAGAACCACCATCTATCAGTACATCAGTTAGTTCTGTGCTTCCAATTCTCAATTGGATTACTGGCATAGAATCATCAAAGTCCATGACTGTTCTCGCCCTTCCGGCTTCACATTATAACTGGTCACCTTGCTGTTCAGGTCTGTGTTTCCTGTCTCTTGGGCAATTCGATTGATTGCTTGATACAGCCTGTGCCTACAATAAGGTGCCACAGCTAATAGCTGTCCAATGGTAATTTCTGCTTTGGTCTGGCATATTACTTCAGCCAAAGTCTCTTCATTACTTTGCATGTCTGCATCTTCTTTTTTCCTTTCTTCCTCACTCCCTTCTTTTTCTCCATCCGAATCAGAGGAATCTGCCACAGGAATATCAGTACTCTTTTGCATTTCCCTTATAGTATCTGCCACTTCCTTGTGCAGTTCCTTCTCATCTTTCCAAGTCTCTTCATCTTCAGGCATATCATTGCCACTTCCATTCTCATCTTCTTCCTCTTCTACTGGAGGTATTAGTTTGGCTTTACTTCTTGTTACTATCATTGTACTTACTTCTGGTACAACACATGGCCTAACCATGTGAGCTGCCACCACTGGGCCCTCATTCACAGGAGCTCTCATCTCATTCTGGTGTCTTATCCAGAATGAACAGGCTGCCTTGCGATGTCCTGGCTGATTACAATAGTAACATAGCTCTTCACCATGGGGTCCTCGCCCTTGGTCTGTTCTTGGATTATTTCTATAATCCTGATTCCCGGGCTGGTAATTCCCCCTTGGATTACCCTGATAGTTGCCTCTGGAATTTCCTTGGTAATTCCCTCTTGAATTACCTCTCCCTTCCATGCCATTGTTATAACCACCAGACCTACCATAGTGGTCCTGATCATTGTTTCTTCTTGGCTGGGGCTGCACCTGATGCACCCTTACTTGCCTAGGTTCTCTTGCAGCTGTCCTTCTGTTGTAGTAACAATTCTCAGTAGAATGGTTATCCATTTTACAGATAGTACAGTGTTTCTCCTTCATGTGGCATTCTGTGGTGGTATGGCCTTCATTCTGGCACTTTGCACACCATACACCCTTCCTCCAATGTGTTGCAGCCTCTGTGGCATACTTCTTCAAGATTTCTTCCAATTTTTTTTCATAGTTATCCCTCTTCAACTTCTCCTTTCTCTTACTCTTTCTTTTTAGTTCTTGCTCTTCTTCTTCATCTGACTCATCCTCAGAGTCCTCATCTTCTTTTTTCTCTCTCCTGAGCATTCCCAATTGCTCAATTCTGTTCGCAGTTTCAAATGCCTCCTCCACTGTATTATGGGGTAACATATCCACTTTCTTTTGCAACTCTGGTCTTAGTCCACTCACAAACCAAGTCTTCTGTAAACCGGGCGCTGGTACTGCAGCCAGCTTTTTCATCATCAATTCCATCTTCTCCATATACTCTTCAACAGTTTCATGCTTCTTCTGCTTCAGCTGTTGTAAACTTCCATACACTTCATCCTCAGTTTTACTTGTCCTGAACCTATTTCGAAATGTTGTATTCAAGCCATTCCAGGTTAGGAAATGATTATCAGGGAATCTTGCATACCATTCACTTGCTTTCTTGATAAGTGAACAAGGAAACAGTCTCATCTTGGCATCATCGCCATTCTCATTGTTCACTATACACATGTGCTCAAATTGGCTAATGTGTACATCGGGATCCCCTTTTCCTGAATATATTGGAAAGGGTGGTTTTGCCCGTGTTGGTTGTAACGCCATCTGTGGCCCTACCTTCTGCCCACTGACAGGTGCTGGCACCCTTGCTGGTGCTGGTCCTTCTGGACCTGTTGTTTTTGTGGTGGATCTTCCACCAAGTGGTGGCCCTTGAGCACTCCCTTGCTTCTGGCCCCACGATATTCACAGTATTCCCAGCTTCAGTTGCACTACTTCCCACACTCCCTGTCCCCCCAGAGCCAGATCCAGGCAGCCCGCCTGATCCCCCTGAGCCGACACCTTCGTTGGCCTGTGATCCAAGTGCTCCACTTGATCCAGGTCCAACGGGTTGGGATGTCCTGGTTGTAGTCTCAACCTCAGCTGTTGGGTCTACTTCTTCATATTCTTCCTCTTCTAATTTCTTCTCTCTGTTTTCATCCTCCAAGTTCTGCCCTTGGGTTTCTTCTTCACTCATGTAACTCAACTGTAATGGTGTTGGAGAGTCTGAACTCTCCGTTGGCTCTGCCACATCCTCTTCTCCTTCTTCACCTTCTGCTTCAGAAACTGGAGTTCCTGCTTTTGGTGTTCCATGCCAACTCTTATCAAAGATTTCTGTCAAGTCTTTTATCCAAGGATGTACCTCAGATCTTTCACCTCGTGATTGATCTTCTTCCTGTACCAATTCCCTTAATCTTTCTTGCAAAGAAACAGAAGGAGTGGCATCCAACTCTAGTTCTTCCGGTATAGGTGATGTACTCTTTGATCTTAATGGTGTGAGAGGTCCAGATGATTCCCCTATGTCTATTCCTCTCTCCCAAAGATATGGATAATTAGCTTTCAGATAGCTTTCTCTTTTTGCTGAATATCTCTGTCGTCTAGCTTCTCTTTCATCACTCATGTCCCATGTCTTTCATTTCTTTTAATGTGGCAATAACCAAAACTCTCTTCTGTAATATCTCTCGTATATGCCTGGGTTTCTTTCAAGCTTCAATGCACCCTTGGCTATACTTGAAGTCTCCGTTACCATATAACCATATGGCAAACAAGTCTGAAAAGCTGTTCTTGGTGTGAGTTTGATCCACAAAATATCCTTTGGAATCCAATTCTTTACCAGTACAAGCTCTTCATGCATATGAGTATAAACATTCACCTTTCTTTCTTCCCAGCCTTCAAACTCTATTCGTTTAATGGATAGCAATGCTATCACATAAACCAATGTTGGTAACCAACGTGCTCTTCCTCTACAGGCTACCTGATAAATCTTTATCACTCCTTTCTCCAGACCCCATTCTGGATCAGCATCATGCACTCGCTTAAGAATATTTTCTTTACAACCGTCTGGCAATTCCAAGAACCTTTGAAAGAATTGTTTGGACAATCTTTCTTCCTTCGTTCCACAGGGAATTTGATTCACTTCAAATTCTTTAATGGTCCAACCACCATGATCCCACCAGATGCCTGTCACATCTGGTTGTTCATGTCTCAGGTCCCCACTATGGTCGCCAAATGTCGCGCGGCTTTTACTCACCCATCCCTTCGCTATTCGAGGCGGAAACTCCAAGATAGAAGAGTTGGAAATCTCTAAGTACTCGCGCAGAACAATCAGTCATGACCTACAGCTAGTGTATCATGGGGGTGTTTCCTATTTGTTTCCCTTTTGGTATTCATGTTAGCTATCTTACCATTGATAATTAAGTATCAGTTTGCTTTATCAATCTATTGGATTCCATCAACTCATCCATTCATTTCACAGCTTCACTCAGATCTCTCTACACAGTGTGATTGTATCGTAAAAGTATCCGATTATGATTTATCAGGTATCAGGCCGAAGCCATTGTGTCTCTAATCTGCTCTACAATATCATTACAACCTTGCATATATCAAGCATCTACTCATCATCTCTCTATCTTCACTTCCGTTCTTCATCTCTGCCCGATCCCCTCTCCTCCATGACCAAGAAGTCCTCCTCCGAATGATATCCCTCAATTCCCCGTTTCTCCCTTTATCTTCCTATCCGTGGTTCTAACCGTTTCCCTCACTAACCGTCGTCTGTGAACTAACATGTTCCCTTCGCAGGTGTTGTTCCCCACAGTCGTTCCCTGTCCTACTCTTCGTTCCCTATGATCGTGACAGCTGTGTCAAGCTGTGACTGGCTGTGTGAAACTGTGACGGGCTGTGACTGGCTGTGCGACTGTGTTTGGCTGTGCCGGGCTGTGACTGGCTGTGTGGCTGTGTCAGCTGTGACGACTGTGTCTGCTGTGACGACTGTGACGGGCTCTGTTGGCTGTGTCGGCTGTGTCTGCTGTGACGACTGTGACGGGCTGTGTTGGCTGTGTCGGCTGTGACGACTGTGACGGGTTGTGTAACCCCCCTCTACAGTGCGCTGCTGTCACCCCTAAGGCTCCTGTTGGTCTCAGTCTGTGCAAAAATTAAGGGTACCCTACAGATCCCGTATAAGTGTCTAAGTCCCCGACAGTCCTCTAACAACTTACATTGTCAGTAACAACTACACCTGTGCTGATTAACCCTCACTGGCATGTAGTATTTCATGTTCACTGTGATGCCTCAGGAGAAGCGTTGGGAGCAGTGTTAGCCCAAAATGTTACAGGAAATATAGATTCACCTGTGTACTATGCTAGCAAACTGATGAACAGTGTTGAAAGGAATTATAGCACAACTGAAAGAGAAGCACTGGCAATGATTTATGCAGTCAAGAAATTCAGGCATTACCTGGGAAGGAAGTTTATGTTTTATGTGGATCATCAGGCTCTGATATATCTGGTGAACAAACCTTTGATAAGTGGAAGGATAGCAAGGTGGTTAATAATCTTGCACGAGTTTGAGTTCGAAGTTGTTTACAAGCCTGGCCATTTGCATCTTGTGGCAGATCATTTGTCACGTCTATCAACAGGAGAGCCCGCCACAGGAGTAGACGACCAATTACCTGATGTGAGTTTATTTGCAGTGGAGGTGCAGGGAAGTGCAGATGACTGGTTAGATTGACAGTGGCCAATCAGATACTACCTTACTTATGGTCAGTGCCCACCTAGTTATGGAAAGGAGCAGAGGAAGAGAATCGCTATCAAGGCTTTACCTTATACTATGGTAGGGGGCAGAATGTATAAGCTAGGACCTGATGGAGTACTTAAACGATGCTTGTACCACCATGAAGTAAATAAAGTTATGGAGGAAGTTCATAAAGGAGTGGCTGGATTATACTGATTATATTGATTATACTACGAAGTGGGTGGAAGCTAAAGCTTTGAGGGACAACACAGCCAAGTCCACAACAAGGTTCCTGTATGAGAACATACTTACATGATTTGGCCGTCCCCTGGAATTTATCAGTGACCAAGGAAGTCACTTCATTAATGAAACCATTGAACTATTGACTAAAAAGTTCATGATTGTGCATAGGAAGAGTACAACTTATTACCCACAGGGTAATGGGCAGGCAGAGGCTACCAACAAAATACTATGTACTATCTTGGCTAAGATAGTCAATGCAAACAGAACAGATTGGGATACAAAGCTGCTGACAGCTTTGTGGTCATACAGGACTTCATATAAAGTCACCACTAAGTATACACCATTCCAATTAGTTTATGGTATGGAAGCTTTACTTCCAGTGGAATTCTTGTTACCTACCATGAGAACTGAATAGGGAAGGAGTATGGAATTGGAAGATTCAATTAAGGTCAGGAAACATGAATTATACCATGTGGAAGAAGTACGTGCTGATGCAGCTGATAACATGACCACAATTCAGATGAAGAGGAAGGATCAGTTTGATGAAGGTAAATTAAAGACTTTTAAGACGAGAGATTTGGTACTGTGGTTGCAGAAGAAGGGGAAGATTCAAGCTTCTAAGCTTAAATCACCATGGAAAGGACCTTATGTCATACAGAAGATGTATGATAATAACACGGCCATGTTACAAACCATTAACAAAGAAATGTTGGGGAGAGTCAATGCCAATAAGTTGAAGGGATACAGTGGTATCCATGACAAACCGTTGCAGCACGATTTGCATGTTGAAACGCAAAAACAGTCACGGGCTACGCCAGTGATACCAACGGAGTATGGAGCACTTGTCGCTAAGCCGAGCGTGTATGACCAGGGCGGGAAGTACAGGTGTTCGCATAGCTATCACAGCCCATCACAGCGTGACACAGCCTATCACAGCACATCACAACGTGTCTCAGCCTATCACAGCCCATCACAGCGTGACATAGCCTATCACAGCCCATCACAAGTGTCACACAGCCTATCACAATTCACCACAGTTAGACACAGCCTGTCATAGTCTGACACAACCCATGCGGGTTACACAGTCCATTGGGTCAGTGACAGGTGGACTCGGGTTAACGTCAGAAAAGTGGCCGTCAAGAGAAGAAGAAGTTTGGAAGACAAACTCGGAGAATATGCCACGCGGAGAGGGGAAGTTGGGGGCATGTCTAAAAGCGGACACGTGACCACTAAGGCGAAGCACACCGCACTGCATAAATTGCAAGAGTGGGTCTCATCATGCAAAACGACAAATCGGGCCGTCAAAGTACCTACCCGGTACATCAGCTAAGACTATTTGTGGGCCCATTAATGCATTCAGAGTAAGGGTAACGGAACCCTTTCCGAGTACAAAAAAGAGGGACCTATGCCACATGTGTTGTCCTACTGGACATTCCAGGTGGGAATGTCCACGGAGGGGGGGTGGAATTAAGAAGTTACCTAAGCAGGCAACAGCCAATCAGGAGTGTGAATTACATGCACGTGGTTCCCTCCAAGAAACAAAAACAAGAAATAGGAAGTGTTATGAGCGGAAGAGTCGGGGTGGCTCCGAATAGCCAGTGTCTTGACGGGAGGGGCAATCAAAGCACTAGCTTTGTAGCTATGGCGGATGTAACGGATTACACACTCGCTTTACTTCTCACACAGTGGAGCACGGACGGACGAATTGAGAATACATTTTCTCTCACTCGATATTTGCAAGCCCCACAGGCTTACACGCACTTACCTGTTCCATTCTGTGCCAACCATACCTTCATGCTTTGTGCTGTTTCAAACAAAGCCTTTTTGTTTGTCTAGAATGAAGAGAGTGAGGGGAATGGAGAATATCAGGGTGAAGAGCACCATGATTCTGCAGAAGCAAACAATTGCTACACCGCAGGTAGTGCAGCTGCTGAGGGAGTTGCGATTGGAGGGGCTGCTACGCAAGGACTGGTCCTTGCATCATCGGCAGTATATGATTCAATTTCTTCAGAACTTTGAGCCTCGGACAAGAGTTACCCAGGTGAGGGGAGTAGATATAGAAATTACTCCCCAGTACTTGCAGCAATTGTTTGATTTGCCATCAAGTCATGTGGATGTGGATGAGCACAGGGCAAGATTGCAAATAGGGAATTTGTTCCAAGAAGGGAGTTTCTTTATGACTCAAGGTTACGCTTGTACCAAAGCCGAGTACCCAGGGCTCAGAGAAGTTGGCCAAATATTGAACGTTCTGTTTGCCATGATACAAAACCAACAATATTTGAGCAGGTCATTCACAGAGGAGATCCTGAAAGCTTTGAGGGGAGAGGATGTAGCTTGGGCAGAGTTAATGTACAATGCTCTGGTGGAAGAGATGAAGAGGTTACAGGGCACTGCTGCTAAGTCTCCGATCATTGTGTCTGGTCGAGTCATTGCCCAAATCATTCTTGACTCTTGCATACTTGATACTCGAGAATGTAAGGAGATGGGAGTGTTTGAGGCAGTAACCACTGCAATTGAAGAGCAGGGCTCTTCACATAGTGAGGGTGGACTGGCAGGGCAACACCAGTCTAAGAGACAGAAGCGGGGTATGACTGTAGTGGCGGATCCACTGGCTTCACGGAAACCGCAAGATGATGTTTCCCAAGCTCTTGTGCAGGATGGGGCACAACAACACAGAGGGCTGTTATTATTGGAAGCACGGTCTTTGGAGAGGGAAGAGGAAGTCAATTTGGTACCACAGCCACCACAGCTAGTTGACTCAGTTGTCTTAGAGGTTCCACAGTTAGAACATGCTATGACACCACCCCCAATTGCTCTGGACGGAGAAAGGTTGGACATTCCCACTACAGAGCAGGTCGTGGCCGAAATTGAGAAGGGTGACCTTCTCTATGAAAACTCTGGCTTGGTAAGGGAATCAGTGGTTATGCAATTTGCTCTAGAGTAGTTGTGAGTGTAGCACATTGTATGGTCATCTTCTCATGTACTGCCTCCAACTCTGTATGTAGTACGTTCACTTCTTGCAACTTGCCCTCATACTTCACCTGCAATTGGTATAACTGTTGCTTATGTGCTTTATGCATCTGGTCCTGCTCGAGGCCTGCTTCAATCAAATGTCCCTTGGCCAACTGCAAGGCAGCCTTTGTGTCCTCCAACTCTTGCTGTAACTTGAGATTGACCTCCTCATCTACCTTGTTAGCACACTCAGTGGCAATTCGAGCCTCAAACTCTTTCATGAGTTCCTCCCTCAAAGCTGCCAATTGGGTAGATGGAACATGGGATCTACATAAGTGCCCAACAAATTAAGTGTCCTGCTTATGGAACTCATAAGCATGGCCTGCTGGGGGTCATCATGGTGAACTTGCTGCTGTTCTCCCTGATTCTCCACAGTGTGATGCCTCACCAACCATTCAGGCCATTGCCCCACCAGATCCTCTTCCTGAACCACCTCATCCTCCACAGGTGCTGCAGTGTCCTTATATTCTACCCCTGGTACCTCCGTCACAGGTGTGGGTATTACATGCACAACAGGGTTTTCCCCGGACAAACGCAGTTAACAGACAAGGGGAGCGATGTATGAGGGCAAAAGCTGAGATAATAGAGCAAGTGAAACTCATTGTTGATATGAAGGATACAATTTGTCGCAATGAGAATACTTTCAAACAATACAGACAGGTTGAGGCTGACTAGGAGACGTACATCCTGGAGTTGCAACAAACAGTCATGGTCAATAGAAATGAACTCTCTGTGGCTAACAAGGCTTGGAAGGAAGCCAATAATATGGCTGTTGCCTATGCGGGCCTGGTTGAACCTCATGCAAAGTGCATGGAGGCTTTAAAGCAGCAGTTAGATGTGTACAGACTCACGGAGGAGCAGACTCTCAAGGGTGCCACACATGACTTGGTGGATAACCACCTTATGCAAGTCTGGTTAGCATAAGGGCCGGTAGAAGGCAAAGCACCACAAAAGCTCACCCAGGGCGAGATGAATGAGCTCAGATTGCAGGTGCAGAACATTGCCACAATTACTATAGACAATGTCTATAGTAGGATAGCGGAGCTACAGGAGGATGTGGAAGGCCTGCAGACTCAAGTGGATGACCTGAGTTCAAATATTGACAAGAGAGTCTTTGTTCTTGAGGAGCAGCTGATGGCTACTTATTTACATGCCAAGACTCTAATTTTTCAGTCTTCTTCACAGGGGGTGCAGGAGATGCCAGTGGTAGAAGGGCCAGTGGTACCAATACCACAGCAGCTGCTTGAGCATGTAGCTGACCCTGTTGCTACTACGGCCACACCACAACCTGAGGTATGGGGGGATGCTGCTTTTAACCCACCTAGGACTCATGCTGCACGGGAGTACAGTCAAACTATGATTATGCCCTTCAACCAAATTCCCATTGTGCTGGATTTGGCTTGGAAGGAATTTATTCCTCCGCAGTCGTTGGCACATTACTACCACATCATGCGCATTTGGTTGCCGGTGGCAACTCGGACTAAGGTTCTTCTGAACAATCGACCCATTGAGGATCATCACTTTGTCAGGTATTGGTCTGAGGCAGGTACCATGCTGAAGGAATTAATTGCCTTCCAAGTTGTACATGGGTACATCTATACCAAGACCAAGGAGGTATCTAGTATTGTCATGGGCTGTGGGTTATACTATGCTGCTTGTTTTCTGGCACGTTATCACATTGAGCAGCAGAGGATGCAATCACGATTTCTGAGTTATTTCAGTGGGGATCATTGGGTCTTACCTTCAGTGCCACCTCATATGTATCTATATGATGCAAAAGTTATGATGCAGAAGGATTCCCAACTTCGATCATGGCTTAATTCGGCTTGGAACAATTTGACAACACAGAAATTCGGCCCTGAGGATATTTTCTTTAAGGGACATGAAGCCTGTAAATACTTACACTGTTCCAAAGTCATTGGCACACCTCTCACCTATACGGATAAGGAGTTCAAGGTGTTCACTAATTTTGCTTGCAAACGCTTACAGCAAGTTGTACAGTTTAAACTTCCAGACATGATGGGACCACATTGTATGCCACACAGGATTCCACTTAAAGTTTGACCGTTAAAACACCTAAGGGGGGATGAGGATTCTGATACTACTGTTTCTTCAAAGGACTCTTTTGACATGGCAGAGGACTATGCACTTCACATGGTAGAGAAGAAACAACGGGGATCTCCTATGCCTGAGAGGTTACCTCGTTATCAGCCAAAGGAGGGTCAGACATTTCAAGGTAGTGCTCAATCATCTCCATCAGCCAGTGATAGGACTCGGGCTTGCACACGGAGTCATTCACGAGACTCTCACCGTCAGAAGGGTGCTCGCTCACAAAGGTTTGCTAATCCCAAACAGTAAACCGTGAGGACACGGCTTTTTGAGAGGGGGAGAGGTAATGTTGGAGGGCTGCTTGGGACTTAGACGCTTTTACGGGTTCTGTGGGGTACCCTTAATTTTTGCGCAGATTGAGACCAATAGGAGCCTTAGGGATGGAAGGAGCAGGCTTTAGGGGGGTTACACAGTCCGACACAGCTTCGCACAGCCAGTTACAGCCCGACACAGCTTCATACAACCCGACCCAGCTTCGCACAGCCAGTCACAGCTCGGCACAGCTTGACACAGCCTGTCACAGTACATGGGGAATAGTTATCATTGACAGGGAACGACATCTGCAATCTGATGCTTCAGTATACACGGTAAGGTAAATTGATAACATGAAGGCAGGAAGGAATACAAATAGGAAGCACAACCATGATTCACTAGCTGCAGGTCATGACTGATTGTTTTGAGCGAGCTGAGTGCTTAGAGATATCCAACTCTTCTATCTTGGAGTTTCCACCTCGGATAGCGAAGGGATGGGTGAGTAAAAGCCACACGACATAGATGGCCCTGCTGTGGCCTGTACTTGTGTCTGTTGACTTGGTGGTGGTTGTGTTGCTGGTGGTGTTTGTGTTGGTGTTGTTGTTGTTGATTGTATTGGTGTCTCTCGTTTGTGATCTTGCTCCTCTTGATCCTCTTCGTCCATGAGCTCCTCTTGTTCTGGAATTGGTGGCAGGAATTCCTCATGAATGTCTGTCACCAACTTTGCCAACTGACATTTCATCTGCCTCTCCATTGCCCTGTTGAGTTTCTTCATTTCCAATTCACTCCCTTCATTCAACCAGGCTCTGGCTAAGGCTGCGTCCACTGCATCCAACCCTGCTTGCAATGTCAGCTTCTCCAGCTACTGCTTCCATTCTTGTTCATTGCCCATGGCAATGTCTCTTTCTGTGGTGGCGGTAAACAGCCTGCTCTCAGCATTCTCCCTTTCCTTCAGCAGTATAGTGTTGCTGTTGAGCCACTTGGTTCCTTGATCTCTGACAATCCTCAGCTGTCCCTTGAGTGTCTCCACCTGTTGCTTAAGCGTCTGCACTTGTCCTGTGAGTGTTTCCACCTCTGTCTCTGTTTTTCGAGATCGCTCTCGCTCTGCATCGAGGTCGGCTTGGACATGGCGTGTTTCGTCTCTCTGTCTTTCCCACTTTTGCTCCCACTCATCTCTGCATTGTGCCAACGTGTTGTATTGGCGGAGTAAGGTCGTCTTTTGATCTTCTAATGTTGCAATTGTAACCTCATGGTTACATACTATTCTTGCAGTAGCCAATACCCTCGGGTGCTTCTCTTTGATGTGGTCTAAGATCATGCTCAGGTTTTCCGGGCTGATGTAATCCTTGGCCCTGTCCATACAAGCTATTAGTTGACCCAATGCTTGTATTGCCTACAGAATGACATTCTGTGGCGTTTCCTCCAACCCTGTATCCCATGCTATTGTATCCAGAACTTCTTGTGCTAGTAGTAATTCCAAATTGGAATTTATGTCTTGCAGCTGCTGACTCGGTGCCTCTTGCACCATCTGCTGTTGCTACGCCACTCTGTTTCCCTCCTCTATTCCTGGTTGTGTGGTATCTGTGTGTGCTGCTTGCTGATTTTCAGTGTTGTCATGGCTAATTTCCATGGGCGTTGCTTCGTTGGTCTGTGGTTGGTTCCCTCCTTCTGGCTGTTGATTCTCCCCTTCTCTCTGTACTGGGGAATCAGCCGTCGAGTTGATGATGTCCTCTGCTACTGCACTTATGGTTGCTTCGTTGATCCGGGCTCTCTTTGCAAGTCCGCCCTCTTTTTCTTCCTGACCTGCTGCCGTCTCACTTCCTTCTTCCTCCATTGTGTCTATCCGTTGCATAATCCCCAACGTCGCTTGCTCTTCGGGCGTTAGGTATACAGTGTGTCGAATCATCTGGAGTAACAAGGGAGTCGCCATGGTAACAGTCGCTTCATTCTTCTTCTTTGTCAACCTGGTCAGTTCTTGCGTTAACTTCTTCAATAAGAAGCTTGCCCAATTCACGATTTGTCCATTGAAGCAAATTAACACTTGATCGATTAGTTCCTTGGTATAGTAGCTGTGGTTTTGCCTGAGGCAAAACAACGTGCTAAGTACTGGGGCTATCTTCCTGAAGCCTGGGTTTTTGCTGTGGCTGCATGTGTAGCCTTGATTTGCTTGGTTGAGATTCTCAAACAAATCTGCAAGCACAAACCTTGGAGGTTTGCCGCTGTGCGGTGGTACGTCCAGACTGGGAAGGTGAAATACTTCCGCCAAACTTCTCTGTCAACAAGGATGTGGGTGTCGCGGACATTTGTGCTTCGAGTGCTGGTGTTCTAATTCTCCAAGAACTCCCTGCACAGCTCGTCGTGCTTCAGGTTCCAGTCCAGTGTGGTGATGAAGTATCGCAGGCCAAGACTGTCCAACGTCTCCTGTGTCTCTGTGTCCTGCTCAATCTTCCACAACGCCGGGCTGATTTTGAAATTGACTTGCGCATAAGAACATGGTGCCTTCCGCTTGGTGCCTGCCATTTCTCCTAGTCTCGCGGTTGCTGTAAGGAATTGGAGCACCAATTCCTATATCATAAGCAGTATGAAGCACACTGGAAGTTGTGTATACAACAATTTCCAGTTTGCGGAAGAGAAGGTGAGGAGTTCGCTTCTAGTTTTAAGTAGGGGTTCTCCTCTGTAGGCTTCTCCTTTAACTTTTCTCGAGGTTGTCGTGGAGGTAATTTTGTCCTGCTGGTTGTCTGAGTTTAAAGCGCACTTAGCTTTAATTGCTGGGCCCAGGCTTACCAAGAAGCATTTAGCTTCTGGTAACGTTTTTGAGAAAACTTCATCCCTTTTGTGTCTGATTTTCCTTCGTTGGTTTTTTCTTCGTGATTGGTTTTGGATTAAACTGACGGTCGATAACTTGACAAGTAGACAAACATTTGATAGTGATAGTAAATTATATTATTGCCACTATCAACATTTCGGTCAGTTTCTGTTCATCCCTCTGGGATGTGTTCATCCACTTTGGTACGTGGTCTGTCTTTAAATGGGCGGCTTGGGTGCAGTACTTGCAGCTTGGTTTAATGGTTTTGCCCTTATCATCCGCCGTCTTTTGGCAATCCGTTGGATTGCGCCGTCGTTATGCCTCCGTATTATGATCGAAGGGTAGTGGTGTATGATTACCACGGTCGGTGGGGTGATCTGGAGCGTACATCTCGGAGTTTAAAACAAGCAGTGACTCGTTAGCCATTTCGTATTCGTTCACGGTTCTGTAGGGCATCTGTGCTGGCCACGGTTCACCATACGGTATACGGGGTGGTAATGTTGTCCTCCAGATGAATGGTGATCTAGCTGTCGTGGTGCCTTGAATTCGTGTTGCCACCTGTCTTAGTACATGTTGATTCACCGTGTCGTTATGAATGTAGTATGCACTGGTAGTTTCACACTCCTCATCTTCAGTTTGATCTTCCTCGTTGGCGTATAAGTCATGTATAAGAGCTTTGTCATGTATTCCTTGGTAGCCTTTTAACTTGTTAATATTAATTCGTCCCACGAATTCTTGTTCCAAGGTCTGCAAATCAACAGTTCCATTGTCATGTACCTTTTTGATTTGAAATGGTCCCATCCATGGCATTTTCAATTTTCCGCCCAGTTTGATCTTCTTGATTTTTGGTAACCACAAAACAATGTCCCCGTCCTGGAAAGATTTCTCTTTCCCTTCGGATATTCTTTTCCTTCGCTGTTCCTGAATCCGTGCCATGTTATCTGCGGCATCTGCTTGAACTTCTTCCAAATGGAATAACTCATATTCCCTGACTCGTAAGGATTCTTCTAAACCCCATCGTTCATGAGTTATGGTTCGTAGTGTGGGTATCATACATTCAATGGGTAATAGTGCCTCTGCTCCATACACCAGTTGAAATGGTGTATGCTTCGTGGTCACCTTGTATGATGTCCTGAATGCCCATAGTGTTGTGTTCAATTTGGTGTCCCAATTTGTACGATTGGCATTTACTATCTTGGTTAAGATAGTGCATAATATTTTGTTGGTAGATTCGGCTTGACCGTTTCCTTGAGGATAGTAATCAGTACTTTTGTGATGTACAATCATAAACTCCTCCGTCAAGCATTTTATGGCATCATTTATGAAATGTGATCCCTGATCACTGACGAATTCCAGTGGGAAACCAAATCGTGTGATGATGTTTTCATATAAGAATTTGGCTGTCGATCTGGCAGTGTTGTCTCTTAGTGCCTTAGCCTCTACCCATTTGGTAGTGTAGTCAGTGGCTGTGAGGATGTATTGGTTTTGTGTGTACCTTGCTGGAGGTTTAATGGGTCCCACGAAGTCTAGCCCCCAGCGCTGAAATGGTTATGTTGGTAGTATGGGGTGTAGAGTCCCCTTCCCCGTTCGTTCTACTGGTCCCATCCTCTGGCAGACATCACACTGTTGACAGTGTTCATAAGTATCCCCAAATACAGTAGGCCACTAGTAGCCTGCTAGTAATATTTTCTTTGCTGTCAGGTCCGAACTGAAGTGTCCTCCTGCAATTCCTTCGTGTAGTTCTTGCATTACTGTTTTGGCCTGGTCTTTGTTTACACATCTTCTCATTATGGAGTCAATTCCTCTTTTGTACAGAATCCCTTTGATTAATGTGTATGGCTTGCTTTTCATTGAAAGCTTCCTCCTGTCATCCTTGGTGTAATCTTCGGGAAATTCAGATAGTATTTGATTGGCCATTGCCAATCATCTTGATCTTGATCCTGAATATCTTCTGATTTTTCTTTGGTGACTGTATAAGCTCCAATACTGATATTGGCCAATTCTTGATTGTTTGTTTCTTCGTTTTCCTTGTCATCTTATTCTTCTCGATCTGGCTCTTCTTCAATAATAAGTCCTTCATCAAGAGGTTCATCTTCATCGGATGAATCCTCTTCTTCATCAGTGTCGTCCATGAGTTTGAGAGCATCTGGAAGGTCATAGTCTCCTTGAAACATTCCCAGAGCATTTATAGGATTTGTCTCTTCATCTGGTGCTTCTGGTTGAACAGCAAACAGAACTCCATAACAATGGGACGAAAATGCGGTGCCGCATTTCAGTCGCCACTACCAGTTACCCTTGCCTCCATGACAGTGGGACCGAAATGCGGCACTACCAGTTACCCTTGCCATACACCCATTGCCTTCTGGAAATGCGGCACCGCATTTTTATCCAACGACGATGACTAAAGAAAAGAAAAAAAATTAGGGTTCTCGTTTTTTTTTTCTGCCACCCCCTGTGGTCGGAAATGCGGCACCGCATTTCCATCCAATGGGTAGAGCTAGAGAAAACAAGGGATTTTTTTTTTTTTTTTTTGTATTTTGTTTCTCTACCCCCTATAGGCCGAAATACGGCGCCGCATTTCAATCCAGCGGCGATAAGAAGAGAAAAGAAAAAAAATTACGGTTATTGTTTTTTCCCCCTCTACCCCCTGTTGTTGGAAATGCGGCATCGCATTTCGATCCTACGGGGGTGACTAGAGAGGGCAAGAAATAAAACAAAAAAACAGACTCCATTTTATTTTTTATTTTTTGCCTTTAACCCCTATGGACGCAAATGCGGCGCCGCATTTCAATCCAGCGGCGATGACAAGAGGAAAAAAAAGGTTAGGGTTATTGTTTTTCCTCTCTATTCCCCCTGTTGTTGGAAATGCGGCGCCGCATTCCATCGAGCGGGGATGACTAGAGAACAACCAGAAAGAAAAAAGAAAAAAAACGAAAAACAAACAAACAAAAACAAAAACAAAACCAACATTTTTATTATATTATTATATTATTTTTCCCCACGGCCCCCTCCCAACCGTATGGACGGAAATGCGGCGCCGCATTTCAATCCAGCGGCGATGACAAGAGGAAAAAAAACGGTTAGGGTTATTTTTTTCCCCCTTCTACCCCATGTTGTTGGAAATGCGGCGCCGCATTTCCATCCAACGGGGATGACTAAAAAAAAAAGGGGGGGGGGGGGGGGGTGAGGGGGGGGGAACTTTTTTTGTCCCCACCCCTTTGGACGGAAATGCGGCACCGCATTTCAATCCGGCGGCGATGACAAGAGGAAAACAAACGGTTAGGATTATTATTTTTTCCCCTTCTACCCCCTGTTGTTGGAAATGCGGCGCTGCATTTCCATCCAGCGGGGATGACTAAGGGCGGGGGGGGGGAATAAAAAATAAAAAATTGTCCCCATCCCTATGGGCGGAAATGCGGCGCTGGATTTCAATACAGCGGCGATGACCAGAGGGAAAAAAACGGTTAGGGTTATTATTTTTTCCCCCTTCTACCTCCTGTTGTTGGAAATGCGGCGCGCATTTCCATCCAGCGGGGATGACTAGAGGGGGGCGGGGGAGGGGGGAAAAAACAAACAAAAAAAAACAAAAACTTTTTTTGTCCCCACCCCTATGGATGGAAATGCTGCGCCGCATTTCAATTCAGTGGCGATGACAAGAAAAAATAAAGTTAGGGTTGCTTTCCCCCCCCCCCCCTCTACCCCCTGTTGTTGGAAATGCGGCGCCGCATTTCCATCTAGCGGGGATGACAAGAGAAAAACAAAGAAAACAGAAATTGAGAATTTTTTATTTCTTGTTTTCACCCCCTTTGGATGGAAATGCGGCACCGCATTTCAATCCAGCGGCGATAACTAGAGGAAAAACAATCAGGGGTTATTTCCCCCCTCCCCCCCTATGATTGAAAATGCGGCGCCGCAATTCCCATCGAGCGGGGATGACTAGAGGGAAAAAAAAAAAAAAAAACACTGTCAAACGACTTTCAAAGAGCACGGGTGGATGGCAGTCAAGACGGAAATGCGGCACCGCATTTCCGTCCCGACTCGCATCCCCCTTTGCACGATGATCATCATTTGGGGAAAAGAGGTGGGCGGGATGAACCTGGCGACGGAAATGCGCTGCCGCATTTTTGTCCGGACTGACACCTACCGATCACTTTATACCTGGTGGGACGGAAATGCGGCAGTGCATTTCCATCCAGGTTCCCACTGGGCCATGCCTTCTCGCCATTGTGGATGGAAATGCGGTGCCTCATTTCCGTCCTAACTGACACCTAAGCATCCTTGATACATGGTGGGATGATAATCCGGTGCCGCATTTCCGTCCGGGCTCCCATTCCACCATGCATTTTTAATAGTCTAGACGGAAATGCGTTGCCGCATTTTCTTCCAAACTGACACCTAAGCATCCCTTAACACCTGGCGGGACGGAAATGCGGCACCGCATTTCCGTCTGGGGTCCCACTGGACCATGCCTTCCTACCATTGTGGATGGAAATGCGGTGCCGCATTTCCGTCCTAACTGACACCTAAGTATCCTTGATACATGGTGGGATGATAATCCGGTGCCGCATTTCCGTCCGGGCTCCCATTCCACCATACATTTTTAACAGTCTGGACGGAAATGCGGTGCCGCATTTCCGTCCGGACTGACACCTAAGCATCCCTTAATACCTGGTGGGACGGAAATGCGGTGCCGCATTTCCGTCTGGGCTCCAACTGTACAATCCCTGAACAGGTGGTCGGATGGAAATGCGGTGCCGCATTCCCATCCAGACATTGCTTTCCCGAGAGTCTGGACGGAAACGCGCCCCGTATTTCCGTCCGGACTGATAGTGGACCATCCCTTCATTTCTGGTGGGACGGAAATGCGGTGCCGCGTTTCCGTCCAAAAGACAGTTTGCGTACTTGGCAGTTGAACGAAAATACGGCACCGCATTTCCGTCCGGACTGTCATTTGTACCTTTTCTTAATGAGAGCTTCGACGGAATTGCGGTGGCGCATTCCAGGCCCGCTACCACTTACTTTGGCAGACAGGACAGCGAAACGGAAGTGCGGCACCGCATTCCCGTCCAACCCTACCTCCTGCCCACTGACAGGTGCTGGCCCCCTTGCTGGTGCTGGTCCTTGAGGACCTGTTGTAGGTGGAACTTCCACCAAGTGCTGGCCCCTGAGCACTCCCTGCTACTGGCCCCACTATATTCACAGTATTCCCAGCTCCAGTTGCACTACTTCCCACACTCCCTGTCCCCCCAGAGCCAGATCCAGGCTGCCCGCCTGATCCCCCTGAGCCGACACCTTCGTTGGCCTGTGATCCAAGTGCTCCACTTGATCTAGGTCCAACGGGTTGGGATGTCCTGGTTGTAGTCTCAACCTCAGCTGTTGGGTCTACTTCTTCATACTCTTCCTCTTCCAATTTCTTCTCTCTATTTTCATCCTCCAAGTTCTGCCCTTGGGTTTCTTCTTCACTCATGTAACTCAACTGCAATGGTGTTGGAGAGTCTGAACTCTCCGTTGGCTCTGCCACATCCTCTCCTCCTTCTTCGTCTTCCGTCTCAGAAACTGGAGTTCCTGCTTTTGGTGTTCCATGCCAACTCTTATCAAAGATTTCTGTCAAATCTTTTATCCAGGGATGTACCTCAAATCTTTCACCTCGTGCGGTGCCGTATTTCCGTCCCAGCTGCCCTCCACTCTTGCCTTCAGTAAAGAGGGTTCACGAAGTGGACGGAAATGCGGTACCGCATTTACCACTGACTACCATCCACCCTGGCATCTTTATCCTCTTTCGTGATGTGGTAGGGAGGTATCCTAATCGAACGGCCACTAATGCCGCACCGCATTCAGTCTGTTGACTCAAAGAGGCTGAAATGGCAGTTGAAGGGGTCATTGCCAACACATATTCGGAGGTGGTTATGCCGGACCGTTGCATCATCACTGACTGTCCAACAGACACTAGACCTCTATTTCTTCGAATTCAATTTTCCAGCGACACAGGGGCCATCTGCCTCACGAGGGGACACGTAGGCCCCGACCTTTCGAATCCATACGGTGCATCTCCGACGTTTGATGTCATCTTCCGCTAGTGACTCTTTCAATGCTCTAACACCCCTTCCAACACCATTCTTTGCCTCTTTTCTTCTCTTTAGTTTCTCTTATATTGCACAGCCTCATAGTGAGGTGGTGGAGGGATCGCAGGGCTCTGAAGACCCGCAGGACGAAAAGGAGGAAGCTACTGTAGCCCGCACACACCCTCGACCTTCTAGCACGGGTCCTCCTGTCGGGCCTAACCTTGTGCGCTTCAAGGACGTGCTTTGGAAAGGTAAAGGTTTCAAGTCGAAAGCAGCAGAGAAAGAGGCAATTTGACGATGAAGATGATGGAGAGTCGCCAACAGGGGTCGTCCCCTTCTCCAGCAAATTAAGGAGCAGGAAGCATCAGGCGGTCGTTGAGGAATATACTACCCCATCGGATCAATCCCCTTCCCCTACGAAGAGCAAGAAGTAGACGGGGGCGGTGGAGAATCGGACGAGAACGGATGAGTCCCCTTCCCTTGCAAAGAGTAAGAAGCAGAAGGGGGCAAAAGCAAGGGCAGAGTAGTCTCCAGCAAAACCCCTCCACGAGTTGAAGCTCAGTTCTTGCAGGAGTTTCAGAAGGAAACCGGGGGCAACTCTGCAGAAGCTCAGGCAGCTGCTCCGACGATGATCTCTAGCACTCTTGTCCTGGTTGATCTTTCAGTGGATGAAGGTGTTGTTTCTTAACATGGGGAGCACGACTTCTCCTACCTGGAATAAGACTTTCGTGACAATAGTGGAGGTATGGACGACTACATTCTCCCACATGATCTGCCCGGCTATATTCCCAAGAATACAGGCACGGCTCTGGGTGGTCCATCTGAACAGCCCCTTCCCCCACCCCCAAAAATGTCGCAGGAGGATTTTTCAGAGTGCAGAGAATCAAATGTTGGAGGAGACTCACTGCAGCATTGGCAGAGTTCTTAGACCAAGGTCTTCCCTTGCACACTACAAATTCTACTCTGTCGAATGGTCTCCCTCCTGATAGTGAGGCTTGCTCTCGCAAGGGATGTGGATAAGATGAAGTTCGCATTCCAAGAAGGCTACTGGCTGGGGTCTGCCGCCTTCTATGTTTCCATTGAGAATGAGGAAGGTGGATCGCATGCCCGACAGCAGAAGAGTTAGCAGCCTAGGGTCCCCACTGCCACACTCGCAACACGGAATTCAAAAAAATGTTGAAGGATGATGCGGTGTTCGGTGGCCAACCAAAATCCCCTCAGCACATCATATCGCACTCCACGACACCACATGTCGTTCAGCCATAGTGTCAAACACTCCCTTTGAATCCTAGATGCACCCACATTTTGCAAACATGTTCACCAGGGTATTGTTCAGAATGACATCTGGTACAATTCCAGCTCTGAAGATGTCGCCATGGACCTCTTTCCCCTTTTCCAAAGCTGCTAGGGTAGTGTTCAGATTGACATTTGGCACAATTCCAGCTTTGATGATATCCCCATGCACCTCTTGCCCTTCTCCAGGGCTGCCAGGCTTGCACAAGCATTGCAAATGCACACAAACATGATGTGCTTTCCCCATCCTTTGCTCATAGGTCTCCAAAGCCTCCATCCCACGTCCCTGCCGGGCATACCTTGCAAGCATCGCACTCCACGACACCACATCTTGTTCAGCCATAGTGTCGAACACTCCCTTTGCATCCTATATCCTAGATCCCTTTGCACCCACATTTTGCAAACATGTCCACCAGGGTATGGTTCAGAATGACATTTGGTACAATTCCAGCTCTGAAGATGTCGCCATGGACCTCTTTCCCCTTTTCCAGAGCTGACAAGGCAGTGTTCATAATGATATTTGGTACAATTCCAGCTTTGATGATACCCCATGCACCTCTTTGCCCTCGTCCAGGCTCGATGCACCCACATTTCGCATACATGTCCACCAGGGTATGGTTCAGACTGACATTTGGTACAATTTCAGCTCTGAAGGTGTCGCCATGGACCTCTTTCCCCTTTTCCAGAGCTGCCAGGGTAGTGTTCAGAATGACATTTGGTACAATTCCAGCTTTGATGATATCCCCATGCACCTCCTTACCCTTGTCCAGGGCTGCCAGGCTTGCACAAGCATTGCAAATGCACACAAAGTGGCCGGGTTTCACCCCCTCCCCCATCATTGGATCATAGGTCTCCAAAGCCTCCATCCCACGTCCCTATTGTGCATACCCTGCAAGCATCGCACTCCACAACACCACATCTCGTTCAGCCATAGTGTCAAAAACTCCCTTTGCATCCTCAATGCATCCACATTTGGCATACATGTCGAGGTCAGGGTAGTGTTCAGAATGACATCCAGTGCAATTCCAGCTTTGACCGATGTCACCGTGGACCTCGTTCCCCTTTTCCAGGCTTGCACACGCATTGCAAACACATACAAACGCGATGTGGTTGGGCTCCACCCCTTCGCGCATCATTTGCTCACAGGTCTCCAAAGCATTCGTACCACGCCCATGCTTGGTAATCCTGCCAACATTATATTCCACGTGATCAAAGATCATTGAGGCATTCTGTGTTGAACACTTGGTGATCATCCATGATGCTCCCCTTAACATACATGTTGACAAGGTTGTTGAGTAGAAAAACGCTCGGCGTGAATCCACTTTGGACAATGTGAGTGTGCACCTACTTTCCAACTTCTAGGCCTTTCATCTTGATGCACTTATGCAAGAGACACACATACGTATCTACATCTGCTGAAATGCCTCTTTGGTTTAAAGTTTGTAGAGCCTCTTTCAGTCTGCCTGCCTCATAAAGCATCTTCACATGCCCATAAGTGCCAGAAGAGGCATTGGGGACTCCCTCGCTTGATCCTCTTCCAGAAGTTGTGGTCATGGTTGAGGTGCCTGATTTTATCAACTGTGCCGCTACAGCTGCCGCTTCCAGCTAACCATCTACCCCTGGAGGTTTCTTGTAGCTATCTTTCACAAGGATCCATAGGTAATCTGGAGCTTGAAATCCGACCCTCTTGGATGAATATGGACCCACACTCTATCCTGCTCCCTCAGCTATCACTGCCTCTGCACAATCATGCATACATCCTTGCTTTGCTGCCAATGCGATCATCGCACTCCACGACACCACATCTCGTTGAGCCACAGTCGAACACTACCTTTGCATCTTCAATGCGACTGCATTTGGCATACATGTCCACTAGGGCGGTGTTCAGAACGACAAACCCTACAATTCCAGCTTTCATGATGTCACCATGGACCTTCCATGTCACTTCCAGGTGGAGGCAGTACATATTAAAATATCTATTCCCCAAGGCCACATTTTCTTTACCTGTTTTTGTGAAACACACGTCAGCAAATGTGGCCCCGAATCACGGGTGCAATCAATGTGCAATGGTTCATGGAGTCGTTGAGTCGACTACATATTCACTTTAATGAATAAATATCTTTATTCCATTAATCAAATTATGTATGAAATTTTTTTAGTCGCATGTGCACTAATTAGAACCACTTGTAATTTCTGTTTTTTCAAATTTTATGTATTTACGCAATTAATTAAATAGCCCGGATTTTTGCTACGACTCCGGAGTCGTTGACCCTACTTCTGCCCACCGTCTGAAATGCCCCCGTGGGCCCACATTGTCCGTTTTGACTCTCCAATAGTCCGGCTTACTGCCAAGTGGTTCCCGGAGTGGTTGGCGGACACCCAGTCGATTCGGAAAAGAAACGAATGCTTCTAGTGTTACCATACACTATGATAGGGGGAAGATTGTATAAGCTAGGACCTGATGGAGTTCTTAAACGATGCTTGTACCACCATGAAGTAAATAAAGTTTTGGAAGAAGTTCATAAAGGAGTGGCTGGAGGACAATTTGGAGATGAGACTACCTGTAGAAAAATACTACTTGCAGGTTACTGGTGGCCTACTTTGTTCAAGGATGTACACAAGTATTGCAAGAGTTGTGATGAGTGTCAGAGGCTAGGACCTTTGCAAAGATCTGGGAAGATGGCTTTGCATTCTACAATGCCTTCTGAGCCATTTCAGAAATGGGGACTAGACTTTGTTGGACCAATTAATCCACCAGCCAGGAATATACAGAACAAGTATATAATCATAGCCACTGATTATACTATAAAGTGGGTGGAAGCTAAGGCTCTCACGGACAACACAACTAAGTCCACAGCAAGGTTATTGTATAAGAACATACTCACAAGATTTGGCTGTCCCCTGGAATTTATCAGTGACCAGGGAAGTCACTTCATTAATGAGACCGTAGAACTATTGACTAAAGAGTTCATGATTGTGCACAGGAAGAGTATAACCTATTACCCACAGGGCAATAGGCATGCAGAGGCCACCAACAAAATACTATGCACTATCTTGGCTAAGATAGTCAATGTAAACAGAACGGATTGGGATACAAAGCTGCTGACAGCTTTGTGGTTATACAGGACTTCATATAAAGTCACAACCAAGTATACACCATTCCAATTAGTTTATGGATGGAAGCTTTACTACCAGTGGAATTCTTATTACCTGCTATGAGAATGGAATGGGGAAGGAGAATGGATTTGGAGTCCAAGGTCTACCTATCAACACTTTACCCCCCACCTCACCATCCCCACAACTCACCATCCATTTCATTGAACTCATATTTTGCCATGATTGTTATCCAAACGATTCAATCTTAGAAAAACGTCAAAAATATGCCCCGCTTATTCCGAAGGCGTGGCTGGAAAATCGGCCCGTTAACTGTCATCACAGCCGGCACTCGAGGTGGCATTCATAATGTCAGTATCACGGACATACATGATAACTTCCAAATTCCCATTCTTCCCATCCACAAATGTTTCAAAGAAATCCATCTCACGGCACTCCGTTCACTCACAGCTATTATCACCAACAAACACCAACTGGAATCCGGCACTTCAAACGCACCTTAGGTCCCCCGGGATACCCCTGGGTACCTAGGGGTACCCTCGCCCCCTCCATTCTTAGCGGTCACCTGGTGTCCCCCTGGACACTTTTTTGTTATAGGGCCCACCCCCGAAAGGGGGCAGTAGCCGCAAGGTGAAGTGGCTCTTAGTTACGCCGGCCTCAGCCGGAGTCTTCTCTCTCTCTCTGGGGCTTGCAAATAGTGAGTGAGAGAGAATGTACTTTCACCCCGTCCATCTTTGCGTCACTGCGTAAGAAATAAAGCTAGCGTATAGTCTGTGATATCCGCCATAGCTACAAAGCTATAGTTTTGATTGTCCCTCCCGTCGAGACGTTGGTTATTCGGAGCAACCCCTACTCTTCCGCTCATAACTTTTTTAATTTCTTGTTCTTGTTTCTTGGAGGGAACCATTTGCATGAAATTCACGTTCCTGATTGGCTGTTGCCTCATCGGGTAACTTCTCAATTTTACCCCCATATGTTCATATTCCTACTTGGAATGCCCACTAGGTCAGCACATGTGGCAAAGGTCCCCCTTTGCTATATGCGTAAAGGGTTCCGTTACCTGCCCCCTGGATGCATTAATGGGCCCGTAATTAGTTTCGGCTGATGTACCGGGTAAGTACTTTGACGGCCTTGTTTGTCTTCTTGCATGATGGCGCCCGCTATTGCAATACATGCAATGTGGAGTGCTTTGCCCCTTAGACCACGTGTTCAAATTCAAACACTCTCTCGTCTCCCTCTGTCTGCATGGCTTATTCTCCGAGTTTGACTTCCAAGCTGCCCTTACACTTACCGGCCATTTTTCTGACGTTAACCCGCGTCCACCTATCACTGACCCTATGGACTGTGCAACCTGTGTGGGCTGTGTTGGGCTGTGACAGGCTGTGTCACACTATGGTGAGCTGTGATGTGTTGTGTCAAACTGTGGTGAGTTGTGATGTGCTGTGTTACACTGTGGTGGGCTGTGGTGGCTGTGTGAACACCCGCCTTTCCTGCTAAGGCCATACACATTCGGCTTTACGACAAGTGTTTCATGCTCCGTTGGTGTTACTGGTGTAATCTGTGACTGCATCTGTGTTTCAAGATGCAGATCATGTTGCAATGGTTTATCATGGATACCACTGTATCCCTTCAACTTATTGGCATTGACTCTACCAAGCATCTCTTTGTTAACGGTTTGTAACATGGCTGTGTTGTTATCATACATCTTCTGTATGACGTAAGGTCCTTTCTGTTAGAGGGCTGCTTAGGACTTAGACGCTTTTACGGGTTCTGTGGGGTACCCTTAATTTTTGTGCAGACTAAGACCAATAGGAGCCTTAGGGGTGGCAGCAGCAGGCTTTAGAGGGTTTACACAGCCCGCCACAGTTTCGCACAGCTTCACACAACCCGACACAGCTTCGCACAGCTTTACACAGCCAATCACAGCCCGCCATAGCTTCACACAGCTTTACACAGCCAGTCACAGCCCGCCACAGCTTCACACAACCCGACACAGCCCGACACAGCTTTACACAGCCAGTCACAGCTCGACACAGCTTGACATAGCCTGTCACAGTTTATGGGGAATAGTTATCATTGACAGGGAACGACTGTGAGGGAATGACATCTGTAGAGGGAACGTGTTACTTCAGGGGTGACGGTTAGTTAGTTAGGTGGTTAGAACAGCTTGCGGGTAGATTAGGAGAGCGGCAACGGGAAGGGGATCACTTCACGGGGAGGGCTTCTTGGTCAAGCATGAGAGGAGATCAGGCGGAGAGCAAGAACGAGAGCACGGAGAAGGAGGAAAGATGAACAGTAGATGCTTATTACATGCAAAGCTGTAGTGATACTGTAGGGTAGATTAGAGTCACCATGGCATTGGCCTGATACCTGATAAATCATAATCTGATACTTATTCGATACAATCACACTGTGTAGAGAGACAAGAGTGAAGCTGTGGAATGAATGCATGATTAACTGGAACTTAGTAGATTCTGAAGCAATCTGATGCTTCAGTATACACGGTAAGGTAAATTGATAACATGAAGACAAGAAGGAATACAAATAGGAAGCACAACCATGATTCACTAGCTGCAGGTCATGACTGGTTGTTCTGAGCGGGCTGAGTGCTTAGAAATATCCAACTCTTCTATCTTGGAGTTTCCATCTCGGACAGCGAAGGGATGGGTGAGTAAAAGCCGCTCAACATTTGGCGACCACACTGGGGAACTGGGTCATGAACAACCAGATGTGACAGGCAACTGGTGGGATTATGGTGGTTGGAGAATTAAAGAATTTGATGTGAATGAAATTCCTTGTGAAACTGAGAAGGAAAGACTGTCCAAACAATTCTTTCAGAGGTTCTTGGAATTGCCAGACGGTTGTAAGGAAAACATTCTTAAGAGAGTGCATGATGCTGACCCTGAGTGGGGTTTGGAGAAAGGAGTGATAAAGATTTATCAGGTGGCCTGTAGAGGAAGAGCACGTTGGTTACCAACACTGGTTTATGTGATAGCATTGCTATCCATTAAGCGAGTAGAGTTTGAAGGCTGGGAGGAAAGGAAGGTGAATGTTTATACTCATATGCATGAGGAGCTTGTATTGGTAAAGAATTGGATTCCAAAGGATATTCTATGGATCAAACTCACACCAAGAACAGCTTTCCAGACTTGTTTGCCATATGGTTATATGGTAACGGAGACTTCTAGTATAGCCAAGGGTGCATTGAAGCTTGAAAGAAACCCAGGTATATACGAGAGATACTACAGAAGAGAGTTTTGGTTATTGCCACATTAAAGAAATGAAAGACATGGGACATGAGTGATGAAAGAGAAGCTAGACTCTAAAGATATTCAGCAAAAAGAGAAAGTTATCTGAAAGCTAATTATCCATATCTTTGGGAGAGAGGAATAGACATAGGGGAATCATCTGGACCTCTCACACCATTAAGATCAGAGAGTACATCACCCATACTGGAAGAATTAGAGTTGGATGCCACTCCTTCTTTTTCTTTGCAAGAAAGATTAAGGGAATTGGTACAAGAAGAAGATCACCACGAGGTGAAAGATCTGAGGTACATCCTTGGATAAAATATTTGACAGAAATCTTTGATAAGAGTTGGCATGGAACACCAAAAGCAGGAGTTCCAGTTTTTGAGACGGAAGACGAAGAAGGAGGAGAGGATGTGGCAGAGCCAACGGAGAGTTCAGACTCTCCAACACCATTACAGTTGAGTTACATGAGTGAAGAAGAAACCCAAGGGCAGAACTTGGAGGATGAAAATAGAGAGAAGAAATTGGAAGAGGAAGAGTATGAAGAAGTAGACCCAACAGCTGAGGTTGAGACTACAACTAGGACATCCCAACCCGTTGGACCTGGATCAAGTGGAGCACTTGGATCACAGGCCAACGAAGGTGTCGGCTCAGGGGGATCAGGCGGGCAGCCTGGATCTGGCTCCGGGGGGACAGGGAGTGTGGGAAGTAGTGCAACTGGAGCTGGGAATACTGTGAATATAGTGGGGCCAGTAGCAGGGAGTGCTCAAGGGCCAGCACTTGGTGGAAGTTCCACCACAACTACACTAGGTCCTCAAGGACCAGCACCAGCAAGGGGGCCAGCACCTGTCAGTGGGCAGGGGGTAGGGCCACAGATGGCGTTACAATCAACACGGGCAAAACCACCTTTTCCAATATATTCAAGAAAAGGGGATCCTGATGTACACATTAGCCAATTTGAGCACATGTGTATTGTAAACAATGAGAATGACGATGATGCCAAGATGAGATTGTTTCCTTGTTCACTTATAAAGAAAGCAAGTGAATGGTATGCAAGATTCCTTGATAATCATTTCCTAACCTGGAATGGCTTGAATACAACATTCCGAAATAGGTTCAGGACAAGTAAAACTGAGGATGAAGTGTATGGAAGTTTACAACAGTTAAAGCAAAAGAAGCATGAAACTGTTGAGGAGTATATGGAAAAGATGGAATTGATGATGAAAAAACTAGCTGCTGTACCAGCACCAGGTTTACAGAAGACTTGGTTTGTGAGTGGACTAAGACCAGAGTTGCAAAAGAAAGTGGATATGTTACCTCATAATATAGTGGAGGAGGCATTTGAAACAGCGAACATAATTGAGCAATTGGGAATGCTCAGGAGAGACAAAATGGATGATGAGGACTCTGAGGATGAGTCAGATGAGGAAGAAGAGCAAGAGCTGAAAAGGAAGAGTAAGAGGAAGGAAAAGTTGAAGAGGGATAACTATGAGAAAAGATTAGAAGAAATCTTGAAGAAGTATGCCACAGAGGCTGCAACACATTGGAGGAAGGGTGTTTGGTGTGCAAAATGCCAGAATGAAGGCCATACCACCACTGAATGTCACATGAAGGAGAAACACTGTACTATCTGTAAAATGGATAACCATTCTACTGAGAATTGTTACTACAACAGAAAGACAGCAGCTAGAGAACCTAGGCAAGTAAGGGTGCATCAAGTGCAGCCCCAGCCAAGAAGAAACAGTGATCAGGACCACTATGAGGTAAGTAAGGGTGCATCAAGACGCGACATTTGCACTTTATGCGACTCCGATCAAAACCACAACAAACCAAGGTACTTCGACATTACCCACTCAATATCAAGATTTCAATGATGTCTTCGAGAAGAAAAATGCAGACACGTTGCCAGAATATCGACTTTATGATTGTGCAATTGAGTTGCAAGAAGGAGCTCAACCACCATTCGGCCCGATCTACAATTTATCTCAGACAGAGCTGACTGCTTTACGTGAATACGTTGATGAAAATTTGTCAAAGAATTTCATTCGACATTCGAAATCACCCGCGGGAGCACCTATCTTATTTGTGAAGAAGAAAGACGGATCGTTACGCATGTATGTGGACTATCGTGAGCTCAACAAAGTCACTATAAAAAATCGTTACCCACTACCGCTAATTTCTGGACTCCTCGAACAACTTGGACGAGCAAATTTTTTCACAAAGATCGACTTGAGAAGAGCTTACAACCTTGTACGAATAAAAGAATGAGACGAATGAAAGATTGTTTTTCGCACAAGGTACGGACATTTCGAATACAGTGTTATGTCTTTCGGTCTTACAAATGGTCTAACAATTTCTCAACACATGATGAATGATATCTTTTGAGAATTTTAGATGACTTTGTAGTCATCTATTTGAACGACATTTTGATATTTTCACAGAATGAAGAAGAACATGGTCGTCATGTACGCCTTCTCCTTAATAAATTGAGGGAAAAAAGACTATATGTCAAGTTGGAAAAATATTTTTTCCACCAAGGCTACATTATTTCCAACAAAGGAATATTTATGGATCAGAAGAAAATACAAACCATCATCGAGTGGATTAAACCAACTTCGGTCCGAGATGTACAATGTTTTCTAGGATTTGCAAATTTCTATAGAATCTTCATCAATGACTACTCCAAAATTGTTGTACCATTGACATGACTCACATGGAAGAACAAATTTGTATGGGACGAGAAGGCTGACCAAGCATTTGAAAGGCTGAAGAAGGCATTTACAACAGCTCCAATACTGGTACATGCAGACCCATCTAAACCATTCTTTTTGGAAGCAAATGCATCGGACTTTGCACTTAGCGCGGTACTATCTCAATTTGGTACAGATGGCCGACTTCACCCTGTTGGTTTTTATTCTCGCAAATTTTCCGCTGCGGAGATCAGTTATGAAATCCATGACAAAAAACTTCTAGCAATTATCGATGCTTTTGAGGAGTGACGTCATCTATTGGAGGGAGCTAAACATCATGTCACAGTCTATACCGATCACAAAAATCTCGAGTATTTTATGAGTGCTCGTGTTTTGAATCGACGTCAAGCGCGATGGAGTATGTCACTAGCAAGGTTTGATTTTGTTATTACCTACCGTCCCGGACATCTTCAAGGAAAATCAGATACTCTTTCTCGACGATAGTATCTTGTGCCAAAAGAAATGGATGCAGCTTTTGATCAACAGAAATCCATCATCTTGAAACCAGCAAATCTCCAATTGAATATGTTATCCATGTCCACCTATGATGATGTAGAGATCATAAAGGAGATTCAGCAAGCACTGAAGAGCGACAAATTTGCTACGACACTACGAAGTCAACTAAATCGACCTCGAGACAACCCACATGTTACAAACGACTTCGAATTCAAAGACGGCTTACTTTATTTCAAGGGACTTCTCTATGTACCTCCAGGACCTACACGACTTTGAATTCTTCAAACGTGTCATGATCTTCCGGTTGCAGGACATTTCGACTTCAACAAAACAATGGAATTGATATCCAGAGACTACTGGTGGCCACAGATGTGGAAACTTGTGAAAGAATTTATAAAATCTTGCGACACGTGTGCTAGAACGTAGGGACCACAACATCGACCTTACAGTCTTCTTCAACCATCATCCATTCCCAAGGATCCATGGTCGTCCGGGTCTATGGACTTTATTACGGACCTTCCAATTTCCAAGATCACCGATTCAATCCTAGTTATTGTAGATCGTTTTACGAAGATGACACATTTCATTCCATGTAATAAGACGGTTACCGGCGAGGAAACTGCAAGATTCTTCCTCAATAATATCTACTGCATTCATGGACTCCCGAAGGACATCGTATCTGATCGAGGACCACCGTTCATATCAAATTTCTGGAGGGGATTATTTCACATATTGGATACTAAGATCAACCTCTCTACAGCTAATCATCCACAAATTGATGATCAAACCGAACGTGTAAACCAGATTTTGGAGCAGTATCTTCGATGTACGATAAATTATCACCAAGATAATTGGACGAACCTTCTGTCATTGGCTGAGTTTGCCTACAACAACACTATACATTTTTCGACCAAACAAACTCCATTTTTCTCCAATTATGGTCATCATCCTCGAGCAAACATTTTCCTCATGAAGACTGTTGGAAGCCTTGCTGCATAAAACCTTGCTACTCATCTCGCTGATTCACAATGAGCTTACATTCCACCTCGCAGAAGCTCAAAAACAATACAAGAAGTATGCAGATCAACGTCACCAACTCCAACCCCAGTTCAAGGTCGGAGATTGTGTGTGGCTTCTTCGACGTGACATATAAACCTCGCGACCATTAAGGAAGTTGGATTATCAACGCCTGGGACCATTCAACAAATTATTCGACAAATAAATCCGGTCAGTTTTCGGCTTGAACACCCACAAAGTATGCGCATCCATCCAGTCTTTCATGTTTCATTATTGGAGTTGTATCATCAATCGAATATTCTAGGGAGAGTCTCCCACCACCTCCACCAATCGAAGTCAATCAGGAAATTGAGTATGAAGTCGACGAAGTCCTAGACTCTCGCATCAAATATAAACGTCTTGAGTATTTCGTACATTGGAAAGGCTACGACATCAGCGAACGAACGTGGGAACCTTCATCCAACCTCGCCAATGCATCTGACAAAGTCCTAGAGAGTTTCATCAACGATATCCAGCTAAGCCTCAAGCTACACGTCAATGAGACGTCATAACGATGATGTCAGCCAAGTTAGCTTCAAGGTGAAGACTCCATATTCAATGTACCTGATACACGCTAAGGAGGAAGGAACACCATGCAAATTTGGTTTTCCAGCTTCATAATGTTTTTTTTTTTTTTTTTTTTTTTTTTTCAATTCAATAGCCCAAAATTGTGGGGCCCTTCTCAATTTTCTGGTTCTTGGGTTAGGTCTCTTGATTTGCACTTAAGTTACTCTCTACTATCAACTCCCGCCCTAAGTGGTTGGGTGTTTGTGCCTTGTCTGTGCATAACCTAGGTGATCCTGGGTTCGATCCTTCAACATGTGCCTTCAAACCGTCCATTGGGCCCTCGATGGCCTGTGTGTTGAGCAGTAGGCTTTGTAAATTCACTGGACGTTAAAGAAACTTTGTCTTATCTTATCTTTATCTTCTTCATGATAGTACATTCTGGCTTTTTCTCTCTGCTTCATTGATCTCAAAACTTTCTTTCTTTATGTTTTCTTTGTACTCTTGGTTACGAGGCAGTCTTCCCACTATAAGCTCCATGGCCTCTTGGTGGTTATTTTTTCACCCTCTCTAATCAACAACTGCCACAATTTTAAAAATAAATAAAAATAAAAATAACCAGTTCTCAACCAGCTACGGTTATCTTCGTGTCCGGTAATTCCTCATTGAGGCGGACATTAGATTTTTTGACCTTTGGCACACACACACATATACCGGGTTGGGATCCGCCAAGGGTTTGAAGCCAAATCTAATGTCCGCTCAACATTAGTACAAACCTTAAATAAAACATAATTAATTTTTTTTTTATCAAATGACATAGAAAAAATAAAAATAAACAATAAATATCATTCCATTATCCGTCAAATAGGTTGTATACTTACAACAAATATTTTTGAAGAATTGACTGTAAAGATGAATTACAATAAATTTATTGACCATTAATCTTACATGCAACGAAATGTAGAAAATCCAATATTGTTCTGAGGCAAATCAAACAGAACTTGCATATTTTGTTGTTGCCAAGCGCCAAGAAAACTCATTTGACGCTGACTACGACAACTAAAAGCTAAACACACGATGCCAGATACATCGTCTCTTTCAGAGAACATAGTTTGTTCTCTACTCAATCTCCAACCCAAAGTCTTTTCACCGTCGTCAAATATAAATGTCACTGTTGGAAATTCGGGAGGAGGCAAGTCAAGATCCACGTCCCAACACGTGTCGAAGTAATGGTATGTCTGGATGACATCGTGAGGTGGGCCTCGAGGCCCAGTCGGCATTCGTGATGCTGCATCAATAAATGCGGCCCTGAATGGCAAATATGCTTCTGTAGTGAGGGTTGTGTATTTAGTGTTGGTGTCAATTATCACACCTCCTTCACCTTCCCCGTCAATGTCAAAGATGTAAGCAGGCATATTAGGCACTTCTTGGTCATTCACTAAAATTTTCGTGAGAGGAACATAATATGTACTCGCTCCATAAACCCCTCTATCAGGCATTTGCAAAAAGATGACGCCAGGAACTGCAATGTATTGTGGAAAAAGAACATTGTTAGATAACGTCTATATTATATAAAACAAAATTATGGCCCCAAAAGAAGTTTGAGTCAAAATCCTATTGTGGAATGTCACTTTTTCCATACTTTTCATGACAAAAATGTGACTCGTAATATATCTGTGAGATAAAGAAGAAAGACTCTTGTCAAAGCAAGCGCAACTTCTGTTGTCCCTTCACCCGGGTGACTATTGCCTTCAGTTTGGAAAGTTGACATCTTTTAATGGCCGAAAACAAGGCAATGCAGTTGCACTCCCCTCCCTAGCTAGGACTCAAATTAAATCCCCACATATCCACACATTATGCTTTCTACTCGTCGATCCAAGTACCCCCTTTGCAGCTAAATTGGCCATAATATGTGATATCCAACATACACCTATGTGGATATGAACACATGACCACTTGTAAAGACGGACTAATGCCCCTAATATTTGGACCATGGTTTGTTGGTTGATGCTTGTTTCAAATATACACTTAAAGGAAATATATATATAAGATTCATGATCTCCAAAATAATTTGGCAACTTCAAAAGATGAAAAATTGAACATACATAAGGTTATCGACCTGGAACCAAAGATCAATAATCCGTTGTGATGACCCTGGGGTTGTGGCAAACAATAGGAGAATTGATTGGTCATTAGTGGTCCACCATGAAGGGCGATTTGGGCTGACATGGAGAACTCAGATTTCCCTCCACCTCCAAGGCCCAAGATGCCGGCAGCCAACATATTCATAGATAGCGTTTGTTCTTGCCCAAATCCCATCATAACCTCTGAAAAATAAACAACAGTACAAATAATATCAACTGACGAATACTAGGAATAACGTAAGAATTTAATGCATATGTGTGATTGTTTGACATGATGCTAAGTCAGTTTCTAGCATATCAAATCTTTTTTATCGGCTCTCGAGAGTGATGTTGAACAGAAGTTGGGATAACGGTCAATTGGGTTTATATGGGAATGTAACTCCAATCAGGTGACACTGAAAGGAGTGTAAAGGCTACTTGGAATAACTCCCACTTGGCTTCGCAATTGGACTGTCCAAATTTGGCTAAATATACAATGCACTAAGAGGAGTTATATGAGACGTAGGGGGTTGACACCATCCCACAACCTCCACCGCCATCACTGGACCTTACCCATGGGCTACTCACCACTACTTACCAACCTCTTGCATTCAAAGTATTTACTAGTGACATTTGGGTAAGTGGGCCCCTAGGAAGAATCTATAAGAGGGCCCGCTGGAAGAGCTCACGTTTCCTACATCCGGCGCATGAACAGTCAGATCGCACATGTGTATTGAGTTCTTACAAAATTCCTATTGTTTTCGTATCAAATTTTCAATCTAACGTACAGGCCCAAAAGCATTTCAAAACAAGAAGAGCCACCAAACATACTTGGAATGGTGACTAGGAGTCCATTCTGATTCATCAATGCTATGTTCTCAGTAGCAAGTCGACCCAAGCTATACCAATCGTTGGCTCCTATCGGGTGCAACTGGTCGCTATACATAGTTTTGTATAAACAATTATCGTTATTATGATCATCACAACCGTGAAAGTCGCCATTCCAATATAACTTAAGACATTCAACGTCACAGCACAAAATATTTCTTGTAGTATACGAGGACCAAGGTGAATAACCAGCTGATGTTTGTGGTTGAAAAGACTGCACAACCAAAACAAAAATAATGTCATCATATTTGTCTTCAAATAGTCCTTGAAAAAAGTGTGTACACTCTCGTCAAACCATATTTATTCTCTAATTCTTGTCAAACATGATGCATCTTCCAAAAATATTGAATGAGGTGGATGTACTCACATCACATGGGTAGGCTTGGATCCAAGTGAAGTCGCTGCTGGTGTCTATGAGGACGTATTGGGGGGTTCGTCCTGGATTGGAGCCCACTTGAATGGTTGTAAAATATTCTAATTGCGAACCGTAGGTTATTTGTGGTTGGGTCGAGGAGAGAAAAACATCTTGTTTCAAGTTCCGGCCATAAAACTTGTTGCGCGTGGAAGGGCCCAACGCTGCAACATTGTGCCGAGCCCTCCTAGCCGCACGCACACATGCCTCATCATCTTTGCGGCAATGAGCGGGCCTCAAAGGGGAGTGGGGCGAGTCGACGTGGGTGAGTGCAAGGGATACACCGTGTTGGGTGGCATTGATCTCAACCAGCTCTCTAGGTATTGAAGCATCCAACACAAATGTGCGTCTTGTCCCATGGCTATAGTAGTTGGCGGCACCCGATGAGTCGACTCGTAGTAGTACAAGAAGAAAGAGGCAGCTCATAAAAAGCGTAGACGGCTGGGAATCCATTGTTTTATTTGCTAAGTGTTGCCAAAACATACTCATATTTAGACAAACAACTTGGTAGTTATATAGACTAGACCTATTGCCCAAGCCTAGGAACCATCACCCCCGTTGATGGATTTTCTTCCATGACATTATACTGTTGCCAACGGAGATTGGGTAGCGTGTGAGCACCGTGCTTGTTAAGATGTAATTTCTATGACCACGGTTTGGAAACAGTTAACCCCTACGACCGCGGGTTGTGCTCACGCCCTGCTCCCGTGAGCATGCTAACGTTGTGCTCATAGAATACCAACCCCCTTGCCAACGTAGAATACAATATGATCTGTAGATGGTTGATGGGGGATGAGCGGCGGCGAGTGGGTGAACGTGTCAAATTGTCAATGGCCATTAAATTTTTCAGGTTCAGACCAGTGTTGAGCGGGTATTACTTTCTTAAAATACCATCGGGGTTCTGGTATTGAAAAGAAATTATTTTTCAATACCAGCCGGTTCCATAGTAACCCTGGTGCATGTATGAAGTGATGAGTTGTGGAATTACACCGAAGTCTCTTTAGGTACACGTAGTACAGATGCTTGCAAGGGCAGTATGATGCCCCCTTGTTTGCCATGATCTGGAAGTCGGTGCAATTGAGGTGGGTAATTCTGATCTACCAGTACCTACGACGTTACTTGGAAATGCGGCGCCGCATTTCCTTGCCGGGGGTCGAATGAGGAAAGCAAAGTTTGGGAGAGCAGAAAAACAGGAACCCTCCAACAAACAAAAATACAAGCACGTAGAAACAGAAGTGAATGACATAGTATTATCTTAGTTCGAGCAAAACAGGTTACTGGTAGGCAAGACATAAGTCCGACCTTTCTGTGGCCAGACTCAGAGGTACTTGCAGCAGTACAGTTCTACTACAACTGAAACTCCGAAAAGGATGGGCGTACCATGGTTGGGGACCGCAAGCCAAGCTCACTGGTCCCCTAGATCCATATTCAGAAGAGTGAAGATTCATTTAATTTTAATATCTGCCAGTCCTTAATAGTAGTATGATTTTTTATTTGTGGACAGTAATCAATAGGATGGGTATTCCAATCATAATATCAGCCGGTAATTGACCCGGATATGAATAATTAAAATTGGAATTAAAACAACCATTAAATTATTAACGTGTTTAATTGAATCTAGAAGCATACTTGATTTCACAAAGAAATTAAATATTCTGTTGCAAATTCAAACTTTGCATTACATAATAATGTTGCAGATTTTAGTATGCAAAATGAGTTAAAAGAAAACTGATTGCAAGCCTCATCAAATATGCCAACATCTACAATGAGGTCCTTATATTCATCAAACATATTGTCTTCTGACAAAAAAAACTCCTTGATCCCTTCCTCCAGCACCTTGCAATTTGTCCGCACGTCGTCATCCGGCCAATTCCTGGTCAATTTTGTAGAATTAGCACCCAATTTGTGGAGGTTGTGCTAAAAAATGAAGAATAGTGGCGGGCCTTTGGGGCTGGAATGCCATCACCCCTAACATGTGCACCCGCCCAACTTCATATCTATACAATGTGTGTAGTCCTTGTTTTTGCTGTATTGCACAGGTATTGCTTTTGGCAATACTAGCCTATGTAGGGTATCGACCTAGGTATTGGAATTGCCAATATCAGGCGGCTCGGTTACTAACCCTAGTATTACAATAGCCAATACCAGCCGGGCCGGTTATTTAATACCCTGGTTGATACCCAACCGGGCCCTATATAATACCAGTCCAACACATTTGGACATGAGAATCTAATCAGGCTTGTAGGTTCAACGAGTGTTGACAAGTTCAACACCAATGAGATGGCTTCGATATAGGTTTGCTTTAGGATCGGAAATATTAGGCTTGGGCTTGGTTCTCTGGCAAGCCACACATACATAGTGTGTGGTTCGTTGGAGAACTACATGATGCTGACCTAATCCCAATTCAAATTCCAACCCAAACAAAATACAAAAACTAATGCTCATATTATAAATTTATGTGAGCATATATATAAATTTATTGTATCCGAAAATCTTAAGTTGTGCTCATACGATATTCCTTTTGATTTTATACTCACCAATATTTTGGTTAACTCACCAGCTCACCAATATTTTGGTCCACTCACCAGCTCACCAACTACCAACACCCATGGTGATGTTGCTTGCTTTATTTGAACAAAAACATTACCGATATTTGGAGCCCGTGTTAAATTCCTTTTGATTTTATACTCACCAATATTTTGGTCAACTCACCAGCTCACCAATATTTTGGTCCACTCACCAGCTCACCAACCACCAACACCCATGGTGATGTTGTTTGCTTTATTTGAACAAAAACATTACCGATATTTGGAGCCCGTGTTAAATAGAGTAGATGTTATTGTTTTAAGAAAAAATTAAGGTTTAATTGTCGTAATGCATCTAAGGAATTCATAACTTGGGTGCATGTTAAAAACTGTAATAATTGTAGCAATTTAGATTCTATAGTTAGCGTCTACTTTTTGGTTAGATCCCTACCAGCTAATTACGCTTGACGACAAATGTAGATTTTGAAAAATGGCTAATCATGCATGCGACAGGAATAATGATATGCCATATTTTTGGCAAGAACTGATGGGTTTCGAAATATCATCTAATATCCAACAAGGATTTGTGCATACATTTGTCCAATTTGTAACCACGGCTTAGGCATAAGTAGGTGATCCCACCAATACATTTTGAACAAGACTATAGAATGTCGCGCACCTCACTTCGGTAGACTCCCCTTCAAGTCATTACTCGCTTTGATGCGCGCGCATAACTCCCAAACTGGCCGCCGGACCAACTCGGAGCTTCGGCTGGAGGGTTACTATTTCATGAGCAGAAACCATGAGCCATGAGCCATGAGCCGCATGAGCTGCATGAGCGGCGAGCTGAAGTCTAAGACACGCGGTTTCCATGAGCGGACTCCTCCAAATTTAGAAATGCGGCAGATTTAAAAAGTATAAAAATAATAGATTTTTATTTTACCTTGCCGTTTTTGGAAGTTCCAGATCCTGTAATGTGGCGAAGATATGTCGTCAGTAACAATTCCGCTCATGGTTTTTTAGATCCGCTCATGGAAATGAGTGACCGTGCAACGAGAAATCCAGTATACCACAGCAAAAGGACGTCGCAAACTGGCCTGTATAGAGTATTCCGCGGTTTTACATGCCTTAACATTGGAATGAAGCTGACCCTTCTGCCGCGATTGAACCAATAGAGTCTGCAGTACTTCACAATTCTGTCATCTTCGGGTATTTGGCGGGAAAAGTTTGCGACTCAACTAGGAAATGCGGTGCCGTATTAGGGTTCGCACGTGCGAAATTTCTGGGAGGTTCGGTGTCGGCGACGGTCAGCTCCATGAAGACTAGGTGCGACTATCTTGCTATGACGAAGGCCACAACTACCAGTACCTACGACGTTACTTGGAAATGCGACGCCGCATTTCCTTGTCGGGGGTCGAATGAGGAAAGCAAAGTTTAGGAGAGCAGAAAAACAGAAACCCCCCAACAAACAAAAATACAAGCACGTGGAAACAGAAGTGAATGACATAATATTATCTTAGTTCAAGCAAAACAGGTTACTCGACATAAGTCGAACCTTTCTGTGGCCAAAGTCAGAGGTACTTGCAGCAGTACAGTTCTACTATAACTAAAACTCTGAAAAGGATGGGCGTACCATTGTGTTGTGGCCCGACAGCCAAGCTCACTGGTCCCTTGGATCCATATTCAGAAGAGTGTACACCTCTTGGGGGACTCGACCCTGGTGCATGTATGAAGTGATGAGTTGTGGAATTACACCGGAGTCTCTTTAGGTACACATTGTACAGATGCTTGCAAGGGCAGTATGATGCCCCCTTGTTCGCCATGATTTAGAAGTCGGTGCAACTGCAGGTAGGTAATTCTGAAATGGTGATGGTGTACACCTCGTTGCGAACAGCTGAGCCTGTTGTGGCCATCTAATACACACGCCCGAAGCCTGGTGGGGGCACTTCTGTTGAGCTCTGGATTGTACAGTTCATCCGAAGTGCATTCCCCATCCTTGTCTCGTTCACTTTTGAGGGAGGTCGCCGCCTCTTCGGTTTCCCCCAACGGTGTGTAGGATGCTTAGAGTTGTCACGTCCCATTGTTCTTGCACTCACAGGGGTCGGTGGTGGAGACTGTGGAAGCGGAAATGGTTGTCTGGGGACGTCAGTGTGCTGCACCATCCGAAATCCTGCGGCAGTAAGGGCGTCGGCCTCAACCTGACTTAGATCGCATCCTGGTTCCACCGGCCATACCGGGGGAGCCTCTGGCATTGTTTGTATGCCGTACTTGGGCTTTCCATACACGCAAGTCATAATGTCGTGCCCGCAGAAACAAAACTGGGTAGTTGTCACCTCCGCAAACTTTGCATGGACAAATCTTCCTGTAAAAGTAGGAGCAGGGACAACCCCATCTGGATTCTTCCTTATCATCTCTAAACAACGTTGCCGTGTATCCACTCGAATTGCGGAACACTTGCCTCAAAACACCGGCCTTGTGCGAGCAATTCTCCACTATGACGCAGACATCCTCATAGAAATGTGGTGGGTAACTACTTGTTTCCCCCTCAATTGGTGTTGCTGATAGTGCACCACAGCAGATACCTTCATAGCAACTCAAGCCTCCCAGTTGCATTTCTGCAACCTGCTCCCACTCTGGGTGTGCAACAAACAGTGTAGCTTCCTGCTCCTCATCAAGTCTTCCCCTCCAGTCACACTCTCTGACTCCACGAGGTCTTCTGTAGCAGGTAGTCTACTAGATTTCTTAGTGATGACCTGTATCTTGTGCTTCCCATCATGCACAGTCAGTAACTGGGAATTCCAGTCATGGAATACCCTGGCCTATTTCAGCCATGGTCGACCTAGCAATAAGGAATAAGCTTCCATGACATCATCCATTTTCAACACAGTCACTGTGATCTTAAACATTATCTTCTGAATCTGTATCTTAACTCCTCTTATCAAGCCTAATGGCTCTACACTCATTTGATCTGCCATTGTTACTGTGAATGGGGCTGGTTTCATGTTACTTAGACCAAGCTTCTGCCTTAACTGATCTGTCATAATATTCACTCCTGAGCCTCCATCTATCAGTACATCAGTCAAGTTTGTGCTTCCAATTCTCAATTGGATTACTGACATAGAATCATCAAAGTCCATGACTGTTTCTCGCCCTTCAAGCTTCACATTATAACTTGTCACCTTGCTGTTCAGGTCTGCGTTTGCTGTCACATGAGCAATCTGTTGATTGCTTGATACAGCCTGTGTCTACAATGAGGTGCTACAACCAATAGCTGTCCAATGGTAATCTTAGCTTTGGACTGGCATATTACTTCAGCCAAAGTCCCTTCATTACCCTGCACCAATACAGCTTCTTGCTTAACTTCATCTTCACCCTCTTCATCTTCCCCTTCAGAGTCAGAAGAGTTTGCCATAGGGCTATCAGTGTCCTTGTGCATTTTCCTTATGGTATCAACCACTTCCTTGTGCAGTTCCTTCTCATCTCTCCAAGCCTCATCATCTTCAGGCACATCATTGCCATCTTCATTAACATCTTCTTCCTCATCCAGTGGAGGTATTAGTTTAGCTTTGCTTCTGGTAACTATCATTGTACTTACTTCCGGAACAAAACATGGCCTAACCATGTGAGCTGCCACTACTGGGCCCTCATTCACAGGAGCTCTCATCTCATTTTGGTGTCTGATCCAAAATGGACAGGCTGCTTTGTGATGTCCTACCTGATTACAATAGTAACATAGTTCTTCACCATTGGGTCCTCGCCCTTGGTCTGCTCTGGGATTATTTCTATAATCTTGATTCTCAGGCTGGTAATCCTCCCTTGGATTACATCCCCAATTGCTCAATTCTGTTGGCTGTTTCAAATGCCTCTTCCACTGTATTATGGGGTAGCATATCCACTTTCTTTTGTAATTCAGGTCTCAATCCACTCACAAACCAGGTCTTCTGTAATCCTGGTGCTGGTACAGCAGCCAGCTTTCTCATCATTAACTCCATCTTTTCCATGTACTCTTCAACAGTTTCATGCTTTATTTTGCCTTAATTGTTGTAAACTCCCATACACTTCATCCTCAATTTTGCTTGTCCTGAACCTATTCCGGAATGCTGTACTAAGGCCATTCCAGGTTTTGAAATGATTATTAGGAAATTTTACATACCATTGACTTGTTTTTTTGATAAGTGAACAGGGAAACAGTCTCATCTTGGCATCATCGCCATTCTCATTGTTCACAATACACATATGCTCAAATTGGCTAATGTGTACATCAGGATCCCCTTTTCCTGCATATATTGGGAAAGGTGGTTTTGCCCGTGTTGGAGGTACCGCCATCTGTGGCCCTACACCCTGCCCTCTGACAAGTGATGGTCCTCCTGTTGATGCTGGTCCTTGAGGACCTACTGTTGTAGTGGTGGAACTCCCACCAGGTATTGGCCCCTGAGCACTCCCTGCCACTGGCCCCTCTGTACTTACAGTATTCCCAACTACAGTTGCACTACTTTCCACACTCCCTGTCCCCCCAAAGCCAAATCCAAGCTGCCCGCCTGATCCCCTTGAGCCGACACCTTTGTTGGCATGTGATCCAAGTGTTCCACTTGATCCAGGTCCAACAGGTTGGGATGTCCTGGTTGTAGTCTCAACCTCAACTATTGGGTCTACCTCTTCATACCCTTCATCTTCCAGTTCTTCTCTCTTTTTCATATTCCAAGGTCTTCTCTTGGATTTCCTCTTCCTCACTCATATAACTCAACTGCAGTGGTGTTGGAGAGTCTGAACTCTCCGTTGGCTCTGCCACATTATCCTCTCTTTCTTTGTCTTGTGCTTCAGAAACTGGAGTTCCTGCTTTTGGTGTCCCATACCAACTCTGATCAAAGATTTCTGTCAAATCTTTAATCCAAGGATGTACCTCAGATCTTTCCCCTTGTGGCTGATCTTCTTCCTCTACCAAATCCCTTAATCTTTCTTGTAAAGAATAAGAAGGAGTGGCATCCAACTCTGGTTCTTCTGGTATGGGTGATGTTTCTGATCTTAATGGTGTGAGAGGTCCAGATGATTCTCCTATGTCTATTCCTCTCTCCCAAAGATATGGATAATTAGCTTTCAAATAACTTTCCCTTTTTGCTGAATATCTGTGGAGTCTAGCTTCTCTTTCATCATTCATGTCCCATGTCTTTCATATCTTTAATGAGACAATAACCAAAACTCTCTTCTGTAGTATCTCTCGTATATGCCTGGATTTCTTTCAAGCTTCAATGCACCCTTGGCTATACTAGAAGTCTCCGTTACCATATAACCATATGGCAAACATGTCTGAAAAGCTGTTCTTGGTGTAAGTTAGATCCACAAGATATCCTTAGGAATCCAATTTTTTACCAGTACAAGTTCTTCATGCATATGAGTGTAAACATTCACTTTCCGTTCCTCCCAGCTTTCAAACTCTACTCGCTTAATGGATAGCAATGCTATCACATAAACCAGTGTTGGTAACCAACTTGCTCTCCCTCTACAACAGGCCACTTGATAGATCTTATCATCCTTTCCTCCAGGACCCCACTCTGGATCAGCATCAAGCACTCTCTTAAGAAATTTTTCTTTGCAACCGTCTGGCAATTCCAAGAACCTCTGAAAGAATTGTTGGACAATCTTTCTTTCTCAGTTCCATAGGGAATTTGATTCACATCGAATTCTTTAATTCTCCAACCACCATGATCCACCCAGATGCCTCTCACATTTGGTTGTTCTTGACCCAGTTCCCCAGTACGGTGGCCAAATGTCAAGCGGCTTTTACTCATCCATCCCTTCGCTATCCGAGGTGGAAACTCCAAGATAGAAGAGTTTGATATCTCTAAGCACTCAGCCCGCTCAGAACAATCAGTCATGACCTACAACTAGTGTATCATGGAAGTGCTTCTTGTTTGTATTCTTTCTTGCCTTTATGTCAGCAAATTACCTTACTGTTTATATTTAAGCATCAGATTGCTTCAGCAATCTACCATGTTCCAATCGTTCATCCAGTCATTCCACAGCTTCACTCAGGTCTCTCTACACAGTGTGAGTATGGAACATGTATCATATTAAGATCTATCAAGTATCAGGCCGAAGCCATGATGTCACTAATCTGCTCTACGGTACATCTCTACAGCTTGCATTCATCAAGCATCAACAGATCGGGTCTCCTTCATCACAATGCTCTCCATCTCCCTGTTCAAGATCGTCCTTCTCTCCCTGATGACCAAGTCGTGATGCCCAAGAAGTGTCCTGAAGTGATCTAAGAAGTAGTGTCCCTCCATGTTGCTACTCTGCCTAATCTATCTGCAAGCTGTTCTAACCGCCTAACTAACTAACTGTCATCCAAGAAAAAAACACGTTCCCTCTGCAGATGTCGTTCCCACACAGTCGTTCCTTGCCAATGATAACCGTTCCCTATGTACGCTGTGACGGGCTGTGCCAAGCTGTGTTGGGCTGTGACTGTGCCGAGCTGTGACTGGCTGTGTCGAGCTGTGACTAGCTGTGTCGGTTGTGACTGACTGCGTCAGGCTGTGTCGAGCTGTATCGTGCTGTGATAAACTGCGATAAGTTGTGTCGGGCTGTGTCGTGCTGTGATAGACTGTGATAGGCTGTGACAAGCTGTGTACGGCTGTGTCAGGCTGTCAGGCTGTGTAAGGCTGTGATAAACTATATAAGCTTGTAACTGATTGTGTGAGCCTGTCTACCACCCCTAAGGTCTGTGTCTGTCACCCCTAAGGCCTTTGTTGGTCTAAGTCTACCATCCGTAAGTCTGCGCAAAAATTAAGGGTACCCCACAGAACCCGTAAAAGTGTCTAAGTCCCAGACAGCCCTCTAACAAGCATTTTCAGTGACCTTGCAAGGCACACTCTCCAGTTCAGTCCACTGAAGCACGAAAACAAAACTGATTGGAAACCGAAATGCGGCACCGCATTTCGGATGTGCTTGGGAGGGTAGGAGAATCTTTCGAGTTGAGGTCCGCCATGGCATTCTTGAGCAGGGAGGGGTCTTTCACCTTCACCTTGAGGATGACACACTCCACCATGTAATGCCAGCCAATATGCTTGGCATGGTTCTGCTTGATGTACTCCCACCAGGCAAGAAGTCGGTGATTCCCGTCCCACACAAAAAACATTTTGCCCGACATATGGCCGAAGTCTGGATCACCCTTCAGCATTGTCTCAAATTCATCATTGTAAATGTGTCAGTGGGTATCCCATGCTAACAATTCATCCGCAGTGGGTCCTCGAGTTTTGCCATCTTCATTCCCAATGGAAACATAGAAGGCTGTCGAACCTAGATGACACCTTTCTCGAAATGCGAACTTGAGCTTATCGACTTCTCCTGGAAGAGCCTGCCTGACAATGGGAAGGGAGACCATGCGATAGAGTGGAATTCGAAGAGTCCGCTAGAATATCCTGCTGCCCAGAACTATGCCAATGCTATTTGTTGTCTCCTCCAACATTGTATCCGCTGCACTTTGGAATTCCTCTGGAGACATTTTTGCAGGTGGCGGTAGGGGCTGAGCAGCTGGAGCATCCCCAACTGCAGCTGTACTCTGGGGAATCTTTGCGGGCAATTCTTGCATTGTAGAGGCCTCCTCCGGGCCTGCAGTATTCTGAAGTTCTTCCTCAACGGTGGTGAAGTCCTACTGCGAACGTTGAGCAGCAGCACCCTCCTCCGCTGATAGATCGACAAAATCGGTCGATTTCGTTGCCTTTGCTGCAACAGAGATGCCCCCAACATCACCTGCCTGGAAATCAACCAGGAACTGGGCTTCAGCTCGTGGAATCGGTTTTGCGGGAGACTGCTCCGCCCTCCCCCTGATTGTCTTCTGCTTCTTGATTCTTGCAGGTGAAGGTGTCTACTGTATTTGAATGTGCACTGCACCCTTCTAATTCACTCTCTTGGGGGGGGGGACGGCTTGGTCTGGTTCAGAAACCAGTTCAAGGACGATCTGCTTCTTCTTCGTCTTTGTTGGAGAAGGGCCCGACCCCTGCTGGCGATTCTCCGTGACCTTCAAACGTGAGTCTTTCTCTGGGGCTTTGAACTGCAAAGACTTGCCTTTCCAAGCCGCGTCCTTGAAACGCACAGGGCTAGGCCCAACATGAAGACCCGTGCTCGTGGATCGGCTGGGTGTGCGTGATGCAGCTAGCTCCATGGATTCTTCCTACGGCTCTTCGGATTCCTGCAATCCCTCCACCACCTCCACCTTTTGAATTAGGCATGCAAACATCTTCTGCATTCAAGGGTCCTATCATATAGTCTAAGAATTGCACAACAAAAATGAGGGAGGGTTTCGGTGCTCGATCAGCTGCGCGCATCCCGATAGCACGGAGCTCTCACTGGGTTGCCTGTGTTGCCTGCTGCTGCGAGATGACCATCTCCTCCTAAAGACGCATCTGCTTCCTCCCCTTCGGCATTGGGCCTACGTCCAAAGTACAACTTGCGGAGCTTGCGACGATGTCTCTTCTCTGGTGCATGAACTTCCTCCCTCTCAGGTTGGAGCATAAGAAGAACACAGACACGGAAAATGGGCGAAGAGTGCAGATGGAAAGGGCGCGAGAGGGGTGACTGAGTAGACACGACAAATAAAAATGAAACGGCGGTGATGCACCACTTGAGTTCGAAAGACTGGGATGGAAGTGTCTCCTTGTGGACTATGCGTCGTTACAACATTCGAATCGTCAAAGGTACGCCTGCTGTCCGCCAAACAAACATCATTAACCAACGGTCAGGCCGTGCAGCCAGCATGAGTGCAAACATCAAAATGCGGAACTGCATTTCCGTTGGTCCACGTGTTCACATATCATAGCATTTGCGTCCCAGCGTCTCATGAGTTAGAGTGAAAATGGAAATGTGGCGCTGCATTTCCGTTAAGGCAGCTTTGAGTTGTATCGCGAACGGAAATGTGGTTTCATGCCTAACATGCAAAACGGAAATGCGGCGCCGCATTTCCGTTCTGGAAAGTCGGAAGGTACGACTCGGACGGAAATGCGATGCCGCATTTCAGTTGCAGTGTTTCATGATTTACAATCAGAAAGGATATGCGGCACCGCATTTCCATTCCACTGTTACATACCTTACTTGTTGGACGGAAATGCGGCACGCATGCGTCTGGAGAGTATAAAGGTTTCCCATGGATGGAAATGTGGTGCCGCATTTCTGTCTTACTGCTACATGCCTGAGATGCAAAACGGAAATGCGGCGCCGCATTTCAGTTCTTGAAAGTCAGAAGGTACGACTCGGACGGAAATGCGGTGCCACATTTCAGTTGCAGTGTTTCATGATTTACAATCAGAAAGCATATGCGGCACCGCATTTCATGTTACCTCACAATACAGTGGAGGAGGCATTTGAAACATCAAACAGAATTGAGCAGTTGGGAATGCTCAGGAAGGAGAAAAGAGATGAAGAGGACTCTGAGGATGAGTCAGAAGAAGAAGAGGAGATGGAGCATAAAAAGAAGAGTAAAAAAAAGGAAAAGATGAAGAGGGAAAATTATGAGAAGAGATTAGAAGAAATCTTGAAAAAGTATGCTACAGAGGCTGCAACACATTGGAGGAAGGGTGTTTGGTGTGCAAAATGCCATAATGAAGGCCACACCACTACTGAATGCCACATGAAGGAGAAACACTGCACTATCTATAAAATGGATAACCATTCTACTGAGAATTGTTACTACAACAGAAGAACAGCAGTAAGAGAGCCTAGGCAGGTAAGGGTGCATCAAGTGCAACCCCAGCCAAGAAGAAACAATGATCAAGACCACTATGTACCTTACTTGTTGGACGGAAATGCGGCACCACATTTCCGTTTTCGACATAATCATCCATTTCCGTACATAAATCCATTTATATCATCCATATTTGGCGAATTCATCCCTAATTTATTTTTCATTTGGAGAAATTGGGTGATTTCATCCATGAAAAAACAGGGAATTTGTGACATAATCTTCATTTTATTTTTAGTTTTTCTAAGGTCGAAATTTGGCAAAAATTCGCCAGCAAAAAAAACGCTACCCTGCAGTGGATGCGTGGCTCAACCGCATGACTTGGTGGTTCCAGGTAATTCAAGGTACTTCCCCCAATTTGCTTTGCTGGAATGAATTTCATGAACTGCTACGTGACAATGCATGTTGGAAACGCAGGTAATGACGAATGCGAAGGAGCACGTCATAATGCATACAAATTCGTTTGGCTTGTATGTGAAATGGGATGGAACACAGACATTGGAAGACTACGTGACACGTTTCAGATGTGCGTACAATGACAACCTCTTTGTCAGGGAACTGCAGACAACAAGAAGGAGCGTTTACACATCAGGAGGGGGCGGGAAAAGCTGCAATGCGAATTGTGTACAGGTGAAGCCCAGCTCCCGTTGTATGCAAAAGCTGGGTTATGAGGTTTGCCTGAGAAATGCGGCACCGCATTCGCACTTTACGTTTTCAGTTGCACTCTGCGAATACATTGGTAACTTGTACTCACGCATGCTGACTGTCTTGCAGGTATATAAAATATGTGCTTCTCAAGACAGGGGCCCTGGCTCAAGAGCCCCCGTTCTTCATGGCTTGGACCGTGGCGGGCCCAAGTTGTGTCTACACACCAGAGATGCAGAAACAATGGCATGCCGCGCATCTCATTGGATGCCCGTGGTACCTGGACACGTCTAGCGGACTTGTTGACGAATCAGAGAAAGATCTACACACGAAAGCAGAGGAGAAGATAAAGGAAAGACGTGTCCCTGCTAGGCCTGAGTCGACAAAAGACGCTGCTGCTCTGGAACAATCCAGAAAGACAGTTGAGATGGCACAAAAGACGGTGGATGCAGCTGTGCAGGCTCAACAAAAGGGGTTGAAGAAGAGGACTCGCAAGGAGCAGCAGTTGTGACACCCAAGAAGACAAAGAAGCAGAAACAGAAATAGCAGAAAGAGGGTGACGAAAAGGACTCCGATGGAGACTTTGCAACCAGCCCACCCCCCGAAACGCAGCCGAAATCCCTTGTGCCCACCGTTGTCACAAAAGGACGAGAACATGCTTAGCAAAGAAGGCACTCCTCAACCCCCGGTGGGACACCCTTTCGAGCCGGTGGAAATGAAGAGGCCGAAAGTGGAGCCAGAAACAGTAGTTCATTGTGTCAACGAGAGTTTCTTGGCGGCTTTGGATGGACGGGCAGCCAAGTTGGCATACATCAGGACCATGGAGGGTCTGAAGGGCAGAGCACTGAGGAAGGCGGATGCCGAAGAGCCTTCCGACACCCCTGGGTTTCTGAAGACGGTCTTATTCTTTGAGAAGGTGTGTGCAGGGAAGGATTGCAGGAGGGGCGGAAAAGCCACCAAGTGGTCTTGCGATATGATCATCTTGGATATTCCGGACGGAGAGCATGTGGAAGGACTGCAAGCTTTGCCATCTTGGAACAAGTACTCCGGAGATTTTTGGAAGAAATGATTTGGGCTCGCCCGCATGGTGTTGGACGACAGAGGCTGTGTGGTTGTCCTAGCAAGCAGAGGCAAAAACATGGAGGCAAGAATTGCGAAGTGGACCCGCAAAAGCGCCGTCCCAATTCTGAAGAAGACGTGGATATGCATCAACACATAGGGCCTTCGGTCGGAAGGGAAGAAGGTAATTACGACATTGGCAATCATCCTTTCATTTTGTAAGCTATTTTGAAATGCGGTGCCGCATTTGATTTCTAATCGTTCCCCACTGTGTATGCAGACGAAGCAGTTTGATGCATACTGCTTTGTGAAGGAGAACTCAACCTTTGCTTTCCGGAAGGATGGATTGTTGGTTGACCCGAACTGCGACCCCATCGATTACGACGTCCTGTTCAACAGCGTTCCCACAGAACTCCTCCCTCATAGCCTCACTTCAACGGATCCCCTGCGGTATTCACAGACTCGGAGCAGACAATTATGGAGGCATGCACTGACCTGGAGGGCAAAGTGCTGGACCTCATCTGTGGAACAGGTATGTAGATTCTTGTACTATGTTGTTCTGTGAATTCGCATTATGTTCAAATTCGTCATATCTGAAGGGCCATGTTTTAATGAGTGGATGTCATTCTAACAGGTGCCTCAATGTGGGCTGGGCGGTTTTCCGACCGGCCCCTCTTTGCCTACGAGGAAGACACATCCGTCTGGGGATCCCATCTGGAAGGGCGTCAACGGAATGTGAAGGCTCCCATCGAAGCCAAAGATTCCTTGGATGATTCCTCGGACTCGGAGGAAGAGACAATGGACATTGATGCCGAGGAGAACCCGGAATATGAGTAAGTGCAAACATTGTAAGTTTGCAAAGCCTTCTGGGTGATTTTTTGTCACACGCATTTCCGGACCGTGGTTCTCATTGGTCTCGTGGGTGATTGTTATGTGCAGGATTCCAAGATCCGGGTCGAAACCAGTGGCGCCTACATTTCTTGCCAGGGAGAATGTCTCGTTCTTTGCGAGGACCATCTTCATGAAGAGGCCGCATTTCTGATTTGGGAAGGACGTGGTTTGAAAGATGGTGTAGTTTAGAAGCACATGGAGAGGGGGATATCAACAGCGGGGAGAAATTCCTTTATATACTCTGGAAGAGATTGTAAATGTACAGAGAGTTAATTAAAATTCTACAAATCTTGAAAATCATCGTCATTATCGTCATCCTGTCCTTGACTGTCCTACTCCCCTTCCACCCCCTCATTGCCTTTCTCATGTCCAGCGGACTGCTCGTTGGCCAGGCTTTCGAAAATCCCATCTTCCCCTTGTGGAACTGACCATCTCACCTCCGTTGGGTTGTCGTCCTCCCTGTCTGCATCGCTCTCTTCCGCTGAATCATATATATACTTTCGCACCCGTCTACCTGTCTCACCTGCTGCCAACTCTTTCCTTATCCTTTTGTCCCCTAGCCCTCTCCAAAACTGGGATTCTCACATCGTCTAATTGTTGTATTTGCAAGTTTAGCTGCATAACTAGGAAAGGAGTAGTCATTCACCGCCACATTTCCATGTTGGAACGGAAAAACGGAAATGTGGCAACTGCAAATACATCGGTTGGAAATGCGGCACCGCATTTCCACAACCGGGGCAAGAACAATTTTCCGTTTCCTGTTTTGGACATCAGAATCTGTTTGGCCGAACGGAAATGCGGTGCCGCATTTCCGTTTTCAACATGGAAGTTTTGCCGATTGCGGTGCCGCATTTCCATCTTGGAGATGGATGTTTGTCCAATTCCAGACCCTTCGACGGAAATGCGGCACCGCATTCCATTGTCCAATACGAAATTTCGATGACGGAACTTTTACTCATGGATGGATTTCCTTTACCTCAGGACTCCGATATTGTTGAATCTGATATATTGACGTGGACAGACACATTGTAGAAATGAGACCAGAAATTGTAAACAGTAGGCCAATTACAGCAGTTCTTGAATACAATGAAACTCAGCACACAGAAGTGAGGGACGATGGGTTGTTTTATTGATCGAATACGGTGTGTCATATTTCGCAACTCCAAACAAATCTAAGCCTTCCGGCTTCTACATGGGCTTCTGTGCCAAGTCGACGGAACTTCGATAGCCCTCAAAACAAGCTCAATACTGACGCGGCACCTCCAGGTAAACTGCAATGCGGTCGTTCTGGTGCCCTTGGTGGAGCTGATGTCAAGTAAAGTTTACTAGTAGTGTGAAACTAGCCAATAAATAACTAGTTTTATATATGACACTTGGGCTTGATCCAAGTGTCAACCTAGGGATCAAGATATTTATTGGCCCCTGGGCGTGGCTTATCTTCACCGCGAACGCGCGGTGAGGCTCATCTCTCTCGAGTTGAGACTCCCCGCGTCGGCTATGGCGCGCGTAGTGCAGATTCCCCATAGCTTTTGGGGTGTGCTTGGCTTGACTTGTAATGCATGAGTGATGGTGTCTAGTTTTTATTAATCACTCGAGAGAGATGACTCATGTCTTTAGTGCAGGATGTGAATGAGAGTTTTAGCACTGTTGTTTTGTTTTTGTTTGTAGTAAACTTGTTGAAGAGATCATGGACTGAGAGAGCTGGTCCTAGTATGGAAAAGATCCAAGTCTATAGTTTGAGAGTTGGTACTCTAATGAGGGAGTAATATGTAGGTGTACATGCATGGCTCATAGCTCAGTGGCACTGGCTGAACATTAGTTTTCAAGAGGGACGATGGCTCCAACAAAGGTATGCATGGAAGGGGTTATCGCAAGGGGGCCACGGTGCAACTGGATTGAAGTGCCCGGAACCTGCTTGAAGGAGCCAATAACAAATTAATAGTTGTTGGGGTAGTCGGAGAATAACCAACATTTGCCAGGCTGCCGAGGCCAGCTTGTGAAGGGAGGTGAAAACGGGGAGCTTGTTTATCCCTTCAAGAAAGCCGCCGGTAAAGCCAGAGCTTGACAGGCCATCAAATTAATCATTGGTGGTTAGGTGGCCGCAGGAAGGCATGCATTAATAGCAAGGCCATGGACTAGCCCATCTTGTCTTGCCCTGGGAGTGTAAAGGAGGATTAGGTGAAGATCCTCGGCAGATCAGAGCAGGGGGGAGCTCGTTGCTTTGGCTGGCTTGCAAACGAAAATGATCACCTGGCAATGTAACTATGTAGCTTATTACTTAGCTACTATCGAACTTAATTTGATGGCATGCCGGTAGCGTGGAGGTATGATCAGTGACAGGTTTCTCATCAGTTTGCTCCAGCAGAGTATGCGGGCATGAATGTAGCAAGAGGGTGGTCTGTCAAGTGGCCGCAAGCAACGGTGACGTATGATCTTCTTGGTCTTGGAGGAACAATTGGTGGGAAAGCCACGAGCTTGGCAAATTATTTCCTGGAGCTTGACAGTAGAACAAGCTAAATCGATCTGTAAATTAAGGAATGTTGACAGGACGGACGGACTGATCAGATTGTGGTGGTGAAATGAAAAGCCAACTCGGACAAAAGCTGAACTGAACGATTGTGTATAGATTGCTGAATGTAGCAATTTCAGAGCACGGATTAACGAATGACAGTGCTTGAAGGTGTGGTGAACCTGGCTTCCCTGTGTCAGCTGAGATCGAGCATGCCCGGATCAGGCCATAAACCTAGTCAACCAAGAAGTACTTGTATGCAGGTAAGACCTTGCTGCGGTGGGGGGTTGCTATTCCATGAGCTCATGAGCGGGCATGGCTAACCCATGAGCCGCAAAGTAACACACTTCGAATTTCGGCAGATTTTTTTCGGGCCAAAAACTATAAAATAATCAAAAATCGAAGATTTCCGCGCTCATGCTGGAAGCGCTCATGAGTACCAGTGTACGCTCATGACTTGGAGCCCAGGCTCATGGACCGCCAGGCCAGGTCATAGAATAACTGAATTCTGGGCAATAACGGCACCGAAATTATCCCAGAGGCAGAGACGCAAGCGGAATTAGGATCCGGGTTTGCAGACTCCGAAAACGCAATGGCGACCTATAACCGTGGATAGTACTATTGCAGAAGTGCAGGATGGTTGGGTATAACGACGCCGTAATTGGGCACAGGAAAAGAAATAGCGCGGCTGAAGGCTCGGGAGTGAAGCCAACAACGGTGAAAGTAATTGGGCTCTGCCAACCAAATACCCGGCTGCATCCTCCGGAGTGCAGGCGATAACGGCGCCGAAATGGGCCCCGGAAACCAAATACTCGGCTGCCACCGGAGTGCAGCCGGCCGAAATTGGGTCCGGAAACCAAATACCGCTGAAGGCTGGGGATTGCAACCAATAACGGCGCCGAAATTGACCTGCGGAAACAAAATTCTCGGCTGAAGCTTCCGCACTCCATGTAATAACGGCGCCGAAATTGGGCGTCGGAGCGGTGAGGGAGGCCTTGCTCTCATTTTGCTCTTCACTCTTCTCTGTTGTGCCCATCTCCTCCCTGCTTTGAGTTCGTGCTGTGTCGTGAGGCCATGTCGTGCCCGAATCACATCTATCGACGCCAGACGGGAGTCATTTTCCCGAAAGCAGACGACATCATTGTCTTCCTGGATGTTTACAGGGACGATCCTCGACTTGTCCAGCTGAGAGCAATGGAGTTTCTTCAGGATTGCACGATTCTCCTGGACCCCGGCTGGGGAGCAGTGGTTCCTACGCATCATGGACCTGGACTTTCCGCATGTGTGGGAGCCGAACAGATCACGCACAGCGTTGCTGTATCGCTGGAATTGTTGCGAGTGGACGTATGATGAGTGCATAGGTGAAAACTTTACGCGTGGACGGACTGGCTCGGAAAGTGGGGACATTCTCTTCAGTTATGAGGATGAGGAGGAGGGGAACACAGGGCCCACTGTGAAAATGTCCTTCTACCAAGGGGGCGCTATCGATAAACACGACATCCTCGTTAGTTTCAACCGGGCGACAGAAAACCACTGACATTTTGTTCAAATATAGGCACCCGGTCACTGAGGAGGTCCTTGAGAGGCCAGTTTCGAGTTCCTTCTTCTTGGGCGAGGGGACCATAGGTCTTGCATGCTAGAGTAGACATGTTTCAACTCGCTGACACTCATGGCACATACATTTTCATTCAGAAATCAAGCAGCTTCCCTGTGCCATATGGGGAATATACATGCTTCGATAATCTTCTGTTAAGGTTTTTTGCAATTCACTGCCAGTATGCTGGGACGTGTCCTTTGTCGTATGGATTGCTGTTTGCACAAGGTGCAGTATGCAAATGCTGGAATGTGCAGTAGGACCCTTCCCACTGGGACACAGAACTAGCAATCTTGTAAAGGCATCACATTTGCAGAACAGTAACAATGTATTTGTAGCAAATTGGAGTCTTCTCATAAAGGTGGACGAAATGGAGTATATGTGACGGGGTGGGGGCAGGATGATTGTAATGTAGCCATGGCGATGTCCTCACAAAAAAATAGGGTGCAAGAAGATGAATGTAATATAATTGCCACTTTCTCCTTCCCGAATGTGGAATGTCAAGCAGTCCGACCAGTATCCTGCCGTAGGGCCTTGTGCAGCTCGTTGAAACTCAGTGTTGGAGCATGGATGAAGACGTCCACTGCGGATATGCAACTCATGCGCTTCATAAAAATGTAATAAAGGTGTTTGCAGGGGACGTATGCTGCATTCTTCGATTCCATAACAAGGAAGTCCTCACAGTTGCAAGCTGGGTACTGTGAAACCGTGATTGCATACACGACTGCGCAGCAGACCCGGCTGTTGACAACTGAAATATGCGCCCCATCCCGGGGTGAGGAACATCCCTGCAACCTTGCACTATGCAGGGCATTGCAAGAGCGTTGGCCATCCTGGTGTCGTTCGCCTTTGTTGGTGGCCGCCGTCTTTTCAGTTTACCCCACCGATGGGTGGGCCAAGCTGCGGGGTCACCCACCGGTATGCGGGGCGAAGAGCTTCTCGTGGGAGGAGGATGACGATTGGGAATTGGATTTCGTGGAACGTCTGTCCTCTCCACCAGTCGAAACCCTGCACTTCCTAGAGCGTCTGCCTCCTCCAGGGTAAGATCTGTACCACTTGCCACAGGCCAGACTGCCGGTGGTTCAGGCATGCCTTGTACACCATACTTGGGCTTGCCGAACACACACGACATGTCGTGCGTGCCTGCAGAACCAAAACTCCTTCAGTGTGTGGCCTCCACAAACTTTGCGCACACAAATCTCCCTGTGAAGCAAGGGGCAGGCACACCGCCCTGCGGGCTCCTCCGAATCATCTCATTGCATCTCTGGTTGGTGTCGACACGAACAGCACAACATTTGCCACGAAATGTCGGACGGGTCCGTGCAATTCTCCACTGCGAGGCCGACACATCTCGCTCCACGATTGGAATGTTGTATTGGGTAACGAAAACAGGAGCAATGCCCATCCTCGGCATGTTGTCCCGAGTCTGGCAGCGATTCCATGGATGCTGCAGGAGAGGGGGTACGAGTCCTGCTTCGTGGAGGCGTGGGACGCAACATCGTTGCGCCCCGAGGTTGAGTGCGGATGTTCATATCTGATCTCCATGAATCCCCATCCCCTCCGGGCATGTCCTCAATTCTTCTCTTCACGGCCGGCTGCGGACATCGCCCTCCAGGCAGTTCCCCCGACTGTGTAACGGCGTTGACCTTATTGTTTCCCGCAATGCAGCAGTCCATTTTTTGGGATCGGTCGAACGATGCGCCGCCCTCATCAGCATCTCCTGCCTGTCTGGTCCGATACCCCATTGCTTTCCTCCCAGAAACTGGTAGTAATGAGATTGTTGCATGATGGCCCTCACAATATCTTCTGTTGTTGCTGTCAACATGTCAACGAGATGTGCTGCAGAGGAAGCACGCCAGGAAGAGTGCACCGATTCGGCCATGTTCGTCGTCGGCATATATCCGTGTCATCCTCCAAGCTCATGTCCTGTTGAAGGAAATTAGATATGTCACTGATTGTGGAGAATGTCCAAGCACAAAAACAGAACAATTGTCAAGTACAGAAATGTGTTACCTGTCTCATGTAGTCTCCAAACTGGCGGAATCTATAATGCCACCACGCAAGCCACGTTTGCAGTTCTGGCTGATCTTTCACATCCACTGCCCCTGAAGACACCCACCAGGCGCGTATGGTTGCAAACTCGGTCTCCGCCTCGTCGATGGAATTCGCATTTTTCCACGCTAGGCACATACTGATATGATCCTGCCGGTGGCGTGACGCCACGAACCTTTTCGTGTTTTGCGTCAAACTCTGCATGAAGTGGAACCCGCAAGATCTCTCCTTTCCTTCCATTGGAGTCTTTGGGGTCGTCCCCATATACCCTCCTAACTGCAGCCCCAGTTTGCCTGGGCATTGTCAGCCATGAAGCCCCTAAAATCGGGAGGGGGCAACTTGGCTCTCGCCATTTGCTCATTAATTCCGCGCCACATATGCAACTCCGAATCTGTGTCTTCTCCCTTCATTTCGCAGATAGCAATGGTCATCAACTTTCTGCAATGTGGGTCGTATACATGTGCCCCCATTGTCACCCAATCGTGGTTGGTAATTCGCCGGATGTGGTCGAACATGACCCAACAATTTGAAAGGTCTCCACTGGTCATCCGCTTCACCAAATCGACGCCGCTCCCCGGTCCGCACGTTGACATCTTAAATATGAAGCACCTGTCCGTCTCCGAGCCTTGACCAGGAAAGAAGCTGCCTTGGATGAAGTCGTAGCCGCATGTGCGCTTCACTTCCAAGATGGAGTGCATGTCTGATCCTCTTCCGATTCGTTTCTTGCAGCTGACAATGTGGTTCCTGACATTGGGGCTGCACACATGGGAGACAGCTTCCAGCAGGTCCTTCATGTCCCCCTCGCCCAGCTTCTCTCTTGTGCTTCCGTCCTCCGACATTTCTGCCAATTGCAATCCTATGTGCCGATGCGAGCTGTATCTGCTTTGGTTTTGCACCCGGCCTCAACCTCACCTCCTCCTTGATAATATCCTGGGCTTGTTGAAAAGCGACTCTGCAATTGCCTCTGGCGAGGGGGTGCTCATGCTTTCCGATGTGAATGCATGCTCTGGTGCACGCTGGGCCGACGGTCCCGACGTAGTACTGCTTGGCGTTGCACACTGCCATGCACGTAGGGGCTGCGTTGCAATGGGCACACTTGAACGTCCCTGCAGGAACTCTACCTTGAGGCCAAAATGGGGTCGACGAATTGCCAATCCAGTCAGTCTCATTCCTGGTGCCTTTGCTAGTGTAATGGTAACATGTGCTCGAGAAACATTTAAGATGCCCAGCACACAATACATATCTCACTCGAACTCCATCACCCAGGTTGGACGATGAAGTTTTGGTGACACACCAAGGGTGGCCGTCATGTTTCCTGTTCATTCCTGCGAGCATGCCGTCTGGGCCTGCGCCTGCCGGCACTGGAGGGAACTCGTAGATAGCATTTCCCATCCAACATCAGGCAAAGTTTCCACAGAATGGATTGGAGTTTTGTCGTAATCAAGCCTAAGAAGGTCACTGGAGCGGGAACCCGTTGTCTTCATCCTCCGCAATATGTCGATTACTGAGCGGACGGAAGTTGAGTCGGACGGTGTATGCTGAACACTCCTAGTGACGGACGACTTCGAAACATACGATGGAAGGACCATACAGTCTTCATCGTCACTGGATAAGTCGTGGACGACTGTGTTTTCCTGGATTTCCCTTTTCACATGTTTGGGCTTCTCTGCTTGTGAAGAGGTGCCCACATCCTTCACATCTTGCACGCCCCCCCTCTTGTGGAAGGAGGATCAACCAAGTTCCAGCGTGGGAACTCTTTAGGCACGATTTCACCAATGGCACTGTACCGGATGGATTCAGAAGCTGGGCGGAGCCGCAACTCTTGCCTTTTCCGAAATCTGCATGCAGAATGACGGCACTTTCCAGAAATTTCCATAAGCATCCTTCGTCTCCTCTTCCAAAAACACCGTTCCAGGGCGGAGCCCGAACTTCACACACAAGTACTGCTCAGTGACAATCGCAAATCCTTGGTCGCAGGGTATTTTAGCTTTCAGAGAATCAGGATGGAAGTACACGTTGACCCAAAAAACACGGGAGTCCATTTTGAAGACGGGACCTCTCGGTACGCTCCGCAGCGAAGTCCTGCAATGAGAAGAGTGTGTCCTACCTAATAACACAAATGATTTTCTGGAGGATTCCGTATCCAACAGGATGGGTGATCAGTGCACGTAAAGATGAAGGTGTATAACGTACGTTAAAAAAACGGACGAAAACAGCAAGTTCACATCGGATTTGGTGCCTGAATTGTAATGTACAACCACTTGGGTACAATAAATCAGGCCTTCCCATGAATTTCGGCACCGAAATCTGGATGAACATCTCTGTCATGTAACAGCTTTGGAAGCCAGGGATGAATTCTGGCAACAGAAATCGTAATTTGTTTACCTCATTAAACTGACCAAGCACCCAACGGATGGATTTCGGTGCCGAAATTCGGATGAACTTCTTCTTCATTAAATTGTATCTGCACAATATGGGTTGAATTTAATGCCAAAATACGGATGAATGTGTTCCTGATTACAGTCGTGATTGACCACGTGTCCGGATATCGGTGCCGACTTCCGAATGACAGTAATCCTGAATCGGCAGAATGGATGTATTTCGGCGCCGAAATTCATTCTTCATCTCCTTTTCCGACCCTAATTCTGCTGCCCTGCGATGGATTTCGGTGCCAGAATTCATCGGAAGTCCTTTCTGTTTTTATTTTTCTTTGCGACAGATGAACTTTGGCGCCGAATCTCATCCAAGTACTCCCTTTTAATTTTCCTTTTTTTTCGCGAGCAATGAATTTCGGCGCCGAAATTCAACCGAAATCCTCCCGATTTTTTTCTTCGCGAGCATTGAATTCGGCGCCGAAATTTTTTTTTATTTTCCTTCGCGAGCAATGAATCGGCGCCGAAATTCATCCGAAGTCCCCCGAATTTTTTATTTTCCTTAATGAATTTCGGCGCCGAAATTCATCCGAAGTCCTCCCGAATTTTTTTTTTCGCGAGCAATGAATTTCGGCGCCGAAATTCAGCCAACTTCATCCCTCCAAATTTTTCAGGGTTTGAGCGCGGATTCGGCGCCGAAATTCATCCAATGCCCCCTCCCCAATATTTATTTTTCTTTGAAATGGATCAATTTCGGCGCCGAAATTCATCCTTACTGTCCGCAATGAGTAACTCTAATATTACATTTCTATGCGACGGATGAATTTCGGCGCCGAAATTCGTCCAAAACCCGGCACTTACTTTTGCTTTTGGATGATAATTTTCCGTAAATCGTTGGAAATACCCCGTTCCGACGAATATAACAGGAATATTCTGCATTTAATGGAGAAATCGGCATATTAAACCACTTCTGTCAAAATTAATTGCATTTTAGCCGTTTTTTTTATTTGAAACCGACAGTATCCATTAAGTGGTCTTTTTCGCACGGGACGTTGCCGCACATAAAGTATAATTTCGGCGCCGAAATTATAGTTAAATGTCCACAAATGGCAAGTCCAACAGGCATGGACAGCATCCGTCAGGGGCAATGATGGCGGCAAAGCGTAGCATGGTGCCAATTTAGTCTTCGCTCTGGATGAATTTCGGCGCCGAAATAATGATGATTTCACCTCGTCTACGCGCGGACGGAGATATTCGTAATGAATTTCGGCGCCGAAATATGGATGAAATGTGCCAAGTGCAACCGTTTCACTGTCCCGGAATTAATTCCGGCTCCGATATCCCACTGACAGGTTTGCTCATGACGGATGAGGACTTCGGAAGCGATGAATTGCGGCGCCGAAATTCGTAAGTTTGCGTATGAAAGCACTTGAATAGGATGAATTTCGGCGCCAAAATTCATCCGTCCGCTGTTGAAACGTACCGACCTGACTGTTGAATGTCATAGGCAGGGGATTTTCTTGGCGGTTGGGTTTCATGATGTGCGGATATTTCATTCAATGCCGGCTGCTCCGGGAACGCATCCGGTGTACGGAAGGTATTTCGGTGCGCAATTCGGATAAACCGTCTTGTACTGGTGGCTGGAACTGGCACGCGTCGTGTTCCAGTCGACTTCATCCGTGCGAACATGTCAGGGGTCACAATCTCTTCATCACCCATACGGCAAAAAAATGTTGGACGGTGGCAACGCTTCGGGAGACGTGGCTGCTTACGCATCTGCTCGTGCATAGTGGTTGCATGTTCCACCGCTTCGCTCTCTCGCTCCTTGCCCTTCTGCAGTGACGTTCTCCTGCGTTTCCTCTCCTTATGCGGCATAGTGGTAGCATAGAGTTTGTGGAAGGTCAGGCGACTCCGGCAAAGAGGAGGACGCGGGATTTTGGGAAGCCGCCGACGACACGACTTAAGCTCCGTCTCATGCATGAAATGCAGACTCGTTATCCGGAGACTCGGATCGCCCACCAGTGAGAGATTCGTGCTTCGCGGATGTGAAGCACTCCATACGCAATATTCCTTTTACACTTTTTTTTGGCGTGCAGTGTCTCATGTTTTCCTGTTTGTTGACATGGGAGCTGGGGAGGGATCGCAGGGGGCGAGGCAACACAGTCAACTTTGGATACTCCTGCCCGGGTGCTGCGCTCACAAGGTGGAAGTGCATCGAGGCAGACGAGTCCTCATTCAACACCTCAGATATCGCCTCCGAAAAGCCCACCTAGAGTTCGGAAGCCGAGAAAGCAGAAGGAGCCCATGGCTTCGCCAGTAAAACCCCTAGGGAGACTGGAAGCGGAGATATTGGGTTTGCAGTCAATTTCAGAAAACACAGATGCGGTGGAGGCCGCTGGAGATGTGGGAGTCGGATCTGCAGAAGGGCGGCCCATTCAACTGACAGAAGGAGAGGACGATAACGTGGTACGACTTGGCGACGATCAGAACCTGCTGGAGCTTGCGGAGGAGCAAAACCTCCAGGACAGTACACAGGCTGGTGAGAGGGGTGAGGGAAGTGACAGAGTGATACAAGTAAGAAACTGGTGGCGGGTATGCTCATGAGCGCACGAGACATGAACATAGCAGCAAACAGGTTGCTGGCAGAGACTCATAGCAACATAGGCCGCGTTTTGGGCTCCATGGTGTATCCGGAGAACCTCAAAGTTCCTTTGTGTCGCATGGTAAGCCTTCCAGTTGTAAGGCAAGCACTGCCAGGGGATATCGATCGACTGAAGCACAACTTCAGAGAAGGGTACAGACGGGGGTCGGCAGCATTCTACGTTTCCATTGAGAATGACCAGGTGTCACAAGGGGCCCCACTGCAGAGGAGCTTCAGAATTGGGGCCCCACTGGCACACTGTTAATGCCGAGTTTGAAGCCTATCTGAAGACTAATCCCACATTCGCACACATGGAAGGGAAGATGTTCTTGTTTGGGACGGGAACCACAGGATGCTTGCCTGGACAGAGTACATTGCTGAAATGCATCCGCAAGATATCAGTTGGCATTACATGGTGGACTGCATTGTCGTGAAGGTGGACGTCAGGGACAGAGGACTGTTGAAGGGTGCCATGGCGGATATAAATCTGTAAGTATACAATTACATCCTTGTGTACTGCCTATTGCGGCGCCGAAATAGGCAATGTTCACCACTGTCATGCACTCTATGAACTGGAAATTGGATTGCTGTGCCGAAATCATATTTTCATGTGTTTTTTTTCTCCATGGCAGGGTAACAGAGAGGGCCTTCGTGGAAACTCATCTGGCACATACGCTCTACAGAGTGCAAGAAGTGGGGACAGCTCCGCTGACGGACTTCCAAAAGTCCCTCGATCCCGAGCTGTACAGGAAGTCCCTAGCGAAAGCAGATCGCACCTGGTACCGACCAACACTGGACGCCATGGTGGAGATCCTCTATTCGGTGAGGTTCATCTCAAATTTCAGTATCAATTTAATGTTATTTGTTGCAGGGATCCGTGGCCTGACTGTATCTGCTGGGTATGGGAATGCAGACGAACATCAGGGATGACTTGGCCTATGCCAAAAGGCAGTTCTTTGAGAATGATGCCCCCAACAAGGCGGACGCGTCGATAGAGAGTCATATTGTGCAGGCAGGGAAGCAATCCCGGACCAAGTACAGGTCCAAACTTGTTAAGCAAGTTGCAATCGCTGACCCTGGTCTTGGTGCCGAGTTCCTGGCGGAGATAGGACTGCATTACTCCAGACCCATGAAACCGGAAATGTCCATGGAGAAACTTCATCACATCGCAGTGTCCTGTGTTGAGCCGGCGGAGAAGGTAAGCATGTGTTTATTCTTGTTTTGTGACTTCTCGCGATTCTTATGTTGGAGTTCTTGTCTGACCGATGTGAGGTGGCTGCAGACGAGGTGGCTGCGAATCTGGAACGGCCATACAAACACGAAGCTGCTACCACTTTCCCATCGAGCCAACAGACGACAAAATGAACGACTGGCTCAATGTCATGACTTGGTGGCATCAGGTATAATTTTCTCCTATTCTGTGTTGGGACATCGTCGCAATTTCAAAATCATGAATGTTTTGGAAACCTGCCATGATGCAGGTACTGACCCACGCCCAGGAGCAATTGGACTGCAACACCACCACTTTCAAGTTACAGATCGACTGGACGAAGCCTGAGACAATGGAGAACTACGTGCAGTCGTGGCGAGGGCGCTTCGCAAACCTCTTTTTCAGAGAAATTGCAAAGGCAAGACGCAGCGTATACATCGAAGAGCAGGAGGGTGCCGACAAAGCGGCAATGCGTGTCCTGTTCAGGTAATCTGCTGACAATGCATCCCCCTATTTGCAGTTTAGATGATTTGGTTAAGCAGCGATGGATATTGCGGCGCCGAAATATACCTCTGCAAGATGTGAGTTCTGGGTAATTGGGGCACGGTCCACTCCGTATTTCGGTGCCGAAATACCTTGTGCATTGACAACTTCCACTTGCATGATGCATCGGTAGAATGATTTTTGTTGAACTGCCGTGATTGCAGGTACATAAACTTTGCACTCATTCCGTCCGGAGCCATTCAAAGGGTTCCACCATTCTTCCTGGCGTGGAGGACACCTGGAGGTCGTGGAACGATGTACACAGAAGTAATGGCGAAGGAGTGGCATGCCGAGCATTTGGTAGACTGCCCCTGGTATGTGGATCTCCCAAGTGGGACCGTTGACCTCTCGGAGGTTAACTTGAAGAAGGAAGCGAATGCCAGGGCTATGAAGGCGCAATCGGATCCCCAACCAGAGGACGCGGAAAAAGACTGAAAGCAGAGGAGGCAGCCAAGCAGAAAGCACTGAGAAAGTCAGCCAAGGCGGCAGCGTTGGCGAAGGAGCAGATGGAGAAGCAGGCAGCTGAGCAGCCCAAGGACAGGAAGAAAAGAACGCGCAAACAGGGGCAAGAGACGAAGACCCCCACACCCAAGAAGAAGAAGCAGCAACACAGTCAGCCAGATGAGGAGGGATTCCGACGACGATTTCCAGCAGGAAAACACCCAGGGGGCCACACCTCGTCCGAAAATTCACAAGGGCCAGCGCCGGGGGGTCGGCTGCGAAGAGATCACTATACGAGGATGCACCTGGCAGACCCTACCGTGCGGTGCACATTTGGGCAGGGAAGTCCTCAAAAACCCACAATTGTGGAGTGTGTTAATGAAAATTTCCTAACTGCTCTGACCAGAAGGCTGGAGATAACGAGATTGAGGAAGGCGATCGAGGCCCACCAGGGGAAGGGGAAGAGGAAGGCCACTGGCAATGATATGGAGGACACTCCTGGCTACACAAAGATGATGGAGTATTTTGTGGCGATGAGCCACGGCAAAAAGAGCACAGTCGGGGGCAGGGCGGTGAAAGCCTCCATCGACATGATCCTTGTGGATATCCCGGATGGGCAGGGAGATACTGGGGCTGGGCTCAGTTCCCTGGTGGAACAAGTACGACGAAAGATACTGGAGCCACACATTCGGGTTTGCAGCCAACATGTTGGACGACGTTGGCTGTGTTGTTGTGCTAGCAGCCGATGGAGAAGTCACTGAGAATGATATCAAAGTATGGACGGGGAGAAGTGCAGCACCCATCCTGAAAAAGATCTGGACTTGCATCAACACGCAGGGTCTTCTCAACGATGGCCAGAAGGTATGCTGTGGTTCTCCTCTGCTATGTCAATTTCTGCGCCGAAATTGCCCCTGTACGTGTAGGCCACCTCTGACGTTTTCATTTCCTTCTCTGCAGACTCTTATCTTTCAGGCATTTTGCTTCGTGAAGGAACATTCAAAATTCAAATTACGTGAAGCAGGAAGACTTGTTGATTCCACAGTTGATCCACTGGAGTATAACGTCCTGTTCAACCATGTGGGAGAGAAGGACATTCTTTGTGATTTGTCGGGCAAGCCATGGAGGTATGGCAGGACCAGGAGTCCTGCATTCATCCAGACGCTCATGGAAACGTGTACGGATGTTGAAGGCAGGGTCCTTGACGTCACTGCAAATACAGGTGAGAACGTTAATTGAATGCGGCACCGAAATTGACACCATTTCCGTTTCTGTATGTTTGCTTGTGCGAGGAAGCGACTCATTCTTGAGTTTGGCTGTGGTTGTGTCGTATGAATTCGCAGGTGCCTGTATGTGGGCGGGAAGGATGTCGAACCGATTTGTGTTCTCATTTGAGGGGGATACGGCCTTGTACGATTACAATTTGGCGGGCCTTCAGCGTCTGCCCGACTGAGGATCCCAAAAACGCAGAAGAGGACGTGGAAGGAGAGGAGGAAGATGAAGAGGAGGAAGTCCGGGAAATTCGTTCGATGCAGGGGCGCCCGAAGCCGCTTCCCCCAATGCCTGTCTTCGAGTGAGTTGCACCATAGTAAGTGTATTGGTTTCGGTTGTAGGGACCATGCAACCTGCCGATGATTCCCTGTTTGAATTCTCTAATGTACTTCATTCTATGTTTGTGTGTACACTCAGCCTTGCAGAGTCGTCCGACGAGGAGAAGCTGGGAGACTTGCTCGAATCGGACCCTGTTGCAGAGGAGGAGACAGAATCGCATCGGCCATTCTTTGCCAGAAAATCGTTTCTCGCGAGTCCCCAGAAGCCCTTTTTTCTACCAGCCTATGCAGACACGGCTGCCAAAGAAGCCATCAGGAGGGAGGATAGGCCTACTCGGTTAGAGCAATTGACATACGGGAATGAGCAGAGAATTATAATGAGGCGTGAGGCCAAACATAGAATTGTGAAAGGCAGAGTAGGGAAGTTCGTAATAGAATCCGCGTCCGAGAGCGAGGGGAATGTTGAGGACACTTCCGCACCCAGGTGGACAGTTCCGGCTGGTGAGGATGGTATTTTTGAGGGGAGGGCTTCTCAGAGTAACAGCCAGCGGCAGTGCAGGTTCGGGCAGGTGGAAGGCAGCCATCCTTGCATGAGGGCGGGGATGCATCGGACAGTGATAGCGGATCCTCACCATAGCAAAGTCTCATTTGAATCCTTTTGTTGTACAGTTCTGAAACACTTAATGAAAATATTGACGATTTGAAAAATCATTGTGTTCAGACTGCTTGTCCATTCCCTACATTTCTTCCGCCAACCAAAATCTATAATAAAAGCAGAAGAGACGCAAACTTCAGTGAAGAACCCTACAAGTAATTTATGCACACCATCGAGCCGGGAACTTGAAGCCATGAAAACCCTGCCGTTTCTAACATTCCTATTGGGAAATTTGGCGCCGAAATAGCCCAGTTTGCGCCTTCGTTATATGGGCCTCAAAAATTCCACGGATGAATTACTGCACCAAAATATTGCGATGGAAGCCTTCAGCACAAGGCACTTCACCACATTCCACTTGGGTATTTCGGCGCCGAAATTGCCCGTTCTGCGCCTTTAAATACCGCACTATATCACATTTTAAGAGGTAATTTCGGTGCCGAAATACCCCGGTGGATGTCTTCAAAACACCATTTTAGCACACTGCTCTTGGGAATAACGGCGCCGAAATTCCTCATTCCGCATCCTGGACCAGGAGAAACAGACCCTATTACCGAGGTAAGAGGACATAACACCGTCAATAAAGGCAGGAAAATTCCAATTCCGCGGATGCCCGCTCATGAGCTCATAGGCTCATAGGCTCATGGGCTCATGCGCTCATGAAATAGTAAACCTCTGCTACAGTGGAGGAGAAATGTGATAAAGGGCTGCTCATACATCACCTCCTAATCGCTTCGTGCAAGAACGTCTTGCAAGGACCTTGTGTTGTCTGCCTATTTGCATTGCAGTGACGCTATTAAGGAGCCGCCTACTTCAATTTGAAGACTCAAGAGCTGCAGGTCCGTGGGCCATGCTTCATGTTATTGCCCATGTAAGATGGCAGCCACTCTCGTATATGCTCTTGGTTGAGCGTCTGAAGGCAGTGTCGAAAAGTTTGTGGTCTTTTGTTTACTCTAAGGCCTTTGCTTAGGAATCTTCCAGGCCCTCATAGTGAAACGGGTATAATCGCAAATGGAGATAGCAAGATTGACTGGGGAGCTGTAGTGTGAATGCAGGGGAGTGACAGTGAAATTTTGCTTGGCATCAGGATCCGGCATTACTACAAAGGGAGTGCCCTGGTACTAATAACGGGAGGGAACTATCCATGCCTACAGGTAATTCCATGGGCACACTATGCTATTGCTCTGCCAGGACAAAATGTGGCTAAGTCATGAAATACGCCTTTTCATCCATAGGATGAATGGCTTTCATCGCTGGTGATTACCTTAGAAACGCGGGTCGAGGAAGCTTAGGGCTTGCTGGAGGGTAATCGTGCAGGGAACAACTAGGTAATTTTGCTCAAGCCAGGAGAAGGGAGGCGGTGCAGTAATCGTTTCATGGCTTTGAAGAGAGGGAGTGCTGCAGGACGATTCATCAAGGGCAAGGGAAATAATATCATGTACTACTGACACAAGTAATGAAGGCATAGAGGCGGTGCTTCCTGTGATTTGACCGCTGACGGTGTAGGAGTTGCGGGGAAAGCAGCTCGGTGGAGGAGCGGCAGTGCCGTCGTTACTCTCATAACCACGATGACAAGGAGGATGAACTTGCAAGGGAAACAGCCTGTTGCCAGGGAATAGGAAGGTGGGGTTGCCGACTTGATCAAAGGCTAGTTAAGATGATGGAGCGGCTCCATCATGACGGGCATCTGCCAGAGGTAGGGTGCAAACTGATACCGCCGCCATTGCATTCATGTGCAATTATAGAAAGCTGCACTTGTGGAGAAGCAATTGCTGCCAGATCAAGGGCAGAGATGGGATTACTGACTTGACCACTTGTGAAATGGTGCAATCGCCAGAATGAGGGCATTGGCTTGTGGACAGTGATACAGGTTATCTGTAAATAAAGAAGCAAAGAGTGAAATATGTAGAGCATGAAGCTTTCAGATAATGACTGTCTTCTTGTTATCACATCAGATCTTAGGGTAGATTAGCAGAGATGGTAGGATAGGGTAATAGTTGGCAAGCAACAAGGTTACTGCCATAGGTTGAAACAGAGCTGTCAAGACTCACGGAACGCTTGAATCGACGAAATATCTGAAGGTGGAGTGGCAGAGCAATGACAGGATCTGACATGCATAGATCTTTGTTTTTACAACGTGGCATTCAAACGACAAGAGGAGTTAGGGGAGCTGCTGACAGAGATGGTGAAGTGCCATTTCAGGCAGGCGATCCCACCGCTTCAGCTGGAGTATAAGAGAGCTAAGGTCATAGATGCAAGGCTCCTCTCTGACTTAGGGATAGTTGCTATGGAATTTTGCTAGAGAGACTCTCAATAGAAATGAGGGAGATAGAAAAAGATTTTGGCAAATGGAATGGAGACTTCTGGAATTCATACCAGTCCTGGTGGTAGAGAGAAAATGAGGTAGGGTGGAAGTTGTGTGGAGTGCTGCAAGAAGTTGGGAAGTCAGCTCTCAAACATAGGATGCTTCCTTTTTGGGTGTGACTTAGAAATCGTTTTGGGCAGATTTAGGACTTGCTCTTGATAGAAGGGAAAAGGATAGAGACATGTGATAGAGGAAAAGGGTTTTTGAAAATGGAATGGAGTGGTGGTCTGGGCTTCAACCAGAATGGTGTAGAGAGGATAAGAGATGATGCATGTCAATTGGGAATGGTGATAGAAGGGCTGTCTGGTCCAATATGGGCACTTGCATCAGAAAAGGGAGATAAAACATTGGGAAGAAGAGAGATCCGCTCAGCAAAAGAATGATGAGAGGAGGGTCAGTTGAGAGATAAAGGAAAGACCATGAGTTGGATAGAAATATCAGACCTGCACTGTATGGTAGATACATGTTGCCTTGCACTTTCGGTGATTGCATGACAACAAAGGGGGTTCAATGTAGATGCTACATGCAAATGGTGAACTCATAGGCTGTCATTAACGCACTGGTAAGCTGTTTGAGTGACTATATCAGCATGAAAACTAAGCTGGTGCAAGACAGAACCCTAGTCAGGCCTGTTGCACTATGCAGGAAACACCTTCACTTGTCCCATCCATGTCTTCTCTTCCGCTGCGGCGTGGACGAGGGCTTCATGAACTCTGATCATAAACAACATGGATGTAGCCAACCTGTGTGGGAGAACCAGGATAACAACAAGACCTTGCACTAAGAACTAGATTAGGATTAGACAGAAGGGGATATATGCCCCCTTCTTTTCACACTACAGAGCCGCTATGCAGTATTTGAAAAAATTCACAATGAACAAGGGGAACCTGCAGGAACTCGGGTTCCTCAGGGGAACCCGTAGATAACTGGGAGCAGCTTTTAATGTTGAGAACGTTTTGGGTGTGAAAAATTAAAGAAATTCGTTCTTTGATCTAATTTAAATTACATAGAGCCTGGAGTTCCCTCCTCAGATAGCGAAGGGATGGGTGAGTAAAAGCCGCTCTACATTTGGCGATCATACTGGGGAACTGGGTCATGAACAACCAGATGTGACAGGCATCTGGTGGGATCATGGTGGTTGGAGAATTAAAGAATTTGATGTGAATCAAATTCCCTGTGAAACTGAGAAGGAAAGATTGTCCAAACAATTCTTTCAGAGGTTCTTGGAATTGCCAGACGGTTGTAAGGAAAACATTCTTAAGAGAGTGCATGATGCTGACCTTGAGTGGGGTCTGGAGAAAGGGGTGATAAAGATTTATCAAGTGGCTTGTAGAGGAAGAGCACGTTGGTTACCAACACTGGTTTATGTGATAGCATTGCTATCCATTAAGCGAGTAGAGTTTGAAGGGTGGGAGGAAAGGAAAGTGAATGTTTACACTCATATGCATGAAGAGCTTGTATTGGTAAAGAATTGGATTCCTAAGGATATTCTGTGGATCAAACTCACACCAAGATCAGCTTTTCAGACTTGTTTGCCATATGGTTGTATGGTAACGGAGACCTCTAGTGTAGCCAAAGGCGCATTGAAGCTGGAAAGAAATCCGGGCATATACGAGAGGTACTAGCGCTTGACCCCCATTTTCATACCCTCTTCTTCAAATTTTTCAAACTATGTTACCAACTCAAGCGTATCCCACCCACTTGGAAACATAGTCGCACCATCCTGCTATTTAAGAAAGGCGACCCTACTGACCTTGGTAAACTACAGACCCATAGCCCTAGCCAACACTATCTATAAATTGTTTACCAGCACACTGACCACGCTGCTATCCAATTACAGAGAACAGCACCATATTCTAAGCGACCCCCAGGAGGGCTTCCGAGCCACACGTAGCACAACCTGTCAAATACAATACGTCCTCTCAGCCCTCGAAGATGCCAAGCTCACTAAACAAGATATCTACCTCCTGTATATAGACTTTAAAAATGCCTTCGGATCCTTAGATCATGCCAAACTACTTGCAATCATGACGGACCTTGGTTATCCCATCGATGCTAACTCATTGGCAATATCTATACCAACAGCACTACGGAATACTCCGGCTCATACTATGGTAGTACCCCCCTATTCCTATTTTACACGGTACTATCCAGGGTGACACCCTCAGTCCATACCTATTTATTATCTTTTTAGAACCTCTACTAAGATGGTTAGCACGCGGAAATCTCGGCTATCACTATAAGACCTCCCCTAGCGAAATCTCCGCTGCCGCATATGCTGACGACCTAGCTATCCTAGCTCACAAACCCCAACACCTCAACCGGCAAGTCAGCAAGCTATCCCGCTTTAACCTATGGTCAGGCATGGAACTTAGCCTCCATAAGTGCGCCGTTACCGCAGCAACCCACCATAGTAAATTAACAAAATCCGCGATTGCTTCCCATTGTAAACTCTATATCCATTACCTAAACAACCCCTTCCCCTTTTTGGGACCCGATGAGCCTTACACATACTTAGGCATTCAGCTAGTCCCATCACTTACCTGGCATGTGCAGAAGTCCACCACACTTGCTAAGCTCTCTAACAAAAGCCTGGCTCTTCTGAAATCCCCTGTCTCCATTAGACCCAAACTGTCAATCATCAGCTCTGTGCTCAAGCCACAAGTCCAATACTCTTTTCACGCCGCTCCCTTCTCCCTACCGGATCTCAAAGTACTAGACAAACACATCACCCAACTCACCAAGCGAATATGTGGCTTACCTACCAGTACTTCTAGTGCTCTCACCCACTCCCGACAGACTGTACGTACGTACGGGCGTCAGCTCCTCAAACCCCCTGATGATTTCATATGCCCCACCTTGGTACCCAGTTATAAGAAGCTCTCAATGACCCTGGATGCTTGGGACTTATCTACCGCGGCCTTCTTAAATTCGTAGCCCACAAATTCAATGGACTACAAGCCCTCCCATCTCTTCATTCCCAATCTTGCCTACACTCCCTCACGTCACGCACACTTCTCATCCTACGACAATCCGTTAGCCATACAACCAACCTATCCGGCTATCCTAACAGGATATCACAACTGGAACACGCTCTGAATACCAGCCCATCCCTCTCCCATTTTGAACGCCTTCATCCCCGCCAAAAACGTCCGCTCCTCACCTATTTCAAAGAAGACGGCATATCACTCACTCCTCACCCAACTTACAATTGCCACTAGCCTCAACTTATACCCAGGAGAATTCACACTTCACACTCTGTGCCACAGCCAAAACCTGCAGGTTCCTCAACACTACGTAAGCCGACTCTGCCACCCATCCGCATCATGTACCCTTGAATGCTATCGTTCCCTCTCACTCTTCCCTCATACCCAACGCGAATTACGGCCTTTCCTACAGATCAGGTCCATCCCCCTCTATTCTCCATATGTTTTAGGCCTCTCAAACCTCGGTACACATGGCACTAGAAGACACCCCATCCACATCCACCTCCCCTATATCTCTCCTCCCCACTCAGATAGGGTCTCAACCCAGACCCCTCCCGCCACATCCATATCCCTTCCTTACGCAAACTACTTCCACCCCAGCTCCCCCCTCACCTGGCACTCCTACAACTCATCATGACCACCCAGAGCCCGAGACGCATAGTTATCGAGCATCTCAGGTATTAAGACCCCAAACTTCTACAGACACATATGGGCCACAGTGTTGATAAACCTATTACCTATGCCAATGGGTGTCTACACTTGAGGATAACTCATGGCAAATCGAGGACAACCTCTTTGGCTCACATGATATTGCGACCCCGCCGCCCACATCTCACCACTCCTCACCGCATTCCCATAAACGTACCACCACTAACTACCTCACGCATACCCACCAACAAACATATCTCCCAAACCCAACCCAAAGATGCCCGTCACTACATCAACCACTTACCGCCCCAACGTACACATACACATTACTGAATGCAATCCGATAAGGATTCCTACACACCTCCCCACAATCTGTCAAGGCCCTCTATGTCCACTATCTACACCTTCAAATCAACGGCTGTTTTCTTGCCCTCATTCCCAATGACAGACTAGCATGGCTATGGGCTAAAATACTCTACTTCCTCCCCCTGTGACACTCAAATCCACCCACACCCTCCCAAGACTTTGCTACCGACCTCAGTGGCTGTTACCCGCTACCCTCCAAGACACTCCTCCCTCCCAAAAAACCCGTTCCCTGACAAAACTTCACAAGCCTTTACTCATACTACCATCCCCCTGATCCTCTCTCTGCTCGTTACCACCTTCAAACTCACCATCATATTATTCCGTCCCTTACATGCCCGATGGGAATCACAACTTTTGCCAGCCCCACCCCCGAAGTGCATCTTCGGGAGCCACCGGACATGCCACCCAACACGCATGGGCAGGGAGGGGATTTGCCCACACCCCTTCAGGCCCCCTCACACATGAAGGCCCTCCAATGGGCCCGTATGGCCACAACACTCTTCCCCATCAGACGTCACGATCCTCTTACTACTCACTCCACCAAAAGCGACCCAACAGTCCCACCCCCTCCTACAATTCCCACCCGGCGTAATACTCACTCGCCGCTAATCGAACCTAACCAGCTTCGGTACATCCACACCCCGCCCCTCCCCAAATACCTTCGTTACAAAGAACCCACCCTTACCTTCTCCTTCATGTCCAACACACCACGCTTCCACATACCCTCCCACCTTCCCGCCTTACTGGATCAACTCCTTAAGACACTCACAAGCTATAAAACCACCATCGACGCCCACCATCTCACACACACCAGTCCTCACCCCCCCTGCCCACTCAACTAGGATTAACTAAGCAAGGCATGGAAAAGGGGCGCTAAACCGCGCCCGTCCCTTGCCCAACCTACGCTCCCCCCACCCCTCCCATCCTATGCCAAGTTATACCTCCCAAATTTTCCGCCATCCCACTCCCACTACACCGACGGCTCCCCACCGGCTCCCATGCAGGTTATGGAGTATACCATGCCGCTACCAATCAAGGCACCGATTCAGAACTTCCTGGGCCCTGCTACCATACTTCTTGCAGAACAATGGCAGATTCGAAGCGCTCACCCAATTGTCCCTCATTCTCCCCTCCACATTTATCTTCACAACAGACAACCTCACCTCGCTCTTTTCATCCGCAACCACCTCTCCTGCAATCTCTCACCATTATCACTCTGACCGTAAATCTCATCACAGCCATCGCCAACCTGGCTATCTCCATCAACCAACCCATTCACTTTATCAAAGTACGCGCGCACACACAGGTATGTGGGGAACGAGCTGCCGACCTTCTTGCCCAGGAAGGTGCCGACGAACCCCCTGTTGACCCACCAATGATCCCATCCACATAGCACATACCCACCCATTCTGGCTAATACACCCCTAACCCTACCCGACCCCCTTGCACCTCGTCCCATCGCAACCTTTTGAAAACCCTTACTCGAGAAGCCAATAAGAAAACTTGTATCTGCTAACCACACACTAAAATATACATACAGAAATGGACACAATCCTAGTACTCCATAACAAACTCTCAAACTACTTTTGGCACTCCAAAGCGCTACTGACTCCCAAATCAAACAGACCTTTAAATTCCGATACGCACAATATAGGGACATCACGTAAACACATTTTCTGGCCACTCTTTTTTCCCTCCCCGCATTGTCCCCTATGTTTTTCCATACCCACCAGGAACGTGACCCTGGGCCACACCTTCTTAGCCAATGCACACAAACCCGTAATCCACGGGCTCGTATACCCGCCATAACCAAGCAGTCTGGCACATCCATAAACTCCTCCTACATCGCGTCGAGACGAGATGGTTCTACGCTAATCAACGCTCGGTACTCCTAGCCAAGGACGACGCCCCAGACCACACTGTCCCCCACTGGCTTCTCCCTGTACTTTGCTCCCCCTCCCCCCTGCACCTGCCCCGTCAGACTATGCCGGCCATCTTGTTTGTAATGGTTACCCCATAAACCTCCCCCACCCACCGCCCAACCCCGAACCTTACCATCCACTTTATTATTTCACATACTGCCATGATCGATACCCCGCTGACTCAATGCTAGACAAACGGCTAAAATATGCGCCACTATCTTGCCTCCGACATAAGGGCTGGTCACTGGTCCTTTGACGGTTATCAACGGCTGGGCACTAGAGGCGGCATTCATAACACAGTAGCGAGCACTACACACTAACTTTAAACTCCCTATCCTCTCCATTCAGAATGTTTCAAAGCACTACCCCTGACAAGCCCTCCGCTCCCTCACAGCTATTATTACTAACAAACGTAACCGAATCAACCCTCTCACCTTCTCTGACTCGAATCTAACCCTAGGTACCCCAGGTACCCACGGTACCTTGCTCCTCTAGGCTCCTAGTGTCCTATGGACACCTTTTAGAGAGGGCCCACCCCCGAGAGGGGGCAGTAGCCGTGAGGCGAAGTGGCTCTTAGTTCGCCGGCCTTTGGCCGCGATCTTCTCTCTCTCTCTCTCTCTCTCTCTCTTCAAAGAGCCGTTCCATAATCTAATCCGGTGCTGCTACAATAATGCACAAAGCTGCAAAGTCTATGTAGACTTCCCAATGGCCTGAGCAGAAGATGCATACACTGACATCTCTTGAACTTCAACAATCCACTACCTTCATTAGCAGTGCCTGATTTTATCAATTGTGCTGCTCCTGCTGCGACTTCCAGTTGACCATCTACCCATGCAGGTTTCTTCTAGCTATCCTTCCACGATGAATCATAGGTAATCTGGAGCTTGAAAATCCGGCCCTCTTGGATGAATCTGCACCCACACTCTATCCCTGCTTCTTCAGCTATCCATGCCCACGAGGGTATTGTTCAGAATCACATCTGGTACATTTCCAGCTTTGGTGATGCAACATGTACCTCTTTGCATGTGCTTTCCAGGGCTGCCAGGCTTGCACACGCACTGCAAACGCACACTACATGATGTGGTCGAGCTTCACACCCTTTCCCCTATCATTTGCTTTCAGGTCTCCAAAGCCCCATCCCGCGCTCCTGCTCTGCACGCCCTCACCACAAGGGCATATTTCAGAACGACATCAATTCAATTCCAGCTTGGACGATGTCAACTACGAACCCCGTCTTCACTCATTGCCTACTCTAGTTAAGTGCAATTATGGGCTAGGCTATACCCACATTTCATTCAGCCATATTATCAACTTGCATGCCATTTGTATCATTGTAATTGTACCAAACTGTGGCATACTTGTCCACTACGGCAACATTCAGAATCACATCAGATACAATACCACAGCTTTGACAATATTACCGTGGACCTCTGCACCATTTTTCAGGGCTGCCAGCTTGCATTGACATACATATCCACCAAGGCAGTGTTTAGAGACTCTAGTCGTACAATCCAGCTTTGACAATGTCCCATGGACCGTTGCGTCATTTCCAGGGCTACCAGGCTCGCATTTGACATACATGTACACCAAGGGAATGTTCAGAATGACATCAGGTACAATTCAGCTTTGATGCTGTCACCATGAACTCTTGGCCCTCCCCAGGCTTCTAGGCTTGCATATGCATATTACAAACACAAATGAACATGACCTGGTCTGGCTTCATCCTTTCCCACATCATTTGCTCTTAGGTTTCCAAAGTCTTAATCCCATACCCATGCTGCACATACCTTGCAATCATGGCACTCCACAACACCACATCTCATTTAGCCATGTTGTCAAACTCTCCCTTCGCATCAGGCTTGCTGCACCCACATTTGGCATACATGTCCACCAGGGCAGTGTTCAGAATGACAACCAGTACAATTTCAGCTTTGACGATGGCACATGGCCAAGAGTTATCCCAATATCCCGCTACCAATGAGTTCAATGCATATTCTTGTCACATTGCAGTATCATGTCAAAGTCACTCCCAACTACATTCACCAACAGCTAACTTGCAGAATTCAACATGAAAATTGAGGGCCGATTCTGATAAGAGGGGAAAACAGGGTGAAATGTGTTGACGAAGGTACCTTCATTAGCAGTGTCTGATTTTATCAATTGTGCCGCTGCTGCTGTGGCTTCTAGTTGACCATCTATCCATGCAGGTTCTTGTATCTATCCTTCCACGGGAATCATAAGTAATGTGGAGTTTGAAATCCGGCCCTCTTGGATGAATCTAGACACACACTCTATCCCTGCTCCTTCAGCTCTCTATGACACTGCAAAAAACAAACATACATCTTTGCCTTCCTGCTAGCAGCTCACAATGACAGCCTAGAATTGTTCTAGCAAACACCCCCAACCCTACTTATCAACGAGCAACGAGCTAACTTACAGCATTCAATATGCATCTCAGGGCCAAGTTTGGTGAGAGGGCAAAACAAGCTGAAATAGGTCGAAGAAGAAGGTGCCCAGGTTTCTTGTAGCTCTGATCCACTGGGAATCATAGGTAATCTTGTGCTTGATATCCTGCCCTATTGGATGAATGTGGACCCACACTCTATCCCTGCTCCTTCAGCTATCCCAGCCTCTGCACACATCACGCATACATCCTCGCCTTGCTTCGAACGGCTGACAATGACGGCCTAGATTTGTTCTAGCAAACACCCCAACCCTACTCATAACACACTAGTTCCTATGCTGAATGGCGTATGCTTCTCTCTGGATTGTAACAGGCATTCACCTTTTTCCCTCGATCGTCCCACCATTGACTGGGGTCGGAAAAATATTCCTTCCACAACTTCTCCTCATCCCTATATGTTCTTGGATACTTTAATGTTGCCACATCTGCATGTCACATACTTTAATTTGACGGTGGTTTGTCAGGAACCGTCCCACATTGATTAGATGGAATATCAGAATATGCACAATCTTCAAGGAACTGGTGCTTCCGCCTCATTTCATGTGCAACCAGTGTGTTGCTAAGCTGAATCATCTGATTTCGCGAAGGAGCAGGCCAGGAAAGAGAACCCCCCGCTCGGGGACGTAACATGACTTCCTCCGAAGCAAAGTTTTATTCTGACGACAAACCAGTGCCTTTCTCAAAAGAAGCACTTGACAATGGATTCGCAATTGTTCTGGAACATGTCTTGTCTCATCACAATTTTGAAAAGAGTATTTCAGCAACTTCTGTCCAAATCGTACACCTCTTTCTCCAAGAAGATGGACCCACCAGTTGAATGTTGTTGTTGTGTTGGTTTTGGATATGCAGAAAAATGTAAAGTCTAAGCAGGCAGAAACAGATGCAAAGGGCTCTGGAGAAGGGGACGACTCCACAAAGAGTTCTAAAAACAGTGAAGACACCGACGAGCCTGAATTGCACTACCTTGACAAGGTGAAAGAACTGATGTCATATCAAAAGGTAAATTCCCAGGAGGTTATTAGGGACATGATCGTCTCTGGAGGACGTCTTGAAATCCCTCTCTGCCGGATGATCTCATGCCTGTTGTTCGTCCTCCACTTTCGCATAACATTACCAAGTTGAAACAGATTTCGTGCACGGGTATAGAATGAGTGCACAAGTTTTTTACGTCTCACTGAAGGATACTAATGGTCACAGCACAAAAGTTAGCCCAGAGATTACGGACAACTGGGATGATTGTTGGAAGGATGTGAATGACGAGTTTGAGGACTCTCTGCTGCTTGGACATAACACCCAGCAGTTCTGCAACCACATGTTCTATGTCTGGGACGGGAACCATCGCTTGCTAGCTTGGATGGGGTACATTGCGAAACACCATTCAAAAGACAAGAACAAGCATTGTGTTGTGGAGGCAATGGTTTTGGATCCTGGGAACGACATCGCCAGACTTCTGACAGCTATGCATGACGTGAACAAGTAGGACTTCCTCAAAAACCCATTGCCTTTCAAATTGCATGTTGGGCGCATTTCATGTCCAATGGTTAAATATTTCTTACCTATGCAATGTGTATTCCTTGTTTGCCGATCGACAGAGAAATCGCATGTTACTACGAGCTTGGTCCACACACTATTCCACATTCAGAGAATTGGTTTGATGAAGCTTGATGAGTTCCGCACAGTGCTACATCCTGATGTCATCAAGAAGTGCGAAACATGAAGAGCTGCAGGGACCTGGTACTCGTTGACCCGAGATGCATTTTTGGAGTACATGTATGCGGTATGGCCCAGCCCACTTCTTCCTATGTTATTCAATACAAATTTGCAATCGTATGTGTGGTAATCCAATCGTTGTTACTTGCAGCAAGAACTAGCAGAGGCCGCCGAGAGGGAGAAATCTGAGTACTACCGCACTACAGCAGAAGAGCTGAGGACTGCTAAAGGTGTTGGAGCAGCCATAAAGAAGGAGTACAAGATAAGGAGGACGAAGCTGATGTCGGCCTTCCTGAAGCAATTGAGAATAGTGGATCCCGGACTTGGGGAGGAGTTCCTTCTCCAAATCAAATCCCACTACGACAAGCATGTACATCCAGAGATGCAACAGGAGAAATTGCACAGGCTGGATCTCTCTATGGTCGACCCCCAGACAAAAGTTAGATGGCTTGAGATTTGGAACTCAGATCAGACAGTGAAGGATCTGAATCAGTTCCCAAAAAGCACAATCCAGCCTGGCACCAAGGTCGAGGGAATAAGTGACATTGTTTTTTATCAGTGGCTTCACAAGGCCACATTTTGGAGTCAGGTATTTGTAGATTCCAGTACATGTTTTATATGAAATATCCTATAGCTTTGTCATGCGCAATCCTGATACATGTTCCCATTGCAGCTGGAGAAACGCGCCATTCTTGTCCTGGAGCAGAATTTGAAGGACTTGAATATTTCGATGGTCTCACCACCACAGATGACCTTGGAGGCGTACATTAGAAAGTGGAAAGGTCTCAGGTGGCGGTACTGTTTCTTCCGCGAGTTCTCCAAGGATGGCAACATATTGAGGTCGAACGATTTCGACAGTCAAGTTGGAGGGGAGTGGGCGATGATGCGTGTTGTGTACAGGTGCAGTGACTTATGCCTATCCATCACATTCTATAAACTTTTGTCATGCCTCATTGAGAAAAGATTAGTATTTCTTTTCTCCTACACAACAGTTTGGTGATGGTCGGTACCGATCATCACATCCACTGCTATGATATTCTCCAGTCAAACAGTCTCCATGTTTCCATCCTTAATCCTGCCTCTGTTATCATAGGCACAGGGTTTCTGATGAATGAAGTGATGGTCGGTGCTGACCATCACATTTCCTAGTTGTGCAGTCTACATAATCATAAGGATTGACGAACCCATGTTGCATTCTCTCTCATGTGAAAGTGATGATCGCCACCGATCATCACTTTCTTCTGCTTTTTGATATCTTGTTTTGGGAGATGGTGCTTGTTTGAGCCTCCGCATGTACACTAAATATGTGCTGATGGAAGGAAAACACCTGAGTGGAATCCCAGATTACCTAGACATGTGGTCCGACCCTGCCAACGATCCTACCATGTACACAGTTGGTATTTTGAGGGGTTGGAGTCCTGCCCACTTCAGGGACTGTGGATGGTACCTCGACTGCCCTCCAGAGCACACGACATTTCAAGAGCAGCATATGGAGTATATGAACAGCCATGTGGAGATGTTGGCACCTTTGAACGACGAGGAGTACCAGAGGAACATTGCTTCATTGGCCGCCAAGGAGCCAAACACGCAGGCAACTCCAAAGAAAGGCAGGAAGGCGGGTCGCAAGGTGAAAGATCCAAAGGCTCCGGAGGTAGTAGCCAAGTCACCTGGGAAGCCTAAGGAGAAAGAGAAGGAGAAGGTGAAGGGGAAGGAGAAGGCGAAGGAGAAAGAGAAGGAAAAGAAGAAAGGTGAGGACAAGGAGAAAGATGAGACCGCTGGGAGGTACACCCGCATTGTTGAATGCGTTTTCGATGCCAAGCCACACCCTTCCCGTGCAGACTTGGCAGGGCAGATCAAGATTGTGAATGAGGGATGGCTGGCGATGATGGAGACTCGGAGAAAGAGTTACTCGGGGGTGCCATCACCGACTTGGGATAACATGATTTCATTTCTTAATCTGGTAAGAATCTTTCTCTTCACATGGGACTTTCGAAATTGTGTATGCCAATGTAGATGATGGTTTCTGTTGGGACCCTCATTTTTGTATGCAGTGTTCAAAAACCCTTTGCCACTGACATGGTCATCCTTGACATCCCAGACGGCCAGCTTGTCCCCGACGTTCCTCCAAAGGGAAAGACTCCATCCTGGAACAGATTCGATGAGAACTACTGGAGTTGGGTATTCGGATTCTGCAATAATTTCCTTTCAGATGCAGGAATGCTTTTGCTCTTTCAGTCATGTGACAAGGATAGTCGTAGGGGACTGGCATCATACTTGAAGTCGTCTGGGTTCGAAATTCTGAGGACATGGAATTGTGTGAACATCCTGTACCTTCTGAAAGGTGGTTGCCCTGGACAGCTAGTATGGCACCGCCCTACTCTGAACTGTTTCCCAATGTCTTTTCAGTTGTTTCTGCTGGATTGCTCTACCACCATATGTGATGATCGGCACCGATCATCACAAAAACATTCCATTGTAGTTTACATTTGCAGTCCATGTTCTGTTCTTTCCCGCGCCAGAATTTCTTTCGAATTTCTATGTCTCACTCCTACCTTGCATCTTTGCCAGACAAGGATGTTTGAGGCAATCTGCCTGAGGCGGATTCGCACGTCCAAAACACCTTCCTCCGTTCGCAGCTTTGAAATTTCCGACCAGGGGTGTTTTATCAAACCCCCATATGATCCGCATGTGGATGACATGCTGTACAATTTCATGCACTCCAGTCAGACAGTCAAAAGACCAGACGGGTTTCCAGGAGAGGTGCAAGGGAGAGAACCCCAGCGTTCATGCAGATGCTCTTGGAGTCATGCAGCCACCATTCTGCAAGGGTGGTCGACCTCACACTATCCACAGGTTCGTTGGTTCAATACTGTTTCCATTCTCAAGGTCTTCCAGTTTGCATCCGATTTTGCATCCTCTACAACCTTCATGAGGCTTTTTGTCTTGGTAGGTGCGACTTACCGTGCTTGCAAGGTTGGTGGGAGAAGCCTTTTTGGCATGGAGGGCGACACCAAACTATTCAAGAGTGTCCTCCTCCCTCTTGTGTTTGGCTCTACGTCTGGCACACAGACTGAACAAATTCAAATCAGAAATGATGAGGATATTGAGGATAAGCAGATCGACAACGACTTCTCATGTGAGTAAGTCGGCCATGGAAATGTCATTCCAGTTTGGGTGCTTGTTCAATTTTGCAGACATCAAATTTGCAGTAATAACTTTTATCATGCTTTGACTTGCAGGAACGGCGGCGATGGATCTTTAGGAGAAACCCCCATTTGTGCCGAGACTGTTTTCGACAGTCCCCTTTCCACTTTTGTGCTTTCTGTCTATGCCGAAGCAATGGCACTTCAAATGGCCGAGGCTCTATCCCCTGACTTCTTATTGCTCGATCGCAGGAGTAGCCATCGTAGATCCGGAGTTCTGAAATTCTTGGACTTGGATGCAGAGGACGCGGGGATACATTGTACTGACTCTGAGTCAGATTGAACTTCGCATTTTTTATGTTCTATTTATATCCTATTTGGAACTCATTGAATTCCCTTGCCTCATTGCATTTGTTCTGGCAGAAAAGAAAATGAATCAAACAATCTACTCGGATTCAAATGTCAATCTTCATGAAACCATCCCCTAAACCCCTCACACTCATGTCATATCCATTGTGCAATCATCTATTGTGTATTCATGCATCCTCCATTCAATAATGTTTTCCACCATTCAACATCCATCCATTCGCTTGCATTGTTCCCACATAACCCTATATTTCTCATCCACTCTACATTCATCCATCCTGCATTCAACTGTTGCTTTCAGGTGGGGATGACCACGTCCTTTTATTATTTCGTCCAACTTGTTTCCGCGGTTGAGGGTGCTCTTCCGCGGAAATACACTCTGCTTCTTACTTGGCGTGCGTAGACGTGGCGTTTAAGGTCAATGACGCGGAGTGAGCCCAGTGATGTGGCGTTTGTTCAAGGTGACATGGCGTGAGCGCGGCTACACTCGCGCCACCAGGCTCACGCCGAGGCATCCCTGCCCTTGAGTTTGCAAGGTACTTGGAGGGTTGAGACTGCAGCTCCTCAGTTGCTCCCTGGTCGTTTTCATAGACCACTCCAAGATCTCCAGACTACAGACATAGGCTTATTGTGTATGTTTGGACATGTTCCAATGTTCCTCATTATGTAGAATCTAATGGAGCCCAAAGTGACTTGCAATGAATGTTGTTGAAAGAGCACTAGGTCTCCTACATAAGGGAATTTGTCAAAATATTGATGTTGTCGAATTTTGGGGACAAAGGTCTACTGTACAGCATGGAGCAGAGCTGGCACGAGTTTCCTAAAGATCCTCATCAATGGTGGGACAAACGCAATTGCAAGGTGTGACTTTCTTAATGTACAATGCAGAGAAATTTGTCCATCCTGCAAATGTGGCCGGTTCTTACTGTTAGTATCATGATTTGGTATCTTTCCTGTTGTTGACAAGGTCCATGGGAGGGTTGGTCTTAGGAGCCTGAGTTTAAATCTATGGCTGCTCCAGCTAGACCGTGGTGGTTTTCCTCGCAGACCCATCCGAGTTCACCTGACTATAGACACAAGCAGCACACACAAGAGGTCCTTTTGGGTTGATGGTCAGTTGAATCCTCCATGGTTGAAAGAAAAGCTAGCTGCCATGACACGAGGTCAAGGACAAAGTGGTAATGGCTCATTCTTCAGCACATTTCAACCTGTTTTGCCCTCTTATCAGAGTCGACCCTGATTTCCATGTTGAATTCTACAAGTTAGCTTGTTGGGTTGATCTATGGCGGTCTAAATTTTTTTGGCATGTGACTGCTGTATTGTCTTCTGAGCAATGCTGACAGATAATCCATCTAGTTGTGGGGGTCGCCCCAAAACAATAAAAACCCGCCGACTTCCTTGAAGACATCCTGAGGATCCCATGCAGGGATGATGGGAAGGAAACATCCATTTTAACACAGTGACGATCGGTACCGACCATCACTTTGTCTTCTAACAAATGAATGGAAATTCTAGTTGGTTTCCCAATGCACCTTGACTCAATTCTCACTAGACTGCGATGATCGGTGCCGACCATCAGGATGATGCAAGCGATGGTCGGTACCGCACATCACCACAAGACAACACTAGGATAGAAACACCCACGAGGTCTGAATATGATGGTCGACACCGATCATTACTATTAGTCAGAATCCCTTCTTTCACTCACTGAACTTGATCTCCTCTTTTGGATTCTGGTGCATTGCCAATCTTTTCAAAAAGTGATGATCGGTACCGATCATCACAATCAGATTGCCTTAGGAAGCAAAACCCGTGAGGTATGAGTGTGACGGTCGGCACCGATCATCACTCTTAGTCAGAATCCCTTCATTCACCCATTGAACTTGGTCTCCTTGTTTGGATTCTGGTGTATTGCCAAACCGTTCAAACAGTGATGATCGGTACCGATCATCACAATCAAACTGCCTTGGGAAGCACAACCCATGAGGTCTGGATGTGATGGTCAGTACCGATCATCACTTCACAACAGAATTCTGCATTTCATTGTATGAGAAATAGAGCAAATAAATGGACTTGGAGGCGATGGTCGCCACCGACCATCGCTTGTATGTTACTGCAATTCCAAATCTGAAGTGGAATGGACATTTTTCCACCTAAAGCATGGGAGCTGAATGTGATGGTCGGCACCGATCATCACTATCCTGAACGAGCACGCCATTTCTAAACTGTTCTGAACAAGAAGGGAATGGACCTTAAAGCGATGATCGTTACCGATCATCGCTTCGACATTATTCAAGATGCGTCTTTAGTTCCCTGTCACTCTTGCATCACAATGAAAATCGCATTCTTTGCTTAAACAAAGCAATGGCGAAGGTGATGATCGGCACAGATCATCACTTTCGCCTTGATACACATTCTTTCCTGCCTGCCTGCCTTCCGGAATTTGCTGAAATACGACACCAACTTCATTCTTCTTTAAAGCGATGATCGCCACCGATCATCGTTTTTCTCACATCGCGGGACCATCAGTAAAGAGGGGGAAGTGCGTTTGAGAGAACTTATGGATTCCTACTTCGCCTTCTTTGGCTTCGTGGCTGCATTGCTCGGATCGCCCTCTTCAACTTTCCTCTTCCCTTTTTCATTGGTCTGAACATACGAAAAAACAATGTATTGAATCCCACATGGAAATGAAAACATCAAGACAAATGAAAATAGTATTATGCGGATATTGAATGATCACCATTTCTGTCTGATGTAGGGTTTGCAAACTTCCTCCCTGTATGGCGTCCACTGCTCCTCCTCCTGTTCTGTTGTCTTCGGGCATGAACTCGGCTAGCACTGTCTGGTTACCTACGCTCACTGCTCCAGCCGTCGCTGCGACTGCGGCGACCTCACTCTCACTTCCTACATGCTTTTCTGCTTAATCTGTCTCCAAGTTCACATGCTGCCTAAGCGCTGCACCATCTTGCATGCGAAGCCTCGTCATTTGCTCTCTTGATCTCAGCCTCTCTCTAAGCGATGTAAAATACAATGATTTCCTCCTCTTCCGAACCGAACAAGGAACCCTCTCCAGCTTGACTTCCTCTCTTCCTCTAAGAAACAAGAAAGATGAACAGACTCGCTTTCTTCCGGGGTCCCGTCGTTTTGGAAGTGTCCCTGGAACCGTTCGATTCCTTCTTGCGTGTCTGATACTTGAACGTACGTTACAGTGAAAAGAGCGTAACCTAATTGGGACATCTGTTCCTTTGCGCGGTTGTTTTGGGTTCTTGGCGTGTGCAAACATAAAATTGACATGTGTCTTATTTGTGACGGCTTCATTAATATCACCGTTGAACGTCATGGATGAGAATTCTCAAAGTACTTACCATGAGGCCTACTTAGGATTTAACGGAATATGCGTACGTGGAGAGTTCTGGGCCCAGGGATTGCATAATCTAGAAACCATCCACATGATCAGACATAGTGGATCTAGTCATGGCCTGACAAATGAACTAATTACGGCTCATGTGAGGCAGTGGAGAGTGCGCCCTGGTAGATACATAGTACTTGGAGAGCCTCGGCAAAAGTCCCTTGGATCATATGTGACGCCCGGGACTGCTGCTTCAGTCGTTGAAGACAAAAGGGAGGTGGTGGTGAAAAGAGAACAAACGTCCTCCACTCCAATCGTTGAGCTTTCGGATTCGTCCGATGATGACATTACCAAAATTCCAACTCCAGTCCTTTGTATTGTGGAAGCGGATGAAGAAGACATTTGTAGTGTCATTCCAAAACTACGGGCAATGGGAGGAATGGCAGGTTTCAAAAATGAGTTGCGGGGGATTGATTGGGAAGCTTTGAAGCAGGTGCCTGCGAAGTTCCTGCCAGAGACGTTTGATGGGGATATCCTATTCAAGCTGCCTCCTCCTCCGCGAGTTGGAGGTATAACAAGCATGATGCACGGAATGGACAAGAAACACAACGGGCACCCATGGTGCAGAACAAAAACATCCAATATTCAAAATGAGGACAAACTTGTTTTCAGGAGAACAGTTTGTGATAATTTGAATTGCAGGCACTTTCTTCAGTCTGGGGTTCATAATCAAAGCGAGTGGGAGGGTCTCGCGGAAAATCCATTTAAGCCTGGGACTGCTCCTCCACCGGCAACCACTTTCGTTTGCAAATTCTGCAAACTTGTACCATCCTGCCTGGCGCTGTGTGGAGCAAGAATATACTATGTTGTCCACCGTTTGAAAACAATGACAAGAGCTTGTGTGCATTTCGGTTTCCATAACCATCCTGTCTCGAAGGGGGATTACAGGGAGAGTGTTGAGACAGTATCGAGGTTGATTAAACAGGAGTACGAGAGAAACCCATTCGCAACAACATCTGCAATTGCTCTTGGCGTAAGCAAGTCCTTCTTGGAAAGCCATATTTTGAGTGAAGGGGATTCTGTGGGGACTAAACTTGACGGTGCAGCATTGGACGTTGTCATGGATCATTTCTCCACGTTGAGTTCACCTAAAATTCGGCATCAGATCAATGCATTGAGAATGGGCTCTGGGATCAGAGGCTACATAGACAACATGGAATTGAAACGACTGAGCATGTACGACTACATCCAGGACAATGTTTTTCCAGGTCAAGGTGCCATCAAAGTATTTCTTTTCAAATTGTCGACTGCTAGGGAGGGTAGTGGGGTTAGCCTCGTGAAGCGGATGCAGAAGACTGGGGACCTGCAGAATTGTTTTCTTATGTTTGATCATGTGAAACGAGTGAAAGATTGGATGACAATGGCTTGTCATGTCTACGATCCAGTGTACCAACGAGTTATGACAATTGCAGTTTGTGACATGCAATCCGAGGATACGGAATCCTAGAAGCTCATGTGGAATTCCCTTGTACGTGTTATGGGCTGCCATCTCCAAATTTTGCTGGTTTTATGGCAAATAGTGCTCAGGCAAATTTCAATGCAGTTTGAATTGTCTTCGGATCCAAAAGTGACCCAAAAGTGAAGCATGAATACGATGTCTAGTTAGGCTTCAGGTATATGAACTATGAACAGATCGTTTCGTTTTAAATTTGTACCAGAGATGCAGACACAACAAGGAATTTTGTGCAAAGAGTACAAAGATGCTAGAACAATGAAGGAGGCGGCCACTTTGTTCCAGACAATTCGTGCCTGGTGGTTCTCTTCTGGAGCTGCATCGCTTGAGAGTATGAGAGCATTGGAAGATTGGCTGGCGTTTTGGCACTTCCGATATAGACAGTGGGTAGCAGCCATGACAATGGTGCGAGGCTTGTATTGCTAGCTTTATTCATACATTTACTTTCCAAATTTTGCTCTCCTTTCTTTATGTTGTTCCCTGTGCACTGTTCTGAAGTGTGGTTCTCCTCTTTGCAGAACATGTCCATTGAGGAAATGGTGGACATGCCATCTTGCAATTTGGCAGAGACTATGCACAATGCATGGTTGCAACAGTATGGGAAACGAGGTCGGGATTTGTATGTGGCAACAACAGATGATCTGATACGTGCCTTGCAACAATAAACTAGATACCGTGATTTCTTGCGAGGAGGGGCTGGTGGCAAGGGTCCGGACAAACAGGAGTTGATGTTGCGTGCTGCAAACAGATCTGGGGATCCAAGCAAGATAGCATGGGCGGTGAGCATGTATGCCCAGGGAACGCCACTTGTTTCAAGAGTTCCACATCTTGAAGGGGAGGAGAGATTCGGCTCTTGTAAGAGGAAATTGAACACTCCACCTGGTTCGGATTCCGATTCGCATAGGGCAGACCGTGATAACTTCTCGAAGCCTCGTGTTCCCCTGCATGATAGATCCATGTCCGGAACCTCCATTCTGGAGGAACCTCCAACACGACGGCAGACTCCAGCATCAAACAGTGCCACTGAAATGGTGCAGGAGAGAAACAACCCCCTTGATGTGCTTGAGTCCGCATGCCCGGACCACGTTTGACACATAGAATGCATAAGTGCAGGGTCTCGTGTGAAATGTACAGCGATCAGGGCAACTAATTTCAAGAAGTGCACTTCATCTATATCTAGAGGTGGTGCCCGGACTCCTGCTCCGACTTTCACAGGTTTGATGTGTCCATACGGTCAACCAGAAGCCAAGAACCACAAGTTCTGGTTCTGCGCAGATAATTGTGGCAAATGTGTGCATGGAACTGTGTGTCCTTCCGTGGTGATGAAGCCAGCTCCTCCAACCGTTTGGCCCGTCAAGGTGGGAACACATCTCACAAGTCAGGAGATTGCAATGCTGGAGGAGGCAGGCTTTTCCCTTGCGAGACAACCCCAACTGCATGCATGTGCTACTACTTCTGCGTCCTCTCGGGTACCTCCGGCAAATCCTCACTTGTGGCCAACCAAACGAGATGGAAAGCTCGTTCGGCGTTTCTCTCCAACCGCTGAACACTTTGGCAAAGTGGAGTCCGCAAGAATGCTCCAAGCTCGTGTTGCAAGCACCACGGAAGTGCCCGATCCAGGATATGGTCGGGTGTACACAATGATCACTTCGACATCTGCTGTTCATGACAGGGCCTACGACATCACGGTTTCCAAATTTCCCCAATTGCACATGTCCTGATTTTGTGAATATGCTATCAACCAGTATGGGCAAGAGAGGTAAATTCATACCCTGCAAACATTTGTATTTCATATTTTTGAAGAGGCAGCGGGATACAACACATAGGTAGCATCAACTATGCAATGTGGTATGTGGATGACCATGCTATGAAATGTGCAATTTGCAACATTGTCATGGAAATTCAATTCAAATCAATTCGTTTGCAACATCGTCGGCGGTGCAATGATATGGCGTCCCTTATCCCTCCATTATGCTTCCAACTATACTGAGTGAGCTCTGAGTGGCAACTTTTATAAGCACATGCATCATTGCACCGTTCGAAGTCTACATGTCTTCCTGTCGCTATGCACTGCAATCATCTTTTGAAGATGATCCTAACTCTCATTGTTATTTGGGGAGGGACTCTGGTCTTCTCGTGGCAGCCTCTATGGCACACACTTTGTGAGGATGTTTTCTCGTCCTCGTAATTGTAAAAGTGAAAGAAACATTTGTAATTGCACAATGTTGGATGCTACAATTGTAGGCCTCATGGTAGTCTTGATTGTATTCAGCCAAGGATTCCCTGCATTAATCCCACGGTCATAGGACCATCCTCGGTTATAGGCGACGCATGTTAGTGCGGACGTGGCAGATGATGGCACAGTGCCACATCATCATTTGCCGCCCACATCAGCCTGCTGACATGACGCTCACGCCACGTCAGCGTGCGTGAGCGTACGTTCGCGCGCTCACGCCATTGCGTCGTTGACTCAAGGGAAAACACCTTGCGCATCCTACTTTCATGCCCTGCTCAATAAGGACAACCTCGATACGGACAGTAAAAGCAGTTTTCCTAGAGCACAGCGAGATTCTGACTTCACTGACTTCACTCAACAACAGTACGATCCAGTCCACACCATACGACCATACCAGAGTTTCCTCAAGCTCCCTTTCTCATCCTACATGAAGAAAGCTCACCTTGTCAAGGCTACTATTCCACCATTCTAAAGTATCTTTAAAGAACTGCTGCCAGCGCTGTTCCATGCTCCAGCGTTGACCTACACACCAGATATACCAATTATCGGCCTTGCCTAACGACCCGTGCGCTTTCTTGCATCTTTGCGTTGAGTACATCCGTTTCTACTGAATTGCGCAAAAGACAATTCCGAGCCTGGATCCGACTGCGCATACAAACACAAAAAAAAAAAACCGCGAAGTGTTTTGTGTAATCACCGAATTTGAATGGCATCCTTGAAGGCACCAGTGGTTCAAAAGAAGAGACCATAGGATTTTTCTTGCAGAGAGCCAACAAAAAGGTAGATGTAACAAGTTCAATGTTACACAAATCAGCAACCCAACTCCTTTACTGAAACCAAGACGAGCAAACCTGCTTCCGACTTCAGTGAGAGAAAATAGGGGCAAACAAAGCAAAATTCACACATTTGCACAAGGCATACGCTCCTGCACACCCACTCTATACGCAAGGCCCTGTCCTCTCGCTTGGCTCATACGAGAGGCCTCGCATCATGCCGAGCTGGAAATGATTTCGCACATGACGGATTTCTTCATGCCCCGATTCTAGGGTTTGAGTCCCTGTCTGCCCCCTATCCCACCAGCTCCGCTCGTCGTCTCTCATGATCAGACTCGACCCTAAAACAAAACAAACATAGCTCCGCCCTGTTCGACGTCTCTCATGATCAGACTCGACACTAAAAGAAAGCAAACATAGCTCCATCCTGATTGTCGTCTCTCATGATCAAACTCGACACAAAGAAAACAAACAGATGGCAGGGAAGACAAAAAAACGCTAAGTCCCCTCTACTCATGACTATTGAGTTAAGAATCTAAGATCGTTATTTTTCAGATATGAGCCAGGCATGAATCCAGGGAATTCTTAGGGAACCAGGGAACAGGGAACCAAGACAAGTTATTGAAAATAGATTTTCCATCGTATTTGTTTATATTTTTTAAAGGGTGTTATGTTTAAAGAGCCTGGTTGGTCATATCTTTGTCAAATGAGCTCCGTTTGACGCAGTTTTTGGGGGGATAGCTGCAAAAAGGGGAAATATACTCTAGTTTTTTGGACCTGACCAAAAATCTATATAATTTTTCTAATGTAAATTAGATCATCGATAGATGGATGGATTTTGGGTTTTCCATCAATACATCCATCCATTCATTTGTTTTTCCATTTTTTGCCAATTTTAATTTCATCCATTCATCCAAAATAAATCTTTAAATGAGTTTCACTGTCAGTTCATCCAATTGCTGTCAGCTCAGCGTTTGCATTATCATTCGTTCATACGTTCATCCAATAGTTGCCAGCAAGGCGTTCGTTGTATCATTCATTCATCCAGTACACAAAAGTTATGTTTGATACGTTCATCCAATAGTTATCAGCAAGACATTTGTGTATCATTCGTTGAGATAATACAGTTGTTTTGTTTCACTAACCTTAACCAGCAGTCGATTAGTTTTGCTGTTAATCTGTTGGATCAGTAGTTAAATATTTTTACTGCTTATTATCCTCATACTTAACACTGCGACCTAACAACCCTAAATTCGAGCACATTCATCCTAATTCATCCTAATCATTCATTCATCCATTCATTCATTCACAGGGTGTGGCTTAGTGCCCGCGAGCAATGATATGTTGACACGTCGTCATTTGCAATCACATCCTGCATATGTTTCATCCATTTATGTTTGCATCGTCCACGTAGACACTCCTTGGGCAACTAGCAATCTGCAGTTGTGAATATTGACAATCATATCTTCCCATGCCCACGTCATCCTATTGCAGTTTTGGCCATGACTCCTAGTCGTATCTACCATCTTCCCCTATCTGGTCAAATGTGTTTGACCGCAGATCCTGACGTGGCGGAGGTACAAGGTGGCATATACGACTTTTGCTGGTCACAAATGGCAACCAGGACTGCCCCCTTGCATTTTGTAGACATATATGCTACGACTGGGCAAATGTGGCAGACGTTAAAGCCGGAATCTGTTGTAGTGTTACAAAGGAACCAAAGGTCAGCATGCCTGAGAAATTTGATGGGACGAGATCAAGATTTCGCGGTTTTGTTCAACAAGTATGATTGTTCCTACGACTACATCGACAACGCTACCCTGATGAAGATATTCAAGTGGGATTCGTAGGCACCCTCCTATCAGGCACTGCCCTATCTTGGTTTGCACCTCTATTAGAGAAAAATTTGCATTTACTATACAATTTTGAAGCGTTCATGTCCGAGTTCATTGCAACGTTTGGAGAGAATGATAGAGAGAGAATTGCAGAGACAAAGATGTGAAATCTTCGACAAAGAGCACGTCCTGCTTCTGTTTATGCTGCCGAATTTCGACAACTTGCGTGCGACCTCGACTGGAATGAGAAGAGTCTCATTAGTCAGTTTCGATGTGGCCTAAAAGAGGATGTAAAAGATTTGTTGCTGACAATGCCAAACGTGAGTACACTGAGCGAATTCATCACCCAAGTCGTTGCATGCGATAATCGTTTGTTCGAAAGACCTCAAGAGAAGCTATCTGGATGGTCGACGACACATCATGCCGCTGCTACTATGGCACCAAACACAACGATCCATCAAACATCTGGTGATGATCCTATGCAGATTGATGCTGTCCGATTCAAGCCATTGACGCCACAAGAAAAACAAAGACGGCGCTCGAATGGATTATGCCTTTATTGCGGAGAAGATGATCACATAGCATTAAACTGCCCCAACAAGAGAAGATTCAAAGCTCGGGGCACAACTCATGATCAAGTGTTCGATACGATGAGGTCGAAAAACAAAGATGTCCAATCACAGTAGGGACCATGCGGCTGGACACCCCACCAAAAAAATGTCTCTTTCTACCTCCAGACCCTGTACCTTGTTTCACAGTTCCTAGTAAAGATCAGGATGCAAAATCGAGATATCTCCGTAGAAGCACTTTTGGACTCAGACGCTTCAATGTGTTTTATTGACAAAAACTTTGCGAAGCAACACAATTTAACGCTCGTAAAGAAGAAATTCCCGGCCCTTGTTGAAGTCATCGATGGACGACTGTTAGCATCAGAAAATATTGACCATGAAACTCGACCTTTTGAAGTGAAGCTTAAAAATCAAGCATCACAGATTGTTTTCAATGTCATCCAGTCTCCAACAAATCCTGTGATCCTTGGATTTCCCTGGTTTATACTTCATAATCCTGACATCGATTGACGATCATGAAAAATTTCGGCAAGACAAAAATGTAAAAGTACCAAAGGTATTCAACCCCTGTTTCTTGGAGCTAGAGCCTTCATGAGAGCTACGAAGAAAGACGCGACATTTGCACTTTATGCGACTCCGATCAAGACCACATCAGACCAAGGTACTTCGACATTACCCACTCAATATCGAGATTTCAAGGATGTATTCGAGAAGAAAAATGTAGACATATTTTTAGAAGCTTATGATTGTGCAATTGAGTTGCAAGAAGGAGCCCAATCACCATTCGGCCCAATCTACAATTTATCTCGACGGAGCTGGCCGTTTTATACGAATACATTGATGAAAAATTGTCAAAGAATTTCATTCGACATTCAAAATCACCCGCGGGAGTACCTATCTTATTTGTGAAGAAGAAGGATGGATCGTTACGCATGTGTGTGGACTATCGTGGACTCAACAAAGTCATTATAAAAAATCGTTACCCATTACCGCTGATTTTCGGACTCATCGAACAACTTGGACGAGCAATTTTTTTCATAAAGATTGACTTGAGATGAGCTTACAAGCTTGTACGAATAAAAGAATGAGACGAATGGAAGACTGTTTTTTGCACAAGGTACAGACATTTCGAATACAATGTTATGTTTTTCGGTCTTACAAATGCTCCAGCAATTTTTCAACACATGATGAATGACATCTTTCGAGAATTTTTAGATGACTTTGTAGTCATCTATTTGGACGACATTTTGATATTTTCATAAAATGAAGAAGAACATGGTCGCCATGTACGCCTTGTCCTTGATAAATTGAGGGAAAAAGCACTATATGCTAAGAGTTGGAAAAATATTTTTTCCACCAATCTGAAGTCGAATTTTTGGGCTACATTATTTCTGACAAATGAGTATTTATGGATCAGAAGAAAATACAAACCATCATCGAGTGGATTGAACCAACTTCGGTCCGAGATGTATAGTATTTTCTAGGATTTCCAAATTTCTATAGAATCTTCATCAATGATTAATCCAAAATTGCTGCACTATTGACACGACTCACAGGGAAGGACAAATTTGTATGGGACGAGAAGGCTGACCAAACATTTGAAAGGTTGAAGCAGGTATTTACAATGGCTTCAATACTGGTACATGCAGACCTATCTAAACCATTCTTTTTGGAAGTAGATGCATCAGACTTTGCACTTGGCTCTGTACTCTCTCAATACGGTACGGATGACCGACTTCACCCTGTTGATTTTCGTTCTCGCAAATTTTTCGCTACGGAGATCAATTATGAAATCCATGACAAAGAACTTCTAGCGATTATCAATGCTTTTGAGGAGCGGCGTCATCTATTGGAAGGAGCTAAACATCAGGTCACTGTCTACACCGATCACAAAAACCTCGAGTATTTTATGAGTGCTCGTGTTTTGAATCGACGTCAAGCGAGATGGAGTATGTCACTAGCAAGGTTTGATTTTGTTATTACCTGCCGTCCCGGACATCTTCAAGGCAAACCAGATGCTCTTTCTCGACGATCGTATCTTACGCCAATAGAAGGGACGTAGCTTTTGACCAACAGAAATCCATCATCTTGAAACCAACAAATCTCCAATTGAATATGCTATCTATGTCCACCTATGATGGTGTAGAGATCATAAAAGAGATTCAGGAAGCACTGAAGAGCGACCAATTTGCTACGACACTACGAAGTCAACTAAATCGACCTCGAGACTTTGAATTCAAAAATGACTTACTTTATTTCAAGGGACTTCTCTATGTACCTCCAGGACCTACACGACTTCGAATTCTTCAAACATGTCATGATCTTCCAGCTATAGGACATTTCGGCTTCAACAAAACAATGGAATTGATATCCAGGGACTATTGGTGGCCGCAGGTGTGGAAACTTGTGAAAGAATTTGTAAAATCTTGTGCCACCTGCGCTAGGGCGCAGTGACGGGTGAATGTAGGGTTGACTGGACCAAAATGGACGTTACCAGCACAGTTTTAGATGACTGCAATTGATGGTGTCATCAATTGAAATTGAATTAACTCATTAAAACCAGCAAATATATATGTCATTGGATTCCTAGCTTCAATACGCATCCATAGCAATTCTCCAATCATGAATTTGATAAGAAATGACTCCGCTATGGATTTTTGAACATCGTCATTGTGGACTGTTACTGCAATGAATGAAATTATAATGGACTCAAGTTCTCATATGTGCCATTGGTGAATTCCATTGAAATTTGGACATAAGGTGGCCATTTTGGTCCACATCATAGGTATGGATTTTAAGTGGCAAAATTATTTGTCATTTGACTTGTATGGACTAATATATGTAAAAACAAATAGGCGTTTTTTGAAAAGTCCATAGCTCATCTTGTTTTTTGGATTTTGGGTGTCATTTTTTTTTTTAGAAGTATGAAAAACTATAATCTTCAATGGCTAGGTGTCATATTGATTTTTTTTTGTAAACTCTAATTTTTAGTTTTTTCATAATTTCTCTAAATAATATACTAAAATATTTAATGAACATATTTACTAAATATGTTCAGTATACCATTATCTATCACTAAGCAAATATCTTGGGATAGTATCATCAACTTTTGTTTTTTGGTCATGGACTTTCATGGAGCATGATTTGCCGTTTTTGGTCCACTCAACCCTGCAACTGCCCGGACCACGACATCGACCTTACGGCCTTCTTCAACCATTACCCATTCCCAGGAGTCCACGGTCGTCATTGTCTATGGACTTTATTACGGACCTTCCAATTTCCAAGACCACCGACTCAATCCTTGTTATTGTGGATCGTTTTACGAAGATGACACATTTCATTCCATGTAATGAGAAAAATGAAGTTTGCTTGGTCGAAGAATGTATAGTGTTGTTATAGGCAAACCCAGCTAATGGCAGAAGGTCCGTCCAATTATCTTGGTGATAATTTATCGTACAATGAAGATATTGCTCCAAAATCTGGTTTACGCATTCGGTTTGACCATCAGTCTGTGGATGATTAGCTGTAGAGAGGTTGATCTTAGTATCCAATATGTGAAATAATCAACTCTAGAAATTTGATATGAACTGTGGTTCTCATTCAGATACGATGTCCTTCAGGAGTCCATGAATGCGGTAGATATTATTGATGAAGAGTTTTGCAGTTTCCTCGCCTGTAACCCACGTTTGTTCGCTGATGTCGTAGTCTTTCCAATGTACGAAATACTCAAGACGTTTATATTTGATGCGAGAGTCTAGGACTTCGTCGACTTCATATTCGATTTCCTGATTGGCTTCCATTGGTAGAGGTGGTACGGAGACTCTTCCTGGAATATTCGATCGATGATACAACTCCAATAATGAAACATGAAAGACTGGATGGATGCGCATACTTCGTGGGAGTTCAAGCCGAAACTGATCGGATTTATTTGTTGAATAATTTTGAATGGTCCCGGGCGTTGATAATCCAACTTCCTTGATGGTCGCGAGGTTTGTATATCCCGTCAAAGAAGCCACACACGATCTCCGACCTTGAACTGGGGTTGGAGTTGACGATGTTGATCTGCATACTCGTTATATTGTTTTTGAGCTTCCGCGAGGTGGAATGTAAGCTCCTTGTGAATCGTAGCAAGATGAGTAGCAAGGTTTTCTGCAACAGGGCTTCCAACAGTTTTCATGTGGAAAGATTTTCTCGAGGATAATGAACCTTCTTCCAACCTTGCCAATGCATCTGACAAAGTCCAAGAATTTCATCAACGATATCCAGCTAAGCCCCGAACTACACATCAATAAGACGTCACAACGATGATGTCAGCCAAGTTAGCTTCAAGGTGAAGACTTCATATTCAGTGTACCTGATACACGCTAGGGAGGGAGGAGTACCACACATTAGTATATATAGCTACACTTCTAGCACTTTTGCATCTTGTATAAGCAGCATGGAGTCACAGAAACCAGATACATTGGAGCTGTCGTTTAGCCAACTACCAGATAAGCCGTTTCGACTCTCACGACCTTCAACATCACGCGAACGCTCTCGAGACGATGGGCCACCAATGCGACAGGTACATCCTCGTCTGGACCCCGTACGACGGAAAGTTGGAGCCTATCAAAGGCTGATAATCATGTTGGAGGTTGAGGCTTCGGACCCAGATGCCAACGACATCATGTTTGAAGGCAGTTTCAAAAATCAAAATGCTCAAATCACTGCGTGGTCCCAAGTTCAAGGTGTTGGACACTATCGATGGTTGTAGGGACCTATAAATCATTTGAGTCAAGAACGAACAGCCGAATACTTGGCAAGTATTATTCGCCGGATTTTGGATTTTCTCCCACTCTAAGCAAGTCTAAGACTTTACCGCTTCTTGAGGAACTTGGCGCTAGAGGAGGGGGTGATGTCATGGACATAGCCCAGAGGAACTTACCAGGAATAAATATCATAAATTACCATTAGTTATCAAATTATCGGGAGTTTACCAAATTACCGAGATTAACTTGGGAAACTGTTCATGAAGCTTTCTTTGGAGGAAACTTCTCCATCAAGAAACCTCCATTGGGGAAGCCTCTTAGGGAACCTCCTAGTAGCCAGTATATATATGAGGCGAGACTTGATACTCTTCAGTCTCGCCAACACCAGTTCAAGCTACTCTTGTTTCCAGTTCCCAGTACTCCAGTCCAGTTTCCAGTATTTGGTATTCCAGTCCAGTTTCCAGCATTCCAGTATTCAAGTCGAGTTCAAATATCTTGTACTCTTGTCTATTGTTATAAAGATCGTTCTTGATTCCTATTTATTCATCATGCATTCGGCCACGCCGACCTTGACTTCTTCTCTAGTCTTGTACCTCTAGTCTGATCTCTTGTTTGTGTTCAGTCATGTTCTCGTCCTTGACATCCTCCTTCGGGATTTAGGTGTATTGGAATCCACTTCCCCAGTAAGGCTTCTATCTGAGTATCAGGGTCAAGGATTCCCAAACCTCCCATCTTCTTGGGCATACAAATCTGGTGCCAAGAGACTTGTGTACGCTTGTTTTGCTCTATAGAGGTTGCCGCCCCCCATTGAGTTTCTGATGTAACCTTTTGACTTCTCAATGAAATTTTGAGTTGGTTCTCAATGAAATTTTGAGTTGGGAGCTCTCCCCGTGATGGAGAGGTGGCATGAACCCTAATATGCCAACTGGGTTTTCAGTCTTTGCAGAGTTGGGCCCATCCGTTGTTCCTCTATTAGGTTGATGCCAAATGTGTGACCTAGCAGCATAGTTGGCTCTCCTTCTTTGAGCCAGACCAACCCCAAATGGTTGCCCCATGTGGGTGACCCTCCTATGGCTGACTTAGTTGGATCTCCCACTGTAAGCAATGCCTTGGTTTTGGATCAATTAACTCTGAAGCCGGAGACTCCAGAAAACCCCATAAGAGTTTGTTCTACTGTTGCCAAGGTTTCCGGGGTTGCCTCTAGAAGAAGAAAGGTGTCATCAACAAACATAGAGAACAACATAATTTCCCATAAATTACCCCCATAATTCCTTTGCAAAAGTAGCTGACCATTTTCCAGGTCTTTCCAAACCTGGGTTTTTGGATTTTGCAATCTCAAACCCTTAACCTGGAGGTTGTTATCCAACATATAGCCTAGTGCATCTGCCATAAAGAGAAAAAGGAAGGGGGCAAGTGGACATCCCTGCCTTACCGATCTATGCAGTGGAAATGGCTTGGATAGGTGACCATTGATTGTGACCCTACTAGAAGCTCCATGAAGAAGGATATGGACCCCATGGTAGAAGCCTTCAGGGATCCCTGCTTTACGTAGAACTGCTAGAAGGAAAGACCAGTCGACCCTGTCAAAGGCCTTCTCCAAATCCAGGAGCCATAGGGCCAAGGCCTGGTTGTTTTTGCGTAGGCTGATACTTCTTGTGCCAAAAGAACATTATCCAGGATATATCTTCCTTTGATGAATTCCGCTTGCCCTGTTCTGATCATAGAGGGGAGGAGAGGCTGAATACGCAAGGCTAGGCTTTTTGCAATGATCTTGTAGGCCACATTGAAAAGAATGATAGGTCGGTAATTACCTATACAAGCCCTATCTCCCTTTTTGTGCAACAAGGTAATAACGCCCCGAGTCATTGATTCAGGCATCAGACCTGAGGATTTAATGGCGTTGGCCATATTGCAAAAATCTAGCGAGATTGAGGCCCATAGTGCCTTATAGAACTCTGTAGGCATTCCATCTATCCCCAACGCTTTGTTCTTTTCATGTGATCCAGAGCATCCCCTAGTTCCTTGGGGGTGAACTGCACCTCCAAGGCTGGGTAGCTTGAGGCTTGAATTGAGCGGGGAATGGTTCTGAGACAATCTTCCAAGTGGTCCTGATAGAGGGGATCTCTGTCGTCAGCTTTAAACAAGGATTGGAAGTGCTGGTAAGCTGAAGTACACATGTCTCTTTTTAAGGCCTTCAACGAATGAAGGAATGCGGAGGTGAGAGGTGTTCAACTTGAAGAGATCTCTCCCTCAATAATAAGTGTTTGGTAGGTTGATAGAAGCAGCTATGATGGCATGATCAAACCCTTGAGGGATGGAATCTTGTGGAGCAGAAGAGGCGAAGGTTGAAAGAGAAAGTGAGATGTAGAAATGATCAAGTCTGGCCATGCAGAGGTCATTGATGCCTCTGTTATTGGTCCAGGTGTAGAATGGGACGGAGCTGTTAGGACCCCTTCAATAATAAGTTGTTTGGTAGGTTTTGATAGAAGCAGCTATGATGGCAAATGATCAAACCCTTGAGGGATGGAATCTTGTGGAGCAAGAAGAGAGCGAAGTTTTGAAAGAGAAAGTGAGATGTAGAAATGATCAAGTCTGGCCATGCAGAGGTCATTGATGCCTTGTGCCAGGCATTTTCTTCATCTGGATTGAGGTAAAGTATTTAATAGTGAATCCGTGAAAAAGAGGGGGTGAAGAGATTTGTCAGGAGGTCCAGGCTGCTGGAATTGGAGTGTTAAAAATAAACTCTTACCGGATTTAGTGGGGTTTTCTCTAAGTTTTCGCACTGCCAAAACATTTCTAAGTTATGGGCTCCCCTTTTTGGTGAAGAAATAAACATTTACAAAATATACATATCAATATAACCTTTTTGCTCATGTTTACCCACATCATAGGGAAGGGTAAGAAGTGAAATTAAGAAGTAAAAATGAGTGCAGGGATATAGGGCAAGTCTGGGCTCTGTCTCGTGCAGGCAGCTGCTATATCGTCTGCTCTTGCTGCTGCCGCGCACCTCTCTGCCCACACCTGCTGCACCGCCTGCGATTTCTTCTCTGCGTCCGGTTGAGTTGAGGTCGCATTGATAGGTCATTCCAAGATGGCAGGAGATGAGGAGAAGGAAGTCCGAGAAGCGACAGAAGGAGCAACATCATCAACAGCTGTGGATGCAGCAGGGGAGGCCGGCAGCAAAGGGGCCGACGAGGAAGACACAGGGGCCCAGGTGGCTCCGATTGTAAAACTGGAGGAGGTTTCCATTAGTACCGGGGAAGAGAACGAAGATGTTCTTCTTGATGTGTAAGGCGGGACTTGTTCCATCTTTTGGGGATCACCTTGAAGTATCTGTCGGATCTTATATCTGTCAGAACCCTAGAAACCGTCCATGAACTGTTCAATCTGGGGTTTCAGTTTTTTTTCTCTTTTCTTTGCGTTCCTTCCTTGTCAAACCGGTACAGTTTCGCCCATATGCTATATCACATTCCTAGAGGATCGTTACCCGATGATCACCAGGGGAGATTTATTTCTTCCCATCTAATAGAGTGCTATATGGTAATTTCCATTTTGGCAAAAAATTTTCTGGACGGGTCGCTCATGTATCTGACTCAGAAAAGGGATGGTTTCTGTGCAGCAAGGCAAAACTGTACCGGTTCGATAAGGAAGGCACGCAGTGGAAAGAACGGGGTGTCGGGCAAGTGAAACTGCTCGAACATAAGCAGTCAAAAAAGATTCGCTTGCTCATGCGTCAAAACAGGACCCTCAAGATCTGTGCCAACCATATGGGTGTGTGAATCGATTCTCACCGAAACTTCATTTGACTGGTGTATTCGGTGTTCATGTGTAGGGATTACTCCCGTGCTTCCCCGTGTCTAGAACGATCATCCGTATGCGAGAAGGATGTTTGAAGCCTACGAAGAAGCTATCGGAACAAAGTCTTAACTGACCCACAAACTATACAATGTCTCGTGGTGATTTGCAGAGATCAATAATCCTACGGTCTCGTATAAATGGACGAGTTATGTTTACATTTTATGTGTCGTAGATTAGGGTTTTTGGATGTCTTATCCGAAAGGCATACGGAAGTTAGCTCTGAGATGTATGCTTTCCCCCCTACCCTCCAAATGGGCATGGTTGCTGCTTGAACCCTATGTCATACAACAGTTCCTTTCACCTTGGTTGTGAGTTTCGGGAGATGCCAGTGGGTTCAGTACTTTGTCTGATAGTGAATGATTAAGTAGTTGTGGGTTGCATGTTGCAGTGCTACCATCCACCTCATTGCAAGAGCATGCTGGTAGTGACAAGTCCTGGGTTTGGCATGCCCCTGATTACTCTGATGGTGAACTAAAGGAGGAACTATTCTGCATGCGGTTTGGCAGTATTGAAAGTAAGTTACTGTGCTTTGGCCTGCTCTTGTCCCAGACATGGTGACTGGATCTCAGTGTGAAATGGAGAATTTTCTGGGTCTGGGAAACTCTCTAGAATGTTGCAGAATAATTGGGCACTTGGAGTGATAAAGTTAGGGTATTCCAGTGGGTGTCCAAAATGTGTTCCTGGCAACCAAACTCTCATATGGATAAAATATTTGGAGTGGTAAAGTAGGGTATTCCCGTGGGTATCCAAAATGTGTTCCTGGCAACCAAAATGGATAAACTATTTGATGCTCTCTCATCTAGTTATCGCATATCCAGTCACGGGGCACAATTGCTTCAATCCCTTTATATTTGGCTTTTTGTGCCAAATAGTTTCTGCCTTGCTGGGTGTTTTATGACAATCGCATCCTCCCACTTCTAAATTGTATGAGCTTTGTGAGAGGTTTATCAGTTATATACTGAACTATTTTCGGTCTGGAGGGCTTACACAGTCACTGGGCTGAGAGGTTGCGTTTTCAAAGGGGTATAGCTCTGCTTGCATCTTATCATGTGCAGTCTGTGGTTATAAGATCATCAATGAAGTATTGATTCCAGCCACGAGTGTTTAAATTCAGATGAGTTACCTCTTAGTATCTGGCTGAGCAATAGCCTTATCTGCAGAGAGGTTCTGCTGTAACTCTTGTTCTGATCAACAGGTGCTCAGAAATTCAAGACTGCATTTGAGGACGCCCAGGAAAAGTTGTCTGTGAAGTCAGGGAATGATGATGAGGATGTGGATACAGCTGCTGAACTTCTTGGAAACTTGAAGGTGGATGGAAAACCTGAACCTGAGGAGGCTGCTGCTGTCATTGAGCAGAGCAACGAGGTTACAAGTTCAAATGGGCACGAAGACAAGAGCTCAGAGTAGGCTGCACGAGAAGGAACCAGATGTTGTATTGCACTGTTGATGTACCATGATGTGCTGAGTTTTTCACCCTATTGACCCGGTTGTGGTGGTTTTGGGGAAGTCGTGTTTTTATTTACTCCACTTTGTTTCGATTCCCACACTTGCATTCAATAGGACTGTGAGAGCGAGGTATATTGCCTGTTTAAGACTGCATCTTTCCAGGAGTGATGATATTGGTTAGTGTGCAAAGGGCTTACTTGGGATCAACCATACTATTGCTATGACTGAATGTGCCCCATCTCGCTTCGCACTACTGCAAATTGTTTGGTATTTGAATAGATGAATCAAAACTATTATGCCCCCAAAATAGGTTGAACTTCCTTAATATGTTTGCAAGCCCACCCCTGTTGAGATGCCCTGCAGAAGAATTTTATGACTGTTGAGTGTGGGAGTTTTGGCTTGCCAAACAATATAGGGGCAGCCAGAAGACCTTTAGAATAATGGCCAAAACTGAAGTAGCACCGGTGGTCCATCAATATACAATACCATTCATGCACAATGCATTTATGTATAAATGAAAAGAAAGACTAGGACTCTGTCTAACTTGTGATTAGAGGACAGTGGACCTTATGACATCCAATGCGCTTATGTGGTTTGAGCCAGTGTTGTGTGGGTTGTGCCTTTTTAAGGAACCCACCGGGTCCGGGTATTTTTTTGGATCCGGGTTTTTGAAATTTGGAAAATCCGGGACGCGGTTTGGGTCCAGGTTCCTCAACATGGACTCAGGTCAGGGTCCGGGTAGTTGTTGGAAAATATTAGGGGGTTCACGGGTTCGGATCCGGGTCCTAGTTAATTTATTAAATAAATTAGAAAAATAATGTTAATTCGGGATAAAATTATTTTTGGCTGAAATAAATTTGAATCAGCTGGTAGCTCAGCTGGTAAGTGCACAGTGTTGGTGGTTTGGGGTTCAAACCCGCTGCCCTGCCTGGTGTGTGGATTGTTCGTGACCGGCTGGTCTGGTGGTGACGATTCCACCTGTGTGCCTAATGGCTTATCTAAAAGGGGTTAATTTTTCCCCCCTCCTCAAGGGCCTGAAGTGAGCAGTCACTCCCAGGTTTCCTTTATGAAAAAGTATAAAAATATAAATAAAAATTGAATCCTAATAATGAATTTTATTGGACACATTCCTTCAAAAACACAGTGAATATGTATTGCTCATTTAACATAAGAATTAAAATAGAAATTGAGTTCCATTCTTCAATATCAATTCCAAAACATGTTAACAATAGTAATATGTTTTCCACCATTTTGTAACCTCCTTTGATTTAATTTGATTAAAAGGGCCTCCGTCCTCTTTCCAAAAAATCCAAAAGAAGAAAAGAAAAAAGAAAAAAAGTAATATGCCTCAAGGCTCAAAGATCACTATAGCATGGATGTGTGGGAGCCAACCTCATAATAATAATACATGAAGCCTCCTTGGGGAGGTGGTGTCACTGGACCCTGGAGGGCACAGCTTTGTGACATCAATCGGGTGGATTGAACCCACAACTACTTCATGTGGCTACAACTTGGTGGGGCAGGCTGCAGCGGCCTATTGCTCGACTCATTGCAGAACCTACCACATCTAAGGTGGACCCCGCATGCCCCTCCTGAAATTAAGACCCGGACCTTGTGGCCATTGACCCCACGCCCAGATTGAGCGGAAACAAAAGGGACAGAACCTACCGCTGTTAGGGGCTGACGTTGGTAGTAAGACTTACCTTCATATATAGAATTAATCTGGGTTTTCCAGATATCCTCTAGAAATCCCTTCACACAAGCATCAATCTGCTGTGAGTGATTTGCCCAATAACTAGGCCTCGGGAGGGCCTGGGCTTTTGGCTCAGCCTCGAGACTTTCAAAGTTGTTAAACAGAGGTACAGGCACAATTCCCTTGATAGATTTGAACAGAGCGTCTCTTTGGTGTGAGAACCCCGGACAGTGTATCAGAAAATGAGTACTGTCTTCAGATTGCCAACACAACGGGCAATTGCACTCTCCCTTTCCTCTCTGCTTCTGTTTGCTGTTCATAGGTAGGCTACCTGCCCTGAGTTTAAATTTCAGTCTAGTGCTGAGAGTGGGTAGACCCTTGAGGTCATCCAAGATGTCCTCCCCCATGTCACTGACTGGAAACAAGTTCAGGGAAGTTTTCTGCCTAACTTCATTTTCATCAGACAATCTCATCAGACATGGCTTTGGACACTACAGCCTCCAAGTCAGATTTATCCAGCAGGGTCAAGACTTGCGGTTCCAGGTCCAGGTCCTTGAGAATCTCTTCTACTCTCTTCTGCCAGGACTTAGCCTGTTTGACAGGGCGGTCCTGTTTCCAAGATATAGAGTCAATTAACTTAGGATATCTGGTGTTGGACATATGTTGCAGCTGACCCCACCATCTGACCTTGAATTCATCTCGTCGGGAGCTTAAGGACGGAATGCCAAACTCGCCCCAAACAGCCACATTGGCTGTTTTGGAGCATGCCGACATACACTCCTTAAGCACCCCCACTTGAATGGATTCTAGAGACTTAGCTTGGTTGGAGTTATCAACCCATATTGCAGATCCGTACTCCAAGGCAGGTCTAATAACGCGACAAAGCATGGTTTTCTTAACCTCAGAGTTGACCCCTCTGCAGTGGAAAAATTTAGTGAGCCCCAGAGCTTTGCCCTTGCCAGTTTGAACAACTTTCCGGATATGTGCATCCCAATTACAATTGGAGGAAAACTCAACGCCCAGGTAAGTGTAGAAAGGGAGGACCGGGATCTCTTAGCTACCCCACTGCCACTTAAGATCACTTCCTCCCTCTCCTCTGTCGTTGAATGCTACCACTGCACATTTGCTGACATTAGCCTCTAGCCCCCAAAGATCAAAGTATCTCTTCGCGCAATCAATCAACTCCTGGAGATTGGTTGGAGTCTCCCCTATGCCTGCGAAGTCATCCGCAAACATAACGGTTGGTATGGTGGTATCACCCACCCTTAACCCAAATCCCTCACTTTCCACATCCTCGAGGAGTTGATTGATGAAAACATTGAAGAGCAGAGGGGAGAGAGTACATCCTTGAGCTACACCTTGGTCTATGTCAAAGAAGTTGGACTTCTGTCCGTTAACAGTGACACAGCTTTTGGTGTGAGCATACAAGTTGTGGACAACTCTCCACATCTTTCCCTTGATCCCAAGACCAGAGGTGGAACCATAGGCCGTCTCTCCACACTGTGTCATAAGCCTTTTTGACATCGGTTTTCCTTCTATTTTCATTCCCTGGATAATCTGGCTTAGAGTGAAGATATGATCCACACAGCCCCTGTTTCGCCGAAAGCCAGCTTGGCCTTCGCGGAAACAACCTCTAGACTCCAGATCAGCCTCGAGACGAGTACTTATAACTCTGCAGAATGTCTTGCCAACAGCATTGAGGAGCGTGATGCCACGGTAGTTCCCCGGTTCATCTCTGTCACCCTTCTTGTATAGATTGACAATGACCCCCTGTCGCCAGCGAAAGGGGATCATTTCAGTCTTCCAGATAAGGTTAAAGAGGAGAACTAGGGCCTCTATCATGGGATCGCCACCGTGCTTGATAAGCTCGTTGACAATACCATCAGGTCCACCAGCTTCATATCCATTTAAATGTTCAATTGCTTCAACAATCTCAGAAGAACTAATGGGAGCGTTATAAGCCATTGAAATATACTCCAGTTCATCAGGGCTGTTTTGAATCATAGGAACAGTTTTTCCAACTGTGTCCCTCCATTCAGCAGAAGACCCCTCACTGTTAGACCTAGAAGTTCTGCCAAGGATACTGTAGTGAGTTTCAAAGGTTTTGACAATGTCAACCGATGAAGTCACCACTGCACCTTTAGTAGTCTTCAGCGCTTGAGACAAACAGAAGCAGAGAGGAGACACGATCTGTCTTCAGCGCCCACAATTCTCTCAAATTGCAGCACTCTTTATAGAGGGCTCGTCTCTCAGCTATCTTGAGTTTAATCTCATTGGACCACCAATTAACAGCTCTACCGCAGACAATTAGTTTCCTCCCAATGATCTTGTCAGCCACAGAGGAAACGAAACTCTCCCAAGAGTCCACTGCCCTTTCGACTTCATTTCTTGCGTTGTCAGAGCAAGACTGAAGTTCTTGGAGCGATTGGACAAAATGAGGGAGAGCCTCTTGCAAGGCCTGGACATACTCAGCCTTGACCTCCTCATTATGGAATTTTTCTATGCGCCACTTCCAAATCGAACGTTTCACAGATCTCGTGGTGTTGGGAAAACACCTTTTGATCTCAGTCCAAACCAGGAAGTGGTCAGAGGTACCAATATCAGTTCTGTCGACCAACACATTGGCACACTGGGGAAACAAATTTTTGTCCATTATGATATAGTCCACAATGGAACGTTCCCCAGTTTGGGATTTCTCACGAGTCCACTGCACTTGGTCACCTCTTGTCCTGTTATTCAAGGTCAAAAGCTGAAGCTCTTCCAGACAGTTAATTAACCGTCTGCCATTAGAATTCAGCTTGTCCTCACCAAAAGGCCCAATGATATCGTCCTGATGGAGACCTTTGCCCACCCGGGCATTGAAGTCACCCAATAGAACCACCTGACCTTTGGCAAGGAACGAAGCACAGTCCAGCTTTACATCTTCGAAGGCTTTGTCTGCGTCAACACTAAGGGTCCCCTCTGTGGGCATGTATACACAACCCACAAAGAGGTCCTTCGTATTCACGCCCTTCAGATTCAGTTTTAGCCAGATACTATGCTCATACCTCAAACCCTTGTTGATAATTTCACAATTATCAAACAAGAAATCGCGGACAAAGAATCCAACCCCTTTTTGGCCTCGTTTCGCAGAGGCTGCCTTGAGAGTACACATCTTACCCATCCACTTATACCCATTGACATCTCCAACCAATTTATCCGGAGTTTCCCATGTCTCCTGACCAGCACAAATATGAATGTTATTGGCCTGAAGAACTTGTGCCACTTCGAGTTGTTTCCTTTTGTTAGTCAGCCCTGAGAAATTGAAAGTACCCAGCCGCAAGCCAGCCCTTTGCATATGAATTGTTTGTCGTCTAGGTAGCTTGTGATTGCTCCTGGACGGCCAACCGTTCTGCAAAGGGGTGACAGTTATCCCGTGTGTAGATTTTGCTCGTCTTGTGTAAACTTTGAGAATTGGTAAACCATTCAGGGTACCAAATCCTTCAGTTACACGACGTACAGGCTCCGCACACTTAGGGACAGATTGTCCGTCTGACAGCTACAGAGTACAAAGAGTACAAAGAGAGGGAGAAGGTGGCAGCCCTGCAACCTCACACAGCCTATGTAATGTTTCACCAGTAATCTCCACACGAACAAATCCCATCTTGGATGTGGTGAAAGCGGTTGGCATCCCTCACAATAACTGCTCGTCCAACAATCTTCGAGATGAACTTGATGGCAGTGTGGCAGTCACCACAAACTCGAAGGTTCTTGATGACGCGGATGGGTGTCCCTGTGGGGGTGTTGATGAGGCCAAAAGAAATGGCTAGCTTCTCACTGTGGTGGAAGAGGGAATGTTCCTTTTTCTCCTTCTCCACATCATGCAATACAAACCGTGTGTCAGGTAGGTACCCTGCCTCCTTCATCTGTCCAGACAATCTCTTCAACTCAGTATGGATTTCCTCAATTTGTGGATGCAAGCTGTCTTCTGCTACAAAAGTATGTACCTGCTTGTTCACCTCAATACAGCTGTACCCTGGCTCCTTTCTGACACACCTGTCCTTCATCATTTTTCTCACCTTTACTGTATCATTCCACATGCATGCTGCAGCATAGATGTTCGACATCAGCACATAAGTAGCAGCTTGTTGTGGGTCCAACTTGAGAAGACATTGTGCTGCCCGTTCTGCTACCTCCACATTTCCATGAATTCTGCAGGCGCCAAGCAAGGCCCCCCATGCAGACAAGTCTGGTTCAATTGGCATACGGTGAATGAAGTCTTCTGCCTCAATCAATCGCCCTGCACGGCCAAGAAGGTCCACCATGCAGCCAAAATGCTCCGATGTAGGAGTGAGACTGTGATCTTGACTCATGCAATGAAAGTAGTAATAGCCTTCATCCAGCAGGCCCACATGGCTACATGCAGAGATAAGACATATGAAGGTGACAAGGTTTGGCTTCAAGCCTTCCACTTGCATCTGTTCAAATAATTGGAGGGCATCCCTACAATACCCATGCTGACCATATCCTGCTATCATTGCATTCCATGAGACCACATTTCTGTAGGTCATATTGTTGAACACTTGACGTGCATCCTTCACACTCCCACATTTGGCATACATGTCAGCTAGGGCAGTCTCCAGAATGATGTCTGGTGCAATGTGAGCTTGGATGACGTCAGCATGGACCTCTTTGCCCTTTCTGAGGGCTGCAAGGCTGGCACAGGCATTCAGAACAGAAATGAATGTGACCTTGTCAGGTGTCACCCCTTTCTGTATCATTTCCTCATACATCTCCAAAGCCTCCCTACCACACCCATGCTGAACATATCCTGCAATCATAGCGCTCCATGAAACCACAGTTCGATAAGCCATATTGTAAAATACATGACACGCATCTTTCATGCACCCACATTTAATATACATGTCAGTGAGGGCAGTCTCTAGAATAATATCTGGCTCAATTCCTGCTAAGATGATGTCAGCATGCACCGCTTTGCCCTTTTCCACAGCTGCTAGGTTGGCACATGTGGTGAGAATGCAAGTGAATGTGACCCTGTTCGGCATCACCCCTTCCCGTCTCATGTGCTCATACATCTCAAAAGCCTCCCTACCAAAGCCATGCTGAGTATATCCCGCGATCAGAGCACTCCATGAGACCACATTTCGCTTAGCCATCTTGTCAAAAACCTGACGTGCATCCTTTACACTCCCGCATTTGGCATACATGTCAACAAGGGCTGTCTCCAGAAAGATTCCTGGAACAATTTCAGCTTTGATGATGTCAGCATGTACCTCTTTACCTTTTTCCAGGGCCCCTAGGCTGGCACATGCATTGAGAATGCAAATGAACGTGACCTTATCACGTGCCACCCCTTTGCATATCATTTGCTCATACATCTCAAAAGCCTCCCTGCCACAACCTTGTTGAGCATATCCTGCCACCATCACATTCCATGAGACCACATTTCGTTGAGCCATATGGTCAAAAACTTGACGTGCATCCTTTACGCTCCCACATTTGGCATACATGTCAGCGAGGGCAGTCTCCAGAATGACATCTGGTGCGATTCCAGCTTTGATGATATCAGCATGGACCTCTTTGCCCTTTTCCAGGGCTCCTAGGCTAGCACATGCCTTGAGAACACAAATAAAGGTGACCCTGTTTGGAGTTATCCCTTCCCATATCATTTCCTTATACATCTCAAAAGCCTCTGTACCACACCCATTCTTTGCATACCCTGCCATCATGCTAGTCCACGTAAACACATCTCGTTCAGGCATTTTGTCAAACACTTGGCGTGCATCCAATATGCTCCCATACTTGGCATGCATATTGAGAAGGATGTTGGACAGAAATATGTCTGGCCTGAATCCACTTTGGATAATATGGGCCTGCACCCTCTTTCCCATCTTTAGGTCTTTCATTTTGATGCACTCCTGCAAGAGATAGGCATAAGTTTTGGAGTCCAACGAAATATCTTCATGGTTCAGTGCGTACAGTGCCTTGTTTACATGTCTTGCGCTACATATTGTCCTGATATCCCCACAAGTTCCAGAAGGGTTTCTGTTGACTCCCTCTCCTGGACTTCTTCCAAGAGCAGTGGTTGTGGTCAAAGTGCCTAATTCAAATGACGGTGTCTGATTCAAGCCTGTTGTCCTGCATGACTTCAAAATAGTAGTTACGAGCCTGTTGTTATGTCAAACTCACATAACATGTCTTAGAGCTCCTAGTTCACTTCAAAGAAAGGTCTCTACAGGACAGACTTGGTGCTATGGATTAACAGAGCCTAAAACTAGTTCCTTCATTGACTTTGAGAATAAACTGTACCAATTATGTCTGGTTGAGTTGAGCCCTTCAATGATCGTCAAAACAATACCCGCTGTATTTGCAGTCTCCAGCTCCATAGTCTACACTGATAGTTGAACCATCACCAAATTGTGCTTGCCCTTGTGTCATGGTAGCTAGCTCTGCTTTTACCTGAGGACACTTCAACCAACCTTCAATCCAAAGGACCTCATTTCTGCACCGATGTCTGAAGTCTGGCAACCTTGGACTATTCTGTGACAACCACCAGTGACCGACCAGTTGAGAACACAGACGAGGCTACAACCACCAGACGCTCCCTGCTGCATCAAGGGGCTCTGCAGATGCTTGGCAAATACACCATCAGCTATGTCCTCTTAACTTCACCATTCTCAGTTACATGAAGCACAGCTGAAATTGGCGACTCATAAAAGACTTAAGACTAGCATCTGTGAGAGACATATATTTCCAAAAGCGAGAGAGAGCATTTGATTATGTTCAAGGATCTGTATGTATACATGTGAGTGCCGTTGTGACAGAAATGGAGAAATACAGGCCTCTGGCAGTGCTGATTCCACACACTGAAGTTTGCTTCTGCCTGGAAAAAGTCAAGCAGCAAACTTCACTGAACAGGGGACACACTTGACTATCAATTGGGGAAACTGTACTCTGACATACCATTTGCAATTTCAGTAAATCCTAATTGAGACCTTCAAATTTTTGAATTGAGTGGAACGATTCACAACACATTCACTGTAAATGTCAGTCTCCCGTCCAGTATAACAGGGTGCAAAGGCTTACCGCATTTGCAGAATGCATGATTAACCTTAACTCCCCAGAAGTCCTGCCAAATACCCAGAACCTCAGAATGGCTAGGGCCAACAAATGTGTCATTTACACTCTTAAAGCCACCTAAAGAGCAGGAGCTTCACCTCATTGTCTCACAGGCTAGATCTGACTATCAAAATACACAATACAACGACACTCAAAAGGGTAATACCTGAGGGTGATATTTAATGTAGAGCCCAGACAGTCATATTCAGGATTGCATCATTGTGTCACTGATTAAAAGTATACTGACACCGTATTTCCAACTGAGTATGAAAACTGATAACAAGATACTTACTTTCCACTGCTGGACTTGAGAGACCATGCAGAGTCATCATACCCTGTTGACAGAGCTTTCTCCAGCAAGACCCTGGAAGACAACATGATTGCAAAGGATGTAAACTGTGCCCAAACAGATGAAAACAACTGCCAGAGTCTTCAAATATATTCCCACATTTGGTCTCTCAAAAAAGGAGGTGGATGGTCTAGAAGCTATGGCAGCTCTCCAAATGTAACCCTTTGCCCGTGCTTCACTTGTGCATGGTTTCTGGAGATATTTTCTTCACGAAAGAGAAATGTTCTGCAGTGAACTGAGTCTGCCCACGTAGCACAGCCCAGCTCATGTGGTAGAGGCACAATGACACTCTCATGCTCACCCTGAGCTCAGCAGCTGCAATTTGTCACAGGATGCTAGCTTCAGATCCTATTGTTCATCTTATCTCTCACTGCGTGCATTCTTGCAATTTTGCTTTCTCTTCCGAGCTCAATGTAAGCACCGGAGAACGTTGAAAACCAGCGTGCAGAAGGGTGCAGGTCAACCACGTCCTCACTAATTTCTTTTAAGTTATCTAAAAATATAGTGGGTTTTGTCACTTATGCAGGGAACGTGCGTATTGGTAAGAACAGAGAAGAAAGAGAGAGTAAACGAAACAAGAGAGCAGGGAGAGATGGGGGAGGGGTTGCGCTATGGCGACGCGCTGCTCATCGTGGCAATCTCTTGCGTCTCAGCGTTGGTGTGCGAGGGCATCTCTTGGCTGCTCATCTACAGAACGGCGTCTTATAAGTCGTTGCGATCGACCATCGATCGCACCAGCAAGAAGTTGGAGAGCATGAAGAGCGCAGCTCCAGTAGCAACAGCCGGGGCCAAGAAGTCCAAGTCCAAGAAGATGGACAGATTTGAGACTTCGCTGAAAGAGTCGAGCAGGGATTTGTCTTTCTCCAAGTTCAAGTCGGGGGCTGTGGTGGCCGTCGTGCTTATCGTTGTTTTCGGGTTGCTCTCTTCGCTCTTTGAGGGTAAGTCTGTTGCCAAGCTCCCATTCTCGCCTGTGAGCTTGGTTCAGAAGATGTCGCATCGAGGTTTGCCAGGCGATGATCCCACCGACTGTTCGATGGTGTTCTTCTACTTTCTCTGCTCAGTTAGTATCCGTTCAAATCTTCAGAAGATTTTAGGGTTCTCACCGCCGCGGGGAGCTGCCGCCAGTGCTGGATTTTTTGGGATCCCTGAGCCCAAGACCAAGTGAGTCCCGAGAAGCGAGAGTTTTTAGTTAGACCCCGTCGGGAGGTGGCACACTTTCCTTGAAGAACCAGAGGACAAGGGGGGGGGGGGGGGGAGGGGAAAGGAAGGTAGGGAGGGGTGGATAGTCCAGGAGGACAGTAGTTGGGCGATCAAGGTGGTTCTGGCCTTTGAAATTGTTTCCATAATCGCCTTGTCCATTACCGTAATTTTACCGCAGAATTCTGATCCAAAGAGGGCTCGGGCTCTTGGCACTGTCTCAAATTTATGAAAGAGCGGTGCAGTTTTCTTCTTTTCTTTTTGGATGTTTTGAAAGAGGGCTTGGTGCTCCAACAGAATATCCACTGCACTATAATCCAAACGTGATGCCTTTCCACCAGAGAGAGGGGAGAGATTGCTCTGGCATATGTTATTAGATCAGCGGTGCTCTAAGGTTCTTAGAGCAAGAGAAATCAGAGAGAGAAATAGTGGTGAGATGATGAGTTCTGATGGGTGGCTGTGGAATCCATAGCAAACTTGCACAGTAAAGGAGACATATGTCGGAATTATTAACCTAATTCATTGAAATAAGAAGAATATCATTCTTGTCTGAAGTATATTACTTGCTTGTGTGTTTCGATGCTGATAGAGAGAGAACTTCTGATCAATGGATTTGGTCTTTTAACATGTTGGGTAAAGACCCTCAAGGGCTTTGGTCCCCTTGGAGACAAATTTCCTGATGATTGGTGTTATGGGCACAGTGGACCCCAAATCAGATGAGAGATTCGGTTTCAAGATCCAGGCAACAGCCTTAGTGGAGGCCATGTAAAAGATTGTCCATTTTTGGTAAACGTTGGTCTTACATTCTTATCTTACGAGGATCTTGATGTTTTGCTCGGCATAGTACTACAGCAGATAGTTCAGCAGCTTGGCAAAGCAGTCCTGAGGCTATGTATTGGTATTGCCTGTACCCGTTTTATTTCTGTATAGTTGGTTGTTAGTTGCACACAGTGCGTTGTTTATCATGTCTTGGGTATGGAGAGAGAGAGCGGGGCTTGTTAGGTCGAAGTCAATCTCATAAAACAAGATAAGGTTCTGTTTTGTACATCCTGTGTGCACATCACAAGACTGACAGCATAGAAGCAGGCAGACAAAACAGAGTGGAACCATACTCTATTTGGTGCCCGCAGAACTACATTCACATCTTTAACATGTAAACCTTAATCGCCAATCAAACGCATACACCAGTAGCCTTTCTCCCTGCTCCACACCAAATGTGTCTCTCAATATAAAGGCACCACTGAAAAAGTGCAACTTCCTCACATTTTACTCCCTTTCTTCGAGTTCAGAGGTGAGCTTGGGTATATTGCCATGTGATAATCCCATTCTTCTTGACAAGAGCATGCAAGTTTATGTGGACAAAATTGAGGCATGCAGTGCAACTTAATCTTCAAGGACTATGCAGTAACTCGTTGCACAAAGCCCAAGCTGAAGAAACACCATAAATGAAGCAAAGTGTTGCTAATACGGTTCATAGGAGGCAACATTCTCTGCTGCTCTAGCACTATATCTCTCTCAAGAAGAAGGAAGCCATTGCAGCAGCTTCCTCGTAAATCTCACAGCCCTAGTGTTGATCGGTGGGATAATTTGAGGCAACACGATCGAGCAACTCAAATCCAGCGTTGCATTCTCGCTTCGATTCCAAAACTATGAATGCAGAGCGCAATTCGTCAAAAAAATTTGGACCATTTCTCGATTTGTGCGTGTCATCCTTGCGCAGGGGCCATGCTAATCTTCTCTGTATCGTTCCAATTTTATCAGATGTCTCCTAAGAGAAAACAATCACGGTAACGTTTCAACCTATATAGGTGGCTCAGACTTCTGTGCAAACGATATGGGATATATACAACAGCAAATAACTCCAACGTGGTCACCAAAAAGCGACTAGAGGGTCACAGGAGACAGCCGGCCCAAAAATCAATGAGTTCTATTAATTGCTGGAAGGTCCTTTTGGACTGGCATATTATATGCACAACACTACATGTAGTATGCAATACCTAGTTTGATAATGTAATCGATCACCGGCTGGTAGCTCTCCCGGCCATGTATTTCCCTTTATTATAAAAATTAATAATTAACCAGCGTACCCTTACTACTGTTCAATTTTCAAGGGCTTCTTCCCCTTTAAGAAAAAACTAAAAAAGAGAGATGTTGGATGCTATGGTGAGGGGCTTAGTAGGGCAGATGACTTGCAGGAGCTCTTGTATCAGCAAATTGGTTTTCAATCGTAGTCATTGCTGCCATTCAAAATTTTCACTCGCTTTTGGGAGAAGCCACCCAATTCTACTCCCAATTCAATGAATAAATGGCTCACATGTGAACAACCCTTGCAGCTTTTTTATCTCCATCTTATTACTCTTTAATTTTGCTGGAGACTTGTCATCTCGCCACCGTTTTTTTATTTTTTTATTCCATACATTCATTCTTTGCATCATCAACTCGTAAATAGGTTGGCCAACAAAGGGTATAAGCTTAGAATGGAAGAGATGGTACTGCATGAGCAAGGACAGCAAGCACCTCAATGGGAGGCAAGGAGAAAGAGCAAATGGAAAAAGAGAAATTTTTGTATTACTTGTTATCCTTCTGAAAATAATCAGTAGAGATAGCATAGAGGGTGGTAAGACAGTAAATCATTCATCAGGTCTAGAGCTCGTAGAAGTAAAATTCTTTTCTGAATGTTTGAACACTCATCAAATCTTGCCCAGAAATAGATGCTGATGATCTGTAATGTGAAATGCCTGTGATCCTTAGAATTTATTTAGACAATAATTAGATGAGCTTATACCCTGATGAGAATAACTGAAGTATCCAGCCTCCCGTGCCATGTGGGGTAAATCTTGACGTAGCACAAATTAGCACCAAAGTCGGGGGCCAGAGCAGCAAATTGCTCTTCAACCAGGCATCGAGTCATGTCGTGTAGCATAGGGAAGTTACAGCATGATGTTTCAACAATCCACTAACCTTCAGTTTTATCCAGTCCTGCAGTCTAGCTCACACGAAAATACTGGATCTAACCTTATTGAGAATGAACCCAACCACCATTGTGATGTAAATTAAGGGGTTATGGGCTTCCAACAGACAATTACATGTCTGGATGCTGTGACATTTTATGCAGGGATGAATTTCGACTGCCACAGTAAACCACCTGCAATGTTCTGTAGAAGTCTCCAACACCACTGCCAAAGCCTTCGACCTGCAACATACATCACCAAGACAGATGAAAGGCAGCAACTTGGCATCTCTTATCAATTTGCTCTCCCTGTAGTGGCAAAAAGGTGTGGATGTTGAGCAATGGTCTCACCATGGTATCTCACTAACCAGTTGTTTGACATGATGTGGGGTTGTTCACTATTATACAAGCATCCTTAAGTGGAAAAGAATATTTGCAATTACCTCGCTAAAATTTTGGTTCTCTACTAAAGTGCAGCCATCACAGCAATCAGCTTCTGAATTTGATCTGCAGCTACGCTTGGCCAGCTTGGTTGGGCTCTTTGGTGGCTTCTGCAACATCCGTGCTTGCCACTAGAGTCCTCGGATCACAGTGCTGCGCTCTCTGACCCATGGAACTTTCAGACACTCTAGATTGAGTCTCCTTTGTTAGAAAGACACGTACATTGGTTGTGTGACTGCATGAACCCTTTGAAGCCAACCAACCATCCTTGGATTTCCAAAATTGCCCAATGCTGGGCCTCTCACAAAGGGTTGAAAATGTCAGCCATCCACGACCCCGACGAGAAAAACTCCTGAGCACAGCTCCAGAGGTTCTCTGGAAACCGATTGTGCAGAGCTAAGGCAGCAGGAAATGTGTGTGCTGAGGGACCATCTGTACCATTTCCTGGCTCCATAGCAGGCCCCACATTTGCCTGGGATTGGGAACAATTGACAGATTTGCTAGGAAGCGTTGACGGAAGAAAGCTAGAAGGGCCCTCTTTGCTTCTCTTTAAAGGCAACGCTTGCACATCGGCATTTGTCGGCATCCCCCGGCCACTGGTATTCCTGTGTGTTGTATTTCCATTTTTGGGTTCTTTAGTTGGCAAGTCCCCATCACTGGATATCACAGCCGCATTAACTACACCCCTTGACAGATTCCGGTTCACTTTCTTTGGTGAAGTGAAGAATGTATCTGGCAATGGAATCTTCTGCCGGGAACGGCCACGGATAATTGTATTACTCGAGTCTAAATCTGTTCCCCAGCTTACTTTAGCCTTTGTCTTTACCACTATCTCCTCTCCTTCAGGTTTTAGCTCACTGGCAGTAGGCTCTGTGGCCTGAGAAACCTCCTGCCTGGAGCTTTTCAAAAAGGCAAGCAACATATCCATGCTAAGCTCCTGTTGCACTACATCACGGTTCCGTTCACTGCCATAGCATACTGACAGAAGGGTGCCTATCAAAACCGGGGTCAGCTTGGGATCGCTGAAGAAAGCAAATGGAAGGTCGCACATCTGGACACACGAAAATCATGTAGGCAGTCAGTAACTAAACCATTTAAAATGTCGAACACATTGATAATAGCCAAAATACAGTGGTTCAAGATATATGTAACAAAAAACACACGCTGGGATTTCATGCCTCTTTATCACATAGTGACCATCTATGAAGCAGGAAACCTTTTGCTCCAAAAGGACTGACCTCGTCCATGCCTTGCTAGCTTACCTTGTGAAGTATTGTGGGACTTTTACCCCAACGAAGGACTGCTTGATTCCCTGGGTGCAGCAAAGCAGCATAGCCAAGAAGGAGCAGTGTCTCCAGCAGCAAGGCGGCAACCTGTGGGGCATAAGACACCCAAATAGTTGCACATGTTCAAGTCACTGGCATGCACATCACATTAATTTTCGGCGTTGAGTGCTGGTTTTAGAGGTGATAATTCAGGTTGCAAAATATCTTGTACACCTGAAGCTTGAAACTAGCTAGTCATAACAATTGCTTACAAGGACTTGTGAACACACAATGGAAACCATGATAGGAGTGTTAAGTCTAAGTTTACCTGATCAGTGCTGGTCTTCCATTTGCAAGTACAATGTGAAAGAAGAAAGCTGACAAGGTGGAAAAACTCCATGCGTAGATCTGGCAATGCCTGTGAGACCCAAGTGATGATCAGATTCAAGCCAGCAGTAGAGGGATAGACATCCAGTGCAATTTTCAGTCCACAGAGAAAAAGAAAGAAATGACTCTATATCCACAGGAAGCTCAGCAAGCTTACAGGACAAGGAAAACAGAAAACAAGACAGAAAAGTGCGATCCCCAACATCCAGCCACCAACCAGTTGACATTAAGCAAGCCTGTGAAGTGGAGAACCTCCTGTAGTTATGCCACAAGGCATTTCTGAGCCTTGCAATGGACAATATTTGTCAGTGAGTGGCTGTCTTTGAAAAGGAAACAGTAGCTGCGCCTGATTTGATAGAGGGAAAACAGTGAAGAAGGAATGCTCTTCACTTTGAATCTCTAGCCTGTCTTGTTTAGTGCAAGCAGGACAAAGGCGTTCAGCATGCTGAAAATTATCACATCTGTGAGTCTTGGTCCTCAGACCCACCACAATGCCCTGAGAAGAGAGGGAGAGAGGCGCAAATAAGTATTTGGGCTTTCAGATTCTACTCTTGAAGGAGGAAAGGATCTTGATAGAACTGTAGCTTAATGGTGAGGGGTGTCACTGATCTCCAAGTCCCCTTGACATGGAGTTCCTTCAACTCTCGCCGAATCAGTCTCTTCCTGTGGTGGACCGGGAGCCTTGATGACCCATGGTAGAGAGGAAGAACAAACAACCACCGATAATTCCTGACGACAAAGTGCCCATGCAAGCACAATGCAACACATGTTGGGTCATCAAAGCTGAAAGCCTCTGCCAAAATCTGGACGCCTCTCGAGAGACGATTAAGCAAGAAAGAGATTCATTGTATCCCGGGAAGGCCAAAGGCTCCACACTTCACAGGTAGACCAATACAGTTGAACAACTGAAACCCAAGAACAGTTCAAAGCTCCTTCCCAGATCCTATGGTGCACAGGGCAAGAGAAAGAGAAAGAAAGACTTTTAATACGTCTGCAGAAGGTCCAAGGGCCCAAAGGACACTAGAGAATGTAGTCATGAGGTTTGCCACAGAAAGGACACTCGAGAGACAAAGAGAGATCTTTGAGGGGCATAGGCAGGCAGGCAACACATGAACCAATGTGCAGACTGCGTTTTCAGGTATTACATGGTGGATCAATTTTTAGTGGAATGGCATGTCTTTTGAGGTTTGCATGAGCAAAATAACATACCAGCATGTTTTGCACAAGGGGAAGATCAACCCTGGCAACATTATTGAGTACTCGCAGGACACTAGTAGCCACCTCCTCGAAGTTGGATGGGAGTACGCATGCCGCCTGTATCCAGAAAACTCCAGCTTGGTTTCAAGAAATAAAATGGGCAAGAAAATTTCCAAGAAGGTGTTGAAACGAAAGATATATCTTCATGGGACTCATTGAGCATGCTTAATTAAAGGAGTCTTCTTTACCGATGTCAGAACTACTAGTTACTTAAGAGATACCTTCCAATAACAAAATTTAGCTCTAATGGGGGTAGTCTACCTGCTCTGGAGAAGATCGTGGATTGGCCTGAAGAAGGACAGCTGTCAGGAGAGACGGAAGTCCGAGCAGCCCTGTCTCAGCAACAGCAGACAGCAGAAATCTAGTGGATCGGTTCAGGGTTGGAGATCCATTCTCTTTTGGTGAGGTTTTGGAATTTGCCTCCTCTGGTTCAATTCTCTTACCCTTTTCTCTCCCTTGTTCTTCATCAATGTCAGGAACTGCCATTGTGTGCATTGTATCATCTCCCTCTGGTAGCTTCTCTTTCAAAGGAACAGGCTTCTGACTCAGTTCCTTCTCCACATCTCGTGTTTGAAAGCCATCTTCAACAAGACCATTCTCTCCAGGCTGTTCCTTGTCATCTTCAACTATCACACCGCCTGAACAATCTGAGGTTGATGGGTGTTGCAGTGCATGACTAATTATCTTAACAGGGGCTTCATGAACTGCTGCTAAAATCTTCCCTCTTGGTCCTGTCAAAGTTTCCAACAACTTGAGGCCCAAAAGAACTGAGCCAGGAATTGCTGCACCCTCAACTTGCGGCCTGTCAAAGAGAGCAAACAGGTTCCGAAGACGGTGAAGAACTTCACAGGCCACAATCAGTTCTGCCAAATCCTCCTGCATTTGGAGCTGGCGTTCATCGGCGCAGACATGCCCCATGACAGCTATGACTGACCATAGTAGCCCTTCAAGTACCTCTTGCATTACTTCCAGCTTCTCATCACTAGACAACTTCTCTGGAGTACCATCTTTTGTATTGGCATTACCAAAAGATGACTCTTTCCAGCTGCTGGAACTAGATCCAATAGAATTGATGCCTGGGTTATTCGAGCAGCAGGCCATGGTGCTGAAGTTTTCCAAAGCTGTAGACAACATGGGGATCAAAGGAGGTAAGAGGTTGCGAACAAGGAAGTAGCTACGGTTGGCTGAAAGGGAAAGAAGCACAGAGAGTACTCGCAGCAGCACTACTGTCATCCCAGATGCTTCTGGTCTTGATGAATGAGAAGCTGGAAGTGCTGTGGCAATGTAATCAAGTAGGCCTTGCTGACGAGCTGCATGAAGCTCAGGTTCCTTATCCTCCAGATACTGCAGGAGCACCCAACATTATTAGCAATATGTGACCTGACACGCCCAGGATTGAGACTGTATTTCCCTTGAAATATCTCATCAAAGCTGTAACCACTCATTGACTATAGCAACAGTTCAGAGCAGATGTAGAAGCCGGGGATACATTAAATGAATTCCCTTGAGGCATGAGTCCAGACCAAAAACCACACTACTCTGTGACCTGGAAAATATCATCTATGATACCCTTCCTCCAGGATATATGCGGGGGAAAAGAGACCCTCAACCATGAGTCCCTCTACTTATCAGGACACGAATGACAGCAGCACAGAAATAGTGATATGGCCATACCCTCACAACGTCATCCAGGATGATTCTGCTAGCAGAGAAATTCCCCGGTTTCCTAGTCTGCTGCAGCCGACCCAGCTCCTGCATCCACCTCCCTACCTTGGATCGTGCCCCGCCTGCGAAGATGTGCGAGTGGTATAAGCACACTAACATATAATACACAAATTTTCAATGGAATTCTCGCAGACCTTGGGCCTGATAGGACAGCCAAATTCTTGCCTTGAGCTACCCAACATACACACAGCCAATGTGGCAAGTCCCATCACTGTCAGCCCTGAGCTGATGGCATGAGCCTCTCCTCCCCTATCATTAGCTCAATTTAGGTGGTCATCCCAATACACAACCAATGTCCTATATAAACACTGAGATGTACTACAACATGAAAAGTTCTGTGACCATATAAAACAGAATATACAATCCAGCCACGAATCAAACATACTCCATTGAGAACTGATTGAAAAGATAGGACTGATCTTGCCCACCTGTGAGGGTGGCAGTGCCCATCCCAAACCCTTCCACCCCAAGAGGAGGCTCAGCAAATTCTGTTTTCCTGCTCACCAATCTTTGACGTATTCTCTTCACCCTCTTCTTTAGGGTCTGCTTTTGCAAAGAGCTGCTCTCACAATTACCAACCAGGGTGATCAAACCTGCACCAACCTGGCTACAGGTGCTCCCCACCCTCTCTGGCACTGTTTCAGCTTCAGTAATTTGCCCGGGAGCTACTTTTTCTCTACTTGACGTTCGTCGAGCTGAAGGAGACACCTGCTCTCGCAGTCGACTTGGGGATTCCAATAAAATTTCTCTGCTGCGCTTATCTTGCTTGTCAAGATCCATCATTGCACGTTCCTTGATCTGTTCCAGATACACTTTGCGGCGGAGTGCACTCTCTCTCAACCTCTCTGCCAACTTCTGGCCCAGTAGCTCAGCTTCCTCCTGTTGAGCTTTCGCCCGAACTTCCTTCTTGCGAACTTGCTCTACAGCACGGGCCTCCCTAGCAGCACTGGCAGCTTTCCTTTCCTCTTCCCTCCTTGCTTTAGCCTCCTCTTTCTTGCGCTGTACCTCCACAATTCGCTGCAATCGCTCTGCTTCTAGCACCCGCCGCCGCTCCTGTGCTGCTTCTTCCCTGGCAATGTCCTCCTTCTGCTTTATTCTTAAGTTCTGCAGCCTCTCTGCCCGCCGAACCTCTGAATCTTGGAGCTTCTGCTGCAAGGAAAGCTTTTTATTCTCCTCGTTGAGTGAAGTTATGAACCGGACTTCGCTAACTTTGCTACTCTCGTCACTCGCTCTCCGTGCAATCTGAGCCAGATGGGCTTCATGCCGCGATTCCCCACGCTGCTGCCGTGCATGCATGCCTTCACGTAGTCGATTACTTCGGACTGCCTGCCACTCACTCACACGATTCAGCTTTTCTGTGGTTCTCTGGAGACGCTGTACCCGCTCATTCTCCAGCTCCATTCGTATCTTGGTGGCACGTGCCTGCTTTCCGTCGACCTCCTTTTTCATCTCTGAGGGGCTTTTCTTTTTCCTCTCAGGTGACATTAGCTTGTCATGTAGCACACGAACACGCTCTGTACTCTTTCTGCCAGGGCTTGGAGACCATGACACCCGTGATGAGCCCTGGTGAGAAGAGGAGAGGATGTCCTCCCAGTTCCTCTTCTCTTTCCAAGCTTCCAGAGCATGCTTAGCACCAGCAGGCCAATTCTGTTCCTTATCCCTGCTCGTAGATGCAACACGGTGACCACTAGATGCTGTTGGCCTCATGAATCTATCAATCTGGCCTGCACTTGAAGTAGGCCTTCTGTTCGATGTTTCTACACATCTGTTAGCTGGGCTTTCAGGATCACCTACAGAAGCTCCCTTCTTTCGGCCTTCTTTTTCTTTGGGAGAGGCCCTTGCGGATGTGACTGATGAGGCAACTTGATTGGACAAATTATCAGACACGTTCCTTAAGTCTTTGCTGTTTCTCACGGAATCAGAATGACGTCTATCTGCATTGGGAGGGGGGAATGAATTTAAGCAAAGACTAGGAGCTGCCAAGGAGGACTGAATTCCTTTCTGTTTTGCGGGAATTTCTGCGCAAGCAGATATCCCTTTCAATTTTGATGGGTTTTCCATAAAACTTGCAAACACCTCCTTTGATTTTAAAGGGGCCTCCCTATGGCTGACAATAGGCATGTTGGACGTAATAGAAATGTCCTTAGACATTTCAGCAGGTTCTTTAGAAATTAAAAGGATATCGGTGCAACTAGAGACAGGCACTTCTCGTGACCCTGAAACAGATTCTTTCAACTTCAGGAATTTAGTGAGTACATTTTCCTCGAAGTCAGAGTGAAAAGAAAGGACACGGGAGGTGTCCCTCCTTCTACCTTGTGGGTTCTGGGCTTGTCGCACACCCTGCACTTTCTTGAGGGAATCCAGAGGGGATGAAAGAATGTCAGCCCGGTGCTGGGAGCATGCCATGCGACGTACCTGCAGAAAACAATAACAGAGATTACTTTTCGTGGCAATTGCTTGTGTGACCTACTGATTCCTCCAGTTTCTGAAGGGAAGAAAAGCAGGGATCATTTACCACAGGCCTCTATTGCTGAAGACAACCGCAGACTGGCTACCTTTATAACTGTCACGACCATGATTTAGAATACATCCAACAAGAACCAGAACAGTTCATTCTGACATTTCTTAAAAGACGAAAGTGGTCCAACCTTACCTCCCAAGCAATCCCATGAGGACGCCTATGCTGATGTTCTCCTTTTGTGGATATTGAACTGCTGGAGCTAGCAGCAGATACAGGGCGAGGCAGACCTGGCCCCTTTCTTACTCTATCAAACCCTTCAACTCTACTTTTAAGGTCTTTAAAATCAACCCCAGATTCATCCAATACAAGAAGAGCCTCCTTCATTTGCTCCACGTCTGACTCCAGCTCACAGAGAAAATAGAGCTCATCAATGGCCCTACTCAGATTCTCAAAGAGGTAGCACCACAACCGCTGCCGAAATCGTTCCCTGCATTCTCCTGCATAAGCAATGGACGACAGTTTTGCACGAAAGCAAGAGAAGGGGATAAACAAAGAAAGATGGAAACTTTATAGTGTCCACAGGGAACCTGTGGAACCACAGGACAAGTACAGCAAGAGAGAACAACAGGTACAACATGATATACATGGTGTGCTTGCATGGGCATCTATGTTTTACCACCGTGCAATTGCCAATTGCACCGAAGTTTTTGTTTCCGTCAGATTGACCATCAATTATGCACTAGGAACTGCACGCAGTGAATCCAGTGAATACTGGAGTTGGGCTCAACTGGTTCGACAGGCATTGTTGGAATATTCAGCTCACAATCTCTTCTGAGAAGTCCTCAACAGGAGGTTTGAGACTTTTGTGACATCCCACCATTCTACACAAACAAGTATACACTTTGCCCACTGAGAAACTTACTCTCATCATCTCTCTCAATCATCCTGCTGTCAGCTGTGTTGGTTGCTGGAACTTCCAGCAACCCTTCTCCCACAACTCGAACACTGTTTGCTGAGCAATCCACCCTTTCAGCAGCAGCCACCATCTGACTCTCACTTGAAGGATCCAATGGAAAAGAAGTGACCAGACCCATTGCATCAGGACTGCAGGGGTTTGCTTCAGCAGACCCCTCTTGCAAAGCTTCCTCATCTGCTTCAAGGAATTCCTCATTGAAACCCTCTCCTGGGCCCCCAACACGTCTACCTACCACCTCTCCAGATTTTGCTATGTCAAGAGCAGCTGCGTCTGGTGCTGTTGCTACTGCTTGCCTCAAATACCCCTGCGGGTCGCCATTGTGCCTTTCAGACATATGACTCTTCTCTAAATCAATACAGTCTATTTTTTTTGGCTCAGCCTTGCTGTCGGAATCTTGTTTGACAACATTTTTTATCATCTTTGCATCAGGTTCATGTCCATTTGGAGCAATAGTAAAGCCACTAAGCTCTAAACAACCCATTGCCAAAAGCGCCAGTCCGGTGGAGCCTTGCCCTGCATCTGGAAAGTTTACATCTGATCGTTGTTTGACATTTTCTTCTGTAGCTCTGCCATCCAAAGCAGGCTCTCTAGAGGCAAAACCCTGGGCATCTGCAACTGCAATAGGGCCACCCAATAACACAACTGGCATGTGTTCTAAGTCTTCAACTTCAAGATCTCCCCACTTGAATTTGGGAACATCTGCAGCTGTTGCTGCATTTATTAAGCTTTTCCGCCGCTCTTCTACATCTTCCACAATTTCTCTCTCTCTGTCATCCACAGGGGTGCTCACGCATGAGATTGCATCACCAGAGGTGGTTGTGCCTCGTGTGTTTCCATCTTCACCATTCTGCATATGCAGCATCTCAAATTTTCTCTTAGTATTTATTATTTGCAAGCCACATTTTCCAGGACTTAAGCACTCTCCCCCTGACGATCTTCTTTCTGAAGAGCCTCCATCTCCATCTCTAGCTGCAACAGTGTCGGTGAAGCAAATGACAGGATTGGGAGAGTCACTGGACTCTTTATCAGATCCAAGAGAATTACTCGGACAATCAACCGATGTAGCAGGATAGTCAGATGTGTACTCGAGCGTAGACAGATCACTCAATCCACTACAAGGTGTAGGAGGACAACCCCTTTCATTGGAACGAAGGGAGGGGCTATTGCAATCTTCAATGTGAACCTCGTAAGACGGGAAGGAATCGCTTGTTTCTAGGTTCGCCGGAGTTACTATTACCATAGTGGACATGTCCATTGCTCTTCCTTTGGTTTCTGTCTTCACCAAACAGATTGATTCTGTCAAGAGCAACTCAGGCTCACTGGGTTTTCGATAGTTACCCTCATTGGCTATTGGGCAGTTCCGTAACCCTACAGACATGGGAAGGATTGCTGGTCTATCGAAACCTTCTCTTCCCTTTTACTCGGATTTCAGTCTGAGCCGATGGGGCCAAGTCCACTCAGGCCGGCATAAAACACTCTTTGCTGCTGCTTCACATCGCTCCATCATGGCAAAACTTCCCTCATTCGCAACCTTTCCATAGATATTTACCCAGAGATGTATGCGTCATTCGCAAGCTCACTGGTTCTCTGATCTCCCAGGGATGAGAGCACCAGAAAATATACTAAGGAACTTCCACGCCGTATCCTGTCGATAAAGAGGCCAGCTCTCCCCTCGTTGAAGATAAAGACCTACATTCTGCAGACAGACACATATGATGAGCTGAGAGTCCTTGATGGAGGCAATTCTGATCCATCCCGCTTGAAATACCCACAACAGTGCTGGTTAAAAGGTGGTAATGCAACGTTTTCTTACCACAAAGAACTAGACAGGTCCTCAAGCTGATACAATCAGAGTAACCCTAAAAATGCACGCCAAGTCACTCACCACAAAGCGCCCTCCATCGATTGACAGTTGCTCTTACGCTATTCTGTTTTGCAATTGAGAACTTCCTCATTTGGGGAAAGAATGCAGGTCACCCTCCTGAAAAACTTGGCTCACACATTACATTTGAGAAAGACTGCAACTCCCTCATTCACCCAAAATATCATAGAGTTACGCATTGGCTGTTGTTGCGTGGGCAGTGTTGCTCACAGACATGGAGTCTGGTGAGAATGTGGAGTGGACAAGGAAACGTAGTGAGCATCTCTGCCCAATTGTGAATATTCCAGCACTGCACCCACTACTAACCTTGCTTGACCTATTCGCAGAAGTACCTACAGAGTTTTACTTTCCATTTCATGAACCCTTGCCACCTGCTATTTTATGATTGGGGGGTTTGGGAATTGAAGAGACACAATCACCCTCATAATCTACTGAAATGGCTCTCTTGCCACATCATTCACCCGGCCTGAATTTAGGGGTCTCATTACACAGCCCACCCCTGCAGGGGAAAGGGGCTCTTGTTTACGCTGGCTCCGGCTGAATCGTCCAATTGAAATTCGTTTCTTGCCATGCATGTCGATTAATGCGTTGAAGGTGACAAAAATTGGGGTCACAATTGGCTGCTCTCATCTCCCTGTAGGTGTCCATAGCCAGCTTGTCTCACCCTGCCTTATTATACGCATCCATCATTTCACGCATCATTTCACAAGTGCCCAGACTGATAGGCAGTGAATTCTCTGTCAAAGCTGATTTTGCAAGTCAATGTCGATAATGACACATTTGGTTTTCAGGTGTTCCAGGACATGAAAGAGGCAGGATGTGAGCCAGAGAGGGCGATATTCAACACCCTAATTGATGCCTACGGTAGATGTGGCTCATCACAGCACGCTATGAGACTCTACAAGGGAATGCTGAGGGCTGCGTGTAGTCCAGACAGAGCTTTACTGGCTGCCCTCTCAAAGGAGGCGCAATGGGAGCAAGCTGAATGAGTACTAGAAGAGCTGAAAAATAGCAGTTTGAACTGAATGCTTCTCGGCATGCTTATGCGAGTGGTGGGCAGTTGCAGAATTTCAAGACAGCAGTTGACGATCTGTCTGCACTTGTACCTCTAAGCAAAATATTGCATGAGACACTGTTCTGGTGTATGGCATGTGTGGTCTTCTCGAGAGCTGAGGTTGTATTCCAGGACATGCAACGACTTGAGCATCTGCCAGATGTCAACACATTCAATGCCATGGTTGCTCTCTTTGGGAAGAGGTTGAGAGTTGACAAGGCCACTGAAATGCTAAAATTGATGTAAAAGACTGGTTTGCTCTCAGATCTGGTCACATACAATTTTATGATGAGCATGTATGGGCGGGAAGGTATGTGCCAAAGGGCGGAGGAAGTTCTTAGGGAGATGTAAGTGGCAGGGGCGACCTTGTCTCCTGCAATGCACTCACTTTCCCTCACAGCAAGCATGGGCAGATGGATGAAGCTCCCCGCATTTTCCACGAGAAGAGGGCTTCAACCCGATAATTTCACATGTAATACGTTTGTAAGTTGCTATGCAAACCTTGGGATCTTCACAGAAGCTATGAATGGGATAAAGCACATGAGGAAGTGTGGGTGTAAGCTCGAGGAAATGAGTTACCGAGCCATAATTGATGGCTACTGCAAGCTGGGAAAATTTTCCGAGGTGATTGTATTCGTCGGTTTATCAAAGAAACAGATTGGATCTGGACCCAGCTGCGTACTGCAGAATAGCTGCTCGCATTAGTGAGTATGACTTGTATTCTTAATCTATGTATGATCCCAATCTTGCCTTCTTAATCTATGTATGATCCTAATCTTGCCTTCTGTTTCTCTCTTCCTCTCACTTCTTCCCCTCCAAAGCCCCAATGATATCTTTTACCTCCAGAGTCTCCAGGTGAGAAAATCTGATACCATTCAAATTTTGCAGAAGTCAGTGCTTTAATTTGGGACATTCCGCAAGATTTAGCTGCAAATTCAACTGGGAACTGCATGGACAGTCTGATCACTTCTCAGCTTGTGATGCTATTGCGTCCTTCAGTCAACCAGAGGGAGAGGATCAACTGAGAGGAAATTATCCCAGAAGGTTGAATTCTCCAAGTAAATCTGGTAGAGGGAGAGCCATTGCTTGGCAAGCAAGGGGCCTCTGGGCTTCCCCGAAACCTGTATTACCCTTGGAGAGCTGCCTAAGACTGCAGTACAATGAGAGGGAGTGTGGCAGCCACATTGCTCACCCACTTAGTTTTACTTCCTGGTTGAGAAAGGGGGCCAATTTGCCTATGGTGGGGATAACATGGTTGGCTATATGGACAAAAAGCCCTGCTCTTCAGATGGGGTGCTGAGGGTGTCGGAGATCTAGCACCTACATTACTCGCTCACCCTCCCCTGTCATCTCCCCTCAGCCATAGCTTTAGTAAGCTACTCCCTCTGCTGCAGAAGTGTCCACCATCGCAACATGAGAGATCCCTGCTCTTGTGGGTCCTCAGCATGTGCACATTAGACAAGATTGTGTGTTTGCTATGCTCATGGAACCTCGTTGTTCGCCACATGACAAGGAATGATGGTCGTGAGCCTCGACTACCACAAACCTTTACTCCAAAAATGAGGCAATGTTGTGGATCGCTGTTAACGGCCATAGTTTGTCCTGTTTCTACTCTACAACCACCTGCGACAAGGGGCTTTCTCCCCTCCAAAAACCATCAGGAAGAAATCACAAGGGTGTGTGTCTTTTCAAGCTATGAATATCACAGAAAGTGCTGATAGCAAACATGACAGAAGGAGCATCAAAAGTGGTTAGGTTGGATCTATGTTTGATAGTGGTGAAGGCTGGTGGAAGAAAGTGCTACTCCCAGTTGTATTCAAGAAACAGACCATTTCTGACAGGCGCCAGATCTCAAGGATATCTTCTGACGCAAGCCAGAATTGTTTTGAAAGTGTATGGCATAATTTTGAATGAGTGATGTTGAGAGAAATGAAATGGAATGAATTGGTGCTTTATGAGAGAGAAAGAGGCCAGAGGCCAGTGAGGGTCTGGCAGTATCTGACTGCTCTTCAAGTATTTGTCTGTGACAAGCAGATGTGGCAACAGCTCCGATTGAGGGGCTGCTATTCCGGCTTGGAATGGGAATTGGTACATGGCCACTTCAAGCAAGACTGAGGTTGAGAGGATGAGCCGGTTGTTGAAGGAGGCAGAGGGTCCAGTTCTCTCAGTCAAGTTCAGGACTGAGAGAACTGGAAAGAAGGGAGGTGATGTGCCTCAAGCACATCAACATTTACAGGTAAGATTTATTGGGAAGCAAAGTCAACAAGAGCGCCTCGCAACTCGAAAGCGCGGGCGAACATCGCCTCCCGAGTGTCCCGTGCAAGCAAGATGCGCAGAGTCCGCAGAGACAGCGAGGGACAGGCCATGGTTTGCGTTGAGCACCGCTTGCAAGGTGAAACGATGGCGGGAAGGCCCAAAGCTTGCAACGATGGCGGGAAAGCATGAAGCTTATGTGACAATGGCAGATCGCACTGGAGCTTCAAAGTCCAGGGAAACGTAGAGTGGAGACCCTATTGTCCCTCGCGATGCGCCTACGTGCCACTGTCAGTGCCAACATGTACTATTTTTATCATGCCCGTAGGAGGTCTCATTAGTACAACAACCAAGAACGGGCAGAATTCAAAGAAAACAAAACTCGCAACCTTCCTAAGGGCCCATTAAACTTCTAATAAGTTTTCTACCAGTACAAATTGGTACTATGATCCTTATCGCTTGCTTTTAGTCTAGCGGCAGTTTCTATGCTTCAAATATTTTTGGTCCCAGTTTTTGGTGGAGATTACAGTAATGTCTGTCCGTCGTGATGTGGCAGTGGTCTGTTCACCAGGGAATAATCATTCTCTGGACACTATGTTGGTTTGTCTTGATATTCAATCTTTTGCTTGTGAATATTTATAGGGGTAAGTTTGGCCGCCTAGGAATCTTTCTGGCTCATTGCAAAAGTCTCGTTCCCTTAGGGGAGGAAAATAGGGGAGGGATCATTGACATAAGACCTCGGTTGGTTATCTAAGGGTTTGTCATCTGCTGCTGGTTCTGTGCAGCATGCCTAATGATGAGGCGCAACGGTATGGAGCGACCAGAAACAGAGCGTGGAGCGACCAGAAACAGTACGCAGTTTATCCTCAAACTAAAGGACTTCTGTAGTTTGCTAGCTGTGGTAATATGTAGCAAACAGCCTATCCTTCTTCCTTTAAAGTATCTGCGAGCATGTTATGTGTTAATAAGTTTGAGTACAAAGCTCTGTAACTAAGATTTGAGTCATGCAGGATTGGAAGGTCCTACAAGGCACAGCTGTTTGTTGGACTTGAGGCTGGCAGCAGGGGTAGTTCCTCCAGCCTCACCACTGCTTTTGAAGGGCCACCAAGAGAGGGAGTCAATGGGAACTATTCTGGCACTGTAAAGACACTATGTAAGGCAGGACGGCATAAAGAAGTGCTGCACATTTTGAACCAACGTGGCATTCAGGTAGACACCAATACATACATCTGCATCTTGCAGGAGTGCATCAACTTGAAAGATCTAGCAGAAGGAAAGCGGGTTCATGCCCACATTCTCCAATGTGGATTAAAGCCAAACACCTTTCTACTCAGCACCCTTTTCAAAATGTATGCCAGGTGTGGGAGCATGGTGGATGCACACCAAGTGTTTTTAAAAATGCCTGAGCGAAGTTTGTTTGCATGGACTGAAATGATAGCAGGATATGCCAAACATGGGCGTGGTAGGGAGGCTCTCATTGTCTATGAGCAAATGAAAAGGGAAGGGGTGACTACAGACAAGGTCACGTTCACTTGCATTCTCAATGCCTGTGCCAGCCTAGGGGCCCTTGAAAAGGGCAAAGCAGTCCATGATGATATCATCAAGGCTGGAATTGTACCAGATATCATTCTGGAGACTGCCCTTGGTAACATGTATGCCAAAAGTGGGAGCGTGAATGATGCGCGCAAAGTGTTTGACAATATGACTTTACGAGATGTGGTCTCATGGAACACCATGATTGCAGGATATGCAAAGCATGGGTGTGGTAGGGAAGCCTTCCAGACATACGAGAAGATGCTACATGAAGGGGTGCCTCGCAACAAAGTCACGTTCATCTGCGTTCTCAAGTCGTGTGCCACACTAGGGTCTCTAGAAATGGGGAAAAAGGTCCACGCCGACATCAGGAAAAGTGGAATTTCACCTGATATTAATCTGGAAAACACCCTTGTTGACATGTATGCAAAATGTGGGAGCGTAACTGATGCACGTCAAGTGTTCAACAAAATGGCTCAACGAGATGTTGTGTCATGGAACGCAATGATCGGGGGATGCACTCAGCATGAGTGTGGAAGGGAAGCTTTGGAGATCTATGAGTGGATGATAGGGGAAGGGGTGAAGCCAGACAACATAACGTTCATTTGCGTTCTCAATGCGTGTGCCAGCCTAGGAACCCTGGATAAGGGCAAAGCGATCCACGCCGACATTGTCAAAGCTGTTATTGAGCCTGATGTCATTTTGGAGACTGCCCTTGCTGACATGTATGCCAAATGTGGGAGCATGAGTGATGCACGTCAAGTATTTGACAAAATGGCTAAGCGAGATGTGTGCTCATGGAGCGTGATGATCACAGGATATGCTCAGCACGGATGTGGTATGGAGGCTTTTGAGATCTACAAGGAAATGATAGGGGAAGCGGTGACACCCGACAGGATCACATTCATTTCCATTCTCAACGCATGTGCCAGCATAGGAGCATTGGAAAAGGGCAAAGAGATCCATGCTTGCATCAGCGAAAGTGGACACCAAGGTATTGGGGAGCTCAAGAAGGAGCTTGTTTGCCACAAGATTTGCAAGGATTGCAAGAGGGAAGTCTTGTGTGTGTACCAGATATCATCCTGGAGAACACCCTTCTTGACATGTATGCCAAATGTGGGAGTGTCAAGGATGCTCGCCAAGTGTTTGACAACATGGCCCATCGAGATGTGGTCTCATGGAATGCAATGATTGCAGGATATGCCCAGCTTGGCCGTGGTAGGGAGGCTTTGGAGATCTATGAGCAAATGATGTGGGAAGGGCTGCCACCCGACAACATCACCTTCATTTGCATTCTCAATGCATGTGCTAGCCTGGCTGCCCTGGGAAATGGCAAAGAGGTTCATGCCGACATCGTGAAGGCCGGTTTCATGCCAGATATCATTCTGGAGACTGCCCTTGCTGACATGTATGGCAAATGCGGGAGCCTCAAGGATGCGCATCAAGTGTTCGACAATATGGTTCAACGAAACGTGGTTTCATGGAACGTGATTATTGCAGGATATGCTCAGCATGGGTGTGCTTGGGAGGCGCTTCACCTATTTGAACAAATGCAAAAGGAAGGCCTGAGGCCAGATGAAATTACCTTTGTAGGTGTTCTCACTGCATGTAGCCATGCCGGCCTGGTGGATGAAGGTTGTCACTACTTTGATTCCTTGAGTGGAGATCATGGCCTCAGTCCCACAGTGGAGCATTTTGGCTGCATGGTGGACCTTCTTGGCCGTGTAGCGCGATTGGGTGAGGCAGAGGACCTGATTGATAAAATGCCAATCAAACCAGATGATTCGGTGTGGGTGGCCTTGCTTGGTGCATGCAGAATTCATGGTGATGTGGACCTAGCAGAACGTGTGGCAAAATGCCTTTTCAAGTAGGATCCACAGCATGCTATAACTTGTTATGTACTGCTATCGAACATCTATGCTGCGATTGGCAGGTGGCACTATCAAGCTAAGGTGAAAACAATGATGAAAGATACAGGTGTCAGAAAGGAGCCGGGCGCAACTGCATGGAGGAGGACAAGGGTGCATACATTCCTAGTAGATGACAAATTCCATCCAGATATTGTGAAATCTATGCTGAGCTGAACTGATTGTCTGGACTGATGAAGGAGGCAGGGTACATGCCCACGCTTTGTGTTATACATGATGTGGAGGAGGAGCAAAAGGAATTTTCTCTTGAGAGAGTGCTCAAGGCCAAGACCACCAGTCGACACGACCACTACTCGCCCAAGCTTGAGAGTAACATGGAAGGCACAGGGGATCTCTTAGGCTACCTTTCAAAACTTGAAAAGGAACTGGGCACCTTGGAAGACAGATGTGGCCACTGCATTCAAGGGAAAAGTAGTGCCTCTGGGACAACTCCAGTGTGGTATCAAGTTTTTTACATACCAGTCTGGTCCTGGTACCAGGCATATCACAAAGTTTTCATACCAGTCTGGTCTATATAATGGTGGATGTATATTTGTCCAAATACTGGTATGAGTATGAGTATCATGACCACAATACCAACTGGTATGAGGTATCAACTCTGGTATCATCCTTTATGTGTATTGTATTTATTTTCACTGGATATTTGCTATTTGATAAACTTGTAATTCAAGATGGCTTTAGAAGTAAATAGATATATATATTGGGAAAACGAGAGGGGCGCGATGGCGGAGCTGCGAGACAACCTCCAACAGTCATCTGAAAACTTCTTCCATCTCTATCAAATCCTATCGACTTCCTGCCTACTTTACTTACATCAAATAGCAAATATTCCCAAGCTTAGCTTTCAAATGATTTGCACATTACAAGTTTTTGTTTGGTTCTCTTTCAATACTTTCTTCTACAGTGTTCATCCTAACATCTTGCTTCCTTTCATCTCCATCTTGGCTACCTGCATCATCCCTAATCCTCCCTCCCACCACAACCGTCTTTAGCTTCTAAGCCGTTCGCTTTCTACAGTGACGTTTCCCGCCCATACCCCCCTCCTCTACTTTTTCCGCCAACCCCTCTCTTAAGATCCATGTCTCTCACAACCAGCGGAATCCTTAAAACACCTTCTGTTTTGTTAACTATGGCTCCCGGAAGCAACCAGCTGCGTAACAATGAGAAGTTGGCGACTCGTGGGAACATCAAAGGGCAGTAGAGCCAGCACAGAAGACCCACCCCCTCGTCTGGTACGGGCTTTTTTATGGCACACCAAGCTCGATCCAGGATAGCTTCTGCCAGTGGTTCAGTAAGACATCCCTCCCCTCCCACTCCCACCAACCCTCTCTCCCCTTCCCAACCACTTCTCAAAATGCCCAGGTTAAACTCCTTCATTCCAAACTTTCCGAACCCTCCAGTAGACTGGGAAGAAGAGAGCGCTCTTAATCAAGATGATCTGGACAAGGACTACCCCATGATCAACATGAACATCTCGGAACTGCAAAGGAGAGTCACAACAATGGAAGAGACAGGTATCCTCATTCACTTTCCGGGGAAAAAAGTGGATAGGGCAACAGTCAGGGATTGGGCCATCAGACACCTTGGCGGTAATGGAGAATTGAGGCAGCTGTTCTGCCATGCCAAAGGAAGGGGGTTTTTCTCTATCATCTTTGAAACAAAAGAGGCGGCTAATGAGGCTTTGTTGTTTAACCCTCATACCAAGGGGTTTAATGTCAACATATTTCCGTGGTCTCCTAGGATGGGGAACAGGAACGGAAAGTTGTGGGGCCCCCGCATCGTCTCACTCCCAAAGATCCCAGATCAGTACTTGGTGAACTTGGCAGACATTGCAAACCATTTCGGGTCTTATCTTGGATGCTTGGCTGTCTTTGACCCCCAAATGTGCACACACAACCTAAGACAGGACCCAGCATGGAAATCAGTAACTATTGCTTCTCGACTTCATGAAACTGGAAATGCCAAATTTGTCTTGATGATGCCAGATGAGGATATTCTCCCACAATTTGTTAAACTGCCAATAGATGAGGAGGGTAATTACTTTACAATCCAACTCATAGAGGATACCACCTATGCGGCTTGCTTCAACTGTGGCCAGTTAGGACATCTCATAATCGACTGCTTGGCAGCCAAGCGCAAGCGAACCCAGCCCATGACCCTATCCAAACCGCGGAGACAAGAACAAGGAGGGGGCCCAGAATCAGCAGCGGATCACTGGCAGGAATTACAGTCTCCCACACCACAACCCGAGGCTGCAACAATTCCTGGAGGGCAACAAACCCGGCACAAAATACCAAATGACCCTCTACAGCTCAGATCATGGCAAAGCCCCTGAAGGGAGGAGACACCCAAGGATCCGATGCAAGAAGAGCTGATGGTCCACCAGCAACAGATGAATGCCATCACGAAAGGGAAAGGGAAACTTACGGAAACACAGCAGCAGGGGGCATCTATCGGCCAAGGAAAAGGAAAGCATCATGATAGCTCACCCCCAAGAGTAGTCAAATTGACACTCCCTACCAGTAATTCCTTCCCCAAAATCACCACTGGAATCGCTTGTAATTCCAGGTTTGCTAACAACTGTCGCCAAATCGGCTCATTCCCACACCTAAACTTGGTGGGATGCTCAGCACTGGAAATTGTCGACTCCCCGAAGGCAGCATGTGTGACACCCTTGATCTTTCGAAAAATCAAACCCCCGGCTATCCTCATTACATCGGACGACTGGGAAACGGTCGAATCATTATGGATAACATCAGCAGATCTCAAGCATTTCCTGCAAACCAACCCACCCCAATACCAATTCGCAAATTCTGTTCAAGGGGAAAATTCAGCAGTTTTTCCTCAAGCAACAAAAACATTATTCACTTTCACCCCTCACCAAAATCTCATGGGGGGCATACATGGAAGACTATCCTGGACTTAGTGACAAACCTTCAATCACATTCTAGCTCTCATGGAGGATGCAGAAATTTATGCCTCGCCTCCACCGATAGAGGCTATCTGGACTTATGAGGACCTGCTCTCAACCCCCAGAGGGAGTCACAGTTTGCAAATTCGAAACCAGGATACCCTGATAAATGGGTTTCAATTGCTGGGAGCCCACTTGGACTCTGAAGTGGATGGGGAAATTACAGAATGGAGGTTTAAAGGACAAGAGATCATATTAATGGCACCAGACAGACAGATCACTCTCACTCTTCCTCAGACTCCCACATGGAATCTTCTACGCAAGAGAAGAATCACAACATGATGGACTCGGTGAAAGGAGCCAAACAAGTATCCTCCCCAACAATCATTGACACAACCCAGGCTAACTCGCTGCCGAACTCTCAGGTGACTCCCTCCTCTCCACCTTCCCCAAACAAGGTACCATCCTCTCTCTCACCCTGTTTCATTTATCAGGTCTTATCTGGGAACCCTGCTAGATGCTGGATGTTATGCGAGAAAGAGAAATACGCGGGGGGGAAGCAGGTCAAACATAGGCTACCAGTGTTTGATTTGCCAGAAAACATACCCTCTGGAACTCTTCCCTCCGATGGCTCAATCAGTGAGAGATACCCTGGTTTTAACGATCTTTTCAACGCGGTGTTCTTCCCGGCTGAAGCCTCGGTTTTATTTGTAACCATCTCCACAGTGTCTACAGAACAATTCCTTTCATCCCATGACCTATCCAAAAACACAAAACCAAGAGGGGTTTTCACACTCATCCAAAACAAAACTCGCAAACCCCCGGACAATTATGTTTGGAAAAAATCCCTGCGACCAAGAGAGAGTAGGGTTAAATTCTTCTATCACACTTCTAGGCTATCAAATGAGACTGTCAGCCTCAGCCTACCTCGACCTGCCAATGATCTTTAACCTCCATTCATGGAATATAAGAGGGTTGGGAGCAGACCCAGCTTCTCTAGAAAGGCTGAAAATCAAAACCTGGCTGACTCCCTTCCTTGCCAAATCATTCCATCATATTCTTGCAGGAGCATAAACTAGATCAAGGGAAAATAGATAGCCTCACTGATTATCTATGGCCATTAGCTAACTCCTTATGGAAACCCACTTCCACGGGTACGAAAGGAGGTACTGCAATACTTCTTTCACCTACCATTCAACCGTTCCTCACAACGCAGGACACCTGGCTCCCCGGAAGATTGCAATTTTGTGCCTTATCCCTACCCAACTCAGCAGGTTATGCTTTGACCATGCACCAATTACCCTCTCCATAACCCTACCAGACTCTTACAGAAGGGGTAGAGGCCTTTACAAAATAAATAACCTCCTCCTTAAGCTGCCAAGCTTCAAGCAAGGCCTGCTAAGGGCTTGGACTCAGGCGGGAAGTGACCTCCTCGACCCTACGCATCTCTTCCTGGCCAAGCTGAAGGCTGTCAATATTGAAAGTCAGAGGATGAGTCAGGAACTAGCAAGCATCAGGAAGAGGAAGGTCATGGCCTTAAACAAATGCCTCAAAGTCTGTCAATCGAAAATATAATCCACTCACTGTGATGAAGACACATACCGTACATATGTCCAAGCCAGAAACAACCTTGACATTCATCACAAAATCTAGGAGAGGAAGTGGAAATTGCAGGCGGGTGTCAACTGGTCCACAAAAGGAGAAATGTGCCTCTAAACAATTTCTGAGCTCATTGAACAGCCATCAAGCACTTCAACTTCTACACCAAAGGCCATGGCCATGCTGGCTGGCAGGCACTTCCATAATCTTTTTCATAGTGACCTCGACTCCCTGCAGCCAACAGAAGAACAAACATCCTGTTTGATACACACCCCTACCCTGTTGTCCCACCAGTTCGCCTCCCAACTAGAAGGAGAGTTCACAGATATAGAGCTGGGTGAAGCATTATCGAAACTACAGAACAACAAATCCCCAGGCATAGACGGTTTATCGGTGGAATTTTACAAAGCATTGTGGCCGGAAATCTCCAGGGATTTCACTGCAATGGCAAACCACGTGTTTCAACGGGGACACATGCCCACAATTATGACACAAGGAGTTATAAAAAGGGTGATAGAACAAACATAACGAATTATCGGCCCATAACCCTCCTCAATGTAGCTTACAAGATAGTGGCGAAGGCATTGGCCCAACCTCTACTTCCAACTATAATTAGGCCAAATCAAACAGGGTTTATCAAGGGTAGATACATATTGAGCTAGAACAGACCAAGCTATTACCCTCCTCCTTTTAGACTTTGAGAAGGCTTTCGATCGTGTTGAATGGTCATACCTGCTGGCAGCCTTGGCCAAATTGGGTTTTCCCCAATCCTTCTGCAAATGGGTCTGAATATTACTCATCGATGCATCTAGCAGAGTCTCAATCAATGGCCATTTATCAGCTTCGTTCAATCTGCAGCACTCAGTGAGGCAAGGGTGTCCCCTCTCACCTTTCCTGTTTCTGGTGGTAGCAGATACACTCGGCTATATGCTACAGTAAAATCAGTTTATAAAGGGCCTCAGGGTCACTAACTACATTACCAGGCAGTACAATTTCTTGGTGGACTCGATGTTCGTTGATGATACCTTTTTAATGTTGCAAGCCACCCCGGAAAACCTGGACCAGGCAGGGTTTACCTTGAACAAGTTTTGTGCAGCATCTGGATTCAAAGTAAACTGGAATAAGACTTCAGGTCTACTGGTAGGTGACCTCTCAAAATCCACAATGGGATCCCCGCCCTCATGGGGAATGGATCAAGGGCTAAGGTGGCTCAAACCTGGGGAAACCACCACACTACTGGGCTACACATATGGAATTGGTCTGACAGACCAACCAGATTCGCCATCAACACCACCTCCCTAAGACTCACACTTACCTCTACAGAACCTTTGACAATCCAAACTATGCCTCTCACCCCAATCCGTGTCTACTGCTGGACAGCCCCAGATAAGGGTATGAATCCCCAGCCACCCCTCACTATCACCACTAGAGCTTGGCTAGCAACCAACTCCTTTGTATGGATTTTGTGTAGGCCGCTGGCAGAATTGGATATTGACCCCTCCGAATGGTTATGGAAATTCAACACCACCCCAGAACCCTTCTTTGCATACACAACAAGAAAGGGCTACAAAGCCCTGTCAGTCACCCAAACCATGAACAAGAAATGGGAATAAAAATGGGGGCTCTACAACTTCCGCGATGACAACTAGAAAATCATTTGGGGCTCAGTGTGGATCAAAACCTGGCCATCAAAGATAGCAGCTTTCCTTTGGCAGGTTGTTAATAGGGTTCTCAAAGTGGGGGAATGCCTACAGTTCCAGGGAGCCCTCTTGTGTGCTTGTTGTTCCACTGCAGTATTGGAATCCATCGAACATTGCCTTCTCTCATGTCAAGCACCAGCCAAAATCTGGCCATATGTTAAGTCATTCTATAGATATTGGGATAGAAGACAGCTCACGGATACAGACCTCCTTCTTAACTATGACCCAGCTTCCAAGAATAGAACCCTAAATTGCCTAGTGTTTGAAACCCTCAGAGCCTCTACGATGTGGCATTTATGGAAACTACGTTGTAAGAACACTTTCCAAGGCCACACAACAACAACATCCTCTCTCCTTGCTACTGTATTTTGGGACTTACAAACTGAGGCTAGGAAAGCATGGGGCAAACTCTGTGCAGACATTGAACGCGACGCCACGAATGCAGCTGCGCTCCACAAGAAGTTTCAACACACTTAGGGCAGACATGGCCTCATATGCAGCAGTCCTGTGCAAGACCAATGCAGCTGGAACGAGCTCCCCCCTTAAGCCTGGCGAGATCTCCGGGCACCACTCCACTCTTTCCCCGGAGTTTGAACGGGACAAAAAGTGGAAACATCAAAAACCATCATCGACTGCTTCTAAGCTGCACTATAGATAGATCTCTCTCTCAGCCCCCCCCCCCCTTATTCAAAGATCTTCTTACTCTCTCCCGACATCGCTTTCCCTGCGTCATCGTAGACAGGGTAGGGTATGCGTTGTTAAGATTTAGGTCTCGGGCAGAGAGCCCTGTTTTTTGGTCTCTTGGACTTTCCTCCAATCGGAGGTGTTTAGCTCCTGGATCACAGATCTTTGTGTAAGTGTCCATCAGTAGTGGCACGGTATTTTGTTCTCCAGACTTAATCTCCATCAAGAGATGATTGGCTCTCAATACACTGAATATGGTGTGTGCCTTATGGCGACAATGGGGTTTTAATTTTTTTCCCCTCAATAATTATCAATAAAGTAACCAGGGATTCAATTTTTATATATATATATATATATATATACATGACCTAATAACAATTTGTATGGCCTGACGAAAGTTGGTGATGGAGGAGGAGGAGAGCTCCGCGTTCTGCGGTGAGAGAGAAAGCTTCCTCAACGGCTTCCCCCAAGCTCTCAAGTCCTCAACCCTTCCTGCAGGCTTAACTTATCGCCCTTGTCTTCGGGCCTGTTCTTCGGCTTTGCCACCTATTACTATCGCTTCAAGAGAATACATCATCACCCGAATGCGCTTCTGGGACAACCCCATTAACATCAAAATTCCTGTTAAGGTTTCTAACGAACTTCCCACCTTCATCCCTTTTGCTCGCACGACGTCTTATCCCTCTCATGAATACACATCAGCCTCCTTAATGCAGGGCCGCCTTTTCTCTGATCCCTTCTCTAATCACCTCCAATATCCAGGCCTCATCCAATAGCCTTCGACCTCTCTCATGGAAGTTATGGCCCCCGACAGGCTCTGTCAACATCAGCCATGCAGCTATCTCACATCCTAAATTCCCACCACCTTAGCCCTTCCCCTGCAACTCTATGTCCTTCTCTCCTACCTCCCCTTCCCGCCCTCTCTCTCACTTGCTCAACTCGCTTGAGATTCTTCTTGCATTTGGCAAGAGAATCGGCATTCCCTGGCTCTCACTCAGCCTATCTAGCACAAATTCTGGAAGTTTGCTCATCGACGGTTTGTGTCCGGTTCCTCTCGAGCTCTCCTTCTATCTAATTCAAACTGGTCGCTTGACATGGGACCCATTCTCAACAGAGCCTTTGGTGCTGCAACCTCCCGTTCGGGCCCAAGCAGACTGGGAGAGTCTCACCGCCCTCCCCCATCGACGGGCACTGGCTTTTTACCCAGGCTCAATCCAAAGGTTTGATAAGTCACGATCCCTCAACCTCTACCTTCAGACCTGTTTCTGCTTTACCAAATTTCCAATTGTCCGCTAGTTGATGTTGGGCTGCTGGATCAGCTGTATAGCATAGTTTCTACTTTTAAAAGCAGGGGAGTCCTTCTTCACTTCCCGGGGAAGAAGATCAACAGAGACTTAGCTAGAGAGTGGGTTATAAGGCATCTTGGAGGAGCAGGGGACCTACAGCCGCACTTCTGCCACTCAAGAGGAAGAGGCTTCTACTCGATTGTGCTGGAGTCTAAAGAGGCAGCTGATCGGGTGCTGGCTTTCAACCCACAACTGCATGGCCTCAACGTTAATATTTTCCCATGGTCCCCATCCATGGGCAATAGAAATGGGAAGGTCTTGAGTCCTAGGATCATTACGCTTCCCTACATCCCTGATCAGGAGGTTAGCTGAGCGGCATGAGCGGAGTAGTAAGACAATCGGTTTTCATCAGCAGAAGTACAAATTTCGAAAATAAAAAACAATAAAAAAACAATAAAAAACAATAATTTAATGCAATGTGTCAGGAAAAACAAATATATTATTCGGCCCCTTGAAGGAAAATTGTAGTTTTGACAGTTGTGCTCATGATATTTCGTCTTCCGCTCATGCCAATTCCCAGCGACATGTGCAAATATGGCGCCGAATTTCGCGGTAATAGGGTCCGTAACCTGAAAAAACGGCGATGTATTTCGCGGTAATAGGTCTCTCTGGTGAAAAATGGTGCCGAATTCCGCGGCTATAGGTCCCCTCATGACAGGTAATTCGGCGCCATTTTTCCAGTGCATGTTCGGACTTAGCCAGTTTTTGGCGCAAAATAGGGAAATTCGGCGCCATTTTTCCAGACACTGTACCAGTGCATGTTGGGACTTAGCCAGTTTTCGGCCCAAAAAAGAGAAATTCGGCGCCATTTTTCCAGACACGGTACCAGTGCATGTTGGGACTTAGCCAGTTTTCGGCCCAAAAAAGAGAAATTCGGCGCCATTTCCCAGACACAGGTACCAGTGCATGTTGGGACCTAGCCAGTTTTCGGCCCCAAAAAGAGAAATTCGGCGCCATTTTTCCTGAAATGGCCCCACAACTGCTTCTGTTGGATCTCAGTTTGAATGCAATATTGCCTCATTCCAGGAGTTTTGGGGTGCATTTCATTACACTGCAAAAAAAAGTCTGATACAGCAAAATGCAATTGAAAATATCCATATGGAGGATTCCCTTTGCCCCATCAATGATTTGTGGAATCCCCAAGGAGGAGTTTGTGCAGCTCGTTCACGCTCAACGCCGGTGCATGAATAAAGTCATCAATAGTCACGTTCATCCTCAACCTCTTCAAGTAAATGTAATACAGATGCTTGCACGGATAATACTTCGAACCCTTCTTTGCTTCCATCAACGAGAAGTCCGTACAATTGCAAGTCGGCTCCACTCAAATCATAATTGTGTATACATCGTCGCGTACAACCAAGCCGGCCGTTGCCATCCGATACACACGCCCAAGGCCGGATGGGGGTACGTCCACAGAGCTCTGAATAGTGCAAGCCATCCCAAGAGCATTGGCAATCCGAGTCTCATTCAACTTGTTGGGAGGGTGTCGTCTCTTCACTCTTCCGAATGGCATTGTGGGATGTGCAGAATTGTCCAATCCGTCTCTACTGGACCGAGCAGTCTGCAATGGCTGGGTCTGAGGAACCGGAAATGCGTGGGCCGGGATGTCTGTGCGTTGCACCATTCGAAATCCTGCTGCAGATAGAGCATCCGCCTCATTCTGAGAGAGGCTGCAACCCAGTGCAACAGGCCAGACGCCCAGAGGCTCCGGCATTCCCTGAATCCCGTACTTGGGCTTGCCAAATACACAGGTCATTATGTCGTGCCTACAGAACCAAAATGTCTGCGTTGTGGCGTGAGCAAATGTGGGAGTGCAGGTACAGCACCGTGTGGGTTCCTCCGAATCATCTCACCACAGCGTGCTCTCGTATCCACCCGGATGGCGCAGCACTTCCCTCGAAATGCCGGCAATGTCCTCACAATTCTCCACTGTGACTTCGACACTCTTGTCTCCACAATGGGAATGTTGTACTACTTTACTACAGATGGCTCGTTATGTTGCCGGGGCACGCGCCCTGTGCTCAAAAGAGATGACGATCTTGAATGTGCAGGACTTGCGGTGCTCGACGAGACCTCCTCAGGCAACATCACCGGACCACGAGGGAGCGTGCGAATATTCTTGTCAACTCGCCATGAATGCTCTTCTCCGCCAGGTGCCTCGTCAAGTCTTCGTCTCACTAGACGGGTATGAACATCTCCTTCCAAACGTTGGCCTCTTCGCAGCAATGGCGTGTCCCGAAGGCCCTCTCGCAAGGCCGCCGCCCACTTCCGAGGATTCTTCGATCTAGAGGCAGTCCGCATCAGCATTTCCTGCCTGTCCGGCCCCAAGCCCCACTGTTTCCCTTTCAAGAACTCGTTGTACCTGCATTGCTGCATAATTGACCTCACAATGTCCTCCGTTGTGGCAGTGAGGATGTCCACCAAATGCGCCGCAGAGGAGGCATGCCAGGAAGAGTGCATTGATTCGGCCATGTTTGTCGTGGGCATGTCGGTGTCGGAGTCGAGACACATTTCCTGCACAAGCACATGTTGAGGTTACAAGCAAGTTACAAATATGGCCAAGAATAATATTCAACGGGACGCGAATTCGTGCAACTCACCTCCCGCATATAGTCGCTGAACTGGAGGAAACGATAATGCCACCATGCTAGCCAACTGACCATTGCTCCCTCGTCTGATTTCCTTACAGCACCTGACGATGTCCACCAAGCCCGTATACATGCAAACTGTGTCTCTGCATCATCCAAGGTGGGAGCGCGCTTCCACGCGAGGCACATGGAACGGTGCTCCTCTCTGAAATCTGGCGCCACGAGCCTGGTTGTGTACTGCGAAAGGCTCTGCAGAAAATGGAACCCACAAGATCTCTCCTTGCCTTCCATGGGAACATTGGGGTCTTGCCCGTACACCTTCGGATGGCAGCCCAATTTGCTTGTGCGTTGTCCGCCATGAAACCACGGAAATTGGGAGGGGGCAATCCCGCCTTGGCCATCTGTTCGTTTATTCTCTGCCAAAGAAGCATCTCCGATTGTGTGTTCTCTCCTTTCATCTCACAAATAGCAATTGTCATTAGCATCCTGCAGTGGGTGTCGTAGACATGTGCACCCATTGTCACCCACTGGTGATTTGTAATTCGCTTGATATGGTCGAACATGACCCAACTGTTTGACAAGTCCCCACTCGTCATCCTGTCGACCAGTTCGACGCCGCTGCCAGGTCCACACGTGGGCATTTTGAATACGAAACAACGATCTGCCTCAGTCCCTTGTCCTGGAAACCTACTTCCATGAATGTAGTCATATCCACATCGTCGCTTCACCTCCAGAATGGAGTGCATATCCGAGCCACGCCCAATTTTCTGTTTGCATGAGACAATGTGGTTTTGGACATTCGGTGAACATACGTGGGACACCGACTCCAGCAATGCCTCCATTTCCTTTTCATCGAGAGGAACTCTATCAGAGCCGTCTTCCGACATAATTCTGGCCAATGCCATCTTATGGGCGGCTTGTAGCTGTATCTGTTTGGGTTTGGCACCCGGTCTCAACTTAACCTCCTCCTGAACGAGCTGCTCTGCCTCGTGGGCAGCCTCCCGCGAGTTCCCCCTCGCCAATTTGTGACAATGGGAACCAACGTGTATGCAAGCTCGGGTGAGGTCAGGGAAACGGTGCAACACATAGAACTGCTTGGCATTACAAATAGACATGCAGTGTGGTGGTTCTTTGCAATGCGCACACTTAAATGTGGAGTTTGGAACCTTCTCCTGAGTTCGAAATGGTTGATGAGCTGTGCCTGTCCAATCGGTCTCGTTCCTGTGACCTCTGGATTTAAAGTGGAAGCAAGTTGGGGAGAAACACCGCAACGCGCCCGCACAAACAACGTAGCACACCCACACACCATCGAGCATCTTCATGCTGGTAGTTTTGGTAACGCACCAAGGATGACCGTCATGTTTTCTATCCATATCTGTCAACATTCCGGACGCCCTCGAGTAGTCCGCCCGAGGAGGGAACTCAAAGAAGATATTACCGTCGACGTCGGCGGGAAGGCATGTAACCGATTTAATTGCGAACTTGCTGTAGTCCAGCCCGGCCAGCTCCAACCGGTGTCCCTCCAGGTGAAGCCCTCGTAGAATTTCAAGAATAGATCGAACTGCGGTGCTCGTGCTGGGAATATGACTCCCTCCTCCACTGACGTCCATTGAGGACTTGCCTGATCTCCAGGACGACCTCGGAACTTCCATGACCTCGTCTGAGTCGGACAGGTTGTGAACAACCCGGTTCTCGCTCGTCTTCATGGATGGGTTCGGCTCTGGATTTACTTCGTTGCGGACTTCTCTCTTTGAGGTAGCCACTCTCTGATTCGCGGATTGTTTCGTGGAAGGCGCCAGGATAGAAGGTGCATTTGGCGGGCAAATGAAGTCCCCAACAGCCCTGTATATAACGTTGTCCGATGGTGGAACTCGCCATTCCCTGCCATCGCCGAAATCATCGTGGAGCACAACAATACTCTCGACAACAAGGCCGTTTGAGTCCTTCCTTTCCTCCTCCAAAAATACCGACCCCGGTTTCAGGTGGTATCGAACGCACAGATATTTCTCCATCACCCGACAGATGTCCCCTCTGCACGGAAATGAAGCTCTATGCTCGTGAGGAGGGCAGTACACTGTAGCGCTCGGGTTTTCCACCATGGGAGATGTGCACACAAGACTGCCAGGATGGCGTGCGGGGAAGCTCCCTGGTAGAAGGGGGATGCAGCGATGGGAAGGAATGCGGTGCCGATTTGTCCGAGCGACGAAGCCTGATCCAAATCCAGGGAGCCAACTATCTCAAAAATCCAGAGTCAGAGTGTTAATGAACCTTGTCTCCGGAATGCGGCCCTTGGTCTTTGCGCTATAACTGCCAACGGTATGCAGTCAGAAAGTGGGGGGCCGTCCGGATGATGGCGGCTGAAGGGGAGAAGCCGGCACTGTGCCGTCACATTACTACCCCCGAATGGAAATTCGGCACCCAATACCCAACAGGGGCCGCACGGATGAAGTCGTTTGGGGCAGAGATGCCGGCACCTGTCCGACAGAAAACATCCCCGGATGGAAATTCAGCGCCGAATTTCCATTCGGATCCACCCAAAGGAAGTCCTATCGGGGGGTCAGGCCGAAAACTGGCCGACCTAAAAACCTCCGCGGATGGAAAAACGGCGCCGAATTTCCATCCGAGGCCTTTCGGATGCAGTCGGCTCGGGGGAAAGGCCGCCATCTGGCCTCACATTACAACCCCCGGACGGAAATTCCGCACCGAATATACAACAGGGGAAGCCCGGATGAAGTCGCCTCGGGCGCAGAGGCCGGCGCGTGTGCGACAGAGAACATCCCCTGGATGAACATTCGGCGCCGAATTTCCATCCGGCCCCCCCCAAGGAAGTCGTGTCGGGTGGTCAGGCCGAAAACTGGCCGGCATAAAAAAACGACGCCGAATTTCCATCCGGGGCGGTTCGGATGCAGTCGGGGAGGGGGGAGAGGCCGGCACCTGGCCGTCACATTTCAACCCCCGGACGGAAATTCGGCACCGAATATCCAACAGGGGACGCCCGGATGAAGTCGCCTCGGGCGTAGAAGCCGGCACGTGTTCGACAGAGAGCATCCCCTATATAGAGATTCGGCGCCGAATTTCCATCCGGGCCCCCCAAAGGAAGTCGTGTCGGGGGGTCAGGCCGAAAACTGGCCGACATAAAAACCTCCCCAGATGGAAAAACAGCGCCGAATTTCCATCTGGGGCCGTTCCAATGCAGTCAGGGAGGGGGGAGAGGCCGGCACCTGGCCGTCATATTTCAACCCCCGGACGGAAATTCGGCACTGAATATCCAACAGAGCGGCGGAGAGGCCGGCACCTCTCCGGCAGAGACCATCCCCCGGATGGAAATTCGGCGCCGAATTTCCATCGGGGCCCCCTCAAAGGAAGTCGTAAAAACCTCCCAGAATGGAAAAACGGTGCCGAATTTTCGTCCGAGGCTGTTCCGATTTGCCTCTAGCAGTCAAGGATTCCAAGAAAAAAGTGTCTACAAGTGCACTTCAGCCACAAAACAAACAGTTAGGTTTGTTTTTCTCCGAAAAATCAATCGGACACGCTCAGAATTACCTGCAGGAAGGTAATTCAGCGCTTCAAAATACCTGGCGAATGGAAATTCGGCGCCGAATTTCCGTCCGAGGCTGTTCCGATTTGCCTCTAGCAGTCAAGGATTCCAAGAAAAAAGTGTCTACAAGTGCACTTCAGCCACAAAACAAACAGTTAGGTTTGTTTTTCTCCGAAAAATCAATCGGACACGCTCAGAATTACCTGCAGGAAGGTAATTCAGCGCTTCGAAATACCTGGCGAATGGAAATTCGGCGCCGAATTTCCGTCCGAGGCTGTTCCGATTTGCCTCTAGCAGTCAAGGATTCCAAGAAAAAAGTGTCTACAAGTGCACTTCAGCCACAAAACAAACAGTTAGGTTTGTTTTTCTTCGAAAAATCAATTGGACACGCTCAGAATTACCTGCAGGAAGGTAATTCAGCGCTTCGAAATACCTGGCGAATGGAAATTCGGCGCCGAATATCCATACACCAGCGATCCAACTTACCTGCTGGATGGAAATTCGGCGCCGGATCTCCATTCATCCGGGATTCGAATTACCTGCAGGATGGAAATTCGGCGCCGAATCTCCATCCATCCGCTCTCCGACCAACCTTGCGGATGGAAATCCGGCGCCGGATTTCCATCCATCCGCCTCCGAATTACCTACTTGAGGGAAATTTCGCGCGCCGCCCTACCTGCGCGGATGGAAATCCGGCGCCAGATTTCCATCCATCCGCTTCTGAATTACCTGCGTGAAGGAAATTTCGCGCGCCGCCCTGCGCGGATGGAAATCCGGCTCCGGATTTCCATCCATCCGCTTCCGAATTACCTGCGTGAGGGAAATTTCGCGCGTCGCCCTACCTGCGCGGATGGAAATCCTGTGCCGGATTTCCATCCATCCGCTTCCGAATTACCTGCGTGAGGGAAATTTCGCACGCCGCCCTACCTGCGCGGATGGAAATCCGGCGCCGGATTTCTATCCATCCGCCTCGGAATTACCTGCGTGAGGGAAATTTCGCGCTCCGCCTTACCTGCGCGGATGGAAATCCGGCGCCGGATTTCCATCCATCCGCTTCGGAATTACCTGCGTGAGGGAAATTTGGCGCGCCGCCCTACCTGCGCGGATGGAAATCCGGCGCCGGATTTCCATCCATCCGCTTCTGAATTACCTGCGTGAGGGAAATTTCGCGCGCCGCCGTACCTTGCAGGATGGAAATCCGGCGCTGGATTTCCATCCTGCTGCGCTCCGAATTACCTGTAGGATGGAAATCCGGCGCCAGATTTCCATCCTGCAGCGCTCCGAATTACCTCTACGTTGGAAATTCCGGGCAGAGTTCCGTCGATTTTCATTCGACATGGAGGGCTTCATCCGACATTTAATTGCGCAGTTGGGCAATAAATGTCCACCGCCATCCGTTTTCATTCGGGCTGGCGACACATGGCTTCCTGGATACGTACCCTAAATCTGATGTTTGGCTTAACATGCTATTCGAGGCATGTACCCCAAAAACGGAGATCTTTTTCCATTTTGGCTGGGACTTATGCCGCCTGAAGGGCGTGGCTCTCCTGAGAGAGACCTCACATCCAGACCGCGGCGGAAGTTGAAAGCTCTGTACTACGGACGACGGCCAATAACTCGCATGGCCAAACTGAAGCTCCAGCAGGAGATTCCAGTGTCTTGCTCACAACCCGCGCCAACTGAAGCCGAGTACTCTCAGGCAAGCCACTTCTGCTTTCGCTTTGTTCGATTTCGATTTTGCTTTCGCTTTCGCTTTCGCTATGTTGCCTCGCTTTGTTTTTGCATCTTCATACTGGCTTCGCTGGATGAGTGAACCTTAGATAATTGAGTGAACCTTAGATTGTTTGCAATGCGTGTGCAAATCCGGCAACTCTGGAGAAGGCTGCTTGTGCATGTCATTCTCAGGCAATGGTTGCATTTGTTTTCATTGTTGTTGCATGGCTCTCCATACTTCCTAAACTTGTCATGTTTTCATTTTTGTTACACGATTGTTGCTATGGTGGTTGCGATGCTGGTTTTGGCACCGATGTTGGTTCTCACGATTTTGGGAATGACAGAGTGACGACGAGCCCGGCACGCCGGTGGTATCATCGACTGCTGCAACTCATCGCATGTTTGAACCGCCCACCTTGGAGCAAGAGGGCAAACTTCAACCTTTTGTTGGTGGATGAGATGACCTGCAGCGAGAGTACGACAGAATAGGCATTGGGGAGGTTGGTGCAGGCCTCATGGCAGGTGAAGGGCGTGAGGAAGTGAGAACAGCAGATCCGGCAATGGAGGTTGTTGATGCAGAAGCAGTAGGGCCCGTCCAAGCAAAGAAGAAGAAGAAAGCCAAGCACGTGCAATCCCCGGCGCGAGAGCCGTCACGGGCTGCGGAGGGGGGAGTTCGCAGTGCGCGCGAGGGTGTCAGTTCGCCTACCTCAAAGGTGGTCGTTCATCCGGGCTCCCCTGCTGCTAGCCCTAATAAGAAACAGAAAGCCCGTGAGAGGGCAAAAGAGAGGGCAAAAGAACAGGCAAGACACAAGGCTAGCCAGGAGGAAAGAGAAAAGGCCACTGAAGAGGCTAGGGGTTCCGAACTGACAGATTCCCATGTAAGTGAGGGACGCACAGAGACGGTGGATCCCTCCAAGACACCACAAAGCGGCAGCAACACACCGGTTAGACCATCGCGGGCAAGAAGTAGCCCCTGCAATTACCCATACGGTGGAGAGTGGAGGAAAGGAAAGAACACCAGAAAGAGCACGGATTGTGCAAGTTCGAGGTGAAGCCAGGGAGAGGGCAGTAGAGACGGGGAGAGTGCTGGAGGTGGTTTCGCAGGTGGCTGACCCTGTTGAGGAGGACGACATGGAGCTTTCTGACCAGGATGACATCCTCCCGGACATCCCCAGGCCCCAAACCCGGAGCATACAGGCTGGATTTGGCGGTCCTGGTGGGCTGCCAGAAAACCCCTCTGCAGCAGACGTCATGTCTGAGGCGGATATGAAGTTGGCCGTTGCCAAGATGTTGGAGGCAACCCACAGCAACATTGGCAGGGTGCTGGGGGGCATGGTGTACCCGGCCAAGCTTCGAATTCCCCTTTGCCGCTTGGTGTCATTGCAGGTGGTGAGACCTGCCCTCCCAGGCGATATCGACAAGCTGAAATTCTCTTTCCGGGATGGATATCGAATGGGTTCTGCCGCGTTTTACGTTTCCATTGAGAACGACCACGGAGCTTCCCGTGCCCACACTTCCGATGAGGTGGACAAATGGGGTCCCCATTGGCAAACGCGAAACGAGGAGTTCGAGAGATCGATTGCTAGTGATCCTCTTTTCCAGCACTTGTCCGGTAAGATGTTCTACGTGTGGGACGGCAATCATCGCCTCCTGGCATGGATGGAGCATATTGCCCAAGCCCACCCCAACGACCTCGAAATGCCAAAAAAATAATATAATAAAGAAACTTGGATTTCTTCATAATCCAAGATAATCAGGGTAATTTGAGGTGTACTATCTATACATGGAAAAAAACAGGAAAAAAAAAACAAGGAAAAAAAAACCCCGTCTCGCCATGAAACTTCTTGGCCTTAGCTATGCCAAACTTCAGGCGGATCAGCCTGAAACCCAAATCCTGGCTTTGCTAGCGAAATGGATCCCTAGATTCCGGGGACCTGAGGGAGGCATCTGGAAATTTTGGGTGTTTGACAATATTGTCATTTCCTCTCCACTGAGTGCAGTACAATGGAGGCCCTCTCTCAGATGGATCACTCGGGGTTTCAAGCTCAAACAAGTGGGCTCCGCGCTCTCGACTAACATTTGGCTGGTTTGGGGAAGATTTAGGCAGTTTTTGATCAAGTCTCCCCCTGCCTCATTCTACGAGATTCTCAGACAACATCTGTTCCTTAACACCAACAAAGCCAACAACCCTAGAAAAAAACCAGTCCAGACGATGGTCAGTCTGGGACCGTCTTGGGATCAGCCAAATCCACAATATCTGGTCCTTGAATGAAGGGCCCGGACGCTCTCCCCCAAACCCTTGGCCCAGCAAGAATTAAAGCTGGTTACCAACGGGTTATTCAATCCTTGCCGCCACTGTGGGTCAACACTCTCCGAACAGGCCCAACATCCCTTCCTATACCGCAGTGGGCATTGGTTATTCTTCACAACAATCTTTCCATTCTCTTTGTCACTGATTCCAATTCTCATTATTCAGTTTACATCTTTAGTATAGACCCTATCTCGTTAACCCTCTCTCTCTCTTCAACAATTCCCCTGCATATCCCTATCACCCCTCTCACCCCAGTTCGGATCTGCGGTTGGTCCATGCCGGGTAAGCCATTGGACCCGCAACCAGACCTCCTCACCCCTCTGGAGCAATGGCTTTCGAGAAATACCTTTGTCTGGATATTGGGTCGCCCGCTGGCAGAAATGGACCTGGACCCTTTCAAATGGTCGTGGAAGTTCAAAAGATCTCCTGAGTCTTTTTTTGCTTACTCCACGAAGAAGGGCTATAGAGCCCTCTCCAACTTTCAAAGCCTAAATGCTAACTGGGAGGCTAGATCGGATCTCTATGGCTTTAGCAATGAGAACTGGTCTGCAATCTGGAGTTCTGTTTGGATCAAATCACGCATAGCCAAAATATCGGCATTCCTCTGGCAGATAGTCAATAGAGTGTTAAAAGTGGGAGAGTGGCTACAGTTCCAGGAAACTATCCTTTGCAGTTGTTGTCCAGCAAACATCCTGGAATCTTTGAAGCATTGCCTTCTCTTCTGTCATGGTCTTGCTCTAGTGAAAGTCTTTTACAGTTATTGGGACAACAAACCTCTACTGTCGCTTCATATCCTGCTTAACTATGATCAGCACTTCAAGAAAAAGGCCTTTGACTGTCTAGTTTTTGAGACTTTACGTAGCTCCACTCTCTGGCACTTGTGGAAGGCCCGTTGCAAGAAATCCTTCTCTAGAGAGACTTCCACCATCTAATCTGTTCTCTCTAGTGTTTTCTATGATCTAGGAATAGAATCAAGAAAAGCTTGGTCCAAAACTTGTGTAGATATCGTGCGAAACTCGGCGGGTGCAGTCGCCATCCATGCTAACTTTCAGGCCACTTGGGGCAAGCATGGCTTTATCTGCTTCTCCCCTAGGCAGGACACCTGTATCTGGACAGAGCAACCCCCCCAATGTTGGCGAGATCACCGAGCGACACTGCATTGTGTCCCCTGAGTTCGAAAGGGAGGTGAACTGGAAACACCTTAAGCCATCATCGACAGCTTCCAGGCTTCAGTACCGTTAGGGAACCTCTAAGTTGGCTTCCGGGCTTGCAATAACTACTCTTCAAATAGTGTCATTCTCTTAGCTGTGCTTCGGCCCACCTTTGCTTCAAGTTGCTTTTCCCATGCCCTCACATCCCTACGTAATCGTTCTAGGTGGTAACAAGGCAGAGCAACGTCTCTATTCTAGGACCACATCTTCATATCTGTAGTCACCAGTTCTTGTCCAGTTCTTGTCTTTTTGAGCGTCGAGTTCATCTCTCTGCGGAGAGGAAGGGTTCTTTATTCACTGAAATCAGTGTGTGCGCCTCATGGCGTAATCGGGGTTTTAATTTTTTTCCCCACAATAATTTACAATAAAGTTCTATCAGGGCTACTAACCCCCTGTTCTGGGAAAAAAAAAAAAAAACAAAGACAAAATAATGTTTTGCCAACCAAGTAGTTTTGACCTTGTATGTACCAATAAAAAACACCCACCAACAGTCAGTAGCTCAGTTGGTTAGTGCACTGAGTGCCACCCAGATGATTCTGGGGTCAAATCCTGCTACTTGACGGGTGTGGTATACTCTTCTCTCCCTTCCCTGGGCAGTGTCCCATTTCTCAGCCTCCATGGCACGGTTAATGTGGAAGAGGTTATTTTCTCCTCTCACGGCCTGATTTGTGAGCTGTCGCTCCCAGGTGTTTCCCTTAAAAAAAAAAAAAAAAAAAAAACCCAGACTTCGCCCACGAAGTCCAAGAGTTATACCAGAATTTAAAAAGTGGATAGGTGTACTCACATGAGCAGACTTTTGGAAAGTTTCGTAATTTGTCTGCGTGTGCACAATTTAGCATCTTTAAAACATATTCAACAAACATTCGTTTATGCTTGCCAGTGTGAGCCTGCCCACATGCCACCCAACCTCGTTGTAAGGGACCTTACTGTTGTGAGATGAATGTCTAAAACAAGTGTTAACTGCATGTATGGGTAGTGAACAGGGTTGGTGTGAATGCCACTTCGGACTCCAATAAGATGATTGCCAGGGGACCAACTTGTCATCCAAGTTGTCCGAAGGGGCCAAGATGGAGGAGCCATAATTTTCTCCTTTGGACAGTATAGCCTGTTCTGGGTGGCTAGAGCATGGCAATATGTGAGTACTCCTGCACTGCTGCCCTTGGCTGCACCCATCCAGTCACCCTGTTTTGAAGAAGAGTAAATCAGGCAGGGAGAAAATGACAAAGAAAGGGAAGAGAGTTTTGCATCCAGTGATTTACAGAGCACTACACAGCCATCGAGGGGCCCATGGGTTCTGTGACACACTGCCAAAGACCTCCAAATGCCTTAAAAGTTATTTGATTTTGCTTGGAACTGATTGGCATCCCTTGCAACAATTTCACGCCCAACAATCTTGGAGATGAACTTGGCGGCAGTGTGGCAGTCACCACATACCCGAAGGTTGTTCATTATGCGGATAGTTGTCCCTGGGGGTGTGCTTATGAGCCCAAAAGCAATGGCAAGCTTTTCACTATGGTAGCAGAGAGCCTGTTCCTTTGTTTCTAAATCCAAATCCCTCCTTTTTCACACCTGTCCTCCATTGCTTTTCTCACCTGTGCTACATCATCCCACCTGCCAGCCATAGAATATACGTTGGAAAGCACCAGATATGCTGCAACATTGTGCGGTTCCAACTTGAGGAGACATTCTGTGGCACGCTCTGCTAGCTTCACATTGCCATGAATTGTGCAAGCACCAAGCAAGGCGCCCCACACTAGAACTTGTGGTTCAACTTGCATGTTGTTGATAAAATCCTCCGCATCTTCCAAGCGCCCTGCACGTCCAAGAAGGTCAACCATGCAGCTATAATGCTTGTCAGTTACCGTGATGCCATGATCTTGAGTCATAGAAAGGAAGTAATGATGGCCTTCATCTACTAGGCCCACATGGCTGCATGCAGAGAGAACACCAATGAAGGTAACCCCGTTTGGCATCACCCTTTCCTGTTGCATCTGTTCAAAAAGTTGGAGGGCCTCCTTGCCATCCCCATGCTGAGCATATCCAGTGATCATCGCCGTCCATGAGACCACATCTCTTTTGAGGATTTTGTTAAACACTTGCCGTGAATTGTACACACTCCCGCATTTGGCATACATGTCAACTAGAGCAGTCCCAACACAGGCATCTGACTCACAACCCGATTTGATGATATGCCCGTGGACTGACATGCCCTTTTCCAGGGCTGCTAGGTTGGCACATGAATTGAGGATGCTCATGAAAGTGACCTTGTTTGGCTTCACACCTTGATGGTGCATCTGCTTGTAGAGGTCAAATGCCTCTTCATCCTGCCCGTGTTGAGCAGATCCTGCAATCATGGCATTCCAAGAGACCACATCTCGATGATGCATTTTGTCAAATACCAGGCGCGCTTCGCCAATACTTCCGCAATTGTAATACATGCTGACAAGGGCGTTCCCCACTTGAAGATCTGACTCCAACCGAGCTTTGATGACATACACATGGAGCCACTTGGCCTGTTCCAGAGCTGCTGGATTGGCACATGCGTTGAGGAGGCTGATGAAAGTGATCCTGTCTGCCTTTATACCTTCTCGTTGCATTTGCCGAAAGTGGTCACAAGCCGCCTCACAATAACCATGCTGAGCAAGTCCTGCAATTATCGCATTCCAGGAGACCACATTTCGTTTAAGCATTTTGTCAAACACACGGCGGGCGTCCACCACACTCCCGCACTTGAAATACATGCTGACAAGAGAAGTCCCTACATACACATCTGACTCAAATCCAGCTTTGATTACGCCTACATGGAGCTGCTTGCCCTGTTCCAAAGCTGCTGGGCTGGTACAAGCGTTGAGTATGCTAACGAAGGTGACCTTATCTGCCTTCATGCCTTTGCTTTGCATCTGCCAAAACAATTTGAAAGCCTCCCCACCCTGACCATGCTGAGCAGATCCTGCAATCATCGCAGTCCATGACACCACATTTCGCTCAGGCATTTTGTCGAACACTCGGCTCGCCTCAACCAAACTTCCACATTTGCAATACATGCTGACAAGTGCAGTGCCCACAAAGACATCCGACTCAAATCCAGCTTTAATGATACTCCCATGAAGCCGCTTGCCCTGTTCCAGAGCTGCTGGGCTGACGCAAGCCTTCAGGATGCTGACGAAAGTGACCTTGTCAGGCTTCACACCTGCTCGTTGCATTTGCCAAAAGAGGTCAAACGCTTCTGCGTTACGGCCTTCCTGAGCCAGCCCTGCAATCATAGCAGTCCACGAGATCACATTCCGTTCGGGCATTTTGTCAAACACTTGGAGCGCATCGTCAAGACTCCCGCACTTGCAGTACATGCTTACAAGGATATTTCCTAGGAGAATGTCTGGCTCGAATCCACTTTTGATGATGTGGGCATGAATTCCTTTGACATCTGCCAGAGCCTTCGTCCTAGCACACCCCTGCAAAAGAGAAATACATGTGTCGGAGTATGCCTGAAAGCCTCGTTTCTGCATCAGATCCAGTGTCACCACCTCCGTCAATTCTTCTTCCTTGCAAACAGTGCTCAAATCCCTGCTACTTCCCCAAGGGTGATTGATGCTTTCCTCCCACACGTGTCTTTGCCTTTGTGGTATATAGAAAACAGCAGTGATAGTGGCCTTGCTCCCATTCTTGATGCCGGACAAACAACTGGGACGCCGTAAACAAACTCCGAGTTGTAGACAAACAACTAGGATGCCGCTGGTAAGTCGGTATGTATAATATGTCATGAATGTAGTGGCCAACCTTGATAGATACTCCAGGAGCTGTAGGGCAGTGAGCTAGAGGGCACTGATCACCATGGCTTCCCCACCAATCGAGTACCCCTCTATCGGCCCTGCCAAGAAAAAACCAGATGGAAATTCCCATGAAGGCTGTCCCTGCATCCAGAGCAGCCGTAGTTGGAGCTTCCACCAAGATTTTCGGTAGCGGACAATAAAGCAATTGAAAATTGTTTCCACTGTACGCTTCATGATGGTTTTGATAGCTGACCCAGGAGATATGAATTGGGTCCCATGTTGCTGTACCGAATCCAAGTTGCATGAGGAAGGAATTCGTCGCGAACCAAACAGGGAGTGGTGCAAGAATCCCACCCGACTTGAAGATGAACCAGTTCAGCTTGCTGCATATGCTACGTGAAAATAGGTCAAAATTAGGTCAAAATAAGCTGCCTTAGGGAGGTGGGACGGTAGTATGTGTGATATACCTATGCTGTGCATTTTAAGATGAGGGATGAGGGCTTCGATGAGGGATAATTCAAAATCTGAAGAGCTCCGCCAAAGTTCTACAGAGACAAAAGTATCTGGGCAGATCTCGCAGATGCAGGATACGAAAGAAAAAGAGGCGAAGTTTGTTTCCACATTCTGCATAATGCAACCCGAATTGCTTGTAGCCATGTCGCTTTTTGTCTCTAGACCATTTCCCCCTCCAATCTGCAGCTTTTGTTAGCCAACACGGGACCGCTCGTGAGGGCTGTAGAAGATTCTTGGAGAGGTAGAATGCGGGTAGGCGACGTGGCTGCTGTTGTACGCGTGAAGCCATGCTGCTTATTTGAAGCTCCTGCCAAACTATCTGTCATTCCTTCCTGCTGCGATGTTGAACCAAAACCTACGATTGCTGTTAGCCAATGTAGCACTTGAAGTGTGATCACACAAAAAGGTTCGAATCTTCAACGCAAATCTAGAATTTCAGTTGAATATAAGACTCGGCTTATAAGGAGTTGAGGAAAGGGGGGAAGGGAACGCAGTTCAACGTCCAAGCGAAGAATATCAAAATGTGGACATCGACAAATTTTTGAGAACGTCATAGAAGTGCTTGCACCCGAAAATTGAAGTTCTCTGCTTATGTCCAGATGCTTCAAGCTTACAGATATGAGGTGAAACTGGTGAAACTGGTGAAACTGGTTCTTCTTCGAGTGAAACTGGTGAGTCGGTCAAAACTCACAGTATTGCACAAATGTATACAACATAATTTGCCAGGAACAAGTGGGTGCCAAATCTTGTTTCAATTGAAGCTTCATATGCCTACATATTCAACTGCACATCATTTTCTTGTTTCTTTGCAAAAGTAATTTGCAGTGGAAAGGAACACCACTAAATTACTACTGATCATCCAATTAACCAAAGCGACAAATGAGGGGGCCCGGGTCTCCACCAAGCCCTTGATGAGACCTAGTTCTAAGCCACCAAATATTGGGCTGAATAGCCACTGAGCATGTGCTTGGACTACAAAAATGGTAGAACTCTGCTTCCAAGTGCCCAAGGTCCGATTAGAAAAGAGATAATATATATATGATTTAAATTGGAGGCGACGTAATCCTTCCAAGAAAGTCCTTGAAGGATGTATCGCTGGCAGGAAAAATCTTGGAGGCTATAAAGACCATTTCACAAGCTCGATGTTCCACAAGAAGGATTATTTGTTCACATAAACACAAAATGCCTACTATAACTTGAATTGTAGGTTAAGTTAAACAGGGTGTTGATCAGCAGGGGACCTCTTGCAGCTAATTCTTCCCTCGTATAAGCGTTTTGAACAGACTGATCGAGGAGATCTGCATGCTTCTTGGGAATCATTTTCAAGGCCATCATGTCTGCAAGAAACTCCGGCTTTGATCTAGGGTTGCAGACGAGCTGAGTGTACGAAGATTATATGTTGATATCCACTGTTGAATCCTCTGAATTATATACTTTCTTCGAACAATTTCTTCCATTGGCTAACCCCCTGGCAAATGTATGGAGCTTCTTCTCAAATTTCTGTAGAGCCGGCTCCATGTCAACATGCCAAAACTCCGAGGGTAGCCTCCTCTGCCATCAATACCTTACCATTATCACTCCTTACATAATGTCTTTGGGGATTTTGAACTGTGACAGGTTTGGGATAAAGATATAAACAGAGCACTGCCATGAAACAGACCAAGAATAGATGGAGTACTATCCAAGCATAGAAAAGATGTGGTTACCTGAGATAGAAAAAGATGGGATAACAGTAGAATTGTGACAAGAAAAGATGTGCAAGGGACCATAAGTGGACGTGCTGGAATAGTATATAAACCTCTCTCGGAGAGGTTTAGAAAGGTGTGAAGAGATCTGGTTGCATAGCAGGAAGAGGGCGTCAGTCAGTACATCTTGAGATAGATTGATAGAGAGACGATGACTAATAGACAAAATGATGCATGGTGAGGTGGTTGGGCGGACTAGACACTTTCCAGTACTATGCATAGTGCAGATTTGATATAGCGTAGGACATGACAAGACATGACAAGAACTGATAGAGAGATAGAAGATGATTGCAATATTTGGTATCAGCACACTAACAGTTCAAATCTGTGGATCGTGTGGTTTATGAGTCACCTCACGTATGGGTCTTGTGGTTCTTAGAGAACAGAGACTGGTTTGTTGTGAAGTCAACGTTGATGGAAGGAGCGAACCAGTCACAGCTGGCTCGTGAGTTTGCACTAGCAATGAATCTTAAAGTGGAGCTAAATAAAAACTCTCCCACGATCAAGTGGTAATAAAAGCTTTCTTACTTGTTCAAACTCTTCATAAAGTAGTAGAAGGTGGAATTCGAGAGGGATTGGCTGCTGCATGTTGAATCTTTAGTGCAACCAGCTAGTTATTGTTTACTTTGTTAAATCACCAAGTGCAATGTTTACTTGTCAGTCCTCAGTAGTCAACTAGTTTCCTGTAGCATTAGTTAAGCCTACTAGCTAGACGTTATTCCACCACACAGATGGTAGCTAGATGAGCAGCGGTGCACCGCCACCGCCACCGTCAACAGTTACTTTACCGTCATCTCTATTTAGTAGTTAGTTGGTAGCTGATTAATTCTTTCCTTAGTTGTAGGTGATCATGTGATTAGTTAAATAATGCCCGCTGCTGTCGTTCTGTATTCTCTCGTCTTACGATCCTCGAGCTCTTGCAGTTGTCAAGGACAAGAACATGACTGAACACAAACAAGAGATCAGACTAGAGGTACTAGACTAGACAAGAAGTCAAGGTCGGCGTGGCCGTATGCACGATGAGTAAATAAGAATCAAGACGATCTTTATAACAATGAACAAGAGTACAAAATATTGGAACATGACTTGAATACTGGAATGCTGGAAACTGGACTGGAGTACCAGGTACTGGAAACTGGGTTAGAGTACTGGGAACTGGATTGGAGTCCTAAGGACTGGAAACAATAGTAGCTTGAACTAGTGTTGGTGAGACTGAAGAGTGTTCAGTCTCGCCTCCTATATATACTGGTTACTAAGAAGTTTCCCTAAGAAGTTTCTTCTATGGAGGTTTCTTGATGGAGAATCTTCCTTAAGCAAATGAGGTATCTTGATGGAGAAGTTTCTTCCAAATGAAGCTTCCTGAGCGGTTTCCCAAGTTACTCTTGGTAATTTGGTAAACTCCCGATAACTTGGTAAGTAATGGTAAATCATGGTAGATCATGGTAAATCACAGTAAATCATGATAATTTCCGATAACATAGTAACTTGGTAACTTCTGATATTTATTCTTGGTAAGTTTTTCTGGGCTATGTCCGTGACATCACTCCCTCCTCTAGCGCCGAGTTCCTTGAGGAGCGGTAAAATCTTGGACTTGCTTAGAGTTGGAGAACCTCCCTCTTTAGTGTGTATCGGATACACTGAATGTGGAGTCTTCACCTTGAAGCTAACTTGGTTGGCATTATCGTTGTGACGTGTAGCTCGGGGCTTAGCTGGATATGTTGATGAAACTTTTGGACTTTGTCAGATGCATTGGCAAGGTTGGATGAAGGTTCCCACGTTCGTTCGCTGATGTCGTAGCCTTTTCAATGTACGAAATACTCAAGACGTTTATACTTGATGCGAGAGTCTAGGACTTCGTCGACTTCATACTCGATTTCTTGAGTAACTTTGATTGGTGGAGGTGGTACATAAACTCTCCCTGGAATATTTGATAGATGATATAACTCCAATAATGAAACATGAAAGACTGGATGGATGCGCATACTTCGTGGGAGTTCAAGCCGAAAACTGATCGGATTTATTTGTCGAATAATTTTGAATGGTCCCAGGCGTTGATAATCCAATCTTTGATGGTCGCGAGGTTTGTATGTCCCGTCGAAGAAGCCACACACGATCACCGACCTTGAACTGGGGTTGGAGTTGACGATGTTGATCTGCATACTCCTTGTATTATTTTTGAGCTTCTGCGAGGTGAAATGTAAGCTCATTGTGAATCGTAGCAAGATGAGTAACAAGGTTTTTTGCATCAGGACTTCCAACAGTCTTCATATGGAAAGGGTTTGCTCGAGAATGATGACCATAATTGGAGAAAAATGAAGTTTGTTTGGTCGAAGAATGTATAATGTTGTTGTAGGCAAACTCAGCCAATGACAGAAAGTCCGTCCAATTATCTTGGTGATAATTTATCGTACAGCGAAGATACTGCTCCAAAATCTGGTTTACGCGTTCGGTTTGACCATCAGTCTGTGGATGATTAGCTGTAGAGAGATTGATCTTAGTATCCAATATGTGAAATAATCCCCTCCAGAAATTTGATATGAACTGTAGTCTTCGATCAGATACGATGTCCTTCGGGAGTCCATGAATGCGGTAGATATTATTGAGGAAGAATCTTGCAGTTTCCTCGCCGGTAACCGTTTTATTACATGGAATGAAATGTGCAATATTCGTAAAACGATCTACAATAACAAAGATTGAATCAGTGGTCTTGGAAATTGGAAGGTCCGTAATAAAGTCCATAGACACGGACGATCATGGGCCCTTGGGAATGGGTAACGGTTGAAGAGGCCGTAAGATCGATGTCGTGGTCCCTTCGCTCTAGCACACGTGTCGCAAGATTTTATAAATTCTTTCACGAGTTTCAACATCTTCGGCCACCAATAGTCCATGGATATCAATTTCATTGTTTTTTTTAAGCCGAAATGTTCTGCAGCCGGAAGATCATGACATGTTTGAAGAATTCGTAGTCGTGTAGGCCTTGGAGGTACATAAATAAGTCCCTTGAAATAAAGTAAGTCATCTTTGAATTCGAAGTCGTTTGTAACATGTGGGTTGTCTCGAGGTCGATTTAGTTGACTTCGTACTGTCGTAGCAAATTGGTCGCTCTTCAGTGCTTCCTGAATCACCTTTATGATATCTGCATCGTCATAGGTGGATATAGATAGCATATTCAATTGGAGATTTGCTGGTTTTAAGATGATGGATTTCTGTTGGTCCAAAGCTGTATCCTCTTCTTTTGGCGCAAGATACGATCGTCGAGAAAGAGCATCTAGTTTTCCTTGAAGATGTCCGGGACGGTAGGTAATAACAAAATCAAACCTTGCTAGTGACATACTCCATCTCGCTTGACGTCGATTCAAAACAAGAGCACTTATAAAATACTCGAGGTTTTTGTGATCGGTATAGACAGTGACCTGATGTTTACCTCCCTCCAATAGATGACGTCACTCATCAAAAGCATCGATAATTGCTAGAAGTTCTTTGTCATGGATTTCATAATTGATCTCCGTAGCGGAAAATTTGTGAGAACGAAAACCAGTAGGGTGAAGTTAGCCATCTGTACCGTATTGAGAAAGTACCGCGCCAAGTGCAAAATCCGATGCATCTGCTTCCAAAAAGAATGGTTTAGATGGGTCTACATGTACCAGTATTGGAGCCGTTGTAAATGTCTGCTTCAGCCTTTCAAATGCTTGGTCAGCCTTCTCGTCCCATACAAATTGTGAGTCGTGTCAATGGTGCAGCAATTTTGGAGTAGTCATTGATGAAGATTCTGTAGAAATTTGCGAATCCCTGAAATCATTGTACATCTCGGACCGAAGTTGGTTTAATCCACTCGATGACGGTTTGTATTTTCTTCTAATCCATAAAGACGCATTTGTCGGAAATAATGTAGCCCAGAAATTCGACCTCAGATTAATGGAAAAGACATTTTTCCAACTTGGCATATAGTCCTCTTTCTCTTAATTTATCAAAGACAAGGCATACATGGCGGCCATGTTAAACTTCATTCTGTGAAAATATCAAATGTCGTCCAAATAGGTGACTACAAAGTCATCTAAAAATTCTCGAAAGATGTCATTCATCATATCTTGGAAAATTGCTAGAGCATTTGTAAGACCGAAAGACATAACACTGTATTCAAAATGTCTATACCTTGTTCGAAAAGATGTCTTCCATTCGTCTATTTCTTTTATCCGTACAAAGTTATAAGCTCATCTCAAGTCAATTTTGGTGAAAATCTTCGCTCGTTCCAGTTGGTCGAGAAGCCCAGAAATTAGCGGCAACGGATAACGATTCTTAATTTTGACTTTGTTGAGACCGCGATAATCTACACACATGCGTAATGATCCGTTTTTTTTTTTTTTCCACAAACAAGAATGTCAGATTAATTTCTTCGCCAAATTTTCATCAATGTATTCACGTAACGCAGCCAACTTCGTCTGGGATAAGTTATAGATTGGGCCGAATGGTGGTTGGGCTCTTTCTTGTAACTCAATTGCACAATCATAAAGTCGATGTTCTGGCAATATGTCTACATTTTGCTTTTCGAAGACATCATTGAAATCTTGATATTGAGTGGGTAATGTCGAAGAACATTTGTCTGTTGTGGTCTTGATCGAAGTCGCATAAAGTGCAAATGCCGCATCATTTTTGGTAGCTCTCATGAAAGCTCTAGCTCCAAGGAACATGGGTTGAATATCTTTGATATTTCTACATTTTTGTCTTGTAGAAATTTTTCGCAATCGCCAGTCGATGATGTCAGGATTGTGAAGTACAGCAGACAAAAGTACTTCAACATTACCCGCTCAATATCAAGATTTCAAAGATGTCTTCAAGAAGAAAAATGCAGACATGTTGCTAGAACATCGACCTTATGACTGTGCAATTGAGTTACAAGAAGGAGCCCAACCACCATTCGGCCCAATCTATAACTTATCCTAGACGGAGTTGGCTGCATTACGGGAATACATTGATGAAAATTTGTCGAAGCACTTCATCCGACATTCAAAATCACCCACGGGGGCGCCTATCTTGTTTGTGAAAAAGAATGACGGATCATTACGCATGTGTGTCGACTATCGCGGTCTCAATTAAGTCACAATCAAGAATCGTTATTCGTTGCCGCTAATTTCTGGGCTTTTCGACCAGCTGGGACGAACGAAGATTTTCACCAAAATCGACTTGAGAGGAGCCTATAACCTTGTACGGATAAAAGAAGGAGACGAATGAAAAACAACTTTTCGAACAAGGTATGGACATTTTGAATACAGTGTTATGCCTATTGGTCTTACCAATGCTCAGCAATTTTTCAACATATGATGAATGACATCTTTCGAGAATTTTTAGATGACTTTGTAGTCATCTATTTGGACGACATTTTGATATTTTCACAGAATGAAGAAGAATATGGCCGCCATGTACGCCTTGTCCTTGATAAATTAAGAGAAAGAGGACTATATGTCAAGTTGGAGAAATGTCTTTTCCATCAATCTGAGGTCGAATTTCAGGGCTACATTATTTCCAACAAAGACGTCTTTATGGATCAGAAGAAAATACAAACCATGATCGAGTGGATTAAACCAACTTCGGTCCGAGATGTACAATGTTTCTGGGCTTTGCAAATTTCTATAGAATCTTCATCAATGACTACTCCAAAATTGCTGCACCGTTGACACGACTCACAGGGAAGGACAAATTTGTATGGGACGAGAAGGCTGATCAGACTGAAAGGCTAAAGCAGGCATTTACAACGGCTCCAATACTGGTACATGCAGCCCATCTAAACCATTCTTCTTAGAAGCAGATGCATCGGACTTTGCACTTGGCGCGGTACTCTCGCAATACGATACAGATGGCCGATTCCACCCTGTTGGTTTTCGTTCTTGCAAATTTTCCGCTGCGGAGATCAATTATGAAATCCATGACAAAGAACTTCTAGCGATTATCGATGTTTTTGAGGAGTGACGACATCTATTGGAGGGAGCTAAACATCAGGTCACTGTCTATACCGATCACAAAAACCTCGAATATTTTATGAGTGCTCGTGTTTTGAATCGGAGTCAAGCGAGATGAAGTATGTCAGTAGCAAGGTTTGATTTTGTTATTACCTACCGTCCCGGACATCTTCAAGGAAAACCAGATGCTCTTTCTCGACGATCGTATCTTGCGCCAAAAGAAGAAGATGCAGTTTTTGACTAACAAAAAACCATTATCTTGAAACCAGCAAATCTCCAATTGAATATGCTATCCATGTCCACCTATGACGATGCAGAGATCATAAAGGAGATTCAGGAAGCACTGAAGAGCGACAATTTTGCTACGACACTACGAAGTTAACTAAATCAACCTCGAGACAACCCACATGTTACAAACGACTTTGAATTCAAAGATGACTTACTTTACTTCAAGGGACTTCTATACATACCTCCAGGACCTACACGACTTCGAAGTTTTCAAACATGTCATGATCTTCCGGCTGCAAGACATTTCGGCTTCAACAAAACATTGGAGTTGATATCTAGGGACTATTGGTGGCCGCACATGTGAAAACTTGTGAAAGAATTCATAAAATCTTGTGACACGTGTGCTAGAGCGAAGTGACCACAACATCGACCTTACGGCCTTCTTCAACCATTATTCTATCGACTTTATTAGGGACCTTTAGACTACCGATTCAATCCTTGTTATTATAGATCGTTTTACGAAGATGACACATTTCATTCCATGTAATAAGACGGTTACCGACGAGGAAACTGCAAGACTCTTCCTCAATAATATCTACCGCATTCATGGACTCCCGAAGGACATCGTATCTGATCGATGACCACAGTTCATATCAAATTTCTGGAGGGGATTATTTCACATATTGGATACTAAGATCAATCTCTCTACAGCTAATCATCCACAGACTGATGGTCAAACCGAACGTGTAACCCAGATTTTGGAGCAGTATCTTCGCTTTACGATAAATTATCACCAAGATAATTGAACGGACCTTCTGTCATTGGCTGAGTTTGCCTACAACAACACTATACATTCTTCGACCAAGCAAACTCCATTTTTCTCCAATTATGGTCATCATCCTCGAGCAAACCCTTTCCACATGAAGACTGTTGGAAGCCCTGCTGCAGAAAACCTTGCTACTCATTTAGCTACGATTCATAAGGAGCTTACATCCCACCTCGCAGAAGCTCAAAAACAATACAAGGAGTATGCAGATTAACGTCGCCAACTCCAACCCTAGTTCAAGGTTGGAGATCGTGTGTGGCTTCTTCGACGAGACATACAAACCTCGCGACCATCAAGGAAGTTGGATTATCAGCGCCTGGGACCATTCAAAATTATTCGACAAATAAATCCGGTCAGTTTTCTGCTTGAACTCCCAAAAAATATGCGCATCCATCCAGTATTTCATGTTTCATTATTGGAGTTGTATCATCCATCGAATATTCCAGGGTGAGTCTCCGTACCACCTCCACCAGTCGAAGTCAATCAAGAACTTGAGTATGAAGTCGACGAAGTCCTAGACTCTCGCATCAAGTATAAACGTCTTGAGTATTTCGTACATTCGAAAGGCTACGACATCAGCGAACGAACGTGGGAACCTTCATCCAACCTCGCCAATGCATCTGACAAAGTCCAAGAGTTTCATCAACAATATCCAGCTAAGCCCCGAGCTACACGTCAATAAGACGTCACAACGATGATGTCAGCCATGTTAGCTTCAAGGTGAAGACTCCACATTCAATGTACCTGATACACTTTAAGGAGGGAGGAGCACCACACATCAATATATATAGTTATACTTCCAGCACTCTTGTATCTTGTATTGGCAGCATGGAGTCACAGGAACCAGATACATTGGAGTTGTCTCTTACCCAGCTACCAGATCAGCCATTCCGACTCTCACGACCTTCAACATCACGTCGACGCTCTCAAGATGATGGGCCACCAATGCGACGCGTACTTCCTCGTCTGAATCCCGTACGACAGCAAGTGCAGCCTACTTGAAGTTTAATAATTCTGTTGGAGGTTGAGGCTTCGGACCCAAAAGGCAACGAAATCACGTTTGAAGGCAGCTTCGAAAATCAGAATGCTCAAATCACTGCGTGGTCCCAAGTTCAAGGTGTTGGACACTATCAATGGTTGTAGGGACCTATAAATCATTTGAGTCAAGAACGAAGAGTCGAATACTTGGCAAGTACCATTCGCCGGATTTTGGATTTTCTCCAACTCTAAGCAAGTCCAAGATTTTACCGCTCCTCGAGGAATTCGGCGCTAGAGGAGGGGGTAATGTCACGGAAAAAACCCAGAAGAACTTACCAGGAGTAAATGCCAGAAGTTACCAAGTTATCATATTACCAAAAGTTACAATGACTTACCGTGATTTATCATGATCTACCATGATTTACCATTATTTAACAAGTACCGGGAGTTTACCAAATTACCAAGAGTAACTTGGGAAACTCACTTAGGAAGTTCCCTTCCCTTTGGAAGAAACTTCTCCATCAAGATACTCTTTTGTTTAAGAAAGCTTCTCCATCAAGAAACCTTTGTTTAATCTTGGAAACTTCTCCATCAATATATCTCTTTTGTTTAAGGAAGCTTCTCCATCAAGAAACCTTTGTTTAATCTTGGAAACTTCTCCAACAAGAAACCTCCATAGGGGAAACTACTTGGGGAAGCTTCTTAGTAGCCAGTATATATAGGAGGCGAGACTGGACACTCTTCAGTCTCGCCAACACTAGTTCAAGCTACTCTTGTTTCCAGTTCCCAGTACTCCAGTCAAGTTCCCAGTACTCTAGCCCAGTTTCTAGTATCTGGTACTCCAGTCCAGTTTCTAACATTCCAGTATTCAACCCGTGTTGCAATATCTTGTACTCTTGTTCATTGTTATAAAGATCGTCTTGATTCATATTTACTTATCGTGCATTCGGCCACGCCGACCTTGACTTCTTGTCTAGCATTGTACCTCTAGTTTTATCTCTTGTTTGTGTTCAGTCATGTTCTCGTCCTTGACAGCTTCTTCTGACGTCTTTCGAACAAACGATTATCGCATGCAATGACTTGGGTGATGAATTCGCTCAATGTGCTCACGTTTGGCATTGTTAGCAACAAATCTTTTACTTGCCGTCGTACGGGGTTCAAACGAGGAAGTACGCATCGCATTGGTGGCCCATCATCTTGAGAGCGTCGGCGTGATGTTTCAGGTCGTGAGAGTTGGAATGGCTGATCTGGTAGCTGGGTAAGCGACAACTCCAATGTATCTAGTTCCTGTGATTCCATGCTGCCAATACAAGATGCAAGAGTTCTGGAAGTGTAGCTATATATACTGATGTGGGGTGCTCCTCCCTCCTTAGTGTTGTTGTAGGCAAACTCAGCCAATGACAGAAGGTCCGTCCAATTATCTTGGTGATAATTTATTGTACAGCGAAGATACTATTCCAAAATCTGGTTTACACGTTCGGTTTGACCATCAGTCTGTGGATGATTAGCTGTAGAGAAGTTCATCTTAGTAAACAATATGTGAAATAATCCCCTCCAGAAATTTGATATGAACTGTGGTCATCGATCAGATACGATGTCCTTCGGGAGTCCATGAATGCGGTAGATATTATTGAGGAAGAATCTTGCAGTTTCCTCGCCGGTAACCATCTTATTACATGGAATGAAATGTGTCATCTTCGTAAAACGATCTACAATAACAAGGATTGAATCGGTGGTCTTGGAAATTGGAAGGTCCCTAATAAAGTCCATAGACACGGACGACCATGGACCCTCGGGAATGGGTAATGGTTGGAGAAGGCCGTAAGATCGATGTCGTGGTCCCTTCGCTCTAGCACACGTATCACAAGATTTTATAATTTTTTTCACAAGTTTCCACATCTGCGGCCACCAATAGTCCCTAGATATCAACTCCAATATTTTGTTGAAGCCGAAATGTCCTGCAGCCGGAAGATCATGACATGTTTAAAGAATTCATAGTCGTGTAGGTCCTGGAGGTACATTGAGAAGTCCCTTGAAGAAAAGTAAGCCATCTTTGAATTCGAAGTCGTTTGTAACATGTGGGTTGTCTCGAGGTTGATTTAGTTGACTTCGTAGTATCGTAGCAAAATGGTTGCTCTTCAGTGCTTCATGAATCACCTTTATGATCTCTGCATCGTCATAGGTGGACATGGATAGCATATTCAATTGGAGATTTGCTGGTTTCAAGATAATGGATTTATGTTGGTCCAAAGCTGCATCCACTTCTTTTGGCGCAAGATACGATCGTCGAGAAAGAGCATCTGGTTTTCCTTGAAGATGTCCGGGACGGTAGGTAATAACAAAATCAAACCTTGCTAGTGACATACTCCATCTCGCTTGACTTCGATTCAAAACACGAGTACTCATAAAATATTCGAGGTTTTTGTGATCGATATAGACAGTGACCTGATGTTTAGCTCCCTCCAATAGATGTCGTCACTCATCAAAAGCATCGATAATCGCTAGAAGTTCTTTGTCATAGATTTCATAATTAATCTCCGCAGCGGAAAATTTGCGAGAACGAAAACCAACAGGGTGGAGTCGGCCATTTTTACCGTATTGCGAGAGTTCCGCGCCAAGTGCAAAGTCCGATGCATCTGCTTCTAAGAAGAATGATTTAGATGGGTCTACATGTACCAGTATTAGAGCCGTTGTAAATGTCTGCTTCAGCCTTTCAAATGTCTGGTCAACCTTCTCGTCCCATACAAATTTGTCCTTCCATGTGAGTCGTGTCAACGGTGCAACAATTTTGAAGTAGTCATTGATGAAGATTCTATAGAAATTTGCAAAGCCCAGAAAACATTGTACATCTCGGACCGAAGTTGGTTTAATCCACTGGAGGATGGTTTGTATTTTCTTCTGATCCATAAAGACGCATTTGTCGGAAATAATGTAGCCCATAAATTCGACCTCGGATTGATGGAAAATACATTTCTCCAACTTGACATATAGTCATATTTCTCTTAATTTATCAAGGACAAGGCGTACATGGCGGCCATGTTCTTCTTCATTCTGTGAAAATATCAAAATGTCGTCCAAATAGATGACTACAAAGTTATCTAAAAATTCTTGAAAGATGTCATTCATCATATGTTGAAAAATTGCTGGAGCATTGGCAAGACCAAAAGGCATAACACTGTATTCAAAATGTCCATACCTTATTCGAAAAGCTGTTTTCCATTCGTCTCCTTCTTTTATCCGTACAAGGTTATAGACTCCTCTCAAGTTGATTTTGGTGAAAATCTTCGTTCGTCTCAACTGGTCGAGAAGCCCAGAAATCAGCGGCAACGGATAACGATTCTTGATTGTGACTTTGTTGAGACCGCGATAGTCGACACACATGCATAATGATAGGCGCCCCCCGCGGGTGATTTTGAATGTCGGATGAAGTGCTTCGACAATTCATCAATGTATTCACGTAATGCAGCCAACTCCGTCTGGGATAAGTTATAGATTGGGCCGAATGGTGGTTGGGCTCATTCTTGTAACTCAATTGCACAGTCATAAGGTCAATGTTCTGGCAACATGTCTGCATTTTTCTTCTCGAAGACATCTTTGAAATCTTGATATTGAGCGGGTAATATTGAAGTACTTTTGTCTGTTGTGGTCTTGATTGGAGTCGCATAAAATGCAAATGCCGCCTCTTTTTTTGTAGCTCTCATGAAAGCTCTAGCTCCAAGGAATAGGGGTTGAATATCTTTGATATTTCTACATTTTTGTCTTGTAGAAATTTTTCGCGATCGCTAGTCGATGTCGGGATTGTGAAGTACGAACCAGGGAAGTCCAAGGATCACAAAATTCGTTGGAGACTGGATGATGTTGAAAATAATATGTGATGCTTGATCTTTAAGCTTCACTTCAAGTGGTCGAGTTTCATGGTCCACATTTCCTGATGCTAACGGTCGTCCATCGATGACTTCAACGGGGGCCAACAGTTTCTTCTTTACGAGCGTTAAATTGTGTTGTTTCGCAAAGTTTTTATCCATAAAACAAGCTGAAGCTCCTGAGTCCAAAAGTGTTTCTACAACGATATTTCGATTTTGCACTCTGATTTTTACCGGAACTGTGAAGCAAGGTGCAAGGTCTGGAGGTAGAAATAGACTTTTTTTCGGTAAGGAATTTGTGGTGTCCAGCCGCATGGTTCCTACTGTGACTGGACATCGTCGTTTTCCGACCTCCTCGTATCGAACACTTGAGTTGTGCCCCGAGCTTTGAATCTTCTCTTGTTGGGGCAGTTTAATGCTATGTGATCTTCTTTTCCGCAATAAAAGTATAATCCATTTGAGCGCGTCTTTATTTTTCTTGTGGCGTCAATGGTTGGAATCGGACAGCATCAATCTGCATAGGATCACTACTGGATGTCTGATGGATCGTTATATTTGGTGTCATAGTAGCAGTGACATGATGCGTCATCGACCATCCAGATCGCTTCTCTTGACGTCTTTCGAACGAACGATTATCGTATGCAATGACTTGGGTGATGAATTCACTCAGTGTGCTCATGTTTGACATTGTCAGCAACAAATCTTTTACATCATTTTTTAGTCCACATCGAAACTGACTAATGATGCTCTTCTCATTCCAGTCGAGGTCGCACGCAAGTTGTCGAAATTCGGCAGCATAAACGGAAGCAGGACGTGCTCCTTGTCGAAGATTTCGCATCTTTGTTTATGCAACTCTCTCTCTATCATTCTCTCCAAACGTTGCAGTGAACTCGGACATCAATGCTTCAAAATTATATAGTAAATGCAAAATTTTTTTCTAATAGCGGTGCAAACCAAGATAGGGTAGTGCATGATAGAAGGGTGCCCACGAATCCCACTTGAATACCTTCATCGGGGTAGCGTTGTGGATGTAGTCGTAGGAACAGTCGTACTTGTTGAACAAAATCGCGAAATCTTGATCTCGTCCCATCAAATTTCTCGGGCATGCTGATCTTTGGTTCTCTCGTAATGTGTTGAAGAGGAACCGTTGCAATACGAGCTGTTGCAGTAGGGACTCGTATGATTGAAGATCCATTGTTCGACTCATTTAACTCTGAAATTTGTTGTTGCAAATTGTGGAGAGCGTTGCCAAGATCTTGAGACTAATCAGCTTGCAATTGGGCGGTAGATGTACGAAGTTCTTGCATCTGGAGCTGAAGACTCTGCAATGTGGTGACCATTTCTGCAAATGTGCCTTCCATCTTAACTAACTAAACAACAAACTTTATCTCGCCAAACTGTCAAGGACGAGAACATGACTGAACACAAACAAGAGATAAAACTAGAGGTACAATGTTAGACAAGAAGTCAAGGTCGGCGTGGCCGAATGCACGATGAGTAAATAGAAATCAAGACGATCTTTATAACAATGAACAAGAGTACAAGATATTGGAACACGACTTGAATACTGGAATGCTGGAAACTGGACTGGAGTACCAAATACTAGAAACTGGGCTAGAGTACTGGGAACTGGACTTAAGTACTGGGAATTGGAAACAAAAGTAGCTTGAACTGGTGTTGGCGAGACTGAAGAGTGTCCAGTCTCGCCTCCTATATATACTGGCTACTAAGAAGCTTCCCCAAGAAGCTTCACATATGGAGGTTTATTGCTGGAGAAGTTTCCAAGATTAAACAAATATTTCTTGATGAAGAAGCTTTCTTAAACAAATGAGGTATCTTGATGGAGAAGTTTCCTTTAAATGAAGCTTCCTGAGTAGTTTCCCAAGTTACTCTTGGTAATTTGATAAACTCCCGGTAACTTGATAAGTAATGGTAAATCATGGTAGATCATGATAAATCACGATAAGTCATGGTAATTTTCGGTAACATGGTAACATGATAACTTCTGGTATTTACTCCTGGTAAGTTCTTCTAGGCTATGTCCATGACACCTGAGAGAAGATATACTAGCCTTCATTGAAAGGAACGTGACTCCAGTAGAAGGTTAGGGCAGGGAAGAGGTTCGTAGAAAGAAAAAGAGAGCTCTGACTATTATTAACCTGTCTCTCTCTGACAAAGTCATCCACTATGTCTCTCACATGAGTGAACAAAAGGCAATCAGGGATGCTCTTGCCAAAATGTACGATGACAAGTCATCATCTAGGCAGGTGACAATCAAGAACAAGCTTCAAACGGCGAAAATGACTGAGGGCATGCTGATGGAAGATTTCCTCGAGAGCATCACCAACATGGTGGCCCAACTTGCAACTTTGGAGCGGAGCTCCCTGATGTAGGAGAACTCACATTGAAATTACTGCATGAAGAAAGTCGCAGAGAGCTGAGAGGACGTAAACAGTGCCAGGACGAAGTACTGTGGGTGAAGTTTAAGCACTTCAACAATGCCTACAGACAGGGAGAAAGGAAAAGCGGAGGAGGACAATTCCATCCTCAAAATTCTGTGGTTTCTACCTGTAATAGGTATGGCAGAGATGGCCACTGGGCAAAGAATTGTCCAGTACCCTATGAGGAGATCCTTAAGGCTCGGAACCACCAGACGAACATGGTTGAGGATGCACATGAGGATTCTGACGAGGAAGATTGTGTTGGAGCTGCCGAAATGCTTACAGCGGTAATGGCTGCACTCAATACCAACGACGATCTCTTTCATGCAGAAAAACATGCTTCTTGGATCGTTGATTCAGGAGCTAGTAGGCATGTCATTGGAAATTCAGGAATTCTCCATAACATGGAAACCAACAGCGGTACCTCCAGTGTTCGATCTGCTGGTGGTACGTATCATTCTGTGAAGGGGAAAGGTCAAACTAATGTACTGCAAAATGGTGAAATAAAACATATTTCTGATGTTTTGTACGTCCCTGGTATGACAAGGAATTTGTTGTCTGTCGGTGCTCTAGCTGACAAAGGCCATCTTGGTATCTTTAGTGCATGTCAATGCTTGTTCGTAGAAAAAGACCATTCTCACGAAATTGTCTTGCAAGGAAAACGCATCAAGTCTACAGGCCTATATAACCTAGATTCTAGATCAAATGAGTCTCCTCTAGAAATTAATAGTGTAGAATCAGATGAGATTGCTAGACTCTGACATAGACGACTTGGTCATCTTAATTATCATAGTCTTCATTTTCTTAGTAATAGTAATAAGGTTTTGGGAATGCCTAGAGTTCATCTCCTTTCAGAAGTCTGCAAACCGTGCCTACTAGGAAAACAACACCGAGAGAGGTTCCCTCGCAATAGTGAACAGAGAGCTAAGAGAATACTTGAATTAGTGCAAACCGATCTTTGTGGACCCCTCCCTGTCGCATCTTTATCTGGTTCTAGGTACTTTATGGCCATTACAGAGGACTATAGCAAGTTCACATGGGTGTATTTTCTCAAAGAGAAAAGTCAAGCCTTCAGTTGTTTCAAAGATTTCAAGGTCATAATAGAAAAATTGACTGGTCAATTGATAAGCTACCTACGGACAGATAGGGGTGGTGAGTTCATTTCCACTGAATTCACCAAATTTTGCAAGAAGGAAGGGATTCAGCGGCAGCTCACCCAGTCCTACATGCCACAACAAAATGGAATCTCTGAGCGGAAGAACAGAACATTGCTGGAGCATGCTCGAAGTCTCTTACTGGAGAATTCTCTTCCAAAGTATCTCTGGACTGAGGCAGTCAATTATTCGGTCTATCTCCTTAATCAATCTCCTACCCGTGCTAACTCTGGCACTACTCCCTATCAACGATTTTCAGGTATGAAACCGGATATTTCCCACCTAAGAGTATTTGGGAGCAAATCGTTTGTCCACGTTGATAAACATCAAAGGGATAAGCTCGATTCAAAGTCCATTGAATGTGTTTGGGTGGAATATGATATTGTCACGAAAGGGTACCGTTTGTTTAATCCAACTACTCGCAAAATTCTTATCAGCAGGGATGTTCAATTTATTGAAGTTGACAATTTTTCTCTAGAAGAAATTCCTCCCAAACTGACCTCCAACGATCCAACAGTTACAAGCACGAATCTGCCCACAGTATTCCATCATCCACTTATAGATTCAGGGGAGGCTCCATAATTGCCTACATCTCCGCCTGCCATCGACTTGCATGTTGATATTCCTATCCATGCACCAGATGCTAAGGAGACACCTCAAACTGGCAGTTCCCTGAAATTACGTGGAGAGGAGGCAGCTGCAGCCTGCTCCTACTCTTGCACCGGTACGATCAGGTCGAGAACGGAGAAGGCCAGCTCATCTGCAAGATTATGTCAATGTGGCGGAGACAACGATGCTTGAGCCCACGAATTATGCTGAAACAACTTCAATTTCTGGCTGGCAGACTGCCATGGATCAGGAGATGGCCTCCATTGAAAATAACCACATGTGGAAATTGGTTGATCTCCCCCCAGGAAAGCGTCCAATCACAGCTAAGTGGGTGTACAAAGTGAAGAGGAAAGCAGATGGCTCCGTGGATAAACTCAAAGCTCGTCTTGTCGCTCGTGGATTTGAGCAAACAGAGGGTCTTGATTTTGATGAGACCTTTGCACCGGTGGTCAAGTGGGGCACTATTCGTGCTATCCTTGCTCTTGCTGCTCATGAAGGTTGGCCTGTCTTTCACATGGATGTGAAGACCACCTTCCTAAATGACGATCTTTAAGAAGAGATATTTATGGAGCAGCCCCCAAGCTATATTGCTATCAGATTTGAAATTAAGGTATGTCGATTATTTAAAGCTCTCTATGGGCTTAAGCAAGCTCCATGAGCTTGGTACTCAAAAATCGATACATATCTCAAGTCTCAGGGTATGCTAAAGAGTAATGCCGATTACAACCTGTACTACTTGAAGATTGATGGCAAAATGGTCATTCTTGTCCTCTACGTTGATGATCTCTTGTTTACAGGAAATCATGGGGAGAAAATTGCATGGATCCAAGAACAACTCTTGAAGGAGTATCAAATGACTGACCTAGGTATGGCGGCCTTGTACTTGGGAGCGGAGCTTGCTCACACTCATGCATGAATTTTCATGTACCAACGCCAGTATGCAACCAAAATGCTTGAGGAATTCGGCATGATGGATTGTAATCCACACAGGGTTCCTATGATTGAAGGGCTTAGATTGCTTTCTGACATGGATGCGCCTCAAGTGGAACCAGCCCTCTACCGAAAAATGGTTGGGAAACTGATATACTACACAAACATCCCGACCTGATTTGGTCTTCTCAGTTAGCACGGTGAGCAGATTTATGTTTTGAGCCTCAGGAACCTCATCTAGAGGCAGTGAAGCACATCTTCAAATACATTCGGGGAACTCTGGACTACGGCATTATGTACCGCAAAGGCTCGAGCAATGAATTGAATGGCTATGCGGATGCTGATTGGGCATGCGACCACAACCAGCGCCATTCCACCAGTGGATATGTCTTTCTCATTGGCGATAGCGCCATAACCTGGTGCTCCAAGAAACAGTCTACGGTGGCACTATCATCTACGGAGGCAGAATATCGGGCTCTTCCTAGTTGCCAAATAGGCAACTTGGCTAAGGAGAATCCCGGAGGAAATCGGAATCTTGGGAGAAGGATCGACCACTCTCCTATGCGATAACCATAGTATCGCCAAAATTGCCAGAAACCCTGTATTCCATGCAAGGACGAAAAACATTGAAGTGCACCACCACTTCATACGCAAGAAGGTTGAAAGTAAGGAGATTGATCTAATCCATGTGCCAACTTGCGAACAAGTTGATGATATTTTCACAAAGCCATTGGGCCAGATAAAATTGGAGAAGTTTAGAGAGAGTCTTGGAATGTCTGGTCTTTGACATCTTGAAAGCAGGCTGTATGAGGACTGAGGGGGGATGTTGAATCTTTAGTGCAACTAGCTAGTTATTGTTTACTTTGTTAAATCACCAAGTGCAGTGTTTACTTGTCAGTCCTCGGTACTCAACTAGTTTCCTGTAGCATTAGTTAAGCCTACTAGCTAGATGTTACACAGATGGTAGCTAGATGAGCAGCGGTGCACCGCCACCGTCAACAGTTACTCCACCGTCATCTCTATGTAATTCTTTCCTTAGTTGTAGGTGATCGTGTGATTAGTTAAATAGTGCCCGGTGCTGTCGTTCCGTATTCTCTCGTCTTACGATCCTCGAGCTGCTGTAGTCAGCTAATTCTACTCTGCATACGTGAAAGCCACTGCGACGACACATGGAGTCCGAGTGGAGTCCCTATGGCAACTCATCCCAAACAACGTGCCTGGAAGAGTGTTCGCCGCAAGGAAATGTCCCATTCTCAGGCCCTTTTCAGGCTTTTTCCAGTGATGATAGTCATCATGAAGTTGTTCGAGAATCTAAGAGGAGATTAGGAATGGACTTCAAAAGAGATTCGGAAGATAACTCACTTGCCAGAATCCACGGTCGTAGCAATACTCGAGATTGTGGAGACCTTAGAGGAATCCTTTGTGAGGATTAATATGGATGCAGACAAGATTCGCATTGTTTCTTTGCAAATGCGTGGGAAGGCCAAGGAGTGGTCGATCATAATGAAGGACAGATCAGGAGGGATGCGGATTCCATTAACACCTAGAAGCTTTGCCCAGGTATTAATGGAATCTGCATGCCGATCCCCTCCTGAAATGTCCTTTATTCTTATCCACCACTCTTTGGCCCTTCCACGCATTTGCAACAATGCGAATCTTGTCTGCATCCATATTAATCCTCACTGAAGAATTCCTCTAAGGTCTCCAAAAATAATAAAACCTTTGGAGTGCTTGCTACTGGCAAGTGAGTCTGCATCTTCGAATCTCTGATCTCCTCTTAGATTCTTGAACAACTTCATGATGATTATCCCGCGAAAAAGCCTGAGAATGGGACCTTTCCTTGCGACGAACACTCATGTTCATGACTGGTTGACTTATAGGCGGATCCGGCCACCACTCCTTGGCCTTTCCACACATTTGCAAGACCTGCATCCATATAATCATCACTAAAAAATTCCTCTCAGGTCTCCAAAAATGATAAAGCCTCTGCAGTCTTACTACGTCTCTAGGGTGTGGCGCATAAACTCATGCTTTCCCAGTTCCTCTATAATGGCGAAAACAGAGACCGAGGCTACAGTTGGTTGCAGGCCGTTGCAGGAATTCACTGAGTGTACTAACTAAATGGTCACTACAAGGTCGGCTCTAAGGATGGTGGGGAGACTTGGAAGTCGGTAGTTGTTTCAGCATGTAGATTTACGCCATAGTCAGCAAGTAAACCATTTTGTGATCCCTATGTGTGATGAAAATGGGCGGCGAGGTATTTTGGGGGAATTCATGTGTATAAGTGAGTGTGGGTTACTAGTGGGAGTACAGTCGAAGGGGACGGTCGCAGCAGTGCCCTGTCTTATAAGATACAATATGTTGGGTTCGCTTGTAGAAGTCAATGAACAGCCTCACATTTGTATTGTGATCAAGGTGTCAAGTGGGCACCAAATAGATCGTCTTTTGATTTCCAACCGTTACTCATATATCTACCCATTTTTCAGTCATTATACATTGTGTTGCGCACGAATTATAGCGTGTGTGCCCCGTTCCAAAGTACCTAATGGACTGTACATATAATGAATGTCCTCGTGTCTCCGGTGGGAGGTAGCTATGTGAATGCGGAATGCCAGCTTCAATGCGCTTATTGACAGTGCAAGATCGTTGTCACTAGAGCAAGCTAGCTGATCTCCAAATGGAAGAGATTCCATAGTATCATGTATTCCCGCAGCCGTTTCACATGAGAGAGTTCCAGAGGACAAAATTAAAAACTCTTGAAATTGCAGAATTGACGTTTAGATGGTTTATAGTTTCAAGAATCATGGAGCCCTAGAGTCAGTATGAATCTTTCTAGTAGCTGCTGGACCATGACATATAGTAAATGTTATGTTTGACGACTCATCCCGATCTCGAACGCTTTGTCAGTCATGATCCGATAGAGTGACTACTAGTGAGGCCTCATTGCTGAATCTACTATTAATCAAAGCTGCACAAGATAGGATCTAAGTTGAGGAAGCCAACCTAACGTTGCCATTTGAGTGAGAAAGTTCATTCTGCAGGTGGCCGGTACTCCAAAGGCAAGTTGACAGTGTGATCCCCACCTGCAGTTGGATTGGACCAAAAGCGGTAGTACCAACATATATCTATGAAAAGCACCAACAAAGGCTTCGGGAAAGAGGTGATGTGAAGGCACCTGTAAAGATTTCCACCGGAAAGATCAGCTAGAACTGCTACGGAGGACTTTCAGCGATCTCCCTTGAACCATGTGATTCGCTTTCTGTTGAGTAATTTGTTATCTGGAATGGTTCTTGAGGAGTCTGTAACATCCGAGTTTCCACAATCAGCGAGGACTTTTACATACAATTTTGTCAAGCACGTACATCTGGATCTAGTCATATATCATTGAATCCGCTATTTACACCTGGTCAGGTTAAGTAGATTATAAAATTCCAAAGTAAGATTTAGATCCAACAAATTTCCGTTATTAAGCCACGTGGCAACATAAAATGAACAGAGTCTCTTCAAAGGAATTTCAAAGGAGGAAGTAAGAGGCTGACTTTCTAAGAATTTTTCGTGGGCGTAGACGTGGGGTCCCAAGTAAAGCTTGTCCAATGAGATATCCCTGCTTGTCGCGTTCTCCAAGTCGGACTGCAAAGAAAATCCAGAGAGATGCTTACTTTCATGAAAGTGTACCCAGCAAACAAAGGTGAGGCCACTGCAGCTTCTAGTTGAGGGCCTAGACCTCACGGCCGTTTTCAAAAGGGAAGTTCCATCGATCACAGGCCTGTTAAGTGCAAAAAACTCTGCTAAGAGCAGCTAGTTTTCTAGTTCGTTTCATACGCTTCCAATGTGAACTACATATATTTGGAAGCCCCAAACGAGCAAAGTTGCCAGGATTAATTACTCCAACCTAATTAATCAAGAAGCTCAAAAAGAAGGTGCACTTGAGGACTGCAGAAAGGTAGCTCACCAGCCGGTAGACTCTAGCAATCTTCAAGTAGGCCTTTGAGCTGATGAAAGGTCGAAGCACGTTCAGTACTACCTGTACATACAGACATATGGGTCACATACTACTGTTTACTGGACTCTCCTTTCTGAAGAGGGATCATACACCAATAGAGTCAGACCACCAGGAACCTCCACGAGGACACTCCAATCAAGTCAAGTCCAGCTAGTCCCAACCATGTGAAATGGTCACCTTTACGAAAAGAGTAGGATGGATGAAGACAACTCGCTGGATGTGCTTTTTATAGAGGTACGGTAGCTTGCGGTATACGTCCAAACACCACCATGTCGGAATCTGCAGAACAGAATGGTATGATCGACATGTGAAGAAGTTTGTGCTTCTAGGTGCTTCTGTATATAAACTTTTAGTTATAACGTTATAAGTTATAACCCGTGTAGTCAAGTACTAGTGAAGCCTACAAATCACCCCAATAACGTCTCGCCTTAGGAAATATGAGGAAACTATACAACGTCCTTGAGGGCCATGGTACAAAGTATAACCACCGTTCTAACTAGTCCACGCCAACAACTAGCCACCACAGCAAGTGCTATAATTTTCAAAAGACTCTCTAATAAGGGGACTGGTGGCCTCGTGTAGAGAAAGAAAGAAAAAGTTTTTAATGGTCCATAGGACATGGGGCCATAAGGCCCATGGATGTCCAGGGTAGGATGTTCAAACCAAACCAAACCTAGAAAGCTACGAGGCACTTGTTCAAAGCTCATCAAGACCTCCGCTGAAGACTGGAACCTCTACAGACACAAAAGTATCGGAGCGAGCAGATCTTGCAGTATGCAGGAAAGGAACAAATTACACATAGAGGCGAGGTTTGTTTCCGCATCCTGTATATTGCAGCCCAAATTGCTTGTAACCGGCCTATCGGTTTTTCTCTCAGCTAGACCATTTGCCCCTAGCCAACACGGAAGGCGCGGAGGGACCGAGTGAGGGCTGTTGAAGATTCTCCGAGAGGTAGAATGCGGGTATGTATCCTGGAAACTATCTCTGGAATTTGAGAGCGGGTGTGAGTTGTCGCTCTGTGCCCTATCCTTGTTGCACATATAATTTCTTGAGGTCTCCTCTACCCAGCGTGTTCCTCTAGTTCCTCAGATAAGGAATTTATAACATCCACGAAAGCCAAAGAGCTCAGGAGAGAGAAAGACAGAGCACAGAGCACGGGTATTATCTTTGATCGAGACATGTTTACCTCCTTCTGGTAATCACCTTTGCGTGGATTAGGGGACATCACAAAAACCAAATGGTATTCTCCGGATTCCACTATTGGCTCCATCCTTTCTGCAAGTCAAACCCAACCATCAAGGCAGATAAATTGACATGGGCTTCACCGGCCATGTCAGATGGACCTTGGCCCTTCAAACCCAATCGTCCGGAGGTTCAATCATGGACATCTTAGTTATTTCAGGACTATAGATTCCACATTATGTAGATGGTAGTCAATGATCTCAAGGAATATTATTAAAACATTTACACAATCACAACCATCACAAATTTCAGTCTATATTAATTGCAGACCGTGGAACCCGTACAATAACACATGCATCAATACATTCACATACACAGACTTGGTTGTTCTCAAAAGACCATGTACCTCGAATGTGACCCAAAGCTGCAAATCGCATATATGGGGGTGGACAGCAGCTCACATCAATTACCACTGCAAAGCATAACGCACATACAACAAGTTCGCAAGGCCGATACACAGTAAGATGTTAATCTTGACACTTCGATTGATATGTGCAATCTTGACCAAAGTCAGGGCTCACGAATAAGCTGGCATGTACCAGGCACATTATGTAAAACCTCCCACTCAAACATATAGGATTAGCACTCCTGAATTGATTCCTAACAAAGAACTTTGCATGCTAGCCTGGGAATCTATAGTTTCTAGGTACGGGAAAAAAATGAAGCCTTAGTACCTATAGGTCGTCCCCGCGCATCTCGTCCACATATTTGTATGAGTCCCCTGATAGAGATCACGTTGCTTGAAGTCAGAATGTCATCATCACATGCAGGTATGTGGGGAATCTCCTGAAACCTTTCCTCGTTGCTTCTCAAAATGTCATCCGAGAACTTTTCAGAGTCTGCAAATGTAAATTCATGTTTATCTCAGTGTTAGCTTAGGGGAATGGATTCATAAGTTGTATTGAACTCAAGCACTCATGTCATTCCACATCAACTCTACCTTTGCTGCACATGGTGAGTTTGTGTTCCAGAAACTCCGATCAGGATCTTTGGCCGTAAGCAACTTTACACAGATCAAAGAGATACTGGAGATCTATCAAAATTCAGTTCTCTATCCAGACGTTTCCCCACCCTTCAGGTGTCCAGATTTTTGCATCAACTTAGTGATACAGTACTTAAGGCTCTGTTTTCTTATGGAACTTTGCAAGGCCAAAATCAACTTTATATGTAACATAAAACTAGGTTCGACTGAGTGCTGTAACAGGCATTGAATCGTAATAACCGTGGCCCCCGTCGAGCTCTCGTCCCGGGCTTCCCGTCTTTGGGCCCCTTAATTTCTCTGTTCCTTCGAGGTCTGTGTCACAAAGCTTCGGGGAGGAATTTTGATTTGAAGGCTAGGAGCGTACCAGTAGAGGACGGAGTGGAAGCAGGTGACGTTGATGTTCCTCTCAAGTACAAGGACCGCATTCGCGGTATTTTCAAATTGCTCCATGGATTTGAGATTTGTTTCTTCGCAGCATCGACCTCGATTACTTCAAAGGATGCATCGATTTCTGCATCTTTTGAGAAATTATACATTCTAGGCACAAGTCCAAGTACCTCCTTCTTGGAGTGCCAATCTTTTGCAACTTTTTCTCCGTTACTGCTTGACTCCGTATCCGAGTCAGAGTCGTGACTCCAGTCGGAGGAGGCTTCTTTGAAATCCACCTCGTCCTCAACACGTATTGCCTCAAGAGGATCCATTCCGTGTACCTTGATGACGCCAGTATCTAATGGCCTCCTGTCTTGTAGTTACATTCACCCAACAACCAGGAGATTGGGTGGCCCTGGATTGAAGAAAAGATTCTGCTAAATCCCTTTGACTTTCGCCCAAGAATTGGGTCCAGTACAGCTGCAACCCGTTGAAGAAGCTTCTGGACCACTGCAATTGACAAAATGTCTTGGACGCCTCAGACGGTAGTGGGCGAGCATACTCAATGCGCCAGAGGCTGTGCAGAGCCACGATTTTCTAAGAAATATTGTACAGTTGACAGGTTAACTAAAAATACATGATTTAACTTGCACTGTGGATACAAATGTTCGCAGGGCACATCTTAGCCTGTAAGTATTTAAAGCAATACTAGTCCCAGATTCCATGTGCAGGCAATCAAACATTTCCCCAATCCTCAACTAACTTAAATGATGATCTGGCACATTTATCTTTCTCTTTCCTAAATCCCGTAGTAAATGTTGAAAAACTATCTCAAAACTATCTCCAAGTGAGCTAATAAATGATCACTGCCCAATCAACAGGAATTCGTTCACTTACCGTTGACAGTATGAGTGAAAGGTCAGAGGACAAAAACCCTTGAGCAGGCAATGTGAGTGTGTGTGTCTCTTGGTATAATGCAGGCAGTACAATCAGAACCGCATGTGCTCTACATGGTTCCAACAATGACACCAAGCTGACAGCATAGATTACTTTCTTTCGTTGATCACTGGCTGAGGCTTAAAGCTATTCTGAATCAATAACACGCTATTTATCTTGCAAGCTTACATCATCCAATGATAGCAAAGCATAGTTCGTTTTGGCTAATTATGTAATTGTGTCACGATGTCTCTGCTTTTCTCCGTCACGTACGTTCCTCTAATGTGACTGTCTTGCCTACCAGGGAATTGACCAATGCATTCATATTTTCTTAAAAGATGTAAAGTTGATAGGAATTGAGATCTTACTAGTTAATGCAGCACATTGACTAGCCGTCGGGAACTCATTGGAGGAATCGATGGTTGACAATTACGTACTTGATTCTGAGCCACTTCGTATTTCCATCGAATGAATCCTGTCCTAAATCTTCCCTGCACGAAACTGTTTCTGAAGGAGATGTAAAGTTTGATGAATCTATTGGTAGTCCACTCATAAACCTTCAATACGATGTGCAGGAGTTCAGGTGCAGCAGGTGTGCCGGAGGAAGATGGCCTTAATGTAAACCATACATGTACAGACCTGTAGAATGTCACCAAGAATAGGTCTGCGATTGCATGATGACCATGATCTGCCTGCACTCATCAAACAGACAACCAGAATCTGAGATATAAATCCTTAAAGACTGCGGCTTCAGATCTCCTTCGGATCCATACATATACACAAACGTTATGCCTCAGAAGAACGAGAAACAACTGGTTGACCAGTCGGAACTACTCTGGCGATCACGACATCCAACATAAAACTAACATTAGTAAAGTGCTCAGCAAAAACAAGAGACGGACGAGCTGGCCACGGCAAACTCGAGAAAATGCTACTAAAACTTCAACACACTCAGGGAGAGAATGCAACTGCTCACCGCGCATCTAAGACATGAGAAAGAAAACGTACACGTTTCTATCTCTTATATCACTCCAGTTTGAGGTGGAAATCGCTGCAGGCACTCTCTCTGCTATAAGTTGTCGGATGTTCAAGATCGTACAAGATCAGGATAACAGGAAACCATTTTAAACTCAATCCGATGACCTGCAAGTTAGTTCAATGAGTACATATTGTCGAGCGATGTATGAGTGAAACAGCGTCGATCAGCAATCGTCCAGGAAGCAGGTACCAGGCACCGAGGAGAGGAAGTTCGGCAGGCTCCCTGCCACGTGTGAGGAGGCACTATATTAATATTACCACTCCACACGTCCGACTAAGAAGAAGTGTCGTGATCATCATACGGTTCTTTGACGTGAGCAGAGGGAAAACGTCAAACTTAGCCAAAACCAAAATTCTCTCTGGATTACTCCACGCACTCTGTAAGCGGAGCCAAGCACCACGATGATCTCCTGTGGCTGCGCCACATGGGATGGCCGGTGAAGAATGAAAGAATAGGTCAGAGGTCACTTGCCACGTAGAGAAGGCACAGACATGCGAGGGTTGATCGAACGTGGGACCCTTTTGACGAATTCTTCTCGAGGTGTTTGAAGTTCCGTAAGTATCCCAAACGTTGCTCGAGTTTGATGCGCATTAGACTCCAATGAAGGCAATCTAAGATTACAGTCCCCAGCTTCTTCAAACTGCCACCACCATTTCTTGGATTCAATGTTCAGTTGCTTTCTAATGTGTGAACGATACGTGGTACCTTGAAGATTAACTGACTTGTTTGTCGGTTACTGAAGACCTGTTCTGTGGGATAAGCACAATGGTCGGTTAGTGGTAGCCCACCTTGTAGCAAAGCAACCCTTGCACAATATTCGTGCCGCTAACTAGTGTGGGGGCACATAGTTACCCTGTTGTATATTTTTAACAAAAAAAATTCCCTTGTCCATACGCCATGAGAGCATTGCAGTGAATGCATCCTTTGTTGCAACCAACTAAGTCAGGCTCGTGGTCGATTGTAAGATGAGTAGAATACTACGGTAGATGTGGGTCTCGAGCTCGACGTGGAGCATGTGTATAAACTATAAACGTGCTGAGAGTCCAATAGCATTCGAACTTGCGGGGAACCTTGGTTTGCTTCATTCCTTTGTTTCATGGGCGAACTGATTACAAGTTTTTTGATCAACTGTCTGCTCCGATCACAAGGAGATCTGAACAAAACCTGCGGGCAAATAGTTTATGATCATCCATTACTTATGATCTCAGAAGTTTCAGGGGTGCCCTTTAAATTTCACACTTTTTCCAGTGCAGGTCTTTTCAGGGTTGCCAGGGGGGTAACGACTGTTCGTTAGAGACACAGGGCCCTGCTAAGTGGTAAACGAAATGTGGAAAAAAAGTTTTCTCCGATCTCAGGGGTGGTGTCGAAATAGCTCCATGTATGGCCAGCCTGCAATTAAAGATGATGGGAAATAGTTGCATGCCATTCATCTTTGCATCCGGAAGGACTACTACCTTCTGGGGGGTGTAGGCCTTCCAATGATGCACTGCGCCATGGTCACCTAAGCCACCTCCCAAAGGACTAGAGAACCTCCAGGTCTCCCCACATAAGAAGATCGCTTCAGACCTCATTTATAGCTAGGCTGGCTACATGATGGGCACCATCCAACATATGAATGCACAACGGGTTCAAGGAGGCCTTCTGCTGTAACTACTCGCCATTTGTTGGATGCAAGCATCTCAAAATTTGTCTAAGATCAGCTGAATGCTATCGCCCCTTCACAAGCTCCAAACTGGTGCAAAGATGGTGGTCCAACACCTCATCCAAACAAAGCTCCAGAAGAGGCCTCATACTAGGTAGTGTATCACCGCTTCGACATGTAATTCTATATGTAAGACCACACTTTCTCTAAGCAAGGAATTGTCTCTGTAGCTGACATGAGTCTGCTGCTGTCAGATGCTCCAGTTCAGCCTCCACCTCAGCCTCAAGTTCTGCCATCAGGTCCCCTGGATGTATTGATGGCTGCACTGTAGATATGCTCCTTACAGACTTAAAGTCTTCACTAAGCGTTTGCTCAGGACCATCTTCATTGGTTGCAGTAAGAGATTCCCACCCAGTGTACTGAGTTGACACTTTTGATGTCATTCTTATCTGCCTGCTTTAAACAAAGGGTACACTGCTGATTTGTGTGTTGCAGGAAAATGTCATGCAGAGACTGAAAAACCATAAGCCTGATGACCTCCCCCGATCTTTTCCCCCTTTTTCATCTCCTTCTCCCTTTCTCTCCTACCAGGTTTCCAGAAGATATTAGCTCCAAAAGTTCCCATGTGTTGGAAAGCTTAGGAAGGCTCCAAGAAAGAGAAAGGAAGCAGTACCACTTTCCTTCCGGAATGCCCAACCTCTGTTTGCATATTTCACCCCAAGGGAGACACCAAAACTCCAAATCTGAACCTCAATATATACAACAACTACTTCAGCATCTGTCCAGTCTTTGGACACTTGCTGAAGACCTTGCATACCCAGCTTCCTCCAGGACGCTTATCAGGCCAGGGTGGCTCTCACTGTGCATAACCAAAAACGCATTACAGTGCTCTTTCTTTGAGCTAAACTGTACATCTCTCTCACTACTAGAAGAACAACTGCTTTGTGTTGTGCTGCAGCTCTTCAGGAGAACCGCAACACCCACATGAACCTGCATGAAATGAGCAACATCAAGGACCTCACCTCCACTTGGTGAATCTCGGTGTTTAACTCCTGCTGCGTTTTGTCTTTCGAACGCGTTTTGTACTTCAGTTTCGTTCACAAAGACCAGGCTCTTAGAAACTATGCTCAAATGTGCAGGTTTTCATTTGCTTGGTGGGCTTACACGTTTCCCATGACCGCAGCTGCCATCGCCGCAATCCACTATTCTCAGGAAGCTACTTGTCAGCTCAGGTCCTGGCATTAATTCGTTCTTGCACCTCATCTGTCACATATTCTTGTTAACAATCCAGCATGCATTTTTCTCTTGCTCTTTTCCCGAATGACCTGGCCATAACGATCACTGCCCAAAAGTCAAAAAGAATACACAGGTTGTGTCATTATTGAGTGCCAGTAACGTGTCCGGGATGTGTATGAGTGGCAAGCGCTCCTCGCCACCTGCGGCATTCTCTGGACGTGGTCACACTACTGGTGATCTCTTTATTCTTCCATCGCTTGTTTATCGCTTACATCGTATGCATCTGTTGTGCAGGTCCAAGTTTCTTGGAAGGGCCAAGCTTGCGAATTTTACTGTAGAGGGTATTTTGTTTGAGTCATTTCCACTTGCACTGGGGCGGCAGCTTCTTGAGAAACCGCCTCTGAATCAAAATGAGCTAGACTGGAGGTACGATCTTAAGACGGAATGATGTCTGTGGCTGGCTTCATAGAAGTGAACGTGTGTGTGTTTGAGAAAGATGCTGACCCTGCAAACGTTGGCTTGCCATACCTTAACGGCCATTGACCCAGTGGGATACTAACCCTGGGCCCATGTGACAAACTGTGTAGGAACCATCTCTGGAATCGCCCTAAGCCTGCCTGCGCTGCTAAGGTTCATACGACGATCAATTTCTGAACAGTGAAATGGATATTTATGTGCAGAGCATGGGCTTCACACTCTTTGTGCACCCACGTTTCTGGTCAGTGAGAAGGTATTCGAAGTCCACACTGGAACATTATGGCGCCGTGGTTTAGTTCGGATCCCTGTGGTATGGTTTGTGGCCCAGTGTGCAGGCGCAGTGTGTAAGTAACTACTCAGCCCTGTGGGTAGTTGGCCTGCAGGCCTACTGCCCCCCTCTCTACAGATTGCTTGTAGACAATGTTGACAATGAGCTAGTGCAATTTTTGTAGAACAAGCTTAGGGTGTGCTGGTTTTCCTACCGGACACATACGTCTGCAGTTGCACGGGCCAATGGGCACGATTTTGAGGTGCGAGACTTGTTTTCGCTGATGCTGGGCGCCTTCGTGTCTGGATTGCGTTGGACAGGCGCCCAGATGCTCCTTCAGGTCAGAATCTTTAAAGTGGTATTTCGATGGAATGCTTCATGCGCGGGAATCAGTCAAGGTGTATAGGTGATAACACCACCAACATGGTCGCTGAACCAACTGTGAGATGATTGAAAAGCTCATTGATAAGGTAGTTTTGCAGATGATGAACCATGTATGGGATTTCAGTTTGATCTTCAGAACGGTGTGATGTGAGGTGCCCACTTACCAACTGTAGTTCTCTGTGTATGTGGGTACCCTTGGCGGGAATGTCATGGCAACGCTTTGGCAGAAAGAAGGTCTATTCTATTTCCTCCTCTCCTGGTGCATGCTTTGGCCACATCTATGTCAGCATTTAACACGCACGCACCACATTTCTATCACACTCGTCTTAATTTACAACCACGTCAAAGGATGTGGCACTGTTTTGACTGCTGCTTTTCAGACTATGTGCAGGGATTTTCATCTCACATAGATTCCAAAGGCTTTTTTACCATTGTTGCATGATAATGTGTGTGTACTTGAAATGCGGGCCTAGATCTCATTTGTTTCGCATTGTATTCTTACACTATTAATGACATAATGGTGTGGCTACAGGTGGCTGATTTTGGACTATCCAAAGAGGATAGTACAGATTCCACAGCATCAGGTGTGAGGGGAACATTTGGATATGTGGACCCTAAATATGTGACCAAGGGAGAAAAGTGATGTGTATAGCTTTGGAGTGCTACCAACGACTACCGTGTGAACATGTAGGTCCTGCTGCAATCTATGCAATTTCTGACAGATTTTTTTCATGCTTTGGTTGAACAAGCAAAGTGGAAGTTGGGTTTGGGCAACAATCAGTTTTGCTGCTGGTTGCCAGCATCTTTGAAGGTCTCTGAGCACTTGTGAGAAACATGAACAATTGTTTTTCCTAATTACATAGGCTGGCCTGCAGAAATCTGCCAAAAATTTCTTTTAAAATCAGCAACATGGTTTTACGGGTACATGCTCCTGTCATGGCAGTTTAGTCCCGAATTAGTAGTTCAAACCAGTAGTTTGCCGTGGTATCAACCGGCATGCGCACCACCCTCGCCAAGCCTTGGCTATGTTGAGGCATGCATGATTAAGGTCTCTATCAAGGCTAGGTCCAGTCCTAAAGTTTCTCTGGTTTTTATTCTCTTTTTTGTCTGCTGTCAAGAATCGTTTCAACAGGTTATGCAAGTAAAGCTTTCGTTGAACTGCAATTTCAAGCCACTATCGATGGGTTTTTGTATGTGACAAACTGGTTCCAAATATCAATATCCAATATCAAATTTCCAATATGCAATCTCCATTTTATGATATAATGTCCAGCTTGTATTCTCATCGGAGAGGGACCCTGTATTCACCAACTGTATTATATTGGTGGAGTAAGCTCCTCACAAAGGTATCCCTCTTCTTCTGCCCAAACAGTGTGCGGGCCAAGGCTATGTAATGAGGCCATTGGCTTTCCTATATGAACTTTTTTGAACCTATTCTGAGTTTGCAAGAAGTGGAACTATTTCCTTGGTGGGATACAGAGGGAATTGTGAATCCGAAACACAATGCGGCCACGAAGTGAAGTAGGATCTGTGATATTGTTCAATTCGAAAGACGAGGATGATCGTTGGATTCCATGAAGGTGGAGAGTAACTCTTGGGTAGCATTGATGCCGGGTAAAAGAGGCGATCATGCTAAAGATTCATCGAAGCACGGCGGAACTTATACAACAGAGGGGGCGTATAAGGCGAAGGTGCTGAAGTTTCATTTCGAAGGTGGATCCACAGTGGTATCCAAAATCTATGTTCAACATGCTTACATGCAACGGCAACTCAATTTGCCTCCAAATGCAGCTTTTGGCAGAGGCGCTTGCAATTGTAAGATGTCTAACTTTCCTCAGAAGTTTACATTATTTGTTATCAAGTTCACCTTGTATTGTGCACAGTGGAACAGCAATATGATGAGGGTGGGGTTTTATTGCAGACCTATACCTTTCCACTTTTGAAGATTGGATTGATCCGAAGAGTATAATGGATGTTCTGTATGTGGTGCACGCCGAAGTAGGTGAGGCTTGCAGTGGAAATCGAACGCACAAGGAGCTTCTGCAAAATCATGTGTACTTCTATAATGCATTTTACACCCCACACAATGGTAGATTTGAGTTTGGAACAGCGCAGCCGATCCCTCTTCCTGGTTTTAGTGACCCAGCTTGGCCGTTACCGGACATGGTGACCAGTGAGTCTTTCAGACTTCAGTTGCGGTCTGATTTCTTATCCTCTATGAAACCCAAAACAGAAAGCAAATCAACCCACTTACAATGGTTTATGCCCATCGGAGTAATGGTAGATCTATTTTCCGTGGCCAGCAATATCTCTAAGAGCAATACCATGTTCACTTTCAAAGAACCATGTGAGAAGTTGTTGGAATCACTGATGGATAGTGGATGGGATACAAAAATCACCATTGGAGCAGATGTCATTAGATGTGTTGTCGATCCTTCAACACTGAGATTCAGATATCACATTGGCCGATCTGCTTTATACGCCACATTTCAATTCAATTGGCAACGCATGATATCCGAAAACAAATGGGAGACGATGGATCAGGTTCAATCTGTGGAGATGGTCAGCTTCTGTTGTGAATATTAAGCAAGACAACAAGAAATTGAGGTTGGGCGATAGTGGTCAATGTCAAGCATTCGACATGAGATTGCGATTGTTTTTGGTTCAGACATTCCTGAGGACTTCATCATCTTGGTGGATGAGGATAGGATCGTCCAGATAGGTATGTGGAATTTGGTATGTGAAATCATGGTAATCCATTCACAGCTTCAAATGTTATGACAGCTTCTGACAAATTTACATGTTTCTTGTTGACAGGTAAACGTCAAAAATGAGAAGAAGTACACAGCTGCCGATGTGCTACCTCCGAAACAACTACGACTTGTGGCAAATTAATCCTGATGTGTAGCCTTAGAGTTAGGGTTAGTCCATGGGCCACAAGATAATGGTGACATTCGTAACATTTGTAATATTTGGTGACATTTAGCCTTACAGTTGGGGCTGTGGCACATTAGGATAAGATTATGTGACATTTTAGATAACATTTTCACCTTTGTTATGTGAATAGTACGACGTTTCAAACCCTAGAACTTGTGGCTCAGTGGGACAATCATGGGGAAGGGTGTATGACCAAAAAAATTATCTTTGTTGTGCAAATAATATTATAATTCGAACTCAGGACCTTGCGATTGGTATTGCGTTGAGGGATGCCATGGTAACCAAGAATGTTGCAATAATCCATTGACAACCTAGAGACTTTATTTGTACTTAACCAATAAATAAATAAAAAATGATGTACTCTTGGAAAGTACTTGTAACTTTCTTTGCACTTAATGCTTAATGCGATTTTAAGCTCCAGTTTAGTCAAGTTGCACTTTCCAGATTAGATTGAATGGATGGATGTTTGGGTCTTGGCTGGGTGCACAGATTGAGCATCCATGCATCATCAGTTGAACAAAAGTATTACCTTTATTATGTGAGTTGAACAAAAAGTACTACCTTTATTATCTGAGTTGTTCAGTGATTCGGACCGAGGACCTTCTATTTGGCGATGCATTAAAGAATGTCTTGATAACCAAGAATGCTTTGATGATCCGTTGAAAACATCAAAACTTTCTATACACTTATACTGAAGTTTAGATGAGATTGAATGGATGTTTGGGTGTTGGTTTGGTGCACAGATTGATCTGGGGTCTTGCTTCTCTATGCATGCTTCCATTTTGTATGAGTCTGGTTTGTAAATGTGAAGGTTAGTTGACAGGTGAGTTGTTTTTCACACTCTGTTACGTTACTTCAGGCCGCGACGACTGTCCCGCCTCCTGAGCAGCAAGTCTAGGCAAGATGAAGCTTTCGAGCGATGAGGAGATGGAACATGCGAGCATGGATGACATGAAGGACTCAACAAATGAGGACTTGGAGAACTCTTTGGGCAAAGATATCTTTGGGCATTTGGTCTTGGTCTAGGTATGTTTATATGTACTGTACAAAGAGCACTGTACAAGGAGAAGAAGCGGCAATGGCTGCAGCTTCAAGTTCAGGCTCAACCCCAAGCATAGCTGATATTGTGTTCCCATTTCAAAGAAGTTGAACCAGGTAATAGCAAAACATTCCAGTGCTCAGTGTACAGCGGTGATGCTCGGGAGAGCGGTGCTTCGTAGGAGAGCGGGTTAGGGAGACATGCTTATCGATCTTTTGCCTCTCAAATTTTAGTCTTTTTTTCTTCTAATTGGTGCTTCAGCGTGGGCAATAGCAGTTACGGGCCCCTTCTGACGCACACTGTCGATGTTATACTACGGTGTCACTCTCACTTGTAGCCCTGATTTGGGCAAGGGCTGGAGGCAGCAACCTGCACCTTATAAGGAGATTAAGCCTTTCTTTGCAAGCCCAGAACTGTAAGCAAGCCTAACTCTAAAGTGCAAGCCCATAAACTGGGTGAGGTTTACCTTGACACCCTCAACTCCAACCACATACTTGTCTCAGACAAACCCTAGTTGTGAATTCGTTCAAGGTGCCTGATATTACTGGAAGGTGTCATACCAGGTTCATCAAGAGTAGTCATTCTGCTGAGAGGTGAAAGCAACCAGTCTTCTTTGTAGTGTAAGGTTGGATGACAAAGTATATTACAGGACAGGATGGAGGAAATAAGGGATGCTGAATGGAGGATGGAGGAAGAACTTGTTGTACATGGGTGGACAAGACTGTGAAGGAACGGGTGATGAGTGAACTTACAGTTTCTACTTTGAGTGACTTGATTCGAGGTACACCATTGTTCCCTCCTTTTCTACATTGGTTGTGGTCTGATGGAGATGATGACAGACAACTAGTTGAGCAATTTCTTTGTTTTGTATTGTCTTGGAGCCTAGTTGCACTAGGCCTTCTGGTTACAATCCACCAAAGTATGATGGTGATGTAACCAAACGCATGCACTTCTGGAGGCTTGGCTTGGTGGATCCATAGAAGCTGGAGATACTCACTTTTGATGGTCTTGGTGATGTCCTCAGTGAGAGAGCTGCTTGCACATGACAACATGAGGGAGTTGCCCGCAGGCTATTGCTGAAGAAGCTCGAGCTGAGGCTGAAGTTGCCAAGAAGTAACTGCTCTGACACAAACCAAAAGCCATAATTTGTTGATGAGGTACTAATGTTGCAGGTATAGTTAGGTCTATAGGTAGCTTGTGTTTACATGTAAGATGTTGATGAATAAGGTATATGTTGAAGATGTGCATCCCTCACCTACAGGACCTAGGCTTGGTTCCATCGCAGTTTTGTCAGCTCGCAACGGATGATGCGGGCACCTGTGAAAACATCAGCACGTACACCAATTACTACAGCCACAGCAAGGGCAGAGTTATCAACCCTCGTGGGTCTAGCAATGAGTTACTAGGAGTTACTATATCAATGGTATAGTATCTGGTAGTGTCTGGTATCAATGGTATAGAGTTACTATGTCAGCCAGAGTTACTATATCAATGGTTCAGATCCTTGACTTGAAACACAAGCAAGAAGGGTGAGGAGAGAAATGGAAGTGAAAGGCTATGTGAAAGGCTATGTTTGTAAATGTGTTAATCCCTTCAATTTCACAAGGTTAAGTAAAAAAAACTAGAAAAACAAAACAACACAAAATAAAACAAGCAAAACAAAATATAGGAAACTACCGAATGTTGTTTACAACGCATGAAGTGGTGACTACGTTTAAACTTTGAACCTCATACTTGGGAGTCCGCAATTGGCTCCTCCGCTGACTCTTCAATCGGCTCTTCTACAATCGTCTCTTCAGAGTTTGGTACCTATCTACTGCCAACCCGAGTGCATCTTAATCGCCACAAAGCGTTGTGCGCTGCTGCGCTTGAGTTTAAGGATGTTGTACGTCGGGCTTGAATTGTCTCCTCACCTCTAAGGCTACCAATGGCAACATTCGATTGAAGGCTTTTGTTTCTGAATCTATGTTGAATGATCCTGAACCAGTGTTCATAGGTCTATACCAAAGGACTTTTCTTGCATTTTGTTCCAGCATGTTGAATATGATGCTGATATGCCGCTTTTGCCACGTGATGCGAATTTTCCATTCCTTGACATGACCAGACAAATAGGCTTCCATACCTTTCAACAAACCACGGGGTGCTTGACCAATTGGCAATACGTGCTGCAAATTATCAACTTAAACAATTAGCATTGTCATCTATGTTATTTTACTACAAGCATTCCAATCAACTTGAACAATTAGCATTGTCATCTATAAGTGCTATAATTGAAATGCAAAATTTTACTATAAGCATTCCAATCAATATCAAGGGAAGTTTTAGATACTCACAATATAGTGTGTAACTGGACCCTCCCCCCAACTCTTGATGAAAGCGCGTCCGAATTCCTCCACGCATTTCTTATATTCAACTTTTTGTCCACCGGTGAGTGTAAGGCCAGAAAGATAGGGTTATCAAATGCAACCCAACATGCTAATTGATTTCTCCTACATGCCCCATCTTGATGCAGTTCCTTGAATTGATTGCACGAAAGGTGTATCTCTTTCCTTATTTTGTCCTGGGAGCATAAGTGTAAACTAGATATGTTAATTTCAGCTCATGCTCTGTTATAGGTCAGTCATTCTCTTTGCTAACATCGAGATGTGATAAGTAGTCCCTACAATCAAGAATGGCTTTGGTGTTGATTGTGTGTTGATTTAGTCATACAAATTCATCTACCAGTCTATCATGAATTAATCATTTAGTTGGTGGACTCGTAGATAATCAAGATGATTTCTATGGTGTGATGACATCACAAGAACCATGGGAGGGAGGGGGGGACTGAGCAGCAGCACTATTCAATGACAAATAAATTTACAAGAGTAATTAAGACATATAAAATCTCTCAATTAAATATAATAAAATTCTATAAACTTTCCCAAAGCTTAGTACTAGCCAAAAATAAATAAAAATCTATTCAATGTAAACAAATGGTTGAAAAGTGCTTGTAAGGAAGTTTCATACAAAATTGTTACCAAGTAGTACTAAGCAATTGTTTTAATGAGCTAATTTAATCTTATACATGTTGGGATTAAAATTTGTTCCGACCACGTCCGCACTCTATTTTACCCCAAAGCTGAAAAATTTAGAAATGGGAGACCTATACAAATTTTCAATTAAATATTCCAACCACTGTAGTATACAACCTCAAAGTTAGAAAAACAATTAATTCTGAGTGTCAAGCTTCAAACATTACAAAGATATTTTTGCGGTACTCAGCTTAGGTTAAGTTAAAGTATATTAGAGAAGAAACAAATATTATGAAATAATAACATTAAGGACCTATAAAAATGTCATTAAAAAATCCAAACCAATCCAAAATAAAAATGAAAAAGTGTTTAGGAGGTTATATAAAAACTTGCAAATATTACTAAGCAAGGTCAAGTGATGAAACTTTAGTTTGTATTTAAAAAATTGAAGAAGCAGCAATCCACCATACGTTGACACTAATGTCGACATTACTATAGATGAATAAAACATGGATGAATAATCATCCAGTTGGATGAGGCATGGATGATAGTTAAATAAAGATGACTGTAAAAAAGTAAGGAAACTAAGGTTTGTAACGGTGGAAAAAATATAAAAATGAAGCAAACCATGAAGTCTCTAAAACCTAAAACAAACACTCATGTGTTTGAACATAATGTGATGATGAACTCGTGTGTGCACAACAGATGCTTTGGTAAACCCTAAAGCTTAAGGCAAATATTCATAAGAATATTGGCTGATGCAAAGATACACGAAACATGACAGACTGAGGATGACAGATTGAGAAAAGAAAGAAAAGACGCAGGAATGCAGAATGACAGATTATATATGTACCTCTGCCCCCAAGCGTATGGTGTACGTGGTACACTCACATAGGTGCGTAAACGAGCATAAGGATGGAGTCTTCCTGCCGTGGATATGGACTCCCAACAGATCTGGCGGTGGTTAGAGCGTTGTTAATGCGCCAATGCAAATGATTGAGAATGCACCACAGGATCAAGTGTTCCAACCGTTGATTAGCACTGTCACAAATCTGACGGACATAGACAGCCCGCGACCCGTCCAACGATCTTGACGATCCATCGGATGACGTGCGGCGCATCGCGGAGTTAAGCCGCACACCGTCCGTTTGATCATCAAGATCTCGATCTCAAGATCGTCAAGATCTCGATCACGATCCAACGGCGGTGATGTTTGATCTAACCCCCAGGCGCCGCCATAAACCCTACCTTTATTTTGTGAGAGAGCATCATTTGACTTAACTCTCAACCATGGAGGGTTAGGTCAAACACGTTTATTTTTCTTTTTGGTCTTTTGTTTTTGGGTCGGGCGAAAGACATTTGATTGCAAAGACCTCGACGTGTGCGCCGAAGTTCGACGTCACCATCCGCAACTGATTAAGTAATATATATATATGGGAGGCAGAGAGCCGTTGGATCGAACGGATGGGATGACCAGTTATTTCTTTTTAATTCCATATGTACTGTTTGTTTATTTTCCACTTAGTTATCATCTATTATCGACCTTTTATTTTACCTGAATGTGCACCTCAGTGGCGGCTGGGGTTATTTTTTGTGGCGGGCTCAATAATTAAGACCTCGACTTGTGCGTCGAACCTCAATAGTTAAGACCTCGGCGTGTGCGCCGAGGTTCAACGGAACCCTCAGCAGCTGATTTTTTATTTTTTGGTTTTTTTTTCGGAGGCTGGGAAATCATTGGATCACAGAGATCCAACGGATGGGAGGACCTACTTTTAAATTTTACCCTATTTTTTTTAATTTTCTAGTTAGATATTATCTACTTTCTATTTCTTATTATACTTGAAAGTGCAAAACAACGTGAAATTACCTGCAAGAGAGTAATTATAAATCTAGTCCTACAAGACAAACCAAACAAAGGGCACAGGGCTTGAACCTGTAACCTTTTGTCCCAGATTAATCATACCAACAAACTACACATGAGATTTTGAAATTATATCCATCGTTCATAGTATATTGAACACAAAGTAATAAGGAGCAACTCAAATGTTGAAGTGCGCCAAGTTGTTTTCTTATTTTTTGTTATCGCAATCTAATGTCTATTATTTTTTTGTATTTTGTTTTGTTTTATATTGGGTTTTTTTCTCCTGGGATGGAGGCCGTTGGATCGCAAAGATCTAGCGTCCGTCTGATCAGGTATTATTGGAATTTATAATAATGTTTTATTTTATATTTTAATATACTTTACATTTCAGCTTGGGTTTTTCGAAGCCATCGGATTTCGAAGATCCAACGGCGTAGAGATCTCGCCTAAGCGTCACCGCAGGGGTGGCGGCTAGGGTTAGGTCTCTTAGAAACCCCCGCCGTTAGATCAGGAAGATCCAACAGACGTTGGATTTTGTTGTTTTGTTTTAATTTATTTTTTGGTGGCTGATCCCGCTGACTTTGCCGGGCCTCGTGGACCCACACCAGGCCGCACGCCCGGCGCGTCGCCACGTGGCCAAGCGCGACAAGCCAACGGACGTTGGTTTGTTTTTTTTTATTATTTTTTTTTTTATTTTTTGGGTGGCGGCGGTCTTTGACGGCGCCGGGACACACGCTCGACGCGTCGCCACGTGTCCAGGCACGGCAGTTTTTTTTTTGTGGCGGCGCCCGCTGACGGCGCCGACGCACGTGGCAGATTTTTATTTACATTTTGGGTGGCAGCGCCGACCCACGCCAGGCCGCATGCTCGGCGCGTAGCCGCGTGGCCACGTGTCGTCGCGCTGGTGTTTTTTTTGTTTTTGGGGGTTTCTTTTTTCAAGGCTTTGTGAAAGCTGTTGGATCCACCATCCAACGGCTAGGATTGACATCGTTTATTTTGTCTTTTATTTAGCTGATGTCGTTGGATCTGGCCAGATCCAACGGAGGGGGGTTTGCCCTAACTCTTCAGCCACCACCTCTGCTGCGAGCAGGGACGTTGAAGCTGCTGCGAGTCGAGAGGTTGCGAGAGAGAGAGGGATAGAGCTTGGAGCAGTAGAGCGGTGGAGCGGTGGAGCGGTGGAGTGACAAGCTGGTACATAGGGGAGGAGTGGGGCAGCACTTCACAGGTGGGTTTCCTGGCCTAAGAGAGGGAAAAGGAAGAAGATAAGAGAGAGAGCAATGAGCAATGCATGTTTTAGGTTCATTTTCAATCTCACTTTCATCTCATCTTGTCTTTGCTATTGGGGTTTCTTGCCCTAAGAGAGAAAGAAGGAGAGAGAGAGGGGAGAGATGGTAAGGCATTGAAAACTGAATATTGTCTTAAAGTTGCCAACAAAATGACAATTGCATCTCCTTTCCTCTTAGCTTCTATTTGTTGTTCGAGCTTCCCGTCTTAAGAGATAGAGAAGGAGGGAGAGGGGAGAGAGGCAAGAGGATTAAATTAGATAAAAAATGTTATCTTCAGGTTGCGGCAATTGCACTCTTCCTTTCACTATGAGCTTCTATTTGTTGTTCGGGCTTCCCGCCCCGAGTTATTTTCAGGTCTTCTAATGGCTTTGGTACAGTAGACTATGGCCAACCAGAAGTTCTTGTCATTGCCACCATATTGGTTACCTTATTTTCCATTGTCCTTATTAGATTTCTTTTTATACCTTTCAAGCTAATAGATGTATTTGTGGAAGGGTCAATCAGTGGATAAAGGGCATTTGAAGCATTTATTTGGAAGCCTCCAAGACACACCGAAGCACTTCGACATGGTATCCAGTAGCAGGTAAAATTGCAGACTTATTAATTCATTGTGTTGTCTTGTTTCCCTTGTATTCTATTGTTCTATCTTGTCTAAACTTGGCTCCAAACCATAGATCCAAAACTGTAGCACCCAAATGCAAAGAGCCCCAAACTTTCAAATCGTATTTCGAATTCTACTACAATTTCAAATGCTAATGTAATGCACTGCACATGCATAAACAATGCATAGGAAATGAATTGAACGCGATTAAATGGAAACACCACTTGTGACCATTCCAAATTCCCAAATATGAGAGGCAGCAGATTCGCCTGGATATTGTCCGTCCTCCCCTGAATATATGCCAATCTCACCACAGTACATTCGTTCCTCTAAACGAGATAGCCAACGGCCATATGAATACATGTTATTCTACCCTACCTACAGTCCAGAGACTTATGTTCCACGCACGTCATACCCCGAAGAATATGAACTACCCATGGACAATGTCTGTGCCGAGATTCTTGGGCTATTGGGAACTCAAGGTCAAGATCAAAAGAGGAGTCCTCTTTTGGAACCTGTTTGATTAGGCGGAATCTACTGTGATGAAGACACTGGTCTCTGGACATTTGAGTAATGTTATCTCATTGTTGAGGAATGTGTTGTAAATCTCAGTTGCTATATGATGTGAATAAAAGATGGATATTTACAAAGATTTTTCTATGTATTTGAGCTTATAAACCTCGTGGGATTTGGTTTGTCCTTCATTGTATGTGGAAAAGATAGTGTGATTAAATATCATGATCACGTCGTAAACATTTTCTAACGTCGACATTAATGTCGAGGTGTTTTCCTGATCAAATATTGGACATATGGCTTTTGTAGTTCTCAGGCCCCCGAAGACTGCCAACCCGGAATGTCTACAGGCATTTGTGGGGATTTCTTATTTGTCAGATCCCCGGGATACCAGACCGAGCATGTAGCTATATACAAATTGAAGAGTACCATGAAATAATGGGGCATTGAAGTCACTGGGGAACCTCTAGATCACAAGCTCCGGTTTCAGTACAAGGCGAGAAGCAATGCTACAGAGCTCAAGTACGCATACGTGAAGGAAGTGGAAACCCAGACGAACATGCAGTCTCCAATGCTGGTGATCTTTGTTACTGAGGATGGAAGGGTGCCAAAAACATTCGGGTACGTAGCATCTGTAAATTCTGTCCGCAAGAACTTCATGAAACAATCAATCAAAAAAGGATTCAAGTTCAATGAAGATAGCAACAGCGGTCAGGATACCAAAACATTTATCCGCTCCTGGGACCGTTTTCAGGATGTATTGTTCGCAGCCGGTAATGAAAACATAGAACAAAGAACGGAAATACCAGCAAGACGAAGACGTAAGTCTACGGCAGGGTCATCAGCAACAGAACAGGATCAGGAAGGTGTTGGATCATGCTCAAAGAAGCGGAAACCAAAGAAATCCATTGATCCAGCCCTTGCTCCCGACGTAAAGAGACCCAAGACAGCCGACATTTACGACAAGGATAAGTCAATAGAACTGACAAAAAATCTAGTAGAATACTACGTAGACATGTTTCCATTCGATTTTAGTAGAACTTTCAAAATACCGATATCGCGAATGAATCTTGCTCCTAAACATATGGTTTACCGACCTTTGAACCTCAAGCACAAGGATGAGATTAAAACCAAACTCCTGCAGCTCCGACATCTGGATGCCCAACATCCGGTATACCTCACTCCAATTGATCTAGAGAAGGAGGACAATGTGTGTGAGAAGATACCAACGAGATCAGCGGAGATCGATGATGCTTCGACGAAATGTTTCATTATCGGAGGACAACACACGATCGTGGCTGCCAAGGTACTCGCTAACCAGATCTATGTCTCTTGACTCTAGAATTCAACAAGTAGATTTGAAATTGGTCTAGAACCTCGACATTCATGTCGACGTTATATGCTATGGATGTCTATTAGAATGAAGTAGGATACCGTCGAGTCAATTGAATGTCGACGTTGAATGAATTAAATTTTTACAACATGGAACTGTGTCTGTAGGAACTTGTTGAGGATTTGGATATAGACGAGCAGCTCGCAAACTACTTTGGAGAATGGTCGGCCAGGATTGTGTGGTCAAAAGAGCACTGGCAACTGGTGAAGATCTCCAAGCTTCTAAATGATCCGAACAAAGCACAAAAGTTTGACACGACTTTTAGCGAGAAATTGGGTCACCTGAGAAGCTTTGATGCATCAATTGGGAAGCCGCCGAAATACAACGATAATGCAAAAAAAGACAAGACTGGCTTGTGGAAGGTAAACATTCTTCTAATAGTCTTTTTCTTCATTTATGTACATACTAGTATCTAGATAGAGATTTTGGAATTTCATCACTGATAATTTGTTGGGTCTGGAAATAATTGTGCTCTTCATCCCAAGAGTTTATGCAAGCGGCACTCGTTATACTGGAGAAGAACTCCTTGAAAGAAGCGTTGGCATTGGTCCATGCTAATGAGGACGTCTGGGAGTTGTGGGAGACTGTGTTTCGAAAGTGGGACAAGGGGGAGCTCATTGATGCTATGGGGATTGTATGCAACTCTGAGCAGGTTCCATTGACCAAGTCGGCTATCCAAAAGCTTCAAGGGCTTGACCAACGACAGATCAAGAAGGTGGCACAGAGGATCATGGACTTGAGAGTGAGCATTAGAAATCCATATAAGGGTAAGGATCAAACCTTGAGGAGCATGAACGACTACATTGATTACATAAAACACGAAGGTTTGTGGTTGATGACATCATGGTGGTACTCGAAGGAGCAGAGCGGTCCAAAAGCAATCCAGAACCGTACACGAAGGAGGAATGGACAAAGATAAAATATGACCTCAAAATCACTAAGACAGTTTTTAAGGCCATGCAGTCCAAAACAACGGCGGAATATCTGGCAGACAAGGCCAATATGAACAATGTGACACCCTCGATCCCGGAGCCATTCAAGAGCTATGTACTATCTTGGAAGAAGAAAATTGAGGAGATGACGACCTACAATGACGACCTGACACGATCATTCAATGACCGCTATATCATGTTGGGTGCAAAGAGGAGGTTCTCGAACGCTGCCAGCTGTCTTTCAGTCTTCAGCAGGAAGAAATTTCAAAACATTGGTATGGTCTTTGTGAACACAATTGGAGACAGAGATGATCTTGTGTTTGAGAGGAATGACTACATCACCATACTGTTTGCCTTTAGGAAGCGAAATGTCTTTTCAAACGTATTCGTGTTCTTCTCAACCCAAGCTTCCTCATCAAATCTTGTTTCTTACGTGCGGTACGGTAGGGGTTCCACGAAGTACATTCTTCTTCAGGGAGTCTACCTCCCTGGATCAGAGGAGCGCACATACGCAACCACCTCTGCTGCTTCCGCATGCCCTGTGTTATGCCTCGACTACGTCTTTCCTGCAACAGAGAACCAGCTTAAGACCCCAGATGCACACATCCTGACAACTCTTTTCAAGAAGCCCTTAGAACCCGTGTTGCATGGCACAGAAATTGAGCTCAGTGACAGAGAAATGGAGCTAAGAGTGTACAAGCACAAGCTACAGAGTCAGGTTTATGAAATCATTGTCAGTCAGTTCTGTCAGGAAGAGATGTTAGCCTTCAATATATTTGGTGGTCCTATGCTCAGCTACCATCTTCAGGTGAGCTAAGGATAATCACCTCCTCGTTGTTACGACTCAAACGTCAACATGAATGTCGACGTCAACTGCCACTACTATTATATTGATCTCGTCCTTTGAATTTTGTTGACTTGGAAATCACAGTGATCAGTTCTTTTTATAGGCACACGGAGTTCGTGTTGTGGATGTAAACCTGAAGAGCCATGTTCAACATTGCAATGATAAGATGGAGACAACATTCAAGGTCCTCGAAGTGGAGGAAAAAATAAAGTTTCAGAAAGAATGAGATGCCGAAAAACATGACGGTGCCTCTGACACAAGCAAGGTTGCGGAGGTCTCTGATGAGAATGAGGACACTGAGGACGAAGTGGATGCTGCGGACAAAGACAAGATTGAGGAAGAACCACATGCTGATGAGGAAGTAGAAGATGACATTGATGGTCAAGAGAGTGGTGGGAGCTCGGACGAGTCCACTGAGGACAAGGATCCGGAGGAGGATGATGATGACATTGAACAACAGGGGGCTGAAAAGCTTGAAATAGTTGGAGCAGTTGGATCAGCTGGATCAGCTGGTGGTCCTGACAACAACGAGATGGTTGAGGAAATAAAAAAAGATGACCATGTTGAGCACGCAATTTACAAGGCTGATGAGGGTAATAATGAGGGTAATGAGGGCACGTGGCTCAATGACGAGACCAATATGGAGGACTTGGATAGGGTTGTGGAGACTGTGGTTGTGGAGAGTCCGATTGTGGAGAATCTCGGAGATGTAGGTGTTGGAAACAATAATCTGGAAGTACAAAATAAGCAAGCTATAGAGACAAAATCAATCACTATTCCGAGCCTGACACATTCACGCCGGTTGTTGGTGATTTTTCAATTGGCATAGTATCCCCAATAACGGGGCGTAGCAGAGAGCGGAGGATGAAAACCAAATTGGACCATAAAAATGTACGTGATATCTGATATAGAGCTGGTTGTGTAAATAGTTCTGAGATTTTCCCATTGTTTTAAGATATTCGCATGTTATTTTTATAGCAAGAAACTTGAGTCTTCGAATTGTTGTTAACTAGAGCATAATTCAAATCCCATGAGTTGAGATGCATATGACAAAATCCAAAACGTTAAGACCTCTCACTTCGAAGAACAACGCTTCGAATAGACTAGTAGATATGACTGTGAAGAACACTGCTCTAACAACAACTTTTGTGGGAACATCGACCTCAATGACAAGGTTACCGACCGACTCCATCGGAGAAGTGACGAGTCCCCAACAAGCAACACAGAAGGCTCACAAGCAGATATGACTTTGTTCTTGTATTTATAATCAGTATTCCTTACTTTGTTTTGAGTTTTCTAATCAGATTGCACTCTACAGTTTTTTTTATAACTTAAGCCATTGAATTCTAGGATTCATTGAAAGGATGCGTGTGCACAATTGGAACTACAAGACTTTATTTGAAACACTGACAAATGCTTTATGTTATGACAAATGTTATGTTAAGTTAAGGCAAATGTTATGGAATATGTGGTTAACATGGTAAGTATGGTCATGTAGCCACAGGGAGTAAGTCTTAGGATTCCGAACGCTCGTATGAACACATTTTTCAGTGATATCCTTCGTTTATACCGCTGGGATGCAACTCCGGGTTTTATCGCGGATGGTAGATTACCTCGACATTAGTGTCGAGGTGAAGTTTTATATGTTCGACTGACACCTTATTTTCTGCTGAATCAATCTCTTACTCCGTTCTTCTATTCATCCACAGATTCGACCACCATCTACGTCTTTATCTATGGATAATGGTAAATCTCGTCTGATTATATTTGATCTGAACGGTGTTCTCTGCAAAATCATCCGGTCTCAAGGATCTAATAATCCTGTGCCTCAATACTCTGAGAACGACTTCAACGTTCCTATTGTGGTCATTAGAAGGCAGATTTTTAGGCGGGAGAAATATCGAGAGGTGTGGAAGCATTTACATGAGCGATTCCACCTAGCTATTTGGAGCTGCATGGAGCTAAGGAACCTCAAGCCCGTCCTTGATACCATGTTGGAGGGGTTACCACAACCAGACTTCATTATGTCTTTCATGTCCTAGCAAAGTCCATCCAAACTATAACTCCCCGAACGTGTTTCTGAAGCCACTTGCGGGGCTATGGGTGAAGACGAGAGGAAAATTCGATGACAGGAATACGCTTCTGATTGATGATACTCCTCTAAAATGTCTACTCAATCCTGTAGGGTCATGCTTATTCTTGAAGACATTTTAGTCAATTGAGACCGACAACAGCTACTTGTTGGTGCTTCAAAAGTTTCTTGATGGGATGCTGGAGAGTCCATTATATGTCCCAGACTATGTTGTTAAGAACCGGATTGGGGTTGGACCCGAGAGCTTTTCTGACCCTAAATATGACAGTCTTAGATCATTTTTAAAGAGCTATCGTAACGATTATCTTATTTGTGAATGATTGGATATACAATTTGGGGTTCTAGAACCCCATGTAAAATAAATGTACATATTCACTTTGTGCAAATTTTGAGTAAACGTTCAATTTTGCAGGCTTACATGGTTGTTGTTCCGTATGAATGCTAAGATTGTAAGTAGCTAAAAACTTTTAAGTGTTTTATCGTTTGATGACATTGCTTCATCATAGAACCTGTGTTGTCCACTAAGTGTATTTTCCACTAACTTCGACAGTAATGTCGAGGATGTATCGAGGTTGAGTCTCATTTGATCATATGTCCTGTCTATTACAAGTTTCAAAGTCTCTACAAAATGTTCAAGAACACCGTATTATTGAATGTGACAATGGAGTTTCCACAAGACTTGAGTATATTAGATCTCAGTTGGAGGATTTGAGCGAAAACAAGGTTATCACTCAACAGAGTAACAGTCAACCATTAGAGATCTCTCTTGCTGTGGTGGAACGTTGTCTTGAAGAGGTTAACATGCTTGATGATGGGCGATATCATCAATCCATTGAACACAATGTCAGTCCAATTACAACTCATTTAGGTATTGACGATGTACAGTAAGTAGACGACTTGCCCTGGAGGAAAATCCCAACGTTTACCCCACAACATCATGGATGGACACATGGACACTTGAGGAGGAACAAGGTGAATTATTGCCTATACTTTTTTTGTTTTGTCTTCCTCATTCAGCCTTTTCTTTTTTCTGATGATTTTGTTTTACTCCAAGTAGGATTGGGTGAAGTGAAGCGACGTCTTCTCCTGCATTATAATCCAACGTAATCTCAGTATTTGACGTTCAATTCAGGATATGAAGATATCAAGTCCGGATGTATCTCCAGATGGCCTCAAGTCATCCCTTTATGCACTCAACGTCCAAATCTTTGAAAGGAAAAAGCAAGTGGATGATTTATGTCGCTCATCTAGCCCGAAAACTTCGGAATGTTTGAAGAAATCTCCATCCACTCGTAAGAGGCTTATGGTTTGCTCAGACGTGAAGATTGTGTCAGATGTTTTACTATCCCTTCAGAACTCAACCGACTCCCGCATTTGTTCTACAAAATTTCAGTCGAGAGGGTTGTAGAAGGTAACCGACTGATTCTTGTAATGTATATGCATATCAATGTATATTCAATCGACCATGTGGACGATGCTCTCATTTGGTCCGCTGATGATTAAAGATTATAGATTCATTCACTTCAGTTGGACAGAAGGAATTTATGATATTTGAATTTTCTTCCCAGGACCAGATGACACCATCATCGTCATGGATTGAGTCTATGTCCACGTTGTGTAAGTGTATAGAATTTGTTCTGCAGAATCTCAATCAAGAGGGATTCAGAAGGTGTAGTAGCTGCATATCTTTCTTTAATGTTTGTCTGAAGCATTGTGATTCATTTATCCATTAGGTATATCCTCATAAAGACTCTGTAGTGTCGTGGAGACATTCAAATTATCTTCGTTGAATCTCAAGGATGCATTTACCTCGACATAAATGTCGAGGTTGCATAGGTGTTCTATCTGCACTAATCTCAATTACATTGGTTTCAGGAGAATTATGCTTCTTCGGACAGGGATGTCTCTACTCCGAAGATGCGGTTGAAGCTCATAATATTGAGTGTTAATGGTCTCCTTTGCTATCGACCACCTCTGACCGGAAGAGAGATGTTCAAAAATAGATTTTCAAGGAGAAATGTAACCATTAAGGTCCCCGATACTCCTTTTGCCATTCCTCGGCCTGGAGTGGTGGAGTTCCTAAGGCGTTTTTTTGAAAACTTTCATGTCGTCATTTGGTCTTGCTCAGACATTGTTCGTAAGATGCTACAATGTTTTGTGCCCATTGATATGATGTTTTGTTTTGTTTGGTCCAATGAGCATTGCAATGCGACAACCGGATATATTAAGCCTGATGGAGGACGAGAGCATGACTGAACACAAACAAGAGATCAGACTAGAAGTACAAGACTAGATAAGAAGTCAAGGTCGGCGTGGCCGAATGCACGATGAGTAAATATGAATCAAAATGATATTTATAACAATGAACAAGAGTACAAGATATTGGAACACGACTTGAATACTGGAATGCTGGAAACTGGGCTAGAGTACTGGGAACTGGAAACAACAGTAGCTTGAACTGGTGTTGGCGAGACTGAAGAGTATCCAGTCTCGTCTCCTATATATACTGGCTATTAAGAAGCTTCCCCTATGGAGGTTTTTTGATGGAGAAGTTTCCAAGATTAAACAAAGGTTCCTTGAATGAGAAGCTTCCTTAAACAAATGAGGTATCTTAATGGAGAAGTTTCCTCCAAAGGAAGCTTCTTGAGCAGTTTCCTAAGTTACTTTTGGTAATTTTGTAAACTCTTGGTAACTTGATAAGTAATGGTAAATCATGGTAACTTTCGGTAATATGATAACTTGATAACTTCTGGTATTTACTCCTGGTAAGTTCCTCTGGGCTATGTCCGTGACATCACCCCCTCTTCTAGCGCTGAGTTCCTCGAGGAGCAATAAAATCTTGGACTTGCTTAGAGTTGGAGAAAATCCAAAATCCGACGAATGGTACTTGCCAAGTATTCGGCTCTTCGTTTTTTATTCAAATGATTTATAGGTCCCTGCTACCATTGATAGTGTCCAACACCTTGAACTTGGGACCACGCAGTGATTTGAGCATTCTGATTTTCGAAGCTGCCTTCAAACATGATTTCGTTGTCATCTGGGTCTGAAGCCTCAACCTCCAGAATTATCAAACTTTGAGTAGGCTCCACTTGTCGTTGTACGGGGTCCAGGCGAGGAAGTACGCGTCGCATTGGTGGCCCATCGTCTCGAGAGCGTCAGTGTGATGTTGAAGGTCGTGAGAGTCGGAACGGCTGATCTGGTAGATGGGTAAGCGACAACTCCAATGTGTCTGGTTCCTGTGACTCCATGCTGCCAATACAAAATGCAAAAGTGCTGGAAGTGCTGGAAGTGTAGCTATATATACTGATGTGTGGTGCTCCTCCCTCCTTAGCGTGTATCAGGTACATTGAATGTGGAGTCTTCACATTGAAGCTAATTTGGTTGACATCATCGTTGTGACGTCTTATTGATGTGTAGCTCGGGGCTTAGCTGGATATCGTTGATGAAACTCTTGGACTTTATCAGATGCATTGGCGAGGTTGGATGAAGGTTCCCACGTTTGTTCGTTGATGTCGTAGCCTTTGCAATGTACAAAATACTCAAGACGTTTATACTTGATGCGAAAGTCTAGGACTTCGTCGACTTCATACTCAATTTCCTGATTTACTTCGATTGGTGGAGGTGGTACGAAGACTCTCCCTGGAATATTCGATGGATGATACAACTTCAATAATGAAACATGAAAGACTGGATGGATGTGCATACTTCGCGGAAGTTCAAGCCGAAAACTAACCGGATTTATTTGTCGAATAATTTTGAATGGTCCCAGGTGTTGGTAATCCAACTTCTTTGATGGTCGCGAGGTTTGTATGTCCCGTCGAAGAAACCACACACGATCTCCGACCTTGAACTGGGGTTGGAGTTCGTGACATTGATCTGCATACTCCTTGTATTGTTTTTGAGCTTCTGCGAGGTGGAATGTAAGCTCCTTGTGAATCGTAGCAAGATGAGTGTAAGGTTTTCTGCAGCAGGGCTTCCAACAGTCTTTATGTGGAAAGGGTTTGCTCGAGGATGATGACCATAATTGGAGAAAAATAGAGTTTGTTTGGTCGAAGAATGTATAGTGTTGTTGTAGACAAACTCAGCCAGTGACAGAAGGTCCGTCCAATTATCTTGGTGATAATTTATCGTACAACGAAGATACTGCTCCAAAATCTGGTTTACACGTTCGGTTTGACCATCAGTCTGTGGATGATTAGCTGTAGAGAGGTTGATCTTAGTATCCAATATGTGAAATAATCCCCTCCAGAAATTTGATATGAATTGTGGTCCTCGATCAGATACGATGTCATTCGGGAGTCCATGAATGCGGTAGATATTATTGAGGAAGAATCTTGCAGTTTCCTCGCCGGTAACCGTCTTATTACATGGAATGAAATGTGTCATCTTCGTAAAACGATCTACAATAACAAGGATTGAATCAGTGGTCTTGGAAATTGGAAGGTCCGTAATAAAGTCCATAAACACGGACGACCATGGACCCTTGGGAATGGGTAATGGTTGAAGAATGCCGTAAGGTCGATGTCGTGGTCCCTTTGTTCTAGCACACGTGTCGCATTATAAATTCTTTCACGAGTTTCCACATCTGTGGCCACCAGTAGTCCCTAGATATCAATTCCATTGTTTTGTTGAAGCCCAAAATATCTTGCAGCCGGAAGATCATGACATGTTTGAAGAATTCGAAGTCGTGTAGGTCCTGGAGGTACATAGAGAAGTCCCTTGAAATAAAGTAAGCCATCTTTGAATTCGAAGTCGTTTATAACATGTGGGTTGTCTCGAGGTCGATTTAGTTGACTTCGTAGTGTCATAGCAAATTTGTCGTTCTTTAGTGCTTCCTGAATCTCCTTTATGTCCCTACATCGTCATAGGTGGACATGGATAACATATTCAATTGGAGATTTGCTGGTTTCAAGATAATGGATTTATGTTGGTCAAAAGCTGCATCCTCTTCTTTTGGCGCAAGATACAATCGTCGAGAAAGAGCATCTGGTTTTCCTTGAAGATGTCCAGGACGGTAGGTAATAACAAAATCAAACCTTGCTAGTGACATACTCCATCTCGCTTGACTTCGATTCAAAACACGAGCACTCATAAAATATTCGAGGTTTTTGTGATCGGTATAGACAGTGACCTGATGTTTAGCTCCCTCCAATAGATGTCGCCACTCCTCAAAAACATCGATAATCGCTAGAAGTTCTTTGTCATAGATTTCATAATTGATCTCCGTAGCGGAAAATTTGCGAGAACGAAAACCAACAGGGTGGAGTCGGCCATCTGTACCGTATTGCGAGAATATCGCGCCAAGTGCAAAGTCCGATGCATCTGCTTCCAAAAAGAATGGTTTAGATGGGTCTGCATGTACCAGTATTGGAGCCGTTGTGAATGTTTGCTTCAACCTTTCAAATGCTTGGTTAGCCTTCTTGTCCCATACAAATTTGTCCTTCCATGTGAGTCGTGTCAATAGTGCAGCAATTTTGGAGTAGTCATTGATGAAAATTCTATAAAAATTTGTAAATCCTAGAACATTGTACATCTCGGACCAAAGTGGTCTAATCCACTCGATGATGGTTTGTATTTTCTTCTAATCCATAAAGACTCATTTGTCGGAAATAATGTAGCCCAAAAATTCGACTTCAGATTGGTGGAAAATACATTTTTCCAACTTGACATATAGTTATTTTTCCCTCAATTTATCCAGGACAAGGCGTACATGGCGACCATGTTCTTCTTCATTCTGTGAAAATATCAAAATGTCGTCCAAATAGATGACTACAAAGTTATCTAAAAATTCTCGAAAGATGTCATTCATCATGTGTTGAAAAATTGCTGGAGCATTTGTAAGACCGAAAGATATAACATTATATTCGAAATGTCCGTACCTTGTGCGAAAAGCAGTTTTCCATTCGTCTCCTTCTTTTATTCGTACAAGGTTGTAAGCTCATCTTAAGTCGATCTTTGTGAAAAAATTTGCTCGTCCAAGTTGTTCGAGGAGTCCGAAATTAGCGGTAGTGGGTAACGATTTTTATGGTGACTTTGTTGAGCCCACGATAGTCCACACACATGCGTAACAACCGTCTTTCACTAGAAGCATTCGTGTCATTTACCACTGGGGTAACGACTCATTTTGAGTCGTAAAAGTCAAAAAACTGGATCGACTGGAAGTTACAACAGACTAGTTACAACAGACGGTAGTTGGGTTGGACATCCAATGATGGAGTGGTAAAGGACACAGACGCGCGAACAACTGCTCAGCGATTAATGCGATTAATGCTGAAGAACCACGTGGCGTAACCAGGCGGGCCGCTCGTGTGTCTGACCTTTTGGGCTGACTTTGACTTTTCCCTTCGGATGAGTGGACCGACTCACTGAAGCGCGGTGACACATAGACGCGGACGTGGACGACGATGTGGATGCCGACGTGGCGCCACGACGAGCACCACTGCTGCCACGTGGCCGCGGGCCCGGGGCGCCACGTGGTAGTAGACCACATAACTTGCAGTGCTACATGCCCAGTGGCAATTGCGACTGCGGAAGTTGGCGCAACCACTGCTTTATTACTTTACATGAAGTGCTCGAAATTACTTGAACAATCATTCATAGTGATTCATGCTTTGGAGTTTTGGTGTTTGTAGTGAGTCGACTAATAATGCCATACAAGAGAACTAATCATGCATTAGAAATGCACAAACGATGAAAGACATGCCATGAAACAAAATGAAATGAAAATGAATGAAATGAAACAAAATGGTACTTTATTACATCTGCGGAAAGCTCAAAGAGCTTATGGACAAAATGAAAAACACAAAGTAAAAAAACCAGCCCAAAAGCTACTGCTGCTATGGGGATGCCTAAGGTCAAGGCCTCGTGCAAGTCAAGCAGTTCTGATCCTCATAATGCAAGACTTCAGTGAGTTCCACGGAATAGACCATCTACCCATGGAGGTTTCTTGTAGTTATTGATCCACAGGGAATCATACGTAAATCTTTTGCTTGAAATTTGGCCCTCTAGGATGAATCTGGACCACACTCTATCCCTGCTCCTTCAGCTATCCATGCCCCTGCACAAATCATGCATTCATCCTTGCCTTGCTGCTAGTAGCTGACAATGACGACCTACATTTGTTCTAGGAAACACCCAACTCAGCTTATCACACTAGTTCCTATGCTCAATTGCGTCTGCTACTCTCTGAAATGTAGCAGGCATTCACCTTTTTGCCTCGGTTGTCCCATCATTGACTGGGGGCAGAAAAGTATTCATTCCACAGCTTCTCCTCATGTCTGTTACTTGTTTTTTGATACTTTCCTGTTGTCACATAGCAGTATCATGTCAAAGTCACTCCAACTAGATTCACTCAACCAGTTAACTTGCATAATTCAACATGGAAATTTTGGACCGATTCTAATAAGAGGGAAAAACAGGGTGAAATGTGCTGAAGAAGATGCCTTCATTAACAATGTGATTTTATCAATTGTGCCGTTGCTGCCAGTTGACCATCTACCCATGCAGGTTTCTTGTAGCTTCATAGTTAATCTGGAGCTTGAAGTCTGGCCCTCTTGGGTGAATCTGCACCCACACTCTATCCTTGCTCCTTCAACTATCCATGCCTCGCACGAATCATGCATACAACCTTGCCTTGTTGCTAGCAGTTGACGATGACAGCCTAGACTTGTTCTAGGAAGCACCCAACTCAACTTATCACACTAGTTCATACGCTCAATTGCATCTGCTACTCTCTATAATCCAACAAACATTCACCTTCTTGCCTCGATTGTCCCACCATTGACTGGGGTCAGAAAAATATTCATTCCACAACTTCTCCTCGTCTGTGTTACCTGTTTCTGATACTTTCATGTTGTCACATTGGCAGAATCATGTCAAAGTCACTCCAAACTATCAAAGCTTCACTCAACCAGCTAACTTGTAGAATTCAGACATGAATAATTAGGGGCGATTCTGATAAGAGGGGAAAACAAGGTGAAATTGAAGAAGGTGCCTTCATTAGCAGTCATTACACTCTATCCTTCGCTCAGCCATATTGTTGAACACTCCCTGTCACAAGGGTATTGTTCAGAATGACATCTGCCACAATTCCAGCTTTGACGATGCAACCATGGACCTCTTTGCCCTTCCCCAGCAAGCTCGCACATGCACTACAAACGCAAACAACTGGTTGTGGCAAACTGGGAGCAATATGTGTTAGAAGAAACCACTTATACAAATCTACAGCTTACAGGCTGTCTCTATCCTCAAAATTGGCAGCACATCACCCGCTGCTATGACATATATTGCCCTAGACACACATTGCCCTAACTGCCATCCCCCAAGATGCTACCCCCACCAGACTTCTCTCACTTGGGTCCTTGCAAGGCTGACTTCCAGCTTTGACTCTGTGCATGGGGCCTATCGGACAACATACACCAGCAAGCCCTCCCCCTATCCTGCATCAACTCATCTCAGTCTTATCAACTGCACAACGTATGATGGGAGTGAGTGCAACATGGGAAAGAGCCACAACACATGATGAGCTGTAGGGAAGAAGCAACATCGTGCAAGTAAAGCAAATGATGAAGCAGAAAGACGAGGCAACATGGGGTCCAAGGGCTGAGAAGGTCAACTGGTCAACAATGAGGAACTGGCTCTGGAGCACTATGTTGATGATTAAAGGGAGCAGCAAATACATGTGGGGCATCGCAGCAAAGTGCATGCCAACGAGGGTCAGAATAGTGCAAGAAAGACTCCACGGATGGTGGGCAGCCAAGGGAGATGCAGTGAGACAAGGCACTCATGGCAAGGGAGCTGCCAAGACAAAACTGTTGATTAGGCTACGGAGAAAAAAGGAAAGCACAAGATCAACTACGAGGAAAAGTAGCAATTCAAGCATGGAGTTGCTGCTAAAACATGAGGAGGAAGACATACTGAAGCATCAAGGGAACAGTAGGAGATGAGGAAGATGGAGCACACTTTCTTGTCAAAGGTTGGCGGCGAAGAATGCAACCCAGCAATCAGAAAGTGAGGCACCCGAGGCTGGACTGCTGCAAAGAGGTACAAAGACAGGAGCTGAGAATGAGATGTTGCCTTTCGTTGAAGTTCCCCACACAAGGGTTGTTTGCAAGCAAAACCCCCAAGGAGAGGTGAATTTGGGATAAAAAACAGCAGCTGGGAGTGAGGAAAGACACAAGGAAGGGCAGCAAACCTTGTCAAATCTGAGGGTGATGGCTGGAGAAAATTAAACAAGGACTGGAAGTATGGAGCAGCAATCGCATGAAGAAAAATCTGCCTGAGAGACTGAAGAGTGAAAGGGAGGAAGACATGCACCTCGCTTATGAAAAGTGAAAGGGCAGGGTAGAAAACCTGATGCCTGAAATTGATGGAGCTCGTGGGAGACTCTGCCAAGAAGACTCCAATCAGCTGTTGCCAACAATGGACCAGTGAAAGATCGCCCTTGGCTGGCGCAACACCACAAAATAAGTGCAGCCCTGATAGCATGGTGAGTGGGCACCAACAGAGCCAGAAAATGAGGGAGAAGGAGGAGACTTCCTGCCAAGAAAGTCAATGCGGGCCTGCAGTGGCATGCAAGGAAAGGGACACCGTAAGTGTTGCCAACAGATGTAAATCAGTGCTCATTCATTCAAAAGCACCACGGGAGATGAAGGAAAAGACACCTGCAGGGACGTTGAAGCATAAAAGAGGAGAGCACTTCACTTGGGAAGAAAGTGAAGCATTGGAGAACGAGGCTGATGACTGGCAGTCTGAAAAGGAAAGGCGTTGTGGGAAACCCTGCCAAGACCCAAGACAACCATATAGAGAGAATCAAGCAGGTGGGAACTGCCCTTCATTGGTGGTGCAAACAAGAGCAAGACCAGGAGCTGAACCACATGAGAAGATAGTGTGTCATCACAGATGGAGACCCTGGAAAATGCTCTGCCCAGGAGATGAAGAACATTAGGCAACTAGAAACGTGGGGCTGAATATGCTCTGCAGTCAACTTGGCTTGTTGAATGCTTGCATAAGAGATGAGGGGTTGCTGTCAGTACACGCATTGAGTTCATCAAATCCTACAACAGCCCACCATCGCTGCCCACTGCTTACAAACTGCCACAAAAACAGTTTCACAGGACTTACAGATGATTGGTGGAAGGCAAGGCCCCTCGCCATGGGCCAGATTAATTGTATGTTGCAGCCCAGAACAACGACGGGAAGTCATCTAGGGCAGCAAACCCCATCTTGGCAGCGTCTTTTGTGTGAGAGAAGTCAAGCTGAACCTGCTCATCATATCGAGTGGGATGGACCAGATGTAAAGCTGCCAAGCCAACCACACTCATATTCGCACTCAAGCAACATAAGCTGGAGCCATTTTCAGATTATGAGTACCCGTGTTTTAAGAATATCCTTCTTCAACTTGCGGTGAACGGGCAGAAAACTTCACAATGTGCAGCAGATTAATGGACCAAGATGCGGAGCTGAATTGGGTATCCAATTAGGCAATGCTGGTTTCAAAACCCCGTTTCCCTGCGTTTCGAAGATCTGGCTTGAATGGGCACACTCCGGCAGTGGAAGGCTCACGGAGTAATGAGTTTGGGCTGATATGCATGTTGACATGCCATGCCGGTGCAAAGAACAACGTTCTGAGTGGCGATTGTGATCTCAAAATCTGCCCCTGCATTCAAGCTGATTTCTCTCTCGAGCAGAGCCGCCTTGTGGATGTTCCAGCCAGTGTCCAAAAACAGCTCAAGTGCAAGACAACAACATCAGCAAGGCATGGTTAGCTAAGCAAGGTCATGGTGGAGAGGCATTTGAACTCTCTGAACGTAATGTGGTCGGACTTCACCCCCTCCCACATCAACTGCTCATAGGTCTCCAAAACCTGCAATCCCCGCCCCTGTTGTGCATGTCCTGCGATCATCACTTTCCACGACACCACATTTCGCTCAGCCATATTGTTGAACACTCCCTATCTAGAAGGGTATTCATGTTCAGAATGACATCTACCACAATTCAGCTTTGACGATGCAACCATGGACCTCTTTGCCCTTCTCCAACAGGCTCGCACATGCACTACAAACACAAACAAACGTAATGTGCTCGGGCTTCACCCCCTAGACCCACATCATTTGCTCATAGGTCTCCAAAACCCGCAATCCCCGCCCATGTTGTGCATGTCCGATCATCACGTTCCACCACACCACATTTCGCTCAGCCATATTGTTAACACTCCTTGTCCACAAGGGAATGCTCCCACGTTTGGCATACATGTCGACGAGGTATTGTTACATCTGGTACAGTTCCAGCTTTGACAATGTCACGATGGACCTCTTTGCCCTTTACCAAGTCTCCAGGGCTGCCAGGTTTGCACATGCATTGCAAACACAAATGAACGTGACCCGGTCAGGCTGCACCTCTTCTCAACATTTGCTCATATGTCTCCAATGCCCTCATCCCGCACACATGCTGGCCATATCTTGCGAGATTCAGCGTGTTCCTTGAGACAACATCTTGTTCAGCCATGTTATCAAACTCTCCTTCGCAACTTCATAGGTCTCCAAAGCCTCCATCCCACGTCCCTGCTGTGCATACCCTGCAAGCATCGCACTCCACGACACTACATCTCGGCAAAACAGGCTGAAATAGCTCGAAGAAGAAGGTGCCCTCACCACATTGTCCTCTACCTTGTGTCATGACCCATTGCGGATTAGACTGACCATGAACCCAAGAAGACCTCTTGTGCGTGCTGCTTGTATCTCTAGTCAGGTAATGTGGGATTGGTTCGTAAGAACCACCACGGTGCAGCTGAGCGGCAGAGATTAAAATATGGGTTGCTAAGACCAAGCTGATTCCCCCAAGAACCTTGTGATCATCAGGAAGAATACCAAATCATGGTACAAAGGGGAGCCAAGAGCCCACATTTGCACATAATGCGCCCTTGACGCCATAAACGCTTGCAACAACAGGACATGGGCCTCGATTTGGTCTTCGTCCTTCTCGCATCACTTGTTCGTCTCTCTCAAGCCTCCATCCCTCTCCCAACACTTAGACAAATTCAGGCAAAGGACAAAGTTACTCTTCCACCCTTAGATCATTTTACATCCGACGATTAGAACAATCTCTACGAGCCACACAAGCCCTAAAATACATTAAAATATTCCACGTCATGAGCCATGTGGAGCACTTATAAAAATTCCATTTTTGAATAGGGTGTGCAATGAATGCCTAGTTGTTAAGAGTCGTTCTCTAGTGCTTAAAACCACTTGTAATTGCTGTTTTTAAAAAAAAAACAATTTACGTAATTGAATTAAATCGCCGCGAATATTGTGCCGATTGTGGAGTCATTGATGCAACTTCTATCCGCCATTAGAAATGTGAATTTATCCGTTACGACTGTGCAGTAGTAACAAACATCTCAAAGTTGTTCCCTCAGTGGTTTTGGACATGCAGTCGATTCAAAAAAGACACGAATGCTTCTAGTGTTTCTTCTTCACAAATAAGATAGGGGCTCCCGCGGGTGATTTCGAATGTCGAATGACATTCTTTGACAAATTTTCATCAATGTATTCGCATAAAGCAATCAGCTCCGTCTGAGATAAATTGTAGATCGGGCCGAATGGTGGTTGAGCTCATTCTTGCAACTCAATTGCACAATCATAAGGTCGATGTTCTGGCAACATGTCTGCATTTTTCTTCTCGAAGACATCTTTGAAATCTTGATATTGAGTGGGTAATGTCGAAGTACCTTGGTCTGTTGTGGTTTTGATTGGAGTCGCATAAAGTGCAAATATCGCGTCTTCTTCGTAGCTCTCATGAAGACTCTAGCTCCAAGAAACAAGTGTTGAATATCGGTACTTTCGCATTTTTGTCTTGCTGAAATTTTTCATGATCGCCAGTCGATGTCAGGATTATGAAGTACAAACCAAAGAAATCACAAGATTCGTTGGAGACTGGATGACATTGAAAACAATCTGTGATGCTTGATTTTTAAGCTTCACTTCAAGGGGTCGAGTTTCATGGTCAATATTTCCTGATGCTAACGGTGGTCCATTGATGACTTCAACAGGGGCCGAAAATTTATTTCTTACGAGCATTAAATTGTGTTGTTTCGCAAAGTCTTTGTCAATAAAACACGCTAAAGCGCCCGAATCCAAAAGTGCTTCTATGGAGATATGTCGATTTTGCAACTTGATATTTACTGGAACTATGAAACAAGGTACAGGGTCTGGAAGTAGAAAGAGATTTTTTTTTTTGGAGGAATTTGGGCTGTTCAGCCGCATGGTCCCTACTGGACTGGACTGGACTGGACATCTTCGTTTTCCGACCTCCTCGTATCGAACACTTGAGTTGTGCCTCGAGCTTTGAATCTTCTCTTGTTGAGGCAGTTTAATGCTATGTGATCATCTTCTCCGCAATAAATGCATAATCCATTCGAGCGCCGTCTTTGTTTTTCTTGTGGCGTCAATGGCTTGAATCGGACAGCATCAATATGCATAGGATTATTACCGAATGTCTGGTGGATCGTTGTGTTTGATGCCGTAGTAGCAGCAGCATGGAGCGTCGTCGACCATCCATATCGCTTCTCTTGACGTCTTTCGAACAAACAATTATCGCATGCAATAACTTGGGTGATGAATTCGCTTAGTGTACTCACGTTTGACATTGTCAGCAACAAATCTTTTACATCCTCTTTTAGGCCACATCGAAACTGACTAATGAGACTCTTCTCATTCTATTCGAGGTCACATGCAAGTTGTCGAAATTCGGCAGCATAAACGGAAGCTGGACGTGCTTCTTGTCGAAGATTTTGCATCTTTGTCTCTGCAACTCTCTCTCTATCATTCTCTCCAAACATTGCAGTGAACTCGGACATGAACGCTTCAAAATTGTACAGTAAATGCAAATTTTCCTCTAATAGCGGTGTAAACCAAGATAGGGCAGTGCCTGATAGAAGGGTGCCCACGAATACCACTTGAATACCTTCATCAGGATAGCATTGTGGATGTAGTCGTAGGAACAATCGTACTTGTTGAACAAAACCGCGAAATCTTGATCTCGTCCCATCAAATTTCTCGGGCATGCTGACATTTGGTTCCCTTGTAATCTGTTGAAGATTTGGAGGAACCGTTGCAGTAGGATTTGTTGTAGTATAGACTCGTAAGGTTGAAGATCCATTGTTCGACTCCTTCAACTCTGAAATTTGTTATTGCAAATTGTTGAGAGCGTTGCCAAGATCTTGAGACTGATCAGCTTGTAGTTGGGCAGTAGAGGTAGGAAGTTTTTGCATCTGGAACTGAAGACTCTACAATGTGACGACCATTTCCGCAAATGTGCCTTCCATCTTAACTAACTAAGGAACAAACTTTAGTCTCGCCAAACTGTCAAGGACGAGAGCATGACTGAACACAAATAAGAGATCAGACTAGAGGTACAAGACTAGACAAGAAGTCAAGGTCGGCGTGGCCGAATGCACGATGAGTAAATAGGAATCAAGATGATCTTTATAACAATGAACAAGAGTATAAGATATTGGAACACGACTTGAATACTGTGTCGTGCGCATACATATCGCTACACAACTACATCGCTGTCCAAAACCACACAACACATGTGCACACCACACACTAGTATACCACTAGTCCACCACTAGTCCAGCCACTAGTCCAACCACTAGGCTACAACTAGTCAGTCACTAGGCTGCCACTATGCTGCCCACTATGGCAGTCAGTCACTAGTCCACACAATGATAAAGAAGAAGAATACAAGCACGAGCTCACAAAGCTGAAGCATAAACTCATGCATATATAACCTCATCACTCAAATACAAGTCAAGCCAAGTGCACCCCACGCCATGGGGAATCCACACTACGGCGCCATAGCTAGGCGCGGTGAGGCTCAACTCGAGAAAGATGAGCCTCCCGCGCTTGCCGTGAAGATAACCACTCCAGGCCTAAATCTGCCTTGACCCCTGGATTGACACTTGGGCCAATCCCAAATGTCAATATGTAAAAGCTAGCTATTTCCTAGCTAGTTTCACACTAGTGGTAAAATAACTTGACAGCTGTCGTGCGCATACATATCGCTACACAACTACATCGCTGTCCAAAACCACACAACACATGTGCACACCACACACTAGTATACCACTAGTCACTAGTCCACCACTAGTCCAACCACTAGGCTACAACTAGTCAGTCACTAGGCTGCCACTATGCTGCCCACTATGGCAGTCACTAGTCCACACAATCGCCCCCCTAGCTGGTGCTTAGGTCCCTCTAAGTCCAGGTAGCCACAAGATGTGATAGTGACCATAGCCTCACTAAGTCCTCCACCACTATCCCTACTACACTCAAACTCGATAGATCAAGAGGCCGGGTGCAAGAGTTGCCCCATCGTTAGTCGCCGTCTTGCAAACTGTGAACTTGAGCTTGGGATCTCATGTATTGACTCCTATGAGCTTGGCCTCCCATGTCTTGTTAGCTGCCTCCAGTCATGTCCACTGCCACTATCCCAAGCAGTGTGGACACAACCAATCTCCGTCAGGAACCTTCTCAAGAGGTGGTGTCAAGCATCCCATATGCCAACCCCTTGAGCATCGATCACACACCAGCATGGTGGCTGCCCCTTTGGCAGACCCACAGAGCATGCACCTCAAACCTGCAGGTACCACTGCCAAGTTTGGGTCAACTCTGCCATCGACATTGGGAAGGTGACATGGCGCACAATTACGCACATGGTCCTTCCAAGTCATGCCATCCCGACCCTCCAAGATCAGGACCCCTGAGGGCAACACCTCTCGAACCCTCAGAATAACACGCCCTGCAGTAACATCCAGAGTCGTAGGAGCAGTCTGCTGCAAATAAACATAGTCACCAGGGCTAAACCTCCGAACCCCAGGACGATATCCTCCACCACGTATAGTGGCATACCTCAACGTATCACGGTGCTGTGCAATGGCAAGGTTCTCAAAAGCCATGGGCATGACTTTCTTGAACAACTCTGCACGCTGATCACATGCACGTACCCACACGTCCGGATCGTCAAGGTTAAGGACTTGAGCAGTGTCCCTACGAATGGCTGCAGGCAAATCCGGCTCTCGGCCAAAGAGAAGGAAATATGGTGAGAAGGAGGCAAGTGATGTTGTTTGTTTGCTGAACCTGTAGCCCATGGCTAACCAAGGAACCTGAAGATCCCAATCTCCTAGGTGTCCCTTCTGCAAGCCATACTTGCGCAAACCCCTCTTCACCGTCTGAACAACTCTCTCTGCTAAGCCATCGGCCTCAGGATGATCCCGAGAAAGTGGTGCGGTGGTCTATCAAGGCTTTATCACACAAAGCCTGAAACTCCCCCAAGAACTCTCTCCCTTGGTCCGTGAGTACCTCAGCTGGAGCACCAAATCGGCTAAGCACACGATCCAAGAATGCATACGCAGCCCCCTCACTAGCCTTGTCAGGCAATGGAACCAACTCAATCCACTTGGAGAAGTGCTCCACCATCACCAACACATATCTGTGGTGGCGCATAGTCAGTGGCAACGGTCCTGCGAAGTCAAGACTCCACCTGTAGCCCAATCCCATGATTGGTAAAGGATGCAACTGTGGTGTAGGGGCGTTGAATGAAGCACGCACCCTGTCACACACCATGCACCTAGCCACAAACTGTTGCACCTCTGTATGCATACCACGCCACCAATACTGCCCCTGCAGTAAACTGTGAGTGCGTCGCACTCCAAAATGCCCCAACTCCTCATGGGCATGCCGCACTAACCGTGCACGCTGTGTGGGGTGAGGCACAATCCTCACCCGACCATCCTCCCACACTCGAAGTAGGTGTATCCCCTCCCACTTGAACCTCTTGGCTCGTTGCAGGATCCGATCCCTCTCCCTGGCAGTCACAATGGCTGCCGTGTCCCGTGCGGAGGTAGTCCAACACAGCCGAATCCTCATGTATATCTCTGGCACCACCTAGCTCATCACTAGCCTCAGGGTCCTCAGACACTCCGTCTACAGTCATCCCTGTTGTAGGTCCAATCTGACCTCCCGATGCCAAGATACACAAAAATGCAGATGCGTGCCATCCCGGCACCATCTCCTCGTCCGTCTCACCATGCCACCGAGCTCCAGTGTCATCCTGCTGGCTCATGCATGGATTGCGACTCAATCCATCCGCATCCCGATTGACCAAACCCGGTCGATGCACAACCTGAAAGTCATACTCCTGGAGTATAAGTGCCCACCGTGCAAGCTTCCCCGTAAGCTTGTCTGACTCCATCAACCACTTGAGTGGCTGGTGATCCGTGACAAGGGTGAAAAGATTGCCGTATAGATAGCACCTGAAGTGTGCCACGGCCCACACTGCAGCTAAGCACTCTCCCTCATATGAGCTGTACTTAGCCTCTGCAGCGTTGTTCGAGCGGCTAGCGTAAGCCACTACGAACTCTCTTCCCTCATCATCCACCTGTGTGAGCACCGCTCCAAGCCCCAGCATGCTCCAATCCGTATGCAGCTGAAAGGGACGCCCCCTGATAGGTCGTCTCAAGATAGGCGCCGAGGTCAACCTCGCCTTGAGCTCTTGAAAAGCTCGTTCCTGCTCATCTTCCCACTGCCACTCCTGGTCCACCTTGGTCAGCTTGGTTAGAGCCTTTGCAATGGTACTAAATCCCTTGACAAACCGTCTATAATAGTTTGCCAACCCCATGAAAGCTCGAACTCGGCTCACATCCGTGGGGCGTGGAATTTGTGCAATGGCCTCTACCTTAGTCTGCTGTACCCCCAATCCTCCAGGATATATCATGTGACCCAGATACTCAATCTGGTTGTGGAAAAACTTGCACTTCCCCGGATGCAACTTCAATCCGTGCGCTCTCAAGCGCTCCAATACCACCTGAAGGTGTCTCTCATGCTCCTCCATCGTAACACTAAAGATGATGATGTCATCTATGTAGCACCGAGCAAAGTCCACCCCTGCTAGAATCCTATCCATGACTCTCTGAAACTGCAGGAGCATTCTTAAGCCCAAATGGTAAGAACCGCCACTGATATAGGCAATCCTTGCCGTGCTCATTGATCCCCCAGAATGCCGTCTTCTGCTTGTCCGCCTCCTTGATTGGCAACTGGTGATATCCGGATCGTAAATCCAAAGTGCTAAAGGCCTTAGCATGCCCGATGGCATCAAAGATCTCCTCTGGTGTTGGCATGGCATACTTATCGGACTTGGTCTGACGATTTACAGGCCGGTAATCACCGCACATACGTCTCTCCGTCCAATTGCCATAGACATCCTTCTTGGCTGGCATCACTGTGGCTGAAGCATACTCTCCACCAGAGAGCTCCACCAAACCTGCCTCCAGAGATCTTGAGTCCTCATCTGAATCAAAGACCTCTCCATGTCACTGTATCTATAGGGTCTCCGAAAGATTGGCGTGTCAGTGGCCAACTCAATACGGATCTCTTGACCCTTCAGTGCTCCCAAGTCCTTCAAACTGAAGGCAAAGCAATTCCTGTAAGCCCTCAGGAACCGCCGTATACGTCGTCTCTCTCCTCCGGTGACAATGGGTCCAATGTCAGGCTCCAATTGTCCTCCGTAACTGCAACCTTAAGTCCAGTGGGCTTAGAGGTAGAGGACGCGTCCAGTGGTTGCTATGTTGCAACCTCTTGAGCAGTACTCCCTGCCTGCTCAGTCAATGACAAGGCCTCATCCTGCCCATCATCTCATCCTTGAGGACTCCTCAACCCGAGAAGAATCCCCAACCTCATCCATCACAGCCGCCTTGGCTGCCAACTCCCTCTGAACCTCGAGCACCTCCCACGTGTGCCATGGATGCATGCACCCCGTGGTCCTCACATGCTCGCCCCCACTCACTGCCTGTACCGTCTCGGTAGGCAGAGAGACCATTGAGGGAAGTGTACTCCGCACTCTGCGTTGCTCAGCCAGAGCCAAGCTGATAATCCAGGTCAAGCAATTGAGATCCATTGCTTGCCCCAACACTTGACGACGTGATGCCTCAGAAAGAGACGACACCGCCGTGGTACCAGTGGTAAAACCCATTGCCCGCTCACGCTCGTCAGCATTAGGCTCCACTAACTGCTGCAACTGAGCATCCCACAGGAGGCCAGGTCCACTATCCCGGAAAGCATGCGATCCTGGGAAGCTGAGCAGTGTAGGTAATGCTGCTCGTGGTTGACCCACCTTGTTGACCACTGCCAAAGGCGAACGGTCATCGTGTCTCACACGCTGAGACTGCCTCCCTGTGTCCAGAATGTTATCCACTGTGAGATGTGCTGGCCGCTGCACCCCATCAAATGCACGCTTGAGCAGTGCGGGTGGCATCAAGTTAGTCCACCATAGCCGTGGACGATGAGCCCGTGACCCCACTGTAGCTGCATCTAGCAACACTGCTGACCCAAGCCACGACCGGACTTGATGCACACTGGCCATCACCCTGGCCCGAGAATCGCCCATCAGTGGCACATTCTCCAAGATGTATGCTGGAGATACAGCTTGATGAAGCTGCAAGTGGCGCAAAACCCGCACCATCTCCCAAAACAGACCCGACCTCGAGTCTCGCAATCCATTGCCATGCCCGGCTGATGAATGCCCTTGGCAGGGCCAACCTGCCACTACCAGATCAATGGAGCCAACCCGCTCCAAATCCTGCGCCCCCAGCAACGAAATGTGCTGGCAAGGCCTGCTGATATCCACGAATTGCAGACACCGACAACAACTCAGGGTACCGCTGCACCAACTGAGCAACATGGCGAAGTGAAACGCGTCGTGCAGTCTCATCCCTCTCCACATACAGGTAACGCCGAACTCGTACACCTGCCTGTAACACAGCAGCCAATCCGGTGCTGATCCCGCCAAACAAGTCCAGAAGACAAATGCCTTCATCCGGATACTGCCACACAATAGGTGTGGTGTCCAATGGAGACAATTGAGGTGGTCCTGGTGCAATCCCCACACTCTCCTCCTCTCCTGACGGTACAAAAGCCTCCACCCAGGCTTGTTGCACCGTCGATCAGCATCCCGCTGCAAATCCTTGCTCGTGCCCCACAATGGAGTCTGAGCAACCATGGTAGGCAACTCCGCCATACCATACATGTCATCCTGCTCTCCCGGAGGTGGTACATCCTCTGAATGAGCATTGCCCTCAAGCAACTCTCTAGGCCAACTCACTGCCGCTGTGAATGCTGCTAGTGTCGGCATCTTGCCTCGCTGGGCAACCGCAACTCCTCCTATGAACGTCACAGGGAGCTGCACACGCCGGCCCTCCCCTGACTGCCATGCAGGCCTATAGGAAGCTGACTCCTCCCAAAAATCCAGGGTGAAGCCCATGGGGTACAACACTGCCCCACCAACCAGGACATCGTATGAGACTGCGTCTGTCACAATGGCCTTGGCTCGCATCACTGAGCCATCTGTAGGGTGATCCGGCCGTAGTCTGATAGCCAACTCACGCCGTGTCATGCCCCGAGCCTGCTCCGATCCTCCCAGAGACGTCTGTATCTGGAAAGGACAAGGCTCCATATCCGCCTCCGTGAGGCCCAAGCCTGCAATAGCAGCTCTGCCCAGCATCAATGGCTGAGCTCCCGAGTCCAACAAGACCGCAGTGGCCGGTACCTCTTGCCTGCCGGTCCACTCAAAAGAAAATGCCATCCTGGTTGTCTAACATGACAACTCCAGGTGTCACCATGGCGCGCTCAATGGCTGGCCTAGCTGGCAGCTCCATCAACCTGGCAGCTGCAGCTTGCCATGGCGCCGCCGTGGCAGTCTTGACCCTCAAATCCGAGGATCCTCCGGCACTACACCTCCCACTATCTCCGCAGAAGATGAAGTAACCTCCCCACTCTCACAGAGTGTAGCTGCCAGCCTGAACACCTCAGCTGGTCTTACCCCCGGCGTCGCAATCATGGTAGCCGAGAACAATGGAGCCTGGCACACAGATGTGGCCGCTCCTAGCAGCACACTAGCTGCCGTAGCCTTGGCAACACTAGGTAGTGGTGCTACCCGTGTAGCTCTCCCCAATGGCATAGTAACCTCCGCCTCGGTAACAGTCGGCGAGAACTAGGTGCCATGGATGGCGTCGACACTGTCTCCGCCAATGTGAATGACTGAGGAAGCCTAGCCTGACGGCTTGCCTCCCCACGCTGTGGATCCAACTCCACCTCTGCACCTCGTGGCTCAGGAACTCGTGCTGCTCGAGTCACGGCTGCAGCAGACTCCACCTGCACTAGTGGTAGTGCTGCTCCACACATGAATCCCATGCCTCCCATATCTCCTCCCTCAGGAGCAGGAGGTGGACCATCCGGCCTTAGAGCCGGTACCACCTGAGCTGTAGCCATGGCAGCGAGCCTCTGCTCTAGCTGCTGAAGCCGGTTGGCCATGCCTTGGTCAACACCCTGACCTCCGCGTCCTTGGCCACGTTGAGCTTGCCCTTGGCCTCGTGGCTGGCCACCTCGTCCTCTCTGGGCTGCTCCACCTCCCCCCGGCCACCATTGTTCCCTTGGAACTGGCCTGGGCGCAACTCAGGATGCAAACCATAACACTGGGCCTCTCCATGCCCGTGCTTGCCACAATGCCCACACTGCAACTGTGCAGGCTGTGCATGTGCCGGCCCTTTGCCTCCCTCTGGGCAATCCTTCTTGACATGGGGTCCTCCACATGTCCAGCACACCACATCCGCCCGTTGTTGGCCAGCAAATGAAGGGAGAGACCCCTGCATCTGAGGTCCTCTCTGCCCTTCCCTGAGCTTCACCTGAGCCCCCTTGTTGCCTTGAGCACGTTGAGGTAGTGGTTGGCTAGGAGCACCACTACCCCGTGGTGTCTCCTTAGCAAATCCCACCATGACCACTCGTTCCTCCACCATGTTGAGCTCTATCCGCTCTGCCAGCAAAAACACATTTGCTAAGGTGGGTTGGGCCGCTTGTAGGAGAGTTGCATCCCGCACCCTTCTCCTCAGCTCCTTGTCCAATATCCCATACCAGAATTGGACTGCCTGAGCTTCCGTAACCCCTTGGGTTACATTTATCAAGCGCCTCATGCGAGTGAAAGCCTCCCTCAAGCTCTCGGTCGGCTTCCGTTGGAACTCTTGCAAGCTCCGCAACTTCTCTGTCCTCACCCCTTGGTAGTTCCCTCTCAACTCTTTCGAAGAACTCCACAACAGGGTTGAAGGCAGGCACGGGTGCTAGTGCTGGTGCGGTAGTGGCTTGGGTGGACGTCGTAGCTACTGTACCACCAGTCCCACTGCTACTTGCTGAAGCTGCCGGTGCAGCGGCAGGTGTAGCCACTGCCCTCGTGGCTCTAGTGCCCCTAGTGATGGAGACATAGTCGGGTGACCCAGTACATCCTCCACTCCTCGATCTCAACCTCATGCCCCCGCCTGAACTCATGGTAATCATCCATAGGCGGCCCCTCAAGGTGCTGAAACAGCCCCTTCCATGCCATGAAAGGCGTAAATAGTTGTGGATTGCGCATTTGCTGCAAATCACACCAACTATCAAACTCTTGGATAAAATCATCCAACTCGATGGTGCCCACCGCCCCAGAGTACCTTCGTGGCCCCTTGGTAGCTCCATACATCTCCTCCATTGTGTCCCACAACAATGGCAAAGAAACAACTTGCACCGCCGGTATGAGTCCTCCTGATTCACAATCCGAATCAGAACCTTCCGTAGAAGACACAGGAGGTGAAGGTGGCCTAAACCGCACACCTCGTCTCGTGTACCCACTAGTATCGCTAGTGCTCGAACCGGCACTGTCCCCAGCAACTAGTGGCACCTCCGTGTTGACACTCAACCGGTCATGAACATGTCCCTAACCCCTCTCCACAAGGTAACCGGGTAGAGAACCTGTTGCGGCTTATGGTTTGGAATACTAAGTTCCTAACATAGCCTACACCTGTACCTGCATCCACCGCAAGCACTCCTATGGTTGGCTGGTCATCACCTCCAACCTCACCACAGGAGAAACAATGATGGTCTGGCTGGTCATCACCCCAGCCTCACCATCGACAGCATGCTCTAGGACTGGCCGGTGATCAAATCCGGACCAATCACCTATAAAAACAAGCGCCCACACAAAACTAGCATGGCGCACAGTCAAGCATGCAGGTATGGAGGGGATCCAAACACAAGAAATCAGAACGACAACTCCCCACACAAAAACAACTCCACGGTGTTGCTCCTGCAAGGACACCCCAGCCCAAACCCGGACTGACTCTTGCCTCCACCTACGGAAAGGTCTTGGCCTAATGAGAGGGTGGAAACTACGAGGAAGAGAAGCTAAAGCAATGCCTAACCCCAGCATGCCCTCATCCCAACACTTCCTCTCCTCTCTTCCCTCACTTGCATGACCATGGGAATATCATGAAGATACTCCTCAAACCGCCCTCCACGAGCTTCAAAATTCGGCCTTCAAGACCACATGCCAGTCCTTAGGCAGTCCCAGTGCCTCCACGAGTCAGCACAGGCCGTCCACAGGTCAACACGGGCCCACACAGCTCACTGCTCACAGCCGTCACAGTCAGGCCACTGGGCACAGCCTGTCACAGCCCCTCATAGGTCACACACATCACAGCACAGGCCGGCACGTCACAGCCCCCACAGCCCGTCACAGCCCCACAGGCCACCACAGCCGTCACAGCCCCAAAGGCCACGGGCACAGCCTGTCACAGCCCCTCACAGCCCGTCACAGCCCCAAGGCCTCAGGCACGGCCCACAGCCCCAAAGGCCTCTGTCACAGCCCCACAGCCCCAAAGGCCTCAGGCACGGCCTGTCACAGCCCCTCACAGCCCGTCACAGCCTCAAAGGCCCAGGCACGGCCTGTCACAGCCCCTCACAGCCCATCACAGCCCCAAAGGCCATCACAGCCCCTCACAGCCCGTCAGGCAGCACAGCCTGTCACAGCCCCGCACAGTCTGTCACACAGCCTGTCACACAGCCCGTCACAGCCCACAGGCCCACACCACAGCCCCTCACAGCCCCACACACACAGGCCCACGGCCTGACACAGCCCCTCACAGCCCGTCACAGCCCCAAAGGCCTCAGGCACAGCCCGTCACAGCCCCATCCATGGCCGCTCTGGCAGTTTAGCCATTTCTCCAAGGGGTTTAGCCACGCCAAGCTAGGGTTTGTGTCTCTTGGACTCTAGGCTTCTTCCACCGAGCTATGGCGGCTGTGAGGAAATCACAAGGTATTCTTGCTCTTTCGGCTCCTACACACCACCATAGTAGCCCTAAGCCATGAGGTTTGCCACAAACAAGCCTTCTTCTCACTTAGCCTCCCCAAACACGCCACTAAACTCAATGGCAAACAACCAAGCCCTGCTGGTTCCCAGCCCTGCTCTTGCCATGACAAGAGCCCTCTCAATGCTGAAGCTCGAGATTGAAACCCAATCTCACCATACTCCACAAAGTGCATTGATTTGCCCCAAGCCAAACAGCCCTTTCGCTTGGTCTTGCAATCCTTCACACAATGAAAGCTCGCATTCCCAAGTCCAGTTCTCAGCTTTGCCACCAAAGCCACTATAACTTGCTTGACTGGTCCTCTTCCCAATCGTTGCTCATGCATGTACACAATCTGAAACCATCAAGGTGCTCTGGAATTACCTGCAGCATGGTGCTTTCATCTCTGAAGCTGAAGATCGAATGCCAAGGTCTACCACCTCGTAACCCACATCGCCTCCGCTTCTAAGAACCAAGAGCTCCACGGTGCTCCTTGCATAACAACTTGGTTTCTCTCATTCTCAAGCAAAAACCACAAGTGCTACAACTAACTCGTATCTGGCACTCACAGATACGAGCTCATCTTTCTCGAGTGATAAAGAAGAAGGAAACAAGCACGAGTTCACAAATCTGAAGCATAAACTCATGCATATATAACCTCATCACTCAAATACAAGTCAAGCCAAGTGCACCCCACGCCATGGGGAATCCACACTACGGCGCCATAGCTAGGCGCGGTGAGGCTCAACTCGAGAAAGATGAGCCTCCCGCGCTTGCCATGAAGATAACCACTCCAGGGCCTAAATCTGCCTTGACCCCTGGATTGACACTTGAGCCAATCCCAAATGTCAATATGTAAAAGCTAGCTATTTCCTAGCTAGTTTCACACTAGTGGTAAAATAACTTGACAGTTGTAGTTGGGCAGTAGAGGTACGAAGTTCTTGCATCTGGAACTGAAGACTCTACAATGTGACGACCATTTCCGCAAATGTGCCTTCCATCTTAACTAACTAAGGAACAAACTTTAGTCTCGCCAAACTGTCAAGGACGAGAGCATGACTGAACACAAATAAGAGATCAGACTAGAGGTACAAGACTAGACAAGAAGTCAAGGTCGGCGTGGCCGAATGCATGATGAGTAAATAGGAATCAAGATGATCTTTATAACAATGAACAAGAGTATAAGATATTGGAACACGACTTGAATACTGGAATGCTGGAAACTGGACTGGAGTACCAGATACTGGAAACTGGGCTAGAGTACTGGACTGGAGTACTGGACTGGAGTACTGGAAACTGGAAACAAGAGTAGCTTATTGCTATTGGCAAGACTGAAGAGTGTCCAGTCTCGCCTCCTATATATACTGGCTACTGAGAAGCTTCCCCTATGGAGGTTTTTTGATGGAGAAGTTTCCAAAATTAAACAAAGGTTTCTTGATGGAGAAGCTTCCTTAAACAAATGAGGTATCTTGATGGAGAAGTTTCTTCCAAATGAAGCTTCCTGAGCAGTTTTCCAAGTTATTCTTGGTAATTTGATAAACTCCTGGTAACTTGGTAAGTAATGGTAAATCATGATAGATAATGGTAAATCACGGTAAGTTATGATAACTTCCGGTAACATGATAATTTGGTAACTTCTGGTATTTACTCCTGGTAAGTTCTTTTGGGCTATGTCCGTGATACCTGGGATGAGATATCTCATTGAGGATATTCAAACCGTTCTTGCTAGTTTTCCTGGAAAAACATTTGCGAGGGAAGGGCAAATCTTTTTTGTGGATGATGAACCATCAAAATCACTCAGAAACCCTGCAAATACTGGATATTTCCTTCTTATTTTTAATGGGTCAAAAAATAAGCTATCTAATATAAATGATGCAGTGTGGCCATTTATCTCAAACATGATAGGAGCATCCAGTGTTGTTGAGTATATGAGTGAGAGCTGCAAAAACATCTCACGCAACGATAGATCGGAATCACCCACTATGGTCTTGGTATGGGCGATATTTGGATCCTTCCGTTTTCCATCCGTGGACAAGTCAGCCTGATTATCTTGGTATGTACTTCGCCATTCATGTCAAAGTTAAATAAATACTGAATGGTAACATGCATTTGTTTTAGGTATGTATTGTTCTTTATTTTAGTTTCTCAATTAGCCGGTCGTTTTTTTATTGGGTTTGTGGGCTTCGATATTTTTCAGTGACTTACAAGTCCGATTTTGAACCATTCTGACGAATATTTGCTTTCTCTTTGAAAACCAGAGTCCTCAACTTCAAGATGTGAATGGTTCAAGATCTTTAACTTCGTCAACCACACGTTCCAGTATCAATTCTGATGATCTATTCGACCATTCCAAGAATAGATCATTCTCTCCTGATGCAGAAAGTCAAGCTGGAATCGGATGGGGCATAAGGAGGCGTCTTCGAACTCAGCCCCTGAATACAAGTTGTTTGGGAAGGGAATCATCATTCGTGACGGATTCTCAAGTCTAGAATATGTCATCTCATGATGTTAGTTCTTAACAATTATAGTATTATTTACGGCTGTGGCAGGGCATATGGACAATTTGCTGTAGAAATCGCAAGTTCTTTAGTTGTATCTGCACAGTTCGACTTACATGTCAAGGTTGCATGTAATGAATATCATTGTGCATTCAATGACATTCGAAAATAAAAATGATCTATTCTCATCTATGTCCAAGTTTGATTTGTCATTTCTATTGGATGATCTGAACTATGAATGAAGCTCTCCTGATTTTAATGTTTGTTTCCACTTTTTGTCAGTTTTGGACTTCAAGCTCTACATGATGTGGTTGAAGTATATATTCTTTCTTTATCTCTCTTCGTGAACATCAGCATTAGAGTCCAAGTTTTTTCATTTGTCCAACATCCGCGAACATTTCTAAAGTTGATCAAAGTATATATGACTAATTTATAATGGCACTAACGTATTGTTAGTAGAATAAAAATTATTTTTTGGGTTTCATATATGATTTATTTATTCACTTATTCTTATTTCTGGACTCATCTCAAACACATGTAGATATGTGAGATCACGACGTTGCTCATGTCATTATAATAGAGCGTTGAGTATACGACCACATGGATGAGTAAATGAAAATGAGTGTGCATTATTGTTGAACATTTTGGACTTCATTAAGTACTCATATTAAAAATTGTACGTCTCATATAAACTCATTAAGGACATCAACTTAGACATTTTGGGAGCTACAATTGACACATTATTTGTGGTTTGAGATGATGTGCAGAGTCAAAGCAATTTTTGCCTCTGAAATAGATTTAAGAGTGAGATTTTCTGATATGTTTATAGATGTTTGGATTTTTAATAGATCATTAACTATCATATATGTTTTGATATAGCAAATGAATCTATGTATGCATTACAGATGTCGAATCTCTTAGTGAGAAATCGTTTGTGGTACATCATAGCATAGAACACATGGGCTGCGCAAAGACCCGCAAAACTTTGTTATGTATGTATGTATATATTTTTTAATAAACTCATACTGATTTGAGAGTTAAATTTTCAGCATCAATTTGTTGATATTATATTTCTATCTTTTCTTGTAAGAATTTAATTTAGGAACAAAATTGATTGTAGATAAGGCCATTCAAAGGGATTGTCTTCAATGACGTTGTACTGCAAGATAAAATCTAGGTATTTTATTTATTAATTTATAAACTTTTCATGTAAATTGGTTTGATCGTCAAACTAGTTGTGTAAGAGACCAAAACTAATGCGATGACGTCACACGATGAAGATCTCAATTTCAACTAATTTATATGCAGGCACCACTCCTCATTTGGAGACTACATGGAAAGTCCGCCGCGGTAGATGAACAAGGACTTATAAAAATTTCAGAATCCGGCCGACCTGGTGAATGGGCGGTGGGCTTATCAGCTCAGTAGTTGCGAGTATCTAGCCACCAAAGATGTTTCTCTGTCGCCTCTAAGGTTATTACTACGACCATTGATGCTTCATTGGACGATGCACATCTGACATTTGTGGATACACTCTTTATGGATGGTACAAACATGAAGCCTAAAGCAAAGTTCATGGTCTTGCTCATGGCTCGATATCACATATTGGCCACCAATATCATAACTTCACAGATTACTTAGCAGCTTTACATACTTTATCTTTCTTCGGCTGCATATTTTTCCAAAGAAATACAAGTTAAAAAATGAATGACTTAGCGTCTAAAGTGTTATTGTATTTTTTGTGGCTCCTTTCATGTTTATACATGATTTGCCCACTCATTTGCTATCTATTGAGAGACTGAGGCCATGCATAGATAAAACCACAGTTTAGTTATATATACATTAATAGATTATCTAACAAGAGATATTTTCATGTGTTGTGTGAAGCGATAATAAAACCGTTGATATCGATCATATGGCACAAATATAAGGCTATCAACTTTATTCATTTTATATTTTCATATATATATATATATATATATATATATTATTTGGTTAACAGGGGAAGGTGGCCCTGGAGCTTAATTTTATTATGATTATTGAAGGGAAAAAAATTAAAACCCTTAGTTGGCACGTGGCCGCCATAAGGCTTAACACATGATGTTCGTGACGGATACCCTGAAGAGCAGGACGATTAGCAGAGCTAAGCAAGAGAGTCTGTCCGTGAAGAGACCTGAACCAAAAGACTCTAACAAGAGTAATACAACCTAGTGATTCATTCTAGGTTAGATACACAACAGACTATGAGGCATAAATCTGAATAGATCCTAGAGCAAAGAGGAGCTCCGAATTTACTTGACTAGAATGTGGAGATTGAAGTCATCAACGCCCCTGCAGGTAATTTAGGGAAGGTAGGAAAGCTTGGTCTTCGTAGAAGCCCTGACATGCTTCCAGTTGATGTCCAATTTTTCAAACTCAGGGGAAGCGGAAGAGGAGGGCTTGGTTTCCCCTCCATTGAGGGGGGATTTGCCCAGGCCAGACGCAGGTGTCATGTCCCGAGCAGGAGCAGATGATGCCCCCTCTCCCCCAGGTAGAATTGAACTGCTGTAGGAGAGCCTGTTCCCACTCTGGTTTCCTGGCAATTCCTGTAGAGACTTTATTCCAAGCCAGCTTAGCTGCCACTGTGAGTTCAAAGAAGATTCTTATTAGCACAACAGTTGTTGTTGAATTCAGACGTTGCATAGACCATGCACTTCTGGCTTTCCATAATTGCCATAGAGTTGCACCTCGTAAAGCTTCAAAGACTAGGCAAGTGCATGCGGGGCTGGCCCCAGCCCGAGTAGAGAGAGGCTATATATGGCCATATAAGGGCTGGCCCTTGTAGGATAAGAGACAGTGCTCCATGGTTTCCATAGTGCCAGTGTTGCAACAAGTGCAGAGCAGGGCCTCTTGGATGTTTAGAAATTGCCCTACCTTTAGCACGTGGTTGGCGATTTGCCAAAGGAAAGCACTCAGCTTTGCTGGTTTCTTCTTGATTCTTAATCAAGATTCTTAATGGATTCTTAATCAATCTTGTCAAAGGTTTCCATACTTGTTAATTAATAAAGCTGTTCACCAAAAAAGAAAAAGAAAAAGAAAGCTCTATGTGTTCAACAAAATTTTGTTAAGTTTTTCAATCACTTCAATGTTTGTTCATGTTTATCAATCATACTTTGTTGACCTATTGTCATAACACAGTCTCAACCAGTGTTGTGCGGGTACCCGCTTAGGCGGGTTGGAACCGGCGGTTCCGGTTCCGGTTCTTCGGAACCGGGGGAGCAGGGACGGCGGGTATGGGTTTTTCCAGGAATCGGCTGGGAACTGGATCCGGGGGGGTCAGTGGCAGTTCTGGAACCAGTTCCCGCACTAGGTTTTTTTTTTTTTTTTTTTTTTTCTCCGTGATGTCATCTCTCACCTCCAATCTGCGCGATCTGCTGCAGTAGTGCAACTTCAGTGCGGGGGAGGGAGCAGTGCATAGCAGCACGGGGAGGAAGGAGCAATGCGCCTCAGCGCGGGGGAGAGGGATCAGAGTGTGAGGGAGGGAGCAGCGCAGGGAGGTAGCATCGTAGGCAGCAATTTTTTATTTTATTTTTATTTTTATTTTTTCCACGTTGTATCGTCTCACGAGTCTGTTTTTGAATAGTGAGGAATTTGAATAGTGAGGAAGTCCACTTAGATGACAATGAGGAGTTGATTGCAGAGGCCGAGTTGTTTGAGATAAAATGATTTCTTTGTGTACACTACACACATTAATTTATACTCGCTTACATTGCATTATTATTATTTCATAAATTTGTATATGAATGTTGTGTGTTTTCTTTCAACATGGTCAAAAGATTTGATATAACTAATGGGGATTCACAAATCATTTTCAGATTTATAAAAAACGATCAAAAATTTAATATATATTTTTAAATTCATAAAATAGAGAACCGGAACTTGAAACTGGAACTGGCGGTTCCTTCCCAAAACATACCCGGAACCGGAACCGGAATCTGCTCATGAATTTTGGAACCGGAACCGCTTCATAAAAAAGGGATCCGGAACCGGAACCCTCTCTTTAAATCTACCAAGGAACCGGAACCCGAGGTTTCTTCAATATGGCAAGAACCGCACAACAGAGGTCTCAACCTTCATGGCATGCTTTACTTAGGAGGAAAGAAAAAACCATCGAGGCATGTGGGCAGCGACCGCGCAGGTCCTAGTCCACTTCGGAGTCACCGTGGCAGAAGGTTTCGTGGCCACTTGTTTCATCTATTGAGGGATATTTCATTCATGAACTATGGCTGTCATTCATTCGTTTCTGTGGAGGAAATAGGCTGCCTAGAACGCCACCAAGGAAATCTAGAGTTTCCAGAGGAAAGAGAGACAAGAGGCGTGTGTGAAGGGAACTGCAGAGGTGGTCTGAGTTTGCTTCCTGAATCTGCAAGTGCGTTGTTTTGGCTATGGCGGGATCATTGGAAGAAGGGAGTGGCGGGCAGTACAAGGAAGGGTACTATGGTACCTTTCAAGGACAACCCAACATGGCCCAGCCAGTGCCCCCTGGCCAGGGTGGCTATTATCCTGGTCAGGGATACCCATCCGTTGCAGGTACTCTCTCTCTCTCACCCTCTCTCTCACCCTCTCTCTCGTCTTCCAGAGAATTTTCTGAACTTGTTTTCTGTATTTGAGCTGGACAGTAAACTGCTCTGATATCCAGAAAGCCAAAAATCAATCTTGGAACGAGTCCCAAAGATGTCGGCCAAAGGGTGAAGATAAAGAGGAATGTAAACACGTACTTGAGATGCCGTGGCAAGGCCTCCAAGGCCTGCAGGATAGGCGGGGCGGCCAGGATCAAGGTCTTGCCTTTATGTATTTAGGTCATGTTCCTTTTCCGCCACCAGCCTCCAGTAGTTAGCAGCGGTCTCAGAACTTGGCCATAGCTGTCTAGCACTCAAATGGCAAAATCACTGGCCCATTGAACAGTGTATTAGCTTGTCTTATGTTGGCTATCTTGGAAGGTTATGATGTCTGATCAGCTCAGCTGTTGGCACGTCTTGGCAAAGTAATTACCCTACAGGAGAATCAGGCTTGACAAATTCTGATTCAGCAGTGTTTGGCTGGCTCCAGCGGGTGTCACTCTTCTTTTCATCTTGTTTCCGTTAAACTAGTTTTTACCAGAGCTTTGTGTTGGAATACGTTCCTACTTGCCCAATGCCACCCTCTCGCTGTAAGGGTAGGAGCAAATGTCAATCACTGCGTGCATGTCTCTTTGAGTTCCTTTCGATAGTGGCAAATGATTGAGCCGTTTGTTCTCTGGTTATGATACTGCAGGCTATCCCAGGGTTGCAGAGGGGACACCCATGCGCGGCATATATCATAGCCAAGAGCCCCTTCCATTTTGTGGGCTGGGATTTGGCTGGTTCCTGTAAGGCTCAAAGTTTTGTTTCACCCCTGAATCTGCACTTCCACAGTACATCATGCTAATTGTTTGCAATCCACATTATCATTTGTCCGATCCGCCAATTGACCTCTGGGATCATGATTTCATATTTGAAGAGAGTGACTGACACGCCAAGATGTTAAATCAGGTGGCAGCTTGCAGATTACAGTTCTGTGTGTGTCGAAATTTACCATGTGTAAAACTTATCAGTTAGAATGTAGCCTATGAATGAGGGCATTGCAGTCACACATGGCAGGCTGAGTTGTGATCCGATCATGCGAGGGATCATTTCGCTGGGAGACCATTTCTGGTGATAGCAGGATGTTTGAGTAATATGTTTCTTCTCCTCTTAGATGTGGGGTAAGGGCTCCTTAATCCTATGGGTTTGCACTACCCAACTGTATGCACCTAGTCCAAGAACTAGAGAGGATTGGATTCACAGGCTGTTTGATGAGAATGATTTATCCCCTATTTGATCTACATGGTTGTTGTGGATGGTGGGGCAGATTCATTCTGGGGTTTTTTTGTGTCTCCATTCCCTGGTATGTGGGCACCTTCATCTTCTTCTGCCTTACCCATGATTACAGAGAACGCGCCGGGCTTGCGGCATGTGCCATTGCTGTATGTCTTCTCCTCTCTGCTATAAAACTTTTGTTTGGTGTTATTGTTGTTTTAAGTTTCTCTTGTCACGTTTTTGCAGAGCTGCTTCACATTCCAGGGGTTGGGTCTGTGTGCAATATGGATGGATAATGATGGCTGAATCATATTAGCTTTCTTAACCATCCAACAACAGGAGCCACACAACATAATCTTCAATTTGGTTTGCGATCCTGTTGTGTGCCATTTTCTGATATGTCAAATGACGTAGGGAGGTATTTAGAATTAGATGGCCACGGATTTCTTCTAATTTATAGTTATCTTTTTTAACAACAGATGCAATAGCCTTGTGGCTATAAACTATAAACCCGAGAAAAGACAGTCATACCTACACGGCCCTAGAGGCAACCCCATGGATTTTATCATGTCTCTGTCTCTCTCCCCCTCTCTGCTCTACTCCATATCTTGGAAGCAGGATCGCCCTGTCAAACAGGCTGTACTGGGGAAAGAGGGTAGAAGAGATTCTCAAGGATCTTGACCCTGCTGGATAAAAAATCCTGTGTGAAGGGCTTTCTAGACGATATCTGGAAAGCCTGAACTAATTGTCTATACCAAGGTAGTCCCACCACCGGAGTGAACAGGGAACAGACACTACCTCCATGAGGGGTCTATGGCCACAAGACTACAGCAAACGTTGTATGAGTACATTCTCTCTCTCTCTCTCATGATGTTCTACATGATGTTCCCTTTTGGTCTATGGCCACAAGGATATGGCAGACAACGTCTTATGAGTACATTCTCACAATGTTCTACTTTGTTCTATTGGCCCTTGGGTGCCCTGTGGCCACCATAAAGTTTCATTCTTTCTCTCATTTGCCTGGTTTTTGTGTTGTTCAACTTTGTCTTCTTGGCCCTCTTTGGATGCTGTAAAGCTTCTTTCTTTCTTTCTTTCTCTCGTTAAGTGACGGCAGGGAAGAGTCAATGAGTGCATTCTCTTGCCCCAATTGAATTTCATTCATGGCTAATCATTAATGGTGTATTGCTTGGCACATCGAGCTGTTCTTAATGTTGTATTTACAAATTGTATGACATCTTTGGGTCTTTTTTGCAGGCTCTTGTGTTTCTCTTGCTTGGCGGGTCAAAGGCCGGTGATATGTGGTGATATGTCAATGTCCACCATTGGTGGATTTATTCCTTTCTTCCTATGTTCATCTGCCACCAAGTCTGGTGTTATGACAAGTCCTGTAGCATAATGCCATTTGTTGGTGTGCAAATATCCAGTGTGCAAAAGTAGGTTCATCTAAGGGCATGCCAAATGGTTGTTCCTTATGAGCTTTTATTGGGTTTTTTTTTGGGGAGGGAGACTCTCCTTTAAGCCACTATGCAGTTAGTCTTCACAGTGGTTGAGTGTGCCTAGACTGGGCTGAGCTAGTTGTATAGGTTGGAAGTTTGAATTTGTGTACAGAATTTCCATTTCACCCCAAACGAAGTAGGAACTCTTGTGCAAGCACAAATCTGGCTCATACAGTCCAGTCTAATTATCTTATTTTGGGGATTTACTCCAAAGGCGCGCTTTCTCTTTGGCCAAGTTCTAATCAGGTAGAAGCGCTATATTCATAGCTGTCTTAGAAAACATTATGAGAGTTCAATTATGGAACAGCCAATGTTGTGTCTGGTATCTGCATTGTTGAATGTTTGATGAAATGAGTTATAGTTGTAGCCTTAAGATATGAAGTGGCCACACATTCTCCAATATTGTCGGTCAGCATGCATGTCTAGCCAGTGGGTGTTTTACTGTTGCTGTAGAGAGGTCTATGCATGATAGTGAGAACATTGGTACTTGATGCACTCATGTGTCCTCCAAGGCCCAATGAGACGAGTCCATTGATGTCTTAATAGTGTCTGAGAGACTGGAGAGACCTGACTCGCTCCGCCTTCAGCACAATTCGAATGGAGGCATTCACACAAACACAAGTTGCTCCAATGTAGTAAAACAGAAACTCGATTTCTAGTTTATGAAGCATCAGGCTGTGGTTTCATTTCGTTTTCCTCCTCAGGTGTCTCAAAACTTGGCGGTTGTCCTTAACTTCGATAGTTCTCTGTTCTTGCTATCCTTAGCAACGTAGAGCTGGCTGAAAATCAGTTAGTGTTAGCAGTATCACAATGGGACTGCTGAGCTCCACTCAGACAGCAAGGAGAGCATCAGAAATTTGAAAAAGTAAAAGAAAAAGAAGCATTCCTGCTCAACGAAAAGCACAGGAGGCCATTGAAGGATTGAACCCAGGAACGCCCTGGTTATGCGTGCTCTAGTGCAAGAGTAGGAAGAGAGTGCGGGCTGTCTCCGAGTTGTTTAGTTGCCCTGCGATGGTTTCGCAGGTCGTGATCGCTGCGCTTACATGCAATCTCGAGTGTTGAGAAGTCTGAAGTTACAAATCTTCTCCTCGGAAAGGGCAGAAAGCAAAGCACTGGCATCTTCTGGCAGGAATGGACGCTCCTGTTGTCACTGTGAGGGCGAAGTACCTGGTAAATGGGCCCAAGGGCCAAAGCATGCAAGGGGTTCTGGTGATGAGCGGGAGCCGATTCAAGTGGACATCAAATGATCCCAAGGCGGCAGATAAGAATGTTGATGTTGATTTCCTTGCGGTAAAATCCCATAAGTCTAGCAAGGAGACACCAAAATCAAAGAAAGCGCTGCTCAACTTATGCACAGAGGGTGAGGGGAATGCGGATGGTGGGTATCTGTTTGAATTCCAGAATTTTCAGGAGAGGGATACATGCCGTGACATTGTTGCAAACGCTTTATCCAAGCAGCGGCCTCCAGGGTCAGCGCAATCATCAGGGCAATCATCTGGGGGCCCCTCTGTGCAACCGCCGGGTTCGGCTGCCGCTGAACCCGTTGCTGTCTCGCACAATGACCAATTGGATTTTATGGAAATGGAGCGGCGTATGAAACTTCTTCAAGAAGATCGTGAACTACAAAAGCTGCATCAGCAGCTCGTGATCAGCGGTGTGCTGTCGGAAGCAGAGTTTTGGGCCGCTCGAAAGCACATGCTGGAAGATGAAGGATCACGCATTCCAAAGCAGCGAACAGGGCTCAAGAGTGCTATGCTTGCTGATGTTCGTCCTCTCACTGACGGCCGAACTAACAAGGTAACATTCAACCTCACACCAGAGATCATTCATCAGATCTTCGCTGAGAAGCCTGCAGTGCACAGGGCATTTCTAATGAATGTACCATCAAAGATGTCTGAGATAGATTTCTGGACAAAATATTGTAGAGCAGAGTACCTGTACCGCACCAAGAATGCTGCGGCAGCAGCCGCCGAAGCTGCTGACGATGAGGATCTGGCAGTTTTTACTAGGGCTGATGACATCCTTGCCAGCTCCGCCCGTCGGAAGATTCAGAGAGTGGATCCGACACTGGATATGGCAGCTGATTTGGCAGATGATTACCTTTCCCTACCAGGGCATGGGATTTTGAGGGATGGGAATAAGGAGAGTACAGAGCTGGTGGAAGGGGCCGGTAAGCGCACCATTGTGCATGATATAAACCGGCATGCGGCTGTGGTTCTCGAAGGCAGGCCTCTGGATGCGGCACTGAAGGATACTACGACCGTTGCTCATGCCCTGGCTAGGGCACAACAAGCGGATGCAGCAGAGGAGCAGACAGATGTGCAGGTGGAGAAAAGGCGGATGAACAGAGTGCATAATATGACTGAAATTGAAGACTTGCGAGGCGATCAAGCTCCTGCCTACGTGCCTCTCTGCATCCAGGACCCCAGGAAGTATTTTGACTCACAGCAGGCGAATGCCACAGGGGATGCTGCATCTGCTGCAGCAAGTTCTAATCCATTTCAATTGGACCCATCCCAGGCGCTGCAAGCATTTCAGCAACAGTTGACAGGATTTCAAATGGCTGGTTCTGGAGACAATGTAATCTCACCTGACATTGCAGTCAAGGTCCTCACTGATCTCACACACCATATTGCAAGCTCCAAATACACAACTGGAGTTACTGCAGAGCGAACTGTTCTGGAGAGCTTACCCCGTGCCTCAAGGGATGAGTTTTTACAGCATTCAGCCACTGTTAATGAACTTCTTCGGCATTTCTGGGCAGCATACCCGCTGACATCTGTCTTGCTTGTGAAGAAAGCAAACCGCTTGAAGGATGCCATGGGTCAGCTATACAGCCGCATCCAGATGACCAAGGAGGGTGCACAGCCTGACGTGAGGCATCAGTTGTCAAGGCTCTTACAACCGCTTTTTCAAGCCCTTGATGCTGCATTCGCACACCATGAAGCAGAGGCAGGCAAGAGGGCAGCCAGGACTTCACAGAGGCCCCTTGGTATGAACAGTGCCATAAACGGTGTGACCCCTGTAACTGCTTAGTGATAGCAGCAGCAGAATTGAGTCCACGTGGGCTACTTTGAAATCACTGCAGGTCTGTTATGATTCAGTGGAGGCAGACATCTGTTTGCGATCAAATGTCTGTGGCCATATGTTTCTATGCATGGCATTCTCTGTCATTTGTACGTCTGTGTAAGACCAACAGACTAAGCTTATATGCCTTTGTAACAAGTGCTTGCTGTCTGTGTTTCAGCACCTTAACTTTAGAGTGCCCAAGATTTATCACCATCCAGTTGACATGAGCCAAATCTGCAAAGGAACAGTGTACAGGGAGATATTTACTGGATATGTGTGAACCCTGATCAAATTGAGGGAAGGCAGGAGGAGGTTATTGATACAGAGAAGAAGAGTGGTATAGTGTTGCTTGCGATGGAAGACCTGGATCCAGCAAACCTCTTGCAAACACTCAGTTGACTTCTGCTGCCACCCAATTGAATGCACAAAGTCAGTGCAAACAGTGTGCAATTCACGCGCTCAACACCTCAGAAGCGGTGGCATCCTTGTTTGGAAGGTAGTTCTCTTTCTAATGTCTAAATCCTGAGGTAGAGACATGGAGCCAGAGAGCATGGATAAGTTATGGAGACGGTCAACAACTTTATGAAAATTGCAGCAACTCACTTTGGTTCTTGCATCCAAAGAGGGAGAGGGACTGTCTTCTTCTGTTGTGTAGATTGCTAGAAGAATCTGTTTTCTGATTTGGGATTAGTTCAACTTGTGCTGTTTGTCTGATGGCATATAGAAGTGGCATCCTCATGCCACCATGAATTCAACTTTGTCCTCAGTGTAGCTGTTTCTGGCACCACCATCTTTTGAGATGAGGATTAATCACCTTTGGATATATGGTTGCTTGTGTATTGTGATGAGCAGCTGGAAATCAGAGGGCATGGAGAGTTATCATCATATTGTGGACATAGAGGACGAAGAGACCAGTGTTCAATGGTCACTGAGGAAGGGCCTAACTCTGCCGAATTGTGTAGGCATCTATAGCGGGAGCTATGCTGGTTATGTGGCCATGACTTCCAGTGTGCATTTGCTGGTGCACCTGTGACTGCATATGGTGGAGATAGCTGTGACACCATCACTTGCGAAGATATATATGGTGACTCCAGCCAGCAATTCGAGCAGAACAGAACGCGATCCATGCAGTATCATAGAACACTACAAGTCAAACTAGTACCAAACCAAAATAAATTTATCTAGCAATCTACACCTGTTTAGAAAGAGGGAACTCTCTCTTGCATGTAAGAACAACCTTGAGGAGCTGTAACTCTCATAATAATGACTATGTACCTTTAAGTCTGAATCCATAGACCTGATTAGATGTAGGTATGTGCTGGGATTGTACATTCTCATCATGCATTCAATGAACCAAGGAGGGCATGGTTTATGGAATGATTGCTGAGGATTTAGGTTTTGGCTTTTAGGCTGGTTGTATTTGCCTTGTTATTCATTAAAATTTGCAACCACAGCTGTTGCGTTATATTATTAGTTGTGACCCCATTTGTCTAATGGGATGGACCAAGGTGATTTATTACTTCTATGACCATTGAACAACATATGAATGTAATAAGGGCCACTCTACACTAGGTTTCAAGCCCGAAGCATTCCCATTGGCGGAGGCCTGAAATTGGGCCCAATGGCTTGACACTACAGCCTGAGCCCAAGAAAATGGAAGTGGGTCATTTGCCTACATGGCACAAGTTTTGGCGTCAACTTCTTGGGCATGACTAAGAAAAAAGAACCTTCCTAGAATGGAGACCTGTGAAGCCTCAAAACGAGCCTGAAGCATATAATCCCTTCCCTTCCTCTCAAGAAACAAGTTTTCACAACAAAGGGGCAAGCAGAAAGAGCAGGCAATGCGCGAGATCCGACACACAGGAGCTCTCATCCAAAGCTTGTACACCGAAATCACATATTTACTAACACCCGAATCCACCGCTCTGACCTTGTGTCAGGGCACTGTCTTTATACAAAAGCCCTGGCTTTAGTTGCTCGCCGCGTGGCGAGGCGTCACAAGCCAAAACCCACGGTGCCGCTTTGTAACCCTAGATCAGATGAAGGGCCAGGATGTGGCCACCAGCCAAAACTAACCCTAACCTAGATATAATTGTAACAGTTTAACGGCATTATACGCCAAAAAAAATACTATGGATATATATATCGTTGTTTTGGATGGAACGGGTCATTTCTAGGCTAAGCAAATATGGGGCATTACATCTGTGAAGCCTACCCCCCACGAAAAATCCTGAGCTCCGCGAAGGGAAAATAAATAATAAGGAAATATCACCCTCCACCGCTCGGTGAAAAACCTACCAAGGGAAAACCTGCAAGTTAAGCCGCTGAGAAGAGAAGAGGATCAAGCTGAAGTAGATCGGCTAAGAAGATCAAGACATCACCCCACCGTGCGCCTCTCCACATTGATACATGTAAGATCAAAAACTAGTCAAGGAAACAGGTTCATCCCGCACTTCAGTATTAGAGCCTTGTGGACAAAGGAGAGCACGTCGCCCACGTAAAATTTGATAGATCAAGTATGGACCGTCGATCTTGAGCTTAGATTTGCATGCATGCTTGTCATGCTGTAATCGAACACACATGGTCTGTCCTACCTGAAACATGTTAGAATACTTGACACGCTTGTTAAAATTACGGGCCTGGGTTAGCTGAGCCTTACCAATGTTCGTCTTGGTATCATGGATAGACACCGCATGCCGAGCATGAAGATCCTCAAAAAGGTCTCAAGATCAACTGGATCAGCAACAGTAGAGATAAGAGGGGTGGAATGCAAAGGAGAAACACATTTGCGACCATACAACAACTCAAAAGGAGTCTTCTTGGTGCTAGCATGCACGGCGGTGCGATAAGCAAAGAGAATAGGGGGAAGAAAGGTATCCCACTCCCTGGAAAGTACGCCATTCTTCTCCAACATTCGGCAAAGCGTTTGGTTGAAGTGTTCCGTGAGGCCATTGGTCTGGGATGGTATGGGGCAGTGGTAGAATGCTTAACATCAAAATTGAAGCAAATCACCGTGAGGAGCTGGTTACAAAATTCCTTGCCCTGATCCGTTAATATCTCCCGAGGACACCCATGCCGCATAAGGATCTCATTGAAGAAGAACTAAGCTACAACATCACTTGCATTAGAATGCAAAGGCCGCACTTCTATCCACTTAGTCAAGTAGTCGGTAGCAACACAAAGGTAGCTTCGACCCTTTGATGTGAGTGCGAGGGGTCCTACTAAATCAATGTCAACACGAGCAAAAGCATGGGTGACAGGCAAAGGCTGTAGCTCATACAAGATTCGGGCCCTAAAGAGAGCAATGTTAGCACGACAAGCTTCACACTTAGAGATGAACTCCGTGACGTCCCGGTGGATGCCCAGTCAATAGTAAACCTCTTGGATGCGAGCCACGGTTTTCTTGATACTAAGGTGACCTGTATACAAGGAACAATGGAAACGCTCCAATAAAGCATTCAGCTGGCTCCGTGGTGGCACCTCCAAGTAGCATGGCACTCCCCCTCTAGTGAGCTCCTTGAAAAGCTTATCACCTATGAAACGGTGAGTAGACACATGATACAAAATTTGTTTACGCAAGGACTAAGAAAGGCTAGTTGGCGAACGCCCTGATTGGCATCGCTGGAGTAGCGCAGCATGTAGCTGATCATCCATGACTGCACTGCACATAAGAGGCAGATATTGGGCTTTCGAGAAGGTGGTCTGGAGTGCCTGCACCTATGATCTCCAGCGAGAGATACCTTCACCTCATTTGTTACTACTCGTGGACAGCCAAATCAAGACTTGAGGCTCAAGTGCAGCAGCTGAATTACAACATACTCGGGGGCCGAGGAAAGAAAAGAGCTGAAACACAACAAGGAACTTCCACCAAACCATCCGAATTCTCTCTAAGCGATAAATCCACCACACACACACACTAATACACGAACAAATCAACCAGGATCATCAAGAAGGCTGGACCAGCCCCAAGCAGCCAATATGCCATTGGAATCCAAGGCCAAGGGGTGTTGATCTGCACAAAGAAGGTTGAGAAGAGGGCAGGATCAGGAGGAGGGGCTGCATCAGCAACAACAAGGTCATCCAAGGTGAGCATAGGCCTGTTGACAGGAGGATCAACCCGTGTGATCGCTTCAACATTTGTGTTTTCCTTGCCCTTCTTGTAGACTATATCCATGTCAAATTCCTGTAGGTACATAACCCATCTAGCAAGTCTGCCATGGAATTCCCTTGGCTTAACAAGAGCCTTAAGTGGAAGATGATTAGTCTCTATCACAAACCGGCTGCCATGTAAATATTGTCTGAAATGCTTCACACCAAATACAAGGGCTAGACCCTCCTTATCAGATATGGAATAATTTCTTTCATGACGATCTAGACGACGAGATGCATAAGCTATTACATGCTCATTGTCTTCTACAACTTGACATAAGATTGCAGAGATGGCAACATCTGATGCATCAGTCTGAAGCAAGAAAGGTAACTCAAAGTTGGGAAACATCAGAATGGGAGCTGAACACAAAGCCTTGCGAAGGGTGTCAAAGGCAGCTTGTTGGGAGAAGGTCCATTCAAACCTGGCATCTTTGCACAACACCTTGGTCAAGGGGTGAGCAAGCTTGACAAAGTTCTTTATGAAGCGCCTATAATAATAAGTCAGACCAAGGAAGGATTTGATACAATGTTTATCCCTGGGGATATGAAAGCCCTAAACAGACTCAAGCTTGGCAGGATCAGGAAGCAAACCATTTTTGGACAGAATATAACCAAGGAAGTGCAGCTCAGGCATGAACAACTCACACTTCTTGGGCTTTACTTTGAGACCTGCAGTGCGCAATTTGCTGAAAACACGCTGCAGATCAGTCAAGTGAGCATCAAAACTGGCTGAGTATACATTGATATCATCAACATACATTAAGGCACACTCCCAGCGAAGATTGCCCAAGACCATGTCCATGAGGTGTTGGAATGTAGAGGTGGCATTGCACAAATCAAAAAGCATGGTCTCATATTGGTATTTGCCCATGCGACACACAAATGAAGTCTTTTCCTTGGCTGCTTCAGTAAGAGGAACTTGCCAGATGCAAGATCAAGAGAGGAGAAAATTGTAGCACCATGCAATTGATCCAAGGTCTCATTAATCCTGGGTAGTGGGTATGCATCCTTTTTGGTGATGTCATTCAGTTTCCTGAAGTCAACATATAAGCGGGTGGTGCCATCTTTCTTACCAACCAGGACAATTGGACTAGCCCAAGGAGAAACTGAAGGCTTAATCACACCAGCATCAAGCATTTTCTGGACTTCTTCTTGGACTATAGCATGTTCTTTAACACTCTCTCGGTATGCAAATTGTTTAATAAGGGGGCCTTCCGTGACAATGTTATGTTGAAGCATGGGAGTGCGCCCTAAATCAGTGGATCCCAAACTAAAAACATCTAGATTCGTTGCAATAAGCATCTCCACTCTCCTCCTTTGACCTGAGGAGAGAGTGGTGCCCATCTTAATTTCAGATATTACTTTTGTGAGGGCTGTCTTACCTTCTAGGCTGAGATCATGGATAGGTGGTGGTGCCACTGCAGCAACAACATCCAAGGGGCCATGTTGGATGCCAATGGCCTCAAGTCCAAAGCTAGCTTGTACCTCTTGTATTTCAGCAATGGGTAGAACAGTGATGCGAGCTAGAACCTGTCCCTTCTTAATAGTCACTGGGAAGCGCTCGGGATTAGCAATCAGAATCTTGACTTCTTGCCTATATCCTCTATCTAGAACATTAGTGGCCACCAGGCAATGCTTAAGGGCAGTCAGTCTCCTCCATCCTTCAACTTCTAGGAAATGAGCACCTGGACATAAGAAGGTCAAACCAGACTTGACCACCTTCTAGGTCATGGCAGGGATGGTGATGTTGAGAGGTGCACGAATTAGAGTAGAATTCTTTGGAATAGCTATGGGCACCCCTGTCCTATCCCCAACACCAGGAACATGCCACTGATATAAGAGTTTGAAGATCAGGCAAAAACTTGTAAAATCATTCCAATTGAGGTTGGAGTGAGAGTTCTGTTGTACCTCCTTCACCAGGGCCTGGACTCTGGACAAATTGGATGTAGCAGACCCAGCTTTGATCTTCACTGCTTTCAAGGGGGAGCTACACCGTGAGCCTGTGAGCCCAGAAGCCCGTGAGCCCAGCATAGGCTCACGCCACGTCATCTATGAATTCCGAACTTACAGGGCGTATTTCCGCGGGAGGCGCCTATAGCCGCGGATTGACTTACCCTTTTCAGTCATTGCAAATAACGTCTTTTACATCAATCCCACCTCCGGCCCTCGTGTCATAAACAACAATTTGATTAGTAACCCTATTTTAACTAATTCTGGACTTTTGGCTTAAATCCGGACCAAACTTAATATGTATTTGAATTCAAATTAATTCAAATTTTGTTAATAATATCTTGGATAGTAATGTGTGATTGAACTTTGTGAAATTACAAGTGATGTCATACTTGCTTCAAAATGTAACATATAAGATGTCCATTTGACATTGAAGTGCTTGTGAAGATGCAGTGTAACTCAACAATTCATTGAACGTCGACTGGGAAGTCAAATGATGTAATATTACATTGATCAAGTCCTTGAACATTTCGCATTCTGTGCACTTAGCAAAGGTGCTTCCTGTTATCCGAACCTCCACGTTATGAAATATTCGATTCCGTATACGGCTTATAGACAATTGGAATTAAATTGGAGTATGAGGGCGGAGTATAGACTACATCTATCGGAACTGTCAGATGAAGTCACAAATGCCAACCTCCACTGGGCAGTGGAGGTTGGATGATATCTGTTGATGAAATCAACCACATGGATGAACAATGGATAATGAATAAGCCCTCTGTAGACTAAGGAAGCAGGAATGAACAATGGATGAACAATGGATAATGAATAAGCCCTCTGTAGACTAAGGAAGCAGGGATGAACAATGGATGAACAATGGATAATGAATAAGCCCTCTGTAGACACTTGAGACTAAGGAAGCAGGGAGAGACTCAGAGTCTGCTTCAGAATTACCCTATGGGCAGAGTGGTGCAGGATAGGCAAAGAGGTACACGTTGTCCAGAGAGGTGCAGGATGTCCAGAGAGGTGTGTGAGAGAAAAGAAGCAAGTGAGAGGTTCAAAGTGGGAAGTTGGTGTTGTGTGGATTCGGACGTTATATAGAGGTGACTTGTAACTTTCATCTTTGAATCGCTCCAATGGCAGTGTGGTATGCTTTCTCTCCCGGATCGATTGTGGCCACTGTGGATTATGGCGAAATCGAACGACTTATTTCAACTTGCGAAATCTCGGCTTCATTGAAAGTGTGCACAATTTTCCATTTATTGATAGCAGCCATTGTCACATTAATTATGGACAACGATAACGGCCGCGATCAGACTGAATTCTATCGTACTTGTACGTTAGTAGGACTACAAGTCTGGCATCATTATCGTGCGGCTCTGACAGTAGACTCTGGAATAAGCGTGAAGGATGTCAATTCTGACAAGTGGCCTGGAGAAATGAAGTCAGGCGGCTAATCGCCACAACTAATTCGGGACTGCACATTAACAATCGATCATTATAATTAGCTGGGAGGAATCCGGAGGTGAACTATAAAGCACTTTGAGATTGTTCTGTTTATATTTATCGTGCTGTTACAGTGAATAAAACACTTGGGCAGGGCGGGGCATTACATGCCGACGCATTGCATTGGATAGCGAGGGCGGTGCATTACAGGTGTGTGGAATGCTCTGTCGTGCCTTGCTTGCTGGCACATGTTTAATGTAGGGATGGACCCCTCGTGTCGGGTATCCCTCAATAAATGGGCAGTCCCTATGGTGGCTCTGGACCTTAAATCGAGGAATGCCCGACACGAGGGGCCATCTACTATCCTTAAAGCCGTATGTCTGTCAGGGAATATTGACGCCTGGCGGCTAACAGCCGAAAGTAATTGTGGACGGCTCAATATGAGACAATGATTATACAGTGTGACAAATCCGTAGGTACAGCGTTGTGTCCTCTGGCAGATTGAGTTTGAAACGACTGCCCAGGCGTCTCACGTGGGTGGTCACATGTGCGTTTGGGGGGTGGTTTGTTGGCTTCGAATCTATTTTAAGATTTTTGTAAGCGTGAGGGTTGCAGAGTCTGACAATGGCGTCATTACAATCATTTCGTCTTTTTTTCATTCGTCTCTCCAGTCGTCTGTCCAAACGTGTGTGCATTCGTGGAGTTGAACAAATTTCATCTGCGTGGATGGACAGTATTAATGTTAGTTTGCATGGATGGGGCAGAACATCCATTTGGGCCGCGCGACCATTCGATTTCGGACGGAGGCGATGGTTCAGATCATCCTTGAAGGTCGCTTATAAGGGGTGCGCTCTTTGAGCCCGGCCTTTGGGCTTCCCATTTTCTACGCGTAAGTGCTGCACGAGTGAAAGCTTAACAGTTGAGAGAGGAGACTGTGAAAGAGAAGAGTTTTGGAGCTCATTTTGCAGCGACTGGACACTGGAGCGTGGAGAGAAAGAGCAGACTTGGCCGAGTGCAGAGAGAGGAGAGGGTGAAAGGTGAGAGAGTGAAATAGGCGAAATTTGAAGAGCGGGGAGGAGAGACCGGACAGTGGCAAGTGGAGAGTGACGAGTGTAGAGGCAAGAGCACAGTGCAATTACCGGCAGGCGGAGGTGCGGAAGAGAGTATCAAACGAAGGACTGTGGTTGCAGGGGCACCAAAATGGCCGGCATAAGCAGGTACAACATTACAAACTCCTTTTTTTCGTCTTCTGTTTCACGTTTTGTGTTGGCCTGTTCTGAATTCATGTGTTGGCTTGTTCTCAGTTTTGTGTTGGCCCGCTCTCGATTCATGTGGCCTGTTCAAGATTCATTTCGTTTCTATCCTGCTTCATTCTCTGCTGCACTGCACTGTCTTCAGTGCTTCAGTCCGTGCTTTAGTGCACATTAGGTTTCTGTTTCATTGTTTACTTCGTTGTTTACTTCAATGCTGTTTCATTCTCTGTCAATTCATTTCACTCCTGCTCCATTCTGTGCTTCAGTGCATTCTTGCGTCATTGCTTCACTGTTGTTTTTCAATTCACCGATGGTTTGTAGGGTGATTTTGTGTGGTGGTTTTGTGTGCAATTGGGTTTGTGTGTGCTTGTTCTGGTCGATTAGGGCAATGGTTTAGGGTGGCGGGAGATTACCGTGCTGGTTGTATTGCTTGTTTTGTTCATTGTGGTGGTTTATTGAGGACAGTGGTTTCGGAAATGCCCGGATGTTTATTTCTCAACCGTTTCTTGATCCCCAAATCCAGCGTTAGTTGATGCATTTCTTCCCATTCAAATTCGATTCTGAATGGAAATTTTCATTTCTTATCCAATTATGTCGAATTCGGCAATTCTGAAAAACCACGATAGCCTAGTCTACTTGTATTCTACAGTAGACATATGCTAACTGTAGGCTTCGTGCAGGCCATAGTAGAGTATTCGTAGACCCATATCATGCACATGAGCAACCAGAAACTGGAACCTCCACTGCCCAGTGGAGGTTCGCGTGAATTCTGTATGCGGAAGCTGAAAGACATTTTTTTAAAGTAAGGATGAAATAGGATAATTACGGGAAAATTGAAATCAGTTTGAGACGATGTGGGAACGAGTGATGGAATCATATGTGTAACATTGTAAGTGTGACACATACTTTCCAACGAGACTGGGATACGATAATTGGGAACCTCCACTACCCAGTGGAGGTTCGATATTTCTTTGGGTCAGCCAATTACACACTCTGATTAGTTTTTATGTCAGAATGAGAAAGAGGAACGAGGGTGGGGAACCGGTGACTGACAATGAGTACAAGACAGCCAGATTAAATTGGAGCAAGAGACAGTGTTCGGTAGACGTGATGGAAGCGGACCGTCCAGATCAAAAACATGGTGTTTTCGGAACCAGATGAAAAATCCAGTTGGGGGTCTACCGAGCCGAACAAAATGTCTGTCAATGACGAAAATGTGACTGTAGAATCCCCGCGGAACGCATCCGAATCTCCGAACAATACACCTGAAGTCATCTGTAAGGATACCCTAGCGGAAATAAGAGAAAGCGTTCATGTAAACAATGATATCAACGGACATCTCCGGGTTACTCGCCAGCATCTCCTGAATCCACATCAGGATCTGAGGGATATTATCCTCCAAACTTCCTCCTGGACACTGAAACGAGCGGGGGAGTCCTGGAACTACTGGACGTCTCCAGATCTCCAGGATACTCCCCTGCGTCTCCTGATAGTATCACCGGATCCCCAAAATATACCCCTCCAGACTATTCGCCTGATACACTCAGAGAGATAAGAAGGAGCATTCTGTAGTTCTTGGGTACATAATCTAGAATTGTTTGAATATAGTGCGAGAAGTTCCTTAGTATATTTTGGATGAATTAGGTTCGAAGATTTCTATTGTAGATTAGTCTTGTTTCACGATGATGTATTCAATGGCTCCCGAGCCTCATTTTCATTAAAGTTTTTTTCTTCAACATCTGTAAAATATGGAGGATTTCCCATTTCATGTAGAAAGACTCGTACATACGAACCTCCACTGTCCAGTGGAGGTTCTCATTTCTGGAATGATGGATGTTAGTAAGAGAGATCCTGTTATTTGATTATCTAATAAATTTGTGTTTGGTTGTAACATAAGACATCCTACACCACCAGATTGCGTCCCGAGATTGATTGGAGATATTTGTGGCGCATTCGTATGTCAGAAGTCCTCACATTTCAAAATTGAACATACCATTATTTTTTAGCTTAACCCAGAGGTGACAGATTGGGGCATCGTACCTGTCGGTACACCTCCAGATCACAAACTGTCTTTTCATTACAGAAGTCTTGGAGTAATAACAGACTTAAAATACACAGAGGCTCTCGATATAGAGCTTGAATCTAAAGAGGAAAACCCGATGTTGGTTTTGTTCCTGCATGAGGATGCGAGAACCCCCATGACGTTTGGTTTCAAAGTGGAGGTGGGTCGTCTGAACAAGTCGTTGATGAGTGAATGCGTTGCACTAGGTTTTAGATTTCCAGACGAGGGCTCTGTATTTACAGACGTAGGTTTGTCGAGGGCCTGGAGTATTTTTCTGGACTTCTGCACGCAATGGGACGACATTCGTAAGAAGCGAGCACTACAGGAAGCATCAAAGCCGAAGAAGGGAAAACGCAAGTCGTCGACAGCCGACAATGATGACAATGAGGCCGGGACTTCCGCAAGAAAGAAGAAATAGAAGGAGGATCAGGATCCAGCATTGATGTCAGATAATAAGAGACCTAAAGCTGGGGAGATTTTTGACAAGGAAAAATGCGAGAAGATGGAGGAGAGGCTCACGAAAGAATACAATGATGTATTTCCATTCGGATTCGAGAGTACCTTCCTTGTGAAGGTTTCTATGATGGAACTAGCTCCAAGGAGCATGGTTTACAGGCCGTTAAATATCAAGCATACGGACGAAGTGAAATCGCGACTCTTCCAACTTCATTTGTTCGACTCCAAACATCCGGTGTATCTTGCGCCAATCAACCCTTCCAATCCCGAGAAGAATGCTTCATCGTGACCGAAGCAATGGAAGGAGATGGATGTATCAAGGTTCTTCGTAATTGGTGGACAACACACCATCGTGGCAGCAAAGGTAATGGACTTCATTTCCTCCCAGACCTCTCTTTCAATGAACCTCCACTGGGCAGTGGAGGTTGGTGTTGAACTACAAAATTGGATATGTCCCCACACTTTCAACTCTCTCACCATTTTACATTAACTGTAGCAGGAACTTCTCGAGGATCTTTCCGACAGCGAATTGAAGGAGTACTACCGGGAGTGGCCTGCGAAGATTGTATGGTCTACCGATGAACAAAGGCTCCTGCAGTTGTCAAAGCTCCTCAACGATCCCAATAAGGCGCAAAAGTTTGATACAACAATGCCGGAGAAAGTTGCGCATGCGCGAATGTTATTCAACCTGAGGGGGAAGCCAAGGAAAATACAACGATCACACCACAAAGTCCGAGACGAAACAATGGAAGGTATGCATTTATGGAATCAAAATCTACTATTCACATTCATTTTATGCTAAAGAATACTTCTGTTGTCGGAGTGACAACTAATTTATCCTTGAATGAATGTGCAGGAGTTCATGTTTGCCTGTCATTTGATACTGGAAATGGGTAGCATTAAGGAGGCAATGGTCCTGGTACTTTGCGACGACGACGTTTGGAAGATCTGGGAAGATGTTTTCAAAAACTGGGAGCAGGGAAAGCTACTCGACCCGCTTAGGATACAGTACAAGGGTGAACAACAACAACAGCTCACGAAATCTGTTATCGCAAAGCTGCAAGGGTTGAACAGATGGCAGCTGATTAAAGTTGCGCAGAAAATCCTGGACCTGAAATTGACCATTCGAGATTACAAAGAGCACCAGGCTTGGATGGGCTGCCCATTGAGTTCTTCAAAGTCATGTGGGGCACCACTGGAGAAGAATTCTTGCACATGGCCAATGATATCTTAGAAAAGAAGATTACGCCCTCCCAGATTTCAGAGGGGCTCATCACCTTGATATTCAAGAAGGGGGAAAGGAATAGCATGGTCAATTACAGACCGATTACTCTGCTCAACTCGACATACAAAACAATTGCAAATGCACTGGCTTTGCGATTGCAGCCACTGCTACCAAATATTATCAAGAAAGAGCAGACGGGGTTTCTGAAGGACCGCATGATCTTAGATAATATTCTACTGGCTCATGAGGCCCTACACAGGGCAACCATCAACAATCAGCCGCTAGCCTTTCTCATGCTCGATTTTGAGAAGGCTTTTGACTCTATAGATTGGACATTCCTGTTTCAAGCATTGGAGAAATGTGGCATTGGGGGGCCTTTCCTATCCTGGGTTAAGATTCTACTGCAATCTGCCTCCAGCAAAGTGCTTGTCAATGGAGTCATATCCCAGTCATTCCCAATTTCCAGATCTGTCCGCCAGGGATGCCCGCTGGCCCCTTTTCTCTTTCTTATTGCGGCGGACTCCCTGGGACATCTACTGCACAGCAATCAGCCCCAGTTAGGAGAGCGCTTGTGTCGTGGGAGCAATTGTGCCAAAAAAAAAAACATGGAGGCCTCGGCATCATTGATCCAGGAAAACAGATCCAAGCACTCTTGGCTAAATGGATACCAAGGGCTATTAAGCACAGGCACAGCCCATGGAGTAAGCTTGTCCAACCGTACCTAATGGGCTCAAACCTATGGGCACTCTCCCTCAGATGGGTTGTTCAAGGCAAAAATGCAGGAGTGGCTTTGGGCTCTCGTCCATGGCAATCAATCTGGAAATCTTGGCATTCTATAAGAGGTAATCTCACCCAAACAATGCCAAAAAAATTTCAGGAATGCATCAGGCAGCCCCTGTTTGCTAACTACAATATGGACTCCGAAATCTTACTCTCGCAAACAGCCAGGGGGCCGCCTGGGAGCACGAAGGGTTCACTTACATAGGGGCTTTGAGAGAGAATGGTGACTTCCTGCCTGAGGCACAGGTCTCCGACATCATGGGAGGGAGAAGAGCCAGGGCTTGGACAACCATCCTTTCCAATATTCCGCAATACATGTTGCCCATACTTAGCACAGCCAATGACACATGGTCACTGCCCCTTTGGATGGCTTCTTCACAGGGAAGGAAACATGTCTTGCTGGTCCTTTCCACTGCTGGAACAATGGCATCAGGTCTGGGTTTTGTTGCAGATATAGAAGGAAACCTGGCATTTGCAGGCCCAATGGACATACCCAAAACCGCCCTCTTCCATATCAACGTGCTAGATGATGGAGAAAATGTGAACCCTTTGCCAAATGCAGGCCAAGAATACCAATGGGCTATCCACAAATCGTTATATTGGTTCCTCGCTTGCCCCATTTCTGATCTGCAATTCGACCTGGGAGAGTGGAGATGGATGGATTCCAAAAAATCGCCATTCTTTGCATACACCGTGAAACTGGGATATTCTCTACTGAAGCCAGCTAGCTCCTTCATTACTAGATGGTGTGCGAAATGGGGTCAAGGCTTCCCACAAACTGCTTGGGATAAAATTTGGAGAGATGTCTGGGGCAAAGAGAGGGCGGCAAAGATATCTTGTTTCTTGTGGAAGCTGGTCCATAGGGTTCTGCCAGTTATGGCAGCAACCCATGTTGATTCGTCGACCTGCCCCTTATGTCAAACAAATCCAGAATCCATAGAGCACTGTTTGCTGTGGTGCAATTTGCCAAACAGGGTCTGGTCTACAGTACTGGCCTTCTACTCTAATTGGAACATCTTCCCCTCTCCCACCTCCCCTTCATCGTTGCTGCTTAATGTTATGACTGCAAGTTCGCATTGCTCTTGTTCAGTGTGGGCCTCCCTAAGAGCACACACGCTTTGGAATCTATGGAAAGCCAGGTGCTCGTGGGTGTATGAAGGGAGGGCCCCTAGGGGCAGATCTGTTTTATTTCATATATTCCATGATCTGCTAAGTGAGGGCAGGAAAGCATGGGACAAATTGTGTGCAGCTATTCCCGGAACTTCTGAGCAACGAGGAAGGAAACTACTCCAAGATTTCGAACAGTCCTGGGGCAAAGACAACCTGCTCTGCACCTGTCTTCCCGACCTTCGTGTTCAATGGCAAGACAACATCCCCCCTCAATGGCAAGTCCCCTGGTGAGGGAGAAGAGGGGGACTTCAACTGGCGTCACAAAAGAGCAAGAGACACAAAGCTGAGAACACAGCTCAAGTTCTGAGACTGACTACCTGGATGTTTGGAGTCCTGATCTTAGTTCTTTTAGCTTCTGTTGAGATGACCATCAACTTGGTTCCACTGCTTGTCTAACCCCAGGTTCAAGCTGCTGAAAGCCAGTCTTGCGCACATATTCACACCTCCTCCACCCAAGAATCTTTATCTTTATCTTTATCCACCCAAGTAAACCTCGTTTCTTACCATATAGTAACCCGCCCTTTTGTCTAAGCCTCCCTGTCTCTCCACATCAAGAGGGCCCTCTTCATCACCTCCTCTCTCTCCACATCAAGAGGGCCCTCTTCATCACCTCCTCTCTCTCCACATTTCTTAGCTTTCTCATAGTTGCACCGTTTCATTAGCTAGTTTGCTACGGTTTGGGGGAAGTTTCCTCGCAGTAAGCCTTCACGGCCTTTGCAGTGGTTATTTTTTCCACTAAAATGTGACCTTCTTATTTTATTAATTAGATTAAGAGGGCCGTGACTGTCCCTTTCTCTGAAAACAAAACCAAAAAAATAAAAAATTGAAATTCCATTAGGTTAAGAAAAACGTGACAGGTGCATGCTGAAAGTGAGCATTATTAGGACGCTTTTCCATAGGTAAGTAGGAGTTAACAAAAGGTAAATAAAACATATTTTCACCTCACTCGTGTGCGTGACCCCCTCGATCCTGTCGTGTGTCTTTGTGAGGCCGCTAAGATTGCGTCGCTCATGTGAGTGATGAAGTGGAAGAAGGATGGACAAGTGATACTTCAGAATTTGAAGCACAATACCGGAAGATATGGATCGGAGGAAGAGAATATGGGGGATATCGTGACAGACGGGACGAGCCACCGGAAAAGGAGGTTGAGTGTGGATTTTGGCGTGGAGGCAGCAGCTAAGAAGAGGCAAAAAGATGCAAGGAGATTCAGTGAATCCGCTCAGATAAAGGAGATAAAGGAGGAGAGTGCGCAATTCTTTGAGCATGCTAAAGTTGATTTTAGTGTAACAGAGGTCCTACGCGATCGAAAGAGGAAGTGGGAGGGGGGGGATTTCGGGGAAGAGGATGAGAATTTGGGAGAGGAGGGTGGTGTAGGAGGCGCAGCGAACGCAGATAATTTAAGAAGATTATGTTCTGATTTATCTGGAATTGTCGAAGGAGGGAATGATGAGCTTGGAGCGCAAGATGTAGAAGGCGGCAAGCAGGAAGTACAGAAAGACAGGAGTAATCAGGTTAGAGATAGAACCAGGAAGAGGGGCAAAAGAAACGTGAAGACGAATGACACCGTAGTTTTGAGCGATATCAATGGATCTTGGGCAAACTCTCTCTCAGGTTCTCACTTGGTAAGCCGTGGGCTTCTTTGTTGCTGGTTGTCTTTCATATTGTGTTGTAACCTTCGCATCTTCAGTTGTATATATTCAGTTTTCTTGTGGGGCCGGGAAGGTGGAGGACTGGAATACAATGCTGACTTGGACGAGGCATAGCTCCTACAGAGTACTAACCCTTCTCAAGCGCAGGTTTAAGAGAAGTTTAGCGAGGCCACAGAAAGCAGGTGCGTCCTAGCCTGTGGAGAGAGCACCAACTCGCAGCTCTCTATAATTTGCAAAAGGATCTGACAAATGAGACCTAGATTTATTTTTTTGGGGGGGGGCGGGGGACAACTGATCCCCGGGCAATCCATAGAGCAAGGTTTGGTAAGGAAGGGGAGCTGGAGGGTGGTTCTGTAAGGTCACGTGCAGGACTTTATGGTGAGTTTGAAGCAACTCGCCATGGAGCGTCTTCTTCGTAGCACAGGAGAAAATGCCCTTGCTGGCCTCCTCACTCCCACAGCTCTACGCACTATCAGTGAGTGTAGTCAACTCCTCCAATGTACATTGAAAGCAGTTCTTTTCTTTGTCGACTTTTCCAGAGTTAAATGACTTTTCTTTATGTGTTGTGGGATGGACCAGGTGTGATATTGCAAGAGTTTGTCAGGGACCGAATGCAGACATCCTGTCCTTCCTTGCAGGTAGATGAACCTCCCGGTGAAGTCCCCTCCCAAAAGTGAGGTGAATGGGCATTCGATTGGGCAATGCTTATACCCAAGGAAAATCCGACTGAAGAGGATGGTGCGTTGGGTCTCAATTCCAAAGAACATACTTCGAGAGTGTTAAGTCTTCTATTTCACAGAGCTAGTATGGAAAACTGGAGCTCAACTTGTTTGCTCACACAGTTGCAACAAAGATGTTCCTGGGCAAACACAGCAGAATATAGGGAGGCAGTCATTGAGAGAAAGCACGAGGGAGGGTCAGCAACTGCAAGACCTTAAGGGGGCCATGGGAGATGATGTGCAGGGGAGTGAGTTGCCATTGAGTCCTATGTCTGCAAGTCAAATATTTTTACTGGAGAAGGACACAACTAAAGCACAGCCAAAAAAGTGTACTAGGAAGGGGAAGGAAAGGACGGTGGACCATTCTGCCATGTGACAACTACAGTACTTGAATTTCATAGCAAGGTTGCTCTTACCCAGTGCAAGGCTGCCCGATCTGAAAGCAAAGGCAACATCATCTTTAAGCCAACAGAGAGTAAAAAATGTTGCTGAGGTAGACTGGAAAACACCTTAGTAATCTGCTCAAGATCTTACAAATAGATAATGGAAGCTCAGAGGTATGGTGTCCGTGCCCTGATCTGTTAACCTATTTGGGGACTAAGTGGAGCTCGGTCTGTTGCAAGCTGTGATCAATTGAAGTGTTTGGATGTTGGATTTTCCATGCAATGCGGTATTTTGATGTGAGCATGACCATCGTCACCCCTGGACCGCTCCATCTGTCTGTCTCTATCACCCCAGAATCAGCTCGCTTCGGATAGCCGATGTCAAATTCTTTTGCACCCACAAACTCAAGCCCAGTCACCAGGTTGTGAGGTCTAGACGTTCTTGTGTTGATGTTTCCGAATTCAGCATCGATGAGGAAGTCAAGGACATATGGGACAGGATGGGGCAGGATGAGCATGGGAGCTGGGAGAGCAATGCTGCCAGTTTGAGGAAGGTGATGTGTACCTTGCTGGCGACTGCCTCTAATGTGGAATTCTTTTGGGATCCCAAAGATGGCCATGGCAGAAACAAATGTGACGCCCTACTCACAGTCCGATCGGTTGCAGCTTGGCCTCCTGAAAGGGTGAGCACCCTCCAAATTATCTGCTCCTTCAAGCAAGCTGTTGTTTGGTCCCTCCCTTTGCAGCAGAAACACACACTAACATGTTCTTCACCTAAGTCTGACTCCACAATTTGGTAAGCAATCCGGGCAATTGCATGAAGTCTGTCTCTCTGCGAGTGATGCTGAAGTATGAGATGGAATGCGCACAGGCTTGGAAGAAACAAGTTAGGAGGCTTCCACACAGAAGAGGTCACAGTGTTGCTGGTGGCCATTATAGGAGGCCTTGGTAGTGTTCTCAGCTGAAAAGCTTCAGATGTACATGTGGATGCTCAAAAGCCAAAAGAAAGCCTTGAAGTTTACAGCCATACACATACAATGGGATGGGTCTCTCTTGAAGGGGTGGGTGCCAGGTGATTTTCTGGCTGGAAGGAAGTGGAAGGGTAGTCTTGGGGGCTGCTATACATGAGGGTGTTGTGTGAATTGACAGGCGGATCTGGCCATGCCCTTCCGACATCAACCCAAATTGGTCTCAACTTCCTCCAGTAATGCAGCTTATGCAGTTCCCTGGCACATTCCACCCTCGAGCTCGCTCACTGCCATCAAGGTGTGCTGTTTTCTTCCTGATTTTCTTGCGCGGTAGCAATTTGTGGTGAATATTTGGGTGGACTACTAGCACTGCAAACCTCCTCCAGCAGCAGCTATGAGCATAAGGATGGGTTTGTTTTGGGCTGGAAAGGCCCTGCTCTACTGTAGCTAACGAAGAACAGAGCTGTTTCTTTCTCATCTCTCACTGAGGTCTTCCATTATGAGGATCAGAAATGCTTGGCAGCTTGTCGGCATCACCACATCCATCAATGATGGGTGAACTATGATAAGCTGATGGCTGTACGTCCAGTGACAGGCAGCATGCAAGTCTTTGACCAAAGTCTAGACAAACAAAAACAACCATTCACAAAAACTTCAACCCAACAAAAACTGCCCATGACAACCACTCAAAGCAAATCCAAAAAGCTTGTCGACACCCCAAACACCTCAGACATCGATGAGGCTTGCAATGCATCTCAAGTCATGTGCCACTGTCCAGACAACCCGTGGTGCCTGCAGAAACCTGTCTACCACACCCTGCCTCTGGTAGACTATTGACAATCAGCCCCCACAGTACACTAGCCCTTCACAGTGGCTTTCTCAAGCCATACATAGGTTGGGTAATGTGCTGTGGTGCACCCTCACTTTACAAACATTACATCTATACTCAGATAGAAAATGAACAAAAGAATCGCTGTCTCCAATGCCGTACCTCATTTGTAGTCACAAGCGCTACGGTTCCACTTGTAATATTCTTCAAAAAGTACTTGTTAATAAAGTCGACGTTGTGTTGAGTGTCGACACAATTGTGGGATCAATATAATTTTTGGCGTCTAACATTTTTCATCATCAACGAGTTGCGTGCTCAGAACAGAAGCTATGGCGGCTATGCTCAAGTGAAATTACCAACTGATTGCCGCGGTATGAGCGGTGGCAATGGCGACTGATCCGTGCTCACAAACGAGATCAATTGCATGTTTATTTCCTCGGTCATCTCTGTCACTTTCACAGGGGCCCGACGGACATTGCTCAGGCGAGCTCTTTCTATATCGTGAATGTTATTTACATTGAGTGTTTCTTCTCTCTCTATTTCTCCATCAATTTGTGGCCAGCGATTAGGAAAGCTCCCGGAGAACAATAATGCATGCCCAAAAGGGACAGAGCTGAAGTCCGGCTACATGATGGTGAGCATAGCGCTCCAATTACTTTCATCTTTGTTATGCAAGATCTGATTTCAACTTCATGTCCTGGCTTCTGATCTGCTAGGGCCAAAGTTGTTGTCTGTTTTCAAATTTTTCTTAGAAACCTTAAAGGAAACCTGGGAGCGACTGCACACTCTCAGTTTGCTCCCAGATTTAAGGCCATTGTTCGGAATTTCTTAACGGAACAGTTGGTGATCAGGTTGGCAGGATCTGACGAGCAAGAGATATTCCGTAATCCGGTTGTTTTGCAAATGGACTCTGACGCAATTATAAGTCTTAGTTCAATACTTAAACTATCTCTGATCCTAATTTGTGGACACAGATCAACGTATAATCGATATATCGCATACTGATCACAACACAGATGCCACAAAGAGCTACAAAGATTCTTATCGTTCTCAATGATCTGAAGATGGTGATGTACCTTTACAAAGTCAATTTGAAGCGAAATTCAGTACTTTCTGCCACAAATGTCTAGGGCGTTCTTAGTGTTGTCTTTTCTCTGTCTCTAGAAGCCTTATTCAAGGCCGCCAAGCTCCGCTCCATGCAACCTTCCGAGTAACTTTGTCAAGGCAGGGCATCAAATACCATAGCACGTTGTCAGATTCATGCTTCTGGCGAAACCAGTTTTTTTCTTGTGGCCTAACTTCAACCTGGAAAATGGGGAAAATGAAGCTAAACCCGGGTTACTGCACGGTGAGCATGCACAGCAGGTTTATGATTACTAGGCCAGAGATTAGATGCAGGGGTAGTTAAGGGAGATGACTCGGTGGGTCCGATGTCTCGGGGTACAATGGTTTTGGGTGCTACTGTATATGGGTATTGTGGAGGGTGTATACGATCCTACGCAGGGTAGGACTCGAGGTCGCAGGTGGGTGTGTTGGTGTGGGAGAGAGAGAGATGGCAATACGGTTTGTGCTGCTGGTGAACAAGCAGGGGCAAACCAGACTAGCGCAGTACTACGAGTACCTCACCATCGATGAGCGGCGTGCACTCGAAGGCGAAAATGTCAGGAAGTGTCTTGCCCGATCTGATAATCAGGTGAGTTCCTCTTTTTGTGACGGAATTGCGATTCCCCCTGCCTGACCTTCTTCGGCGGACAACTGTTAGTCGCATTTGAGTTTTCAACAAAGATCTCTCGTCCATGGAGGACAACTGTGGTATAAGTGCTGAACGCGTCCGTTGTGTTTGATGACAGTGTTCATTTGTGGAGCACCGTAACTACAAGATAATATATCGCCGCTATGCCTCTCTCTTCTTCCTCGTTGGCGTTGATGGTGAAGAGGTATTGGTCGCTTGCCTCCCTGAATTGACAAAGTCCTTCCGTATCTACTCATGTCCCCTTCGTTTCTTCATGTGCATGTGTCAATGTTGCTGAGGTCTAGCAGTGTAGTCCCTGGCGCGTATATATGGAATTCTTTTTTGGGGGATGCTGAGAACACTAAGAGAATGCAATTAAGCCAAATGCAATCTGAAATCCAAGCTCATCAGATCATAGTGGATTGTACGCCGGAATGCAACACTGTTAGTGTCAGAGTTTGCAAAAGACGAGACGTAGACCTCATCGGGCATTTGTTGGCTGTTTGTACTTGAATGGGGAAGGATTGGTATTATTTTGGGTTCCAAAGGCAGACATTTGCTGCAGGGTCTGAATTAGCGATTTTGGAGTTTATCCATAGCGTGGTCGAGACTATGGATCACTACTTTGGCAATGTGGTACACACTTTGTCTTTCTATGACACTATTGCACATTATGCTTTCTAGTAGGATGTCAACCTAGTTCAAAGATGGTTAGTGCTTTTGTTTCTTGCAATTCCTAGAGCCTGAATTTGGTAGGTGGTCAAGAGTGTCCTCCATTTTTCTCTTGAGTCAGTCGGTTATGCTCAGGTAGGAGTTATCTCATTGTCATTCAATGAGCAGAATTACATGTTTTAACCAAAGAGCATGGTTGGGGGTGTCCAGTGTGAATTGGACATAATGTTCCATCTGGAGAAAGCGCACTTCATGTTGGAGGAGATGATCATGAATGGCTGTGTTGTGGAGACCAACAAAACCAACATTTTGACCCCTATCCAACTCATGGATAAATCCTCATAGCCTTTCATTGTATCATCCCTCTTCGCTATCGGAACAAGTTTGGTGGATATTTCTTGGTTCCAAGGTTAGTAACTATTACGTATACCAAAGATCATTGTGTACTTATTATTTGGGGGGCCTGTGAGCAGACTTGTACGGCGTGAGGTCTCGTAACCTCCCAAGTGGAGGAGGTTGAGGCTAAGACTAGTGAGTGCCCGAGCTATGTTGCTCAAAGTTGAACGAGAGACAAATTTTCACTTGCAACCCGAGGGAGCCATTCCACACTCCCCCATGGGCAATGAAGCAGTTTGAATGTCTGCGATTTAACAAGCCTGGCAAGGTTCTTTTATCAACTCTTGATAAAGCTTACTGGGTTTACCTGGTTACGTGTCTTTCCCTTGTTCTATTGACAAGGAAGTGCAGTATCTCATCATTTCACACAACTGTCACTGATGGCCACAGCTCCACCACTTGTCTGCCTGAACCACTGTAAGTTTATATCTCATAGTCTCTGAACTGAAGATTTAAGGTTGGCCGTTGTTGGAACAATTTTCAGTAGAATTTAGCTACTTAGGATAATTTGAGTGTAAAGCAAGAGTAAAGGATTGACTGACGAAACCTGTGGAGCTTTATTTACAAACTGACATGAGGCAACTGGTCTTATCTTTTTTGTGTAGGGTAAAGAGCTGGAGCAGGTGAACAGTTTAAGGCCCCTATAGAGACAACTCTATAGAGGCTGCAAACAGGTGAAAAGCCCACACTCCAGCTCTTTACCGGGCGTAAAAAATAATTTTAACTTTTTTGGCGCTCCTCTTCATCTATTCGCGCAGGCTTGTCTTTCTCCTCCGTGCTTCTCCGTTTCTGTGCACACAGTAAAAATTGTGGTAGAATTTGCTGATGACTGGACTAGTGGTGTCCGTAAGCAACTCTCCAGGCTGGCGCGGGCGTTTCGCTGTGTAACGTACCAGGCCTACTTACGCGTTAGATTACGCCCTATAAGGCCACGCGATATATACTACAAAAATTTGAAGCATTTTTTACGGTGCAATTTGCAATTGAGGCATCAATGAAAACTCCTCTCTTGGATACAAATTTTGCTGTCCTCTGCCTCTTGTAAAGTCATCATTTAACGGGGTTATCTCTTCTTCCTTCCCGCTTTTTAGCTCTGTCCGCCAAGGCTGTCGCTTGGCCCTTTTTCTTTTCCTGATTGTTGCTGATGGCCTGGGTCATCTTGAATCTAGGCAGGATAGCGTGCATGAGATAACCAAGCTCAGTAACTTTTTCTCACTCATGATACTTCGAAAAACCCATTCTATGTATTTTTTCAAGAGCACATCCAGGACAAATTCTGCATCCATATCATCTTTGATGATCTTTAGTCCATGAACCATGTCTTGGTCCCCATCTTCCGGATGATGGCATTGTTAAGGTGGCCAAATTTGTAGTGTCATAACTTGAGGTTGTTCTTTTCATTTGATGGTAAGTGTGGACCAGTGGCTGCTGCATATTATGTCTAGTCACTAACAATTGCAACTTTGAAACGTAGCAAGATTATCATGTCCCTCAGTTCTCTGTTGTATTTACACCTCTTCCTTTACATTTCATTGTCATCATTCTTTGTCATAGATATTGTTGACATTTCTGTAGGCAAGTCAAGCTATAGAAAAATAGGTTCTCTTGAGCCCTGGAATATAAAGCACGTCTCTTAGCGGGCCACACTGCCACTAATTGTCCACAAAGACTAAGATGTTGATGTCACCACATCGAACAACCTAGACGGTATGGTCTATAATAACTGGCACCGACATTTGACAACACCTATAGTCTTAAATGTTTTGAACCATTGCCACTTGTCCCGTGTCATATGTTGTGACACTCTACTCTCTGCAAACCACTCATTCCTCACTTCAACAATAAGGGCCACTTTCAATGTAGACTCGTTTTTCATGCTACTGATGTCACATAGAAGGAGCACGGGTCTGCATAGGCACTTCCATGTGCATTACACCCGTGCAACAGTAACCGGGTCTTGTGCACCGCAACCCTCACTCAATGTGAAGGGTTGGCCGGGTCCTGTTCTTTCATTATGACTGACCCTAGAAGGTCAAAAACATTGATTTGACTTGCTAAAGAGGTCACCCATTCCTTATTCAAACTCCATGTCATATTCTCACGCTCGACTTCCACAAGGATAGCCGGCGCACATAGTAAAACGGGTTTAGGTATTGGGTGGCACATGGAAGGACTATCCAAAGAGTCAATTGAGAGCACCCTTGGTAAACCCCATCTTGTATGATGTCAGCGAATGGAAAAGGGTTCACATGGAAAGTGCCCTAAATGTTGGTTACACGTGTGTAAGATTTCTAGAAAGAGATCACTAAGCAATGCACCACATACTCCAACACAATCCACAACAATTCTTGTTGGCTCAACAAGAGAGTTGTTGATACCCATGGTATTTAGGATGACATCAAACAACTGACATCTATATACTGGATATCTGCGGCACTACAACAACGATATGGGTACTGCCGGGCCCTTGAGAATTGTGCGCATCTTATATGTGGACGAACATAATCTCTGTTCATTGTATAATGTTATGATGCGCAAGGCACCGGGTTATTATTGTAGAAGCGCCATACACATAATATATTGTTCTAATTGATTTCGTTGCCAATAACATTTGAGTTTACAAATTGAAAATCAAACTTGTCCTTGTCCTTCATACAATATTCAACTATTCTGATATATATGTGCAGACCTTTGTCTCTTAACATCTTGCAATGTAAATACAAGATCGGGGTGGTGCAGTTTTTGGATCACCTCATCCCATTTGCTTCTTAATTAATTATAAAACATGACCACACTGAAAACAAACAATCAACATACCATTTGCAAGTGCAGATTCAACAATGTTCCACCTCTTTCGAAAGTGCCAACCCACTCTTGAAGTATTGGCAAATGAATAACTCCATTTTTCACAAACATGTATCCATAGCTGTTGATAGCTAAGTTGCCTTCCCCTCTCTCTATTGTTACTTTGCCCTCTCTCTTGCTAGCCCTTTATGCGCATCGTCTTCCTTCCACACTTAACCTTGCACTTTAAGCAAAACTGAACAGAGCACATAACTTAAATAGTGAACGGCCATTCACATGTTGACAAACGATTCCATCTTCCCCCACACCGATTCGCCTCGCTCCCTTCGTCTCTATTTCGTTGACCTTCGAAATTTCCTCAAACTGTTGTTGGGTAGTGACTTATTATTAGCGCTCAAAATCATTCTTCTTCTGCGACTCCCGCACGCACGTCTGCCTTCACGAGTCACCAGTAGTGAGAGAAACGATAATTACTGTTTAAGTATATCCCTTCCAGACTCATTGGGGGCGTTTCTCGGCGAGCTACAAATCTGGGAGGTAGCTAGCACGAGTTCAGACGTGGGTGTGAATGGACAAGTGTTGGGCGAATGTTAACTTTTTTTTAACATCCCCCTATTCCACGTAGTATTTTACATATCCATCGGTTCCGGGTATTACCAACATGACAAGCAGCGGATCCAGGTATGCATCCGGTTACTAAATTTAGGGCTAACATATCCGCCCGGTATTACACCGGATATACAATCTTTTTCTTTTCATACTTCCATATCCGCCGGTTATGCATCTATCTAGATCGTAAAGACCCGGCCAGGATTTTTTAGTTAGAGAGGATGGCGCCTTATGCGGAGGAATTTTCCCGCCGGGTGTGAGCGTGGCACCTTACGCCGCGTAAGGTTCCTCCTCTCCTCCAGAGGAAGGCACCTTGTAATGCTCTTGTGAACGTCAAATCGAGATGATCCCAGCCATCCATGGTTAAAAATGCTGACTGTTTCTTTACGCCGGGTAAGGCCCTCAGACGGGGCCTTCCTGAAACTCCGGACCGCACTCATCGGCTACCGCCTCATGGCAGGCCCCTTATTTCAGGAAGGCCCCCCTCGGGCCTTACCCCATACTAAAAAATGTCAGTTCCGGGTCCGAAGACATTGATATCCGGGTTGATATCCTGACGACTCTATATCCGCCCAACACTGGAATGGACTATCTGCTTTTGACAATGAATGTGGTTGTGGGTTCAAACCACGGTCTGGTGTGTCATGAAGGTGTCCAGTGTCCACCTTTCAGCTGGAAGGCAGTAGCCCTTGTGGTGAAGTGATACCATAAGTTAAGCTCCCTTGGGGCGACGTCATACCCTTTTTATTTGCTGCTGACGGCGGCGTACTGTTTCATTACCGACCTGAGGGTTTCTCTAACTCAGATTAGACACCCAGAAAAAGTGAAGGAAGCGAAGATAAGTTAGCCGATCTCGTAAAGCGCATCCCACAATCGTCGGTCGGTCGATTCCAAGCTAATATACCCCGCTACTAAGCTACCGTAAGCTACGGGAAGGTGGGCACCTCAAAGACCGTGGCGACTAGGAAGCCTACTTACTCACACGCAAACAATTTTGGAGTTTTGGAGTCCAGGCATCGCATTCTTTTCTCGGGATCCCTGGTCGGTCAAAAAGGCTGGAAATTTGAGTTGGGTTTTTTCAATCTTGTGTTCCGGATCTGCATCTTACAAGGATCTGTATGAGTGAGTAGCAGGGGGCGACAAGAAGGGAGAGAGAGAGAGAGATGGATGCGAAGGCAGGAATGGAGTCTGCGAGGCGCCGCCTTCAAATCATCGAAGACCATGTACATTCTCGTCCTTCTGGTATGCCTCTCGCTCTCTTAGGCTCTCTGGGCCCTAGATAAAAGGTAGATTTAAGTTGGTTTGGGCAAGGATTACTGGTTGTGAAGCTTCATCAGCTGGAGCCCAGTTTACTTTTTCGTGCTGTAATAAACCAGCATAGCATGGCAACCCAATTGAAAACAATTAAACTGCGAGGTGGGAATACTATTGAGTGTCAATTATGCGTGTGGGATAGAGGGCGGAGGGGGTGAAGAGAGACATGCTGCTGCTTACACCCAGCTCTGCATGTCCTTGTGTGACTTAGCTGAGAGAGAGGGGGCATCAGTTTTCTGTCCTGAAATTGATGGCTTTCATATGCTTGCTACCATGGGCCCCGTAAGAGCGAAAGTTGATGATTCATTCTGTATCCTTCGCTTGCTGTACCTCAAAAAGAAGAGAAATCAAATGGTCTTCCGCTGAAAGCTCAAAGAGCTTATGGTACAATAGGAAGCAAGAAACAAGAAAGAGAGGGGCCAGAAGCAGCCCAAAAGCAGTTATTGGTATGCTGGAATAGACAATTCCCATGGATCTCGTAGTAGAAAGGGAAGTGAAAGAAGAAATGTTCTTCACTTTCGATTTCCCTGTTGTTCCCAGCGCAGCAGGGCATAGGCGGTCCTCACGTTGCAGGTTTTCCCACCTACCAGTCTCTATCCGCAGGCTGTGTGAGCCCACCCTGAACCTCCCCAATGCCCTCAGAAGAGGGGAAGATAGAGCTGCAGACAGGTAATTGGGCTACATTATTCTATTGTCATGGAGGACGAAGAATGTAGAAATGCAGTTTTGTTGTTAGAGTGGCTGGTTTCATGTCCACCAGATGTGAAGTTCCATAAGTCCTCATCTAATGCATCTATTGCAGTCCTGTTTGGAGAGAGAGAGAGTGAGAGAGATTTCGGAGGTAGCAATATATGAACCCCACAGATGAATATATGACACTGCGGGAAGCAGGAGATTGAAGTAACTAAGTTATCCTCATGAGGTACAATCCTCGCTATTGGTTAGTTCCTTGATTGATTACACCTGTAAGAGAAGTGCATCCGCCATATTTTGTTCTGAACCCCAAGCAGCAACTTAGGAAATGAGAAATACAATCCTTTCAATCATGCCTTAATTCTAATTTTCAGCTGTTCAAGCTTCATACCCTTGTGGGTGAACACCCCACAACATCGACCCCACAAGGGTTCCATGAGTGCTTCTATTCTACAAGGAGTATACCTTTGATATGCCACAAATAAGTGCCACAGGGAATGGTCAACGAGTGATCCGTCTCTCCTGTAGGTGTATCTTACCTACGCTCCCACCATTTTGGATATGGAAGGAGTAAATCCAGGTGTGATCTGCATGGCTACATACAGGCATGTGAGCATAGAGCCCACCCCTGAAAGGGGGCAGTACCTGCAAGGGGAAGAGGCTTTTATTTACGCTGGGCTTTGGCCGGAGTCATCTCTGTGTCTCATACAGGCATGTGCCTGGTTGGAGTCAAGTTTAATCCACACGACCTGCTACAGTGATCCAGTGCCATAACTCTTGGCTGATCTTTTAGAACGTGTGATTCTCAATGCTGACCCTGTCCTTGCCTAAACCTTTTGAGTTACCCTAGGTCCCATTCTGATCCAAGTTTAGGTCTTAAAGGTTCTGTTTTCTAATTAAATCACACATTGGGGATGACTTTGGCAGAGGAATGTGCTCAACTGGAGGTGCAGCCAACAGTTGGGGAATTTTACCAGGGTATACTTCTTCTCCTCACTTGAAAATGCTTGTTGCCCTGTGTTGTTAGGAAGGGAACCTATTTTACATGAGTGACATCTCTTGACAAGGACCTACACACTGCAGTAACTTTGACTTACTGTCAGACATGTTTTCATGATGGAGTGACACAAGGAAAGAAGACATTTGTGACATCCACTGCAAAATCTTTGGGCCTATGGGGTAGAGAGATGTCATGTCCGGACATAGAAGAGCTTCCTGTGACAATCTAGTATGGAACCGGTTTCACATGATACTTAGCACAATGACAGTGTTGCTGTATGGATGAGAGTGCAAATGTGGGATAGCGAGATCGTTATGTGGAAAAGCTGGCATAGCTCAAGAAGTAGCCACAAAACTGAAATAGATCAACAGACAGGATGGTGGAGGTCCATAGGAGGTGAGGTGGATATGGCAAGCAATGCAAGCAATCTCTAAGATGCACACAGACAATGCTCAATTCTGGTGTAATGTGTGGACTGTAATGTTTTGTATGTGCAGAACAAGGATACAGTGTTGTGTTGCCAGAAAAACTAAGCACTGGAAAATGGAATGTGTTCAGGTATGTCTGTACTGAGGCAACTTCATCTTTGAATTAATAGAGCCATCCATGCAGATTCCAAACCAAGATTGAATAGTTGGGGTTACAAGTTACAACATTGTCTCTGATTTGGGATCGCATCCTTTCCTCCTCAGAGCAAGGCTGGAAAAAAATGTGCCATCCCCTGTGTGTTTGTATGTTTGTATTTGTCAAGAAGGCCTCCTTTAAAGCATGCCAGATGACTATCACAGCACCTTCCTTTCCATTGTTGAGAGGCTCCTGATGATGCCGAAACTTGTGATCCTCCTTGGATCAGCAATCTAGGTTGAACCTGTTTTTTTTGTATACCTCTTAGGGCTCCAGTGAGTGTACACATATAATAATTTCCTTCTCTCTGACAGAGTCCCTGCACCTCTGCTCACAAACTCTCAAAAAATTTGAGGCAGAGCCTGAAGCCCTGGTCCCGTTGGAGTCTAACTGCTGGGCAGATTACACACACCAGATTGATGCTTGTGGGGCTTTCTAGAGGAAATCTGGAGAGCCTGAACATTAAGTCCCACTATTGGAGTGAGCCCCTCCCAAAGGTAGAGTCTCTCCCTTTTTTTCAGCCCAAACTGGGTGCGGGGTCTATGGCAAGTCAATGTTCGTAGGGAACGGGAGTACATCCTCTCACACAGGATGAGTGGCTTTGGCATCTGAATGACTGACCTGGGAAAGGAAAGGATTAATAGGGTTGCATGGTGCCAGATCAAACCTCTCTCCATTGCAGCTGGTGGACCATTGGCCTGACCATCCTGATATTCATACACTGCACGACAATTTTGTGTAAGCTAACTGGAACAAGTGATGATTTGGGGGCTAGTATGTTGATTGTGGTGTATATGTATTCAGGTCGTTCTTTCTAGCTTATTACTTAGCTGGTCACCTGCATCCTAGTTTATTTGTAAGGCATACACAAGTGTCATGTGTATTGGGAACTCAACAGTCTAGTCGTAGACATGATTATGTATTCAGTCCTGTATCTGTGAATGTATTCTTGTTTCCAGGAAGCCTGGGTTGGCCAGGCTTGGGGATCATGCTGGACTTGGATTTTGTATCTTAGGAGCATAGAACAATTAACAGGCTGGAGGGCCATGAAGTTCAACAGTGAAAGCTCTACTGTCTCCTTCGAAGAATGGCTTCAAATGTGCTTAGCTCATGCCCTGAGATGTGGGATTGGTGTGTGAAGGTATGCATCAAAGTCATTTGCAGACAACAAGTTTTTGGGAACCAGGATCCGGGAGGATGGCACTGTTGGCGAGTAAAACTCTTGTTCTTTCCCTCACAGTCTTGTTATTCCTGAATAAATTCTTTCAACTCTGTTCCAAACTCAGAACTGCTTTAATTTCTAATTTTCCCCTACCTTTGTTGGGCTTAGTCTGAAGTCATGTGATCTCCATCCTCCTCATCATCTTAGATATAGCACACATGGCAGGTGGGATGGAACTTCGAGTTTAGAAGGCCAAACTAAGAGATCTACCGACATGTATAGGCCGGCTTTCTGCTTACGTAATCATTACCTTGGAAATGCCTTGCAGTTACAAGTGGATGACATATGGAGAGGCAGGGGCCGCACGGACTGCAGTCGGTTCAGGCCTTGTCCAGCATGGCATTCCCAAGGCATGCAACCAGATCACTTTTGCACAATATACTTTGGGATGTTGCCTAGTGCCTGGCTGACGTATTCCGACTGAGATTTTGAGCACTCAAGAGAAATAGAAGAACAAAATTTCATTAAGGAGAGGAAGAAAGAAACCAAGATATTTATGAAGTCCTTGGGAGGCCCAAAGGGGGGCCCAAGGGACCCAAGTGGCACAACACCCTAGAACCACAAAAACCAGAGACCAATTCATAGCTCAAGTTTGCCCAAAGGCAATGTGCCAATGCAGATAAATGCTAAGCACTTCGGGTCCTCATAGCCAAAGGCCTCTGCTAAGGTCATGAAATCTCTAAACTCACAACAGTGGAGGGCGGGGAGTTTTGTGGTGGCACAATCAACTTCTTTGTTGGGAGTGAAGGAAAAGATGTGATAAGCCTATATTTGTCAGTTTCTATCCATTGAGAGATTTGGATATGTTGGATGTTTGGAAACAGGGGGCCAGTGTGGGACTCTACATGATAAACCGTGCTGAGTGGATTATTTCGGAGCTTGCCTGCTCATCATATTCTTATGTCTCGGTCCCTCTGTATGATACTCTTGGTAAGCATTACACCGTCCCCTAAGCACATTCTTATGTTGAAAGATATCACATATCAGACACTGTCCTGCCAGATTTTGTCTGACATCTCAAGAACCAGTGAAGTCAAGCAGCTCCACCCTCATAAAAAGCAGTGGGGCATGTAAGACCAACTTAAAATGGTGGAGTTAGTGAAGCGATTCACATTATTTAATCATTTAGTTACAGATCACAGAGTTAGGCACCAATTGATTATGCTCTCCTTGAAGTTTAGACAGCAGTTCTCTCAAGTGAATGTTCGAATAAACAATTTAGTTTTCACCTGTAGAGAAAAAAAAGCGTGGTTTGTCCAATGATAGTTGTCCTTGGAAAGGGTGATGGGGAGTGTCACTCATTTTCTGCAGGTGTGGATGCTGTGAGGTATATAATCAAACATGCAGAAGTTGCAGCCAACTTTTGCACCCCAGATAAGCTGCAGACTGTGAGTAAGCTTTTCCAATTACCAGCTGTCGTATGCGGGAATGCAGCTCAGAAGCCCTTGGTCAGCACGGGTAGCAAGGAAGGCATATTGCTTGGCACTAGATCTATGGCCAGTGTCTGTCTCTCTGTACCCAGATCTAAGGAGAGAAACTGAAGGTTGGCCCAGTGTGATGGCGTGACATTGTGGGATCTCTCTTCTCTTTCTTTCACTCTTTGTCGAACCGATTCTTGGCAGAAACTGAAATGCACTGCCTTTGGTTTCTGGGATTGGGTTGGGTTGGGCAGCTTTTGAGTTGTTTGTCCGAGCTGCATTCTGTCCGGCTTATCGTGGTAAGTTCCTTTGTCATGTACTTTCTGCTATATCCTACCAGGTTCTCTCTTTGCAATCGCTTGTCTGGTTGTGGTGCTGTGAGGTTGAGGTGGGGTAAGGGTTGGGGTATGGCTGTGAGAGCCCAATGAATGGTGTGGTATGTATTGATCAGGTTGTCGATTTGTGTCTTTGTATATGGGTTAGGTATCCCCTGTTTTGTTTATCACGTAGTGTTTGTGATATGTCTGGAGGCACAGTGCATGGGTTGATAGCACTGGTAGTGATTCGTTGCTGAATGGTTTTCAGAGTGTCGCTGGCTTTGATCCAGTTACTAACGGTGGGGTGTTGTGTGCAGTCTTCCATAATTTTAGATAGAGAGAGGATTTTGTCTGCTGCATGTTAGTGAAAATGCTATTCATATGTTTCCTGCCCATGGTTGCAAGAAAGCAAGCATATCAAATCATCAGATCTGAAAGTGTTGTTTTTGTAGGTTGTTGGAGCCCCTGAGCATCTGGTGCCGTCGCTCCCCCCACAATCTGGGGTTGAGATTTTATCTTTCACACGACTTGAAGCTGAGGTATGCACTGGTGTAGGACTGTTGTCAAACGCCTGACTCCTGAGAGTCGGTTTCCCTGACACCAGTTTACAATCTGTAAATTCATGGGGTCACTGCTATGAAAGTTCCTCTAAGAAAGAAAGAGAAATTTTATCACTTCTATGGTAAGCTCAGAGAGCTTATCTCAGTGATACTCGTAAATTGTACCCACTATTTGTAACACAGGAACAAAAGCAAGAGGTACAGCAAAATGCCCAATGTACAAGCTGGGGCTGGGTCATTACCTTTGGATTGCCCCGTGTCTGAGGTGCTGGCGTGCTATGTTGAAATGACGGCACTGTTCATGCTGTTTGGTGGTGGGTACAGTCACCGCCATAGCTGGTCTATTTTGGCCAATGGAAACCCTTTTCACTCTTCCTTTTTGTCTGGCAAATTCTGGGTTAGCTGGTGTAGTGGAATCCCAAGCCTCAGGGCTCTGAGTTGGTAGGTTGGTCTCCATTAGAGCAGAAATCAGCTGTCACAGTCCCTTGCCATTGAAGCTTAGTGCATTTGGTTTTTGGTTGAACTGTGGTTATCTGTAGGAGTCCCTAGCAAGTGCTATCCCTATTTGTTTCAATCTGACCTTGGATTTAGTCAGAGAAATTCCCTACAGTACTTGATCAACACGAATGTTGTCAAGTAGGATAGGAATGTCAAGAGTAGTTGATCAAGGACTTGTCGCTGGTGACGCATTTCTTAGTCAGGAAGTTTGCATTTCTTTCCTCTTTCCATGACCCATTCAGCCTTCCGACTATCCAGCAGGTAAACGTTACCTAGAACACTGTTTATCTCGCTTCAACTGGTTGCTTGGCTAGATCCTTTGGAACGTTTGATATATTTGGATTTGGGTATTCATTTCAGCTCTCTGTTGTTGCCAGGGGGCAGCTGATCTGCAACCCTTTGTGCCACCATACCCTCAGGACGTGGCCACCATATGTTATACGAGCGGTACTACTGGAGTTCCAAAGGTACATATTTTACACTTCTCTTACGTTCAACTGTTTGTATCCAAGTTTTAATCATCCATGTATTTCACAAGTGAGGAGGATGCATGTTCTGGCTCGGAGGTGTCCCATTAGTGCTACATCGTGCTACAATTGTCAGCGTTAGTTTTATTCAGTAATTGAGACTAATCTTTCGTTATTTCATTTAGTTTCACTTGCTTTTGAAATTTGTACCAACTGGGTTTATATTTTGACAGCTGGAGCAAATCTGTGTTGGTGCTGGATGTTCCTTTATGTGCCTTGCCTTCTTTTGTGCAGGGAGCAATGCTTACCCACTACAATTTGATTGCCAACGCTGCTGGAAGTAGCATGTGCACCACCCTTTACCCCACAGATGTGTAAGGACACTCATTGCTTGGTTTCCATTCCAGAAATTTTAAATCATTTCAAGTGCCCATGTGTTGACAACATCAGCAATCTCTGTCTTCGTGCGATTCGAGTAACCAAGTAGTGAACTGAGTGGTTTGTGGCCAGATTTGGGATCAATTTCAGGTTTCCATTCACTGTGCATGTGGCAGGCACATCTCATACTTACCGCTTGCGCATATTTATGAGAGATTGAATGTCGTGGTCATGGAGCACCATGGTGTGGCACAGGGTTTCTATCAAGGGGTAAAAGAAACGTGCACTTTACTCATTGACATGGATCTGATCCTTGCTTGTAGTTCCTGCACTGATCTTGGGTCACCTTTACTGCAGGTTGTAAAATGGATAATTTCAAACTTGCTTTGACCTCATTGTTGGAATCACCTTGCAAGATTTCTGGCATACTTTTGGTCAGTTGAAATGGAGTCTGAACCACAAATTAGCACCTAGTTCTGTTAAGAATCTCATTTGGAGTATAATATAATGTTATCACGTCAATGGTACACACTACTTTCAAGAGGATAAGGGTTTGATTTTACCTCAAAGTGTGTGCAAGCAAGTATTTTTTTCTTAAACAGCAAGCTTATTCCTGCTGCACCATGCCAATTTTCTAACAGCTAATTGTATCATAGATCTGACTGCCGTGGAGTCTTGTAAGTATTCGCAAGCAGCCATGAGAGTCATGTCATAGTGTGGATGGTGTGGGATCAATGACAGGATGTACTGAAGCTGATGGAAGATATGGAGGCCTTAAAGCCCACACTTTTTGCCAGCGTACCTCGCCTCTATAATCGCATATATGATAAGTAAGTGAGCTGACAAGGAAAAGGTTAAGAGTCCAGTTGGTTGTTAGTGACACCACATGTCAATTCTGCAGCTATTAAAGGCTGTCTCTCTCCCACCTACCCAATATAGTTGCTATAGCACTGCTAGGCTTAACTGCATCCTGCAACTAAGTCGCTCATTGAAATGATACAAGCAAATTAAGAATGTATCCCTTAGAGCTATTGAGCTTTTGTGCTGCGACCTTGCAAGGGACATCTGGCTGTTAGATAGCCCTGGATAGTCAAATAACAGCAGCGTGTAGGCAGAGTGCTACAGTTCAGACGTTATGTTCCAGGGTTACATGTGTCTACATTTTCAGATTTCTGCATGTTTACAGTACTCGTCCCTTTTGATCATTTAATTATATGTGAAACAGGATAACATTCACAGTGAAGTCAGCAGGTGGACTGCGGGAGAGGCTCTTCAATGTGGCATACAATGCCAAAAAGCAGGCACTTGAGAAAGGTAACTGTTTCCCCCAACTAGAGGTAGCAACAAGCAACCTACCCATCCTTCATTACTGGCTTTCAGACAGAGTATACTTAAGTTCATCATGCAGCAATTTTCTGATGCTTGATTTACAGTGCATCAGGGTGTGCAGTAATTTACTTCTCAGCAAATTAAATTTATGAGGAGGGCTAAGTTTACTGGAAACCCCAATCCTTCACCAGTCCTTCTGCAAGAAGACAAATGATGCCAACAAGAGCTAGTCTGCTCATATCTGGCTTATGCCTGAAGTGAGATAGTTCTGATTTTGTTGGAATTACCATGTGGATTACAGGTTTTATACTTGTCATCCATCACATTTGGGAAAGGCCAACAAATTTATGAGTGTGTGATCAGCCATGAAGGATTCTCATTCTGGGCTGACGAAGGGACCATGCCATTTGAGCCTTTTTGCTTTCTGGATATGGTAGAATTATCTTCAACAATGTTTGACAGATCTCATTCTTAATTTTCAGGGAAGACTCCCTCACCCATCTGGGACCGTCTGGTGTTCAATAAAATACGGGCAGTACTAGGGGGCCGGGTGCGGGTCATTTTGTCAGGCGCATCCCCAATTTCTCCGGATGTCCTCGACTTCCTAAAGATGTGGGTAAAGTTAGGCTTATATAACCAATAAGCATGATTTCTGGTTCCATTCCTGTTTCTTACATCTTTTGCTTGGGTGTTCTAGGTCAACTATAATTTCTGCTAATTGTTAGTTATGTCAGATAGGTACTCTTACGTGTGTCCTGTCTTCTCAACACTATAATGGGCAAGTGACATTGCCAAATATGGCACATCTGTTGCAAGATTTGACATTCCTGCAGGTCTTCTTCTGTTGAACCTTGAATGTTGTTTTGGGCTGCTTGCTGAAGGCCCCACTCCCTTCTTGTATCATACTTTCTTTTTCTTCTGTCGCTTTGAGCTTCCAGTGGACATTATAAAGTCCCTCTCGTTCCCTTGCCTTTCTGCCTATATGATGTTGAGGCCAGCCCCTTATTCAGCATAGAAGTCCTCATAACTTGGTTAGTGTCACTGTACTCACTAGGACCTTTCTGGACTTAGTATACTCTGGTTAGTTGAAACCCTCCTGCCAGCTCTGGAAGGGTTGCTAGCTCGCCCTAAGGGTATGTCTCTGGCAAATGGAATTGTTGATGACAGCATTCTTACATGGAGGGTGGATGCAGATGTTTTGGTGGGCAAGTGTCAGAAGGCTATGGAATGACAGAAACCTCATGTGTCATTTCGAGCGTTGATGCAGGGGACAACCTCTCTGGCCATGTTGGGGCCCCCAACCCTGCATGCGGTAAGAATGGTTCCTACAACCATCACTTGGCTTAGCAGAACTCATTTCAGGCCTACGAAGTTAGAATCTCAATAGACATCTCAGGGTATTCTCTCCTGGATGATGAGTTGTCTCCCCACAGTCGCGTCATGAGGACTCTCACTCTAAGCAGTACAATATGGCATACTAGAAGTTTCTACCTCGTGAGTTCATTGAAAAACATGTATTCCCCTCGATCATATGCTTTGAATAATAGTGCACAAATTACTGTGCATGATAGTGCACAATGTCTCATTATGTGGTATCCAAGCTGCAGAAGTTAAGCTGATGGACGTCCCAGAGATGGAGTATACGTCAGATGACAAGCCTTACCCTCGAGGAGAGATCTGCGTACGGGGCCCAATCGTTTTTAAAGGCTACTTCAAAGATGAAGTGCAATCGTCTCTCTCTCTCTCTCTCTGTCAACACTGGGGCTAGAGCAGCATTGTTGGGGTGTTTTCTATCATGTTTTGTACACAAACCGTTTTTTGAACACCAGTGTGCTGTAACTGAATTGTTGTTGGCTGTGAGCAAGTAATTTGGCAATTTCCTGCTGAGGTTCCGTACCCTGGAGGGTATAACTCCTACAGCTGGCTAAAGAATGTTTATATACTGTGCCTTTAAGCAAGTAGACCCATCATTGTCAAGAGGACTGTCAATGAGTGCATCCCCTTCTCATCCTGGGTCCTCCCTCCTTAAAGTACTTCTATCTGTGGCCTAGGTTTAGCCTCCATCTTAAACTACCTTTTCACAGTATTGAGGTCATATTTTGGGGGTGCGTGGTTCTTTGTTTAGCCTTGGAATATGAAAGCTTGAGGGGAGACACGACTGATACATACACAGCACATTGCAGGCGAGAGATTATTGATGCTGAAGGATGGCTGCACACTGGGGACGTGGGGTGTTGGCTGCCAGGTGGCAGACTTAAGATCATTGACAGGTTGTTACCATTTTAATTTCAGTGCAATTTTATACAAGTAGAGTTGTTCGTTTTAATTTGCAAATCCTTATGTTTTCTGACCTTTTCAGCATAGGCTTTACAAGAGGTTCTCCGATTTACTGCCAATAAGTTTCAAAGAAGTGATTGTTGTACAGAATTTTTAGTCCTGAAATAAGCAAAAATAGCTTGACCTCAATATTACTGATAATCATAGGTGTATTGGTTCCGGCATTTATCAGAAAGAAAAACATATTCAAGCTGGCCCAAGGGGAGTACATTGCCCCTGAGAAGATTGAGAATGTGTATGTTCGGAGCCGCTTCATCACCCAGTGCTTTATTCATGGTTTGTACCTGTACCTGCGCCGCTTTTGGCAGCTTAACCTATCTTATTTGATCAACTTTCTGTCTTGTAGTTCTACCCCATGGATGTTAGCAGAAAAAGAACAAAAAGGAACCTCTCCCTTCCTTTCTCTTCTGCTCCATTCACGGTGATTGAGTGCATGTGCACTTCTAAACAGATGTCACTGACTGCCTGGAGTTAGGGAGGTTTTTCTGACAAATCTCCTCTTTCTGTACATCAAATTGCTTTCCTTTAGGCTGATTCGGCGCTCAATTCTAGAGCTGTTGTCTGTAGTCACTGAAATCTGGGTGATGTATGTCAGTAGAAAGACAAAGCAATAAGCATCACTTAATGCATCCTTGAGGTCCAGTAGCAAACTAAGAAGGGAAAGGAGCTCTCTGGATTGATACCCTAATATTTCTGCTCAAGCTTCATAGGAGGAAGGGTGATGCTATCACCTAGTCTTACAGTGTACCAATCTTTGGGTAAACAAAGCCAGATCCACATCATTTATTATTTTGTCGATAGTGGACGGTTTATGGATAATTTTGATGTATGAAGGCTTCATCAATCAGTTGGTGGTTTACTTGTTTCATTGGTGCTTGTACAAATGTGGAAAGCAGGTGACAGCTTCAACTCCAGTTTGGTATCAATTGCTGTTGTCGACCCAGATACTTTGACAGCGTGGGCCAAGTCTCGGGGGATCAAGGTTCAACCCTATCCTGCCCTTTATTGTAGCCAATTATTTTCCAAGTTCATTTGATAATTATCACTCTGGATACTCAAAAAGACATGATCTGACCATGGGAAGTGGTGGGAATGGACAACAGCATGCGGATAATTTGCAAAAGTTGTGCGAGGATCCAGTTGTACGTGTCGCTGTTCTTGCAGACATGGATGCTGTTGCTCATGAAGCCCAGGTTGACTCTTATAACTTCATTTCCTCCTTGGGATTCAGAGGAAAATGTGCACTGCCATTATGCCATCCGTAACTCTGTAGCAGTAGATCACTGCCCATTTTGGGCACAGCAGAAGGGGAGGAGTAAAATCAGGCAGTGATAAGACTGAAAATCATGTCACTACCCTTCAATTGGAAAATCAGGAGAAAGTGTGGCTTAGACTGCCTCTTAGGCCTGTTTGGCCTACTGCAAGGATGCTCAAGAACTCCAAGTTTGCGGCCACCTCTGCTAATTCTCTGCTTGGGTTGGTTGCAGCTCCGCGGATTTGAATATGCCAAGGCAGTCACTTTAGTTGCAGAGCCTTTCTCGATTGAAAATGGCCTTCTTACACCTACTCTCAAGGTTTGTCTGCTGAAGGCCATCCTTTCACTTTTAGTCTTACTCCTGGTTGCAGAGATTTGCTTTAGGCAACCAATATTAGATGCAAGCGTACTCAACCATGATGAGGAAAAAGAACTAAAATCCTGTATGTTGTTTGAGCAAGCATCCAAGCTTTGTGTCCATATTCTATGATTGACACACTAGATGTAGCTCAATGGTGATGATTTTGCAGATGTTACAAAAATTTGTTGGTAACTGTATTTCTGATGGGATGGACAGGTGAAAAGGCCTCAGGCAAAAGCGCACTTTGCTAAGGAAATTGTGGACATGTATGCTGAGGTTGCTGCCAAAGAACAAGTGCATCCATCTCGATCAAGTTTGTAATGATGTCACCATTCCTGTTGATACTATCCTAAGAGGTTGCTCAATAGGCTGCAAATATATTAGACTGCAAAGATGGTGGGTAGTGAAACTGATTATTCTGATGTGGCTGATGCATGCATCTATGTATTCAGTTTGTTCTTTGGTGGCTCTCGATGTAATCAAGGTATATAGATTAGAAATTGGCCTTTTCCATATAGGAAGTAAAAATGGGTCTCAGATAGACATTGTTGCAGACTATTCATTTGGCATCTCTGGGTTTGATGGCCGGTGTACGTCACCCTCGCCTTCGAGCATTGGTGCCTTATGGAAACATTACTTCTTTTCTTTACTCATTGTAACTTGGCTTTTTATCAGATTCAATCACAGTAAGAAAGAAAGCCTTCAGTAACCCAGCTATGGTCCTTGATGTCGAGAATTTTTTGTCCTTATATCTCAGACTACAATTGGTTTTCACTGTTTCGGATATCCTGCAAGACACTGTATATGGATGTACTTCTCCAGCCACTTGCATCCCCTCTTTGTTTTTGGGAAAAAAAGAAGCTATGTAAATGGAAGGAGCAACTCTCCTTCACTTGAACCACAACGACATTATACTAACTGTAGCTATGGTCAACAGATTTGATTATTCTGAACTAATCAAGAATTACATTAGTTAATCAACCCACAAACCTCTGTTCGTGGGTGTTGCTAGAATGACAGAATGCTCTCTAGGACCTCAAAAACAGTTTCTCACAATCGCCAGAGAGGGATTCACTGGAAGTGCTCTCCTACATAACAAGTCGCTGAGGCTCAACTGAAGAAGCATTTTCATCTGGATAAATTTGGCTACAAACTGGTTTATAGTGCAATGTCACCAAAAATAAAAACAAATGGTCCTTCACAATTGCTCTGTCAGTTGTCCTAACCACAATGAACTTCGCCCATGTGGGTTATTCAGGACAGGTTGAGACATTCCTCTCAACCTCCCTTGCCTCTAAATCTGTTGTTAGCTCCACATCAGCATCTTTTTCTTTCATTTGTCTTTGACAGGTGAGCGGGGCTGATCTTCTCTTCTATACCCTCCCTTCATACCGGGATAACTTGCTGTAATGTCAAAGCCTTCAGTCTACTGCTTCTAGTTCCACACAGGTTCCTGCCACATGTTTCCATGGAACATCCCCAGACCAGTTCGCGCCTGTACTTGCCGCTCTTTTCTTCTAGCTGCTTGGAAAATCAATATTACTGATATTATGTCAGCACTTCTCTCTGGAATATGTAAGAAAGAACTACTTAGCAGCAACTCCTTTAATTAATGCAGGTTCCAAGAAATCCTTGGTTAAGTGTAAACAGCTCTCCCTATCCCACACACAGACTACAACAAAATGCAAGGTCGAGCTCCTTCTCATCAATATTCCACGGAAAGCCCCCCAGACTTATGCTATACAAAATCAAATCAAATCCTTCCTTCCAAGCTTGTCGCTGCTTACTCTAGCTAAAACTCACCACTTTGACCGCAGAATGATGCGCCATTTTGCCAGGTAACTTCCACTGTGCATGTGGTGAAGGTGTCTACAGGCATCAGAATCCACGGCTGGCTTCAACATTGCCTAAAGGTCCGCAACTCGGACTCCCCTTGCATCTTCCTCTTGCATCTCTTTGACCAATCTTGCCCGCTCTGCTGCCTGCAATTTCCATTATCATGTCAATATTTGTACTCACTCTCCAAGCACCAAGAACGTCCAAGATATAAAAACTGAGGACAAAGTAAGTAGATGAGAGTAGGGAGGGAGAAGGGGGAGGCTTATTAACTCCATCTGACTGAATTAGGGAAAATGAAAACATTAACAAAATACATACTTGTCGCATTTTAAGGAGGGTCACATCTTCATAGGCGCGGTAGCCAGCCCCTATCACTGGCTTCACGCCTTGATATGGCTGTGCTGGCGCTGCAGCACCCTGTTGCCCTGTTTTCAAAGGAGGAGCTCCTTCTGCAGAGATGACAGGCACCACCAGCAATGGATTGGACATGTCCCCACACAGTGTCTCAGTTGCTGCTATCTGCACCCAGAACCAAACAGACTGACTTAACACTTACACTGAAAACATCACTGTGCACAGTCCTTGTCTTAATAGCCCACCATACAATAGTTTCTGTGCAACATAGCAATCTCAACTTGGATTGACAAAGAAGGAATAAGAAGGATGTCACTTACTGCAGCCTGCTTGGAACCCATAACGAGCAGTGCAGAGCTCTTTTTCAGTGACTTCCCTTGGCGGATCACCACATCCTCCACACTACCAAACTGCCCAAAAATCTCCTTCAGACGAGCTGCCGAGTAGCCCCCTCCCCCGCCTTCCAGACAGGACCACGACACCTTGATAGTCTTGGCCAAATCCGATGCTTCCAACCCAGCTGTCTGTGTAAAGACCTCTGTCTTGGGAAGGTTGTTGTCTTGGTGCAGGTGCTTTCCTTGCTTCTGGGCATGTGCTTTCTGAATCCGTGCAATTTCCGCTTTCAGGCGCCGAGCAACCTGCTCCTCAGCAGCCTTGGCCTGCTGCTCCAACTCGTGAGCACGCTCTCGTTCACACAGATCTCGCATCATCTTTTGACGCTTTTCACTCTGCTGCTTTTCATTATTTGAACGCTCTCTGCGTACAAGAAGTAGCTCATCATACACAATACGGGCCTTCTCGTCCCCAAGAACTTCATAGGCCTTTTGCAGCCTCACAAACTCAGCAGCTGCCAACCAAGGACACACCCATCCATGTCAGTCCACCAGCGTCAATTGCAATCCTACGATGCCAAATCACACGCCACCTACAGAATCGTAGATACTTCTATCCATATTGTGGGGTTGGAGACTGTCAGTGTGAAAAGCGTGTGTGAGAGAAGAAATTCTCCGGCCTGCATAACAATAGCAGGTCTTGAAAACCTTGACAGTCATTGTGAAGGTCAAAGAGGGAGACCAGACATTAAAACCCTAATGAACTTTTGGGAAGCAAGCAACTACTCAGACTTCATATGATAATTTGTCTCCCGCCGCACAACTTGACATGAAACGTAGACAGAATTGGAAGTAGGAGTCAGTGGAGGAGAAGGACCCAAAACACTGAGGTGCACATGAGCAACAGACAGAGACAGTGAAACTAATAACCCACCGGCCACAGGATCATCTCCGCGTTTGTCAGGATGGCAAAGCAAGGCGCGGGCCCGATATGCTTTTCTGATTCTTGCCTGAGGCACCCCAGGTCCGCCGCCCTCCAGCCCCAGCACTACGTACAGGTCTTCCTCCATCCCTACATTGAGCCCTGCCCCCCTCTTCATCCTTTGAAACCTACCTACACACAATTCCTCGAAAACAAGACTGTGCAATCACACGTCTCTTGTGCACTGCGGATGTGTGCCCACCACTCCTCTCTCTCTCGCTCTCTCTCCTGGGCATCTCTCTTTTGCTTTTTTTTCCAATGAAACCTTGAGGGGGAACATTTTTCTTTTGTTTTAAAATGTTTTAAAATAAGTTGGCCTTTCCAAAAAGTACGTGTTTTTTCATTGGTTTCATTCTTTTTCTTTTTTCTTTTTTCTTTTGTTGCTAAATTCCAAAGGGAAAGCACCTGGGAGCGACAGGAGAAAATAACCTTGGGGGGGAGCCATAAGATCAACAGAGGAGACACTGCTCAGGGACCAGAGTTCCAAAAAGGTGGTCCTCTCAGAAAACTACAGGGAGCTTCTACAAAGTATCATCTTCAATTGCAGTGCACTAAAAGGAATTGAAAATGGAACCTGGCTCCCTACAATTCAGGCTTTTTGTTTTTTAAAGGCTTTTATTATCCACAATGTGATTTGTTTTTTTTAAACAAAAAAAAAAAACACATGGGCACTGCTACATGCCACCGAGGCGGTTCTGGGCTCAAATCTTGAATAACTCCTTGTGCTTTCAAATTTACAAAAACTTTATTTCCTAGCCTTCCTTGAGGTGCTTGGTTTATATTGAAGAGGTGAGGGGGGGAGGGGGGTTGTTTAAGAGCTAGTAGAGGTCTCCTCGGGTCCAATAGTGTATGGGTAGTTTACTGTGCGGAAGGTGGCCATGAAGTAATTTGTGAGTTGGAAAGCGCTGAGGGGAGCTCCAACAGTGCATGGTTCACTAGTCATTGAAGAAAGGTGAGCAGTGCAAGTTTTATTAATTGGCATGCTGCATGCAGATGCACTCCTAGCAGTAATATTATGTAGAGTATATCGAGGAAGGGAATGAAGTGCGCGGTGTCTCTGTTTCTCTGAAAGTAGTTCTCTCAGATCTCTCACCCTACTAGAGAAACAGTCATTGAATCGAGTAGGATTACTAGTGGTTAGTTTGAAATGGAGTGATCAAGTCGAGTGAGAATGGAGAAGCTCATAAGCTGGATGGAAGGATCTAATTGACCAATGAGAGAGGGATGATAGCACTATTGAGAACATGGAGGGGAAAACAACAGCTAATTCGCTGTCAATAGTAGTCACCTCAGTTCAAACTTCAGGATTGCACACTTATTAGGACATCAGCTAGTTAATTAAAAATAAGAAATTATATTACTTTTAAGAGATTATAATCGATTTTAATACATACATGTAGGATTGAGGATTGATTTGGAAAGATCATGTGGCTGTAGTCTTAGCAGCTAAGGAGAAAGGGATTCTTTACTTACATAACACTAGGTGAGGATCCCACACTTTATACATAATATATACGGTGTTTCTCAAAACTGCGCCATATTGTTATATAACCTAGTTCCTGACTGATAGCCAAGGGAGCCGCATGCACCCAGTAGCATCCGCTGATTAATTTCTACTATCTAGTGGTTGACATGTAAGGAGTCTGCATAGTAAAATCCCACCTTCAGTGAAATAAGAGTGACCTGGTTGGCCGTAGAGAAACAATAATATACTAGCTGACTGATTGGTACTGATAATGGGTCTCCATGAGCAAAACAGGACGTCCAGCTGTTCAATGGTACGTGACGCTCGACTACAGACCTGAAGTAGTTAACCGACACTATCATGCAGTGTTTGCAGTACAATACCTTGCTATGTACTTCTATCTATACTGAAGTGAGCAGATGTAGTTCCTATTTATATAATGTAAAGATATTATGGTGGAAATGAGTAGAGTGGTTAAGTTTGCTACGTTAGGCTATTTACTTGCACCTGAATTTTAGCGTCTGCATTTTGCGCACTCTGCAAGCTCTGAAAAGTGATCAATCAGCTGGCTGCTACTGTGCTACATGAATCCAATATGTTAAACTCTAATTCACTTCAATAGTTGGACTATGTGCTCCTTAAGCTGGCCACAGAACTCCTGCTAATAAGCAGAAAATTGTCTGGAAGAGACACCTACATCAATTTAAATAGGACACCCAGGGAATGTAAAGGGCCAAGTAGCTGTCAGTGGAATGGGGAGTCCACCCTGAGACCACCACACCCCGGCCCCTCCACCCGTTGGCCTCCCTTGCAGAACTCGATAGTGACATCAACTGGCACATCAGGGTCACCTCCACCTGGCACACTTGGCTTCACCTTTGAATTATTGATGCTCTGATCTGCATTGATTATCCCACGAAACCCCGTGTCTGTGTGTGTGTTCGCTACTCGTCTTGGTAGCAGCATTGCCCTTTGGGCTCTGTTTTGGACTTCTAGCCGTGCTTAAGCTTCGGGGAGAACTTGGGCTGGTTGTTCGCCGGAGGCTAATTTTCCAATCTCCCTACTTGTGGTGTGTTTACTCAAGTCTCTAAGGATTTATTTTCCCTCCTTATTAAATTTTCTATTATAACCTACTTATAAGTTATGGTTAAAAAGTGCCCTCAAACGTAAGATATCAAAGCTTGCAGCCATGTATGTTACAATCATTACAATAGTAAAAACGCTAAGGACTTCTGGGAAATTATACTTTCAGGCCTCCATTTTCTAAGGCTAGAACTGCCCATCAGTTATTTCAGGGTCTCAACCCTTTGTATCTCGCCCAAGAACACCCACACCCATTCTGATCAGAATTCTAGAGCAATTCAACTGTCCACCTTCATCATTGTAGTGGTCAGGACTCATAGCATCCAAGGTTGACTAATGGCATTCCAAAGGAAAGGGATCAGACCACTATCCACGATCAGGACCCATACTATTCCACAGCTCTAATGTGGACCAAGAACTTTGCTATTAATTTCTTCACACTATCCTGTACTGATTGACGAGTTTCAATAAACCTCCAAACAAACACTATCACTTGGATGTGCATTTGCTCATGCAGAAGTTGGGAGACCATGATGCTCTATTATCTGGGTACCTCATTTCTCCTCCATGCATATGAGCACCAGGCGACATGAAGTAGTGGCAGTTGGTATGGTATACATATTCTACATATGGGTGAACATGCCAGCTATAGTTTGTACGTATATGGCATATACCCCCCATATACCCTACCCATTAGCCAGAATCTTGAGAGGATATTGTTGTCTATGTTATTGAAATGAAACTTTTGTATAGTTCTTAAAGTTAGCATTGGTGCATGAGCTTGATATTAGTGGCGAAACCCCTGGCTATAGACGCAACAAAAATAATATCATAAAAGTACATAATACTGAAAGATTTGGTGATAACTGATAACAGTGAGAGGGAGTAGATGGGCGGCCTGGCCGGGTGGCAGCCTCGCTAAGTCGTGCTGTCTCGAGATCTGTGTGGGTGTACCCAATTACGACTCTATTTTAAAGCTTGTGTTAGTGCCACGACCTGCATTATTACTTTGTTGATGTGACATTTGCGGTGCAAATTGATGCATTGCATCGTGCTGAAAGATATCTTTTGGAGAACCCACTGGCGGACCCGGAATGGATGGCTAGACCATTCATCTTATTGGCTTGTGGACGGCTGGTCCGTCCACCCCACAGTGGCTTCATTTCCTTCCAGTACATTTCTGCAACAGTAACTGCGGGCCCAGCTCCTTGCAGCTGTTGCACCAGAATGTGACCAGTTCTGGGCCCTCCTTGCAGCTTCATGGCTTGGACCACCTTGGCAGCTACTCACTTACTACCACTGTTAATCTTCTGATGTTGTGCAAAATTCAATCTTTTCCATAAAAATAAACTACTAAGTCAGAGCCAAGTGATGATACCGCTAGCTAGAGTGATCTCTGCTCTTTACAGCTACAGAAACTGTTAAGGAGAATCCATGAACCAAACAAAGGCTATCTTGCTCTGTAAACAACCTCGATGTCTACTCTTATTGACGAAAACCCATGCACAACAGGTACTATAAACGAAATCCCTCCAAATGAGGACTACTATCCACGAGAACCGAAGTCTCATCTCAACCAGAACCCAGCTACTATCAAACGAATTCCATGCAAAATGCTGATTACTATCGAAGAGAACCCACACATACCAATGTAGAACGACTACTATCAACGAAATCCATGCAAATAAAAAATACATCCAATATTCTACGAACGAAAACCCATGCAAATAAGCACTACTGTCGACGAAATCCAAGCAAATAAACACTACGCTCGACGAAATCCATGCAAATAAACGCTACTATCGACGAAAACCCATCCATACGACCATCCTTGTTGATGAGAACCCATGGAGAACAATTACTATCAACGAAATCCATACAAGTGAAGGTTCCTTCCAACGAGAACCCATATAGAACGACTACCATCAGCGGAATCCCTGCAACCTTGCAGACCCATGCAGGGCCTCAACCATGGAAATGGGCATTGGGACACTACGGCTTCAATGACATCACACGCTGCATAGAAGGCCATGTTATATAGACAACATAATTCCATTGAGGCTTGTAGCATGTGCACAAGAAAAGATGGATTGATTATGTTGAAAAGATTGCTTATATGAACGCATAGATTGTACTTGCAAGAGTGGTGGATTTCATTTGCACCATGAATGCTGTGGTATGAGTTTGATGAATTATGGAAAACAAATGGCATACAATTGCAAAAGTGCGGTGGAGTCGTTATAGCTTATGAGTTTGAAGTAACTTAATCTGCTGCAATATACAATCATGCTAGCTGACATGCCGATTAAAATTCCATTAGGAGCTACATTTACATTACAACCAGCACTCATCAACCATGAAGATTTACACAAGAGAAAGGAACACTTTATTGCCTACAGATCAAGCTCATCAACCCTCAGGCCCAACCCAAACGCTGAGACACTCTACTACTGCCTTCATCAACCCTTCCTCTACCCTGATCGTTTTCAAAGGGAGAGAGGAACCACTTGCTATCGGAATGTATGTTCTACCCCACAACGTTTCCATACACCAGAGGGGTCGATCAGAACGGAACCACTTCAATATCTCTCAGGAGCATACTGCATCAGGAACAACCTGATCGGAATGTCGATCAGACTCGGAATTCTGTATTGCGACCGTGATTTGATCACCCACACTTACAAGAACAAGAACAAGCGGAATGATCTGGGGTGGTGGAGAGGTGAGTCCCGCCTCTGTGCCCATTGCAACGATCGGTTCCTCTGCTGCCCTTCTGCTTTCTGCCTCTGGGCTTCCCAAGGGAACAACTTGATCTGCACCTACCTGTTGCCAAGTAGAAAGTTGGGGAGACTCTTCAGACATTTCCGACACATATACGGGAACTATTTGATCACCCATAGTGAGGGGTATTATATATGAGCTTATGTGAAATGTATGTATCGGAAGCTCTACGAAAAGACGCTATATAACAGAAGGATATATACCTGGGGGAAGAATCAGTGGAGAGACACAGGTGCTTCTGCTAATGTATCAGAACACCAAAGGAGCGATGCGAAAAGGCCTAGAGGGATATGTAGCTGCACAAACAGGAGTATGGGTCGTTTACACAATGGATTTTACTAATGTCCTCAGCTAATTAATTAGGAAGGAGATGGAGCAAGGAGTACTGGAGCTGGGATATCTAACTCCACAAACACAGAGCATAGATGGGATGAAACATCTTATAGCCAAGCCAGGAGAGGAAGGCTGAGAGCTGGAAAGAATCCGAAAGAGAAAACTAGCTTCTTCCTGATATGAAGCAGAGCCTCTGGGGGCCTCTACTCTGTAGTTGAGTGCCTGCTTGCCCAGGAGGCAGTCTGACTGGTGTACCCCCTGAACACATCAATCATAATTAGCGTGGGTTAGATCGTGGGTGGGTACAACCCGGCCTGCCCTTTCACTCATGCTGACATGTATGCATGCATAGCCATAGCATGCTTGTGTGTCCAACACGCATACCTGGAGTCCCCCTGCATGATCATTGCTGGTGACCTTCAATTGCAGGTAATAGTTAATCAGCACTATGCTTTTCCTTTTTCTTTTTTCACAGACAAGAAATTGCCTTGAACATCTAATTGATTACAATAGTTTGTAAGGCCGTTTTTTTTTCTTTTTTTCAATTTTTATCTTTTTAGTTTGTTTACTATGATTTGTTTATTTCCTGGACGTTAATCCAACTTAAAGTTAACTTCTGTTCAACTTTATGGCCTGCGATAACTATAATCGGTTATTTGGAAGGTCCCCTTGTATCACCCTGCACACTGATCCATATCCGCCATTGTAGTGAAGACTACACAAGGAGGACAACAATAAGGAGCGAACTAGTGGCTGTGGAAAGGGAAGGCTGCCACTATATTCTACCAGGACCAATGCTCTTCCAGTACTTCAAATGTCTACTAAGACGGTAGAATGGCAGAAAAGGGTTGCAAATCGTAACCACCCATATGATCATTTGTAGAGCACATCCTCTTTCCTGTTATCTAACCTTCTTCAGGCAGTAGGTCATACTAGAGTAGTTTGATTTCCTTTTGGTAATATATCTAGCTCTTTGAGATTTTATTTCTCCTCTTGGGGACAGTTTTACCCATTTGTACAGTCAGCCCATTTTGGTCGTTTCGTAAAAGTATGCGGTGTGATTTACTTTTTAAATTATTATTACTGCATTCCAGAACCAGAACTTAGATACACCAATGATGATCAGCAGAATATGGTGAATAAAGACCTTGGTTACTATTGCAATCCACAACCGGCCAGAAGGAGATGATTAGATGATTGCAGATGCCGCTTCATGAATGTCCCCTGAGGAGCCAAGAAGTTTGCATACTTGATTGTTAGACTAAGATTACATTCCTCCAGTACCACATGCGGAGATCTACAAGGCCTACGTATAATTTACTTGGATTGGTGAACTTGTCCAAACTAATTAAACCTTTAGAAAAACGATAGCCCATAATCGTGTGAACTAGTTGATTCACCTCCACCGTGTTACTTTTAGCACTTGAGTAGCTAATTGGTTTGCTAATAATTACCCTTCTCCATGTGGGCTGTTACGGCCAGCTTCAAGATTAGTACGTCTAGCTAATTTATTTGCTATTAATATTCTGTTGTGCACGACTAATCTTCATTTCCTTTGCAAGAGTACGTCATGTCTGAAAAAGCACTGTGGGCCCTCATTGCAGCCTTTGCACGTCGAACTGTGTCTGAGATGTGACTTGCCTCCCCCTCCCCTCCTCTCCCTTGGTTACTATTTATGTCCTCACTTACTATCTTTCACATCTTTGGGAGGAGCTATACATAATCCCCTATCAATGTCCTTGGATGAAACAATATACATATAGACCATTGCTCCCCTGTTCAACCTGAATCTTTCAGAGTATTAAGAAAATGTTCGATTACCTGTTTTGAAATGCCTGGTTGCATTCCTGAGCCTAATTAATCATGAGCTGATTTTACACCGTAAGGAGGGGGCTTTCCCTGGAAAATATCCTCATCCAGATATTTCATGGGCGTGACAATCACCAGGCGCATCATGGCCCAGTGGTTTGGTATCTATGGTAATCCTGTGCATTGACTGTGGTTCTCATGCTCAATCCCCTTTTGATAATTCGTAGGCCTTCTGATCTAGGGTTCAGTCCCTTATTAGCCTTATGGCTTATAATTGAAAGGAGGTTACAACTTACTATGGTTGAGGTGCGAGTTGCTCTCTCTCTCAAAAGCTGTTATTTTCCCGTCTCAATGAATTCAAAACATTCATGCCAGAAAAATCTCCTACTGGTCCAAGCTGTATAAATTGAACCCAGAATCTGTAAGCATGGATATCTTGAACCACCACATACCATCACACTACTGACCTCTTCAATGAACTAACACTCTACGCACACTCTGATTTCAAATTGTGAACAATGATTGCAACAGGACGACAAAGCACAGAATCCAACCACCTCCTCATTCTAGCGGGGAAAGAAAAGAAGACATGCCACTGCAACCTATAGCTGGGCTGCATGGAACACGGCAGCACATGAAATAGATAATGAAGACTTCGTTTGCTGTGATAGCTGTGTTGCCATACTAGAGCTACAGAGAATTTTTGCCCTGTATACGACCACCCTTGTATTGATATGTACAGGGTATTGAATATTGAATATTCATACCCATGGAAGGTTTTATATTGAGCATGCCCAAATATGCTTTTCAGAAATCAAATATCTGCCAGATAACAGTTTAAAAGATGGAAGTTACCAAAAATACAAAATTTCATATCAGGTGGGTACGGTATCTACAGTGTTGATAACCGGACATTATAAACTGGTGTATCTTATCACAGCCTCCCAATGCTCTCGGTTTTGAATAGATCAACTTCAAGTGACCCAATCTGAAGTCTCTAGGTTTCTTAGAAGTTAAGAGAACTAAAAGTCCCAAACAAGGTGGCATAGTAGTAAGATTGGATATGTTGTGCAGCACACATGCGTATGGGGAGTTGAATCCATGAAGACCGCTGGAAGCTATCTTACTAATATTATTGTGTGTCCTCAATCTACTAGTTGCTTGTAGATAGAAAAAATAGAAGTGTGATGGTGAGGGACGTAAAGGAGAGCATAGATGCATTTTGCATAGGCAAGCATTTTGGATAGGCATGCATGATCAACCACATGCTCTGTTATGTGGTTGAAGGGCTTTGAGAAAGATAGGAAGAGAGAAGGGCAATCTAGTAATAATAATAAAATGATCAAACTTAGTTCAGATGGTCAAGTCTGGGGTATTTGGAGAATTCTCCATGATTATCAAATCATGCAGCATTCAGTCCGGCCCTCCAGTCAAAGAACTTCAGATTGTAAAGAGGTTGCCTTCCTTCAACACCATAGGCTCTAAAAGTTATGTAGGCGGAGAAAGTATGGAGCCCTCCCCCCGGGGGCAGTAGCAGTGCTCTCAGTTAGGCCAGCTACGGCCGGAGGAGTCTTCTCCATCTCTCTCGGCAAGGCCACAGGTCTATGGCAAACAAAGTCTTATGAGTACATTCTCTAGGCAAGGTCACAAAAGGAGCAATGGTAAGACTCCAATGTATGAGGTTTATGTAGTAAACCCTTTCAAAGAGGAAGGGCAACAACTCTTCTATCTATAAATTAAAGCACTCATAAATAAGGACTTCAACCTTTGCTCCTTTTAGACATCATCTAAAGGCCTTTGGTGCATGTCAGCAATAAGGGGACAAGAAGAGGAAGATTAGAAACGAACAGGGAAGTCTGTGACAATCTATGACCTTACAATCCAATGGTTTTTGCACATACCAAAATTGAACTTCATCCAACGTCATGGGCTTTCACTTTCACAAATCAAAGTCAAGGGCATGACTAAGACATTACAACTACACCACAGGCTCTATTTCACATGCAGTAGCTATAATACAAAGCTCCATGGTAAACCCTAAGAAGTTACATGTGGGATTTGTCCTCCAACTCCGAGGAAGTTACTAAGAAGTTTTTCATCCTACTTCACAAGTAGGAGCAAATCCTAGAAAACTCCTCATTAAACCTTCTGAAGCTATTCGTGGGTGTTGTGCTCAATTCCAAGAAAGTTACCCAGAAGTCTTTGATCCAAAACCATGCTTGGTACCTGCAAAACAAAACCTAGCTGTTGAAGTACCCTAAAGAAAAACCAATAAGGTAGAAGAAGCAATAAAGGTGTAAAAGGTTTTCCACGTCGGAAGTGTTTGTATAAAAACTACAGATCAAACTTGAAGACACCAGACACCCTAGGCATTTGGTTTACCATTGAAGCAGCTAACCTAGAATTAGCATCGGTAGTGAGTTTTCTTGTTAGAAACTGATCACATGTCCCAACGAATTGACATTCTATCAATAATTTGTAGCACCTAACATTTCAGTTCAGACCATTACTGCAACAATGGCAAATACTTCCCCACATTTGACCAATTCTAGACTTAATGAAATCGCGGCAAACAATTAGCATTGCAGTGAGAGTAAAAGAGCTGACCTTTTCACCAAAAAACATCTTGGAGTTATTTGCAATGGCCTCAATGAACTTGAGCTCCAAGTACTCCGGCGTCAATTTCAGCTTATTGGCTTCTGCCTCTTTCAAAACCCTTTTACACACCCACATTCATGAGTGATTTAGTGCTTACATTTCTTCCTCCCAATCATTAATGGTGCAATCACAAACATTGTGTGGCACTTGTGCTCCCTTATGACCTTGTTCTCTATGGTGTCGCTGACAATTTACCTTAGCTGCTAGATGTGAAGGACTAACATGAATCCACATGATGCTTTCTTGTGTGATGTCCATGAAATCTCAGGTTTGGTAGGGCTAGTATACCCAAAAATTAGGCCCACAAGGGCCTTGTTCAGTAAGTGAAATCTTTCTCTGGGTGATAGGGGGAAATGTGGGCCATAGTTAGGTAGGGGATTTCAGAGGTAGGTAGTGCTGGAATCAGCATCATGTGGACAAAGCATGTTGATTCCAGCACTACCATGGTAATCTTCCACATAGGCCTGTAGGACCTTGTTCAATTACCTCTCTCTCAACCTTTTCAAGAAAATCATCTTTTCCATTTTTCAACCCTTGCCTCTCTCTTGCTGTCCAAACTAGGCATGGGGTATGTGGTTCTTACCATTCTACTGAAACTCATTTGCCTGCAGGGTCCCTCATGGATGTGCTAACATTTCATTCTTACTGTCTCTCTCACACACACAGACCTCTATCCACATTTTTGTACCCATTTTGCTTGTTTAGTCCATCTTCAACAGTGGTAATGTCACAAGCTAACCGGAAAACCATGACCAACCTGTAGAAATTTGCGTCAGCCAACGAGCGCTCACGAGCATGGAAAATCTCATTTTCAATCTGTTGCTGCTTCTTGCTGCTCTCTTTCTCCATTACCTTTTGCTCCATATATATCTCACTAACTTTTGCATCCTTTTCAGCGTCTGTTACTGCCCTCTTTTTGAGAGTTTCAGCCTCCTTCTCTGCCACTTTTTGCTTCTCCATAGCTATTAGCACCTGAGACCACTTTCACCCACATCAGTAGATGATCCATCAAGCCACTTCACACTAACCAGTATCTTCTGGGATACACCCTACTAAATCATTCAGTGTCAACCTCTCACAGAACAAAAAAAAAGCAACTCTTAACCATTAAGCATTTGATTTATCAGCGTAAAACAACCCAACGGCTTACCATCTCGTTTCTATTAATAGTAGAAACATATTGAGGGTGTAGATTCCTACAGTGGTAAGGAGAGTGGTTCAAGTGGATCGTCTGAACTTTGACTACCTTGAAGGCATCAACTCCATAAGGTATTAACCCAATTAGAGCCAGCCTTCTATATGAGGTTCAGCCTGAGATTGCAATAGTGCTCAGAAAAACGAAGGTAGAGGGCTAGAGGAGCTGTGCCGGAATCAACCTCTAATGTGAGTCACATCTATAACCCCCTTGCCAGCTCTAGGAGGGTTCGTATCCTGATTCCATCAACCCTCTACCTTGCCAGAGCTGTGGCACATGCGGCTTTGGTTACATTGCATGTCAGACTATGGAAAGGATATAGAGATGAGAGAGGACCTTAGTGCGTTCTTCCTCCATGATCTCATAGTTGCGAGCAATCGATGCTGGAATAGTGGGCTTAGTCACACGCACGCTAATGATCTCAATACCAGGGGCATATCGTGTGCAGTCACGTTGTATAGCCTCCTTCATTTTCTCATCTATCTGCAGCAATATTAGTGTATTGTCACTTCTAGGAATACTTTGCAAAAATCAAGGACAGAAGAAACTCTGCTCATCCCCAGAACTGAACGGATTTGGCACTCCTTGGTTATACACACTATGGGAACTTGCATTGTATGGTGTACAGCTGCACACAAATATTTGATTTTTAAGCTGAAATCAATGAAGAAAAAGATTGCACATACCTACCTGGTCAAACTTGTCAATATAGACTTCTTGAAGAGAGTGAGCACTGCAAAACTGGTTTATTTCATGATGGATTTTGTCATAGATCCATGTCTTGTCATAGCTTACGCCAAAATCCAGAATAGTATCATACACATATTCTTTGTTGAGTCTGTTGACCACCTGTGCAAGGCAGCCCCACCAAATCTATATTGAGTTCTTGTTGCAATTTATAGGTACTTCATTAGAAGACTCTACAGCTCTAGATATCTGCAGCAACGAGGAGATGGACTTCAAGAGGCCAAGTTTTGGGTGGTAAATGAACGTTTTCTTCAACCTTGACCTTGAACTAGCTAGTACAAAGAATGTGAAATACCTCAATTTTTTCAAAGTAGATCATTACTCCTCCTTTGGTGCCACATGGAATATCCTTCACCTGCGCTTCACACCATCAACATATCTCAGCCATCTTTGCTTGTCAAACATATATGACAACAAAATGCACAACTAATCACCTGACGCCATTTACTTGCCTTGGATCTTTGCAATTTACAAATCAAGCATTACTCCTAAACCCTAAAACCTGAACCCTATAAACTTACTGCTGTGGTGAACTTAAAAATCTGCTGAAGTCATTATCAGAGGTACAAACATTACCTGGTCAGTTTGAATGGTGACTTGAATCGGCTCATACCGCGTGAGGAATGGAATCATCAAATGGAACCCTGTGCAAATCAAGGCCCAAGCAGAACATAAGCAAACCTACCAACAGTCTGTGGCTGATTTTTGTACAGACCTACCCCCAATAAATCTCTTTGTTTCTAATTGTGCACTGAAGGAAGAACACACTGACGGATTAAGCTTTGAAACGCATGTTCGCAGAAGTAGTTCTTAGTTGCCCTTAAGGTATATAAAAAAGACATCCAAACTAGTGAATGTTGAGAAAGACAAGAACAAACCAGGCCCTGATATTGTCTTCAAGAGAGCTCCACCCCGCCAATAGACCCCAACATGTCCTTCTGGAATCTGATGCAAAATTCCCAAATTTGCGCCTGCAACTGTCACCGGCACCAATATCTACATGCATGGCACCAACCACATCATTCTTGAGCTTCCCTACATGATGATGCAGACCTCATTACAGTACCTTTGTCCATTCCCCATTGGCGAGTAAAAGGTATGCCCTGTTTTTCTAATGAAGTGATGCTACTGATCTCATCTGCAAAACACTGACACATACTTAGTGACGTCAGAGGTAGAGAAAAGACCTTGTCCAGGATGAAGTAGAAAACACCAAACCACATGAGAGATAAGTGCTGAAAAGGTCATCCTGACGTCCTCCCACATGACAGAGCTATTGGACTTGAGGAATTTCTCTGAAATCTATTCAGGTGGCCCATTTCAGGCACACGGCAAAACTCTCAATCACTTCCCTGGTAGTGGATGTTGTAGAAGTCACAAATAATACAATTTAACTTTTGCACAACTGTAAAAAACCAGCCACTAAGGCTGATTCTGCTTTTCTGGAATCTCCAAGATGATAACATAAGAGTTTCTATTCAGTTAGGGGACCAAAGAGAGTCCATTGATAAAATTTTGCCCAACCAATCCAACAACAGCACTCAAGAGGTGATGCTTCTAGGAAGTCCTACCAGTGTGATTCCCTATTGGCTAGACAGAATCCTGAAACAAAATTTCTGGCACCATAGCATGTCACCAGGAGCCCTGAAATGCCCAACCAAGAAGATCCTGAGGAATGGAAAGGTAAGAAAGTAAGTGATTATAACCAAGACAAAATGATAACCAATTAGCCATACTGGTGAGCAGCACCAAATCAGACTTCTCGCCATTGTCCATAAGTGATAAGTTGCTCTCCCCCCACCAAGAATCTTGATGGGAAGTCATTCGAATTTCTCACTAGAAGCTCTACCAGACCAAAGAGTAAGAGTGTACTCTGTGTAGGGGTCTAACTTTCTAGAGATAGGGGTCACTGTTCAACCCCTACTGAAAATGACACTAAGTACTCCCAAAGCCCTGGCCAAAAGCACATCACTGGTATCATTCTTAGGGCATCCTATGCAATGTCCCCTTCCATATTGGCAACAACCAATCAGATGTCACCAGGTTGGCTTCAACTGAGTAGCTGCCTACAAGGTTTTGACCAACACCCTTAGTAGAGGATCAGCACAAGTATGATCTAGCAAACAACTTGTTGCACAGATAGTATGGCCTGCCTGAAACCTGGGATCCCTTCCCCCAGCTTTTCCCTCATCATCGTGAGTGTCTCTTGACTATTTGACTTGCAAAAAATGCACTGTCGTTCCACATACTTTTCAAGTTGTTAGCCTTCTGTTTCTTACTTGACTCTGCACACCCATATTTGCTATATCATACCCGTTTGTGTATGGCCATACGTCTCAGTCTGCAAATACAACCGAATGGAATGGCACTTTCTTCTGCAATGAAGTACAGTCATACCACTGGCTGTCCAACTGCACTCAGGGGTGCATACACTTGCAACTTAGGTGAGCATAAGATGTATAAATCAAATTCGAAATATGACCGCCCTCAACTTTCAGGTCAATTTATAAACCATGCTCACCTAAGTATGATCAACCTGTTGACTAAGAAATAAAGTGCCATCCACAATTCGGTCACAGGGTGTTGATTTGAGGGCCTGGCAATCGACATCATATTAGAAAGCACGATGTTGCTAGTGGGGCAGTAGATCTCATCATGTCAACAGATGTGCGTGACACATGCTGTTGTGGCAGCACTGCAGGTTGCACCTATAAGAGAAGATACATAGTGAGGAAATGAAGGAAGACCTTGACTAGTTTCCTAGAAAACTTAAACCAGGTCTTCCAACAACATGCAAGTAGAGAAGCGAGGACGGGCACTTACCGCCAGAACAACTGCAATGACAGAGGTAATGGACGACGGCGGAGGCCCCTCAATAGGTCTGCCCGGGCGTGCTTGTGACCCAATCCCCCCTCTGCTCCCATCCATAGTGCAGCTGTAGATACACTAAAGTCAGGCAAAGAGCAAGATCGACCAGCCCCACAGCCTGCGCATGGGAGCTTGAGAAGCCACTATCCAAGTGCGAGAAGTAGCTCAGAATCTGAGGTACATCGAAGATGCAGTGAAGGAAGACATGAAAATTGTGATCAAGAAACAGGAAGCAGGCAACAATGGGCAGATTGTGTGGAGTGAGCGGCAATGGAGGCATCCACCCTAACACTGGCACATATCCCACGCAGGTCTGCCATTGCGTCAGAGCGCAGGATGCGAGAGGGGCCCGGCTTTCCAAGGAGAAGGGTTTATGTTCTTCGTTTCGCCATATTTCTCAGCCAATATGGCAAAACACGAAATCTCGGTATCCGCTGTTATGAGGTTCTGCTGCTCATGAATAGCCATCCGAATGCACTGGTTTAGCCAAACAAATAGCACCCAACTCACTTGGCCGGGTCCCACAAGGAACACGCTCCCTGAGACTTCTTGTGTGGTATTTTCAGATGATGACTAGTATGGATGAGAGCGTGTTTATCCAATCACCTTAGCCCAATGATCCTATTATTTATTATTTATTATTTTACTTTAGGGACAGAGCCTGCGGCTTTATTTGGGATTATTTGTCGGAATTGTTTTTTAAAGACAGGCCGGAGGCCCTGGAAATGCATTGAAAGGGCATGGAAGAAATAACCATGCCGGGCGTGAAGGATTACAGCAGGGATACTACCCCCTCACCAAGAGAACAAGAAGAAACCAAAGAAAGAACAAAGCCGGAAAGGGAAAGAAAATGAAGGTTGGAATTAGTTTCAATACATGTTATTAATCTATATGATTTTATCATGATAGTATACCATATAGTATATATGAATTTTTCTTTCTTTTTTGAAACCATTGTTATCTTGGTTCCCATGAAAAACATGGGGGATTAATTGAATTGGTAATCAGGTTGTGATCTTCTTGCACAAAAAGGACAAATTAGAAGCGTTGACCAATAGTTCTAAAATATTACTATTGCTCATCTTGTCTTTATTTTATCTCAGCCTACATTCAAGAAATAAAGATAAAGATAAAGATTCTTTAACGGCCAGTGAATTTAATTCGAAGAAAAAGTGCCTAATTTAGGAAATCGTCTTCAAAGAGTGCCTATTTTTCAAAAATTTCTCCAAAAGTGTCTAATGGTATAAAACTTGAATTTAAAATAGAAAAAATCTAAAATGAAAAAAAATCTAAAAATGATACCCAGTTTTTTTCTACTTCATACTATTTGATGTTTTGCCTCGTATCCGGCCTCAGGCTCTCCTTCGGATTCTGGACTATCATTGAGAATAGGGAAATTCTTCGTCTTCAATATACAGATTTGTCAAACATCTACTCATGCTATCAACTACACTGAGATCGAGATAGATTATATCTGGAATATCTTCCATAACAAGATCCATTTGCAAGATATCATCAGAGGTGGCGAACAAGTCACTTGCAAAGTTAGCTCACATAGTCTCTCCTTGAAACATATGTTCAAATGCACATAGAATGTACATTGTTCTTAACCGGACACAATCATCTATGTATGACATCCAACATGACACCAAGCCTTCCACAACCAAAGAGCTACCCACTCACGCATCTTGGATACATGTGTGATCATCTTCACCTCCGCAGCTGGACACCTGCCTCAGCTAATTGTCTCTGAATTTCCAAAGCAGACCACTTTATTGAATTGCTCTGCAAATGAACATTTCAAATGTCGTTGTAATATCACATCAGCATGTTGTAGTTTAGACGTGCAATTAGTATGGATAAATAACACATATATATTTGGGTGGCTTTCTCGCATGTATGAACTTTGTTGACCTATGCACGCTCGAATAATCCATCAACCAATATCATTTTCTGAGAAGTAGGCAATCCCAGGAGTGTCTTTTCTTTGACCAAATAAGATACAAGAGTTGTCTCCACAAATTCTTTTTATATGTGGATAAGTCTATTACGGATGGCTTGAAGAATTTGCTCCTTGGTATGAGAGCTGTTGGGAGGTTGTTGGTTAGTGTTTAAATATAGTGTTAGTACAGTCTGTCAATATTGGATATTTAAAGACAAAAACAACTGAGGACTTTGGTAATCTGTTACATGCAACAGCTTTAAAGATCAGTCTGAAGTGGATTAAGAGATATATGCACCACGAGCTTGAGTGGAGCTATTGACGTTCAAGCACTGCACATGGAAAAAGTTTGTTTGATTGGGAGAAGCAGGGTACGACAATGACATATTGTGTAACATATCTTGTTGTCATGTATGCTATTCCAGCAAGTCTTGTTGTTGAAACATAGATCAAACTGATATCTATTTAGTTCCGATGGCTGGAGAACGAACATGGGAAAAACATTATAGGAAGGATGTGGTTGGGGTAAAGGATATCAAAAGAGTTGTTACAATTTGTGTTTCATCTTCTGCTGCTGGCAATTTATTGCCTTTTCATGTGGTCTTACAGGCAAGACAAAAAGGTCTTTGTCTCATGGCATTGAGGCTCGGCGCATTGAGACTTGTGGATTTCGCTGGATAATGTATCCAAATCACTAGTCTAATGTGGTCTGTGCTAATTATCAGTCTTCCAAAAGTGATGGTGCTTTAATAACCATTGGGACTACATGAGCTTTCAGAATCTTCCGTACCTATCATGAAGATAAGAGATCACCAAGCAAAATCAAATAATTTTTAAGGCATTTGGAGGTCTTTGAAACTGGGACACACTAACGGTGAAAGCAAGCTACGGTGGCTAAGAAAAATCCATTGTGTGGCTTATACAAGAAGTCCCAAGGTTTTTCAGAATTTTTATTTGATGATCATGAAAAAATATAGACACTAGATTCATCCATCCTGAAAGATATGAACCATCCAAAGTTGACAGTAATAGACATTATGGCATTATTTCTATTTTTCTAGTATAAGTTATTATTCATTTTTTATTTTATTTTTATATCTTCGTTATATCGCATAATGGGACTCGGGCTACTCTTCATCTACATGAAATGTACCTTTTAGTGAAGCAAGTTCATTGTTTTACTTTCTTTCTATGCATTCATGTACTTTGGCAAAAATCAGTTTTTCGATGCTCACAATAATATAGAGAAGTAAGATATTTATTTTTTTGATATTTTCTACATGACTTTAGTATCTTAAAGAGTAGAGCAATACTAATAAGTCTTTTTTATCATATTTATTTTCTATAATGAGTACAAAAATCCATAACAAGTCTTTTTATGGACTGTGACACAGCGTATGCAGTTTTCTAAAGTCTCATTTCTTGGTGAGAATTTAAAGATTAGAACTTGTAGTAATTGAAAACATAATAGTGAGTCTCATTTTCATCATTGTAATAAAATTTTGTCTCTAAGGTACAATTGAATCAAACTACGTCATGTAAAACACTGCTGTGACACAAAAATGTAGTCACCGTAATCTGCTTTCACCCCTAAATAGTCTATCATAAGGGCCTAGAAATCCACCAGGTGCTCTATATGATTTTCTCATGTCATTAACCACATCAGTGATGTTACGATGACAGTTCATAGCAGCTTCAACTAGTGGCAATAGATCAGCAGCAAATCACTTGGTGTAATATTGCGGAGAATTGTGCCTCTGGCTAGAATTTCCTCGAACCTCCAACTCTTGGGTCTCATATACCTCATATTGACTCATGGGTCTGCTGCACCTTATCAACAACCGAGGATACAAGCTGAAGTAGACTTGAATGTACCTTGCAAGGTCGGCCTACCTTCTGCTTACGACGTATAGTGCTCTAAGATGTAGTACTACTTCTACCTTTTCAAGAGCATCCAAGTGCTCCTCTCTAGTCACTCTAAAAAACCTGGATAAAAGCATTGATTGCTTCATTCATATGTCAATCACACCAGATGTTACCTACCAAATGTATAAAATTTGTCTACATTTCATGTTTATCTTGTATTCTTATTATGCACGGGCTTTGACTGGCAGAGATTCTAAATCTTGTCTCATTAAGCAAATAAACCAATCAATTTTATCCTAAACTTTATCTAATGAGCGGAGTGCAGACTTGCAGAGGCAGCCTGCAGATACAGCAATGGCGCGCGGACGACAGGGCGGACAAACAGTAGCAAAGCATAAGAAAAGGAAGGATTGGATTCTCCTCCCAAATCATCACTTCTGCTCTGGTTTTTGAGGTGGTTTTTTTTTTTTTAATAATTGTTTTTTAATAAAATTTTAATGCATTTGGATAGCTGTGGTGATGATCGTCGACGATCATCACTTCTGCTCTGATTTTTATTTTTTATTTTTATTTTTTTCATATGGCATTTGGGTAGATGTAGGGATGATCATCGACGATCATCGCTTCTGTTCTGATTTTTGAGTTTTTTAATTTTGTTTTTAGCATTTGGCATTTGGATAGATATGTCAACGATCATCACTTCTTCTGATTTTTTATTTTTATTTTTTATTTTGTTTTTTTGTTTTTGCATTTGGCATTTGGGTAGATGTGGTGATGATCGTCGACGATCACTTCTGCTCTAATTTTTTAGTTTTTAGTTTTTAGTTTTTTCGCCATTTGGCATTTGAGTAGATGTCGTGATCACTTCTATTATGGAATCTGAGTTTTTTTGTTTTTTTTTTTTTTTTTGGCATTTGGTATTTGGGTAGATGTCGTGATGAACGTTGACGATCATCACTTTTGCTCTGATTTTTGAGTTTTTTCTTTTTTCTTTTTGCATTTGGCATTTAGGTAAATGTGGTGATTGTCGTCGATGATCACTTCTGCTCTATTTTTTTTTATTTTTTTGCGCGCATTTGGCATTTGGGTGGATTTCGTGATCACTTCTGTTCTCGTTTCTGAATTTTTTATTTTTTATTTTTTATTTTTTTGGCATTTGGTATTTGGGTAGATGTTATGATGAACGTCGACGATCATCACTTCTGCTCTGATTTCTTAGGGTTTTTTTTTGTTTTTGGTATTTGGGTAGATTTGTGATAATTGGTGACGATCGTCACGTCTGCTATGATTTCCGATTGTGTTTTTTTAGTGCATTTGGTTGATGTCATGATCATCAACGATCACAACTTCTGCGTTGATTTCTTATAGTGAAGAGAGGTGACAGAAATGAGGAGGCAGACTGACAATGATAACTTGGGTCTATTAAATGATTCTTCCCACCTTACGAGATTGGATTTGCCGAGAGATATCAAGTTTGCTAGCTTGTCATAATGGAGTTTCGGAGGAGCGGTTGATTCTGCTCACGAATCTTGCATTGCAGTTCATATGTTCCGCTAGTTCTTGTGTATTATTTGTCTCAATGGTTCAATTTCGTCCAAATCATGAATTCTCTGTAAAATGGTTTGTGAACTTTAAAACCCTCTACACTAGTAACAGTTTCTATGTGTAATAGATATGTAGCCTCTCTCTCTCTAGCATACTCCAAAAAGAGAAGCATCTCTATGTGTAGTAGCTGAAAACCTTGATCATGAATATATTTTTTGTGTTCAATAAATCTATACTTTACCTCTTTTTTACTCATTGGTAGCTTATTACATCCATACACCCAAATGTATACCATGGAAACTATGATCATGGATTGAACCTGTGAAATAGTTTGTATTCACAAATACTCTACATTATGGCAATTTCCATGTTCAACTAATCTATAATGCTCTTTTTAGCATATTCCATAGAGAAGCCTCTCCCACACACTCAAATATGTACTATATATAATATTGAAGTCTTGATCATGAATCCCCTATAAAATATTTTGTGGACACAAACCTTGTATACTAGTGTCAATTTATATGTGTAATAGGTATATGTCTCCGTCTCTATCATACTCCAAAGAGACGCTTTTCTATGGAGAAGCCATTCTATGTGTATTAGCTGGAAACCTTGTTCATGAATTATCCGTCTCTAGTATACTCCAAAGATAAACCTGTCTATGGAGAAGTCTCTCTATGTGTAGTGGCTAGAAACCTTGATCATGAATTCCCTGTATAATATAATGGAGGCATGTTATGTTCAATTGGGAGCCATGGAAGAAAGCACACCAAGCATAAGTGTACTTTCCATATTGATGGAGGCAGTTTTCATGTCATGAGATACTAATTGAAAACTAATATTGCTTCCATTATCAAACCACGATCATGGATTCTATCCACTCATGGTTTCCCTTCTGATTATGATCCATTGTGTGAAAGAGCAAAAAAATTGCAAGTGGGTCAAAGAATCAAATCTTACTTGCTTAATTCTTGATTGTTTGAATGCTTGAGTGCTTCAGTGTGTGGAAGATAGCTACAATCTACACCCATCAATCAACCTAAAACTTAATAATGCATGAATAATCACATTAAACTCACTTAAATGCACGCCTCAAGCATACAACTCACCTCCAAGCAAACTCCACGCTCAAGTAAGCAAGTGAGCCGCCGCCCTAAACCTCCTAAATCCTAAACCCTAAACCCTTAGATCTTCACCCTAAAGTTTGGACCATTGACCACCCTAAAGATCTAAAGTGACCATGGACCATAGTTGTGAGAGCATGGCTAGGCACATGGGACATGACAAAGCATAAGGCATGGTGCATTGAGGGTCATGGAGCATGGAGCAAGGTGGGCATGGCTATTGAGGGTCATGGCAGCTCATGGCTATTAAGAAGTAAACATGGCGAAGGAAAGGGCATGTGGGCCTGACAGTGGGGGCTTGTTCACTGTATTAATGGTAGAATGGCTTTATTATAGTCATTAATGACTCATATCTTGTAGGGACAAGCCTCTTTTGAGGCTGATCATAGATTACAAATATCCCAAGGTTTTTTTGCCCAAATCCAAACAACTAGGAAATCCCATACTTATGGTTTTCACTGTGCTAGTTGCATAAATGCATTTTTATGCTAAGTCGTAGAAGAGAACAATGGCTAAAGAAGAAATTGTCTATAGAGACAATGTGTCATTGACCTTCAAAGTCAGAAAGGAGTCGTATCACTACCGAATAGCCTATGCCATGACACAAATCCACCCTCTCATATTTTTCTAGGTACACTTCCATATTCTGAATGTATCTACTTTTAGCCTTTGCAAGGCATCATATTTCAATTCCCCACTTGACAGGTTTTTTGGTCATATTGTTACAAATTACAGTATTTCCACTTATACTTTACCATCATCTCGTCGATGCACAAATTCTGTTTAAGTTGATTGTAGCTCAGTATATAAGATATTTTGTGCGTTTACCAACCATCTTGTTTTCACCAATTTATCATATACGAAATTTCCACTGTCTACAATTACAGTGGTATTGTCAACAAAGTGGACGCATCGCAAGATTGCCTCCCACCTGTTTCTGGTCATAATTTGTTAATTGTATCACACGTGAAGAAATCATGGTTAGCCTTCCAAAACAATCTAGTGTTAGGCAACTTTTTTATCCCCATGAGGATATGGACAACCTAGGGGAAGTCACTTGGCATGAATTCCAAACCATGTGCGATAAAACATAGGGTCCAACAAACTCTTGAAAAATCAATTTCTTAAAAGATTTAATTTTAACAAAGGGTTGTGGTATCATGAAAATTACATTTATTAAAAATAAATAAATAGGGGTACTTCTTTGCCTTTGTGTTACAATTGTTTTTTAAAGAATATAAGAAAAAAAAAATTGTGGAGCTAGGATTCCCTACACCATTATGATTATTGTCACTTATTAGCCAAAGAAAAACTTGTATGTGTTAGATAGCAATGATGCATACTCATTGAATGAGTTTGTTAGTGAACGATAGTAGGCCATATTTGCCTGAATAAAGTTAATGTATTTTGTTGTTTGTTGTGCATGCTACTATTTTTTTTTCCTTTCAAATTGAACTTTATATAATACTTTAAAGTAAATTTGGGTGTTAATAAGAACAATCTAGTCTTTTTTATAATTCAAAAACAACAAGCAATGCGTGCAAAACTACGTGAGAGAGAGATGAAACCATGGGAAGAGAATGAAACAGACGAAGTTGCCCCCACCAAACCCCTGCCACTACAAAACAGAAATTTGCTTTGTTCCTTCAAATCTGCCCAATCTGCTTTTGTATGCCCAATTGCTTTTGTATGCATGATGTACACACGGACACCCTATGCATGCATGCACCAAAAATAACAAAATCTTGGTAACATGTTTAAATTTTACACATGTTTAAGCAACCAAATCGGCCCATTTAGGGCCTTGAGGGCATTTAGGGGTTAAAAGTTCATTGATCCAAAAGCGTTTCACCAATTATGCTACAAGCTTTATTCATATACATATATTTCAAAGTTAAAAATGTGGACTCTCAGTGCCATATCAAGCCTAACTTATGGTGTCACTTCACTCTAAAAGACTGCAACCTTCCAGTAGCTTCATTTGCATATGACACTGAAGTGAGCCCTTAGCCACATTTGTTGGCTCCTCCTTTAAGGGAGAGACAATGCAGAGGTATTTTTCTCCTGATATACCTTCCCTAGGTGGCACTAGTTTTAAATAGTAACATGAGTTGAAGGCATGCTATTGTAATCGAGTGGTACAAAGTTCAAATATGCAAAGGAGCAATTTGCGATTTTTTTCAATAGTGTGGAGCAGTGGATGAAAAAGTTCGACTATTATGAATAAGGTGTCCACTAGAGAGAACTGAAAAGGTGACCTGAGAGAGGGATGGAACTGAAAAAATGTGGCATAAATAGCTGATGTTAGATGAAATGTGCAGTTTTCTATTAAAAAAATGATGAAAGGACACGTGTTAGAAGGTTTGGAATTATTCTAGCGACGACCGAAGGTCAGAAGCTAGTTTAGCGTAGAGCAGGAATAGGGTGCCATAGTGCCTCGTCATCATCGCCACATCATCGTCACCACGTCATCGTTGCCACGTTTCGTCGTCGTCAATTTTCATCGGACCTGCCCGAACTGCCCGAAAATGTCAGTGCAGCGCGAGGAAGGGATGACTATACCAGGCATCCTTGCACGGAGGGGTTTCACGCAATGTGGTGAGGGCACCTTCTTCTTCGACCTATTTCAGCCTGTTTTGCCTCTCATCAGACTCGGCCCTGAGATGCCTGTTATCAGAGTCGTCCCTATTCATGTTGAATTCTATAAGTTAGCTTGTTGGTTGATCTATGGTGCTTTTGGAGTGATTTTGACATGTTACTGCCAATATGGCAACAGGAAAGAATCAAAAAACAGATAACAGAGACGAGGAGAAGCACTGGAATGAATACCTATGATTCCCTGTGGAAGGATAGCTACATGGTGGTTTTGGAGTGATTTTGACATGTTACTGCCAATGTGGCAACAGGAAAGAATCGAAAAACAGATAACAGAGACGATTGGAATGAATACCTATGATTCCCTATGGAATGATAGCTACAAGAAACCTACATGGGTAGATGGTCAATTGGAAGCCGCAGCAGCAGCGACACAATTGATAAAATCAGGCACTGCTAATCAAGGCATTCTTCAACACATTTCACCATGTTTTTCCCTCTTATCATAATCGGCCCTAAATTTCCATTCAATTGAGCATAGGAACTAGTGTGATAAGTTGAGTTGGGTGTTTCCTCGAAAAAATCTAGGCTGTCATTGTCAGCTGCTAGCAGCAAGGCAAGGATGTATGCATGATTTGTGCATGGATAGCTGAAGAAGCAAGGGATAGAGTGTGGCTCCAGATTCAGGCACTGCTAATGAAGGCACCTTCTTCAACACATTTCACCTTGTGTTTCCCTCTTAACAGAATCGGCCCTAAATTTCCATGTTGAATTCTCCAAGTTAGTTGGTTGAGTGAATCTAGTTTGGAGTGACCTTGACATGATACTGCCAATGTGACAACATGAAAGTATCCAAAAACAGGTAACAGAGACGAGGAGAAGCTGTGGAATTAATATTTTTCTGACCCCAGTCAATGGTGGTACAGACGAATGCCTGTCAGATTACTAGATGTCATTCTGACACTGCCCTAGTGGACATGTATGCCTTAAGCAGTAGCACCCGGGTGATATCCTTGTCCGAAGCTAGTTCACTTACTACACCCTTCTTAGAACTTGAAATCATGTTGAGAACTAAGATTTCTCTTGAGACGGGTGGACATTGCAGTACCAGAGGTTTTTGTTGCAGGCTTGCTAGGGTCAATGCTCATCTATTTTATTCAAAAAGGTGTGACACCCAACAAGGTCACATTTGTTTGCCTTCTCACCGCATGTACCAACTTGGCGGCCCTGGAAAAGGGCGAGGAGGTTCATGCTGTCATTATCAAAGCTGGAATTGCATGAGATATCATTCTGGAGACAACCCTCATTGACATGTATGCCAAATGCAGTGGACTTAAGGATGCCCGTGAAGTGTTCGACAACATGGTTGAACGGGATGTGGTCTCATGGAGTGCTATTATTGCAGGATATACTCAGCATGGGTGTGGCGGAGAGGCTCTACAACTGTTTGAAGAAATCCCCAGTTCCAGTCTCCCCCCCACCTCTCATGTCCCTGCAGACATCCTCTGGGAAGACACAATTCCATCAGCAGAAGCTGAGCAACCAGTCCGGAAGGAAAAGTTAAAGGCTCAAGCGCAAAAGCTGGAACAAAGAGGTGATCTCATGTATTTCCCAGGCAAGATGCACCCAAGAGCCTCGATTCGCAGATGGGTTACGGAACACCTCGGGGCGGAAGGCGGCCTGGCACAACACTACAAGATATGAGCGTTTTTAGGACTACGGATTTGGCGGAGTCATAAAAACGGCACTAGGTATACGACTACAGAGCGCTAAAATGCGTTGCAGTCATAGTTTTATCACTTTATAGTAATGGATATCACTACATGACTCCGGAAAATTAGGGAGCATTGGTCAAACATTGTTGACCATGATGACAAGGATGGTTTTATGACTAGTGTGATATGTTTGACTACACGTGGACAACGTTTCATGGAATCTTGTGACTCCATGACTGAAGATGGTTTTACAACTCTATTTATACGACTACATCCCTACACGTGTCATTTTGAAAGCACATACATGAATGTATTCATCCATTGGATGAGTTTATCCATCGATGACATGGCATGTAAACTTATGAGTCCCTTACTGCAAATTGTTTTATTACTCTATATATATTACTACATCACTACACATGTCATTTAAAAGGCATATACATTAATGAATTCATTCAATGGATGGGTTCATCCATCCGCCTATACGGTGTGTCGATTTGATATTTGTTCAATAAATTGGACCTGGATGGACGTGGCTTAACAAGGATCGCAAGATATATGAGATTAAAATACGTGGTTGTACAAGGTTAGATCATGTGATGGAAATTATTTTGAATCGTTAGATTTTACAGGATCTAACGGTCTAGATTGTTTAAGATCTAACAGTTTAAGATTACACCACCGAACTTTACACCGGGCTGGGACTTAGGCTTTTTTGTCTCCTGCGTTTCACCATCTATTTGATGTTGTGTCATGGAACGCGATGATCGCAAGATATGCAGGGGCGTGGGATGGAGGCTTTGCAGACCTTCCTACTCTTGAGCAAATGATGCAGGAAGGAGAAGAGGAGGAGGAGAGGAGACGAGGAGAAGATCCCAACATTCTTGTGAGCTCGCCGTTTTTGGGAGAGAGACGAGACGAGGAGACGCTCGCCGTTCTTGGGAGAGTAAGCTTGGTCTTAGCAGGCCGTGTTTCAATCTCTGCCTGCTCAGCTGCACCGTGGTGGTTCGATCTCACATACCAATCCCACATTACCTGACTACAGATACAAGCAGCACACACAAGGGGTCCTTTTGGGCTGATGGTCGGTCGTATCCTCTATGGGTCATGACACAAGGTAAAGGACAATGTGGTGAGGATACCTTCTTCTTTGACCTATTTCAGCCTGTTTTGTCCTGAAAGTATCCAAAAACAGGTAATAGAGATGAGGAGAAGCTTTGGAATGAACACTTTTCCGACCCCAGTCAATGGCGGGACAATGGAGACAAAAAGGTGAATGCATGTTGGACTACACTAGAGAGAAGTAGATGCAATTTAGAATTAGAATTACTGTAATAATTAGGGTTGGGGTTTGCTGGAAGAACTTCACGCCGTCAGTGTCAGCTTCTAGCAGCAAGTATTCATGATTTGTACACAGACAGGGGTAGCTAAAGGACCAGGGATAGAGGTCCAGGTTCATCCAAGAGGGCCGGATTTCAAACACAAGATTAGTTCTGATTCCCCGTGGATCAATAGCTACAAGAAATCTGCTAATGAGAAAATGGTCTGCTAATGAAGGCACGTTTTTCAACACATTTCACCCTGTTCTTCCCTCTTATCAGAATCGGCCCTAAATTTCCATGTTGAATTCTGCAAGTTAGTTGGTTGAGTGAGTCATGGAGTGCGATGTTTGCAGGGTATGCACAACAGGGGCGTGGGATGGAGGCTTTGGAGACCTATGAGCAAATTATGAGGGAAGGGATACTGAAGCCCGACCACATAACGTGTGTATGTGTTTGCAATGCGTGTGCAAGCCTGGCAGCCCTGGAAAAGGGCAGAAGGTCCATGGTTGCATCGTCAAAGCTGCAAATGTACCAGATGTCATTTTGAACACTCCCCTGGTGGACAATATGTATGCCAAATGTAGGTGTAGCAAGGATGCAAAGGGAGTGTTCAACAACATGGCTGAACAAGATGTGGTGTCTTGGAGTACCATGATGACCACCTTCCCCGGTGAGTCTCTCTCTCTCTCTCTCTCTCTCTCTCTCTCTCTCTCCTCCTCTAATGCCCTCACACAGTCCAGTGGAAATACAGTTAGGCATTAAACCTCCCTAAACTTGTTTTGAATATGTGACATGGGCAAGGACCTTAAGGAGTATCTCAATGGCCTACCTGCCCTCGTCACTAGACTGAAATTTAAACTCGGGGTGGGACAACTACAAGTGCATCCACGAGCTACCACACTTAACATACATGTTGACAAGGGTGTTGTGTAGAAAAGCATTTAATGCCTTCAATCCACTTAATATAATGTGAGCATATGCACCTGATTTTCAGTTTGCAGGCCTTTCAGCTTGATGCTCTTATGCTTGAGACAGGGGACTTAGGTATCTGAATATGCTGAAATTATGCCTAGCTGGTTGAAGTTTGTAGAGCCTCTTTCAGTTGCAGGATGGGGAAGGCAGGGGACAAGGAGGCAGGGGAAAAATAGAATATTGTTCAGTATGACTCTTGGAGCCATTCCAGCTTAAAATGTGATGATGTCTCCATTGGGGCATGGACCTCTTGGTTGTTTACAAGGGACTTGGTAGGGTCAGCATGATCATAGGAGTGTATGAAGGCTGGCAGCCCTGGAATTTTATAACCAGATGTCATTCTGAACATCCCCTAATTCTAGACATATATGCCAATGTCATGGGAGTGTTCAACACTATGGCTAAACGAGATGTGGTGTTGTGGAGTGCGATGCTTGCAGGGTATGCACAGCAGGGGTGCGGGATGGAGGCTTTGGATACCTATGAGCCAATGATGGGGGAAGGGGTGAAGCTCGACCACATCATTTTAGTGTGTGTTTGCAGTGCGTGTGCAAGCTTGGGAGCCCTGGAAAAGGGCAAAGAGGTGCATGGTTGCATCACCAAAGCTGGAATTGTACCATATGTGATTCTGAACAATACCTCGTGGACATGTATGCCAAATGTGGGAGCATTGAGGATGCGGAGGGAGCCTTCAACACTATGGCTGAACGAGATCGTGTGATAAGTTGAGTTGGTTGTTTCCTAGAACAAATATAGGCTGTCATTGTCAGCTGCTTGCAGCAAGGTAAGGATTTATGCATGATTTGTGTAGAGGCATGGATAGGTGAAGGAGCAGGGATAGAGTGTGGGTCCAGATTCATGTAAGAAGGCCAGATTTCAAGCTCCAGATTACCTATGATTCCATGTGTTGAAGGATAGCACAATTGATAAATCAGGCACTGGTAACGAAGACACCTTCTTCAATAGCACAGCGGCTACAAGTGGGTAGATGGTCTACTAGAAACAGCGGCAGCAGCACAATTGATAGAACAAGACACTACTAATGAAGGTACCTTCTTCAACATATTCCACCTTGTTTTCCCCTGCTATCAGAGTCGTCCCTATATTTTCATGTTGAATTCTGCAAGTTAGCTCCGCGTTGGTGGATCTCTGGTGGTTTTGGAATGATTTTGACATGTTATTGCCAATGTGGTCGACAAGAAAGTATTGAAAAAACAGATAACAGAGACGAGAAGAAGCTCTGTTCCAAAGAATACGTTTCCGACCCCAGTCAATGGTGGAACAATCGAGGCAAAAAAGTGAATGCTTGTTGGAAGTAGACGCAAGTCAGCGAGTATGGTAAGTAGGGTTGGGGTGTTTGCTGGAACAATTCTAGGCTGTCATTGTCAGCTACTAGGAGCAAGGCAATGATATATACATGATTTGTGCAGAGGCATGGATAGCTGAAGGAGCAGGGATAGAGTGCATGGGTCCAGATTCATCCAAGAGGGCCGGATTTCAATCTCCAGATTACCTATGATTCCTTGTGGAAGGATAGCTACAAGAAACCTGCATAGATAGATGATCAATTGGTTGGTCTTGAGCTGAAGAGCACGACCCCTGCAGGGATGTCTCTCCATCTGTAGATCTTTTAGGAAGTGGAAGGCTAGGGCCCAGCTTTCTTATGACATTGTTAGCTGATTTTCAGTTCTTCTCCTTACCTCGGTGCCTTTCTGTTTCCAAGTTATGGCAGTAGTTTCTGGCTGCAGTCTCTTTTCCTCCTAGACTCTTTAGCTCTATGCAGACCCCCTTCTTTGCTTGCCTTCCTTCTTACTACTCTTTCTTGTCTTGGTATGCGAAGCTGTGTCTTCCTCTTTCAGCCTCTATGACACTCTATCCAGAGGTTATTTTTCCTCTTTGTATCCAAGGACATTTTATGTCCATTACCTATAATGTTCTGGAGGCCACTGTCCCCACTGTCCCCACTGTCCCTCTTTGTTAACAAAAATAAAAATAATAGAAAAAGACAACAATGGCTTCCATTCTATTTTCCTAGAAACCTAATGAGAATTTAAATCAATTAATAATCTAAATATTATAATTGTATGATTTAATTTAGTAAATTAAAATATTATTAAAAAACCTCTTTAGTCATGAAGTTATATACTCATGACTACATCATGGCAACGTGGCATTATATGATACGATATTCTTTCCCACGTGTGGGTCATATATGTTGTCCATGTGGACACGTGTCACATCCGGAGTGCTACATATGTCTCTCTGACGCCTCTCCAATGGAGTTATACTTTGTAGACGTAGTCATATAGTTAGTCATATAGTTGTGACTACATCCTCTCTACAGCATGACTCTAGGTGCCACGCACGCAGTCACGTCTATGACTTGCAAAACGCAGTCCTAAAGACTAGTCGCTATGACAGGGCTTTTTTCACTGCAGAGTGATATAGTCATGAACGCATATAGGACTGAAAAAATAGTCATATGTGCAGTCATAAAAACGCTCATCTGTTGTAGTGCAACACTTCTACCTTTCCCTTGGTAGAGGATTCTATGCTGTACTATTCTCCTCCACCTCCGACGCTGACAAAGCCCTGCGGCTCAACACTCAGCAATCTGCAGCCAAAGTTTTCATATTCCCCTGGACCCAAGACTGGGGTCATAAAAAAGGAATTCTCTGGAGTCCTTGGGTGATTGCCATTCCATTCCTGCCTCCAACCTACCTGACGTCGCTCCCTAAGATCGGTGCCAGCTTTGGCACATACATTGGAGCCATCAATGTCTATGAGCCAGTGCAAGACCAGATTCTCGGTGTGGACAATGACGCGGTGCACTTCGACTACAACAAAGACAACGAGGTCCCCAAGATGGTGGTGCTCATGCCTGAAATGGCCACTCTAGGATCATCTATCAATTTCCCAATTCTAGATGACTCATATATTGTGGTAGCAATACGGGAGGAGAAGCTTTCCATTATCTGTTTCACTTGCAATGGTGAGGGACATGTCAAGGCGGCTGCCCCAAAACCAAGCTGAAAACAAAGCAACGATATCAGCAAGGGGGCTTTGACTCCTCTGAGCCAGCTAGTGTTTACCCAAATATGGCTCTGCAATAGTAGAGCCCAAAGCATATGGAAATGGAGCACACAGACATCCCCAACTTTGGTTCAAACCAGGGCCAAGCCTCCAAAAGGAGAAAGCGATCTGCTGGAGCCCTCACAACATGGAACCACCCACAACGCCCTCAGCCTTCTTCCCAGTTCGGATCATGGAAGCGTGGGCCTCATTTCCCTTCACAGAGGAGGAACTACTTCTGCTGGACAGTGCAAGCCCAGCTATTTCGTTCTTGGAACTACACTCGTTCAAAAAAAAAGGCATTGACTGGTTGGGCACCAGGCTCGGGCTTAGCACGGGAGAAAGTGGCAATCTGCATCACACCCCTCGTTTTCACATTCCAGGACGACTACACTAATTTTTGTTTCCCAAGTGTCAAGGAGGGGCTCCGTTCAGCCTGGGTGGACGAGGAGATCACCAAGCAGTATGGGCTAGGTAAGGAAAAAGAAATCACCCTGGCTCTGGCCCAGGGGTTGCTCAAGGATTTCTTCCCCAAACTCAACCTCTCTCTGTCCAATATGAAGCATATTGGCATCATGATAGAAAATAGTGTCACACATCATGACCTAGCTTTTATCCATGTTTTGCCCCTCTTCTGCAGTAGAGACTTGGACACCACTGGAAACCACAATGCTTGGATTTGGGTGGAGAAGGCTTAATTGTCTTGCAGAGTTAAAGACCCCACAGAATGGGTACGAAGCAAGCTCATTTTTGAGGAGGGGCTTGATCTAGTGGAAGAAATATTCAAGATGGAAAAAGACAAGACCATTGCTTCCCAGCATGAGCCAAATCACCACAGAGAGCTGGTGCTGCACGACATCAACAATCCGAACTCGGCATCAAACATGCTGCCAGAAGATTCTGCTGCCGTACCTGAGCACTCAGTTACTTTCTTGCTGCCGGAGGAGACTGTCGAGTCGCCACCAGCGGTAAGCATGTTCATGAATGCTTGCTCTCCCCCTTACTCCCCTCTCTTCTTTTTCACTTCCCATGAGTCTAAGTGCAAGAGAGTGTGGACTCTCATGTTGGCTATCCCTCTTCTCAACAAAAAATCCTACCTGGTTGGGGAGATGACTGCAACTCCCCATCCTCCCCCTCTGAGATGCTTGCTCTCTCATCTGCCCTCTCCTGCACTCTGTCTACGGAAAATTTAGCTGTGCTTAGGGATGGTGGGGATCATTTCACCCTCCTAGGCAGCAAAAACAAAAAGAAGAAAGCCACAACGGTTTACATATGGAAACTTCCCTCCCTTTTTGCGAGCCCAATGGGTTTTAAATGGGTTGACACCTTGCCCCCCTGGGACAAGCGCACTCGGTACCATTTTAACCCCTGTTGGCCATCAAATCGTGTCTGCACCACGGGCCACTCACACTTTCATCCATAAATATTTCTCTCCACAGCTGGAATGTAAGAGGACTGGGGTCTGACCACTCTGCCCGAAAAAGGGCAAGGGTCAGAACCTGGGCCTCGGGATCATTCTGTAATTCTTTTCATTCAAGAGCATAAGTTGGATTAGGGCAAGATAGACTCCCTGGGCCGCTCAATCTGGCCTGCAGCCTCACCTTTCTGGAACCCAACTGTAGTGGAATCGAGGGGGGGAACTGCCTTGCTGGTCGCTCCTTCCCTGGCTCAATCAATCCAATCATCAGCTATCTGGCTCCAAGGTCGTGTGCAGTTCCTTTCAATTTGCTTAGGCCAATCCTTGGGCAGTGTGGGCCTTCTCAACATCTACGCTTCAAATGATGAAGAGACAAGAGTGGGGCTCTGAACCCTCACCAAAGACAAGCTCCTACAACATACACATATCCAGCACTGGCTACTTGGAGGGGACTTCAACATGGTGGAAGATGAATCCGATCGCCTGGGCCTGGCGATTGGGACTCCAGTTGTGTGGGACGTGTCTTTTGTTCGCACGCATGAAACTGTGGATTCAGCATCCCCGAGAAACCCAGGATGTCATTCCATCACAGAAGATAGTGATTATCAATGTCAAAGCACTTAAAGCAATGATATTCCGTCCAATGGTGAGACTGAAGGGGATTTGCCTGCAGGTCTGGGGAGAGATTGTTGGAGAAACTTGCAGTGTCTTCTTCTTAGGGAGGACGGAAACGCCCTGTTCGAAGGCCGAATTCAGGCATGCATTCCTAACGAGATCATTCTGAATGACAAATTCGGAGAGGACGATGTTGGGGTTCTGGTCACCAGAACAATCTCTGGAGAGTCCGGTTCACTGATGTCGATTGTGGATGAAGTGAGGTCAGTGAGCAGCAAACCTTGCTGCAAGCTTTAGTGCTGTCAGTATTTTAATTGGAGAAAAACCTTGGCAATTCGTACTGCATTTTGCGGTTCGTCATTCGATGAGAGAAGAGAACTTGGATTGAATGTTTCAAAACGACTTCACATTATAGATGGGTCATCGCGCATGTGGTATGTTACGATAGAAGGTGTTGATGTTTGTGAGAAAGCATGGTGGATAATACACGGAATTGGAAGGTCAACGTACATGGAGTACAAAAAGCTCAGTAAAGAGGGTTGTTTGTCATCTTTCCACGGAAATCATGGCGTCAAGCGGCCGCGACCAGGGACACTCCAGGCAGAGGGGAACATTATGTTCATTATCAATGCCAATACTGACCTTATGCCTCACAAAACACGTTGCATTGGAGAGGGACGTCGGGATACTTTGAGAATTTTGCCACCCGAAATGAACTGTAAGAGAATTCGAGAGGAGTCCAACGAGGTGACTTTTATTCGTTGTCCCCTTTCGTTTTTCAAAATACCGTGGATGATTTTATTCTTTTTGATGCCATCATGTTTTCTTGTTCTTCCACTTTGTAGAACCTCCACTGCCCAGTGGACGTTGACATTGTTGGGGAGTTGGGGTGCAGACAAACAGACTGCTCGGTTTGAAAGGAGTCTCGCAGCCAGCTATAAGCAGTATACGGAATCGAATATTTCCTAACGTGGAGGTTCGGAAAACATGAAGCACCTTTGCTAAGTGCACAGAATGCGAGATGTTCAAGAAGTCGATTAAGAGGAGTTCCGAACAGATCGCACATAAGCGGGCGCTTGATTTGCACTTGAGGCATCCAGAGTCATGCAGAAGGCTGTACCATAGCTGGAGGAATGAGTCCGTTATGGTTCCGGAGGAGTTCCTATATATTATTCATGATAAGATGGATCATAGGAAAACGGCTATTCCGAGGCTACAGACGACGAACAAGATGGTCTCGGGATTGGGTCAGTTGCTTGTCTCATTGACAGGAATGGTTACGCACGGACACGGAGATGAAGCGTACGCTCAATTTTCCCTTGAGTTCTGGAAAGACAATTCAAACTTCACAATTGGGTCACTGGCTCGGTGCCTGCGCCAACTGGAAAAGTCGACATGCCGGGAATCTAGGAACATTTTCGACACTGAAGTTCAAAATGATTTTTTTGAAACGCTCATGAGAGGTAAATCGAGATGTTTGGAGGCTCTGAAGCCCTGCAGGCCGCACGATAAACGTGGTGCTCGACCACTTCCTAGACGACTTTATTTGCAGATGGACAACTCCTCCAAGGACAATAAGAACAGATGGATGCTTGCTTTCCTATCCCTCCTCACTGCCAAAGATGTCTTTGAAGAGATCCAGCTTGGTTTTCTCATGGTCGGACACACCCATGAGGATATTGACTGATTCTTTAGCTATCTCTCGAAGAAGCTAAAGGAACGCAACACCTACATTCTTCCGGATTTGATGAGGTCATTCATGATCTTCCAAGATATGCAACTCATTCCTCAACCGACTTCAAGAAGTTTGTTAAGGGTTTGTATTCATGATGGAAATGAGGCTTTGGTCGGGATCTCAAAAATGCACGTCTTTCGATTTTTTAAGGATGCGGATGGCTGGCCCGTTATGAAGTACAAGAAGTCAGCTACTGATTTGGAGTGGCTTCCTACAAACTCCAGCGTTAAGATGTGGAAGTCCAATCCTGATGGGACTCCAAATCTCCCTGAAGGAGACCCAGATGTCGTTCCAAGAAGACCGATATGGGGAGTCGGCAGCGTAGCTACGACGTGAGCCCAGCCCCGTGAGCTTGGGAGCTGAGCTCATGTTGTAGCTGCAAAGCGTGAGCTGAGCTCACGCTTCAGGGAAGCGTGAGCGGCACAAATCTGCTGGAGAAGCAGGTCCTATTACCGTGGACAAAACAAAGGGGGCCACCATGCACCATGTCTGCAATGCCTGCACAAAAAGAAGAATATGAAAATATGGCAGATTTGAGCACAGAATGATTGACAGACTTTATTTCAATTCACAGATAGACGCTTACAATAAATGGCATGTGCATTTGCCTTAGTTCCGTGAACGAAATGTATGTGTTTGTCCTAAATGCAAAGTCTTCACACGGTAACCTGGAAATCAGCATGGGAAGCGGGCATGGCTCGTATGTGTTCAAAGAGAATTTAGCGGAGCCCTACGTGAGGTGTCCCGCTGCAGAAGGGTGATGACTTCTCCGTAGCCTAGTGTGGCTTGGTGAATGAATTGGTCTCTCTTATCGTCGCAGCACATAATAACAAGGTATATGTAATATTGATGCTTGCAGGGGACCCACTTCCCTCTCATGCCGAGAGCGCCCTCACGCATCGTTACAAAATCCGGACAAGTGCACGCAGGGAAATTCCCCACGGTAACCTGATATTCTTTGCCATGAAGAACTGAGCCAATAGACAGCACTGTGTAAATCTGTCCATACCCCGGGGCAGGGACTTCGGTGATACGAGTCACCCGAGCCTGCAAAATTCTAGCCGATTCCATCTTGCATTCGTGATCTGCACCCGAAGCGACACGGCGCACTGTTTTTCCATCTTTTTTTGTTGGGTGGTAGTCGGCACCGGGTGGAGGCATTGCCGGAGCATGTGGCACATCTATGCCGACAGTGCATGAGGGCACCACCCGGGACCGTGCAAGACAGAACCCTCCCTCCTCCAGCATGCTTATCTCGGTTGATGACAGCGACGTCCCAAGTTTCACAGGCCAAATTGCGAGGGGAGGGGGTTTCATTATCACCGAAGGACAAACTGTTCCCTTGACGCATTGTGCCATATCGTCTGGGCAGAACTAGAACTTGTGGTCCTTTGACTCCCCACTATGATAAGGTCGGAACAACCCTGTGAATGTTGGAGCTGGAGTCCCCCTAAAGCCTTTGCATATTTTTTATTTGCATTTCTTGAAAGAGGGGGTCTGAATTGCCATGCAAGCCACTCTAGATCCTGGTGGGGTGCGTTCTATATGCCACTCACTATCAATGCAATTAGATTCATGCACCATGGCCACCACCTCCTCTAATGGGATTCCTGCTGCTGTGCTTGCATGATCTGCACCTGCTCCACTGGAGGAGGACCCACCTGGGAAGGGGCGGGCACACGACTTAGTCTGCACTGGAGACACCTTTGGTACAGAGAAATTGACCCTATCCGGCCGATGGGAATCTCCATCCGACCCTGGAGGAGTGTTCAATTTCCTTTTGCATGATCCAAATCTTTCCTCGCCTTCCAAATGGGGGAGCCTGGATTGCAAAGGGGAGCCTTCAGTGCACCTGTTCAGAGCTATGGCCATCTTCGATGGGTCTCCGGACTTACTCGCAGCCCTTAGCATCAACAAAGTTGTATCAGGGCCCTTGCCTCCACCCCGTCCCATCAGAAAATTGCGGTACCTGGTTTGTTGTGTAAGTGCCCGCACCATGTCATCAGCAGTGGCCACATACAAGTCAGGTCCTGCTTTGGTAGACTGCTGCATCCAGGCGATGTGAACAGTCTCCGCCAAATTACAGGATGGCATGTCAGCCAAGTCCTCCAAGGATATGTCCTGCAGGAGGCATTGCATGGAAATGTGAGGAACGAAAAGAAATAGAAGAGGTTGTGCAAGTGACAATCCAACAACCCCAAATGAACAGGCACGATGCAAAGTGAAATTTGTGTTTCTAGGATTGAAGAGGCTTACCGTCGTCATGAAAGCTCCCCACTGTCTGTACTTGAAGTGCCAGAAAACCAACCAGTCCTCCAACTCCTTCAGGTGGATACCAGTAGCAGCACCAGAGGAGAACCACCAAGCCCGGATTGCTTGGTAAGTGCTCTCAGCTTCTCCCATTGAGGTGGCATTTTTGTACTTGAGGCAGAGCCTTCTGTGCTCCAACTGAAGGTTAGGGCGAATGCAGTGCTTTGTATGACGTGCCAGAGATTGACTCCAATGGAAGAGGCATGTGCGCTCCCTATTTTGCATTGGGACCTTAGGATCCCCCGAACCAAACACGCGCCGTACTGCATTGAAATTTGCCTGTGCACTATCAGCCATGAAGCCCGCAAAATTTGTATTCTGTATTCCATTGCGCTGCATGACGGCCAGGAGCGAATTCCACATGAGCATCTGGGATTCAGTGTCCTCCGACTGCATATCACAAATTGCTATGGAGAGCACACGCTGGTACACTGGATCGTACACATGGCACGCCATGGTTGTCCAACCCTTCACCCGTTTGCAGTGATCAAACATTCAACGACGCAATGGCGTGAGCGTTGCACGTGAGCGCGCGAGCGTACGCTCACGCAGGAGTGACGTGGCGTGAGCGTACGCTCACGCCAGCTGACGTGGCGTGAGCGTCATGTCAGCATGCTGATGTGGCGGTAAATGATGACATGGCACTGTCCGTCAACTGCCACGTCAGCATTAACATGCGCCGCCTATAACCGTGGATGGTCCTATGACCGTGGAATTAATGCAGGGAATCTTGCCTAAATAGAATCAAGACGAGCGTTGAGGCCTACAATTACAGCATCCAACATTGTACAATTACAAATGCTTGTTTCACTTTTACAATTACGAAGACGACAAAATATCCTCACAAAGTGTGCGCCATAAAGGCTGCCACGAGAAGACTTCCTCCCTCCTCAAATAACAATAAGAGTTATGATCATCTTCAAAAGATGATTGTAGTGCATAGCGACAGCAAGACATGTAGACTTCGAACGGTGCAATGACAAATGTGCACTACCTAAAAGTTGTCACTCAGAGCTCACTCCGTATAATTGGAGGCCATATCATTGCACAGCCGACGAATTGATGTGAATTACACATTTCAAATCATGGTCATCCACATACCACATTACATAGTTCATGCTACCCATGTGTTGTATCCCGCTGCAAAAGAGTATCGACCTCGTTGAAACTCATAGTGGCCTGGTGAATGAAGTTGTCACGTTTGGGATCGCAAACCATCCTCCTCAAAAATATGAAATACAAAGGTTTGCAGGGTATGAATTTACCTCTCTTGCCCAAACTGGTTGATAGCATATTCACAAAATCAGGACATGTGCAATTGGGGAAATTGGAAACCGTGATGTCGTAGGTCCTGTCATGAACAGCAGATGTGGAAGTGATGATTGTGAATACCCGACCATATCCTGGATCGGGTACTTCCGTGGTGCTTCCGACACGAGCTTGGAGCATTCTTGCGGACTCCACTTTGCCAAAGTGTTCAGCGGTTGGAGGGAAACGCCGAACGAGCTTTCCATCTCGTTTGGTTGGCCACAAGTCAGGATTTGCCGGGGGGACCCGGGAGGACGCAGAAGTAGTAGCACATGCATGGAGTTGGGGTTGTCTCGCAAGGGAAAAACCTGCCTCCTCCAGCATTTCAATCTCCTGAAAGCTGAGATGTGTTCCCACCTTCACGGGCCAAACGGTTGGAGGAGATGGCTTCATCACTACGGAAGGACGCACAGTTCCATGTACACATCTGGCACAATCATCTGCGCAGAACCAGAACTTGTGGTTCTTGCTTCTGGTTGACCGTATGGACGCATCAAGCCCGTGAAAGTTGGAGCAGGAGTTCGGGCACCACCTCTGGATATAGATGAAGTGCACTTCTCGAAATTAGTTGCCCTGATCGCTGTACATTTCACACGAGACCCGACACTTGTGCGTTCTATGTGCCAAACGTGGTCGGGGCATGCGGACTCAAGCACATCAAGGGGGTTGTTTCTCTCCTGCACCATTTCAGTGGCACGGTTTGATGCTGGAGCTTGCCGTCGTGTTGGAGGTTCCTCCACAATGGAGGTTCCGGACATGGAGCTGTCATGCAGGGGAACACGAGGCTTCGAGAAGTTATCACGGTCTGCCCTGTGGGAATCTGAATCCGAACCAGGTGGAGTGTTCAATTTCCTCTTACAGGAGCCGAATCTCTCCTCCCCTTCAAGATGTGGAACTCTAGAAACAAGTGGCGTTCCCTGGGCATACATGCTCACCGCCCGTGCTATCTTGATTGGATCCCCAGATCTGTTTGCAGCACGCAACATCAACTCCCATTTGTCCGGACCCTTGCCACCAACCCCACCTCGTAAGAAATCACGGTATCGGGTTTGTTGTTGCAAGGCACGTATCAAATCATCTGTTGTTGCCACATACAAATCCCGACCTCGTTTCCCAGACTGCTGCAACCATGCATTGTGCACAGTTTCTGCCAAATTGCAAGATGGCATGTCCGCCATTTCCTCAATGGACATGTTCTGCAAAGAGGATAACCACACTTCAGAACAGTGCACAGGAAACAACATAAAGAAAGCAATGAGTCAAAAATATGGAAAGCAAATGTATGAATAAAGCATGAAATAGAAGCCTCGTACCATTGTCATGGCTGCTCCCCACTGTCTATACCGGAAGTGCCAAAACGCCAGCCAATCTTCCAATGCTCTCATACTCTCAAGTGATGCAGCTCCAGAAGAGAACCACCAGGCACGAATTGTCTGGAACAAAGTGTCCGCCTCCTTCATTGTTCTAGCATCTTTGTACTCTTTGCACAATTTACGGTGCTGAGTCTGCATCTCTGGTTTGATGTCCGACTTTGTATGTTTTTCCAGAGATTGTGTCCAATGGAATAGACATGTACGCTCTCTTCCTGGCATAGGCACTTTTGGGTCGCCCGATCCGAAGACAACACGAATAGCATTGAAATTTGCTTGAGCACTATCCGCCATGAAACCTGCGAAATTTGGAGATGGCATCCCATGGCAGCCCATGACACGTATCAGGGAATTCCACATGAGCTTCTGGGATTCGGTATCCTCGGATTGCATGTCACAAACTGCAATTGTCATAACTCGTTGGTACACTGGATCGTAGATATGACAAGCCATTGTCGTCCAATCCTTCACTCGTTTCACATAATCAAACATAAGAAAACAGTTCTGCAAGTCCCCAGTCTTCTGCATCCGCTTCACGAGGCTAACCCCACTGCCCTCCCCAACAGTCGACATTTTGAAAAGAAATACTTTGATGGCACCTTGACCTGGGAATACATTGTCCTGGATGTAATCGTACTTGCTCACTCGTTTCAATTCCAAAATATTGTCTATGTAGCCTCTGATCCCAGAGCCCATTCTCAATGCATTGATCTGATGCCGAATGTTAGGTGAACTTAAAGTGGAGAAATGATCCATGACCAGGTCCAATGCTGCACCGTCAAGTTTAGTCCCCACAGAATCTCCTTCACTCAAAATATGGCTTTCCAAGAAGGACTTGCTTGCGCCAAGAGCAATTGCAGATGTTGTTGCGGATGGGTTTCTCCCGAACTCCTGTTTGATCAACCTCGATACTGTCTCAACACTCTCCCTGTAATCCCCCTTCGAGACAGGATGGTTATGGAATCCAAAATGCACACAAGCTCTCGTCATTGTATTCAAACGGTGGACAACATAGTACATTCTTGCTCCGCAGAGCGCCAAACAGGATAGCACAAGTTTGCAGAATTTGCAGACGAAAGTGTTTGCCGGTGGAGGGGCAGTCCCAGGCTGAAATGGATTTTCCGCCAGACCCTCCCATTCGCTTTGATTATGAACCCCAGAAGTGTCTGCAATTCAAATTATCACACCTAAGGTGTCCATTGCAAACTGTCCTCCTGAAAACAAGCTTGTCATCATTCTGAATATTGGATGTTTTTGTTCTGCACCACGGGTGCCCGTCGTGTTTCTTGTCCATTCCATGCATCATGATTGTTACACCTCCAACTCGCGGAGGAGGAGGCAGCTCGAATAGGATATCGCCATCAAAAGTCTCCGGCAAGAACTTCACAGGCACCTGCTTCAAAGATTCCCAATCAATTCCCCGCAACTCACTTTTAAATCCAGCCATTCCTCCCATCGCCCGCAATTTTGGAATGACACTACAAATCTCTTCTTCATCAGCTTCTCCAATCACAGTAGGAAGGACTGGATTTGGAATTTCACTTATGTCATCATCGGAAGAATCCGAAAGCTCAACGATTGGAGTGGAGGACGTCTGTTCTTTTTTCACCACCACCTCCCTCTTGTCTTCAACGACCGAAGCAGCAGTCCCGGGCGTCACATATGACCCAAGGGACTTTGCCGAGGCTCTCCAAGTACTCTGTATCGACCAGGACGCACTCTCCACTGGCTGATATGAGCCGTCTCATCACGGTTTTGGAAAGAATATTTCACCAACTTCCCTTTCAGATCGTAAACCTCTTTCTCCAAAAAGATGGAGCCATTCTGCAGCTGAAAACGGGTAGCCAAGACATGTTCCAGAACAATTGCAAATCCATTGTCAAGGACTTCCTGGGAGAACGGCACTGGTTTGTCGTCTGAGAAGAACTCCGCTTCAGAGGAAGCCATCTTCCTTCCTCGAGTATGTTTGTACCTTGCTATCGCAGATCTAGTGTAAATCGGTTTACTGCTGTCTCCAGAACACAGTTGAAGAATGAGCAGAGAATATGGCGGAGGAAGCTCAGATAACGACTGTGCATATTATGTTATTCTTTCCAGATATGCAGCCGTCCATTTTAATTACTTTTCTTGTGGGCCCAGTGGTCAGAGTATCCCTAGGGGCAGTGTCGGCAACTGTTAAACCGTTAATCAGAACCTCATAAATAAACCCAATAACAAAGCCGACTTCCTGGAAGCATGCCACAGGATCTGAGAATGGGATTGCAGATTAAGTAAATGTATCTATATACTACTACCAATGATCATGCGCACCTGGAAAGTTCCAAATGTGAAACGAATGTGGGGTTTGGCTAACAAGGATGACCGTGTATGATATTCCAAAATTTGTCATCAAACTCTCGTTCATTTATATTTATTTGTTTAAGACTGCGCATCAATTTCTGGGATTCGCTGTTATTTTTAAATATTGAACCCGTTCTAATAAAGAACACGCCGTTTTTTTTGGGCGGCACACGTCAGACATCCATAACTGAATACGAACAGCTGTACACCAATTGCTGGCATGTGCACTAATAAGGAAACGACTATGTGTAACGGTCACGCGGGAGGGAATCCGATGCTTCTAGAGACACGCAAGAACGCAGGCAATCCCGCAAGAAATCGGGAGTCACTGCGTTTTTCTACTTTTCGCGCTTAGAGGGAGAGTGGTAGTCAAGCTGGAGAGGGTTCCTTCTAGAATACGAAAGAGCAGAAAGTCTCTTTATTTTACTTCCCTTAGAGAGAGACGCAGAGCAAGAGAGCAAATGACGAGGCGTCGTTTGTTGGAGAACACAGGGCCAAGGCAGCAGGTGAACCGGTAGACTGATTCACAAGAGCAGACGGAGACTGAGGCAGCGGCTGCGACACAGTCGGCGATAAGAGTGCGCCAGCCTGTGGAGGCAGAGATGATTCGCAGGGACACTGAAGAAGGTGGAAGCACGCGGAACGCCGAACCTGGAGAAGGTCAAGAAACCCTTGCGCAGACAGAAACTCCAGCAGATGTGAGAGGGAAGAGGAAAGCTGCTGAAGGGGATCACATTTCAAAACCTAAGAAGGTGCCAGTAAGTTTTATCATATAGTCTGTCTGATTGCCTTTCAAGGAGTCCTTCCTCTTCCCTTTTTTAGCAGGAACTACTGAATTGCGAGCGTCGTTAACGCCATTCGATTCTCCTCATGAGATTTATATACCTATGTGTTTGAAGAGAGAGTCTGCACTTACTATTCTCCCTAAACTACACTGAATGTCGTTGCCGCCAATCAGTTGCACATGTATGTCATTACACAACACCGATCCGGCAGGTCGTTATCTTTTGTGATTGTCGTTAACGCCGTTCGCTATCGCTCTCGCTTTTGTTTTGAATACGGCAGTTCAGCTTTGCATGTGTAGATTGTGCTGAATTCTTTCACACCATTCATGGTGAGTTTCCTTGATAGAGAGTGATGGTCGTTACCGCCATTCACTATTTGCAAATCACTCAGTCAGAACTGAATGGCATCATGCAGAAAATTGTGAGGTCGAAGCCTACAGGATCAGAGGGGAAAGGATCTGGAGATGGGGACGAGTCCGCAAAAAGCTCAGAGAATACAGATGAAGCAGATGAATCCGAAGTGCACTACCTTGACAAGGTGAAAGAACTCATGTCATTCCAGAAGGTAAACTCTCAGGAGGTTATAAGGGACATGCTCGTATCTGGAGGGCGTCTGGACATACCTCTGTGCCGGATGATATCAATGCCTGTTGTGCGTCCACCTCTTTCCCATGACATAACAAAATTGGAGAGTGATTTTGTGCATGGATATAGACTTGGTGCACAAGTTTTTTATGTGTCACTGACGGATATAAATGGGAAAAGCACATTAGTGTCTCCAGAGATCAGTGATAACTGGGATGAGTGCTGGAAAGATGTCAATGAGGAGTTCGAGCTGGGCCTCATGATGGGAAAGAACACCCAGCAATTCTGCAACCACATGTTCTACGTCTGGGACGGCAACCACCGATTGCTGGCATGGATGGGATACATTCAGAAACACCATTCGAAAGACAAAGACAAGCATGTTGCTGTGGAGGCAATGGTTTTGGATCCAGGAAACGACATCGCTAGGCTTCTTACAGCTATGCACGACGTGAACAAGTAAGTCATCCAGGAGATTTCATTCCCTCTGTAGTGTCTTGTTAATCCTCAAAAAACAGTGTTAAGGAATGCAATGTTTCCAATGTTTTTGCAGATCGACAGAGAAATCGCATGTGACAACAAGCTTGGTTCACACACTATTCCGAATTCAGAGGATTGGTCTGATGAAGCTGGATGATTTTCGGACAGTACTACCACCCAATATCATCAAGAAGTGCGAAACAGGAAGAGCTGCAGGCACTTGGTATTCTTTGACACGAGAGGACGTTTCTGGAGTACATGTATGCGGTAAGCCCGAGTCTGTAATCTGTTTACTTTTCGAATACATGTTTGTAGTCCCTTCGGAGCTAATCACTACTTGAATGAATGCAGCAAGAACTGGCAGAGGCAGCTGAGAAGGGAAAATCCGAATATTACCGCACTACACCAGAAGAACTAAGGACATCAAAGGTGTGGAAGCTGCAATAAAGAAGGAGTTTGAAATGCGAAGAACCAAATTGAGTCAGCCTTCGGAAAGCAGCTTAGAATAGTAGATCCTGGACTTGGTCCTGAGTTCCTTCAGCAGATCAAAACACACTATGACAAGCATGTGCATCCGGAGATGCAGCAGGAGAAATTGCACCGGCTGGCCATATCGATGGTCGACCCACAAACAAAAATAAGGTGGCTGGAGATATGGAACTCAGATCAAACAGTAAAGGACTTGAATCAGTTCCCAAAGAGCACCATACAGCCTGGCACAAAGGTGGAAGGAATCAGTGATTTGGTGTTTGATAACTGGCTCCACAAGGCTACATTTTGGAGTCAGGTGTGTATTCGAACATGCTGTTTCTTCTCTTCAAGTATGTGATGTGTATCTTTTTTGCAATTCTGACAAATATACTATTTGCAGCTCGAAAAGCGCGCCGTCATTGTGCTGGATCAGACTTTGAAGGACCTGAACATTGCGATTGTTTCCCCTCCCCAAATGTCATTGGAGGCATACATAAGGAAGTGGAGAGGTCTCACCTGGAGATACTGTTTTTTCCGGGAGTTCTCCAAAGATGGTAACATTTTACGGTCCAACGACTTTGACAGTCAGGTTGGAGGAGAGTGGGCCATGATGCGAGTTGTGTACAGGTGCAATGTCATACTTGAAACTCTACTGTTTTTTTGGGAAAAAATGTGGCTTCATATGGATTGCAATCTTAGATCCAGATTGAATGTCGTTGACGACATTCACTTCTTTGTCTAAGTCATTCTTAAGCGAGTATATGAATTCACCTGGTTAGGATCTAAGGGTGCAATTATATTGTCCCTGATTAGAATTGATAATGTCCTTGAATGGCGTTGACGACATTCACATACGGAGTTGTTGAGAGGTCCTCAGAGTTATTTAATTTTTTATAATGTCCATAGAGGTTACAGTGAGGGTTCCTCACTTCATTTTGCTGAATGTCAATGCAGACATTCAGTTGTTCTGCATTGTTTTTGCCTCTTGCGATGAATGTGGAGGCTTGATAAGCTCTGTTTTAAGAAATCCAAAGTGAATGTCGTTGACGACTTTCACAGCTGTGTCTGTATTATTCAACAGCGACAAATTCAATTTACATGGATTGGGGAGCTAAGTAATTGGTTTCTTTTTTGTATTTTTGTGAATGGCGTTGACGCCATTCACATACAGTGATGTTGTGAGGTCCTCAGTGATAGGTTCGTTATGAATGTGCATTGAGTTTGCCTTGAGGGTTCTTTACTCAATTTTTTGATTTCCATCCTGTGATTTTGCTTCATTTAAGTAATAATTTGGCTTCATTAGTGAATGTCGTTGACGACATTCACTTCTATAATTTGCATTCATCTGGATTAGGGTGTATTTACAGTGTCATTGAATGGAATGTTCTGAATGGCGTTGACGACATTCATATCTGGAGCAGTAGTGTGGTCCTGAAAGGTCCTTGGAGCAGTTCTCACAGCCATTTCAATCTATGTTTTATTCTTTCTGTTCTACTTGCATCTTACTCACTGAGCGCTTTTGTGGGTTGGGATTTATCTCCTTTTTTCAGGTACACGAAATATGTGCTTATGGAAGGAAATCACCTGAGCGGAATTCCCGACTATCTTGACATGTGGTCGGACCCTGCAAACGATCCAACCATGTATACTGCAGGGATATTGAAGGACTGGAGTCCTTCTCACTTCAGAGACTGTGGGTGGTACCTTGACTGCCCACCTGAGCACACGACCTTTCAAGAACATCATATGAAATACTTGAACAATAACGCTGAGATGCTGGCGCCTTTGACTGACGAAGAGTATCAACGAAACATAGCAACATTGGCTGCCAAGGAGCCTGATGCTCAGGGAACGCTGCAGAAGGGAAAGAAGGCGGGCCGCAAACCAAAAGACAAGGCTGTTGATGTCATAGCCATCTCACCAGCAAAGCCAAAGGACAAAGACAAGTCCAAAGAGAAGGAAAAAGACAAGGGGAAGGAGAATGAAAAGGAAATGGAGAGTGGGCAGGACTTTACTGCTGGAAGATATACCCGCACTCTTCAGTGCGTGTTCGATGCCAAGCCACACCCTTCCCGTTCTGATTCAGCAGGAGAGATGAAAATTGTTAATGAGGGTTGGCTTTCGATGATGCAGAGTCGAAAGAGAGGATACACTGGGGTGCGATCCCCTACCTGGGACAATATAATCTCATTCCTCAATCTGGTGAGAATTCCAGTTTCTTTCCTTTTTCTCTGAAAGTTTCGTTGGCAGTATTTCAGTCTCGTTCTTTGAAAACAATCTTGCCATCGTTCTTATAAAAAACATGTCTGTTGCAGGTGAGCACAGGTCCCACCTTCGTGTGCGGTGTGCAGAAAACTTATGCGGCCGACATTGTCATTCTCGACATCCCGGATGGCCAGGCTGTGCCAGAAGTTCTTCCAAAGGGCAAGACGCCAGGCTGGAACAAATTCGAGGACAACTACTGGAGTTGGGTGTTCGGGTTCTGTAACAATTTCCTCTCTGATGCAGGGACACTTCTGCTTTTTCAGTCATGTGACAATGATAGTCGTCGGGCATTGGCATCATACCTCAAGTCTTCAGGGTTTGAAGTTTTGCGCACATGGAATTGTGTGAACAGCCTATACCTTGTGAAAGGGGGTTTCCCTGGTCAGCTGGTATGCCGTCTCCCTTCTGCTTGTGCTTTGATCATGAGTTTCAATTTTCTCTGCAGGTCCACTCTAGTAGAATGTTTTATGATCGACACCGATCATCACCGATTCATGATTTTTTTGTGTCAGAGTTCTGAATAGCCGATGTACACACTTCCACTATAGATTGTGTTTACCACACTAACCTGCTATCTTTGCCAGACGAGGATGTTCGAGGCGATCTGCCTGCGGAGGATTCGCACATCAAAGACACCATCCTCCATCCGCAGCTTTGAGATTTCTGACCAGGGTTGTTTCGTCAACCCCCCCTATGAGCCCCATGTCGATGACATTTTGTACAACTTCATGCAGTCCAGTCAGACTCTGAAGAGACCAGATGACACTCCCTGGAGAGGTGCAAATGAAAAGTCACCAGCATTCATGCAAATACTGCTGGAGTCATGCAGCCACCGCTCTGCACGGGTGGTCGATCTTTCTGTGTCCACAGGTTCGTTTTTTCCCTTCCGAATTTGTTTCCTTTCAACAGTTTCATCTGCGTAAATCCCCCCCTCCAAACTGTTCATGTTATCCTATCTGGTGCAGGAGCAACTTACCACGCATGCAAGGCAGGCGGAAGAAGCCTTTTTGGCATGGAGGGTGATTCTGACCTCTACAACACCGTGCTCCTCCCCCTTTTGTCTGGCTCCACTTCAGGCACACAGACTGATCGGATTCAAATTCGAAATGATGACGATCCCGAAGATAAGCAGGTCGACAACGACTTTTCATGTGAGTAAGTGCTAAACCCTCTTTGGGAGTCATACTCAATTTCTCGATAACATCAAAGTTACAGTACTAACTTTTTCAGGCTGTCTTTCAGGAAAGGCAGCGGTGGATCTTCAGGAGATACAGTCATTTCTGGCGAGTCTGTTTTCGACAGCCCCCTTTCCAATTTTCTGCTTCCTGTTTATGCCGAAGCAATGGCACTTCACGCGGCCGAGTCCCTATCCCCTGACTTTTTAGTGGCCAGCCGTAGGTGTATCCAGCGTGGATCCGGTGTTCTAAAATACTTAGACTTAGATGCAGAGGAAGAGGGGATACATTGTACTGACTCTGAGTCAGACTGAACTGTATTCTTTTAATATTCATTTTCATATTATCTGGAAAACGTTGAATCCATTTCCTCCACCGTAGTTGTTCCTTTAGAACAAATAATAATCACAGAATCAACTTTCGTTTAAATTGCTATATGTATGAATCCATCTCACAAACCTCCCTGACTCTTCTCATATCCATTGTGCATTCATCTACACTGTATTCATGCGTGCTCCATTCATGAAAGCTTCCTTTGTACAACATCCATTGTACATTCATCCTCTGTACTCTTTAATCCACACCACAAACCTTCCACACTCATTTCATATACGTTGTGCATTCGTCAAAAGATTTGGTCATGCATCTTCCTGTCATGAATTTTTGTCATTGCTCAACATCCACTATACATTCATCCATTTTACTCTTATCCATCCGTCATTCATCCATCTACATACATTTTTCACACTCATCCATCTGTTTATCATCCAACTGTACATTCATCCATCCTTTATTCAATGCCTTTTATTATGTCGTCCAGCTTGTTTACTCGGTAAAGGGTGCCAATCCGTGGGAATACACTCCACTTCTTTCTGGGCGCGTGGTGACGCGGCCTTCACGTGTGATGACGTGGACTGAGCCCCGTGACGTGGCATTTGCGCAAGGTGACATGGCGTGAGCGCAGTTGCGCTCACGCGCTCACGTGACCAGGCTCACGCCGAGGCATCCCTGTCAAACATTAACCAACATTTTGCCAAATCTCCTCCAGGTTGCATTCGGCGGACAATGCTCACACCACTGCCTTCGCCCACTGTGGACATCTTGAACAAATACACCTTGGACGAGCCCTAGCTAGGGAAGATATTGTTTTGAATGAATTCATAGCGACTCCTCCGTCTGAGGTCCATAATGTTGTCCATGAATCCAGCAGTGTCTGTGCCCATTCTGAGTGCATTCACCTGGTTTCGAATATTAGGAGAGCTCAACACGGAGAAATGGTCCATCACTGCATCAAGCGAATCTGCATCCAGCATTGGTTGTGTCGCATCCCCCTTCACCCAGTACGTGTTTTTCCAGGAATGCCTTGCTAGCTGCAAGCGCTATAGCAGAAGGTGTTGCACAAGGGGCATTGTGGAACTCCTGCCTCAGCAGATTTCTAGTGATGTCCACCATATCCCTGCAACTTCCTTTGGACACAGGATGCTCGTGTGTACCCATATGAATGCAGGCACGAGTCATTGTCTTGCATCGGTGTGCCACCTGGTACATACGAGCGTGATACACAAAAACACAGGACGAGGAAAGTTTGTAAAATCTGCACACAAAAGTATTGGTCTTGGGAGGAGCAAGCCCTGGGGTGAAAGGATTCAGGGGCACACCTTCCCACTCACTTTCATTTGGTTTAGCGCTATTTCTCAGGCGAGGGCAAGAAATATTCACGCACTTGCAATGCCCAACGCAAACCGACCTTCGAAATTTCAATCCAATGTCGTTGTGGATGTTCGACGTTTTTGTCCTGCACCAAGGGTGTCCTTCATGTTTCTTGTCCATGCCCTGCAGAAGCCCAGCTAGTCCACTGGAAGACGTGGGAGGGTTGAGCTCAAACAAGATGTCCCCATCAAACTCTGCTGGCACGTATTGAGCCCGCTACACACGAAGGGACTCCCAATCAACAAAACGCAGCTCGCTCTTGCACCCAGGCACCCCTGCGAGGGCTTTCAATTTTGGAATGACACTCGTTATCTCCTGCAATTCGTCATCATCCAAGAATGGAGTATGCACTAGCGGAGGAATCTCAGAAACATCCTCCGAGGACGAGTCTGAAATAGTCACGAATGTAGTGGATGTGCTCACCTCTTGTTTCACATGAACTGTGCCATTCTGCTGCATGACCGATGCTGCAGTGCCAGGGGTAACTACTGATCCTGTTGATTGTCTTCTCTCTTTTCCAAGGACCCGGTATGTGCCTGGAAGGACTCTCTACTTCCTTCCACACTCGCCAACCAATGGTTTCTCCAACTGCCCAGAATCCAAATTCCCATCCTCGTCATACACCTCTTTTTGAACAAGCAAAGAACCCAATTCCAGCGGGAACACTGTAACCAGCTCATCCTCATGAACAACTGCAAACCCATCGCCATCTGCAGTGGCAGTCAGTGGAAGACTACCTGCATTGGAATGAAATCGAGCGAGTCTAACCATATTCATCCACTAGTATTCATCCGTCCGACTTTTTTCATCCGTATCTCATGCAACCTCCACTGTACAGTGGAGGTTATATAATTAGACTCAATCTTCACATGACATGTTCCAGACCAAACAGTAACTCCATTTCTATTCTATTTCTCTGAAACGTTCATACGCGAGGGTTTTTTTTTTTTTTTGTATTGATTCATCTCTGAATAGAGTTTTAACTCATACTGCTTATTACTGTGAGTAAGGTTGTTACGGAGGGGTTTTCAGTTTCTTGAACCTCGCGTGTGCAGTGGAGGTTCCGGTGATCATGAGCTTAGAGACTGGTCAAAGAATGTTTCTTATTCTTCCCGGGTCTTCATCTTCAGTAGCAACTGGGGACTGCCTTAATGTCTCCGGGGTTGGGACCTGTCATGGACACCAATTATCTTCCTCAACCATTTCAGTGGTTCTCATCTCATGTGATAAAGCAAACTCATTATGTCCTCTTCCTTATGGACATATGGATGCTAACATCTTGAAGAAGGCCATTGGGACCCTGGTGGTGTGGAATGTTGGCGAAGTTCATGAAGAGAATAACGAGTATCAAGGAAGGCATGACATGAATCCTGATTTTACGCCGGAGAGAAGGTATACTGCCGAAAATTCTGACGTCGACGAGGATGAATCAAACCACATACCATCGAAGAGTTCCAAGAATCCGAGCGGAGGACTTGGACGAAACAACTGGAGAAACTTGCAGTGCGTACTGTTGGGTAATAATGGGGGTGCACTGTTCGAGGGGAGGATTCAAGCCTGCATTCCGGACGAGGTGATCCTCAATGACAAACTGGGAGAGGAAAATGTTGGAGTTCTTGTCACCAGAATACTTTCTGGAGGATATGGATCTTTGATGTCTCTTGTAAAATGGTTTTTAATAAAAACACGACTTTTGGAAAGTGGGAGACTACTCTCAAATGATCTGGAGAATTTTATTAGATCTTCTGACAGTATCTTGTACGAAGATCATGAGGCAGGTGTGAAGAAAGCGGCGTATCGGCATTTTACGAGGAAGAAGAGGGATCGAGATTTGGAACACTCAAAAAAAAGAATGAAGAATCTTACTCTAGAGGAAGTCCGGTCCGTGAGCAGCAAACCTTGCTGCAGACTTCACTGCTGTCAATATTTCGATTGGCGAAAAACCTTGACTATTCGTACTTCGTTTTGGGGATCCACTTTCGATGAGAGGAGAGAACATGGACTAAATATTTCAAAACGACTTCACATGCTGGAAGGGACCTCTCGCAGGGCATATGTTACAATTGAGGGTGTAGATGTTTGTGAGACTGCGTGGTGGACAATTCATGGAATTGGCAGGTCTACATACATGGAGTACAAAAAATTGAGTAAACAGGGTTAGTTGTCAAGTCTCTATGGGAACCGTGGAGTGAAGAGGCCACGCCTACGGGCGCTTCAGGCAGAAGGTAAACCGTAACATTATGTCCATTATCAACGAAAATACTGACCTCATGCCCCATAAGACAAGATGCATTGGGGAGGGAAGGAGGGATACTATGAGAGTCTTACCACCTGAAATGAACTAGAAGCGAATACGAGACGAGTCCAACAAGGTATGAAATCTCCATTTTTCAATTTCATTCCTAGAAGTTTTGTCTGATTCAATGTGGATGACCCTCCCTTCGATTTTGTCTCTTTCAACTGTGGTTCTAGTTTCATGAACCTCCACTGTCCAGTGGATGTTCCTTTCCTGACCGTTCTTTATTGTAACAGACGAACAGAATTTTCGGGTTAGAAGGAGTCTCGCAGTCGGCTGTTAGCCGCATCCAGAGTCGGATATTTCCTAACGTGGAGGTTCATAAAACTGGGAGCACATTTGCGAAGTGCACGGAGTGTGAGATGTTAAATGACTTGATCAAAAAGTTTGTCAAGAGAAGTGCGGAACATGTGACACACAAACGAGCGCTTGATAAACATTTGAGGCACCAAGAGTCGTGCAGAAGATTGTACCATAGTTGGAGGAATGAGTCTGTTATGATTCCGGAGGAGTTTCTCTGTATTATTCACGACAAAATGGATCATAGGAAAACAGCTATTCCAAGGCTCCAGACTCTGAACAAGATGATTTCTGGATCTGGTCAGCTTCCAATTTCACTAACAGGAATGGTCACGCACGGACATGGTGATGGAGCTTACGGTCAGTATTTCTTGAGTTTTGGAAGGGGAATTCAAACTTTACAATTGGTTCTTTGGCACGTTGCCTGCGCCAGCTGGAGAAGCCAACCTGTCGGGAGTCCAGGAATATTTTCGATTACCGACTTCAAAACGAGTTTTTCGAATCATTTTTAAGAGGTAAATCGAGATGTTTGGATGCTCTTAAACCCTGCAGGCCGGAAGACAAACGTGGTGCTCGTCCATTTCCGAGAAGACTGTACTTGCAAATGGACAACTCCGCGAAGGACAATAAGAACAGATGGATGCTTGCTTTTCTATCCCTCCTGACCGCCAAAGATGTTTTTGAAGAGATCCAGCTAGGGTTTCTAATGGTCGGACACACCCATGAGGACATCGACGGGTTCTTCAGCTACCTTTCGAAGAAGCTAAAGGAACGAAGCACTTACATTCTTTCGGATTTGATGAGGTCATTTATGACCTCGCAAGATCTACAGTTCATTCCACAGATTATTCAAGAAGTTCCCGACTTCAAGAATTTTGTAAAGGGCTGTATTCTGGATGGAAAGGAGGCATTGGTCGGGATTTCGGAGATGCACGTCTTCCGTCTTTTTAAGGATGCGGAGGACTGGCCTGTCATGAAGTACAAGAAGTCCGCTACTGATTTGGATTGGCTTCCAACAAACAATAGCGTGAAGATGTGGAAGTCCAATCCTGACGGGACTCCCAAGCTCCCTGAAGGAGACCCAGATGCCGTTCCAAGGAGACCTATGTGGGGGATCGTTGGGTGAATAAGACTGGCTGGGTCTGTACTAGCTGGGGACTCCTCCGAAAACAGTCGTTCACTAAGAATGGAATAAAAAAATACATGGATTTTTGGACGAAAAGAATGATGCTTGACGATCATTACAGAGGTCGAATGGAACAATACGACCAGTACTGGGGAAACATTCTCGCCGAGCTGGATAAGCCAATTCCAGAAGCTCCCGAGCGTATTCATCTACTTGAGGGATTCTGGCCGAAAACAAATTGGTCCACGAATCATCTCAGAGATGGAGTCCATCCACATATAGTGCCAGATGTAGAAGAAGAGGATGAAATCCTAGAATCTTACTGTGGCTCGAGGTGTGAGACCAAGAATATCCTTGAATCCGTTCAAGGATATTGAGAAAGGGTTTTTTGTGCTCGTTCGCCCTCATGACCCAAGTACGTGCCCGGTCTGGATGGGGGTGGCAATATCTGACGTGATCCGTGAAAGGGAGGATCCTAATTTTAAGAAGGTGAAGGTGGAGTGGTGGAGACCGAGGAAAGGTGGTAACCCAACAGACTTGGAAAGGTACAGGGACTGTTGGTCAAAACTTTGGGAGTATAACTCGTCAGATCCTCCTCAATGGATCCATGTGAACAATGTTGTGTGGACAATGCCTTAAAAAAAAATCCGACAAGGAGTAGCACTAAGAGAATTACTGTCGCCGAAGCAGTGAAGGCGCGCGCTAATTTGGAGGAGGCTAATCGTCAGTCAGAAAGCGAGTTCCAGACCAAGGACATATTGTTGAGGTCAACTCCAATACTTCGATTTAAGAAATACATTTTTTCTTCTCTATATTGCCTTTCTTGTTTGCGTTGGGGGATCCTTTTTGTTATCTTCTTATGTCGCACTGAACCTCGAATGTCCAGTGGATATTCTCGTCCTTTATTTCTGGTGTGCTGGATTTAGGCCTGCTGTATGTTCTGGTCAACAAGAAAACCTTGTGGGGGAGTTTCGCCTACATAACATATAGATCACAAGAACAAAAATGGTGGCACAACCACTGGAGTCTTCAAATTCGGTCAAAGAGGTTTTTAACAACGAAAAAAAATAGCCCATTTCCAGTCCTTCTCTCAAAGATTGAACTTGCTTTTCGCATAACCAATTCTCCCACTGAAGTCTCCCACTAAGAGGAGCCTTACCCAATCGTTGTTGACATACTTTTCAATTTGTCAGTCCTGAAGTTTTTCTCTGAGGTTTTCCTCCATTTTCCCTCTAAGCTCTACGACTTTTCTGCACCAAATTTTCATTTCATTTCATTTTCATACTTCTCATCTTTGGCCCTGGTTTAAGAGGGAATTTCACATGTCATTTTCCGTTGTTCAAATTTTAAACAATTTTCATTTCTCTTAGTTTTTATTTGGTGGTCTTTCTTTTTATCCTCTCTCATGTTTTCTTCAGATCCATTTTCTCCCATGAGATCCAGGCGCTTCCCAAAGTCGTTATATAATGCCATTTTCTTTCCAAATCTCATAGGGTGTATTTTATTTATTTATTTTTGGCAATTTAGGATTTAGGATTGACATACATTTTTTATACCTTGCTTTTTATGTTAGCATTATCCCTAACCCTTACCCTTTTCTGCAAATGGTCCATGAACTATTCATACCATAACCATAGCCATAACCATAACCATTATGGTTATTGAAATGTCTTCTCCCTTCACATATGCGCTAGCTTTTTCTTTTGTTTTGGATTGACATGCATTTAGGCATTGTTACAATTTGCTTTTTATGTTACATCTTAATACCAGGTTCCAAAGACGAGTCTTTCATTTAAATACTTGTCCATAATATTAGGTTTTTATTTTTATTTTGTTTACTAGTACCCTACTAACAACACTAAGTTCTAGCGATTGGAGTCTTCCATAAGTGTTTGTCAATTTTGTAACTTAAACAAAAACCCTAAACCCCTATCCTAAACCTTTACTATAAAACCTTAAACATTTACCCTTAACCCAATACCCCAGAACCCTTTCCTTTCCCTTTGCAAATGAGAATCAACTATCCATATCATAACCATAACCATTTTGGTTATCCAAATCTCTTCAATGTATCCAAATTTCCATTTTGTACCCTACTAACACACACTAAGTTGTAGCGAGTGCGAGTCTTCTGACATGTATGCTCACAATTTCTACCTTCAACCCAAACCCTAAACCCTCGTCGAAAACCCTAAGCAAAACCTTACGCCATTGTTACGTCTAAACCCTTCTCCTTCCCCTGCAAATGGGAATGAAGTATCCATACCATAACCATAACTATTATGGTTATTCAAATCTCTTCGCCCTTCACTTTGCGCAAGGTTTTGCCTTTGGTTTGGATTGACATGCACTTACCTTTTTTTTATCGAACTTTGCTTTCTATGTATCTCAGGTTCCAAGGACGAGTCTTTCATTTAAATACTTGTTCGATGCAATGACTACACTTCCATAATATTAGGTTCTTCATTTTTATTTTGCTTACTACCTTACTAACAACACTAAGTTGTAGCAAGTGCGAGTCTTCCGACATGTATGCTCACCATTTCTGCCTTCAACCCAAACCCTAAACCCTCGTGGGGAACCCTAAACAAAACACTACGCCATTGTTACGTCTAAACCCTTACCCTTCCTCTGCAAACCCCCTGCATGGGAATGAAGTATCTTTACCATAACCATATGTATCTTAATACCAGGTTCCAAGGACGAATCCTCAATCTAAATACTTCTCTGGCCCAATGACTCTTCCATAATATTTGTTTCTCCATTTTTATTTTTATTTTTTATCCTACTAATACACACCAAGTTCTAGCGACTGTGAGTCTTCCATATTTGTTTGTCCATTTGTACCTTAAACCCAAACCGAAAACCCTACCTTTACCATCACCCCTAAACCATCAATCTTACCATAATCCAATAACTTTAGTGTACTACCCTAGTTACACTCCAAACCTTATTGTACTACCATGTTATCTATTTTCAATGTTTTATGCTTTTTTAATATATATTTTTGTTGGATAATGTATGATAAAATGATTACAGGGATATCAAATTCCTCAACCATTTCTTAATTCTACCGAGTGTGAGTCCATCATATTTGTTTGTCCTTTTGTACCCTAAATCCAAACCCTAAACCCTTACCTTTACTGTAAACCCAAACCTTATTACACTTCTTTTTAGTTACACCCCAAACCTTATTGTACCATCCTAGTACCTCTTCCGAATGTTTCATGCTATTCTAATATTTTACTGCCCTTGTCACATCCAAAACATGATCCATTCCAATGGCGTGGTATGTGAATATTGTGCTTGATATGAAGATTCAATCAATAAAATTACTAGCAAGTTGTATCAAGTATGGTAGAATAGGAGTCTGGCCATGTTCGATGCGACCCATTTGTTTATCGTGATCCTGAAATGGAATATTACTTTATTTGATTTTCAAGTGGATGTTCAATGAATTGTTCAATACTGCTACTTCACATTGAGCACTTCAATGTCAAATGGACCTCTTATATGACACATGTTGAAACAAGTATGACATCACTTGTAATTTCACAAAGTTCAATCACACATTACACCATGATATTATTAATATTTCAATTAATTTTAATACAAATATATATTAAGTTTAGTTCGGATTTAAGCCAAAATCCAGAATTAATTAAAATAGTGTTACTATATTCATTCAGTAGTAGATCAAGTTTGGGATGTGATTCTTTCACGCAATCCGTTTTGGAAAGTTCATGCGCGCTAACAGCAAAAAGCTAAAAGTTGCGCATCTCCTTCATGAATGTATAATCTTTTCATCTACAGGGCTGATAAGACTGGGACATTAGGAAGGGTCCTGGTACTTTTCAGGTTGAATGTCTCTCCGGTTGGCAAAATTCCACTAATTGTCGAGCTTGCAGGCTACCACCACATCCACCGGATCCAACCACTGCATGTCGATGATGCAATCGTACCAAACTCCAACCTCAACCTCGAAATCAGGCGTCGTGTGTACACCTTGCAAGATCATAGGTATGTTTGACAGATGCCTGTGCGTAGACTCCACACCACCATTGGGTAGCAGAATGTGGAAAGGCTGCATGTCCTCTTGAACTAAGTTCATGTTGTTAGCAAAATTCTTGGACAGCAAATTGTGGGATGCTTCGAGTGTCTATTAATATCTGGTTGGCAGATCTAGCCACACTGCCATAAACCCAAATAACACTAGGTTTATAGGCCACGTGATCCTCAACAACAGCCATTGAAACTCGGAAATGAGCCAGTGTTTTTTTTTTCATATTTCCAAAATCGCTGGCGGGGCCACATGTGAATTCCACCTAGTGCCCATGTGGCGAGAATACTGAGGTGACAAAGTTAGAAAAATGGCTATACTCGAGGTGTCGTGTTTTCATTGGTCCACGTCGGCAAGATAAGGCTATTGAAATTTATCTCCGGGTGTTTTTTTGGCGAAAATCTCGGATTTTACCCCCCATAATTCTTTTGTACAAGTAGCTGACCGAGTTTCCAGGTCGAAATCTGGCGATTTTTCGCAGGAAAGAAAAACACGATATGAGCTCCTTTTCCATGACTTCTTCGTCAACTACTTCAGTTATGGTCAGGGGAGGGGTCCTGTTGTTTTCTGAACCGTCACTGCGGCTGTATGCCAAAGCTGACCTTTGGGACACTCCCTAGAACTGTGACCCCACTCATGACAGGTAAAGCACAATCCTTTGCGCTTATGCTTTTCCTGTTCTTTGGCACTGAGCCATTTCAGGGGTTTCTAGTTTCTACATGCGATAGCCTTCGAATATGGCCATCGCATATTTGAGCCATCCCGCCTCTAAACATTTTCCAGTCTTGGTCGTCACAAGGGTGCGTACTCACCGAACTGAATGAAACTCGACTCATTCACAAAGTTTCTTTATAGTTCCACGATCAGTAATCACCGATCGGTGATATGCTCTGATATCACTTATCACGATACTCACTAGCTTTCAATCGTAACATAAGTCCAATCTAAACCGTGACAGGAGCCCAACTCAGTTTGATCTCATTCCAATTCAAAGCTCGTTCGTTTGATTTACAAGGGTTAACTTTGTACAAAAGAGATGCTCATAGTTCTGGTTCCTGATAGCAAGAAAAACTAGCAACTATCTCTACTTCGACTAATTCTAACTGCACAGTACCGAGGAACACTTCCGGTCCACCCAAGCCACCACACCGTGCCTTACTCTCTGTACATTATTTCCTCAATTCCAGAATTGCCCAAAGATCTACAGCACAGTCTTCTTCGCCATCGTCCCTAGTTCTCATTTCCACATCTGGAATCCCTAGCTTTTTGAGACTTACGAGCTTGCCCGATTTATCACCCACAGCTGTCCGTTAGTTAGTTGCCGAAATTTTAGCTGTTGTCTTCTGCGTTTGAGAACTGGTTCACAGTTCCAGTTCTAGTTCCAGTCCGAGGTCGGTTGGCCCGTAGTACACCACAGCTGGGGTCCTTCACATGTCGACAATAATACATTACAATCTTGTACCAGTCCCTTCACACACATATCAAACTCAAAGAGAGTAGAAGTCGTTGGCGAGGGAGATAGACCGTGGATGTTCAGAATTGGAATTTTTGCCTGCAGAAGGCCAGAGGAAGAGATTTACTCAATAGAACCAAGACCCCTCCCCAGGAGGAAGAAAACAACCAAGCGGCAGGAAATGCCCACTTTAACCAAGCCCCACATCCTCAAAAGAGATTCCTGAGAGGCCCAACAAACAATGAACTCTTGCTCACCTAGGAGTTTGCCAGGTGAAGAGGATTTCGTAGTCCAGAAGACAAGCTTTGAAGTCGACATTCAAATACGTAGTGCGACAATCGTTCACACAAAGGAAGAGGAGGATGTCCATGATCAATATAATTACTCTTAAACTGACATCCCTGCTGATTTCTGACTGGCAGTAAGCTAATCTAAATATGAGATCTCACCCAACAGCGGAGGGGAGCTGCAAAACCTTTATCCTCGATCGATCTAGAAAAGAAGTTCCATTTCCAATTGCTTCGACAGTAATGTAAAGTCGAACTGTGACGAAATCTTTCATTTGTGGGCAGAATATATAAACCCAAATCCTATTTTACATGGCAGCCGAATGAATGTAATGTACAATATATCAGCGGTCGGGGCCAAGATCAGCAATTTCTTTCAGTGTTGCTACAACGTGCAGCATATTTGGGCGCTGAGAGGGTTGGTCTTCAAGACATGCGCATGCAATTTGGAGGTACCCGAGAATCTCATCATCATATCCCATGCCTCTTAGATCACGGTCGACAACATCTTGAGCCATGTGTTCACGAATCTTGAGTTTCGTCCATCCCACAAGATTGCTATCTCCAAACTCCTCCTTATCGGTAGGGCGTCGCCCACTGATCAACTCCAGTAAAACTACGCCGTAGCTGTATACATCTCCTTGTCTTGTGCAGCGGAAGCTCTGGTAATATTCCGGTGGCACATATCCAGGAGTCCCCGCCAAGGTGCTCACGCTCAAATGGGTGTCCTCCGCACTCATCAGTCTGGCCATTCCAAAATCAGACACCCGAGCCTCTAGGTTCTTATCCAAGAGTACATTGCTAGACTTGAAATCACGGTGAATTATGTGGGGTACGCAGCTATGATGTAAGAATGCCAGCCCCCTAGCTGCTCCAATAGCGATCTGTTTTCTTAGTTTCCACGTCAAGCTCATATGACCACCCAAACCTTTTTCTGGCATTGACCTATCTCTATGTAACATCTTTTCGAGGCTCCCGCAAGGCATGTACTCATAAACAAGCAATCTCTCTTCCTTCACGTTGCAGTATCCAAGCAATGCCACTAAATTATCGTGCTCGACCCTGCCTAACGTTTCCATCTCCGACGTAAACTCCCGCTCCCCTTCGTAAGTAAGGTAGACGAGTTTTTTGACAGCAACCACCGAGCCATCTCTGAGATGAGCTCTATAGACCTCTCCAAACCCCCCCACCCCCACAATGCATTCGGAACTGAAGTTGTTAGTGGCTTGGAGCAGATGACCAAAAGTCAGCTTCTTCAAGGGGCCGGCAGCTTCAAATGACGCCACATTGATGCGTAAATCGTCATCCTTCCATGCTCCTAGTGAACTGCTATCTGCAGATTCTGTCTCCTCCAGCCGAGACCCGTGGCTATGCCGAGCCTTGATGCTTCGCACCACTCCCAACAAAAGCATAAGCACCACCAATGCAATCCCAGAAAGCAGCAGAGCTAAGTAGTTTTGATTAAGAATGCGTACAGCCCTGCCTTTGTGCTGATTTCTCGAGGTGGCGGCAGCAGGGCTATCTGACTGATTGTGTACTCCTTTACATGAAGTTGGCAAAGGCTGCCCGCAAAGTCCTGGATTGTTCGCATAGACCGAAGCAGGTTGTGCAGTGAGCTGGCCCCCTTGCGGAATAGGACCTGACAGCTGGTTGCTAGAAAAGTTCAAAACCGCGAGTTGCGTTAGGTTTGTGAATGAATCGGGTATGGAGCCAACCAGAGAATTAGAAGATAAATCTAGAACTAGGAGGTCTGCGCAATTTCCGAGGTTTGACGGCATCGGCCCGCTCAGATTGTTGTGGGCCAAGTCTAGCACGTGAAGAGAATGCATATAATCTCCTATCCCCAGAGGTATGGAGCCCTGCAGATTGTTATAAGAAAGATCTATGTACGTTACAGTGGGCTCGTCGTGCCAATCGACATTCTCCCCGTAGTACAAACGTGTGCGCCGACAAGAGCCAAGTCGGGGCATATCCTTGATCCGTATCCCAGCCAAGTCGACAAGCCCTCCGAGTCCGGCACATGAAGGGTCTATGTTGCCCACAAATGCCACCAAGACTCCCATCAAGGTCCCATTGACTACACCACCGTTTCGGCCAAGTCGAGTCGGAATTTGTCCAGTTAAGTGATTGAAGTAAAGGTCCAGCCAGAACAGGTTACTGCAATTACTGATCTCTAGCGGGATACTTCCACTGAGAGAGTTGTCTCCAAGCTGAAGAACTCCCAGTCTTTTTAGCGTAAAGATCTCAGGAGGTATTGTTCCCGTCAGAGCGTTACTGGCCACAGAGAGCCACTCCAGAAGAGTACAATTTGAAAGCTGGGGAGGAATACCACCTGCATTGCGCTACAATGAAATAACAACTTAGGAATTACTGAGGAAATTGAGGGTCTTCACTCACAACCTCCCAACAAATAACTATGACGACGCTGCCTCTGTGATCCTAGAGAGCTAGCTTCAGCTTTAGTTAACCAAATAACCAAAAGTTGCAAGATCTCCAGACCCCGTTGACAAGTTTTCGTTTTGATCATCCTCAGGACTCGAGGAAGGAGTCCGCGCAGCCACGGGTGCTGCGGTCACTCCCAACCCAGTATAAATGCTGGCATTCAACGAAAAACTGAGGCAAAAGGACAAGTTAAGAAGGATCCGTAAAAGGGAGCTCCAGTGCAGTGATGAGTGCACTGCATATGCAGCTGTGCAGTAGTTTGATCAGTTCTACACTAGCGGCATGTGCCCAACTGGGAACTATAAACTTGTATGTTCCCATTAAGGGCCGTACCACACTAGCGGCAAGAGGGCAAGCTGCACTCATTTCTTCCCCTCAATTTTGGACCCTCCTACTGGTTTAAGGGAGGGCAGTGTGCCTACCCTGTCTGCTCCTTGCCAGTCGTCAGTTGACTGAGTCAATTCCGAGTATTTCTCTTTGACAACACTGAATTAAGTAAATTTCTAGTTAGGGATGTCTAAACGAGATAATGTAGAAATTCGTATAGTCAGGAGCATGTATACGCAAACCGATGGGTAAAATACTTGTAGACATCGTAATTGTTGACAGCAAGCAGGTGTGGTATATATGGTACACACCCGGGGTGCAGCAGGGTCGTACCTCTGAGGTGATTGTTGTTGAGAATGAGGTGCTTGAGCTTCGGAAGCCCACCAAGATTGGCAGGAATGGTGCCTTCCACATGATTGAACCACAACATCAAGCTCTCCAAGTTGGCTAGATTCCCGAGCTCTGGTGGAATTGTTCCGGTAATATAATTGAAGCTGAGATCCAGCGTTATAAGCTGTGTACAGTTGGAGAGCTGAGGAGGAATCATGCCAGAAAAATTATTGTCTGGAAGGAGTAGACTCTGCAGTTTCGAAGAAACCGGGCAAAGTCCAACAGGTATGTCCCCATAAAAAAGGTTTGAACTCAGGTCGAGAAACCTCAGATTTGAGCAATTGGAGACAGCTAAAGGGAAAGGCCCTTCAAAGGAATTATTGCCCAAGATCAACACCTCTAAAGCTTGCAGTTTTCCAACGTCATCCGGAATTTCTCCTCCTAGCAGATTGCTACTCAGATCTAGAACCTGTAGTGAGAGACAGTGTACCAACGAGGGTGGAAAGTTACCAGTGAGGTTGTTCATTGAGAGGTCAAGCTCCTGGAGACCATATGGAAGCTGGGGTATACTCTCACCAGTTAGGCTGTTGTGTGATACTTTCAGGAAAGTGAGACCACTGCAATTTCCAAGCGTCGAAGGGACAGGACCCGTCAAATTGTTGAACGAAATGTCCACTGACAACAAAACTGGGCTACAATATCCACTGACTGGAAGGGGACCTGTGAGCTGGTTCAAGGACAGATTTAAAGCCCTTAATTGACCTGTAGGTGTGGGACACAATTTCTGCTCTGCATCGCTACAGTTTCCTGTAAACAGATCCGATGGAATGGAACCGGTCAGATTATTCGAAGCAAGTGCCAGCTGAGTGAGTTCGGAACATACTCCAAAACCTTTGGGAATGCTACCTGAGAAGTTGTTGACTGAAAGATCCATATATTCCAAGCTGCTGCAATTCGAAACAAGATCCGCTATGAGGCCCGAGCCCCAAATGTTATTGTGGGATAGATCTAGCGTTTGAATGGCCAAAGCCCCATTTCCTCCAAAGACGCCCTTAGGAATTTCATCTTGTAAAATGTTGCCTGAAAGATTCAAAAACTGAATGCCCCAGCATCCACCAAACACATCCCCGGGAATAGATCCTTTTAAAGAATTTGAGGACAGATCCAAATGCTTCAAGCTGCAGTTACCTCTACTGCTCAGTCTTAGAGTAGAGAGATTCCCAGAAAACTTATTTCCAGCCAAGGAGAGAGATTGGAGCATGTCCAGGCCACCAAGCTCCGAAATTGAGACTGTATCCCCAACCAGTCCTGTCCAACTGAGATCAACCGTAGTTACCCGTGATGATGTGCAATTCACCCCATCCCATGTGCATGGATCTGTTGACTGATGCCCTCCAGAGCTATTGCTGCCCCATCCACTGAGATAGTTTGAAGGGTCTCGTTGCAAATTCCCCTTGAATTGAAGTAGGGCTGTGGCGTCATTAATACCCTCCGAGCCTGGTAGAGAGATGCCTTCAACCACACTAGCTTGTAAGCCAGTAGCTATGAGAAGAAAAAACATTAGTGCATACATGGAGCTTTCAAGTTGAATAGATTCGAACGATCCTCCTTGACCGTCCATGAAAGTATACCTCTGAACTTCAATGATAACTTTGGATCTCAGGGACATAGCTAGTCGGGAGATGAAGCCTGCAAGAAACAGTGCCATATTATTGAGTCTAATTCTACTATCATTCTCTAGGAGAAGCCCTGGACCAGAACCAGGACAGAACTGTGAAGATTACAAGCTCTAGATCATGTACAACCTCCAAGCTGATGCTGGAGTTACATCGGGCACGGGCATTGTCTTCTCACAGATCAATCCGTATTTAGGCCATAAATCTATAAATCTATAAATCTGTAAATTGAAGATGCAAGCCAAGAAGACTCGGGAGAGATCTTCGATCGAGGCACTAAGGAAGAGACAGCCAACTAACAACCGAATGGAAAACAAGACTGAGAATTGGATCTAGAGACCCTTTCGGCTCAGACGCTCAACAACCCTAACACTATGCCTTTTCTGAAGAGTGAGGTCTGAAACAGCACCTATATGCGCTACAAAAGGCATATTTGATGATCAACAGGGATTCTGAAAATTCCACCGTTCCATCTCATTCCCACGTCCTCTATGTACCCAAGGGAAAAAATTCAGTCAGACTCTGAAGTCCTCAAAGCTTTCATACATCTTGCTGAGTATAGTTATTCTTCTCCAAAGCATGCAGTTATATATTCCATGAATATATACATGTGTCATATAATTCAACTATAGGGTTTAGATATTGCTACCTTCCGTGATCTCTTGCTCTCTCTCTCACACACGCATTTTTGAGGTATGGCAAAGCGAAGGATACTGAATGAATTCATACTGAATCATCACTTCTCGCTCTTCTGGTGGGTCGCAAGACCATAAAAAGCCATCGTTGTTCAGGGACAGAAACCCATCTGTCCCCTCTTTTTTCGCTGGATACGGGACATGGAGAGCCTATGTACATAATACATGTCTAGAGCTCTCTTCCCTCCCCCCGCCCTCTATCCAACACAGAAAACTGATATATGGTCAATTTTGATCCCGCCATGCAGTTTAATTGTTGTCAATTCGATTGCCTTTCTCTCTGGTTCATGACAGAATATCAAATAAGCTGGGCCTTGCATCAGCATAAAGAGCGGAAAAGAGCGGGAGGCATACAAGAAGGACGCGAGTGTCGTTGAGGAGTTGAAGGCGGCGTCTGGCAGACTCCAGTCCTGCCTCCGCAACCATCTCCCTCCTCTTTCTTCTTGCCCCTTGGTCCTCACGCATATGTAGACTGTTTCAGGAGAGGGAGAGGAGAGATTCATGAATGAATGAATCAAGGAAGGAAGCATCCTAATGGGTCACAAGAAGAGCGGTAGGCACAGAGAGAGACAGCAGCTGACTACCGATTGGAAGAGAGATTCTAGTTGTCTGTTCAGTCTAAACTAACAGACTTGGCGGCTTACTGGAGCTGGGAAACACCATTCCATAGCGGCCTTTTGAGGTCGATCGAACAACGATCAGAAAGAAAAAGACAAAGATATTGGATCAGAGCCGGTACGAAGTACGAAGGCCAGGAACACCGGGGGCAATGCCGTGGATTTGGGCCGAAAGAAACAACCCGGAACTGTACACTCAAAACAGAAGCCTGGAGAAGAGAAGAAAAAGGTCAAGGGGTGCACTGGTCAAAACGCACGAGTGCTGGGAGGAGATGGAGGGTCCCGGACTCCCCACCTCCACTCTCTTCGCCGCGATAACTTAGAGTCTCATCTGCTTAGGTATATCATCATGCTCCATGCCCACCCTACTGCCTGCCCAGGTTGGGTGCCCTCAACCTCCACCCATTGCTCTGGGATGGTTGCCCCTCCCCAATTAGCTCTTGACAGTACTATCGAGTAGAGGAGCGCAAAGTTCCTACAGTAAACTACTGGGATTTAAGGCAAAAGTCAAACTACACTGGTCACGTGTACAAGACCAATAAGGAATATTTTCCGATAATATGTCTTTATGGCGGCTGCTCTTTATAGTGATGGGTTACAGATACGCTCGATTCCTTCTCTGAGTTGGTATCCACTGTCCAGAGATTTGTTCGCCACACAAACCGACACAACTCCATTTGAATGTCTTCAATTACCGAGAAGGTACATTGATACCGAAGTTCTGAGCTTCAGTGGTGTCTTTGAAACAAAACAGTAACGCTTAACATCAGTAGTTCCAGAGGTAGGACCCACAGAGACTGGGCCACCTACTGCAAGGCTGGCGTGGATCTGATGTTCGTGCTCAGCAGCACCCGCCACGTTGAGTCCTTGTGTTTACGTGGAGTCCTTAGGGTGGGTGAGTCTCAAAGCATTTGTCGGCCATAGCCCAGGCACTGGCATCAGCTCTGAATTATCTGCAAACACTTTTTGATCAGAGGACTGTACACAAACTTGTAGGTGTAACGGAATTTCAGTTCTCATCACATTCCGCTGCACGTAAACTTCCGCCGCGAGTTCTCTTGCTCCCCTGTCCTGTCCCGCACCTTGTGCTGCTGTTCCGCTCTCCGAGTTCTTTGGACCAGATTCTCCTTCTTCTGTCCATCTAACCAAGAATGAAGATAGCCAAAACTTGTACACTCTTCGTTTATAAAGTCTACTAGTTACTATCTTCCCCTAGGAACTCGGGAGACAGTGATCACACCTTTGATGTCTGTCCTTCAGGACAGACTCTGGATCTGTCTGCAGAACTACCCGGGCATCCGCAGCATTCAAATGATGACTGCAGGCTTTGGCAGCATGCCAGGTTGCGTGTGTCCAGTACCTGACACCTCCAATCCCACGGTGTGGCCGGGCCAGATACTTTGCATGCTTAATTAGCAATCAACCAGGGCCCAGAGCAGCATTGCTCGAACCATGAACCGCTAGAGACTCACCTCGGGAGACGTCCTGGACCATGAAAGAACTCGCGTGTGGATGATGAGATGACGACCAAGACCTCTTCTCCTCCTCTTGGGTAATGTTAGCTGGATTGCATGGTTTAGATGAGCACACACAAGTTTCATTTGTCAGCAGGGTGGGTCCCTCCGGATGCCCATTCGTGCAGGGTGGCTTTGGTTGCACAAGCATCAACTTTTGTCAACGTGATGCCGGGCAACCTCAAGATTGGTCGGTCCAATTCTACGAGTTAGGTCCCACTTCCATTGACTGGAAGAATGACTTGTCTGCAACCATGGCTTCCTTGCAATGCTTGCAAGCATCACCTGCAGCTTATGAGAGACTTGCATCGCACGCTCTTACCCACAACCCATCTTTTGTCAACTCACTGGGATAGACTTTGCAACCCCCACCTCGTCTCATATCATATGCAAGAAAACACAAGGCATGGATCCCACTGCATGAAAGTCGGTCGTGAGGCTCTATAGAAAAGTGTAAGTAAGTATGAATTATGGTGTCTCTTCTCCTTCATGGATGTCCAAGGCCTCTTGTCACTGTTAACACAGCTATTCCACTAAAACCCAACATTTTCTCATCCATAAACTCCGTTTTTCATCCAAGAAGAGACCCTCTCATCAATAAAGGCCGAACAATGCGGCCATATAAATCTACCAACCGCATACTTACCATATACAGATGCAGCCAAATAAAATGCAAAGAAAAAATATGATACTCCCTCATACCTGTTATTTTATAATAAGTTAAAAGAGTGCGGCCTTTTGGCCTATAAGGGTTTAGTTTTCCCTTCAATAATCTTAATAAAGCTATCAAACCTTTAAAATAAAAAAAACCTTTTCCACAAAAAGAAAAACAAGAAAGAGTGACAGGTTGATATCAAGTTATTAATTTCCAGATTTGATATAGAGAGTCAACCCACATCAGAGTGGTGGTGCATGCAAGCTGCATCCCCATTCTGGCCCTGATCTCATAAATTAAGTAATATTCTGTTTCTTCTTCTTCTCTTTTCTGTTTTATCTCTTTTTTTTTCTGTTTGTATTATAGATTGGAAGTGATTTGAAATTTTCGAAACCATACTTTGTCAATAATGAATTTCTCTTTTTTTCCCTCTTTTTTCATCTCTTTCCTTATGGCTCTGTTTCCCCTTTCCTCGTAAATATAAGTCACAAGAGGGCTGTGGCCTGGTGGTAAGCCACTCCTGTATTGGCCTGTGGGTCTGGGGCTCAAACCCTGTCATCTATATCTCTGCCTTCGGGCTGGGGCTCTGCCCCTGTAATGCCTCCATGGCTCAGAAAGGGGGTTTATTTCCCCCTCAAGGCCCAGTTGCTGGGGCTGGTGTTTCCTTGGAGAAAAAATAAAAATATATATTTTTTGTCCCTTAGTAGACTTAGTAGACTGCGGCACGGTGCCAGAGAACTTGGGCTTCATTATGAAAACTGGGTCCCATCAATTGGAACCCTAGAGGCACTTTGTATGCTCACCCCTGGCCCCTTGAATGCCGTCACCTTTATCACTGGTCATACTTGCCTTTTTGACCACACTTGTAGGGCAATGCCAATTGGCTTGCAAGTGGAGAACCCTTGGAAGGTACCGGCTAGATCACATGAATTGCATCTAACTTATTGCCGCCAATTTCAACATGCATATATGAAGCAAAGCCAGAGAGCATGACGGTAACACTGATGAAATTGAACAAATGATATATGTTTAAGGAGTTGATCACATAAATTGCATGTATTGCAAGAATTACATGTGATATCCTCCAAGTTCAACTGGTCCATAAGTCCATACCTTGGTCCAGTGCAACTTGGTTGTCTACACTCAATATAGTATATGGTGAGATTGGGCTTATATGTATGGACCAAGGTCCATACCTAGGACCCCAACTGGTCCATACCTTGGAAGTGTTGTTGCTATGCCCGCAGGAAGGCTGTAGTCCTTACGCAAAAAAAGAAGGTTCTCAAATGAGCACAATACTACACTTATTTCTTTGCTTAAGATATCCATCTGGAAATAAAAAATTGGAAATAAATTTCGCTTGTGAACTTTTTTTAATCTGTGAATTTATTTAAAAATAAATTGCCAAACGAAACTCTATAAACTCAAATAGCTGTAATATATTTGGGTCATCTTTATCATTTTTAGGGTGCAACCTATAGTTGCAGCCTATAGGACTATTTTTAGTTGAGCCTCCGTAGCTTAATCCCTTTTTACTATTAGCATTGTCATTTAGGAGTATGATAATTTACAACTACTCAAGGTCCCAAAACGACAGTTTTGTAGAGCGTTTTTGGTCCACTATAGGCTGCAACTACCCACAATCTAACCATGATGATGGTTATTACAATTTGTCTAAATGAAGAAAACTTGTCTAATGATGCTAACTCTGGTTGTACTATGAAAAAAACATGGCTGTATATATATTCCTTGATGAGCTAATCATGATACTATGGGCCTAAGGTGTATAGTCAAATATATGTCAAAGCCCACATGAGAATTCTAATTAACAAACCATTTTGCTCCAGAGAGTTTTAGGCTTTGGGAATTTGTTCATGTGGATATTAGACATAGCTCATCATTCAAACTGTGGTGTTTAATCATGCATTTAATGCATAATTCAATCCATCAACATCTTAATGTATCATTAAAGAGAGAAGAGAGAGAGAAAAGACTCCTGCGGGCCGGACTAAGAGCCGTTTTACCTTACAACTAATATGCCCCATTTCGGGAGCCCTATAAATTCAGGACACCTTAATTTTGATAACATATCAGAGGTAGTTTGAGGAGGGATATGGAGATCTCATACTGATGGCCTGGTGTAAGTAGACTTGCAATGTTTGATTTGGACCTCCCATTTGTTAAGAGTTGAACACAAACTCGGATATATTTTGTCGTTTCAGACACTCACAAGATTTGGAACACGGTTGATGAACTCTATTGATGAAAAAAGGTCATCTTTGTGGGCTTAAATCACATCATTATTGCGCCATTGTATGTACTTCCCATTGTGACTTGGGGTTTGTCTAGTACATGAGCAACAATACGAGAGGCTGACAATGGAAATTTTGCTAAAAAAAACATTGAGGCGAACGTTTTTCCTTCTGTATGTCAATCAATCAGCGATTGGCAATTTCCATGGCAAGAGATGAGTTCCCAACTTGTATTTGCTACCTCTTGATCACAATTTTTATATAGGCCTAAATGTGTCAAAGAGTCTGTCACAAGTTCCTATTACAAATGCATTAAATATGAGTAATATTGTTGGATGAGACTTTGTTAACAAAAGTGTAAATGCAGGGCCAAAACAAAAAGTAATACAATATTGCAGTCCGTTGCATCAATGCCCATCCTTCTGCCCTCTAAGAGCATCCCCACTTGACGCCTCTATGGACCCCTGCACCCATACTTCTCTTATATAGGTTCAAATTTCCCTGCAAACGCACCACACCCTTATCCCGCTACCGTATATGTCGTAAAGGGCGGACCTGAACCCCTTCTCTTTCACTTCTCTTTCACTGTATCCGTGGCACGATATACAATGACATGAACTCGTCCCTCAACCGAGCGTTCCGACCATGGATATGTCAGAGCGTGCCTCGCAACCTCTCGCTTCTGAAGGCAGGCCGTCGGTGGGGAACGTGATCGAAGAGCGTATGAGAATGTCGCTAGGAACTCCAGCAAGGCGGGAACATATGATACAGGGGTGTAACGAGGGGCAAGGGTGTGCTAGGAGCAGCCGACCGCTTCACACACCTTTCGAGAGTCCTGAACCACCTCCTTCAAAATAGCCATAGAGAGTCCATTTCAGTGAGAAGGGTGGGGGTGCTCTAACCTGAGTGAGATCTGAAGTCCCGAAAATAGACCAGTAATCATGTGAGCTGAAGCATCGTAGAACATTTTGTGTAAGCTTTAAATGGCTCCCTACAGGTTGTCTTTCAAAACGTGCTGGTTGATCTGTCAATATATTCAGAAATGCTAGAAGCCATATATAATCAGTTTTAAAGTTGAATAATCAACTACTACAATACTGATTGATAGGCTTGGTGGTCTGATTGATAAGATTTCTCCAACTCATTTTGAGAAGATGGTGTTTTGACAGCGTCAAATTTAACTCCTCCATGTTACTTTGTTTGTCCCCATAAAGGAGTTTTTGAACACCATCCAATATGCAATATTAACAATTAATATTTGACGCCTCCCGAAGGAAGCATACCATATTATGGTGTCTCTTCACCCCGAAGGATTATTGCCTTCCACTAGGAGGTAGACACCTTTCGGACACCAACCGGTCGATTGAACCACAACCACTTCCAAGGTGGTATGTGCCCATTACCACTGGGTACATAATTTTGAAGCCCCCCTTTCAAATTTTGTAGAAAGTCTCATGAATGATAGGGAAGGAAGCGGTATCATATATAGTCCAACTTGTCCAAGGTTTACCCATCAATGCCCTCAACCTGCTCCTCGATCCCCAAATCTCACCATTCACTTCGTTGAATTCACATACTGTCATGACGACACCCAACATCCTCCACCTTAGACAAGTGACAAAAATATGCCCCACTCATCCTTACTATCCTCCGGCGCGGCTGACACACCGGCCCTCTATCTGGAACTAGAGGAGGTATCCATAACACCAGTATCAATGCAATGCACAAAAACCTTCGTTCCACAAATGCCTTAAAGCTATACACCTCACCGCACTTCATTCTCTCACAGCTATTATTACCAATAAGCGACAACTCTCTCTCTCTCTCTCTCTCTCTCTCTCTCTCTCTCTCTCTCTCTCTCTCTCTCTCTCTCTCTCTCTCTCTCTCTCATGGGATGTTTACCAGATGCCATGCACTAAGAGTGGCCTTCCATGTACCCGGCACCCGTTTGAGGGAGGAAATGGACAAAAATGGCAAGGTACACATATCGCTTTCATGTATGGGGCGGCAAGGCCCAACCCCCAAGCTAGGGTGTTTGTAGGGCACCCCGATAAAAGGGGAATGGGAGCTTAGCGACAAGTACCACTAATTGATTGCAGTGTCCACTTACCTGCATGTGTTGTTTGCAGACCCTCCATGGCCTGCTATAGCCGGTTTGATAAAGGTGCAGAGCTCTAGATACCAGGTTACCAAGTAGTATCCTCTACCGCGTCCTGCTAAAATCCAAGATGAGCACCCAGTCGCCGAGCTCCACATTGTGGAAACTCTCGAGGGGACCCGGCTGTTTTCTCCAAGCACTCGGCAAACCCCTTTTGCGGGCCGGGCTCCTCCCACATGGAAGGACGCTCTAAGAGGTGCAGGCTGCTTTCAGTCTTTACTCTGATCCATCAGAAGTGTAGGTGATGTGAGATTTTGTCAACACCAGTCTGAGGAAGCCCTTGCATCAATTGAGCTTCAGTTATGTGGCGGAAGTGGTCTTATCGTAGCTCTTCTTGTAGTACAAAAAAAGACTGTTGCAACAGCTCTAGGCTCTTCCAGAAAATCAACGGAAATTCAAGGTGATGAGCACTGCATTCCGTTGAACCTCCCATGCTTCCTTACCCACAAAATTGTAAAGCAACAAAACAACTGTCATAACTCTCTACACAACCTAAATTCTTGGTATCCGACAATACGAATACACAAAACCATGTACTTTATGAAGGATAGAATTAACTCAGCCACCCAAGGATACAATGGGTGCTTCGATCAGGCCACCAGGGAGTTCCGTCGGATGTGTTACCATATAAACCCGTGGGGGCAATCAACCACTGCTCTAAAAACTCAACTCAAAAAGGTCAAAGATTTTTCTTGCTTTGACAGTACCCTGCGATCCTCAAGAGCACCAAAACCATTTCATATAGCAATCTTCTAGGCACAAAAGCGGTTATCACATTTGTGAAGACTATCTGTTTAGTCAAAATTTAAGCTCACAGAAGCACTAGACTACAATAAGAATCTCTTAACGTCCCCCCAGTATTTTTTGGCCGCCATCAGTGCAGTTAGCCCAACAATCAATCTGAAAATAGGGCCATTAGAGTCGTGTTACGAAGCCCAGTAATTCTGTTGGTAGTATTGTTGTGATTGCTGGGGCATCTGCTGTGGCATTTGGACAACACTAGACACGGTGAATTGTTGCTGTTGAAGGACAGCATGGGGAGACACTGCGCTTTGGGACGTTTGCTGCTGCAGCAGCATGGCAGCCTGCTGAAGTGAAGTACCATCCAAGGCCTGTTGCACCTGGCACCAATGCATTACCACCATTTACTTGCATTGAAACTACAGATCTGCCCTTCTTTGGCATGACAATCGAACTCAAAAATTTCAACTTTCAAACGTTCTAGCTGCTGGTTTTCCCCTATTCACTTGTCCTTGACAAACTCCTGAAGCCAAACCTGACATTTCCACATCACAATGGTGTCCCCAGGTCCTGGGTAGGCAGACCAGATTTTAAATGCAACGCAGCACCACTACTGCCACTCGGCATATTTCCACACTATGCTACCCCGATCAAGCAGGAACACTATTTCTCAGGTGTCAACACAGACACCCATGTTTACAGAGTACCAAATACATCACCAAAATACAGTGAGCTAATGAACAACTGGTACCTAAGCTTTCCAACAAAATTGGCATCCCTGATACTGGGTACTGGTGCAACCCAAAACACCTACCCTTTCAAATAAATACTCGATCATGACTGTGAAATTCAAGTACAGAGGGTATATCAAGAAACAGAAAGAGAAACCGACACACCTGCTGTTGTTGAGGCTGGAACTGTTGCTGATCTTGCTGGGACCAAGCATAAGCAGGTGACTGGGTCATACGATAGTACGGTTCCTTCAAATCCAGCTTTGCCGAAGCTGTTTGCAGCACCCCACCTTGCCCAGCCCCTGCCCCTGGCCCCCAGCTGGATGCTGGTAATCCCCAGCAAACCAAAGTGTCAATGCACAGTCAAATGCATTGACGGTATCATTTCATATGACAAAGTAGAATTTCAGTTTTACAGTCCACATGTTTCCAGTCCAGCACATAGCCACCTAGCTTGCTTTCCTCCAGGTTTAGAGGAGACTGCTCCAGAGTGGATTGCACATGAAACACTCGGGGTACATTATGAAATAGAGGGCAAGGCAATTGGTGAATGACTTACCTGACATGGTAAGATGGATGGTGTAACTCTGGGAGCTGTGCGCTATCAAATGGAGATGCCCTGTGATGGGTTGGCCAGCAAGCACATACAATGGTTGTGAAAGCACACAGCGTAGCTGGTACCAGTGAGTGGTTGGAGCACCGGGAGCAGTTGTCAACCACCTCTGGACCTTACTGTAGTCCACCAAAGTATTGTTAGTCTTCATTACAGTCTAAGAAAGACAAATGGGCAAATAACTGAAGGGGAACCAGCACAGAAACAACTCTTCCCAATGTCTTTTGAACTAATGCTTCTCAGTGGTTATTTTGTTTATGTTTTTCACATCTCGGGCCCTGCTCCATTGCACTGTGTCTAAATGAGTACTGCAGGTTCTATCTTATGTGAGATGCTCTCTGTTTTATGTGTCTATCCCACTAACATAAATTTCTACCCTTATCCTAGACTTACCATAAATAAAGAAAAATGTGGCGACATGTCACTAGTTTTGCAAATGAATATGGCCCCATAGATATAACACTAAAATTATGCGATACCATTTCCTTACTGCCGAAAGGCAATGGAGAATACTTCTGCAGGATATCCTAATGCAAAAGAAGCCAGATTCCAAAATGAAAATGTACTCAGCACACGGACCTTCCATCAAAGAGCACATCAAACCAACAAGCCAAGCCATGGACACGGGCAGACACCGCCGATTGAAATTTAAGTGGGACATCTATCTCATAGAGATCCTCCTCCTGCATACCCACAGACTTTTATGAGACCCTCTAAGCTCTGGGTATGTACCAGTCGCTGCACTGTACATTAGGGCTTACTATTACAAATTCTTTTTCAATCCCTTTCTATCCCTCTAACTTTCTTCATTCGTTTTCTCTCTCTTACACACTTTCATCAGGACAGTTCCACGTGTACTCAATATCTCTGCAAACAGGCCATGAAGTTGACAACACCCCCAAACGATGACAAAAGGAAGAAGGGGCCAAGAAAGAGAGTAAGGAAATCAGCACAAGGGTTAGAAGAATTCATTCCTACCAAGATTTCAGCTGCACGCATTGAGACGGAGGAAAGAATATGTTTGGGTTAGGATCATGACATAAGGAGGGGGCTAACTACCTTAGTGGTGGTGAAATCAATGATGTGAACAGCTGCTGGAGCAATCAGTAACCTTGGATCAAATGCATCTACCACGGGCTACAGACAAGCCACCTCATCAATTCTGATACAAACGCCAATTCTGACAAAAAACGGAGGGGAGGAGGGTGGGCCTGAGTGCTTTCGAGGACACAGTAGAACAAGCCATGAGCAAGCCAATGGCTGAAACTAGCTGAAACTACAGTCTCTCTACAAACCCTCTATGAAGTCGGAAAATTTTGCTACTGCAAGACAGGCATTCACTTGCCTTCAGCATGTAGATAAAGCATTACATTAATCCACACATTTAGTACCTTACAGATGAAATTTCCAAGTGGAAAATGGAAAATGGAAACAAGAAAATCCCACCTGAGAAAAATAGCCTTGAAATGCAGAACCATGCAAAGGTGTAAGGTCCACCCCATAGTAGCTTTGCTGTTGCCAGAACAATGCCTGCCAATATGTTGTTTCCCTTTAGAGACTGCTTCACAAGTGGTTGTAACCAAGCAATATGAAGCAAGCATCAACAAGAAGATAAAATAACTGTAGAAAAGCACAAATTTTTGCAAATTGAAGGAGTGAAAATAGAGGAGACTACCTTATTGGCAATTTCACTGTATAGATACTCATCACTGAAGGGTGCCATGTGTATCCTGATATACGATATAACCACAAGTCCATGACTGGATCAGTAAATGCTCGCCTTCTCTCTCCCACACGTGGATAATTGATTTCTTTCTTCCTCTCTTTCCACCACTGTTTCCATGAAGTCCCACTACTGGAGCAAGCCTTCTGCAACTGTAATGACTCCATTATTCTCTCATCCCACTTTAATCTCCTCCATCCACTCATTTCTGTTCCATTCAAACTACGTAACCAGACTCGCAACCGGTGCCCTACGGTGCTTGCCAAAGATGGTCCCACTTGTCCATCCATACGATGCTAAAAAGAGACACAAAATACAAGAAATTGACATAATAACGCAGCCTGCCTTCTTGTGAGTGCCGGCCACACAAACCATGCGAGTCTCTACAGAACGATTACCCGAGATGTTAATTCAGGAATAAATCATTGTATATTCCCCACAGTGGATCTTCATGCATCATCCCTTACAGACAGGGTTTCCAAGGAATGAAGAAAGGTATTTTCCAAAAGAGAGCCCAACAAGTAGGGCCCTGTAGAATTGTGTCCGCAGTCCTTGATAAATCCTCAGTTGGATTTCATCACTATGTGGTCAACATCATAAGTTAAGAGGAAACTTGAAACAGGTGGAAAGCTGACCTTCCTACAGATGGAAACATTTTCCCATTTGGAACAAGAAACCGATCCCTTGCAATTATGTATGACTCCAGCATTCGCTCATTTACAAGCAGTGTACCTGAGCACAAAATGCACAGAACTTATCAGCTACATCTGCTAGCTGTACACTAGAAAGAGAACAACCTATAAAATTCAAAGGATGGGTATGTCTCTAAGCCAACCAAGATACAGTTCATCCTTCCCCTTAAGTGTTGGTTGTCAAAATGATCTCGTCTCATTTGTTTATCATGAAGAATCAAACAGGCAATCTTCCAAATACTATGAAAACATTTTACACCCAAGAGAGCTGAGACCCTGAAGTTCAAAGAATTGCAGCTGCATCCCTCTGTAACTTTCAAAAGCCTAAGAGTATACAGGAGTGCTTTGGAACAATCAGTCATGCTCATACGTGCTTACTACACCCAAAAGCCTCACAGAACACTTTCAAGGAGTCCCCTGAATATCACAATCTACCCCATTCTTTGACTATGGATTTTTCAAACTTCCACGAACCTGATACTCCCTAAAACAGCTGGATTCCATCCCCGTATAGTACTCGCACTCTTTGATTTCCTTGAAATCATTCCTGAGGCCTCCTAATACCTGATATTTAGGGGAGGGTATTTTATCTATGGTGCGGTATAAAAAAGGGGGCTGGAGCACTTTTCAACAATGCTGCCTATTTTGCCTGGACTCTCTAGAGCAAGCCTTGGCCCAGCATGATGATAGCTAAAGCTCTCACCCATTGGCTCTGAGATTAGAATATCTGCCTTCTCTGGCAGCTCAACCTCCTCAATTTTGCCATGAATCACCTGCAGCCGAAACCATAACTCTCAACCCTATTGTGCTGCCCAAATATGAAGCAAGCAGACTTTACTCCTCCTAGATAGTTATTCAAAAGAGACAGGGATATGAAACTAGAAACCTAGTAGGCCATGTGATGTGACCGTGTAAGTTGGTTTGGACTGAGAAAGCAATCATACATCCAGAACCCAACAAACCACTCTAACCTACAGTGTCATTAAGTGTCAAGAGGAAAGACAAACAAAGAGACAAAGAGGAAGCGAAAGGAAGAAAAACTACAGGGAGATCTAGAGGGCCTATGGTACACAGTAGAACAACACAGCAGGGAGAGAGGGAGGGAAAGGTGACCCATATTTCTAGAAGCCAATAAAGAAGCACTGTCCATTTCTCCTTATGACTCTAGTGTAGATTGAAAGATATAAACGGCAGAGCTGATAAGTAAGCACTGACGTTCAGGTGAATGTGCAACAGAGTGTACTGGAAAATCGTCCTAGACTAACGGGAAAACAGAAACATCTCTCTATGACTAGAACCTACAGGAACATTGACTAAGAAATATCGGAGAAGAAATATTCTCACCATTTCAACTACAAAGCCCATACACGATGTTTAGAAAGCTCCACTGGCTACAATATGCAGCACTAATTATCTCTTCCTTCAGGAAGAAAACCTTACAGCATACACAAGGGTCCCCTCCCTCCCTCCCTCTCTTTTTAGTTTGAAGCTTGAGAATGCTTGTACCGTGATGCGTTCAGCAAGAGGATGGTTTCCCGCAATGAGCTTGCGTGCATACTCTGCCATGGATGATGCCTCCACAGCATACACATGCTGGGCACCCGCCTAAAGAATAGAACAGTAAACACACTCAGGACCACAGCTTACTCTAAAACAATCTAACCCCAGAACACTGCACCTTCTCTGAGCTCATGTGTCTTTCTCCATAAAGAGGAGGTCTGAAAAGGGTTTGGGCTTGATATGAGCATCATAAGCAGTGCAAGTCACTGACAACATCACAGAAATGTAGAATACTTCAGGCCAGAGCCTGTTGATAGTGCCCCCTTCACCCTCAAGGCTACTTGATCAGTACATTATGCTGTAACAGAAGCCGCTCTCAGTAAATAATGGATGTACTAGACTGGAAATATCCTATGTAGGCACTGATACTGAAAGTGATGCAAGACAACATCTTGGAAAGCATAAAACTTGCCTGGGCTGCAAAGAGAGACAAGATACCACTTCCAGCCCCAACATCCAGTACAACTCGGCCTTGAAAATCTTGATGATTCTCAATTACAGCAGCATAGTATGTCCCTGCAATTTATGAGCAAAAAACCATGAATGGGGAGTGTGAGATGTACATGTCTGCGCATGGTTCAGACAGCAGAATTGAGCCCCACTGTCATTGCTCAGTGGCACCTACCCTAATGCACAAGGGCAATCATACAGACAGTAGAATGCGAGCATGAGAAGATGCTCGACTTTCTTTTTCTTACACAACTATCATGATGGTATCTCAACTGACAAACCTACTTTCAAAGGCTTTGACAGATTAAGGAAAAAGGGTAAGACAGTTTGCATCCCACCTGTCCGCACATAGTCCTGTAGCATGTTCTGCTGGTGAAGCAATTGCCCATAATAATGGAAGTACATCTTAGCTGATGATGCCTCAATCTTCTTCTCAAACTTGCTCAATGCTGTCAAAGTTTCCCCAGATCCATTGGTCACCTCACTTTCTGCACCATAACTAGGCCACATAACTACCATACTAAACGTAAAAGCAAACAGCTTCAGGGAGGCATCTACAACTCAATGTCCCGGGGTCAGATCAGTATGAATGAAGCACCAAGAAAAGGCATCTTAGAATGTGGCACTAGACAGGAAGACTGTTGAGGGCCTTGACCCACAAGTGCTGTCAAAGAACGTACTCGCAAGACTTTGTCTGCCGAAGCCTTGTGGCCATAGACCCCAGCCCAGTTTGGGCAGAACAAGTGCTGTCAGAGAGAAGGGCACACCGGGAGGTCTGGTCCAGGAAAATTGGCTGCCCTCTTTGTTGTCCAAGACTCTTAGTATCTCAATGGAGAAAGGCTCAGTGACGTACTCTTCACTCCAGTGGGCAGAAGTCAAACACGTTCTAACAACAAAATGTAACCACCAGAAGTCCCCTATTGGAATTAAACTAGGTTGGTAACTGACCCAAAGATTAAGATAGCAGCTCCCTTGCTTGCAAACTATCGGGACAAAACATTAGACACTATAACAACTACATCACACTTGAACAATAATGAGGTGAACAATAAGAGGTGCATGTCATACACACCTATCCTTGAACTCTTTGCCTTGAGGTCCTGGAGTGCCATATACAAGTCACCATTTACTGCTTGAGACCTAAATTGAATTGCAAACGATTTTGATTTTGGAGTCTGCCAAACACAATCATGGACCACAACCTCCCTTCAATACCAATACACAGCAGACCCAAGAGGGAAAAAGTGGCCCACCAGAAAAGATTGCCGACCAGGAAAGGAGGTTATCAGAGGGCAGAGAACCCACACTGACCCAAAGACAAGAGAGGGTACAGTAGACTTCACGTGCTGCAGCTTTGTTGCTGTAGACGGAACACCCTCACAAAGAGAGAATGTACTCATAAGACGTTGTTTGCCGTAGCCTTGTGGCCATTGACCCCGCGTCCAGTTCGAGCGGAACACAAAGGGACAGAACCTACCCTTTGTCAGGGACTGACGCCGGTAGTAAGACTTATCTTGGAATAAACAATTGATCCGGGTTTTCCAGATATCCTCTAGAAATCCCTTTACACAAGCATCAACCTGCTGTGTGTGGTTTGCCCAATAACTAGGCCCCACAAGGGCCTGGGCTTTTGGCTCAGCCTCAAGACTTTCAAAGTTGGTAAACAGAGGTACAGGCACAATTCCTTCGACAGATTTGAAAGAGAGACATGAATCAGAAAATGAATATTGTGTTCAGGTTGCCCACACAACGGGCAATTGCACTCTCCCTTTCCTCTCTGCTTCTGTTTGCTGTTCAAAGGTAGGCTTCCCGCCCTGAGTTTCAATCTCAGTATCTCAAGAAGAGGAAGTTCAGTATATTCCTGGGAGGGCAACAGAGTATAGAACAGGAGTGCGGTTATAAGTCATAATGCCCATTGGCAAGAACAGGAGGAGGGCACAACTATACCTTTGGTGCCATATCTGTCTGGACATCATCCACCACCCACATCTGAAGAGTCGGGCCAGCCTTAAAAAACTGCATTGCATGAGCCCACCGCATATTAATCAATCCACTGGTAAGCACAACACAGAGAAGCTGAAGTCCACAATCTCCAACTCCCTACAGAATAAAATCCACGACTCTGCTGCCAAAAGTACCCAACCCCCTCCACCCCCAAAAAAGAAAAAAAGAAAACCCCAACAAAAGTAAGAATATCGATAAAACAGGAAGGGGGAATTCTGTGGAAAACAGAAACTACAATGAAAAAACCACTATATATCCCCTATATATCCACTCTGAACAAGATACTCTCTCGACTCCATCCAATCAGTTGATTTCCCCACCACTTGAGAAAACATTGCTTATATAACAATGTGATCATGATACACCTAAGTCTGCTCTGTTTCCGTTTAAGCCGGCCTTTGGCTACTTACAATTTACTTACAGCCTACCAAGTGTAAACACCGCGGCACCTTGGACTGGCTGAGTCCAGGATGCAGCTTAGTTTTCATAGTGAAAGGATACTACCTTTGTGAGGGGCTCACTCCAGTAGTGTGACCTACCTTGATAGAGACAATTAGTTCAAGTTTTCCAGATATCCTCTTTGGAAGCCCTTCACACAAGCATCAACTTGCTGTGTGTGAGCTGCCCAGCAATTAGACCCCCACAGGGCCAGGGGTTTAGGCTCAGCCTCAAGATTTTGAAAATTGGTGAACAGAGGTGCAGGGACAATAACCCCCAGAGAGAGAGAGAGAGGATGTAGTAAGCCACTCCCTCCAAACGTTCACTTGCCATAGACTTACGGCCACTGAGCATGAACAATATTTGTCCCACTGATGAGACACCGCAGAGGAGCTCATTGCTCAATGTAAAACTTTGCAGTCATTATGTTACAAAACGAAGTCCAAACAATGTGCAATCATTTGATCAAGCAGTTCAAAGGACCTCTTGTAGGCATGTTTGGCTGGGAAGATAACAACAGCTGCGAGTGATCCCTATGAGGTCCAGCAAGGTTTAAGGAAATCATGATAAGATCTTACTATAAGACCTGTAACAAGACACACTTTCAAATCCACTAACCTACGTTAACCTAATTCAGACAAGCCACTTCCCAGGGTTTGTTGCGGCGAGCTCAGGGAATTTGGTTACTGCAAAAGCCAGTGGCAGCTTTACCTTTAATAAGCTCTTGCCAAAAGATCAAACACACATTTGTGTCCAATCCAGCCGCCCAAGTTAACCTAGTTCAGCTAAATCTTTAACCAGTGTTTGGCTATCACAGGCGCTTGGGAGACGTCTTGCTAGATGTCTACCTTTCTTGGAAAAGCCCTCTGGCACCCTCTGTAAGAGGAATATTTCCATCATGTTAAGGGTCTGTGGCACCAGTAGCTTATTGAGTGCTTGCATCTCCAGGGAATACCCATAGAAATTGGACATAAATATTATTGTCTGCACAGACTGTGGCACCTACAGCGTCAATGGGATGCAACCAAACCACATCCGTGCAACGCGGTCGGCCGCACTAGTTGCGCTGGAATCAGCATGACGCCAATGCCAGTCCTCAATCAAGACACAATCAACCTTGTAAAAGGACTTTCGTTGGTTGAGGGTGGGTAACATAATAATCGCCTCGTGTTACCCTAGCCCGCTAGAAGTCCGAAGGAACTGTACACTCAAGGGACGTGGCCAACACACACGCCAACACGCACAGGAAACGATCACAGTTTACCGCGAAGACAAAGGAAAAGTAAGTACTGGCAAAGAATAACCACAATGACCATAACAAACACAAACATGAGGAGGACGAGTAAAACCTGAGAATGCTGTAACCAGCATCGCTGATATAACTCGTGCTTGTCACGCGGACCATCAGAGGAGTAGTAAAAATCCACGAACGAGCTTTGTCCTTCATAGTTGAGCACTGCATCTACAGACACAGGGACGCCGAAACTGGGCCGCACATCCGGAGTTTCATCTCCACGAGTCTGGGTGAGAGGAAACAGGAAAAGACCAGTGAAAGCGGAAGATCCTGGAGTGCGCAAGACATTGGAGATTGAGTCCGCCATAGCCTACACCGCTCTCCCTCGTCTTCTAGTACCCCTCCCAAAAAATTGAAAACTGGCTCTTTCCAGCTTCCCTCTTCTTCCTTCCCTGTAAAACTTGACAAACCAGTCCTCAGATTCCAACTACTTACCCCAGGCCTCAACTCACCAGTGCATCTCTCTCACTTTCCCCCTCTCTCTCTCCCTCTCCCTCGCTCTACGATTTCCCTGTGGAGAGAGGACCCCAGCACGCTTGCCCCTTCCCCTGCCATATTGGAACATACTCGTGCTGAACGGGTTGACCTCACATCAACAGGCACGTGGCGGAGCCTGAGGGGATAGTGCCACGCACACGGTCCTGTTGTGGAGGTGCCACGTCTGCTTCCAAGATTCAGGGCCTAAAAGCGAATACTCTCATTGGACGTATGTAAATATATTTAATTATTTACTGGCTCTGGCGGAATACCGTCGCATTGAAAGGGTTTCTGGTACCCATTGGCAAGCGGATTGGTTCAAGAAAGGTAGTTGAAAGGTATAAATGGAATATTTCATCCATACTTATAGATGAATTATGTAAGTAGTTGAAACGGTCGTAAAGACCAGTGTTGGGAGGATACCCTTGTTCTGCCATAATACCCTGAGGGTAAAACCCAATAAGGGTATATGGATATACCCTACCCTGGAAATTCAAAAATACCCTTACCTGCCCTTACCCTACCCTTGACAATTTTTGTTATACCCTTAATGGATTATACCCTGGGGTTTGAAATTTCGAAGGATACCCTTCACCCTGAGGGACAAATCTATTCAATGGCCGGGTAATAGGGAGGGGTAAAAATAATTTGATTACTAGGGTTTAGGTTTAGGTGTGGTATAAAAAGGGAAACACCTTGGAGCGATCAGGCCCCTTAGTTGTAGTGAGAGAAAAAAATAACCTCTTTCAGAGTAACCTCGACGCATGGGACACCGTCCCAAACATACCACAGCCATGAAGGTAGCAAGATTTGACCCCAGAACCATTTGGGTGGCACTAAGTGCACTTTCCATTTGAGCTACCAACTCTTGGTAGGCGTGGTATTTGCTTGTAGACAAGCCAAACACTAGCATTTTTTTTTTTTTTTTTTTTTTTTTTCCCTTAGTTGGTCTTCCTCTCCGCACCTTATGCTCCAAGACCCGTCTTGCCACTGTGATGGCTAATGTTCTCCTCGCCTGACTTTCAACCTATTCATCATTGTCTGACACGTTCATCCCATGCATTAATATTTACGGCGGGAGACCGTTATATACAGCCTGACCTATACTTGTTTGAGGTTATCCTAGAGCTTTGTGGCTCCATCTGGCCCCTTCATTGGTCTACGGGCCAGATCTGTTTGTAATCTAGGCAACCCGTGGCATGCTGCCACGTGGGGGTATTGCCTCACCCTAGGTTTTGGGTATAAGATTGTGCCTGACCTTGAGTCAGGGCCCTTCTTCTCATATGTACAACCTGGTGTACGGGCTTCTGGACGTGCTCTGTGAGCTTTGGATGTGTGTGTGTTAGCTCTGTATATGTCGTACGTGGGATCCTCTATATGTTCATCTCTCTTCTCGTGTTGTAAAGCCCGCTCCTTCCGAGCTCTTACACCCATAGTTTAACGTGCACTTGTGAGGACGGGAGAATCTCATTCAAGCTCAAAATATGGTGTAGTCTTGTGGGTAGTGGCTGCTCCGCACGTACAGTGATTTTGCGCGGTTACCTCGGGTTCAATCTGGTTTTGGAAGAAGTTTTTGGTTCAAGATGAAGTTGTGATGGCGGCGGCAGTTTCACTCTTCGCGTTGTGCACTTGCATTTGTTTGTCTTGCTTGTTCGTTGTGTGTTGCAATGGGCGCATCTGCAGTTCTCTGTAGCTTGTCAAGCGAAAGAGATGACAGCGGCTCGATTTTGGTTAAGATAGAACTGAGAGTGGAGGTTGCAAACTCTGACGTGGTGGGTTCCAGCCAATTAGTTTCAAGGCGTTCTTGTATCTACTCCCAATTTGCAGGTGGTGGATGGTCATCGGAAGTGTCTGCAGCTCCTGCCGCGCGTGTTCCTTTGTTGATTCCAGGGGTTCATGTTCCTGACATTGAAAGACCTACCTCCTCAGGCTCTAACTACTCAGCATATGCCAGGGCAAAAGCGGCCTTTGAAGAAAGATCTTTGTATTCGGCTCGTGGCTCAGTGAGTTCGGGCTCTTTGCCAAGCGGTGACCTTGACAGAGCTGATTACGGTTTGGGCTACGTTGAGCCTGCTTACGATCTTGAGGGGTTGCCTGATGTTTAACTCGCAAATCCAGGACTCTCTTGTGTTTGACAGTGAGCAACTCGAGTTGAGCAATGACGACTTGGTGTGGATCGATAAATTTGAATCTCGATTTTTTGTGGACGTCTCGCGTTTTTTAGCTACTGAACGGGAGAGAGTCTCTGCCTAGCTCAGCAATCTTGCTTTATTGGTGAGGGAAGTCCATAGTGTGATTGACAAAGAGCTAGCTTTGAGGAGATAGTTCAAGGTGCCTATCCCCGAACTCAAAAGTCGATTTTTGTCTTACGGTGCCCTGGAATTCAGGCAGTTTGGGCTTTGCGAACAAATCTCCGTTCAATCCCTTGATGTTCCGCTAGTGTCCTTCGATTTTGTGGATCCCTGGCATTCGGCTTTGTTCACCAGTGGCATTGGTGCGATTTTATTACGATTGTTAAGATTTGGGAGTCTTGCGGTGTGTACACCTACTACCCGTGATCTTGTTGATTCTCTCACGGGTCATAGTGAGAAGGCTCTTCAAGGAGATCTTGTTATTCTTCCTAACGAGCGATTCCCTCTCCGCTCGATTCGCAAACTGAACGTTTTTTACTCCATCGGGCATTGGTCGTCGAGCACTGTCTTGTCTCGAACTTGGAGAAGTGAGAGAGAAGTGACCGTTACAGGGGGTCAGACTACACCTTGTATGTGGGTTTTTGGTTCAAGAATTCCCGCGGGTGGAATTGGTTGGCTCTTGCTGAGCACGATCAAGAGACACACAAGCTTTTGAGGATTGTGACTCCACAAGCTTGGCAGTGTACCAGTGTGGTGGAAGTTGAAGATCTCTAAAGGTGGTGATTCCTAACTAATGTCCAACTCGCCCAATAGCCGTTGGTTGCGTTCAGGTAGAAATAAGATATCTGCTGCTCCTGTGTTATCTCCAGTCACTGAGCCTCGACATAGGATTTTTGTAGAGTCAGATTTGGTATCAATGGAAGAAGGATTTAGTGGGGTTGATGGTAGAAATCAGGTTAGGGCTTCCAATGGTCTTGGACTTGCGGCAGCCACTAGCACCAGGCCTGGCTTGGGTGGTAGAATTCGGGAAAACTTGGATGTTGCAGATGATACGAGGGCCAACTTGTATGCCATGGATTTCCATGCACGACGGATGGATGGCTTGGATCGCATAGGGGAGTCACTTGCAAGTCAGCCTAGCATCTCAGTTTCGAGTTCCGCTCCACCGGCAAAATTGAGGCCTATTTCATTGCATAACAATCCTCAATTTCAAGGTATGTCTATCACCTCCTCTCGTGCATTTCATCCTTTGTACGTGGCTAGTGAGTCCGCTTGGTCTGGCCCTGTGCAAAGCCAAGTGCTTGCACAAAGTCAACCAGCTCTTCAGTCTTGGTCCAGTACCCCACCTACTATAGTACCACTCTCCCGGGCTATGGGAGGGATGGCAGTTCATGAGGATGGAGGTACGAGGTCAAGTCACAATAATTTGGGAATTCAGCCAGTGGCTTTTCAGGGACATGTAGATGTTGGTCATGTATATCATGTAGCACCGGTGATTACTTATGCCTATCCTGAGTATAACATGGGAAAGAAGATAGAGAATTTTCTGGAATTGTTTGAAGTCAATGCTCAAATGAACAAAGCTACGGAAGAGGTCATGATAGGTACATTTTGCATGAGCATGCAAGGAGAATTAAGTGATTTGTTGCATGTTGCTTTGAGTGGTGAAGAAAACTTGACTTGGGCCAAGGTTAAAAGAAGAGCCATCATGATCTTTAAACCTGCGGAGAGGCCTTTGGATAGCCTTGATAAACTTTGTGGCCGGCCATACAAGGAGGGTGAGTCTCTTTGGCAATACTTTTTAGATCGAAGGGCTACTGTTGTTGAACAAGTGCCTGAAGATGTTGTTATTAGGGAGAGGTTACTAAGACAACACTTCTTGAGAGGCATGCCAGCAGAAGTGAAAGCCTGGGGACAACGTCGTACTTTCAGGGATAGTGATGAGATGTTGCATGAAGTTAGTCTTAAGCTTAGGGACCTGGCTAAAGCAAAGCAAAGGCGACACCATGTGAAATTTCAAATCCCTTATATGGATCATGAAGACACCATGGCCGCCACATTTGATGAGAGAGAGACCTCTCCTGTAGGATCTGAGTCTAGTGACTCTGCTTTGCAAGAATTGGCTCACACTGTGGATGAGTTGGGAAAAAGCATAGCTACTCAATTTGCAGCCTTGAAGGTTGATCAGCAAAGGACTGAGTGGAGACCCAGAGACCAGCAAAGAGCTGAATACAAACCCAGAGATCAGCAGAGAGGTCAAGGTGGAGGGTTCAGAGGTAAGACACAAACATGGGCTACTTATGAGAGGAAGTTTGCTCCTTGTTATATTTGTGGCAATGATGAGCATTACACTAAGGTATGTCCTGACCGTGAGGGCTATGCTGATTATATCAAAGAGAAGAAGAAGGCAGGGTCTTCCAACCAGGCTGCCCACACACATTTAAACTAAAAAGATCTCTTGGGCAGGGGACAAGAGGTCATGGGAAGCATCACCCTGTTGATGCAAGTAAGAAGAGGGTCATGTTGTCAACTAACTTTCAGGCTTTCCATTGTGAACTAGCCAAGAAATGTCAAGTGCCTGATATAAGTCCCTTGATCACACAATGTCATTGCATCATTTGAGTTTTCCATGTGTTGTAGATACTGGATGTACCATGTCTGCCATCCCCTTGCAGGTAGTGAGAGTCTTGGGCCTCAAGTTGACCCCTGCACAAGGCATGGAGGTCATCATTGCATATGGGTCAAGGTATGAGCCCTTGGGGCTGGTCACTATCCCTATTAGAATTCAAAAGAAAGAGGTCTTGATTATTTGCATAGTTACAGTATGAGACCAGTTCTTGTTGGGATTGGATTGGATGACAGGGGCTCAAGCTACCATCAACCTTGGTGACAACTCCCTAAGATTTCCCAATGGAGAAGGACATGAAGTTATAGTGCCTCTCAAGACTGTCAAGATTCATGCAGGCACTGCTACTGCCAACCTTTCCCAAGATCAAACCATGGTAAGGGAGGTAAGGCAAAGGACCCACCACAACATGTCTTGGCTGGATTTTTACAAATACAAGCCAGATCTTGCCTTGATGTATGAGTGGCATGTACCTAGCTCTGGTCAAAAGTCTAGTGCTTCTATTGTGGTGCAAAAGAACAGTACTATGATTAAAGCTCCCTATGATGTCACTATTCCATCTATGTGCTAGAGAGTGGTCAAGACCCAATTGGCCTATCTTTGTCCTAAGGGACATTACCTTGAGGTGAATGGATAGAGGAGGCCTACTGCCTTAAAGCATTGCCTTGTTGTTACTGGGGTTCTTGATAGAGGTTACAGATGATTTCAAGTTTCTTATAGCCAATCCTGAAAAGTTTCATGTGACCATCAAGAAGGGGCAAATGCTTGCTAGAATTTCTACCCGTCCCTTAGAAAAGATTGATGAAGTCCAGCTTGCTTTTGGTTTTGAAACCTTAGGCATTGTCCATGATCAATCAGATCTGGTCACTGTTTTTTCCAGAATGTCATGATGGCCCGCTTGCGGGCAACAACAAGGTGCATCAGGTATTCCACGTCTCATTTTTGAAGTCTTACTTGAAAGATGAAGCGCGTCCGAATCGGCATCAAGGGTTGCGTCCGCCACCTGTGCTGTTGGATCATGAAAATGAACCTGAGTATGAGGTGGAGGCAGTGCTTAAGTTGAGGAGGTTCAAGAATCGAGAAATGGAGTATCTCGTGAAATGGAAGGGCTATCATCATGTGGAGGCATCTTGGGTGCGTGCCTCAGAAATGGGAAACGCATCCGAGGCGGTTGCAGCTTTTAAATGGCGACCTCAAAAGCGGAAGAAGCGTTGATGGGGACATCAACCTTGGATCGTGGGGAAGGAAATGCATGCTTAGCCCGGCTTAGCTAGCTTAGGAATCCGATTGCAAAAACTTGTGTTGTACAAATTTTGTTATAAATGAAATGGTTTCCAAATGTTGTGTCTCCTATTTTGTTTGGAATGGTGATGCATAGTATGGTTGGCTAGTGTGTATAATGCATGCTAGCTTACAAAAGTGGGAGAGGTAAATTAGATTAATCGTGTGTTTGTAGTGCCGAAATCGGGTGACTCCCATCCAAGGGGCAAGGAAACTTGCGCCTTCTTTGGGAGTTCACGTGCTAGTGCGCACCTGACGCGTGCGCGTACTATAACTGCGCTACCGAGGGGGTTGCCTTGTAGTGCGGGCTAACGCGGAAGCTACGTGCTTCCGTTCACGTACTATAATCGTGTAGCCTCGGGACGAAGTCGTAGTGCGGCTTCGGCGTGTTCCCATACCTCAGGCCAGCATTCCAAGGCGGACCCAATTGTCGTGATTGGGGCACACGGTTGATTCAAGGTTATCTTCCTAGTCAAAAAAAGTTCAAGGTGAACTTTTGCTCAAGGTGATGCCAAAAGCTCAAGGTCGCAAGCAATGTTGTTGCAGTAAGGCGATTCGATCCTCGGGGAGGATCGTTCCTTGGCAGTGAAGTGGGCCGGGAAGAGTGCACTGGGTGGAGCTTGAGAGGCTCCACCCTTGGCCGAGACTTGGAGGAAGTCGGCCGAACTAGCTAGTGAAGAGTAGAGTCAAGTGTGGGGTTTGGTTCTTTGTCATGGGACGCCATGGTGCGAAAACAAACTCCTTGATGTGGGACGCCACAACTTGGATATTCGTTTCCACAAAATGGACAAGTCGATGATGACATCCACTCCATGTTGGTCGGGGTGTGTGTCGCGGCCCTTTGCCTTGAGGGCAGGGGGTCGGGACGCAGAGGGACTGCCCCTGTGGTGGGGGCGGTGGCAGCAATAGGTACGGGGGGCTGAAACACCCTTGAGTGCCCAAGGTACTCAAGGAGGCGGAGGCACTCACTAGGTGGAGCCCCGCACACCGGGTTGCGGTTGGCTCCACAAGGGGTGATGGTAGCTTAGTGGGACTTAGTGGGGGTGGCATAGGACTCACCATAAGGCGGAGACCTTGTGGTGGAAGTCGTGGGGAGTCTTGGGACTCACCACGGTCCAATGGGGCCGTGTTGGGTGGGCCAAGACTCACCGCGACTCATCACCGGGAATCGAGGGTCTTCGTGGTGGTTCGCCATAAAATGACATGGTTGTTTGTGAAACCCCCGCGGACAGTCACAGAAGTATATATAGGGAGTAATAACCCCGAGAACGGGGCAAGCCCGTTGGTGACCAAAAACTAGTGAGTAAGCGAGCGAGCCGGAAAGCGACCAAGGAGTGGGGAGCTATTCCGGACTGCCATCTACCAAAGGGAATTTCCACTAGGCCCAAATTGGTGGAGGGTCTGTTGGGGGAAGAAAGGGGGACCGTTATGTCCCGGTGAGCAGCCGAAGCTCCGAGTTGGCCCGGCGGCCAGGTTGGGAGTTAGGCGCGCGTATCAAAGCGAGTAACTATGACTTGAAGGGGAGCTTACCGAAGTGAGGTGCGCGACATGGAGCCACTGTGTTTTCTTCCTTAGACTTGGCCTCTGGATTTTGGCAAGTGCTTCTGACTGAGGAAGGAAAAGAGAAAACCTTCTTTGTCTGTAGGATGAGCAAGTACCAGTATGAGACCATGCCTTTTGGTTTGTGCAATGCAACTTCTACCTTCCAACGCCTAATGGATATTGTCTTTGGAAATTTGAGGTGGGAGTGTGTTTTGATATACATTGATGACATCAATTATATTCAGCCACCTTTGAAGCCCATCTTTTTGACTTGCAACGTGTCTTCAGCAGACTTAGAGCTGCAGGATTAAAGGTTAAGCCAAAGAAATGTGAATTGTGCATGCCTTAGCTCACTTCTTGGGTCATGTTCTATCAAAAGCAGGTCTTAAGCCTTCGCTCTGTCTGGGAGTTTCCCATTCCCAAGGACAAACACTGTGTTAAATCCTTTCTTGGTTTGGCTTCTTACTACCGGAGGTTTATCAAACATTTTGTCATGATTGCTTTTGCTTTGACCAAGCTTCTGGCTAAGGATGTTCGCTTTGAATGGGACTTTCCAACAAGTTGCCTTTGACAGGTTGAAGGTTGCTCTCACCACTACTCCAGTCCTTATGTTTCCTAATTTTCACATGTCTTCCAAGATGCAAACAGATGCTTCTGATGTTGCAATCTCTGCCATTTTGTGTCAAGTAGTTGATGGGAAGGAGCATGTCATTGCTTATGCTTCTAGGAACCTGGACAAGCATGAAAAGAACTACTCTATCACTGATAAGGAGGGGCTAGCTTTGATCTTTGGTGTTAAACACTACAGGCAGTAATTGCATGACAACAAGTTTGTGGTTGAGACTGATCATCTTCCCCTTCAGGCATTGCTTCGGCCTTGTGTGTTGTATGGTAGACTGGCACGATGGGCTATGTTCCTACAAGAGTTTGACCTTGACATTGACAAGAAGGGGAAAGAGAATTCCAATGCAGATACTCTTACACGGGTTGAGCCTCATGTAGGCAAGCCTATGGTGACCTTGGAGGACTTGGCTGCTCTTGATATATCCTCTCCTAAGGGGACATGCCATGTTCTTAACCTTTATGTGTTGATCAACAGCCTCTTCTTCTTGATCCATCTAGCTTGGAGATTGCGTGGGGCTGGTCTAGCCTTCTTGATGATCCAGGCTGAGTCCCTATATTGTTGGTTTGGACATTGGATCTCATGTCTCAAGCCTTTTTGAGGAGCTGATCTATCCTTCCTTATTCCTTGTCTTTCATTTTCAGCCTTGGTTCGGGTTTGGTGCATCTACTGCTGTACTCCGGTGTAGGTTTTGGCAGTGCTTTAAGGCCTGATTTGCCTCCCCATGAGCCGTTTCAAATGAGGCAAGGATCTAGTGGCTGGAGATAACATGAGGCAGGCACTCCATGTCACCCTTACTAAAGCTCATTGAACCTCGCTTATATGCAATGCAATCATGGATGATATGCTGCATGCAGCGCTACTCCATCGATGTCTTCATGGACGTTCACCTACAGGGCTCCCTAAGTCCTTGCTACTTGGAGGTACCACCACAAAGCTAGTTAGAGCGTTCATCTCTCACCTTCACCAGCCTTATGGAAAACAACTGACAGTCACATTCTTAGGCTGCTTGTTGGCAATGCTAAAATCAAACAAATTCTACGCATCGGGTATGTTTTTGCGGAATGGGATGAACTTGCGCAGGTGCGAGGCTCTATGGCGCACGATGTTGATGCCAATCAAAACCGAGATTGACGGTGTGAAGGAGATTTTCTTCCATGACGATTACAAACGAGGTCCACGCTATTTTGACGACCAGCCCTCTACGGGAGAGCCGCTGGATTTGAACGTGGCGTACAGTGACTGGTTTAAAGAGTCGGTTGACAATCAGGATGTGTACATTCCAATGCACTATTTATAAATCCAAATGTCTATATTGATTGATGGTTGTCTCTGAATTTTGTACACAAAATTAGCCTGCTATCGGAATCAAAAACATTAGAGGGTGTTAGACATATCCGATTTTTCAGCTCCGCGCTACCGTATAATGTGTACATTTCTTTGCCCTCTTCCATGTCATGAGCTGTAACGTTGTGACTGAAAAACTTGAAATGTGGCTGACCAAGATCCTTTAGACAGTGGCCTAAGATACCTTTCCACGTATGCAACCTGTCGTAGTTTTTTGCACATGACAGTGTGTCCTGCCGGTGGGCAAAGATCCTATCCTAGATAAGCTTTTATAAGTTTGCTCACTTGGATGATGCTCGTCGTTACAATCCTAATGACCATCTGAAAATGCAAGTGGGACATGGTACCGCCTCGTTCCACTGCAAAAAACCCGGCAAAGCATTTCTCTTTGACAAACTTTTTTAACAATTCAAAGAGGTCAAGCTGCAGGTCGGATCCTCCGACGCCTACAATATAGTTTTTGATGCACCTTTCTTTGGCGCTAGAAGTTTTTTCGGGCGGCTCCTTCCTCTTTTTTTGCAGGGTTCTGCTTCTGCTTCCATCCTCGCCTACACCGCCCATTCGCGTACTGTCAGCTACACTCCCTGCCTGGTCTAGTACAGTCCTCCTCGTACAGCATGCCCTCTCCAGCCCGCGCTAGAATGGTAAGCGGCTAGGCGGATGTGCTCTAGGGGACCCCTAGAACGTTATGGACTTTAGAAGTTTCCAGACTATTTGCCCACATTGCGGCATGTGGCACCCAAGTGGGGCCCATGCCATTTACCACTTGGCCTAGAATGCAGGGGCACTTCTATTCGGACAACGGCTTAAGCGTCCGCTGGCCTTCCACCGATTTGATTTTTCGGGTGTTTGGGGCAGATATTTTCTCAATTCAGCTAGGAATGGTGTTTCTTTTGGAAAGTTAAGTAATAACGTAAATCAAACACACAACCAGGATCTCAGGGCCAGAGCAACTTTGGTGATCCGGTGCATTGGCCCGTGGGTCTGGGGTTCAAACCCCTTCGCTGACATTGGACTGGCTCTGTCCCGTGCCTCCCGTTAATCCCCCTCAAGCTCCGGTCGCTGCGTAAGAAAAAAAAACAAACAAACTCTATGTTTACATCCATCCAGACTACAGTCACCGGTCGGTAGCTTGACCCACATGTACCTGCACCGTACCGCACGGAGATAGGAGGCTGAATTTCACCCCGATCCAGATCAGCGCTTGAAGACCGTCCGATATATTAGAAGGACAGCGGCAGGTCGTTGGATGTGGGAGAGGCAGCGGCGCCTCGGTCAATGCGCCTGGACATTAGGCCAGTTTTATTTGTTCGTGCACAAAACGTGCTTGCGAGTGTCTCTGGGATTGTTGGACTCGCGTGGTTGGTTTGCTGGAGTCAATGAATTACCGAGAATCCTTCGGACTAGAGAGCTTCATTGGAGACATGATGACCAGGTTTTACTTTTAGTCATGTAGGAGACCAGTCCGATCTCGTCACAGCGGTCGATTGCTGTCATTGGCCTCTTATTCACCGCTTGTGTTTGCAGAACATTGTTTTTCTTTCCTTGCTGATCCTAAGATCTCTTTTCCGTGGATTCGTCGAGTGTTGGCTTGTAGATTATGTAGCGGGAAGCAACTCAAGCGATGTCGTACGTTACAGGCATACAAGGGCAGCTGATTGAGATTAACGGTATTGCATCTTATTATCTGGCGGTGCATTGTAAACGATGTGATGTTGTATACGGCAACAGTGCTCAGATTCACTACTTGATGAACTCGTCGTGTCAGACTTCCGGTCGATCGGAGAGCTTCGTGCCTTGCCTCAGCTCTCTGTCATTCTGACTATGAGTAAGGACGTGAATGTCTCTGAATGCTTGAACCATGAACGAGATCTCACCCTTCACGAGGAAGTATGCTGGAACGAAATTTTCGTGTTCAGCAGTTATTGCAACTTATGGTGGAAGATCTTTGTCACTAAGTTGCTCTTTCTCGCTTTATATGCAATGCGATACTACAATGAAGTGTGCGATGAAGAAGTGTGCATTGACGGTCTCGCACTGCACACACACAGAGAGAGAGAGAGAGAGAGAGAAGATTGGTCGATGTCAGATGCATTTTTATTTGGAAGGACTCTGTTTGCAATGCGTCATACTTACTTAGTCATCTATCCGACGAGATGCGCTATATTCTTAGTGAAGGGGTTGCTCGAGGGCCTAGAATGAAGCATAGTTTTGCTCAATAATACTCAGCTTGTTTGGTCTTCCAGTCTCTGAAATCTGTGGGGGTTCGGAAGCCTGTCGCCTACAACTAGAAATTGTGCGAATTTCACGTGTCTGGTCGATTTTAATGACTCGGGCAGTGTTAGGACGAGTCTCAGTGAATTGGTCAATATGTGATTTCGTTGAGTGATGTCCAGTTGTTGGTTGCAAGAACTTAAGCGACAAGGAGTGGTTCACAAGGCAGGACCCTTACGTGTGTATTGAGTATGCATCAAATAGATTCCGCACAAAGACTGATACAGGTGTGATTGTCACTCTCTACCACTGGCCCTGGTAGGAACTTTTAATCTGGGTAACCTCCAGCAAATCTTTTTCCTGCCAGGAATATATGAGGTACAGATTGTCTTTCCCTTTCATAGTTGCTCACCGAATGATGGGGTTGGATTTTAGTTGAAAGAATCCTCGGTAGTCAGTGTGATATGTTGTCAGGCTAATGAGTAGTGTGCTCAACAGGTTTGGGCGGTTGTGGAGGACTGCTGATGAGCTTTTCTTCTATAAAGGTGGCAGCTCTGGATTGCAAAACGGTTGAAAGTCTGATCCTGTGGCAGATGGAGGCAGGAATCCATCATTCAATGAAAAGTTTATGGTGCCCCTTATTGAAGGTCTGCGGGAAATGAATGTCCAAGTGTGGAACAGTAACACACTCACATATGACGATCACATTGGCACTGGAAGGTCATTCTCTCTCTCTCTCTCTCTCTCTCTCTCTCTCTCTCTGTGGCGCTCAAACTGGGCGCGGGGTCAATGGCCACAAAGCTACGGCAAGTACAATCTCTCTGTGTGGCCTTCTCCTCTCCCGTTGATCCTGAAAACATTCCTGAGGAAATTAGTTTACTTACAAAGGTGGGTCTAAGCCTTCAGCTGGCATGAAGCAATGATATTGCCCTCAAGTTTCCCTCCTCATGTCCCCTTTGCATTTCTGCCCGGGACAAATTTATACACTGTCAACCTCAGTCCGACCCTTACCTTTTTGCTCTGGAATTGCAACACCAACTTTCTGAATCAGGAGCAAATGTGGGAGTTTCTTTGAAGACTCTGGCAGTTTTTTTCATCTGTATGGCACAGTTCACATTCTTTGCAATTCTGTTCGTCTTCCAGAGTCTTGCTGGAGAAAGCCCTGTCAACAGGGTATGATGACTCTGCATGGCCTCTCAAATCCAGAAGTGGAAAGTAAGTATCTCTGCTGTCAGTTTTCAGTTGGAAATACGGTTTCACTACTTTTAACTAGTGACATAACAATGCAAGCTTGAATTTGACTGTCTGGGCTCTATATTAAGTATCACCCTCAGGTATGATCCTTCAGTGTGTCATGAATTTGACTTTTTGAATCAGTGTCACACTCAGAGGTATTACCCTTTTGAGTGTCGTTGCATTGATTTTTTTCAGTAGTCAGAATAGGCTGTGAAACAATGAGCTGAAGCTCCTGCTCTTTAGGTGTTTATAAGAGTGTGAAGGACACATTTGTTGGCCCTAGCCATTCTGAGGTTCTGGGTATTTGGCAGGAGCTCTGGAGAGTTAAGGTTAATCATACATTACGCAAATGCGGTAAGCCTTTGAACCCTCTTATACTGGAGAGTATAGTGAAAAGATGTCGTGTGAGTCCGTTGCACTCAATTCAGAATTTGAAGGCTTAGTCTCTATCAATTAGAATAACTTGTTAAGTGATACTTTCTGATTGGAGGTTGCACATTCTCTCGCTCTCTGTTTCTCTGATTATGCTACTATCGCTCCTACTTTCTCTATCCTTTTCTAATACCTTAGTTCTTTCAAAATGTACCAGAAAGAAAACAACCCTTCATATGGGGCAGGACAAGCAGCCCCTTATAATGGTTCATATCCTGCCCAACAATACACTGCACTACCAGTGTCAGGCTACACAGTATTGGCTCCCCAGTACCAAGGCACATATCCACCTACCACCCCTGCAGGATACCTTCCCCCTCAAGTCCCTCCTCCATATGCTGTTCATGGATACCCTCCCCCTCAAGTCCCTCCTCCATATCCTGTCCATCCCCCTGCAGGATACCCCTCCCCTCAAGTCCCTCCTCCATATTCTGTTCATCCTCCTGCAGGATATCTGCCCTCTGGATCCTCCAGTCACTCAGTTTATCCTCCCCCACAGCCTGTACCTGGTGGTTACCCCCCTGCAGCAGCCCCTGCTGCTGCTGTACCGTACGCATACCCGCCTCCAGCATATCCACCAGTACCAGTAGGCTATGCTTCCCACGCTCCTCACCCAACACACTATCCTGCAGCTCCAATGTACGCAGGTACTCACTTTTTCTAACTTTTGTTCTCTTTTATTGCATTGTGATGGTCTCCTTTTTCTTCATGGATGAGCATGGTGGTTTCTCCTTGCTTATTCAAGTTGACGAGGGGAGTGTCATCTAGCAGGCATGGATGTCTGTCCCAAAAGAGGGGTGTGGCTAGCAGCAATGTACTCATGGCAGATACTTAATATTTTGTTTCAGATTGAACATCTGATGGTGCGTGACAAAAGTCCCTGAGAGGTAAATGGACTGGGACTCTACAGGAGACTAAAGAAATTCGGGGATTTGAATTTTACATATTTGCTCAAATTAACTCTTGACATTGGTTGTGGGAATGTGTTGTTATTTATTGCACATTCACAGGACCTGTGGCATTGGGGGCTGCGGCGATGGGGGCCTATGAACTCTATAAACATGGCAAGCATGGCAAATACGGCAAGCACAAACATGGCAAGTTCAAAGGAAAGCATTTGTGGGGCAAACACAAGTTCAAAGGCTTCAAGCTTAAGCATAAGTGGAAATAGGTGACTCTCTCTTTCTCAGGACCCAAAGTCTTTAGCAGCATACCTTCATTGGTCTTTGAGTGATGTTTAGGGTTTATTGATGGGCTCTATTGGTTTTCTCTTGTAATGACAATCACTGGGCTGCTCTGCCCATACCAGGTGCAGAGGCACTGCCAAGGAAAATCCAGTGAGCACAACATCCTTTTCTCATTCTTCTGGTGTTCAAGACAGACCTTTGACACAGCTGGTTGCCATCAAGCTGTAGCAGCAGTGCATGGCATTTGATTAGGATGTCTTCAGTCGGTCTCTCCTACAGTCACCCTGGTTGTGTGAAATAATGTAAGACTTGTAGATCTGATGGAACGTGTGTGATGTGGCAGGTCTAAATGCATTGTAGCCAGCATTAAATGCTCTGTCAATCACTTAAGCACAATCAACAACCTCCCACTAGATGATGCTCAAAACTGTGAAGTCCCGTTGCTGCCAATCTTCACAAGGTGTACCAGCTTGGTTGCATTGTCTGATTAATTCATTGATTTGTCGCTTGCAAATGCAGGTCTACAAGCAAGTTCTTTTCAACATTGGTAGTTTACTTGGGGATTGTGTTACAGCATTGTTTTGTGCTGGTTACCCAAATTAGGGGAAAATTTAGAACTGGTACAGAATCGAATTAGTTCCGTCCTGAAAGTGAAATTGTCCATGTTGTGTCACCTGAATGTCTTATGCCAGAAAGCGCATGTCTATATTAGTGTACTAAGGTTTCAGATGCTCTGTCTGTCATATGGAGATTCAAAGTGTTTTGAGCACTGATAGTGCTGCAGATGATCAATAACACCTGAGGGACATTGTGGAAAGTGTTTGGTGTATCACTCCTTGGTAGCCTGATCATTTTACGTAGTCGTTCAAGTTCCTATTCCAAATACGTGTAGTTTGCGACAAAAGAGTAGCGCTTTTCTTTTTGAAATTTCTGAGAATGTGTCTGGAGCATACCCTAAGTTTTAGGTCTATGGGACTGTTGAGATGCAGAGGAGGTACGCTATCAGCGGGTAGTTGGATACCATGGTTTGTGAAGGTGTGGGATACAAGGTGGACGCTGAAACTGTGGCAAAAGCACAGGGCCTACCGGCTTCAGGAAAGATCCCTGCAGAGACAGTTACAGAAGCGAAGGAAGAATTAAAGTGGTTCTTTCCTGGTCACAGCCCCAATGGGCTCATCCTTAGAACGTGCACTGATAGAGGACTGCACAAGCACGTAAAGAGGATGCATATTAGAACATTTGGACCTTTGGCAAGAAGCATGGTATCTTGGAAGCTGGCATCTGCAGCCTATGTTGACCTGAGGAAGGGTGAGTTTGTTCTGCAAACAGCTAAGGACAGATGGCAAGCTCTCCAGAGGCAGCTACTCATGGGGGTGCGCCTTGGTACCTTTGTAAATGAGAAGGGAGCAGCTGCTCTGGAGCAATCTCCTGCCTTAGGGCTTGAGGTGTTTAAGGAATACCAAAGGCTTGACTGCACTTATGCAACTGGGAGCTGAGATCCACACCTTCAAACAGGTCAAAGAAAGCGAGGTGGAATTGAAGTCAAGGGAGACTTGTAAGGTCCAAGAGTTGCCCAGGAGAAGAGGAGGACAATTGAATACTTGTCTGATGAGCTTGCTAAAAATCTGACTGAAAACAGGAAGCTCCAGCAAAATGAAATGGAGCAACACTTTCCTCAAAAATGTGGTTAAGAAGAAGAAGAAAAGATAGAAGTCCGCTGCTCTGAGAGAGACACAGGATCAAGAGATTGACGAAGCTCAACAGGCAATTATGGGCTCACCAAACTAGAAAGAAAAGGTGACTACTAGTTTTGAACAGATTTGAAAGAGTCTTTGGATTGTGTTCACTCATGACTCATCCCACTCCTTTTGTGCAAGTAATGACACAGGACGTTCAAGAGTGGTGGGAGAGCAAGATGAGCATTTTAGATGAGTACAATGTGGAGAAATCCGCATTTTAGTGCTAGTGTTTCTCATGATTGGCTACTTGAAAATAATTGCTTGAAGAAGACAATACTCCAGACAGTGTCACTACTACCCATCTATAGACTGTCCGCAGACTACTGATCTTCTTCCTATCTGTGAAGCATCACACTGATACAGTACAATTTTTTCACTTTGGCAATCGCTCCATGTGTCTCAAAATTACCCTTCTCTAGTACAGACCTATGAGCACCTGATGGGCTCCAGATCTGTAGCTTGTCTCCTTTGATTAAGGCCTACTGTGGCCATTCTACTCATTTAGGAATTTGTGGTGTCCATCAAAATCTGATTTGTCATGTGCTACAGGGCCATCTGTTCAGAAGAGTATGGACCAGAGTCCCTCGGGAATAGAGACTGCCAGAAGTTTACAATTGCCCCATTGTCTTCTGGCAAAAGATTTGCTGGGATTGTGAAAGAAACAGTATCTGGTTGAACTTCCAGGTAATGAAACAGCTGACATACCACCAAAATACAACCAAGATTGACCTGGAGTACAATTTGGAGGAAATTGCTACGTTTTTAAAAAACTCAAGCATCAAAGTTTAACATCTAACAAGGGGGTCTGGCACAATTGACCCGAGTGGCCTCTTACCCCTTACATACTGTACTTACTGCCTCCCCATTGCAGCCTCATAAGTGAAGATCCTTAGTCACCCCCGCAAAAGAAACAGCTGTTTGATGATACACTCTACACCTCCTGATTACCCCTACTCAGAGCGACAAGGAAAAAACTTTGGCTGGCCTCCATAACTGCATTTGAGTTTGGCATATCCCACTTCCATCACTATAGGAATGTCAGCTCCTGTGCCTTGTATTGTGCGAGACTAGCAGATTTTGGCTTTCGAGAAGTCCATTTCCGGATGCTGGCAGCCACCCACAGATGAAGTATAAACATGAGAAATTCAAATGAGAAATACAAGCAATAAACCATCTATCCTGCATTAATTTACTTCATTTGAATTCGTGGATACAGGAGATTCTCTCAACAGACTCACTATCACAACACATCATATAATTAAATAATCCCTATCATCCACTTCTTGGTAGAGGGGAGTTGCACACCTGAGACATGAATTTCTTCAGTATATCCTCCTTCTGCTGTTCATCACTGGTTGGCAGGCCCATGGCTTTCTGCCTCTGATCATACTGCACACATCGATGATATGGTGAGGTTAAAATGTACTCAGTAGCCTAGGCTCTCCGTGACTGACTGGAGACTGGACACTGAACACGAAAGCCGGGACGCATAGTAAAAAGGAACACATGGGATTTTGAGAAAGGGGTTGCTACTGCTATCACTGAAGTCTTACTCTTGTAGTCAAATCTACTATTGTAAATAGGGTGAACTTTGGCCCTCCAAACTTTGTCCAAAAAGCTCAACACTGTTATATACATTTCACATGAAGATTCACCAAGAATTGGGATACAAGAGGGTCACAACCCCTAGTCGATCAAAACACTTTTGCTGCTCATGAACTGGACACCATTGAGTGAATTCGGATCATTGTTTGAGGTAACCACCATCCAACATTTAACTAAACCAGCAAAAGGTGAGAATCTTGAATCCAACCATCTGTGGCAAAGGAGTCATACTAGTATCAGTCAAACAAGAAAGTGCATGTGCACTGATTACAGATTGCTATTGCTTTAAAAACTGTCAATTCTGATTTGCCACAAAGCTTCCATTGTAACAATGTCAAGCAGAAGGAGACCACATACCATCATCTTCTCGACGGTCTGGCGGGTCTCAGGGTCAAGATCACCCAGTTTGCTGTTTTCTGGCTCCACTTTCTGGGTGTTAATCTCAGGCTCTCCCTTCACAACAGCCCTCCACCACTCCATCTGGTTGTGCTTCGTCAGCAGAATTGACAGTGTCTTTCCATCCTCTGTACTCCACAGTCAAATCAGCTCAACATTACAGAAATGAAAGATCAAACATGCTTCCCCACACTTCTCAGTATAATCCCTGCATGTCTGGATGCTTAGAAAAGGGCCGGACGTGGGATACGGAATAGGAGACCAGAAGGCTCATTCCAGGGCATCTGAAGTGAATTGTTTCTGAGTAGCTGATTTCATCCATGAAGTTCTTGTACATAGCATTATATTGATGCAAACCCAAACTTCACACCAATAGAGGCCAAAGTCCTCATAGTGAATGAAGCTGGACGATTTCTCTGTGATGGTAGCATTTGTAAAAACCATCTGAGATACAACAAGGATGGAAATTACCTAGACTCCAGAAACAGTCATCCGCCTTCACTGGATTGTAAAGCTCCCCCTACATCAAAGATAAATTTGGAAATTGTAAGCGCCACTGGCATTGCACTCAGCACTCACAGCCCCAGTATGACACATTCAGCTCTGTCGAAACTAAAGAGAGGCAAGAGCTCACCTCTAAAACAGGAGGCTGACCCTTGAGACCTGCCTTGAGATGCTTCTTCTTGATCTCACACAGGATTGCCCTAGACTTCGTGCCCTCCGGCACAGGAAGGAGCACTGTCACTTCCGAAAGAGATTGTGTCCACGAATACTTTTCGTAGTCCGCCCCATTTCCAGCGTTCGGCTCTAGATGATCCAAAACAACCACGTTCATCAATGCACCGTCCACTCCTTCACTGTTACGACAATTACAACAAGGCAAAAGAAATTACTAAGAGAAATTACGGATGACTAAGAGGTGGAAACGGGAACGTACTCAAGCCCTTTCCTTGTGTCTCCTCATCATCCTCATTTGGCTCCTCCACCATACTATCTGCTGCCGACTTCTTCTCCAAAGAATTTACTGCTGTCGAGTCGTCCACTTTACTTGGTGTCCTAGACATTTCCTCTTTCTCAATTGCGCGGGGCTCCTCGACACGGGCAGTACCTTCTTGCTTTGCTGGGGCCGCTTGCGGAGGTGTTGAAACCTTTTTAACGGCAGGATGCGGTACCGGGCTTTCATCGATTTTAGCGACTTTTCCGGGAGCTCCAGAAGTATCGTCCTCAGAGTAATCCCGCCTCCGCTTGGCAGCAGTAATAATATTCAACACCCGGCTTTCGACCCCGTCCTGCTTGGCCAGATCGGTCTCCCTCAGCAGAAACTCAACCACAGTCGTAAGAAGTTCCAGGGGATTCTGCCTGTGCTCTTTCAGAAGGTAACCCAACACCTCATCATGTGGTCTTTCACTGCCGGTGGCATCCGCTGGCCGCGACGAGTGTGGATCCGGCGGATCCTTACTCTCCTGAGCCAATGCCCCATCCGCTTGCACCTTCGCACTCTGTTGTGCCTCGCTCTCGTCCTCGTACTCTGATATCACAGCCATGGCTCTCCGCGCAGTGCGATCCGCAGAAACACGTCCGAAGGAAACGAGAAGCTGAAAGGAGAGAGACGACCTAGACACTAAAATACCGGTGTTCTTCCGGTTCCCAATAGCGGCTATGACCGGCACAAGCTTCCAAAGGCGCTCTAGCGCAGCAGCTGGGCACGGGCAACAGCCGGTAGCAGTGAGAGGACTTTCCCGCGTTGATTGGAACGTTCGCGACTCTCGTCGCTAAACCTAACCCTAGCGGCCACTTCACGTTCCAAAAAGTAACCGTTTAATGCGTTACTAAACCACACCGCGGTTTGCTAACCTCTGACCTGAGTTTAGAGGGGGTTGGTTCTGCTACCATTTGTTTCCAACATAGGGGTAATATTCTTAGACCTTAAAAGTTCAATCAAATTGAAGTGCTTATAGTACCCAGCCATGGCCCTGTTGAGGATTTGAACCTAGCATACTACAGTCCTACCCATGGACTAGCTTATACAAACAATGTCCGCGCTCAATTCTTCTTGCTTACGAAAGGGCGGCAAAAGGGTCTTTGTAAAATCGACGGAAATTCCTCATTGTGGAGAGAGCATACTCCAACAAGAATGCTCCATGACCGGAAGATAATAGAAATAATGTAAGAACTTAATGCACACGTGTAACCTTTGACAGGATGGTACGCCGGTTTCCGACATATCAAATCTTCCTCACCCTATCTTGACAGTGTGTGAAGTTAAATAAACACAGTGTGAAACTATTTAGAATAAAGCTAGTTATTTGTATTTAACACTTGGATTTAGTTCAAGTGTTAAGTCAGGTGTCAAGTTTAGTTTGACACCTGAACCGTCTTATCTTCACGAGAGCGTCAGTCGTGCGGCTCATCTCTCTCGAGTTGAGCCTGCACGACCGAGCTCCTTCACGCTTTAGAATCTGAGTGTGTTTATGTAGGGAGATTAGGTTGTTGTGGGGTGGAGTCCCCATAGCTTGGGGTGCCCCTGGCTTCACTTCTATTTTAGAGAGTGATGAGTGGTGGTGTTGGTTTTCATGTTTCTTGTGTCAACACTGTGTTCTTAGTTTTCTATCACTCGAGAGAGATGAGCTATCTAGTTTTCTAGTGCTAAGCTAGATATGATGTCTTTTTTTAAGCACTATTATAATATAACTTGGTAATCTATGCGTCTGCCAGAGGGAAGCGGAGGCATAACACGCTGTGGAAATTGATGCAGAGCGCAACTTAAGTTACACAAGATGCAGATGCAAGATCAAGCTGATCGAGGTTTTGTGTGTAGAGGTGGGCTGGACCTGCTATTTGGGTCTAAGAAGAAATACGAGGTTGATGTGAGCCCCACCAATGGCCACGCCAAGTTGACGGTTGGAATGCTGCTGGTTTGGATTCGTGACAATCTGCTCAAGGAGAGGCCAGATGTGCTAGTATTGATCAACGACTGTGACTGGGAGCTTACGGCAGTAATTAGCCAAACCAGCAAGTCGATGGGCTGCAGCCTACTGCACTGTGTGTACAATGCTCTGTTGGGAGTTTGAGCACCGAGGCCCACATTCAAGTTTCCCACATCTGCACAAGGGCTGAATACTATGGGCCAGATCCCTCATATGGAGGCCACATGTGGTTATGATTACATTTTCCATTGGTAGTGGTCAGCCGAATTTGCAACAAAATATTCTTGGGGCATGGGGCAGTCCCTGTACAAATACATAGAGGCATTCCAGACAGAGAGAGAAGAGACAAAGGTACCCTTCAGTTTAGTGAAGAATCCACTTTGCCAGGCTTGAATTAGGGCTGCTGCTCCTCAGCTCTCTATTGATTGATGGCCAGTGTGGAGTGTAGTAGCCTGATAGAAAACAATGCGATGCCCTGCTTCCTTGATTCGGGCGGTGGGGTAACACTTCTTTGACTAGAGTATGTAGGTATCACGGTGTGCCGCTCCTGTGTATGGGAGACCAGCATCTATGCTAGTTGCACAGCGGCTTCATTCACGGTGAAGTTCTTGATTATGGCTCCCATAACCGAACCTACCACATTGCCTGATACATCAGTGACTTATTATTGAGGATTGACAGACCGCCTCGGAAAGACCCGAAGATCTCTGGACAACATGTTGAAGGAATTATCAGAGTTTCATGGGGTTCACGTTGTCGTCTTCCCTTTCCCGATGCAAGGCCACATTGCCCCAGCCATTCAATTTTCGAAGTGCTTGGTGTGGCGATCTGTCAAATACTTTTCGGGAGACTGGAACACAAGCAGACAAAGGCTTCCTGATGTATCATTCAGAGCGTGTTCTGGAAGCTGCTGGAGTGCGCGTGAATAGGGTTTATGAATTGGAATCTGGAGCTATTGAAGGCTTACGGAACAGACTTTGTAGCAAGGCAAAGTTGACCCAGGTACCAAGTGTCCTGACAATTGGCCCGTTGATGTCATCCATCGACATCGGAATTCGCAAAAACATCAAAAAAGGGGATGAGTGCTTAGAATGGTTAAACAGCCATCCTCCGTCATCTGTTCTTTATATTGCCTTTGGAACCGTAGCACTACTCACTGCCACACAGATTGATCAGCTAGCTCTCGGACTCGAAGCCAGTGGACAGCAGTTCCTTTGGGTTTTGAGAGCCCCTGCTAGTAAGCAAGGATCAGAGGCAGATCTGCCACAAAGCCAGGCACCTTGCAGAGTGGTCGAGGCACTCGTACTTCCGTGCACTGCAGCAGGGTTTCCACATAGTCGACGGGCTTGAAGAAAGGTTCCAACTGGGGATCACTCAATTTGGACACTGCTAAGCTAGTGTGTAGGGCTAACTTTGCAGGAACTTGCTTGCCAGCTTTACTTCAATGAAACTTGTGAGGGTGCCAAGGTGAGGTGTTGCTAAGGGGAAATGAGCTCCACGACCTCCATCGTCACCACGGTTTGTGGTAGAAGACGGTTGGGATTCCAAAGCATGGTGAGCTGTTGAACTCAAATGAAATGGAGGGGAACAGCAGGCACGTGGCCAGGGAACCTAGGAAACCATATAGAACTTAGGGAACCGGGAACCAGTTACCAGATATTTTGGGTGTAACTTTAAATTTTTAAATTTGAAAACCTTTATTAAAAAAAAAAAACCCCCTTTTGATCTAATTTAAATGATTTAGAGCCTAATTGGTCATATCTTTGTCAAATGGACTCCGTTTGACTCAGTTTAGGGGGTATAGCTGCTGAAAGGGAAAATCTACCTATCTAGACCTGGTTTTAGTTTTTTGGACTCTGCTAAAAATCTATGGAATTTTTTGAGTGTGAGTGTGCCATGAAAGATCCACAATTCTTTTTCTAGAATTTTGTGTGGTCTACATGAGAGATAAATCTGGGGATGTACTCCTTGTATGGCTGGGGGAAATAAGGACGTAATTGAAGGGCAGGTCTCTTCTCTTAGCCTGTGCACCCAAGGGGACAAGATTTATGTTTCTCAAGGAACTCAGACTGATTTGAGTGAAGAACAGTTGGACGAGTTGATTGCATACTTGGAGTCGGGCATTAGCAGTAGACAACAAACTGTTGTAGTTGGCGTTGAGGGCCTCAATATTGCTTTGGACAGTCAGAACTCTGTTGGAGCCAGCAGTTCTGCAGCTGTAGGTGAAATACCAAAATGGGTGAAAGCTAGGCTTGGAACACAGCCAAAGACAGCCCCGGGGACCAAGGTGTTCAGCCACAAGGCCGTGGTATACTGGAGCAGAGGAGCAGGAGCTACACAAGTTTGTGCAATCAGACATGGTTGCAGCCGGACACGCTCTATACGAGGCAACCACGAGAGGGGGGTTATTAGCAATGAAAAGTTTATGCTGCTTGAAGGAGATGCAGTCATTCGCAATGAGGACACCCACAACCGTCTCAAAGCTTTCGAGTTGAGAGACTGTCAGACCCTACCTTTATTTTCTTTAGTGTTCAGTGAGCGGGAGATAGGGGAGTATTGTTTTGTCTCTACCTGGCAGAAAGAGGAGGAGGGTCTTGCTTGGTCGGGCTTCTATTCTTCCCCTCCCTCTCTTTACTATTTTCATTATTTTGTACTTGTAGTTGCCAAAGCCTCTCTTGGTGGAGGCCAGTCAGTCCGGGGTTTTGGGCTGGGATATTCTGTAGTATCAGCATTGCAGATAGATTTTGGTGTGGGGGTGTTGATGTTTTGATTTCTTGTGTTTGGATCCCCCCCAACACCTGCATGCTTGATTGTGCGTCATGTTGGTTTTGTGTGGGCGCTTGCTTTCATAGGGATTAGGCCGGATTTGATCACCGGTCAATCCTAGAGTATGCTGTCGGTGGTGAGGCTGGAGTGATGACCAGCAAGACCACCAGTGTTTCTTCTATGGTGAGACTGGGTTGATGACCAGCCAACCATAAGAGTTCTTGCGGTGGATGCAGGTGCAGGTGCCCTGAGCCACTGGGATATGACCCTTAAACTGCAACAGGTGCCCACCCGTGTCACTATTGAAATTAGTACTAGAGCCTTATAGTGTCACGTGGGGGAGATGCACATTGTGAGTGTCATCACGGAGTTATCCAAAGGTTTTGAGGGGAGTACGGCTACAAGCAGTAACAGTGAGAGTGGGTTCACAAGACAAGGTATTCGGTTCAGACCACCTTCACCTCCACCCTCAACTAGTGCAGAGTCAGACACAGACTCGGAGGCTTTATCAACAGGTGTGCAATTTCATTTGCCATTGTTGTGGGACGACATGGAGGAGATGTATGGAGCTATCAAGGGGCCTCGTAGGTATTCTGGAGCTGTGGGCACAATTGAGCTGGATGACTTTATCCAGGAGTTCGACAGTTGGTGTGATTTGCAGCAGATGCGCAATCCACAGCTGTTCACCCCATTCATGGCGTGGAAGGGACTGTTCCAGCATTTGAAAGGCCCGCCTATGGACGATTACCACGAGTTCAGGCGAGAACATGAAGCAGAGATTGAGGAGTGGAGGATGTATTGGTCACCTGACTACGTCTCCATTACTCGAGGCACGACGCGACCAGTAGCTGCATCAGCACCAATATCTCTCACTGCCAGCACTAGCAGTGGAACAAGTAGTGTCGGTACTTCTACATGTGGTACCAGTTCAAAAGGTGCTACTACTCCTCCTGCCACGACTACAACACATGTGCCTAGATTCAACCCGGTGGTGGAGTTCTTCCAGGAGTTGCGGAGGACTACCAAGGTGTACGGACAGAGAAGCTGCGAAGTTTGCAAGACTTCCAGCGCAAACCCAGTGAGCCTGCGAGAGGCGTACACTCGTATGAGGCGCTTGATAAGTGTGACCCAAGGGGTTACTGAAGCTCAGGAAATCCAGTTCTGGTATGGAATTTTGGACAAGGAGCTCAGGAGAAGGGTGCGGGATACAACCCTGTTACAAGCAGCCCAACCCACATTAGCAGATGTGTTTCTGCTGGCTGAGCGGATTGAGCTCAACATGGTGGAGGAGCGAGTTGTTACCATTGGATTTGGCAAAGACATGTCTGCACGAGGCGCAGCTGCCAGCCCACAGGCACAACGGACTGCCCAACAGCGTGATCAGGGGGGCAAGGTTTCCCAACCCAAATTTCATGGAGCTTACAGGGGACCTCAGGTGCAGAGGCCAGTAGCATCTTTTGCAAGCCAACAACAACCAGGGGTGATATGTTGGACATGTGGAGGACCCCATGTCAAGAGAGATTGCCCAGAGAGTGACAAAAGGCCGACACAAGCACAGTCTGCACAGTTGCAGTGTGGGCATTGTGGCAAGTATGGGCATGGAGATGCCCAGTGTTATGACTTGCATCCTGAGTTGCGCCCAGACCAGTTCCAAGGGAACAATGGTGGCCGGGTGCGAGGTGGACCAGCCCAGAGAGGACGAGGTGGCCGGGCACGAGGTGCAGGCCAAGGGCAAGCTCAACATGGCCAAGTACGCGGAGGTTAGGGTGTTGACCAAGGCATGGCCAACCGGCTTCAGCAGCTAGAGCAAAGGCTCGCTGCCATGGCTACAGCTCAGGTGGTACCGGCTCCCAGGCCCTTTTTCAAGGCTGCCAGGCTTGCAAACACACAGACGTGATGTGGTCGGGCTTCACCCCTTCCACCATCATTTGCTCATAGGTCTCCAAAGCCTCCATCCCGCGCCCGTGCTGTGCATACCCTGCAAGCATCGTGTTCCACGACAACACATTTCATTCAGCCATATTGGTGAACACTAGGCTTCGCATTCTCGATGCTCCCACATTTGGCATACATGTCCACGGGGCATTGTTCAGAACCCCAAATCTCATTCAGCCATATTGTTGAACACTCCCTCCGCATCCTCAATGCTCCCACATTTGGCATACATGTCCATGAGGGTATTGCTCAAAATCACATCTAGTACAATTCCAGCTTTGGGGATGCAACCATGCACCTCTTTGCCCTTTTCCAGGGCTGCCAGGCTTGCCACACACACTGCAAACGCACACAAACCTAATGTGGTCGGGCTTCACCCCTCCCCAATCATTTGCTCATAGGTCTCCAAAGCCTCCATCCCGTGCCCCTGCTGTGCCTACCCTGCAAGCATCGCATTCCACGACACCACATCTCGTTCAGTCAGAGTGTGGAAAACTCCCTCCACATTTGGCAAACATGTCCACCAGGGCAGTGTTCAGGATGACATCTGGGACAATTCCAGCTTTGACGATGTCATCGTGGACCTCTTTCCCCTTTCCCAGAGCTCCCAGGCTTGCACACGTATTGCAAACACAAACAAATGTGATGTGGTTGGGCTTCACGTGCCAGTGCCTGGGAATCCTAGAGAGGGGCTCTGCAAACCAAAAGCTCAGCTTGGGTGAAGTGTAAGTTGAGTGAAGAGGCTGAAAATGATGTGGGTGAAGAGAGGACAATATCAAGCCATGGGGATGGAAGGGCATCCAGCAGCCTTTTAGAAGACAAAAAATATAGGGACTAGGCTGGCTTCGAAGACCAATACATTCGTAGCATCATAACTCCAATTTAGTACATGACATGAAGGGGTTCCCCTTTCACAACCCACAGAACTGAACCCACAACCTGCGGCAATAGGAACAGGTCCTCCACCAATCAATGTAAATTGTTGTGTACAGTTTTACCAATTGCATAGGTAGTTTCTGTCCTTGGACAAGCCGGTGAGCCAATGTTGTGCCCTCAGGGAGCTCAACAAGAAAAAAGTTCTCTCCACCACCAATCAACTCTTTCACCACTTGTAAGTTGTCACCCTTCCGAGTTCACGTCCCCTGCAGGCAGCCACAACCATATCAAACCTCCCTGTGCAAATCTGGGATTTCAATCTACATAGATGGTCTGCTCTTATACTGCAGAGTCTGGTATTCCCACCTAATTTCCCTCATCAATCTGAGATGCCTTGCAGGGCCTTTCACAGGCCTAACTGAGGGAAAGCGAGGTACACTGACCACTCCCTGTTAATTGCTCTCAAGTGCACAAGTTCACATAGATGTTTGAAAAGCACCCGGACATGAGACATCAGCTATCATAAACCAATGAATCACTTAGGACTCATAGCATACCGGCCGTCCCCAAGGCAATTGTGGGCTATAACTGACAAGGTTATGGAAGTCAACCCAAAAATTCCAGAGCCGACAACAACCTCTAAACAATGACCTATATGAACACTTGCAGTGGCTCACTGCAGAGGTCATAAACATCTTACCAAGGTGGATGACTTGAAATTCAAACCCCACTTGTTTGGCAGCCGCTACAAACGCGGTCTCTGCACTTGATGCCTTCGCCAGTGGGATTGGGACTACCTGCATGCCATTTACCAGTAGTACAATACACTTTGAAGGTGGCATAATCAAGGATAATTTACTTTATGCATCCCTAAGATTCGCATATCAGGAGCAAGAGAGTCTCATAGAGTCTGTTGCCCTACTGCCTTCTCACACATCATGTTTTCCTGCCCAACGAGCTCACTTCGAGAATTCAATATGCATCTCAGAACCAAGTTTGATGAGAGGGCAAAACAGGCTGAAATAGGTCGAAGAAGGCTCATATGTCTCCAAAGCATTCCTACCACATCCATGCTTGGTGAATCCTGCCATCATTATATTCAACGTGATCAAACCTCTTTCAGGCATTCTGCTTGGTGTGCATCCACGATGCTCCTGCACTTCACATATATGTTGACAAGGGTGTTGTGTAGAAAAACATTTGGCTTCAATCCCCATTGGATAATGTGAGGGTGCACCTGCTTCCCATATTCCAGGCCTTTCATCTTGATGCACTTCTGCAAGAGACAGACATAAGTATCTGAATATGCTGAAATGCTACAATTCCAGCTTTGCCGATGCAACCATGGACCTCTTTGCCCTTTTCCAGGGCTGCCAGGCTTGCACACACACTGCAAACGCACACGTCGGGCTTCACCCCTTCCCCCATCATTTGCTCATAGCTCTCCAAAGCTTCCATCCGGGTTTCCCTGCAAGCATCGCGTTCCACGACACCACATCTCGTTCAGCCTGCATACTGTCGAGCACTCCCTTAGGATACTCTATGCACGCACATTTGACATCGGTTTGACATACATTTCCACCGGGGCAGCTTGCAAGGTGAACGATGGCGGCAAACGCAGAGCTCAAGAACTTCAAACCGGCAATCGGGCAGGCTTTGGAAAAACTTGGCGCTTTGGGGTTTTTCGGGCGGGCAATCCGGGCAGTATCCAATACATTTGACAACGATGACGTGGCTACGAAACGTGGCGACGATGACGTGGCACTATGGCACCCTATACCTGCTCTACGCTAAACTAGCTTCCGACCTTCAGTCGTCACTAAAATAAATTACTTTAAAAAAATAAAAGGAAGAGGAGGCCCTAAAATATATATTTACAGGGGGTGGAAAAAATAACCACCCAACTTGTGAGGCCGTGAAGGGTTACAATGGGGAAACTACCCCGAGACCCAGAAACGTAGCAAAGAAGTGATTGAGGAACATGAAATAAAATATTAAGGTCTGAGAAATATGACCAGGTAGAAACGATTAAGACATGGTAGAAACAGAGAGAAGGGGGAACTAAGAAACAGAGAAAGCTCTTCAGCTACATGAACTGAATGGATCGAGAGATAATGCAAGCATCCCGTCTTTGTAATCATATCAAGTTATCCAACATTTTGTTGAAGCCCACATCTATCGATGTGAGTAATTTATTGCGTCATATCATTGTGGGATCCACTTAAGCCAAGAATGTCATCATGTCAAGATATCCAACATTTGTTGAACCCCACATTTGTTGATGTTAATAATTTATTGCGTCACAGGAAAACTCAAGACGCGATCAATTACTCACATCAAGAGATGTGGTCTTCAATAAGATGTTGGATATTTTGACATGATAATTACAAGAGATGGAATGCTTGCCTGAAGTGAATCCCACAACGCACTACCTGGACAATTAACAATTTATGGTATCGTTGGAAAGAATATACTAGGGCATAGCTTCAGCCTTCATGATCGAGAGCTTGATCAATCAGGTTATCTATTTATTGGAAATCGTATTATTACAAGAAAACCACAACCTGAAAATTCATGGTAAGAACTATAATATATGAAATCATGTGAGAATTGCAATTTGTTGTTAAAATGCTTTTTATATAAATTTTCAGATAATTTTAAAAAACAAATTCCCTTGTACTTCTTTACTTTGTAGCCTGTTTAAACTACAATCTCCATTGCATTCTTCTTTATACGATAAATGTATTTTCTTTTGTTAAGTGCACTGATTGATGATAATCCAAAGTTTAATAATAACACATTAATCCTTATGCTTAATGTTTGTGCAGCACGAGAGATTTTCTCATAGCACAACTTTCACGCATCCGATATGGAGAGTATTCCATAGATTTACTCGACAGGCATCGACTTCTTTTATTTGATAATGGCACACCATTTACACATCTTTTTAAAGATATCTATGATAGGTTGCTTTCTTTGGTAAGTATCTTGGTAAGTATCTTCTCAAAAATTATAAGACGTAGTGGTTAGGGCCACACATAAGAGTAACTTGATCTGAATGGTTTTGATTCACATATTTGTATCTTTAGTGAGGTTACAATATGCATAGTAATAATAATGAGATAATAGTATTTAAAAAATTAATAATTTTCAATAATTGTTTGGAAACAGGTGCGAGAAGACATTTTAGGAAAATCAAGATCAGTAATTGAAATATGTGACAGAGCAGAAAAAAGGTGTTTGTTGGGAATGCGGTTACAAGGTGGTTTCCCCGTCATAAGCCAATGGTTATTTTTTCCACTTTTTCTAATTATGCATTTCAGGGCTCTATCCGTCCCTTTACACCAACAAAATAAGTAAATTTTATTAAGAAGAAAATGATCTCTGAACTTCGAGTGGTTGCATAGTGCAGTCTCCTCCTGGTCGAAAGCTCAACTTTGGCTACTACATTGTGGTTTTCTTATTTACATGTGCTACAAATATATACTATATAAGCAAATAAATTACCTTGCATAATATGTTGATCTGTATTTATTTACATGCACTTCTACATGAGTACATATTAAGTGCATATAGTATGTACTCACTTCCATCATATTAGTAGGCTTGGCCACTTTTACGATGAATGTTTTGGAATTTGAATTTTCTTGAATTACTATTTCAGTTCGGTGATATATTAAATAAAGGAAACAATTATTGTAATGCTAGATATCATTGTGCCTTTGTTTTGTTAAGGCGAACAGGGTTGTCAGAAAACCATCGCTATTTTGGAGGTTGCTGATTTCTTCCTAAGTGTAATATTATTTCACTTGTATTTGTCCAAATTAGGAAGTTGACGCATATTATGTGCTTTTCAGTGCTTTCTGTTATTGAAACAAGAATGTTGACCTATTGTCGACCCCAATGGGCTTATTTACTACATTTAGTTTGGAGGGCGACAGCCAAATGAAGTGGTTGACCAAACCTCGACAGGCACACATAAGTTAATGGATTCTGCTTGCCCATTGCAACTATTCTACAGGATTGAAAATCAGAACTTTTGTTCACCTTCCAGGTGGCTGATTGACCTCTACACACGGTTACGGTCTATCCAATGGGCGGCATTAGGCCATGGATTATGTATAGGGGAAGGGCAGCTGATGAGGCTCTTCCACCATTTAAGAATGCGTGAACGAGGGTGGTATCCCCAGTAGGGCCAAGTTAGTTGCGCCCCTTCACCGGCGAAAAAAATCCAACCTGCCCCTTCATGCATGCCCCCCCAAAATCGTCATCTTGTGAATTTCATGAGGCCCTAGGTGTCTTATGTTGGCGTAAGGTGCGTCCTCTTGTCAGCATGAAACTTCTCGTCTGAGAAGGTAAGGATTTTAACAAGCCTCAAACGGCAATGGACTCTCTAAACATAAGAGGAAATGTAAGAGCAGGGAGCATGACTCGGCATATCACACGGCCAAATCGGTGCCTTGACACAGTGTAAGGTCCTTTGACCACATTTTCTCCGTTGACATGAACATAATTCGTAGTTTTTCTCTACAAGAGAGCCAACAAAATGGAATTTCTAGGTGTTGGGAGGTAGCTGGCCGATGTTTTTTCTCTACCAAAAACTCGCCAGATTTTGACCTAGAAAATGGGTCAGCTGCTTGTGCAAAGGAATTATGGGGGATAAAATCCAAAAATTTCACCAAAAGGCGCCAGTAGTTCAGGATTGGGAGCCTGATTTGCCAATGTGGACCACGGTTAGAATGTGCCAGTTAACATGACATGTTACTTAGCCACTTTTCTAACCCTGCCACCTCGTTATTCTCACCACATGGGCACTAGGTTGAACTCGCATTTGGCCCTACTTGCGATTTTGGAAAAATGGAAAAAAAAAAACACTAGCTAGCTGATCCTCACCAAAATGTCGGATCTAAGCTGTTCCATGGTCGAACCCAATGACCCCCATTTTATAGGTGGGCGATGGATCTAAGTAGATGGGGCGTTGAACCCACCAGTGGGCCATCTTCCTTTGGGAAAGTATACTACAATCAACCTTTTATTATTAAATTATTGCAATATTTTACTATAAATTGAGTTGGCTATAATGAATGACCTATGAAGCAACCTTTAGCCCTAGTGTTGCCAACTGGCCATTGCAATCCATAAATACATTTCTTTTTCAACATTTTGTACAAAGATTTAAAACCAAAGAAAAAGGCACAGACACTATCTTTTTGTGAGGGACTTAACGTACTAATATAAACAATCTGTTTGGGCTTTCTAGATTTCCTCTAGAAAGCCAATCAACAAGTATCAATATAACGTGTGGATTTGTCCAACATTAGACCCCAATTGTGTTAGAGCTTTAAGCTCAGCCACAAGATTTTGAAAGTTGGTGAACACAGATGCAAAGGCTATGTTTTCTTGATGGTCCTGCAGAGGATATTGGCGTAAAAAAATATAGAGGACTTTTTCAAGTACCTGAATATTAGGAAGGAAGAATGACCCTGCTAGATGAAGCTGAGTTGGAGGCTGAACTAGTGTCCAAACCATGTCAGAAGCACAAAGAATAAAAAAGTTGACTATAAAATTTTCCTGAACATGTTTCAAGTTTGTGATATGGGTGAGGACCTTAAGGATGACCTGAAGGGCGTGCCTACCCTTGGCACAAGACTGAAATTTAAACTCAGGATGGGAATCTAACTTTGAACAATAAACAGATGCAGAAATAAATGGAGAGTGTACATGTCGGACATGCTGGCAGCCTCCATTTTCATAAAGTGGTGGGTAATCTAATCAAAGAGCGACTTAGCCTATTCAACAGTACGATTTTGCTTCCAATATAGGGTATTTGAAACCATATATACAAACAAAGAAAGAACAGTAGAGCAGTCTTGATCCCTTCCATAGGCAAATGACAGCTAAGCTCAACCATAAATACGTACCATAAATAAGTACCATAAATGATAAATCATTTGATGAATTCAATTATAACCTCCTCCAACTCATGAATATGAGACCATCTAACTTAGAACATATCCAAAGATAACCATGTTGGAGTGTTCTTCATAAGAAGAAACCAGCTTACAAGTTCAGACAGTGTGATGTCTTCAACTGTGTAGCCTTCACTTTGCAGGCTGCTTTCTAGTGTTTGCACATGATGCAGCCAACCAACACATATTCATGGATTTGATGAGCATGTAAACTTCACATCATGGAACTTTGTGATCTGATCTTCCCCTTCCTTTATCTCTCCATGTGGCATTGTGGCCCTCTTTCCAATAGGTATGTCTGGTTGTGTCCTCGTGTAGCCAACAAGTTGTATGATCTTTGAAAAGCCTAGAAGTAATGAAAACTGCTCTAGCATAAGTGTAGGAATTCAAAAGGATGTCCAGAGCAGTCCTGATAAACAACTGAGGAAATTTTGATGGCAAACTACCACCTCAAACATGATTTGTAGCCAAGTATCTATTCCGATAGGTGTGGTGGATAGTAGCACCAACTCTAGTCCAAAGCTAATCTGCAGCTATCATTGCCTATGTCGTTTCACAATAGAATATCAGAAGTAACATGTGGATATATATAGTTTCATTGCTGCCCATGATGAGTACATAATAACTTGAGTCTGTAAAGAAAATGGATCACACCTATGACTTCTACTACTTATACGTAAATTGAAATTGTTTGAACCCACGTGTTGGTGCTTTGCAATCCATTAGTTGGATCAATCGCCTTTTGAGCTTGAGATACAAAGTATCTAAGTATTACGTCTTGTAGAAGTCGGTTATAGTATTTGACCTCCTGCATCGACAAATTATGTTCAAATGTTCAACTCCAAACAATCTATTTAAATGAGCCATATTAAAATATTTCAGAGATATAGTATGTACAGAGTCCACATGTCTGTACATACACCAACATAAGAAAAGATCAGCAACATGCTGTACTTGTGCCCGCAACTTATTTTCGTCTAGACACATAGAAACAAGTTGCTCTGTGTAATCGGTACATACACCAAGAAGATGAAATCTTTATGCGCAATGAAACTTACACAGTCTGTCACGCATGCATGAATACTGCATGAACTATTCATCCGGTCCAGGGGATGCTATCCATTACAAATATGGGCAAAATATTCCCACTACACCACTCTCGATCTAATTCGGAACTTAATTGCAAGTGCCGGTGCTAAGCATCAAAAGCCTTTGCATAGTCCTACCATCCTAAGGCAGGGAAAATAAATTGAACTCACATGAAAAACATCGATAATTTGTATATATTCTTTTGGAAAAAGTTGTCATATCTTAAATTGGAGATATATAAAGACAAACAAGAAAAGAGAGAAGAGGGGGAGAGATACTGCTGAGTTGTGTCAGGATGTTATGGGATCAAATAAATGATGCATTTGTTTTTTGCATATATTGATGATCTACTTTTGACATTGAGCTTGAATAGCGGTGTCCGAACTAGCCACTTGAGAACAATTGCTTCTGGTGTTTGAGGGAGTTTTAAAAATCACGGTAAATATATAATACATGTTGACTGTAAACTGGCGGTTGTTTTTTTTAGGAGTTCGCAGAACAGACGCATCATGCTGGTCACTTCCTGTGTTGATGGTTTGGCTCATGGACTAGGTTTTTGGGTACATGTACAAGTAGACTGGTTTTCTCGGATATTATCTCTTGGCCTGAGCACAATCTTTTTTTTGTCCGTGTATTCGATGGGGGGTCGGGAGATATTGACCCAATGCCTGATCCAAATCGTGAGCCATACCTTTGGGCTTGTTTCTCTTTCCTCTTTTGGTATAGAGAGCTCTCTAGTGGATCTCTCGATCTTTGGATCTTGAGGAATGGAAATGGCCTAAAAACGTTTTTTTTTTTAAATACTCGGCCAAGCTGAGATACTCCATGACCTTGCACCTCCTTGTTCCTACCACCAAATGGGTCGCTTACAAATGGATCTGTGTCATGCCATTCTCGGTAAATTGGGAAGCAAAGTGAAAACATATATGGGCATCCCAAAGAGCAGCTAAAATCTCTAATTTTCTATGGAAGATAGGAAACAAGATTCTACTAGTTGGATCCTCCATGGACCCTCAAATTGCTTGTACCATTTGCAATATGGGGCTGCCTGAGTCTCTGGAGCATTGTCTATTAGGTGCCGGTATGCTGCTTGCGTTTGGTCACGAGTCAGAGCCTTCTATCTTGCTTGGAAGCCAGCGGATGCGTCTAGGTGAGGTAATTGCAAGTCCTTGCACACTTACTCTTGGACACTTACTACCAAAAGGAAAGTCCCACCCCATTGCGATAGGCTCATTTGCTCTCACAGTCTTGTTAAGAAAATTTAATCCTAAATTTGTCAAAGCGTGAGTTCTTAGTGCCTTGGAGCATTTTGCTTTTGCCGCCATGACCTATTAGATTCAATGTTGCTATGTTGTACCTAGTTCAACATCAGTTTGAGTTTCACTTCAGCATCGCAAATACATATTTGACGAACTGAAGTAATATCACACAAAGATAGAAGGATGCGAGACCACTTCTAAACTTAAGTGGAATAACAAGCCTATGTTTAGTTGCATGTAGCAATAAAGTAACAGTCAATTTTTGAATAACTTTTGATTATTTTGAATAGTAAACATGTACTAATTTAGTTCATAAAATACTATAACTTTGATAACTTAACTTTTAATAATTTTAATTTAGGTGATGACTAAAAAGATGGTAACTAAAAATAACTAAAAAGATGATTAAAATATAAAAGATAAACTAATACAATTTTATAAATGTAGAACATGTGAATATAGAGCATTGTTTCTGAGATCTACCTTATTCTTGTTAGTGTCATATTTTTGAGATTGTAGGTGGAGAGGGCATGTGAAAACTATGGAAGATATAACAAGTACATCTAGCAAAAGAAAACGGATTCGTAAACCTTACATTACACTTTTGAGCGGTCAATACGATGAAGAATTCGGTACTATCAGGCTAGAATATGAGTTTACGGGAATTGCTGGGTGTTGTAATCCAAGCTGTCGTGCGAAACATTGCATATTAAATGTTTTACCTTGTCCAAAAACATTGAGTGATAGAACCATTTACGAGCTTTTCCAGAAAAAGTCAGAAGGAACTGTGCCTTTGGAACGTATAATATTATGGATTAGAAGCCATAAATTATGCGAGAGATGTGTTTCTCTGTTGAGAAACAGATGTCCAAGTTGTTTGCCCTCTCCATGGCCATCTTCATTTGATTCCTTCAGAGAGTTTTTTAAAGATGTTTATTAATTAGTGATGTACCCGTTATCAGTACAAGTGAATTCCGAAATGTTGTTTTCTACGCTTTGTCTCAAAAATCTCTTCATATAGATGTAGATCACATAGTAGTGAAATCTATAGTTACTGGAGGATGTATTGGTTCAGTTGAGTTAATCAGGAAGCTAGGACTACCAAACAATAAAGAGATCCATGTAGTATACAATATTATTCCTAAAGATGGTAAAGGCGTTTCTCCATACTGGTTACATACAGAGACAAAAGATACGTGGAAGGCTCTTATCTCAAAAGCATATCCGACCACCACGTTATTTATTGTGGTATTTGATGGAAATACTATATGGTGTGAAGATTTGTATGTGAAGGAGTTTGGAGATTTTGGAGAAAATGAGGTACATTTAATGTACTTACGGAATTTGTTGGAAATGACAGATGCTCGTGTTTTACGATCTAAAATGCACTCTTATTTTCTTTTAGCACCTTACAGAGGACGGAGTGGAACAGACACAAGACGGAGGCATGGTGTATCAAAAAGCAATGGATACACATGTTCTACAAATACAGATGGAAACACAGATAGATAGACAAGCGGTCAAGTTACAAGTGCAGAAGAAGTGTCATTTCGTGATTTGGGCGATGCAATTGCAAGTAATATTTGGAGAGGAGTTCAAAAGAAATATCCATTATTTATTTCCAAATTGTTTGAAGCTCAAATACAAACTGCGAAATTTATTAGGATTGGTTTACCCTGGTTCATGTGCACCAATTGCATATGACAAAATCAACTGAGATTCCAACGCATGTGGATACTGCTGATGATGAGTTCTCAATTATTTATTGGGTAAAGCGGGGATCACTCGGAGAGGGAGATTTTTTGGTGAATCAATTGATGGACAAGTTTGAGACAACCGACGCATCTTCTATATTCATTCGATCAAAAAAACTTGCACATAGTACATTAGAGAGTGCGGGTGTTATATGCTCTAGTTTCAAATTAAGGATTGCTTTACTAAACAAAAAGCAAGTGTTGACTAGAACTAGAAATATAGTGAATAGGAAAGTTGCTTTAAAAGACTCCTCAAAAATGAATCATGGTGGTACACATTAGGTGATGAGGATGATAAATGAGATTTCTGATTATATTTTATTTACTTTAAAGTATTTCATACAAATGACAAACTATGTATATGAATGAAGACATCATTCTTATGGGTGAATTACATTTGATTATTATTTTGAATGGTTAGTGCATATGCAAAGCAATATATCTCAATGGAAGATATAAAAAATAAATATATCCAGAAAGGTACTTAATAGTTTAGGACGGTCAATCTTTTGGGTATGTTATGTGTTAGTTCAGTTCATGCCTAGTATGTGAGATGTAGCCAGACTACTCCTTTGATTAGCCCCTGACAATACCTGATATTTGAGGTATAGCCAGGCTGTCATGATAGCGTCGTACTAGGCTGGGGTAGTGATTGGTAACTAGTGAGTGGTGAGGGAGTCTCTCATGGCTGCGCTGGGGTAGTGACTAGTGAGGGAGGCTGTCATGGCCATGCGGGAACAACCGTAGCAGGCCGGATGGTACAGTAACCGTGCAGGGCGAGGCGTAGGCCGCGGACATCCATGCACGTGGGCGCTGCCAATGTTCAATGCACCTGGCCTGTCTCTTCTTCCCTACTCTGCGGCCATCTCAGGTTCCATTCTTGTAAGGCGAAGCAAGTTGTTAGATCCATTCTTTATTGAATTGACAGTCATTCTATTAGTGCCAAATATTTCAGCCAAAATGAAGTAATCTATTTGGTAGCTCCTCTGGAAGTGATTTCAAGGGGATTCAAAAGACCTTCAATGGTTAATTAACTAGGTTTAAGTAGGATAAGGGTAAAATAAATAGAAATGTATGTAAGGGTTTCAGATAAATTGGTAACATACCCATTAACCCAAACAAATCTTAATAATAAAAAATAAAAATAAAAAATTTCAAAATATAACTTGAGCATAATAATCAATGCTTAAAAATTGATATTCAATCCAAAAATTGTAAGAACAAAATATAGGCACATGTGCAAGGTAGCACCTAGTAAACCGCAATAGTACCTCCATTATTTATTACTTTGAGATTTGCTTGAAGTACAGTTCAATGAGCAAGGGAATGCTGCTGTGGGTAGAAAATCATAATGATAGTCAACAAGCTATTGACTTGGATTCCATCACCCAACAAGAAAATCATGACCTGCCCTAAGGATTGGGTAAATACTAATATTTTACCCTTCACCCGGGTTCACTCTAGGCCCCGTCCAAGCCTAGGTCCGGGAAGAATATACAAGATTCCCTTGATAAGGGTCCAAGTAAAAGTAAGGGATCTACCTGTAACAAGGATTATCTGTAAAATAATTGTGGAAAAAGATAAAGATAAAGGTAAAGTTTCTTTAACATCCAGAGAATTTACAGAGCCTACTCCTCAACACACAGGCCATCGAGGAGGTCTGAAGGCACTCGTTGAAGGATTGAACCCAGGATCACCTAGGCACATGGCAGGCACAAACACCCAACCATTGGGCTACCTGCTCAAGTGCCGAAATGTCTTAAAAAGAAAACATAGTTTTTTTTTTTTTTTTTTTTTGGGACGAACCCCTGAGAACTTTATTAAATGATTATTTAAGGGGAAAAAAATTAAAACCCTTTAAATGCCCTCAGGCTGCCATAAGGCATAACACACGGAGGACCATGCAGGATAGGTCCGAGACCATAACCGAGAGAGGACTCTCGAATGAACTGCATTTAGAACCCACAGGGACTCGATGCCTTTTCTAAAACCTAGAAGACCTTGGTAAGATCCGCCAGAAACCATTATCCGTAACGGAGGTAAGACTGGATCTACGATAGTGGACAGAACTGAGAATAGGGAAGCAGAAAGATGGTGAGGGTGCATGGAGGAGGCTGGGAGAGCAGGAGAATAGCAGGGCGAATCTGATTGCTAATTGCCTGCCCTGAAGAGAGCCAAGAGTCTATCTGTGGAAATGAAGTCGAGTTGCTGAACCTGCTCTAATATGCCTCCAATTAATCTCTGTTCTGTCAAATTCTGGGGAGGTTGAAGAGGTAACTCCTACTTCCTTGCCAGCAGGAGAGGATTGAATGTGCCCAAAGACAGGTGAGGCCAACAACTTTGCAAATGAGTCCGTGCTTGCCCCAGGTTGCTCCGAAGGTATGGATGAGAGAGGGTTGTCTTTGTGGCTTCCTTTTGACCGCTGCACATAGCACTGCCCAAGCTTTTTTAGCAGCAACAATGAGATCAAAGAACACCATAGAAAGAATATCTAAAGCTGCTGTGTCTCATTGTCTAGAGCCTAGGCACATTGTCCTTTCCAAAGGCTCCAGAGGACCGAACTACGAAGAGTATCAAATACAGGGCAGTGGGAGGCAATTGTTTTTTGTGTCGGACTGTAGTTGAGAAGGATAGCTACTGGATCGGCAGGCATTTGGTCCCAAGCCCTGTAGAAGGAACGTACCAATGGCCAGATCTTTGACGGGGCCAGGCAGTGTAGCAGACAATGTTCCAAAGAATCTAGCAATTGGTTGTTGCAACATCTGCAGAGCAGAGCCTCAGGGAAGTTTAAATAGTGGCCCACTTTAAGCACCCTATTAGCTACCTGCCATAAGAAGGCACTTAATTTTGCCGGTTTTGACTTGCTTCAGACAACTGACCAAATACCTTTCCACTTCTCTTGATCAAAATTCACATGGCTCCATTTCCGATTCCATTTGGAGTTTAGAGGCCTAGCAGCCAGCATTGCCATGTATCCCTTCTTTGCAGTATATGAAAAGAAGGGCTTTAGCTCCTCCTCAAAAGACCAAGACCATTCCGCCGGGTCCAACTGGAGGGCCGAATTTCCCAGCAGGATAAAAGAGCCAAGCATGAATGGAGGTACCCATGGGTGCCTTGGGGTTGAAGGGTTTACCCGGGTCCGACCATTGACAAATCCGGACAAGGGCAGTACTGGCTGAAGTACGAGCTGGTAAGGATATTGGGCTAGCTGTGATGAGCGAGAGGCATCCAGTTGTGTCATCAGCCTGGAATGAGAACCCTGAAATGGTGGAGACTGTGACATCTGAAATATAGATAATATGGTTGGGAATGGAAGAGTCGGGCATAATCCATTGATGAGGACTAGGGAGTCCAAGGCCGTCTTCAAGAATCTGCTTCCAAGTGTCAGGTATTGACTGAATTATGTGGTTTATGCCCCAACGTAGGCGGAGGGTTCCCAAAGGGATTGCGGAGTACTATACCATAGGTCTTTAATCGAGGAAAAACCTCTTGACTCCCACACCGCCCAACGCTTTGCTGCCCGACGTTCATCCCTATCCGGGTTTGGAAGATTTAGAAAGAGGCATTGTCTTAGAGTTTCTTGAAAGGTGGTAGGCTGCAGTTTTCTGAGAAAGGGCCTGAGGCTGCTCCATGATCTCCAGATGGAGGACCATAGGGGGGAGCCTGTGGATTTGTGACCAAACCCTTGGACAATCCAGCGAGTAGATTGTGACGAGAGGACTGCGGTCGAGGGCGAGGAGGAGCAGATGGATGGGGTGACCATGAATTTCCACCAGCCTCCCTCTGGTCCTTGGTATCTTGGGAGCCACTTTCCTAAAAGCACTTTGATTTGAGTCTCTAGGTCAAGGACACCTAAGCCACCTATCTTTTTGGGAAGGCAAATCTGTTCCCATGAGACCTATGGCTTTTTGTTCTGGGTAGTAGAGGCAGCCCCCCAGATGAAGTTCCTGATCAACCTTTTAACCTCCTTAATTATTTTGTTGTTAGGCCCCCAGGTAGACGCAAAATACCAGATGCCCGCAAGGCTGATTTGATTGGCAACCAGGGCTCTTCCAGCGATGGAAAGATGGCACGAGCCCCAATAAGAAAGCTGGTGCTTGAGTCTTTTCACCGTGGCTTGCATTCTCTGGTCATCTGTCAAGTTGATACCAAATGTGTGACCCAGCAATGTAGTGGGCTCGCCTTCCTTGAGCCAAGTTAATCCCAGGTGGGCGCCCCAGGTCGGATTGCTTCCTATGGTAGACTTGGAGAGGTCACCTAAAATAAGGGCTTTAGTCTTGCTCCAATTCACTTTGAACCCTGAAACACTACAAAAGTTGGACAGGGTATCTACCGCTGCTTCCAGGGATGATTGGTTGGCTTCGAGAAGAAGGAAGGTGTCATCTACGAATATGGAGTCCTTAACCTGACGCCAAATGCCAGTTCTGTGATTCTGCAGCTTAAGCCCTTTGACTTGAGGATTTTCCTCTAGCATGTAGCCCAGAGCATCCGCCATGAAAAGGAAGAGGAAAGGGGCGAGTGGGCATCCTTGTCTTACTGACATTTGGAGCTAGAAGGGCTTGGAAAGGTGACCATTAATTGAGACCCTGCTTTCATCTCTGAAGCTGAAGATCGAATGCCAAGGTCTACTACCTCGTAACCCACATCGCCTCCGCTTCTAACAACCAAGAGCTCCACGGTGCTCCTTGCATAACAACCTGGTTTCTCTCATTCTCAAGCAAAAACCACAAGTGCTACAACTAACTCGTATCTGACACTCACAGATACGAGCTCATCTTTCTCGAGTGATAAAGAGGAAGAATACAAGCACAAGCTCATGCGAGCTCACAAAGCTGAAGCATAAACTCATGCATATATAATCTCATCACTCAAATACAAGTCAAGCCAAGTGCACCCCATGCCATGGGGAATCCACACTACGGCGCCATAGCTAGGCGCGGTGAGGCTCAACTCGAGAAAGATGAGCCTCCCGCGCTTGCCGTGAAGATAACCACTCCAGGGCCTAAATCTGCCTTGACCCCTGGATTGACACTTGGGCCAATCCCAAATGTCAATATGTAAAAGCTAGCTATTTCCTAACTAGTTTCACACTAGTGGTAAAATAACTTGACAGATTCAAAATGGCATGAAATTTCTGAGATATGCATTGGTGCAAAAGTAATGTTAACTCAAAATATTAATTTAGAAATTGAAATTAATTTAGAAATTAATGAAATTTAATTTAGAAATTGGTGCTGCCAACGGTTCAATTGGAACATTTACACAAATTCAAGCAACATCAGATCCCCAAACAATTACATCAATATTAGTGCTCCTACATAATTCTGACAATAGTATAATACATCAAAATGAAATTAAATATACTAAAACATCTTTTCCATTGACATTAGCATATGCCATGACTGGTCACAAATCTCAAGGTGCAACAATATCTTCAAATGTAATGATATCAATAAAAGAAGCATTTTCACCACATTATGCTTTCAAGAGTTACATCTAGATGTCATTTAAAAATAATAAACACTCTAACACCCGATGATTTTGAGCCCATGAAAATCTGAAAAATACGCACATTAGCTGGTAGCTCAGTTGGTAAGTGCACAGTGTGTCGCCCTGGTGGTTCGGACCCGTTGCCCTGCCTGGTGTGTGGATTGTTCGTGACCGGTGACGTTTCCCACCTGTGCCTAATGGCTTATCTGAAAGGGGGTTAAATTTTCCCCCTCCTCAAGGGCCTGAATTGTGAGCATTCGCTCCCAGGTTTCACAATTTTTTTTTTAAAAAAAAACATAATAAATTTTTTTTATGTATTCTCCTCTCACTATCAAAGGGACTGAATAAACCTTTATTATGCACTATCCTCTCACTATCAAGGGGCCTGATTTGTGAGCTGTCACTCCCAGGTGTTTTCCTTTATTAAAAATAAGGAACTAAGATCGACGATTGAAAATTTCGGGGGAGGATGGAGCTCCGCGTTTTGCGGAGTGAGGGAGAGCGCCACAACCACCTTCCTGCGACGCCTTCCAAGCTTCTCGCTCAACTTGCAAACCTAAGTCCTACAGCGCCATCCAATCATTCTCTCATCATCATCGGTACCCTTCAGGCTCTCCCCAGTACCCAGTCATCAAAAGGATCTATCATGATCCATCACCCCTCGCAATGAAACGATTGCAAACCTCACTTCAGCTGCCTACCCGACGAACTTTACCCATTTCATCCTTCAAACAGACAAGATAGCCAGCATTGCAAGGTTCTCCATAATCCCCCTTAATGCTCAGCCGCCTTCACTCTGAAACATCCCCCAAATATCCTCGGCAATCTATCCACATCCAATCACCTTCAGCCTCCTGCCACCAAATTAAGAGCTACGCCAACCCCTGAAGGCAGTCACCATGCAGCCGTCACGATCACTAAATTCTCCCCCGTGTTGCCCAACTCGACGCTATCACTGCTCCTCAGCTGATCAGCTCCGAGGCTTTAACTAATAGCCATCGCTCCTTTCCAAGCTTCCTTATCTAGCTCTGCTACCCGCCCTCATAGCTCTTTCTCCTTACTGCCGCTTCAATTTCCCCATTAGTTCTCGCTCCCTCCCCGCCTTGTCTTTCCGAAGTCCTTCAGTCCACATATCATCTATGGCTCCCCAACTCAACAATTCCTTCAAATCCGCTCTAGCAAGGCCAGGTCGCTCCTCTTACGTTGACCCAAGGAAATTTCACCCCTCTATAGGCATAGGGTACTTCATGGCTCACCAGTCCCAGTCATTGGACCTCATCCCTCCTGGGCTCCCCCAGGCCCACCATCCTCCAATTTCGAGCTGGCGTCACGCAACATCTAAACCAGCGCCACCCTGCGACAGCAACGACGAAGGCTCCAGCCCAAGCGTTTCTCCACAGACGGCCAGAGATGGATTTCTAAATGCTATAGCTACCCTGAGAGACTTGCTTGCCAAAGAGCAGCCCATTGTGGCAGTCGAGCTGAATCAGATCAAATTCAACGTCGAACATTATGAAAACAATGGGATCCTGCTGCACTTCCCGGGCAAGACAGTGAGCAGATCTCATGCTTGAGAATGGGCCTTAAGGCACTTAGGTGGATCTGGAGACCTCTTGCATCATTTCTGCCAGCCCAGAGGTCGTGGCTTCTTCTCAGTTCTCCTGGACTCTAAAGAGGCAGCGGAGAAAGCGTTGGCATTTAATCCTCATCTGCATGGTTTCAACGTCAACATTTTTCGATGGTCTAAAAGCATGGGCATTATAAATGGTAAGATCTGGAGCCCGCGTACTATATCTCTACCTTACATCCCGGATCAATACTTATCTTGCCTACCAACGATGGAAAACTTCTTTGGAACATTTTTGGGGTGTCTCGCAGTTTTTGATCCAAACATGAACACAGCTTCATTGAGAGAAGACCCAGCATGGAGGAAGGCCACTATCGCTTCAAGGCCAAATGACAATGGTTTTCCTAAGGTAGTAGTGATGATGCCAGCGGATAAGATCCTACCAAATTTTATCAGGCTGCCAATGGACGATCAAGGAAATTACTTTTCAGTCAAGGTCTCTGAAGACACAGCTCACACATCATGTTATTACTGTGGATTATCTGGTCACCTCAAAGCGAACTGCCCAAAAGCAAAAAGGAAAAGGATGGGTAAGGATCAGGTTGGCCACAGGCAATCACAGGAAGGAACAGGCCAGTCACCCCTTTATCAATACCCAGCACTGGTTTCAGACTCCCACTCTCAACCAGTGCCACAACCTTTTAAAAATAGTCCTCCACCAGCAACATATGTCCAAGCTAGAACTAGCCAAGATCCAAATTATCAGGCTTGGGACTTTGCTGTCAGGCAAATCTCTAACTCCCCTCCTACCAAGAGAAGGAAAGCGCAACAGGATCCGATGCTAATTGAGGCAAGCACTGCCCCCTGCTTTAGGCTTCCATTCACCAATGGGACATCAACAAAACTTCCAGACGACCAGGCACCAAAGGCAACTCAGGCTCGTCATCTTCTAACATCCTCTTGAAGCAGGCCCCACCACCTGCTCCTTTGCCAATGTCAAGTCTGATCTCTTGGGAAATGGAAATGGCAAAATTACATGGCAAGCATGCCACCATGGGCAACATTCTTCAGGGATTGCCAAGCCAGCAGACCCCTCAGCAGGTCCCTCGGCAGATTATATGCCACTCACCAATAGCGCACAACCCGCTCACGGCAAGCACGTGTGCAAGGCTCTACTCCTTCCCCCTACTGCCCCTCAAAGGCTGTCATCTGGAGAGCATACTCCGAGGCTTTTCCAGGCCTTTGTGATGACCTCACCCCTAACACTCACATTCTGGCTATCATGGATGAAGACTCGCTTCTGGTTTCCACCAGTACAACTCTGCCAGGAGTTTGGGTTCAGGAAGATCACTACCAAGGCCCATATACTCAAAGCAAATCCCTGATCAGATCCAATGACACCTTACAGAATGCCTTCACAGTTCTGCATGCCATCTTCGAAGCTGGAATAGAGGGAAAGAAGGGAGCAAGGAAGAAGCATTGCCTGGCAGGCCTCATCAATCACACCTACGACCCCTTTGGAGAAATTTCAAACTCCAACTCCTCGGAACTGCAAGTCTCGCAATTACAAACCCAGCAAGCGCCGCATTGATCCCAACGTCATAGCGATCCTGCAGTTCAAAACACTCTTCTACCTTCACCAACACCTGCTCTAGCGGCATCCCTCCAGCTCTCTGTGAGTACCCTATCCCCTTCTTGGTCCATTCCTATTTTGTTCTTCCATGTCAATCCCAAACTCAGTAGCAAATGCAAAATCCTATGTCGTCGTCCTATCCTTTCTCTCCCATCCTCTTGGAAAATCCTACCTTCCATAACCTACCCTCCCTCGCAAGCTGACTTTGCTCGAATACTAGGGCCTCGCAACCTACCTCTCCAGTCTCTTGTTTCCATTAAGACATCGCTATTGAATACTGGAAGATTTATACCTTTAAACTGCTCCGGAAGCCCTCTCAATATTTCTCACAGTACCCTGGTCATATTTGTCCACCTCAGTAAACCTATTTACACTGCAACCATCAGCCACTTCTGGTCCCCCTCCTTCGTTCCGTCCGACAAGCGAATTAAATTCCGGTTCTTTGCATCCAGACCATCAAATGAGTCAAGTCCCCTCAGCCTATTGCCAGCCCTAGATGCAGGTTAGTTTATCCTCATGGAATATCCATGGCCTCGGTTCAGATCAGATGGCTCTTAAAAAAATTAAGCTATCAGCCTGGCTGAGACCACTTCTCCCCTCTCTCTCTATTGTCTTTCTTCAGGAACACAAGCTATGCGATAGGAAAATTAGGAACCTTACAAACCAGCTCTGGCCTAGGGATTCAGCCCTGTGGAAACCCTCCTATGAAGGTTCAAGGGGAGGCACAACCATCCTCCTCTCGCCTTCCCTAAAGCAGTTTCTCATTAAAGACGAGGTCTGGGTGGAAGGGAGAGTGTAGTTCTGCTCTCTCCTCTTTCCCAATGACTCTGAGCCAATTGGCTTTACTAACATTTATGCTCCCAATGAACAAGCTCCTAGAGCCGCACTTTGGGTTAAAACCCGCTAGCTAATGTCTCTGCATTTCGACATCAGCAGATGGGTCATGGCTGGAGACTTCAACATGGTAGAAAATGAATACGATAGGAAAGGAAAAGGCCCCCACCACCTAAGCCCTAAGGAAGACTTGGTCTGGCAATGTCTGTTGTAAACTCACAGCCTAGAAGAAATAGATCGTCCGCCGCCTCATCCCGCGCCGTTCTTCACCTGGACCAACAATAGAGATGTCCACGATCTTAGCATGGCTAGACTTGATAGATTTCATTAAGGGCCAAGGCTTCATGCCAGAATCCATGAACCAAGGCATCATTACCCTGCTCTACAAGAAAGGGGATAGGGCATCGCTCAGCAATTACAGGCTAATCACTCTCCTCAACGTTGCATACAAGATTATAGCCAAGACTCTAGCTCTGAGGCTTCAGCCCCTGCTCCCCTCCATGATCAGGACGGGACAAGCTGGCTATGTTAAAGGCAGGTTCATTCTAAACAATGTTCTTCTGGCCAAGGAGGCTTCGGCTTATGTAGCCAGCTCTGGCCAGGCACTGGCTCTCTGGTTATTAGACTTCGAAAAAGCCTTTGACAGAGTAGACTGGGCCTTTTCTCATGGCGATTCTTAAGAAGTCAGGTCTTCCCCCCAGCTTCTGTCAATGGGTGCAAATCCTGCTGCAAGGATCCACCACTGCAGGTAATTCCAGAGCACCTTGATGGTTTCAGATTGTGTACATGCATGAGCAAGCACGATTGGGAAGAGGACCAATCAAGAGCACGTTATAGTGGCTTTGGTGGCAAATCTGAGAACTAGCCTTGGGAATGCGAGCTTTCATTGTGTGAAGGATTGCAAGACCAAGCGAAAGGGCTAATTTGGCTTGGGGCATATCAGTGCACTTTGTGGAGTATGTTGAGATTGGGTTTTAATCTCGAGCTTCAGCATTGAGAGGGCTCTTGTCATGGCAAGAGCAGGGCTGGAACAGGAGCTAAGAGGTGCGGCAAGACAATGGAATGTGCACCTAGGGTTTCAGAGCTTGGAAGAAGAGCTCTTGCACCACAAGAGGAGTGTCTTGTGGCTGGAAATGTAAGCCTTAGGGTTTCAGGAGCTTGGCAAAGGTTGTGGAGTGCTTAGTCTTGTCTTAGAGAGCATCAATGAGCCAAGGAGCCAAGATAGGGGCTGATACCTCTTGTGTGAAGAGGTTGCATGTGTAGCTCATTGAAGCTTCCATCTTCAAGCTTGTAGGGCAAGCAATGAAGAGGAAAGGGCTGACTTCCCTTATGTGAGGGCAATGCATGTGTGGAGCATGTTTTCAGCCTGTTGAAGGCTTGTATTTTCAGGTTGGTGGGTGCAAGAAAGGAAGCAAAGGGGCTGATTCTCTTGTGGTGAGAGTGGGGCATGTGTGAGGCATGCCTTCAGCCCATTGGGCTTTTGTTTTCAAGCTTTAGAGAACTAGAAGAGAAGGTAAGGGGCTGATCTGCTCTTATGTGACAGTCCGACACTTGTAGAGCGTGTTCTTAGTTAGGGTTTCAACCTCAAGCCTAGATAGAGCATGGCTCTCGAAGTGGCAGATGTAGGGGGCTGGAATAGGCTCTAAAATAGATGTTATGGCCAAGGAAAACGCTTGAATGAGTGCTCACAAGGGCTGGAAACCAGCAAGGCTTGGTTGTTTGCCATTGAGTTTAGTGGCGTGTTTGGGAGTCTAAGTGAGAAAGAAGGCTTGGTTTGCGGCAACCATCTTCCTCATGGCTTAGGGCTACTATTGTGGTGTGTGGGAGCCGAAAGAGCAAGAATACCTTGCTGATTTCTTCACGCCGCCATAGCTCGGTGCAAAAAATCCTAGAGTCCAAGAGACACAAACCCTAGCTTGGCTAAACCCCTTGGAGAAATGGCTAACTGCCATGATGGCCATGGATGGGGCTGTGAGGGCTTTGACAGGCTGTTGCCTTGTGGCCTGTGGGGCTGTGACGGGCTGTGAGGGGGTGTGAGGGGCTGTGACAGGCTGTGCCCTGTGGCCTGTGGGGCTGTGACGGGGTGTGAGGGGTTGTGATAGGTTGTGCCCTGTGCCCTGTGACCCCTTTGACCTGTGACTGTGGCTGTGACCCCTGTGACTTGTGTAGGGCTGTGACAAGCTGTGAAGGGTTGTGAGGGGCTGTGCCTTGTGGCCTGTGGGGCTGTGACGGGCTGTGACGGGCTATGACAGGCTGTGGCCTTTGGGGCTGTGACCCCTGTGACCTGTGTTGGGTTGTGACAGGCTGTGAGGGGCTGTGACAGGCTGTGCCTCTCTGCTTCTGTTTGCTGTTCAAAGGCTGTGGCCCGTGTGGGGCTGTGACGGCTGTGACCAGTGATGTGTGTAGGCCTGTGCTGGTCTGTGGTGGCCCGTGTTGATCTGTGGACGGCCTGTGCTGACTCGTGGAGGCACTGGTGGACTGCCTAAGGACTGACATGTCTTGAAGGCCAAATTTTGAAGCTCGTGGAGGGCGGTTTTGAGGAGTATCTTCATGATATTTCCATGGTCATGCAAGTGAGGGAAGAGAGGAGAAAAAAAGTGTTGGGATGAGGGCATGCTGGGGTTAGGCATTGCTTTAGCTTCTCTTCCCATAGTTTTTCACCCTCTCATTAGGCCAAGACCTTTCCATAGGTGGAGGCAAGAGTCAGTCTGGGTCTGGGCTGGGGTATCCTTGCAGGAGCAACACCGTGGAGTTGTTTTGGTATGGGGGAGTTGTTATTCTAATTTCTTGTGTTTGGATCCCCTCCATACCTGTATGCTTGACTGTGCGCCATGTTAGTTTTGTGTGGGCGCTTGTTTTTATAGGTGATTGGTCCGGATTTGATCACCGGCCAGTCCTAGAGCATGCTGTCGATGGTGAGGCTGGGGTGATGACCAGTCAGACCATCATTGTTTCTCCTGTGGTGAGGTTGGAGGTGATGACCAGCCAACCATAGGAGTGCTTGCAGTGGATGCAGGTGCAGGTATAGGCTGTGTTAAGAACCTAGTATTCCAAACCATAAGCCGCAACAGGTTCTCTACCCAGTTACCTTGTGGAGAGGGGGTTAGGGACATGTTCATGACCGGTTGAGTAACAGTTTGTCAACACGGAGGTGCCACTAGTTGCTGTGGACAGTGCCGGTTCGAGCACTAGCGATACTAGTGGGTACACGAGACGAGGTGTGCGGTTTAGGCCACCTTCACCTCTTGTGTCTTCTACGGAAGGTTCTGATTCGGATTGTGAATCAGGAGGACTCACACCGGCGGTGCAAGTTGTTTCCTTGCCATTGTTGTGGGACACAATGGAGGAGATCTATGGAGCTACCAAGGGGCCACGAAGGTACTTTGGGGCAGTGGGCACCATCAAGTTGGATGATTTTATCCAAAAGTTATAGTTGGTGTGATTTGCAGCAAATGCGCAATCCACAACTATTTACGCCTTTCATGGCATAGAAGGGGTTGTTTCAACACCTTGAGGGGCCGCCTATGGATGATTACCATGAGTTCAGGCGGGGGCATGAGGTTGAGATTAAGGAGTGGAGGATGTATTGGTCACCCGACTATGTCTCCATCACTAGGGGCACTAGAGCCACGAGGGCAGTGGCTACACATGCCGCTGCACCGACAGCTTCAGCAAGCAGCAGTGGGACTAGTGGGACTGGTGATACCGTAGCTACGACGTCCACCCAAGCTACTGCTGCACCAGCACCAGTGGCGGTGCCTGCCTTTAACCCTGTTGTGGAGTTCTTCGAAGAGTTAAGAGGGAACTGCCAAGGGGTGAGGACAGAGAAGTTGCGGAGCTTGCAAGAGTTCCAACGGAGCCGACTGAGAGCTTGAGGGAGGCTTTCACTCGCATGAGGCGCTTGATAAATGTAACCCAAGGGGTTACGGAAGCTCAGGCAGTCTAATTCTGGTATGGGATATTGGACAAAGAGCTGAGGAGAAGGGTGCGGGATGCAACTCTCCTACAAGCGGCCCAACCCACCTTAGCAAATGTGTTTTTGCTGGCAGAGCGGATAGAGCTCAACATGGTGGAGGAACGAGTGGTCATGGTGGGATTTGCTAAGGAGACACCACAGGGTAGTGGTGCTCCTAGCCAACCACTACCTCAACGTGCTCAAGGCAACAAGGGGGCTCAGGTGAAGCTCAGGGAAGGGCAGAGAGGACCTCAGATGCAGGGGTCTCTCCCTTCATTTGCAAGCCAACAACGGGCGGATGTGGTGTGTTGGACATGTGGAGGACCCCACGTCAAGAAGGATTGTCCAGAGGGAGGCAAAGGCCGGCACATGCACAGCCTGCACAGTTGCAGTGTGGGCATTGTGGCAAGCACGGGCATGGAGAGGCCCAGTGTTATGGTTTGCATCCCGAGTTGCGCCCAGGCCAGTTCCAAGGGAACAATGGTGGCCGGGGGCGAGGGGAGCAGCCCAAAGAGGACGAGGTGGCCAGGCACGGGGTGTAGGCCAAGGGCAAGCTCAACATGGCCAAGGACGCGGAGGTCAGGGTGTTGACCAAGGCATGGCCAACCGGCTTCAGCAGCTAGAGCAGAGGCTCGCTGCCATGGCTACAGCTCAGGTGGTACCGGCTCCAAGGCCGGATGGTCCACCTCCTGCTCCTGAGGGAGGAGATATGGGAGGCATGGGATTCATGTGCGGAGCAGCACTACCACTAGTGCAGGTGGAGTCTGCTGCAGCCGTGACTCGAGGAGCAGCACGAGTTCCTGAGCCACGAGGTGCAGAGGTGGAGTTGGATCCACAGCATGGGGAGGCAAGCCGTCAGGCTAGGCTCCCTCAGTCACATTGGCGGAGACAGTGTCGACGCCATCCATGGCACCTAGTTCTTGCCCGACTGTTACCGAGGCGGAGGTTACTATGCCATTGGGGAGAGCTACACGGGTAGCACCACTACCTAGTGTTGCCAAGGCTACGACAGCTAGTGTGCTGCTGGGAGCGGCCACATTTGTATGTCAGGCTCCATTGTTCTCGGCTACCATGATTGCGACGCCGGGGGTAAGACCAGCTGAGGTTTCAGGCTGGCAGCTACACTCTGTGAGAGTGGGGAGGTTATTTCATCTTCTGCGGAGATAGTGGGAGGTGTAGTGCCGGAGGGATCCTCGGATTTGAGGGTGAAGACTGCCACGGCGGCGCCATGGCAAGCTGCAGCTGCCAGGTTGATGGAGCTGCCAGCTAGGCCAGCCATTGAGCGCGCCATGGTGACACCTGGAGTTGTCATGTTAGACAACCAGGATGACATTTTCTGTTTGAGTGGACCGGTAGGCAAGAGGTACCGACCACTGCGGGTCTTGTTGGACTCGGGAGCTCAGCCATTGATGCTGGGCAGAGCTGCTATTGCAGGCTTGGGCCTCACAGAGGCGGATATGGAGCCTTGTCCTTTCCAGATACAGACGTCTCTGGGAGGATCAAAGCAGGCTCGAGGCATGACACGGCGTGAGTTGGCTATCAGACTACAGCCGGATCACCCTACAGATGGCTCAGTGATGCAAGCCAAGGCCATTGTGACAGACGCGGTCTCGTACGATGTCCTGGTTGGTGGGGCACCGTTGTACCCCATGGGCTTCACCCTGGACTTTTGGGAAGAGTCAGCTTCCTATAGGCCTGGATGGCAGTCAGGGGAGGGCCGGCGTGTGCAGCTCCCTGTGACATTCATAGGAGGAGTTGCGGTTGCCCAGCGAGGCAAGATGCCGACACTAGCAGCATTCACAGCGGCAATGAGTTGGCCTGGAGAGTTGCTTGAGGGCAACGCTCATTTAGAGGATGTGCCACCTCCGGGAGAGCAGAAAGACATGTATGGTATGGCGGAGTTGTCTGCCATGGTTGCTCAGACTCCATTGTGGGGTACGAGCAAGGATTTGTAGTGGGTTGCTAATCGACGGGTGCAACAAGCCTGGGTGGAGGCTTTTGTACCATCAGGAGAGGAGGAGAGTGCGGGGATTGCACCAGGACCACCTCAGTTGTCTCCATTGGACACCACACCTATTGTGTGGTAGTATCCGGATGAAGGCATTTGTCTTCTGGACTTGTTTGGCGGGATCAGCACCGGATTGGCTGCTGTGTTACAGGCAGGTTTACGAGTTCGGCGTTACCTATATGTGGAGAGAGATGAGACTGCACGACGTGTTTCACTTTGCCATGTTGCTCAGTTGGTGCAGCAATACCCTGAGATGTTGCCGATGTCTGCAGTTCGTGGATATCAGCAGGCCTTGCCAGCAGACATTTCATTGCTGGGGGCGCAGGATTTGGAGCGAGTTGGCTCCATTGATCTGGTAGTGGCAGGTTGGCCCTGCCAAGGGCATTCATCAGCCGGGCATGGCAATGGATTGCAAGACTCAAGGTCGGGTCTGTTTTGGGAGATGGTGCGGGTTTTGCGCCACTTGCAGCTTCATCAAGCTATATCTCTAGCATACATCTTGGAGAATGTGCCACTGATGGGCGATTCTTGGGCCAGGGTGATGGCCAGTGTGCATCAAGTCCGGTCATGGCTTGGGTCAGTAGTGTTGCTAGATGCAGCTACAGTGGGTCACGGGCTCATCGTCCACGGCTATGGTGGACTAACTTGATGCCACCCGCATTGCTCAAGCGTGCATTTGATGGGGTGCAGCGGCCAGCACACCTCACAGTGGATAGCATTTTGGACACAAGGAGACAGTCTCAACGTGTGAGACACGATGACCGTTCGCCTTTGGCAGTGGTCAACAAGGTGGGTCAACCACGAGCAACATTGCCTACACTGCTCAGCTTCCCAGGATCGCATGCTTTCCGGGATAGTGGACCTGGCCTCCTCTGGGATGCTCAGTTGCAGCAGTTAATGGAGCCTAATGCTGACGAGCGTGAGTGGGCAATGGGTTTTACCACTAGTACCATGCCGTCTCTTTCTGAGGCATCACGTCGTCAGGTGTTGGGGCAAGCAATGGATCTCAATTGCTTGACCTGGATTATCAGCTTGGCTATGGCTGAGCAACACAGAGTGCGGAGTACACTTCCCTCGATGGTCTCTCTGCCTACCAAGATGGTACAGGCAGTGAGTGGGGGCGAGCATGAGAGGACCACGGGGTGCAGGCATCCATGACACACGTGGGAGGTGCTCGAGGTTCAGAGGGAGTTGGCAGCTAGGGCGGCGGTGATGGATGAGGTTGGGGATTTTTCTCGGGTTGAGGAAGTCCTTGAGGATGAGATGATGGGGCAGGATGAGGCCTTGTCATTGACTGAGCAGGCAGGGAGTATTGCTCAAGAGGTTGCAACATAGCAACCACTGGACGCGTCCTCTACCTCTAAGCCCACTGGACTTAAGGTTGCAGTTACGGAGGACAATTGGGAGCCTGACATTGGACCCATTGTCACCGGAGGAGAGAGACAATGTATACGGCGGTTCCTGAGGGCTTATAGGAATTGCTTTGCCTTTAGCTTGAAGGACTTGGGAGCACTGAAGGGTCAAGAGATTCGTATTGAGTTGGCCACTGACACGCCAATCTTTCAGAGACCCTATAGATAAAGTGACATGGAGAGGTCTTTGATTTAGATGAGGACTCAAGATCTCTGGGAGTCAGGTTTGGTGGAGCTCTCTGGTGGAGAGTATGCTTCAGCCACAGTGATGCCAGCCAAGAAGGATGTCTATGGCAATTGGACGGAGAGACGTATGTGCGGTGATTACCGGCCTGTAAATCGTCAGACCAAGTCCGATAAGTATGCCATGCCAACACCAGAGGAGATCTTTGATGCCATAGGGCATGCTAAGGTCTTTAGCACTTTGGATTTATGATCCGGATATCACCAAGGAGGCGGACAAACAGAAGACGGCATTCTGGGGGATCAATGAGCACGGCAAGGATTGCCTATATCAGTGGCGGTTCTTACCATTTGGGCTTAAGAACGCTCCTGCAGAGTTTCAAAGAGTCATGGATAGGATTCTAGCAGGGGTGGACTTTGCTCGGTGCTACATAGATGACATCATCATCTTTAGTGCTACGGTGGAGGAGCATGAGAGACACCTTCAGGTGGTATTGGAGCGCTTGAGAGCGCACGGCTTGAAGTTGCATTTGGGAAAGTGCAAGTTTTTCCACAACCAGATTGAGTATCTGGGTCACATGATATATCCTGGAGGATTGGGGGTACAGACTAAGATAGAGGCCATTGCACAAATTCCACGCCCCACGGATGTGAGCCGAGTTCGAGCTTTCATGGGATTGGCAAACTATTATAGACGGTTTGTCAAGGGATTTAGTGCCATTGCAAAGGCTCTAACCAAGCTGACCAAGGTGGACCAGGAGTGGCAGTGGGAAGATGAGCAGGAATGAGCTTTTCAAGAGCTCAAGGCGAGGTTGACCTCGGCGCCTATCCTGAGACGACCTATCAGGGGGCGTCCCTTTCAGCTACATACGGATTGGAGCATGCTGGGGCTTGGAGCGGTGCTCACACAGGTGGATGATGAGGGAAGAGAGTTTGTAGTGGCTTATGCTAGCCGCTCGAACTACGTTCTAGAGGCTAAGTACAGCTCATTTGAGGGAGAATGCTTAGCTGCGGTGTGGGCCGTGGCACACTTCAGGTGTTATCTATACGGCAATCTCTTCACCTTTGTCACGGATCACCAGCCACTCAAGTGGTTGATGGAGTCAGACAAGCTTACGGGGAAGCTTGCACGGTGGGCACTCATACTCCAGGAGTACGACTTTCAGGTTGTGCATCGACCGGGTTGGGTCAATCAAGATGCGGATGGATTGAGTCGCAATCCATGCACAAGCCAACAGGATGACACTGGAGCTCGGCGGCATGGTGAGACGGACGAGGAGATGGTGTCGGGATGGCATGCATCTGCCTTTTTGTGTATCTTGGCATCGGGAGGTCAGATTGGACCCACAACAGGGATGACTGCAGACGGAATGTTTGAGGACCCTGAGGTTAGTGATGAGCCAGGTGATACCCGAGATATACATGAGGATTCGGCTGTGTTGGACTACCTCCGTATTGGAGACACGGCAGCCACTTTGACTGCCAAGGAGAGGGATCAGATCCTGCAATGAGCCAAGAGGTTCAAGTGGGAGGGGATACTGTTAGAGGACTGTCTGGGACTTCGACACTTATACGGGATCTGTGGGGTACCCTTAATTTTTGCACAGACTAAGACCAACAGGAGCCTTAGGGGTGACAGCAGCGCACTTTAGGGGGGGGGGGGGGGGGGGTGACATATCCCGTCATAGCCAACACAGCCGACACAGCCAGACACAGTCAACACAACCCATCACACCCAACACAGCCCGTCACAGCCAGACACAGTCAACACAGCCCGTCACAGCCAACACAGCCGACACAGTCAACACGGCCCGTCACAGCCAACACAGTCGACACAGCCAGATACAGTCAACACAGTCCGTCACAGCCAGCACAGCCGACACAGCCAGACACAGGCAACACAGCCCGTCACAGCCAACACAGCCGACACAGCCAGACACAGTCAACACAGCTCGTCACAGCCGACACAGCCCATCACAGCCAACACAGCCCGTCACAGCCCGTCACAGTTTCACACAGCCAGTCACAGCTTGACACAGCTGTCGCGACCATAGGGAACGGATAGCCGGACATGGAACAACTGTGGGGAACAACACCTGCGAATGGAACATGTTAGTTCACGGACGACGGTTAGTGAGGGAAACGGTTAGAACAACGGGTAGGAAGATAAAGCTAGAAGCAAGGACTGAAAGGGGGATCATTCTTGGAGCACTTCGGGGGGGGGGGGGGGGGGAGAATCACTGCTGGAAGGAGTGGGAAGGAGCACTTCTTGGAGAGACTTCGGACATCACTGGGGGAAAGGAGGAGAGAGTGTATCTCTGAGCAGAAAGATGGAGAGCACGGAGTAGGAGGAGGATCTGTTGATGCTTAATGAATGCAGGCAGTAGAATTGTAATGTAGAGCAGATTAGAGACTCCATGGCTTCAGCATGATACTTGATAGATATTAATCTGATACACACCTCATACTCACACTGTGTAGAGAGATCTGAGTGAAGCTGTGGAATGAATTGATGAGTTGATGGAATCCGATAAATTGATGAAGCAAACTGATACTTAATTACCAGCAGTAAAGTAACTAGCTAACATGAATGCAGGAAGGAAAACAAATAGGAAACACCCCCATGATACACTAGCTGTAGGTCATGACTGATTGTTCTGCGCGGGCTGAGTACTTAGAGATTTCCAACTCTTCTATCTTGGAGTTTCCGCCTCGGATAGCGAAGGGATGGGTGAGTAAAAGCCGCGCGACATTTGGCGACCATACTGGGGATCTGGGTCATGAACAACCAGATGTGACAGGCATCTGGTGGGATCATGGTGGATGGAGAATTAAAGAATTTGATGTGAATCAAATTCCTTGTGAAACTGAGAAGGAAAGATTGTCCAAACGATTCTTCCAGAGGTTTTTGGAATTGCCAGACGGTTGTAAAGAAAACATTCTTAAGAGAGTGCATGATGCTGACCCTGAGTGGGGTCTGGAGAAAGGAGTGATAAAGATTTATCAGGTTGCCTGTAGAGGAAGAGCACGTTGGTTACCAACATTGGTTTATGTGATAGCATTGCTATCCATTAAGCGAGTAGAGTTTGAAGGCTGGGAGGAAAGAAAGGTGAATGTTTATACTCATATGCATGAAGAGCTTGTACTGGTAAAGAATTGGATTCCAAAGGATATTTTGTGGATCAAACTCACACCAAGAACAGCTTTTCAGACTTGTTTGCCATATGGTTATATGGTAATGGAGTATGGTAATGGAGACTTCAAGTATAGCCAAGGGTGCATTGAAGCTTGAAAGAAACCCAGGCATATACGAGAGATATTACAGAAGAGAGTTTTGGTTATTGCCACATTAAAAAGAAATGAAAGACATGGGACATGAGTGATGAAAAGAAGCTAGACGCCAGAGATATTCAGCAAAAAGAGAAAGCTATCTGAAAGCTAATTATCCATATCTTTGGGAGAGAGGAATAGACATAGGGGAATCATCTGGACCTCTCACACCATTAAGATCAAAGAGTACATCACCCATACCGGAAGAACTAGAGTTGGATGCCACTCCTTCTGTTTCTTTGCAAGAAAGATTAAGGGAATTGGTACGGGAAGAAGATCAATCACGAGGTGAAAGATCTGAGGTACATCCCTGGATAAAAGATTTGACAGAAATCTTTGATAAGAGTTGGCATGGAACACCAAAAGCAGGAACTCCAGTTTCTGAAGCGGAAGGTGAAGAAGGAGGAGAGGATGTGGCAGAGCCAACGGAGAGTTCAGACTCTCCAACACCATTACAGTTGAGTTACATGAGTGAAGAAGAAACCCAAGGGCAGAACTTGGAGGATGAAAACAGAGAGAAGAAATTGGAAGAGGAAGAATATGAAGAAGTAGACCCAACAGCTGAGGTTGAGACTACAACCAGGACATCCCAACCCGTTGGACCTGGATCAAGTGGAGCACTTGGATCACAGGCCAACGAAGGTGTCGGCTCAGGGGGATCAGGCGGGCTGCCTGGATCTGGCTCTGGGGGACAGGGAGTGTGGGAAGTAGTGCAACTGAAGCTGGGAATACTGTGAATATCGTGGGGCCAGAAGCAGGGAGTGCTCAAGGGCCACCACTTGGTGGAAGATCCACCACAACAACAACAGGTCCAGAAGGACCAGCACCAGCAAGGGTGCCAGCACCTGTCAGTGGGCAGAAAGTAGGGCCACAGATGGCGTTACAACCAACACGGGCAAAACCACCTTTTCCAATATATTCAGGAAAAGGGGATCCCGATGTACACATTAGCCAATTTGAGCACATGTGTATAGTGAACAATGAGAATGGCGATGATGCCAAGATGAGATTGTTTCCTTGTTCACTTATAAAGAAAGCAAGTGAATGGTATGCAAGATTCCCTGATAATCATTTCCTAACCTGGAATGGCTTGAATACAACATTCCGAAATAGGTTCAGGACAAGTAAAACTGAGGATGAAGTGTATGGAGTTTACAACAGTTAAAGCAAAAGAAGCATGAAACTGTTGAGGAGTATATGGAAAAGATGGAATTGATGATGAAAAAGCTGGCTGCAGTACCAGCACCAGGGTTACAGAAGACTTGGTTTGTGAGTGGACTAAGACCAGAGTTGCAAAAGAAAGTGGATATGTTACCCCATAATACAGTGGAGGAGGCATTTGAAACTGCAAACAGAATTGAGCAATTGGGAATGCTCAGGAGAGAGAAAAGGGATGATGAGGACTCTGAGGATGAGTCAGATGAAGAAGAAGAGCAAGAACTAAAAAGGAAGAGTAAGAGAAAGGAGAAGTTGAAGAGGGATAACTATGAGAAAAGATTGGAAGAAATCTTGAAGAAGTATGCCACAGAGGCTGCAACACATTGGAGGAAGGTGTATGGTGTGCAAAGTGCCAGAATGAAGGCCATACCACCACAGAATGCCACATGAAGGAGAAACACTGTACTATCTGTAAAATGGATAACCATTCTACTGAGAATTGTTACTACAACAGAAGGACAGTTGCAAGAGAACCTAGGCAAGTAAGGGTGCATCAAGTGCAGCCCCAGCCAAGAAGAAACAATGATCAGGACCACTATGGTAGGTCTGGTGGTTATAACAATGGCATGGAAGGGAGAGGTAATTCAAGAGGGAATTACCAAGGAAATTCCAGAGGCAACTATCAGGGTAATCCAAGGGGGAATTACCAGCCCGGGAATCAGGATTACAGAAATAATCCAAGAACAGACCAAGGGCGAGGACCCAATGGTGAAGAACTATGTTACTATTGTAATCAGCCAGGACATCGCAAGGCAGCCTGTTCATTCTGGATTAGACACCAGAATGAGATGAGAGCTCCTGTGAATGAGGGCCCAGTGGTGGCAGCTCACATGGTTAGGCCATGTGTTGTACCAGAAGTAAGTACAATGATAGTAACAAGAAGTAAAGCCAAACTAATACCTCCAGTAGTAGAGGAAGAAGATGATAATGAAGGTGGCAGTGATATGCCTGAAGATGATGAGGCTTGGAGAGATGAGAAGGAACTGCACAAGGAAGTGGCAGATACCATAAGGGAAATGCAGAAGAGTACTGATATTCCTGTGGCAGATTCCTCTGATTCTGATGGAGAAGAAGAAGTGAGTGAGGATGAAAGGAAGAAAGAAGATGCAGACATGCAAAGTAATGAAGAGACTTTGGCTGAAGTAATATGCCAGACCAAAGCAGAGATTACCATTGGACAGCTATTGGCTGTGGCACCTTATTGTAGGCACAGGCTGTATCAAGCAATCAATCGAATTGCCCAGGAGACAGGAAACACAGACCTGAACAGCAAGGTGACCAGTTATAATGTGAAGCCGGAAGGGCGAGAAACAGTCATGGACTTTGATGATTCTATGCCAGTAATCCAATTGAGAATTGGAAGCACAAACTAACTGATGTACTGATAGATGGAGGTTCTGGAGTAAATATCATGACAGACCAATTAAGGAAGAAGCTTGGTCTAAGTAACATGAAACCAGCCCCATTTACAGTAACAATGGCAGATCAAAGAAGTGTACAGCCATTGGGATTAATAAGAGGAGTTAAGATACAGATACAGAAGATGATCTTTATGATCATAGTAACTGTGTTGAAGATGGATGAAGTCATGGAGGCTTACTCCTTATTATTGGGACGTCCGTGGCTGAAACAGGCCAGGGTATTCCATGACTGGAATTCTCAGTTACTAACCGTGCATAATGGGATACACGAGATACAAATTACCACAAAGAAATCTAGTAGATTACCTGCTACGAGAAGACCTCGAGGAGTCAGAGAGTATGACTGGAGAGGAGGACTGGATGAGGAGCAGGAAGCTACCCTGTTTGCTGCACACCCAGAGTGGGAGCAGGTTGCAGAGATGCGGCTGGAAGGCCTAAGTTGTTTAAGGGTATCTGCTGTGGTGTAGTGTCAACAACACCGATTGAAGAGGAAACCAGCAGTTACCCATCACATTTCTATGAAGAAAAAGAAGGAGAAATGGAAATCCTAGAGGAACCAGCCACTGTGAGTTTACAGGATGAAGTGGTGACTGGTTGGACAATCACAGCTGATGAGCAAGTGAGGGAAGTGAATGTGGGAACTAAAGAGGAACCAGGATGGTGAAGGTAGGAGCTGATTTGGAGCCAGAATTCTTTGAAGAAGCTAAGAGTTTGTTCATCAAATACAGAGATGTATTTGCTTGGAGCTATGAGGATTTAACAGGGATACCACCTGAAATCTGTCAGCATAAGATTGAACTGGAACCGGGGTCAGTACCAATCAAGCAGGCAAGGTACAGAATGAATCCCAACTACGCACAGAAGGTTGGAGAAGAGATCAAGAAGTTGGCTGAGGCTAAGTTTATATACCCAATAGAGTATACAACTTGGTTGTCACCCATTGTGATAGTTCCCAAGAAGAATGGTAAACTAAGAGTTTGTGTGAACTACAAGAAGCTGAATGCTTGTACGAAGAAAGATCCTTTCCCTTTGCCATTCACAGAAGCAGTATTAGACACTGTGGCAGGCCATGAGATGTACTCATTCATGGATGGCTTCAGTGGTATAATCAAGTGCAAGTGGCAGAAGGAGACCAAGGAAAAACAGCTTTCATCACAGACTGGGGTGCTTATGCATACAAAGTCATGCCCTTTGGACTTTGTAATGCACCAGCGACCTTTCAGAGAGTGATAAGTGAATCTTTTCATGAGTATCTGGATGATTTCATGCAGGTGTTCTTGGATGATTTCAGTGTGTACAGCTCTAAGAATGAGCACTTGCATAAATTGGAGTTATGTCTGGCCAGATGCAGGATGAGAGGTCTGGGCCTGAATCCAGAGAAGTGTACTTTCTGTGTGAACTCAGGGGTGCTTCTGGGACACATTGTGTGTAAGAGGGGACTTCTTGTGGATCCCAGGAAAACAGAGGCCATTAAAGCCTCTCCACCACCAGTGAATGTTAAGAGTCTAAGGAGATTCCTTGGACAAACCAGCTATTACAGAAGATTTGTCAGACGGTATGCACAGATAGCAGCACCATTGAGCAAACTTCTGAAGAAAGATGCAGTGTTTGCATGGACACCTGAATGTCAACAGGCTTTTGAGGAACTTACATTGTCAGTAACAACTACACCTGTGCTGATTAGTCCTCACTGGCAGAAAATATTTCATGTTCACTGTGATGCTTCTGGAGAAGCACTAGGAGCGGTGTTAGCCCAAAATGTAACAGGAAGGATAGATTCACCTGTGTACTATGCTAGCCGATTGATGAACAATGCCGAAAGAAATTATAGCACAACGGAAAGAGAAGCATTGGCAATGATCTATGCAGTGAAGAAATTCAGGCATTACCTGTTGGGCAAGAAGTTTATGTTCTATGTGGATCACCAGGCTCTGATATACCTGGTAAACAAACCTCTGATAAGCGGAAGAATAGCAAGATGGTTAATAATCTTGCACGAGTTTGAGTTCGAGGTTGTTTACAAGCCTGGGAGACTGCATCTTGTGGCGGATCACTTGTCAAGGTTATCAACAGGAGAACCAGCCACGGGAGTAGATGATCAATTACCAGATGCGAGTCTATTTACAGTGGAGGTGCAGGGAAGTGCAGATGACTGGTTAGATTGGCAGTGGCCAATCAGATACTACCTTGCTCATGGTCAGTGCCCACCAAGTTATGGAAAGGAGCAGAGAAAGAGAATTGCTATCAAGGCTCTACCTTACACTATGGTAGGGAGCAGAATGTATAAGCTAGGACCAGATGGAGTGCTGAAGCGATGCTTATACCACCATGAAGTTAATAAAGTTTTGGAGGAAGTTCATAAAGGAGTGGCAGGAGGTCATTTTGGAGAAGAGACTACCAGCAGGAAAATACTACATGCAGGTTACTGGTGGCCTACTTTGTTCAAAGATGTACACAAGTATTGTCAGAGTTGTGATGAATGTCAGAGGCTGGGACCTTTGCAGAGATCTGGGAAAATGTCTTTGCATCCTACAATGCCTACGGAACCATTTCAGAAATGGGGACTAGACTTTGTTGGACCAATTAACCCACCAGCCAAGAATACACAGAACAGGTACATAATTACAGCCACTGATTATACTACGAAGTGGGTGGAAGCTAAAGCTTTGAGGGACACATAGCCAAGTCCACAGCAAGGTTTCTGTATGAGAACATACTTACACGATTTGGCTGTCCCTTGGAATTTATCAGTGATCAAGGAAGTCACTTCATTAATGAGACCATTGAATTGTTGACTAAAGAGTTCATGATTGTGCATAGGAGGAGTACAACATATTATCCACAGGGTAATGGGCAGGCAGAGGCTACGAACAAAATACTATGTACTATCTTGGCTAAGATAGTCAATGCAAACAGAACAGATTGGGATACAAAGCTGCTGACAGCTTTGTGGTCATACAGGACTTCATATAAAGTCACCACTAAGTATACACCATTCCAATTAGTTTATGGTATGGAAGCCTTACTTCCAGTGGAATTCCTGTTACCTACCATGAGAACGGAATGGGGAAAGAGAATGGAATTGCAAGATTCCATAAAAGTCAGGAAACATGAATTATACCATGTGGAAGAAGTACGTGCTGATGCAGCTGATAATATGACCAGAATTCAGATGAAGAGAAAGGAACAGTTTGATGAAGGCAAGTTAAAGACTTTTAAGACGGGAGATTTGGTTCTATGGTTGCAGAAGAAGGGAAAGATTAAAGCTTGTAAGCTTAAATCACCATGGAAAGGACCTTATGTCATACAAAAGATGTATGATAACAACACCGCCATGTTACAAACCATTAACAAAGAGATGCTGGGAAGAGTCAATGCTAATAAGTTGAAGGGGTACAGTGGTATCCATGACAAACCATTGCAGCATATTTGCATGTTGAAACGCAAAAGCAGTCACGGGCTGCGCCAGTGTTACCAACGGAGTATAGAGCACTTGTCGCTAGGCCGAGCATATATGACCAGGGCGGGCAGAACAAGCGAGACACAGCCTATCACAGCCCATCACGACGTGACACAGCCTATCACAGCCCATCACAACGTGACACAGCATATCACAGCCCAGCACGGCGCAACACAGCCTATCACGACCTACCACAGCGTGTCACAACCTATCACAGCTTACCACAGTGCATCACAGCCTATCACAGCTTACCACAGTGTATCACAGCCTATCACGGCATACCACAGTATGACACAGCCTATCACAGCTTAACACAGCCTACTAGGGTTACACAATCCATAGAATCAGTGACAGGTGGACGCAGGATAACTTCAGTGAAATGGCCGGCGGAAGAAAGGACGGAAGCCAGTTTACAAAGGGACACGTGGAAATCAAGGCGCAACACACAGCTGAGAAGGAGTGCAAGAACGGATATCATCAAGAAAGGGGACAAGAATGGCCGTCAAAATACCTAATCAGTGCGTCAAATTGGATGAATGGCGGGCCCATTAATGAATACAAAAAGGGGCAACAGAACAAACGGCAAGTACAGAAAAACAAAATTCTTGTCACATGTGTTATCCTAGTGGACAGTCCAGCAGGGAAAGTCCACTAAAGAAAATTAAATCTAAAATTCAGTCACAGCGGTTACAGCCAATAGAAAGCCAGAGAAGGGATCAAGAAATTGGAGGGAAATTAAGCGCAAGAGTCGGCGTCGTTCTGAGTAACGGGCGTCTCGACGGGACAAACCATCAATGCTATAGCTTTGAAGCAATGGAGGAACTAACAGACTATACGCTCGCAATATTACTTACGCAGTGGCATAGGGACGAAACAACAGAGCGGATCTTTTCTCTTGAGCGATGCTTGCAAGCCCCGCAGGCTTACAAGAAAATACCCATAGCTTTTTGTGGCAACCATACGTTTATGCTTTGTGCACTACAGGCATTTCTTCAGTTGTTACAGCCAAAACATTTCTGTGGGTCTAGAATGAAGAGAGTGAGAGGAATGGAGAAAATCAGGGTGAAGAGCACCACAATTCTGCAGAAACAAACGATTGCTACCCCACAGGCGATACAGATACTGAAGGAGCTGAGATTCCAAGGATTGCAAAGCAAAGATTGGACATTGCACCATAGACAGTACATGTTACAATTCTTGCAGAACTTTGAGCCAAGGACAGGAGCAACAACGGTGAAGGGAGTTGAATTAGTAATTACTCCCCTATACCTCCAGCAATTGTTTCGATTGCCAGCAGGCCAGGTGCATGTGGAGGCAAGACTGCAAATAGGGGACTTATTCCAAGAAGGGAGTTTCTTTAAAACTCAGGGTTATGCTTGTACCAAGGCCGTGTACCCAGGGCTAAAGGAGGTAGGCCAGGTATTGAACGTTCTGTTTGCCATGAAACAGAACCAACAGTATTTGAGCAGATCCTTCACAGAGGAAATACTCAAAGCCCTGAGAGGAGAAGAGGTAGAATGGGCGGACATAATGTACAACGCACTGGTGGTAGAGGAGATGAAAAGATTACAGGGTACTGCCGCAAAGTCTCCTATTATAGTGTCTGGCCCAATCATTGCTCAAATAATTCTTGATTCTGGCATACTTGATGCGCGAGAAAGAAAGGAGATGGGAGTGTTTGAGCCAGAAACCACTGCAATGGAAGAGCAAGGCTCTTCACACAGTGAGGGTGGACTGGCAAGGCAACCCGAGAATAAGAGACAGAGGCGGGGAAAGACTGTAGTGGCGGATCCACTGGCTTCACGGAATCCGCATGATAATGTTTCCCAAGTTTTTGTGCAGGAAGGGGCACAGCAGCACAGAGAACTGCTATTACTGGAAGCAGGACCTTCAGAGAGGGAAGAGGAAGTTACTTCAGTATCACAGCCATCACAGCCAGAGGATCGGCTTGTCACAAGGTTACCACAAGTTGTCCATGCAGTTCAACCAGAAATAATTGATTTAGAAAAAGAAGGGTTAGATATTCCCACTACAGAACAGGTGGTGGCAGAAATAGAGAAGGGGGACCTTCTCTATGAATATTCTGGTATGGTCAAGGACACAGTGATTCCGGAGGTGCAACGTTGTCCAAGGGAAACCCTGCGGCGCATATAATACACACACCTGTGACGGAGGTACCACAGGTAGAATGCCAAGACACTGCAGCACCAGTGACGGATGAAGTGGTTCAGGAAGAAAATCTGGTGGGGCAATGGCCTGAATGGTTCGTAAGGCATCACACTGTTGAGGATCAGGGAGAACAGCAGCAAGCTCACCATGATGACCCTCAACAGGCTATGCTTATGAGTTCCATAAGCAGGACACTGATTTGTTGGGTACTTATGTCAAATCCCATGTTCCCACTACTCAATTGGCAGCTTTGAGGGAGGAACTCAGGCAAGAGTTTGAGGCTCGACTTGCCACAGAGTGTGCAAACAAGGTCGATGAAGAGGTCACTCTCAAAATGCAGCAAAACTTAGAGAGTACAGAAGCGGCTTTGCAATTGGCCAAGGAACAATTGATTGAGGCAGGCCTCGCACTAGAACACTTGCACGAAGCACATAAGCAACAGCTATACCAAATGCAGGTGAAGCATGAAAGCAAGTTGCAAGAAGTGAATGCACTACATATGGAGTTGCAGACAGTGCATGACAGGATGGCCATACAATGTGCTACACTCACAACTATGCTTGACCAATCTACAAAAGAAATAAACAGTCAAGCGGAAAAATGTACGAAGGCAGAAGAAGAGAATGTTGAGCAAATGAAACTCATTGTCGATATGAAGAATACAATCTGTCGCAATGAGGATACTTTCAAGCAATACAGGCAGGTTGAAGCTGACCAAGAGAAGCACATCCTGGAGTTGCAACAAACGGTCATGGCCAATAGAAATGAAATCTCGGTCACTAACAAGGCTTGGAAGGAAGCCAATAATCTGCTTGCTGCTTATGCAAATTTGGTTGAACCTCATGCGAAGCGCATGGAGGCTTTACAACAGCAGTTAGATGTGTACAAACTCAGAGAGGAGCACACTCTCAGAGGAACCACAAGCAACTTGGTGGATAACCACCTTATGCAGGTCTGGTTAGCACAAGGGCCAGTGGAGGGCAAAGCACCACGAAAGCTCACCCAAAGCGAAATGAATGAGCTCAGACTGCAAGTGCAGAACATTGCCACAACTACTATAGACAATGTCTATAGTAGGATAGCGGAGTTACAGGAGGATGTAGACGGACTGCAGACTCAAGTGGAGGACCTAACTTCAGATATTGACAAAAGAGTCTATATACCTGAGGAACAGCTAATGGCTTCTTATTCACAAGCCAGAACTTTGGCTTTTCAATCTTCTTCACAGCAGGTGCAGGAGATGCCAATGATACAAGAGCCAGTGCCACCAACACCACAACAAGTCGCTGTGCCAGTAGCTGACCCTGTTGTTACTACAGCCACGCCACAGCCACCACAGCCTGACGTATGGGGCAATGCTGCTTTTAACCCACCTAAAACTCCAGCTGCAAGGGAGTACAGTAGGGCTATGATTATGCCCTTCAACCAAATTCCCATTGTGTTGGATTTGGTTTGGAAAGAATTTAGTCCTCCGCAGTCATTCGCACATTACTATCAAATCATGCGCATATGGTTGCCAGTGGCAACTAGGACTAAAGTTCTTCCGAACAATCGACCAATTGAGGATCATCACTTTGCACAGTACTGGCATGAGGCAGATACCATGTTGAAGGAATTAATTGCTTTCCAAGTTGTACATGGATTCATTTATACCAAGACCAAGGAGGTAGCAAGTATTGTCATGGGATGCGGGTTATACTACGCTGCTTGTTTTCTGGTACGTTATTACATTGAGCAGCACAAGATGCAATCGCGCTTTCTGAGTTATTCCAGTGGGGATCATTGGGTCTTACCTTCAGTGCCACCTCATATGTACCTATATGAGGCAAAAGTTATGATACAAAAGGATTCTCAAATTCGTTCATGGTTTCATGCGGCCTGGAACAATTTGTCAACACAGAAATTCGGCATTGATGATATTTTCTATAAGGGACATGTGGCATGGAAATACTTGCACAATTCACAAGTCATTGGTACCCCACTCACCTGGACAGAAAAGGAGCTAAGGGTCTTCACCAATTTTGCCATTCAGCGTTTACAACAAGTTTTAAAATATAAACTTCCAGACATGGTAGGACAACATTGTATGCCCTAGAGGATTCCACAAAAAGTTCGACAATTAAAACACCTGAGAGGCGATGAGGATTCTGATACAACTGTTTCTTCAGCGGACTCTTTTGACATGGGAGAAGACTATGCAATTCAGATGGCAGAAAAGAAGCGATGGGGGTCTCCTATGCCTGAAAGGTTACCTCGATATCAGCCTCCAGAGGGCCTAACATATCCAGGTAGTGTTCAATCATCTCCGTCAACCAGTGACAGACCTCGGGCTCGTACACACAGTCCGCCACGAAACTCTCAACTTCAGAAAGGTGCTCGCTCACAAAGGATTGCTAATCCCAATCAGTAAACCGTGAGGACACGGCTTTTTAAGAGGGGAAGGGGTAATGTTAGAGGACTGTCTGGGACTAAGACACTTATACGGGATCTATAGGGTACCCTTAATTTTTGCACAGACTGAGACCAACAGGAGCCTTAGGGGTGACAGCAGTGCACTTTAGGGGGGGGTGACACAGCCCGTCACAGCCAACACAGCCCATCACAGCCAACATAGCCCGTCACAGCCAACACAGCCGACACAGCCAGACACAGTCAACATAGCCCGTCACAGCCAACACAGCCAGACTCAGTCAACACAGCCCGTCACAGCCAACATAGCCAGACACAGTCAACACAGCTCGTCACAGCCGACACAGCCCATCACAGCCAACACAGCCCGTCACAGCCCGTCACAGCCCGTCACAGTTTCACACAGCCAGTCACAGCTGTCGCGACCATAGGGAACGGATAGCCGGACAGGGAACGACTGTGGGGAACAACACCTGCGAATGGAACATGTTAGTTCACGGACGACGGTTAGTGAGGGAAACGGTTAGAACAACGGGTAGGAAGATAAAGCTAGAAGCAAGGACTGAAAGGGGGATCATTCTTGGAGCATTTCGGGGGGGGGGGGGGGGCGGGGGGATCACTGCTGGAAGGAGTGGGAAGGAGCACTTCTTGGAGAGACTTCGGACATCACTGGGGGAAAGGAGGAGAGAGTGTATCTCTGAGCAGAAAGATGGAGAGCACGGAGTAGGAGGAGGATCTGTTGATGCTTAATGAATGCAGGCAGTAGAATTGTAATGTAGAGCAGATTAGAGACTCCATGGCTTCAGCCTGATACTTGATAGATATTAATCTGATACACACCTCATACTCACACTGTGTAGAGAGATCTGAGTGAAGCTGTGGAATGAATTGATGAGTTGATGGAATCCGATAAATTGATGAAGCAAACTGATACTTAATTACCAGCAGTAAAGTAACTAGCTAACATGAATGCGGGAAGGAAAACAAATAGGAAACACCCCCATGATACACTAGCTGTAGGTCATGACTGATTGTTCTGAGCGGGCTGAGTACTTAGAGATTTCCAACTCTTCTATCTTGGAGTTTCCGCCTCGGATAGCGAAGGGATGGGTGAGTAAAAGCCGCGCGACAGATACACCTGCTCCGAGTATGGGAGGATGGTCGGGTGAGGATTGTGCCTCACCCCACACATCGTGCACGGTTAGTGCGGCATGCCCATGAGGAGTTGGGGCATTTTGGAGTGCGACGCACTCACAGTTTATTGCAAGGGCAGTATTGGTGGCGTGGTATGTATACAGAGGTGCAACAGTTCGTGGCTAGGTGCATGGTGTGTGACACGGTGCGTGCTTCATTCAACGCCGCTATACCACAGTTTCATCATTTACCAATCATGGGATTGGGCTACAGGTGGAGTCTTGACTTCGCAGGACCGTTGCCACTGACTATGCGCCACCACAGATATGTGTTGGTGATGGTGGAGCGCTTCTCCAAGTGGATTGAGTTGGTTCCATTGCGTGACAAGGCTAGTGAGGGGGCTGCGTACGCATTCTTGGTTCATGTGCTTAGCCGATTCGGTGCTCCAGCTGAGGTACTCACGGACCAAGGGAGAGAGTTCTTGGGGGAGTTTCAGGCTTTGTGTGATAAAGCCTTGATAGACCACCGCACCACTTCTTGGGATCATCCTGAGGCCGATGGCTTGGCAGAGAGAGTTGTTCAGATGGTGAAGAGGGGTTTGCGCAAGTATGGCTTGCAGAAGGGACACCTAGGAGATTGGGATCTTTAGGTTCCTTGGTTAGCCATGGGCTACAGGTTCCGCAAACAAGCATCACTTGCCTCCTTCTCACCATATTTCCTTCTCTTTGGTCGAGAGCCGGATTTGCCTGCAGCCATTTGTATGGACACTGCTCAAGTCCTTAACCTTGACGATCCGGACGTATGGGTACGTGCATGTGATCAGCGTGCAGAGTTGTTCAAGAAAGTCATGCCCATGGCTTTTGAGAACCTTGCCATTGCACAACACCGTGATACGTTGAGGTATGCCACTATACGTGGTGGAGGATATCGTCCTGGGGTTCGGAGGTTTAGCCTTGGTGACTATGTTTATTTGTAGCAGACTGCTCCTACGACTCTGGATGTTACTGCAGGGCGTGTTATTCTGAGGGTTCGAGAGGTGTTGCCCTCAGGGGTCTTGATCTTGGAGGGTCGGGATGCGCCATGTCACCTTCCCAATGTCGATGGCTGAGTTGACCCAAACTTGGCAGTGGTACCTACAGGTTTGAGGTGCATGCTTTGTGGGTCTGCCAAAGGGGCAGCCACCATGCTGGTGTGTGATCGATGCTCAAGGGGTTGACATATGGGATGTTTGACACCACCTCTTGAGAAGGTTCCTGACGGAGATTGGTTGTGTCCACACTGCTTGGGATAGTGGCAGTGGACATGACTGGAGGCAGCTAATAAGACATGGGAGGCCAAACTCATAGAAGTCAATACATGAGATCCCAAGCTCAAGTTCACAGGTTGCAAGACGGCAACTAACGATGGGGCAACTCTTGCACCCGGCCTCTTGATCTATCGAGTTTGAGTGTAGTAAGGATAGTGGTGGAGGACTTAGTGAGGCTATGGTCACTATCACATCTTGTGGCTACCTGGACTTAGAGGGACCTAAGCACCAGTTAGGGGGGCGATTGTGTGGACAAGTGACTGCCATAGTGGGCAGAATAGTGGCAACCTAGTGACTGACTAGTTGTAGCCTAGTAATTGGACTAGTGGCTGGACTAGTGGTGGACTAGTGATATACTAGTGTGTGGCGTGCACATGTGTTGTGTGGTTTTGGACAGCGATGTAGTTGTGTAGCGATATGTATGCGCATGACAGCTGTCAAGTTATTTTACCACTAGTGTGAAACTAGCTAGGAAATAGCTAGCTTTTACATATTGACATTTGGGATTGGCCCAAGTGTCAATCCAGGGGTCAAGGCAGATTTAGGCCCTGGAGTGGTTATCTTCACGGCAAGCGCGGGAGGCTCATCTTTCTCGAGTTGAGCCTCACCGCGCCTAGCTATGGCGCCGTAGTGTGGATTCCCCATGGCGTGGGGTGCACTTGGCTTGACTTGTATTTGAGTGATGAGGTTATATATGCATGAGTTTATGCTTCAGCTTTGTGAGCTCGCATGAGCTTGTGCTTGTATTCTTCCTCTTTATCAATTGTGTGAACTAGTGACTGCCATAGTGGGCAGCCTAGTGACTGACTAGTTGTAGCCTAGTGGTTGGACTAGTGGCTGGACTAGTGGTAGACTAGTGATATACTAGTGTGTGGCATGCACATGTGTTGTGTGGTTTTGGACAGCGATGTAGTTGTGTAGCGATATGTATGCGCACGACAAATCGTATAACCAATCTTGAAGCTCTATGTTATCAATTGCATTTGAGGTAGGTTTTATATTTATTATTTGTTTTCAGAATATAAAAAGTGAAGTATCATGGTGTTGTAATGAGTTACGTCAACCCGATGAGAACACAATATTGTCGTATCACGATTTATAAAGTTTTGAATTGTCTCGGATTGTATATAGCAAGATTTTAATGTATCATGTATTTCTGACTCAGTGGGTTTTCTATTTCTTATAATATTTAAAAAATGTAAGTATTCTAAATCAGATGAATGTCGAATTGCTGAAGTAAGAATATGTTTGTGGGCTGATTGATACACATGAGAACATGAAATATGACACATACAATTTAACGAACGATTTTTATTCTTATGTATACATACTAGAGGTAATTGAGCAAGGTCACCCACTAGAAGTAATAACTTTTTGGATTTCGTTTTATTAAATTGTGGATCAACATGTCGAAGTCTACACAATACAAATTGGATAATTTCGGAAGTCATCATTAATATTTCATCTATTATAATTATATCAGCAAATTGTAGTTGAAAAAAAATTTCATTACTTTCATATAATCGAGTTGGGTGACCTTTGATTGGTATAGCAAATTGGGAATAAACCGTTTTTGCATACGGGCTAATACGTGTTGCTGCAGCTCCTGTTGTGGCACATAATAGTACATTTTTTTTTCCTATTGAAAATTGATAAGTTATATATTTAATAAAAAAATGTCTTACCACTTCCTGGTGACCCTTCAATAATATGTACACCATTTTTAGAAGATTTAAATCTCTCCAAAATAATATTTTGATCATATGTCAATGTTTTCATATTGCATACTATGGAAAATTTGTAGATTACGTGAATGCATATGTGCACTTTCATTTACCATATTTATATTTGTTGTATTTATTGTTGGAAGTATATTAGTACAAGTTAGATGTTCTTCGTTATTGATATTATAATTTTGTAAAATATTCACTATTAATTGTTGGGTTTGTTGAGTTGTATATAAATTTCTAGATGAATAAGGTTGTATAATATTTATCAAATCTGATTCATTTGTCAAAATATGTCGTAATTTACATTCCATAAAATATGATTTTGATGTATTTGAGGCAGAAGTTAGGTCAACTTCATTTTCAAATGGTAGTTTATGTAATAAAACATTAAGAAAATATGGTTCTGTATGATGGGCTGGATGATAATCTGTAAATCTTACTATTCGATTTGTACAATATACATAATTACTCAATGCATCACGGCTTTGTAAAATTTTATTTTTAATCGGTTTTTTTTTTCTATGATGTACTGAGACCAATATTGGATGAATGTAAGATGTAAGAGATTTTCTGGTCTCATCGAATATAAATCAAATGAGATGAAGAGATAAGTTGCTAGATTTTTGAATAAATCGTGTTCTATGTTGTACAGGTGCACTATTAATGTAATAAACAGCTTCACTTCTTTGAATTATAGGTATATTAGATAATGTAATTGCTGCTTTTGTTATAGATACTGGCTTACTAAGAACATAAGACGAAATAACTTTTAATTGTATTTCGGATAAATCAGTAAGTCCTAACTTCATAGCATCATTAGCATTTAAATTTAATTTTCCAGTAGGTTCAGCTTGCCTCTCATTTTAAGATAATAGGGTCTTCAATGGGCACGTGCGATGTGGCTGGTGGTGGGCCCCGCGCACGGACGCCCGGCTCCCCAGCACCCCGCCCGCCGCTGCGCGCGGTCGCCCAGCCGCGGGCGCGGCTGCAACAACCGCGCCCGAGCCCCCGTCCGCCGCGCGGGCTAGTCCCCCGCCCATGAGTCCGCTGCCCAGCAGTCTGTCAGTCCGCTACTGGCCAGTCGGCTGCCCAGCAGTCTGCCAGTCCGCCAGTCTGCCCGCTAGTCCGGTGCTCGCCAGTCCGTTCCCAGCAGTCTACCAGTCCGCCAGTCTGCCCGCCAGTCCGCTGGCCAGTCCCTGCCATCCAGTCCGCTGACGGCGCAGGATCGCCACCGTCCATTCCCATAACCCATCCGAGCCCTCCATTTTAGGGCTGCAATTCAAACCTGCATCCCTGCCGCCTGCCACTTGCCAGCAACCGCGAACGTGCGCACTGTTCTCCTGGCACGTTGTCGATCGTGTCCTGTACTGCGGCGCGTTTCTTGCATGTTCAAAAGCGTGTCCTTTGTACTGTATAGGGCATGGACGTGGAAGCAAAACCCGATGATATACTGATCACGGAAAGCCCGCTTATACGGCCTCTTCGACAATGTTTGCAAACAGCAAAACCAGGACCCTTCAACAGGAAGGATCTCCATTGGAAGAGTGAGACGCAATATGGGTTTATGGGTGTGCGAGTGAATGTTGAAAAGGCCTGCATACCTTGGGATAGAGTTGGTGACTTCGTCCTGGGAGAGGAGAGTTTGGAGGACTACCCCACTCAGTTTTGGGTGAATGTCCATTCTAAAGTGGAACCCGGCTCGCGAAAAGCACCCAGAGCCAACACATTTCTGTCCAGTATTATGTGTGCACCATCCTCAGTCCTTTTGACGTTTCATTGCATGTCTGTTGCCATTTTGTTTCACGAGTTCTCTGATTTTATGCTTCCTCAAGTCGTTGGATATCGATTTTAGAATTTTCTGTCCAGCTATCAATGCTGTTACGGTCCTGATGACAAGCGCACCAACAAGGCAATAGTGGAGGATCCAAAACAAAAGCGTGGAGGACCTCTTGTGGGTGCTGGATGGAACATCTTGCCCTCATAAAGGCCCAAGGAGAAAGAAGTCGGAGTATGAAGAGTCTTACAAACGTGGTTGTCAATGCTGTTTCAAGGTCCAGCAATGCTATCTCGCCCCTGACATCTGTGTCCTCACGTACTACAACAACATGGAGCATACAGATGCGCAAGGGAAACCCTCGCATGGGAAGTCTGCAGAGTTCAGGAACACCCGTGTCGCGCGGCTTTTACTCATCCATCCCTTCGCTATCCGAGGCGGAAACTCCAAGATAGAAGAGTTGGAAATCTCTAAGTACTCAGCCCGCGCAGAACAATCAGTCATGACCTACAGCTAGTGTATCATGGGGGTGTTTCCTATTTGTTTTCTTTTTGGCATTCATGTTAGCTACCTTACCATTGATAGTTAAGTATCAGTTTGCTTTATCAATCTATTGGATTCCATCAACTCATCCATTCATTCCACAGCTTCACTCAGATCTCTCTACACAGTGTGATTGTATCGTATAAGTATCCGATTATGATTTATCAGGTATCAGGCCGAAGCCATTGTGTCTCTAATCTGCTCTACAATATCACTACAGCTTTGCATATAACAAGTATCTACTCCTCATCTCTCCATCTTCGCTTCCGTTCTTCATCTCTGCCCGATCCCCTCTCCTGCATGACCAAGAAGTCCTCTCCTTTCCCTCACTAACCGTCGTCCGTGAACTAACATGTTCCATTTGCAGGTGTTGTCCCCACAGTCGTTCCCTGTCCTGCTCTCCGTTCCCCTATGGTCGTGACAGCTGTGTCAAGCTGTGACTGGCTTGTGTGAAACTGTGTCGGGCTGTGACTGGCTGTGTGGCTGTGTCTGCTGTGACGACTGTGACGGGCTGTGTTGGCTGTGTCGGCTGTGACTGCTGTGTCGACTGTGACGGGCTGTGTTGGCTGTGTCGGTTGTGACGGCTGTGTCGACTGTGACGACTGTGATGGGCTGTGTGGCTGTGTCGGCTGTGACGGCTGTGTAACCCCCCTCTACAGTGCGCTGCTGTCACCCTAAGGCTCCTGTTGGTCTCAGTCTGTGCAAAAATTAAGGGTACCTATAGATCCCGTATAAGTGTCTTAGTCCCAGACAGTCTCTAACATTACCCCTTCCCCTCTTAAAAAGCCGTGTCCTCACGGTTTACTGATTGCGATTAGCAAACCTTTGTGAGTGAGCACCTTTCTGACGTTGAGAGTTTCGTGGCGGACTGTGTGTACGAGCCCGAGGTCTGTCTCTAGTTGACGGAGATGGTTGATTACTACCTGGATAAGTGAGGCCCTCTGGAGGCTGATATCAAGGTAACCTTTCAGGCATAGGAGACCCCCGTCGCTTCTTCTCTGCCATCTGAATTGCATAGTCTTCTCCCATGTCAAACGAATTCGGTGAAGAAACAGTTGTATCAGAATCTTCATCGCCTCTCAGGTGTTTTAGTTTTCGAACTTTTTGTGGAATCCTCTGGGGCATACAATGTTGTCCTACCATGTCTGGAAGTTTATATTTTACAACTTGCTGTAACCGCTGAACAACAAAATTGGTGTAGACACTGAGCTCCTTGTCTGTCCAGGTGAATGGGGTACCAATTACTGGTGCAACGTGCAAGTATTTCCATGCCACATGTCCCTTATAGAAAATATCATCAATGCCGAATTTCTGTGTTGACAAATTGTTCCAGGCCGCTTGAAACCATGAACGAATTTGAGAATCCTTTTGCATCATAACTTTTGCGTCATATAGGTACATATGAGGTGGCACCGAAGGTAATACCCAATGATCCCCACTGGAATAACTCAGAAAGCGCGCTTGCATCTTGTGCTGCTCAATGTGATAACGTACCAGAAAACAAGCAGTGTAGTATAACCCGCATCCCATAACAATACTTGCTACCTCCCTGGTCTTGGTATAAATGAGTCCATGTACAACCTGGAAAGCAATTAATTCCCTCAACATGGTACCTGCCTCATGCCAGTACTGCGCAAAGTGATGATCCTCAATTGGTCGATTGTTCGGAAGAACTTTAGTCCTAGTTGCCACTGGCAGCCAAATGCGCATGATTTGGTAGTAATGTGCGAATGACTGCGGAGGACTAAATTCTTTCCAAGCCAAATCCAACATGATGGGAATTTGATTGAAAGGCATAATCATAGCCCTACTGTACTCCCTTGCAGCTGGAGTTTTTGGTGGGTTAAAAGCAGCATTGCCCCATACCTCAGGCTGTGGTGACTGCGGTGTGGTTGTAGTAACAACAGGTTCAGCTACTGGTACAGTGACTTGTTGTGGTGTTGGTGGTACTGGCTCTTGTATCATTGGCATCTCCTGCACCTCCTGTGAAGACTGAAAAGCCAAAGTTCTGGCTTGTAAATAAGAAGCCATTAGCTGTTCCTGAGGGATATAGACTCTGTCGATGTTTGAAGTGAGGTCCTCCACTTGAGTCTGCAGTCCGTCTACACCCTCCTGTAATTCTGCTATTCTACTATAGACATTGTCTATAGTAGTTGTGGCAATGTTCTGCACTTGCAGTCTGAGCTCATTCATCTCGCTTTGGGTGAGCTTTCGTGGTGCTTTGCCCTCTACTGGCCCTTGTGCTAACCAGACCTGCATAAGGCTGTTATCCACCAAGTTGCTTGTGGTTCCCCTGAGAGTTTGCTCATCTCTTAGCTTGTACACTTCTAACTGCTGTTGTAAAGCCTCCATGCGCTTCGCATGAGGTTCAACCAAATTTGCATAAGCAGCAAGTAGATTATTAGCTTCCTTCCAAGCCTTGTTAGTGACCGTGATTTCAGTTCTATTGGCCATGAGCGTTTGTTGCAACTCTACGATGTGCTTCTCTTGATCAGCTTCAACCTGCCTGTATTGCTTGAAAGTATCCTCATTGCGACAGATTGTATTCTTCATATCGACAATGAGTTTCATTTGCTCAACATTCTCTTCTTCTGCCTTCGTACATTTTTCCGCTTGACTGTTTATTTCTTTTGTAGATTGGTCAAGCATAGTTGTGAATGTAGCACATTGTATCGTCATCCTGTCATGCACTGTCTGCAACTCCGTATGTAGTGCATTCACTTCTTGCAACTTGCTTTCATGCTGCATGCATTTGGTATAGCTGTTGCTTATGTGCTTCGTGCAACTGGTCTTGCGCGAGGCCTGCCTCAATCAATTGTTCCTTGGCCAATTGCAAAGCCGCTTTTGTATTTCCCAAGTCATGCTGCATCTTGAGAGTGACCTCTTCATCGACCTTGTTTGCACACTCAGTGGCTAGTCGAGCCTCAAACTCCTTCGTGAGTTCCTCTCTCAAGGCTGTCAATTGGGTAGTTGGAACATGGGATTTGACATAAGTCCCCAACAAATTAAGTGTCCTGCCTATGGAACTCATCAGCATTGCCTGTTGAGGGTCATCATGGTGAGGTTGCTGCTGTTCCTCCTGATCCTCAACCGTGTGATGTCTCACGAACCACTCAGGCCATTGTCCCACCGGATTTTCTTCCTGAACCACTTCATCTATTACCGGTGCTACAGTGTCATGACCTTCTGCCTGTGGTACCTCCGACACAGGTGTGCGTATTATATGCACCTCAGGATTTCCCTTGGGCAACTGTTGCACCTCTGGAATCTCTGTCTCCTTGACCAGACCAGAATATTCATAGAGAAGGTCCCCCTTCTCCATTTCTGCCACTATCTGTTCTGTAGTTGGAATATCTAACCCTTCTCTTTCCAAATCAATTATTTCTGGTTGAGCTGCATGGACAACTTGTGACCTTATGACAAGCCGATCAGCTGGCTGTGATGGTTGTGATACTGAAGTAACTTCCTCCTCCCTCTCTGAAGGTCCTGCTTCCAGTAATAGCATTTCTCTGTGCAGCTGTGCCCCTTCCTACACATGAGCTTGAGAAACATTATCATGCGGAATCCGTGAAGCCAGTGGATTCGCCACTACAGTCTTTCCCCGTCTCTGCCTCTTAGTCTCGGGTTGCCCTGCTAGTCCACCCTCACTGTGTGAAGAGCCTTGCTCTTCCATTGCAGTGGTTTCTGGCTCAAACACTCCCATCTCCTTTCTTTCTTGCGCATCAAGTATGCCAGAATCAAGAATTATTTGAGCAATGATTGGGCCAGACACTATGATAGGAGACTTTGCGGTAGTACCTTGTAATCTTTTCATCTCCTCCACCAGTGCGTTGTACATTATGTCCGCCCATTGTACCTCTTGTCCTTCAGGGCTTTGAGTATTTCCTCCGTGAAGGATCTGCTCAAATACTGTTGGTTCTGTTTCATGGCAATCAGAACGTTCAATACCTGGCCTACCTCCTTTAGCCCTGGGTACACAGCCTTGGTACAAGCATAACCCTGAGTTTTAAAGAAACTCCCTTCTTGGAATAAGTCCCCTATTTGCAGTCTTGCCCTGTGTTCCTCCACATGCACCTGACCTGCTGGCAATCGAAACAATTGCTGGAGGTGGAGTAATCACTAATTCAACTCCCTTCACCGTTGTTGTTCCTGTCTTTGGCTCAAAGTTCTGCAAAAATTGTAACATGTACTGTCTATGGTGTAAAGTCCAATCTATGCTTTGCAATCCTTGCAATCTCAGCTCCTCCAGTATCTGTATCGCCTGTGGGGTAGCAATCGTTTGTTTCTGCAGAATTGTGGTGCTCTTCACCCTGATTTCCTCCATTCCTCTCACTCTCTTCATTTTAGACTCACAGAACTGTTTTGGCTGTAACAACTGCAGAAATGCCTGTAGTGCACAAAGCATAAACGTATGGTTGCCACAAAAAGCTATGGGTAATTTCTTGTAAGCCTGTGGAGCTTGCAAGCATCGTTCAAGAGAAAAGCTCCGCTCTGTTCTTTCGTGTCTTTGCCACTGCGTAAGTAATATTGCGAGCGTATAGTTTGTTAGTTCCTCCATAGTTTCCAAGCTATAGCATTGATGGTCTGTCCCGTCGAGACGCCCGTTACTCAGAACGACGCCGCCTCTTGCGCTCAATTTCCCTCCATTTTCTTGATCCTTTCTCTGGCTTTGTATTGGCTGTATCCGCTGTGACTGGATTTTAGATTTCATTTTCTTTAGTGGACTTTCCCTGCTGGATAGTCCACTAGGATCACACATGTGACAAGAATTTCGCTTTTCTGTACTTGCCGTTTGTTCCGTTCCCCTTTTTCCGTATTCATTAATGGGCCCGCCTTTCATCCATTTTGACGGCCGTTCTTGTCCTCTTTCGTTATGACACCTGTTCTTGCACTTCCTTCTCAGCTGTGTGTCGCACCCTGACTTCCACGTGTCTATTTTTAAACTGGTTTCCGTCTTTTCTTCCGTCAGCCATTTTCCTGAAGTTATTGTGTGTCCACCTGTCACTGATTCTATGGATTGTGTAACCCTAGTAGGCTGTGTTGAGCTGTGACAGGCTGTGTCATACTGTGGTACGCTGTGATAGGCTGTGATGCACTGTGGTAAGCTGTGATAGGCTGTGACACGCGGTGGTAGGTTGTGATAGGCTGTGTTGTACTGTGGTAAGCTGTAATAGGCTGTGACACGCGGTGGTAGGTTGTGATAGGCTGTGTTGTGCCGTGCTGGGCTGTGATAGGTTGTGTCACGTTGTGATAGGCTGTGATAGGCTGTGTTTCGCCTTGATGGGCTGTGATAGGCTGTGCTTTGCCTTGTCCGCCCGCCCTGGTCATATATGCTTGGCCTAGCGACAAGTGCTCCATACTCCGTTGGTAACACTGGTGCAGCCCGTGATTGCTCTTGCGTTTCAACATGCAAATCATGCTGCAAGGGTTTGTCATGGATACCACTGTATCCCTTTAACTTATTGGCATTGACTCTTCCCAGCATTTCTTTGTTAATGGTTTGTAACATGGCGGTGTTGTTATCATACATCTTTTGTATGACATAAGGTCCTTTCCATGGTGATTTAAGCTTAGAAGCTTTAATCTTTCCTTTCTTCTGCAACCATAGAACCAAATCCCCCGTCTATAAAGTCTTTAACTTGCCTTCATCAAACTGTTCCTTTCTCTTCATCTGAATTCTGGTCATATTATCAGCTGCATCAGCACGTACTTCTTCCACATGGTATAATTCATGTTTCCTGACCTTAATGGAATCTTGCAATTCCATTCTCTTTCCCCACTCCGTTCTCATGGTAGGTAACAGGAATTCCACTGGAAGTAAGGCTTCCATACCATAAACTAATTGGAATGGTGTATACTTAGTGGTGACTTTGTATGAAGTCCTGTATGACCACAAAGCTATCAGCAGCTTTGTATCCCAATCCGTTCTGTTTGCATTGACTATCTTAGCCAAGATAGTACATAGTATTTTGTTGGTAGCCTCTGCCTGCCCATTACCCTGTGGGTAATATGTTGTACTCTTTCTATGCACAATCATGAACTCTTTAGTCAACAACTCAATGGTCTCATTCATGAAGTGACTTCCCTGATCACTGATAAATTCTAAGGGACAGCCAAATCGTGTAAGTATGTTCTCATACAGGAACCTTAATGTGGACTTGGCTGTGTTGTCCCTCAAAGCATTAGTTTCCACCCACTTTGTAGTATAATCAGTGGATGTAATTATGTACCTGTTCTGTGTATTCTTGGCTGGTGGGTTAATTGGTCCAACAAAGTCTAGTCCCCATTTCTGAAATGGTTCCGTAGGCATTGTAGGATGCAAGGCCATCCTTCCAAATCTCTGCAAAGGTCCTAGCCTCTGACATTCATCACAACTCTGACAATACTTGTGTACATCTTTGAACAAAGTAGGCCACCAGTAACCTGCATGTAGTATTTTCCTGCTGGTAGTCTCTTCTCCAAAATGACCTCCTGCCACTCCTTTATGAACTTCCTCCAAAACTTTATTAACTTCATGGTGGTATAAGCATCGCTTCAGCACTCCATCTGGTCCTAGCTTATACATTATGCTCCCTACCATAGTGTAAGGTAGAGCCTTGATAGCAATTCTCTTTCTGTGCTCCTTTCCATAACTTGGTGGGCACTGACCATGAGCAAGGTAGTATCTGATTGGCCACTGCCAATCTAACCAGTCATCTGCACTTCCCTGCACCTCCACTGCAAATAGACTCGCATCTGGTAATTGATCATCTATTCCTGTGGCTGGTTCTCCTGTTGATAACCGTGACAAGTGATCCGCCACAAGATGAAGTCTCCCAGGCTTGTAAACAACCTCGAACTCAAACTCGTGCAAGATTATCAACCATCTTGCTATTCTTCCGCTTATCAGAGGTTTGTTTACCAGGTATATCAGAGCCTGGTGATCCACATAGAACATAAACTTCTTGCCTAACAGGTAATGCCTGAATTTCTTCACTGCATAGATCATTGCCAATGTTTCTCTTTCCGTTGTGCTATAGTTCCTTTCAGCACTGTTCATCAACCGGCTAGCATAGTACACAGGTGAATCTATATTTCCTGTAACATTCTGGGCTAACACCGCTCCCAACGCTTCTCCTGATGCATCGCAGTGAACATGAAATACTACATGCCAGTGAGGGTTAATCAGCACAGGTGTAGTTGTTACTGACAGTGTAAGTTCCTCAAACGCCTGTTGACATTCAGCTGTCCAGGCAAACACTGCATCTTTCTTCAGTAGTTTGCTCAATGGTGCTGCTATTTGTGCATACCTTTTTACAAATCTTCTGTAATAACTGGTTTGCCCAAGGAATCTCCTTAGATTCTTAACATTCACTGGTGGTGGAGAGGGTTTAATGGCTTCTGTCTTCCTGGGATCCACAAGGAGTCCCTTCTTACACACAATGTGTCCCAGAAGCACCCCTGAGTTCACACAGAAAGTACGCTTCTCTGGATTCAGGCCCAGACCTCTCATCCTGCATCTGGCCAAACATAACTCCAATTTATGCAAGTGCTCATTCTTAGAGCTGTACACACTGAAATCATCCAAGAATACCTGCATGAAATCATCCAGATACTCATGAAAAGATTCACTTATCACTCTCTGAAAGGTCGCTGGTGCATTACAAAGTCCAAAGGGCATGACTTTGTATGCATAAGCCCCCCAGTCTGTGATGAATGCTGTTTTTCCTTGATCTTCTTCTGCCACTTGCACTTGATTATAACCACTGAACCCATCCATGAATGAGTACATCTCATGGCCTGCCACAGTGTCTAATACTGCTTCTGTGAATGGCAAAGGGAAAGGATCTTTCTTCGTACAAGCATTCAGCTTCTTGTAGTTCACACAAACTCTTAGTTTACCATTCTTCTTGGGAACTATCACAATGGGTGACAACCAAGTTGTATACTCTATTGGATATATAAACTTAGCCTCAGCCAACTTCTTTATCTCTTCTCCAACCTTCTGTGCGTAGTTGGGATTCATTCTGTACCTCGCCTGCTTGATTGGTACTGACCCTGGTTCCAGTTCAATCTTATGCTGGCAGACTTCAGGTGGTATCCCTTTTAAATCCTCATAACTCCAATCAAATACATCTTTGTATTTGATGAACAAGCTTTTAGCTTCTTCAAAGAACTCCGGCTCCAAATCAGCTCCTACTTTCACCATCCTTGGTTCCTCTTTAGTTCCCACATTTACTTCCCTCACTTGCTCATCAGCTGTGATTGTCCAACCACTCACCACTTCATCCTGAAAGCTCTCAGTGGCTGGTTCCTCTAGGATTTCCATTTCTCCTTCTCTTTCCTCATAGAAATGTGATGGGTAACTGCTGGTTTCCTCTTTAGTTGGTGTTGCTGACACTACACCACAGCAGATACCTCTTAAACAACTTAGGCTTTCCAGCCGCATCTCTGCAACCTGCTCCCACTCTGGGTGTGCAGCAAATAGGGTAGCTTCCTGCTCCTCATCCAGTCCTCCTTTCCAGTCATACTCTCTGACTCCTCGAGGTCTTCTTGTAGCAGGTAATCTACTAGATTTCTTTGTGGTAATTTGTATCTCGTGTATCCCATTATGCACGGTTAGTAACTGAGAATTCCAGTCATGGAATACCCTGGCCTGTTTCAGCCACGGACGTCCCAATAATAAGGAGTAAGCCTCCATGACTTCATCCATCTTCAACACAGTTATTGTGATCATAAAGATCATCTTCTGTATCTGTATCTTAACTCCTCTTATCAATCCCAATGGTTGTACACTTCTTTGATCTGCCATTGTTACTGTAAATGGGGCTGGTTTCATGTTACTTAGACCAAGCTTCTTCCTTAATTGGTCTGTCATGATATTTACTCCAGAACCTCCATCTATCAGTACATCAGTTATTTCTGTGCTTCCAATTCTCAATTGGATTACTGGCATAGAATCATCAAAGTCCATGACTGTTTCTCGCCCTTCCGGCTTCACATTATAACTGGTCACCTTGCTGTTCAGGTCTGTGTTTCCTGTCTCCTGGCAATTCGATTGATTGCTTGATACAGCCTGTGCCTACAATAAGGTGCCACAGCTAATAGCTGTCCAATGGTAATTTCTGCTTTGGTCTGGCATATTACTTCAGCCAAAGTCTCTTCATTACTTTGCATGTCTGCATTTTTTTTATTCCTTTCTTCCTCACTCTCTTCTTCTTCTCCATCAGAATAAGAGGAATTTGCCACAGGAATATCAGTACTCTTCTGCATTTCCCTTATAGTATCTGCCACTTCCTTGTGCAGTTCCTTCTCATCTTTCCAAGTCTCTTCATCTTCAGGCACATCATGGCCACCTTCATTATCATCTTCTTCCTCTACTACTGGAGGTATTAGTTTGGCTTTACTTCTTGTTACTATCATTGTACTTACTTCTGGTACAACACATGGCCTAACCATGTGAGCTGCCACCACTGGGCCCTCATTCACAGGAGCTCTCATCTCATTCTGGTGTCTTATCCAGAATGAACAGGCTGCCCTGCGATGTCCTGGCTGATTACAATAGTAACATAGTTCTTCACCATTGGTTCCTCGCCCTTGGTCTGTTCTTGGATTATTTCTATAATCCTGATTCCCGGGCTGGTAATTCCCCCTTGGATTACCCTGATAGTTGCCTCTGAAATTTCCTTGGTAATTCCCTCTTGAATTACCTCTCCCTTCCATGCCATTGTTATAACCACCAGACCTACCATAGTGGTCCTGATCATTATTTCTTCTTGGTTGGGGCTGCACCTGATGCACCCTTACTTGCCTAGGTTCTCTTGCAGCTGTCCTTCTGTTGTAGTAACAATTCTCAGTAGAATGGTTATCCATTTTACAGATAGTACAGTGTTTCTCCTTCATGTGGCATTCTGTGGTGGTATGGCCTTCATTTTGGCACTTTGCACACCATACACCCTTCCTCCAATGTGTTGCAGCCTCTGTGGCATACTTCTTCAAGATTTCTTCCAATCTTTTTTCATAGTTATCCCTCTTCAACTTCTCCTTTCTTTACTCTTCCTTTTTAGTTCTTGCTCTTCTTCTTCATCTGACTCATCCTCAGAGTCCTCATCATCCCTTTTCTCTCTCCTGAGCATTCCCAATTGCTCAATTCTGTTTGCAGTTTCAAATGCCTCCTCCACTGTATTATGGGGTAACATATCCACTTTCTTTTGCAACTCTGGTCTTAGTCCACTCACAAACCAAGTCTTCTGTAAACCGGGTGCTGGTACTACAGCCAGCTTTTTCATCATCAATTCCATCTTTTCCATATACTCCTCAACAGTTTCATGCTTCTTTTGCTTTAACTGTTGTAAACTTCCATACACTTCATCTTCAGTTTTACTTGTTCTGAACCTATTTTGAAATGCTGTATTCAAGCCATTCCAGGTTAGGAAATGATTATCAGGGAATCTTGCATACCATTCACTTGCTTTCTTGATAAGTGAACAAGGAAACAATCTCATCTTGGCATCATCGCCATTCTCATTGTTCACTATACACATGTGCTCAAATTGGCTAATGTGTACATCGGGATCCCCTTTTCCTGAATATATTGGAAAGGGTGGTTTTGCCCGTGTTGGTTATAACGCCATCTGTGGCCCTACCTTCTGCCCACTGACAGGTGCTGGCACCCTTGCTGGTGCTGGTCCTTTTGGATCTGTTGTTTTTGTGGTGGATCTTCCACCAAGTGGTGGCCCTTGAGCACTCCCTGCTTCCGGCCCCACGATATTCACAGTATTCCCAGCTTCAGTTGCACTACTTCCCACACTCCCTGTCCCCCCAGAGCCAGATCCAGGCAGCCCGCGCGATCCCCCTGAGCCGACACCTTCATTGGCCTGTGATCCAAGTGCTCCACTTGATCCAGGTCCAACGGGTTGGGATGTCCTGGTTGTAGTCTCAACCTCAGCTGTTGGGTCTACTTCTTCATATTCTTCCTCTTCCAATTTCTTCTCTCTGTTTTCATCCTCCAAGTTCTGCCCTTGGGTTTCTTCTTCACTCATGTAACTCAACTGTAATGGTGTTGGAGAGTCCGAACTCTCCGTTGGCTCTGCCACATCCTCTCCTCCTTCTTCACCTTCCGCTTCAAAAACTGGAGTTCATGCTTTTGGTGTTCCATGCCAACTCTTATCAAAGATTTCTGTCAAATCTTTTATCCAGGGATGTACCTTAGATCTTTCACCTCGTGATTGATCTTCTTCCCGTACCAATTCCCTTAATCTTTCTTGCAAAGAAACAGAAGGAGTGGCATCCAACTCTAGTTCTTCCGGTATGGGTGATGTACTCTTTGATCTTAATGGTGTGAGAGGTCCAGATGATTCCCCTATGTCTATTCCTCTCTCCCAAAGATATGGATAATTAGCTTTCAGATAGCTTTCTCTTTTTGCTGAATATCTCTGGCGTCTAGCTTCTCTTTCATCACTCATGTCCCATGTCTTTCATTTCTTTTAATGTGGCAATAACCAAAATTCTCTTCTGTAATATCTCTCGTATATGCCTGGGTTTCTTTCAAGCTTCAATGCACCCTTGGCTATACTTGAAGTCTCCGTTACCATATAACCATATGGCAAACAAGTCTGGAAAGCTGTTCTTGGTGTGAGTTTGATCCACAAAATATCCTTTGGAATCCAATTCTTTACCAGTACCAGCTCTTCATGCATATGAGTATAAACATTCACCTTTCTTTCCTCCCAGCCTTCAAACTCTACTCGCTTAATGGATAGCAATGCTATCACATAAACCAACGTTGGTAACCAACGTGCTCTTCCTCTACAGGCTACCTGATAAATCTTTATCACTCCTTTCTCCAGACCCCATTCCGGATCAGCATCATGCACTCGCTTAAGAATATTTTCTTTACAACCGTCTGGCAATTCCAAGAACCTTTGAAAGAATTGTTTTGACAATCTTTCTTCCTTCGTTCCACAGGGAATTTGATTCACTTCAAATTCTTTAATGGTCCAACCACCATGATCCCACCAGATGCCTGTCACATCTGGTTGTTCATTACTCAGTTCCCCAGTATGGTCGCCAAATGTCGCGCGGCTTTTACTCACCCATCCCTTCGCTATCCGAGGCGGAAACTCCAAGATAAAAGAGTTGGAAATCTCTAAGTACTCAGCCCGCGCAGAACAATCAGTCATGACCTACAGCTAGTGTATCATGGGGGTGTTTCCTATTTGTTTCCTTTTTGGCATTCATGTTAGCTACCTTACCATTGATAGTTAAGTATCAGTTTGCTTTATCAATCTATTGGATTCCATCAACTCATCCATTCATTCCACAGCTTCACTCAGATCTCTCTACACAGTGTGATTGTATCGTATAAGTATCCGATTATGATTTATCAGGTATCAGGCCGAAGCCATTGTGTCTCTAATTTGCTCTACAATATCACTACAGCTTTGCATATAACAAGTATCTACTCCTCATCTCTCCATCTTCGCTTCCGTTCTTCATCTCTGCCCGATCCCCTCTCCTGCATGACCAAGAAGTCCTCTCCCGTGAAGTGCTTCCCAAAATCATCCCCCCAAAAAGCCCCTTCTCAGTCCTTGCTTCTCGCTTTATCTTCCTACTCGTGGCTCTAACCGTTTCCCTCACTAACCGTCGTCCGTGAACTAACATGTTCCATTTGCAGGTGTTGTTCCCCACAGTCGTTCCCTGTCCTGCTCTCCGTTCCCTATGGTCGTGACAGCTGTGTCAAGCTGTGACTGGCTGTGTGAAACTGTGTCGGGCTGTGACTGGCTGTGTGGCTGTGTCTGCTGTGACGACTGTGACGGGCTGTGTCGGCTGTGACTGCTGTGTCGACTGTGACGGGTTGTGTTGGCTGTGTCGGCTGTGACGGCTGTGTAACCCCCCTCTACAGTGCGCTGCTGTCACCCCTAAGGCTCCTGTTGGTCTCAGTCTGTGCAAAAATTAAGGGTACCCTATAGATCCCGTATAAGTGTCTTAGTCCCAGACAGTCCTCTAACAACCCGCCACGCCTATGCACCACACATTAGCGAGGAATTGAAAGCCTGGGTCGTCGAGTGTTTGTGCCGAGGCCTGTCGGTCGCCCAAATCATGATGGAGTATAAAGAGCACGTGATGAACAACACCGGCTTGGGCAATGCATGGACCCGCGATGATTTCTTGTTGGAGCAAGATGTTCGCAACCTTGCCGAGAAACGTGCGTGGCAAACCTTCAAAAAACACGCCGATGATGCAGAGAGTGTGCGCATGTGGAGAGACCAGAATCCTGCGTCCGTTTTTTTCTATCAAGAGGAGAAATTAGAGCCAACATTCAAGCATTTTGATGGAGATTTGACATTCACTATTGGCATACAGACTCCGTGGCAGAAACGACAAATGCTGGAACTAGGACATGACCGTATCGTTGCATGTGATGCAACCTTTGGGACAAATCATGACAAGGTACTATTCGAACGGTTCCATGGACTTGTACGAGCATGATAGCATAGTACCATGCAACATTCACATAATATTTGGTGTGCTGACCCTTTCTGTATGTTTTCATGTGTACGTTGCGGAAGACCGAGGGGCAGACCCATTGTGAACCGCTACAGACCTCATCACTCTTATGAAGTCTTCTCGTGCAGAACTGAGCGGAATTTGCATGCTCTGACCATCTTACATTGTGCATTCCAACAGTTCCCATTGTACACGTTGATGGTCTTCGACAAGTGGTTGAATGGTATACCAGTTGCCTATATCCTATCCGCGAGGAATCGGACAAGAGACCTGGTTCCGTGGATGAGAGCCTTGCGCGATTCACTCCTCGCAGATTTGCTGAGCTGGCGACCCAATGCCTTCATTGTGGACGATGCCGAAGCAGAAATCAATGCTATTCGGTAAGTCTGTTGGTCCACAGCACCGGTCCATTGTCGAGGTCCACTGCAGCAGTCCATTGGTACAGTCCACTGGCAGACTCCTGTGGCGAAACCCGATGGCAGTTCGCTGAGCAAATCCACTGGTAGTCCGCTGTCAAGTCCGGTCATCAGTCCCCTGGCAAGTCCGCTGGCAGTCCCCGGCAAGTCCGCTCGGCAGTCCGCTGTGGCAGTCCAATGGGGCAGTCCGCTGATGCAGTCCGCTGCCCCAGTCCTAGCTAGGGGAAGTCCAATGGGGAAGTCCACTGGGTAGTCCAATGGGGTTATTCCAACACATCAACGTCATGGCATTGTACTGTCCACTGGGCGAGTCCAGTGGCTCTGCCCGCTGATACAAGTCGTTGTTACAGTCCACTCCGGCAGTCCACCATTGCAGTCCGATCCCCAAGACTCTAATGTGTACCATGTGTGTTGTGCAGAATTGTTTTTGAATGAGTACTCATTTTCCTCTGCCTTTGGAATGTCCGCAAGGCATGGGTGAAGCAATCATGCAAGAAAACGAAGGATCCGGTGACCGCTATAAACTTGTTGAAGGATATGGGAGACCTCATGTACTGTAGAGAGGGACCACGCAACGAGAAAAGAGCGCTTCGGTGGGTTGCAAGGAGAATCCGTCGTATGAGGTCAAAATACCCGAAAGGACATGAATTTCTTGACTATATCGAACAGTACTGGAAGCCCAAAATAGCAATGTGGTGTACAACAACCCGCCATGTCCCTCATGCAAGCCAAGACACAAACGCAAGCATTGAGGCATACCATGGAAATCTGAAGGCAAGACTTGCCATGGGGAAAGGCAAGATGAGTGGTCAAGAGTGGACTGGCTTATATGGGAACTCACTGGCCGTGTGCTAACACACTACTGGTACGCAATCCATTTGAAGACCCACGGGTTCATAAGAAATGACAAACACGAAAAGTACATATCCAGTTCTATACTTGCGGCACGAGACATTCCTGCTGAGAGTGTTACTCTTCCCTTGGGTCCTGGTGAACCAGCCTACGTTCTCAGCAGCAACCACCCCGGCACAACATACATTGTTAACAATCCTGATTGCGATTGGGGTTGTTGCACGTGCCCATGGGCAATGAAGGGAAACTTATGCAAGCATCAGGTCCGTGTCCTGAAGATGCTTCACCCTGACCTGTAGGATGGCCTCCTTGTGCGCACTTATGGCACGGCACTGGTGTAAGATTACCTAACTTGCTCTTGGGCAATGGTGCCGGCGGCAACGACAAATCCAATCAGTTCATGGAAAGACATCCTCCGGACGACTTTCCCCTACGACGAGGCACCTCTGGAGGTCTCAGCCTCAATGGAACAAGAATTTGCGGACATACTTCGCATTGTAGGTGATGACAAATACCTGGAGGCACATGCCCGATCTGCTCTTCATATGTGCAGAGGGCAGCTCGTTGATATCTTGGCGAAAAGTGCGGCTGGAATGTTGCACCCTGCGACAGCGAAGGCTTTCCGTCCTCTGAACGACAACAACAACATGTCTCTGAAAAGGAGACGAGATTTCGTGGAGGCCTGGAAAACCCGGCCTACGGTTTTGCGGAGAATCAGCAAGAGGGTGTCTGCACCTGCACCTGCAGCACATATATACTCAAAAATTCGCAAGGTTTCAGGTCGTGTAGATGTCACGAAGAAGACAATATAAGTCTGCAATGCCTCGAAAAGAGACAAGGTTTCACGTCGTGTAGGTGTCACGGAGAAGACAATATAAGTCTGCAATTCCTCGAAAAGAGACAAGGTTTCACGTCATGTAGGTGTCACGAAGAAGACAATATAAGTCTGCAATTCCTCTGGTAGGATTGTCCCTTTCTGAAATACAAGTCCGCAATGGACTAATGCACAGTCTCCCAATGGACTCCTCCAGTCTGCCAACTGACTCCCACACAGTCTCCCAAGCATAGTCTCCCAACGGACTCATGCACAGTCTCCCAACAGAGTCACAGTCAACAGACTGCGAGCGCCAGTAAGCCAGTCTGCTGGTCAGTCTGCTGCCCACTGCAAAAGTCTGCTTGTACACCTTGTGGACGAATCGGAGGTGTGTGGTCCTGTGTCTAGCCGTTGGATGTATCCTATGGAATGGTATATGAAGACATTAAAAGGCTATGTAAGGAATATGAGCCGACCTGAAGGGAGCATGGCGGAAGGGTATGCTTTGGATGAGGCCCTAGGGTTTCTAACTGAGTATATGGCTGAATTTCATGCTACAAGCCGAAGGGTGTGGGACTCCAATGAAGAAGACTCAGTTAGTGGGGAGGTGGTTCAAGGATTGGGAAGTGTACGAGTCCTCACCATTCAAGAATGAGACAGTGCACACGATTATGTTTTGCACAACACAGATTGCATGAAACCATTCCTTGAGTATGTTGCTTATCATATCTTGTGTGTTTCATTTCTGCCAATGGTATAAGTTGTAATCCTAATTTGCAATTCTCATTTGGACAGGGCCTATGAAGAGGAGATGGCACTCATAGAAGCATCCCGCACTGAGTTCAGAACAACATTCCTTTGTGGACAAGACCAAGACCACCATAATGGTGAAATTCCATACCCAACAGATATGCGCTTACTGGCTCCATTCCATGAATGGATTGAAGGTGTTGTCCAAGGTAAGGTGAGTTCAGGTGAGTCCTATGATTTGGACATATGCCATTTATGTATACCACCAGTAGTACAGTCCTTGGGCTTCAAGTCCATGTATGCTTACGGCAATCACTTTCGAGCAATACGTGATGGGACTGGCGCCACAGACACGGTGACATTTGATTCTGGAGTTGCTCAAGTATTCCATCAGGAAAGCGAAAACAGTGCAGGTATGTCGAGACAAGTGTTATCCCAATTGGAATATGTGGGTGTTGTAAGAGAAATAATTCAACTGGATTACGGAATTCTTCGCCCAATTCTGTTCTTGTGTAGATGGGTGAGGTCACACATGGTGGGCCGGAATGCCACCATGAAACGCGATGATTATGGCTTTCTCTTGGTTGACTTCAGTCGCATGTTACCTCGGATGGAGCAGCCCTGGACATTCCCTAGTCAGGTGGAGCAAGTTTTTTTCTCGGATGAAAAAAGTTCACGAGGGAACTGGAAGGTGGTCCTTCACAATGACCCTCGATCCCGACGAGTGGTTCACGATATTACAGAAGTGGCACTGGGTGAGGTAGACACTTATGTAGGCATGGTGCCTCCTGAAGTTCCTCATAACATCATGACTGAGCCTGCTGTTTGTGTTCCTTTGAGTGAGGCAGATGAATTGGCCATTGCCAACTTGAATGCACCTGCAAGGCAGAGGCAAAATGGTAGAAGGCGGAGGCAAGCTCCACATGGGAGGTACTAGGCCAGTTGTGCTATGGTCTAGAGTTGGTTTCTGCTATTGCATGTATTTTTCCAGGGTTTAGACTTGATACAACATGGTACCTTGCATGGGTGGGAGTGACTGAGCTATTAGGGTGGGCAAAATTCTGACAAACACACTTTCATTTGTGACAGTGAACCCTAAACAGTCATGAAGCCGTGGCATGAATACTTTCCTGACCCTAGTCAATGGTGGCCCAATTGTGGCAAAAAGGTGAATGCCTGTTGGATTACAGAGAGTAGGAGATGCAATTGAGCATAGGAACTAGTGTGAGAAGTTGAGTTGGGTGTTTCCTAGAACAAATGTAGGCTATTATTGTCAGCTGCTACCAGCAAGGCAAGGATGTATGCATGATTTGTGCAGAGGCATGGATAGCTGAAGGAGCAGGGATAGAGTGTGGGTCCAGATTCATCCAAGACGGCCACATTTCAAGCACAACATTGCCTGTGAAAAAGGAAGATCAGGTCCATGGTTTCATTGTCAAAGCTGGAATTGTACCTGATGTGATTATGGACAATGCCCTCATGGACATGTATGCCAAATGTGGGAGCATCAAGGGCAAGCCTGGCAGCTCTGGGAAAGGGAAGATCCGGTCCATGGTTTCATTGTCAATTGTACCTGATGTGATTCTGGACAATGCCCTCGTGGACATGTATGCCAAATGTGGGAGCATCAAGGGCAAGCCTGGCAGCTCTGGAAAATGGGAAGAGGTCCATGGCTTCATTGTCAAAGCTGGAATTGTACCTGATGTGATTCTGAACAATGCCCTCGTGGACATGTATGCCAAATGTGGGAGCATCAAGGGCAAGCCTGGCAGCTCTGGAAAAAAGGAAGAGGTCCATGGTTTCATTGTCAAAGCTGGAATTGTACCTGATGTGATTTTGAACAATGCCCTCGTGGACATGTATGCCAAATGTGGGAGCATCAAGGATGCGAAGGCAATTTTCCAACACTATGGCTCTTGGAGTGATTTTGACATGTACCAGCGAAGGGGAGAAAGTGAGGCCCTCAGCAGACGAGTTGAAAAGCACTAGTTAAAAAGCACTGGCGCTTGATAGGGTGGGGCAAAATTCAGGCTGGGGTGATCATTGATATCCCGGACGCAGTGTAAAAAAGACGGTTGTGAGTGAAGTACACCCGTAAAAAAAAAACCCTGCTGTCTCAAAAAGGGAGCCAGTCACAAAGAGCAAGGCACTTTGTCCAAGCTTCTCGACATCTAGCAACAATGTGGACAGAGAGGGAGTCATTGGGAACAATTTTTGTAAGGTGGCGAAGAAAACCTTGTCTGAGGATCACTAGATATTTCTCTAGTACGGTTGGACTAGTAGAGATTGAAATCCGTGCTCAGCTCAGCTTTAGACTGTCTCATTGTGAGGGGTCATGGTTGACTGGACAGAAATGGGATTGACATTGCCGGGCTCACAAATCTCTGAGACGACATGTGGTAGTTTTATCTATAGCTTCTCAAAGCAATTGTTGTACATTGTTGATTATAGTGTGACATTCTCATAACGATATTGTCATCAGCTGCATGAGCAGTGCATCTTTTTGGATTGCTGGTTCCCGGAGGGATTATATGTGACAGGACAGAGGGCAAGTTATAGCCAATAGTTGCAGGCAGTGTTCAATATTGAAGAGAATTCTATGCCCTTTCGGTTCTGCCGATCTCCTTCTCATTTTACTTGAGGTTGTCTATTTTGAGAGCTTTGATGTTTGGATGAAAATGCATTTTGGCATCAACTTAAAGGGATGGCCTGCACTAGTGGGCATTCAGATTCTAAACGAGCTGGCAAAGAAAAACTACAGGTCCCACAACCCTCTACATGCAGACCCCATAACCCTAATAACCTTTTTGAACTTTTCAAATTCTCTAAACAAAAGTCTATGTGTTATGTCCTCCAGGGCATGTTGAATAGAGGTGGAAGTCATTTCATCCATCCATCTTCCACTTGGATGGTCAATGTGCCACGTCATATAGTTGCCCCAAATTCCTGTAGGACATCTCACACTCCATGACTCATTTCACACTCATGTCAAATGCCCCATATGAATTATCTTGGTCAACATCCGTTGACCGTATGGGTGTCATTTGAGTGTGAAATTTGTAACACCATGTGGCTTTTCCTACAATGGTCCAGATCACACATTGCCTCCTCTCACATGGGTGTAAGAGGAGCCGTTCAAAGTGCCAGGTGTGAACTATGGGTGGTGTTGGAAAAACCGGTTTCTCTAATAGTGGATGCTTGAAGACGTGGGCGAAGTAAAGTCGTCTCGTCTCCTGTGCCGTTGTCGTCTCCTTGGTGGGGATGAAATGGCCCATTTTACTGAACCTATCCATCACCACCATGATTGCATCAAATCCTTTTGACAGCGGCATAGTAGTCATGAAATCCATCGAGACACTTTCCCAAGACCCATTTGGAATCGGCAAGGGTTGTAACAGCCCCGCTTGCTTTTTGTACTTGCTCCGGTTTTGTTGGCATGTGGTGCATGTCTTGACATACTCCTCGGCCTCCTCCCTCAGTTTGGGCCAGAAATACTCTTTCTTCAAGAGTGCCGCGGTGCGCTTGGCTCCGCCGTGGCCCGCAAGCGGGCCATCATGGCATTTTCTCAAGAGACTATCTCTGATCCCTCATTTCAGCACGTATAGACGTTTTTGCTTATACCAGAGCAGTCTATTTTGCAAGTGGAACTGCGATTTAACCCCCTTCCTCAAGTCCCGCATCACGGACTTTGCCATCTCATCCTTCCGGTAAGCCTTCCGGATCCTCCTTTGGAACGCCGTCTCGCCCGGGGGTTGCTATTCCATATGCACAGGTTGCGTGCATGCGTGCACAAAATCCCTTATTATATATGCATGTGACAAATTTGTATGCACACATTGTAGATTGTATGCAGTGGAGTTATATAACATAGAATACGACGTATTTATTGCATATGCAAATGTTACATCATATGTATATAGAAAAAAATAAAATAAAAATCTTAGCTAACAAAATCAGTAGTCAATGGTCAAAGATGCATGTGACCACTAACTCCAACTAATGCACCACCTTAAACTGAAGAGAATACAAGATCCCTAGCCAAAGTAATAGTTTGCAAACTTGTATTCAAGGAAAACAGTTTCATATTAACCAAAATATGGACTTTTGTACTAACAAATGCATATGTGTCATGTTTGGAACCACCACATTGCATGTCTGTTTGTAATGCCAAGCAATTCTATAATTTGAAAACTTGTATGATAGGTACACAAGTTCCATTTTAACCAAAATATGAACTTTTGTACTAACAAATGCTATGTGTCATGTTTGGAATAAAGTAGTAACAAGATAATTACATGTCACATGCATGAAAATGAACGGCACAAGTTAGAGGTTCTTTTTTTGTGCATTTCATGTGTCACTAAGAAGTTGAACTAGGGTCCTTCTTTAGCATAGCCCTAACCTCTAACTGGCTAAGGGAAGGTTGGTGGATCTCATAAGCCCCGGCGCATCCTAAATGCACGTTGTATATGAAGTACATGTGCTTACAAGGTAGATATGTTTGTTTTTTCTTCTTGACAGATAGCTCATCAAAGTCGGGACAATCACAAGATGGAAACTGACCAATGTATACATTGTAAACCAATCCTGCTCTGGTAGATCCCTCTGTTTGTAGCTGGTAAATTCTCCCATAACCTGGCTGAGGCACGTTTCTGAATCCACGAACCTCAGCAATAAGAGTCTCCGCTGACTCTTGGCGACTCAAGTGTCGAGGAGTCGGATCCTGACGCCGAATGCGTACCCCATAGCGTGTAGTGGGATACTTACCCACAGGAAGGACAACACCTTGATGCATATGTTGTTCCACTGGAAGTGGTCCCACAGGAAAGTTCGGATCAGGAACGTTGGGAGGATGGACTAGTCGAAAACCTGCAAGGGTCAAGTTGTCCACCTCTTCTTGTGTAAGGTTGGTTCCAACCTTCACAGGCCACACGTTAGGTATACCCGGTTTTCCCAAGCAATAGGATGGCACGGTCCCTCCAACACACGACAAAACATCTGTGGGGCAAAATCAAAAAACTTGTAGTTTTGGTTCTTTCATGTTCGGTGCTAGTAACTTGCCAGTGAAGCAAGGTGCAGGACTTCCTTTACCTTTCCTGATGAGCACTTTGCATTTATCTTTGGAAACTCCAACCAAGGCAGAACAACGAACCATGGAAGCAGAACCTGTCCGCTGAATCCTGAACAATGCATCGGAAAAGTCTTGTGTCTCTCTCACTGGATTTCCCCATTGCATTGGCTGAGGAGGGATAGCAACATGTGGATTTGTCTCACAGAAAGTCGAAGAACTAGGAATGTCATGACTTGATTTGGAGCTGACGAACCTAGATGGCTGGTGTGGACTGGGCATCCCAGTGGCGCGCACTGGAACAGTCTTTACATTCATATCACACCTCCAAGATTCGTTTGGCATGGAATATTCTATATATAATATTCTTATTCCATCCTTTGATATTTTGATTATGGACCCTAAGATTAGATGAATCACAATTTTTTTTTTTTTTTTTGGGTACCCTTATTTAAGTGTTGTGCATATAAAATTGTTCCTATGCATATCTAAAATTTGTATGCACGCATACATTCCTCCATATGCATGCAAAAGTGCGCATATAGTATAGGCTACCTCGTCTCGCCCCTGTACACCAACAAAAACTGTTGTTTTCTACTTAAAGCATCGGCCACCACATTGTCTCGTCCCGATTTGTACTGGATATCCATGTCAAAGACCGCCAAAGTATCTTGTCACCTAAGTTGTTTTGGGACAACTTAGGCTGCGTGGCAAAATACTTCACCGTAACATTGTCCGTGAACACCTTCACCAGGTTGGAACCAACATAGTGGCGCCAAAGCTCAAGGCAATGCACCACCGTCTTCATTTCCTTCTCATGCGTAGGCCACCGTTGCTCTACTTCATTCAGTTTCTTACTTTCGTAAGCCACTGGACGTCCATCCTGCATGAGTACACCCCCTATAGCGAAGTCCGACGCATCCGTATGAATCTCAAATGGACGGTCGAACTCCGGGATTTTGAGGACTGGAGCTTCTGCCATCCGCTGCTTTAACTCGGCAAAAGCTTGACCACAAAATGTGTTCCATACCCAGACTTTGGATTTACACAAAAGGTCTGACAGCGGCCCCGTGATCTTGGCGAAATTTCTCACATACTTCCGGTAATAGGAGGCGAGTCCTAGGAAGGATCGCACTCCCGGGACCGAAGTCGGAGGCTCCCAGTCCAAGATCGACCTCACCTTTCTGTCATCCATTTTGATCCCATCCGGTGTAATCACATGCCCCAGGAACTCCACTTTTGTGACCCCGAATTCGCACTTTGAAGCTTTGGCATACAGCTTCCCTTCCTGCAATTTCTGGAACACCCTTTTGAGGTGCTTCAGGTGCTCTTCCTTTGTTTCGAGTACACCAGTATGTCGTCGATGTATACGATCACAAAGTCATCCAACCACTCCTGAAAAAGGCTGTTCATTAGCGTGCTAAAGGTCGCGGGTGGGTTGGTGAGCCCAAAAGGCATCACCAAGAACTCATACGAACCATATCTTGTCCTGCACGCGGTCTTTTCTTCATCTCCTTTCGCCACTCGGATCTGATGATACCCGGAGCGCAAATCGATCCGACTGAAATACTTCGCTCCTGCCAACCAATCGAAGAGGTCGTTGATCCTTGGCAAAGGGTACCGGTTCTTGATAGTCACCTTATTCAGAGCCTTGTAGTCGACATACATCCGCAGCATCCCATCCTTCTTGTCTGCGAATAGCACCGGGGCTCCGTAAGGTGACTTACTTGGCCGGATGTACCCTTCTGACATTAGATCCTTGAGCTGAGTCTTCAGCTCGACCAACTCTCTGTGGCTCAACCGGTAGGGCGCCTTGGCAGGCAGCTCCGATCCTGGTATCACCTCAATCTTGTGGTCAACTCCCCTTCGCGGTGGCAGGCCGCTTGGTAAATTCTCCGGCATCACATCCTGGTATTTCTCCAAAATCCCCTTCATCCAATCTGGGCTCGGCTCCCCATCGCCTTCTCCCTTCACTTCTCTTACATAAAGCAAAAATTGGGGCTCGTGTGATTCCTCCATGGCCCACTCCCTTGCTGACAGAAGGTTTATTTGCCCTCCCACGGGGTTGGGCGTTTCCGACACTCGTAAAACTTCGCCACCATTCCAACACGGTAGCGTGACTACTCTCTTGCGGCCATCTATGACCGCTCCGGATCTGCTCAAAAAGATCATCCCCAAAATGAGATCCACTCCATCGATCTCGCAAATGGTGAAGTTCTCACGTCCCTCCCAACTCTCGAGCTGAAGAGGAACATCGAACGCTAACCTCGTCGCCAATTGTGGTTCTCTTTTAGTAGAACGCACCTCAATAGAGGCCCCCACATCACTTGTCGAGAGTCCCAGTTTCCGTGCCGTTGCCGGTGTCATGAAGGAGTGCGACGCTCCTGTGTCCACCAACAACGACACGTTAGTTCCGGAGATTATCCCACTCACAAACATTAACTGACTCCCTTTACGCAAGGCGCTAGTTTCTTGATACAACTCACAAGAGTAGTTGCCTACCTTACAAGTCTTGGCGACCACCGCCTCCACCAAGCAGCTGATGGAAGCTTCGGACAACTCCGTGGTTGCCCGAGTCATGTTCAATTGTCGGGGATTCGTACACTTCTTGGCCATGTGCCCGGGCTCCCCACAATTGATGCACACTCCATCGAAGGTCACCTTTTGTCCGCCATAAGGCGTCGCACTTGATTTTCCTGTCAGAGCACCGGGTGCCGTCTTGGCGTGTGAAGGCCCTCCCTTCGATTTCCATGTGCCATTGTCGCCGCGTGGCCTATCCCACTTCTTTTCCAGTCGAAAGGAGTCACCCTCCCGCCGGGTCTTCTTGTGGTTCAACTCCGTACGGCCTTATCTTTCGTCCCTAGGGACATCCGAGAAACATTCAGCCCTCTCAATTGCCTCGTTCAAAGTCTTAGGTGGCTCCTCCAACTTTCGTTTGGCCCATAGGGGCCAGTCCCGCCACAAAGTTGAAGACCATTTCTGGTTCTGCCATGTCCGCGACTTCGAGCAACAGCACATTGAAAGCCTGAACATATCCCCGAATGTCATCTGTTTGCTTCAGATTCCTCATCTTGTCCCGGGCGAGCCAGCACGCATTGAGGGGCACAAACTGTCTCTTCATCAGTTCCTTGAACCCACTCCAGTTCAAGGTTTCCGGGTTTGGACCTCGGTCGTGAAGGCGTTTCTGCCACCATTGTTGAGCATAGCCCCTCAAATAGGTGGGAGCCACTTCCACCCGATCCTCGTCATTCAACTTGGCCGCCCGGAAGTACTGCTCTAGCTCCAAGAGCCAGGTGTTGAGTGTCTTCCAATTTTGGACGCCCTCGAAGGTGCCGGGTTCCTAAGGCTTCACCTTAAACTTTTCCTTAGTGGAAGTGGCATTAGCCGCCTTCAACACGTCTTTCAATGTCACGCCAAACTGCGCCAACAACCCTTCCCAAAAGGTTGCTGGCATGGGAGGCATCTGTTGGTCTGTCGGAGCTCTCAGAGATTCCTCGGGCTCCGACTCCTCAGATTCCTTCCATTCTTGAGTGACCTCATCTTCAAAAGCATGCATCGCTTCCTCAAATGGTCGCTTCGGTGACACGTCGCCCCCATCGGGCTCACCAGGATCATCATCTTTCGGGCCGTTCCGCTTTTGCTTTGGCTTGCCCAACCCCATGATGAGGCCGATCCCAAGGACGAACGCGTACTGAACTCTAAGCTCTGATATTGGAGCCACCCCCACCGCAACCCGGTGTGCGGGGCTCCACCTAGTGAGCGCCTCCGCCTCCTTGAGGGGTGCTTCAGCCCCCCATACCTATCGCTGCCGCTGCCTCCACCAGAGGGGCAGCCCCTCATGTGTCCCGACCCCCTGCCCTCAAGGCAAAGGGCCGCGATACACACCCCTACCAACAGGGAATCGATGTCCTCATCGACTTGTCCATTTTGTAGAAACGAACATCCAAGTTGTGGCGTCCCACATCAAGGAATTTGTTTCCGCACCATGGCGTCCCATGGCAAAGAACCAAACCCCACACTTGACTCTACTCTCCACTAGCTAGTTCGGCCGACTTCCTCCAAGTCCCGGCCAAGGGTGGAGCCTCTCCAGCTCCTCCCAGTGCACTCTTCTTAGCCTACTTCAAGGCCAAGGAACGATCCTCCCCGAGGATTGAATCGCCTTACTGCAACAACATTGCTTGCGACCGCTGATGATGCCACTTTTGGCATCACCTTGAGCAAGGGTTCCCTGGAACCCTCTTTGAAGGAAGACTAATAGGACGCGGATTGCAGCTAAAAAAAGGTGATTTCTACTTCACCAAAGACTGTAAGCATGCAAAAAATATGGTGTTGCTCGCCTCCCGCAGTCATGAATCAATGTCAATCCAAATAGCCAATGCAGTGGCAGGTGAAAAGACAAGAAATGTAGTTGAGTTTGTCATAGTGTTTCACATCCTTCAACATGGGCGTCCTATGACAAAATATGAGTCATGTAAAGGGTTATTTGATTTCCTGCATGTTCTGAAAAACCCAAAGAAGCAGTGGTCTGACACCACATGGTGGTCAATGGTTGAACATCTGCATACCACCGTCATGGAAGCAACAAATGCTATTGGGGCTGCTAAGTTTTTGGCTTTAACCTCTGATGAGGTCTCAACGGTTGACAACTAATCACAGATTTCAGTTCATGCTTATGTTGTCGACAATTGGGTACGTGCTCATATCTTGCTTTTTCTAGAAAGAGTTGTGGAGGGGGGTGGATCTGATAACTCACAAGGAAGATCATGGAAGCACTCATGATAGGTAGAGGCATGCTACAAGAGCGCATTAGAGATAAATATTGAGCTTTGGGGTTGATGGAGTAAATGTTTTTCAAGGGGTGAGAAATGGAGTAACACGGCAGATCCATGATGCATGGGCCTCTCACTCTTTGGGGATACATTACATGGCCCATCGCACTAACTTGTCGGTGCACGTACTATCAAACTTGACACTGGTAAGCAGACTTGAGAATTTATTACAAGCTCTGTACACCTATTTTGTTCGTTAACCCTTAAACGACGAGCCGGCCCGAATGGGGTTGGCCGTCTTTATTATCCCTGAAATATCTCCCATGGATGAAGCTCGATGGAAGAACTTCCTGAATGAAAAATGTAGCGGCCAATGAGCTCTACACGCTCGACTTTACGGCGGCCGAATGTACAACGCCGTGGGGGATTTTTGTAAGTGTCAAGGGGGCCTGGAATCTGAGGCCGAGGGCTCTCCACGGGGGTTGACCCAAGCGACGTGGCAGAGCAGATGGGCAAGTGGGCGGGGCTTTCACGGCAGGGGGTGTGTGGGGTGTCTCCCTGTCCGCCCGTGATGACCTGCCCGTGCACTCATTTGGCTTCCAGGGCCGACCTTCACGTTGCGGGGTTTTCTGTCACGTGTCCAGGAAAACGTGTCGAAAAAGGCATGCCGGTCCGGCCACTGATTGCCTGACTTGGATATAATCGGAAATTTCACCTAAATGTACATCTTGTTTCCGGGTTTTGGAATTTTCCTGTCAAATTTGGGCAGGCTTGTCTGCATTGTTGCACCGCACCTTTCAAGGCCGATCATGTGTTGTTCCTTGCTATGGTTGTCTTCACTTGGCCACTTACTCTCTTGTTGGGTTCGGCCTCGCTGCTTTTTGGTCTTTATGCTTTATGACCCTTGGGGTTTTATTTTTCCTCATTCAACAAAATTCGAGGGCCTCCCTCCTTCAAAACACCTCCAGATCTAAGAAAACTAGTTTTTTAACCATAGCATAATCTGAGCAGCAATTTTAGATGTGGATAATTCTGGTGTGGCCCAGACTTCTCCAATTCATTCCTCAAAAGCACTTAGGGCATCAACACCTCTGTAGGCGGTCATCCATGAGGATGCACATCATCCACATCCAGCTAGGGATAGAGCCGCCGCGCCAAAGTTAGGGGGGTGGCGGCGGCCGGGCGCCGCGTAAGAGCCGGTCCACCACGTCGCGTCGCACGCTTCACGCCACCCACTGTGGCCGGTCACTTCGGTCACCCACCTAAAATTTATATTTCACGGGTTCCAGCATCCTGCCGACACCTGTCAGTCTGACTCGCCCAGCTTCTTCAGTTAGCGCACCCGAGGTCGGGTTCGACGGGCAGACACAACCGGGCGGCCACACGCTTTGCTGCCCTCGCCAGCTCGTTCCCGGGTCGGCCCGCGCTAGACCGGGCGCCCGGGCGCTCCGGCCCGGCCGTGCCGACATGTTGGTTGCTCTTGACATTGGAAACTGACGTGCAGAGCAAATAAGGAAAAGGAAGAAGGATGGCTGGTGCCTCGCTCGCTCGCTCTGGCCCTGTGTCGGATATCTGCGATGCCTCTCGCCTTTGGTCCCCACCATCACCTTCACCCACACGTTCCTCTGTCTGCAATCTCCACAAAAGGCCTCTTGTGACCACGCACTGATCTCAAGCTTTACACCCGCCCCGAACAATCCCTAATTCCAACATCGCTGTAAGCATGCGAGACTGATTGAGTGTGAGCTTGTATATTCCACTCTTTTGACCTTTCCAAACGACAGCATGAAACTCTCAGATTTTTTTCAAGTGACGTGTTGAGTTGACTTATTAAATCATGCAAACAGAGTTCTAAATGACAAACAGTGAAAGAGATTTGAGCTCCACCTTTTTGTAACTTATTATTATTAATTTGATTAAAAGGGCCTCCGTCCCCTTTCATTAAAAAAAAAAAACCCCAGTTCTGTAAAAAAAAGAAAAAGAAAAAGAAAGATACAATTAACATCATAGTTGCGGGCCAACACAAGGAATGTCTTACATTGCTGTCCAAGCCAACGAATGTCTTAGATTGCTGCCCAAGCCAACGAACGTCTTAGATTGCTGCCCAAGCCAACGAATGTCTTAGATTGCTGCCCAAGCCAACGAACGTCTTAGATTGCTGCCCAAGCCAAAGAATGTCTTAGATTGCTGTCCAAGCCAAGGAACTTTATACATCATGGTCTTGGTTCACGTCCACTATTTTGATCCTCGGCATTGCTTCTCACTTTAGAGTGCTCACGTGGTGAACATGCAGCATTCCCATCTGCTCAACCAAGGCTCGAATAACTCTACCAAGTGGATCTCGAAGGCTAGGCTGTGTTGATGCTATGTAAAACTGGTCGTCTCATCGTGAGTCACATATCATTCGCGGGGCCAACGTTTTGGAAGTTGAGTTGGGTAGACTGTTTTCCAAAATTCAAATGACCACTGAGTATTTATAGGATCGACACAAAATCCCACAACTGGTTAGGTTGCACTGGGGTACTTAGTTTCATTCCCGATTGCTCCGGCTACTTCACATTGACACATTGACACCAGTCAGGTAATCAGCCACATTCCTAGTTTGGTTGCCGTGATATGCTATTATGTAGACTCCATTTTGAGAAAGTAGTGAGCGAATACGTGAAAGTGTACATATCAGTGTCGAGATCCAACACCTGTCGATGAGTGCCGTAAACAAGTCGCTATCTCCTTTTAGAAAGTGTGAGCCGACAAATTGAGGCCGTCTTTTGGGTCACGATGGTGATCGTTGGTGCCCCAGCGTCCAGTATCTTATTGACATCTTTAGGAAAACTTGGGTTGGCTAGCAGTATAACGGCTTGCGATGCACCGATGACACAAAAGTCAAGGTTTTTAGTATTAATTAACGTCCAGCGAGAGTTGAAGGCACATGTTGAAGGATGGAACCCAGGATCACCCTGATCATGCAGGCAAAGCAAAGAATAGAAAGTGATGAGCCCGAAAGAAAGATGGGAACTTTAAACGTCCCAAATTGAATCAACAGCCCAGCTACAGCGATGCGACTAAAAGGAACAAGAAAAGTATCGTAAAGGAAAGCAAGATTCACGTCTTGGCAGCGATTAAGATGTCTCTCACTGAGGGAGAGGCCCGCTCAATCACTCACTGGACTCGGGTGTCGATTGTGAAAGTAAATAAGGAGTGACACGATGCAAACTCGCAGGCTTACTTAGCCGAATCCAGAAGGCTAAGTTGGAAAGTGACAATTCTTCCATCCAATTTGAGCTCTTCGTCAGTTCAGTATGATCTGGGGACATCCAGCTTAGTTGGCACCTCTATCATTACAAAGCTGTGAACTTGCAGTTTGACCCACGCGTAATGTGGTCCGATTTAATGCTTAAAATGCAGCAGCAATGTAGTTGATTTATGCGTGAAGGATGCTCCCTTAGAACTACATTGAGTACTTTTGATGTCACGAAAGGGAATTACACCTAGCCGGTTTTGCAACCGTCAGACAGCGCCCTGAATTTCGTAGCCTCCTAGTGTAGTCCTGTGAATCACAACCGCACTTCAATTTGAACTTTTCGAACTTCCCTGGGCCCTCCATAGCGGAGCTCGCAGTCCTGAGTGTTCTCAACTGTTGTGTGGCAAATCGACGACTTCAAAGCATACACGCAGTATACGGCTCTGGAGAACGAGGACCTTGCGTACCTTGCTCGAAGCAAACTAGTGCCAAATTTGCATAGCCTTGTCCATCGAAGCTAGACTTGCGTATTACAATCCAACCCATCATGAGCACCGACTGAAACCCAACATATTTCTCATGTTCAAATCCATAATTGTCGGCTTGCTGTTTTGTCTACAGCCGAATTCGAGAATCTCGTACCAACGATCCTGAAGCAGCCCGCCACATGCGGCACACATCTTTAGCATGATCTCATAAAAAAGGCTGCTTTACGCTATTTTAAATTTCGGACTTGTACGTTCTCCTGTGATCATGATGCCCGGAAGGGATTATTCAATCTATATTCAAAGTTTGTGATGTCCGTGAAGAATGATCCCATACCGAGAGGAATTGATCTATTTGAAGGGAGGGTTCGTACTTAAAGGCTGATGCAGTACAGTCTTTCTCACATGCTTCGATGGCCCCGACCAAATCCCAGTGGAGGCATCTCGTTAGGAATCCCGCCACCGATTTTCATGCTCACAACTCCACAGTCCCTTGCGATTCAATCACGGATCATGCAAATATGGCGCACGTGAAGCTCAAGTGATTGGGCTCCCAAGGTGCCCCGCTTTCCGGAGCAGTTATGGGAAACGGAACCCACATGAAGGTAATTTTGGATGAGCTCTCTTGCATGCGTGAGACTAATCGCATTTTGTTATTCCTTTTTAGGGCACTTTCCCAAAAATAAACGAAGCGCTAACTAGGGCACGCGTGATTGGCGTGCACAATCTGAGGTCATCGCAGAAGCGGACGAGCAATTGGATTCATCGTGCGGCCCCGGATGCTTCATTCATGCCCTAACGGTGCGGGGTTCAAACCCCACCGAAGTAACCAGGGTCAAGAGGGAGTAGATGGATGGTGGTGGCCCAGGGCACAACAGCATCTGATTGTATGAAGAAGGCCCGGCTCTGCGTTTGTGTCAACACTCTCTCGCGCGCTGCACATTGCTGTAGCTAGCTGCTGGGGGGCTGATCGCCACGGATTTGTAAGCGGAAGCTATGGATCTATCGCGAGCATTTCTCAAGGATGTGAAGCGAGTCGTCGTCAAGGTAGCATCCCTGTTTCTTTCTAGCAGGAGCTGAATCTGATTTGGGGACACGTTGTTGGTTCTGCGAAAATGGGGGAAGGTTAGGCAGAGGGGCGGAAAGAAGTGGATTATACTTGACCTTTTGTGACGTTTTGTGCTGGGTGGAAGGAGTAAACGCAAATTTGATATTTTCGTTTTGGTGCAGGAATAAGTCGTGTGTGTGTGTGTGAGAGAGAGAGAGAGAGAGAAAGAGGGAGAGAGAGAGGTATGTGGACAATTGGAGGGGCAGAAAAACAGAGAGAGGAGGAAATTATCGAATTTCCTAGCGTTGAATTGCTAATTTATGCATCTCAATTCATTCCTTGTCAGCCGCATCACAATTGGTTTCCAACAATTTGGTCATGAAATGAATTTTCTTGACATTGCTCCCGATACATGTGTAGTAATATTGCAGGGATGTTGCGTTGTCGGTTTGCCTCTGTCAAGCATTTGATAGGTGCCTCTATTTCGATGGGGGATGAACTGGCAGGTTGGAACGGCGGTGGTAACCAGAAATGACGGAAAGCTTGCTTTGGGGCGGCTTGGTGCCTTATGTGAACAGGTTTGTTTCCTAAGTAATTTGCCACGCAGTTTACCATTTGCCCGATGTGCAAGTGCAGAGGAAGATATTTGGATTACAAAACGCGCTTGACGGAAGTTCAATCGTGACATGTCAATCTGCAATGCCTGACTGAAATTGGGAGCAGTCTAGTTGTTGTCTTATCAGCACTTGTCCTCGGGGAACAATTGCTGCAAGCACTAGTTCTGCGGGATCCTGCCGCTCGCATTCGTCTGAAGGTTTTAGGCAACCAGCGTCAGAAAACCCAGCCCAAAATTTGCCATTGTGCTCGGACCAATCAGATTGAACGTTGCTTTATGGGCTCGGATTGACATCATGCTGAAAATATGATGTTGATTATGAGCATTTCCCACTGTATCGACTTCTTCCAGACAAGTGCCTGTTTGCAGTCTGGATAGAAATTGCATCCAGACTGGACAGCTCTCATGGGATATGGTCTTAACTGTACTGTCATCTCATCAGTTGGACGTCATGTGATCTTCCCAACTGATCCACATCAGAGAAGGTCGCTAATTTCAAACTCAAGTCTTTAATGCTCATAAGTGAGCCATGCCTATCAAAGAGTCTAAAGTATCTGACTGTCCAACTGTGCAGCACTGTGTGTCCTTTGAAATCTTTCTCTTGAGGCCTGTTTCTCCTTGTCAACAAAGATTTGCAGGTTTCCTGTTACATTTTGGTTATGATTTTTAAGTCAGTGATGTGCTGCAGGTGAAAGAGCTAATGTCAGCGGGAATAGAAGTCATATTTGTGACGTCAGGGGCGGTGGGCGTGGGCCGCCAAAAACTACGTCATCAGCGCCTCATGAATAGCAGGTGTGGTTTTGTGAGACTATCTGAAATCACCTCATGAATCAAACGTCATCTTGTGGACGCTCTACGCAGGTCTGCAGATCTTGGTGATTATGAAATAAATTCACTAACTATCCTCTCAATAGCAGGTGTGGTTTTGTGACACTCTCTCACTGAAATCACCTCATGAATCAGGGGTCTTCTTGTGGACTCTCCACTCAGGTCTGCAGATCTTGGAGATTATGAAATAAATTCATTAACTATCCTCTGCCCGTGGAGAGTTTTTGCATGAATCACAAGTTCTCCACTCAGGTGTGTAGATCGTTAAATCTTCAAACGGATTCAGTAACCATTCCATCCTTAAAACTGCTTAAGAGGTTTTGAGCCAGTTTCACTTGCAACACTGTCAGATGAATTGGTCTCAGTGGAGCAGAACAGTGCCTGACAGCTAGAGAATTTCAATGGACACAGGGATACAGGCAGAAAGTCTTTGATAGCTTACTCTTTCACTAGTGTTTTGTTTCCTGGTAGAAAGATGCAAAATTTGGATTTTACCTCTCAATCTTCTGGATGATCATAGCTAGTTGCAAGCCTGGCCCAGAAAACAGAATCACAATCCATGCCATCAGATGGACAGACTTATTTGGCCTTGAATTGAAGTTAAGTCCAGGGAGTTCTTATCTGTTTATTGATGGTACTGGCCGTTTTCTTACTAATGATTCTATTGTTGAGGCAGTTTTGTAGATCTACAAAAACCGCAGTGTGAGTTGGATGGGAAGCCTTGCGCAGCCGTTGGTCAGAGTGGTCTGATGGCTCTGTATGACAGTCTCTTTAGCCAGGTATGTTCTCTACAGGAATGGTCTTTTTCTGGTGGTCCTACTGATGTTCATGCTGCAAGCTCCTTGAAATCCTGTGCAGAGTATGCCTGTACTGTTTACTTCTCCCCAGAGGGTTAAATTCATTACTGTTAGTAAGCCATTCACAGCGTGTCAGCTGGTTAATAGATGGATAAAAAGAGTGATAGCTTGCATGAAGAGTTACTGGAGGGAGGATTACACCGTGCATTTAACAGAAGGGCTTTGTTAGACTATAGGATGTCCACGTACAATGCCATGGTTGCAGTAGGCATACTTTTTTTGTCTGTCTATGTCTCTGTGCTGTGCTGACTGGATGCTTTGGTCTACGGCTACAAGGCTAGGATAGGGAAGTCCGATTTCTTCCGCTCCCTGCTGCCACATCTTTCTGTGCCATCTTCTCTTCTTCCTTTCAGCTCCCTGCCCCGTGTGTCCTTCCTCTTTGTCAGCATTCGTCCGTCTATCTCATAGCTTTTCCTTCGACTTATTTCTAGCATTGCTCAAGTCTAGGACAAGTAGGGCAGACTGAGTGACTACTCTCTTTCTGAAAGTGCAGCTGGATGTGGCGTCATCGCAACTCCTTGTGACAGACAATGATTTCCAAGATCCTGATTTTAGAGAGCAGCTGTGTGAAACAGTCAACTCCCTACTGGAGCTTCGAGTGGTGCCTGTCTTCAATGAAAATGATGCCATTAGTACAAGGAAGGCACCATACAAGGTACGATATGCAACTTGCATTCATTCATTGGTGCACTTGTGATCGGATGGCTTAGCCTGCTCCATACAGAATTGCTCTATTGTAGGTAGAGAGGGAGTGTGCCAAATTAGCGAAGACCAAAGTATGTGGTAAGAGAGAAGTGATGCCTAGAGGGTAAGGAACCATGGAGATTAAGAGTCTGTACATGGGTGAAACCTTCTTGCAGGATGCAACAGGTATATTCTGGGATAATGACAGCTTGGCTGCACTGTTGGCCTTGGAGCTGAAGGCTGATCTCCTCATCCTTCTGAGTGACGTGGAAGGCCTTTACACAGGGCCACCAAGTGAACCAAAGTCAAAGCTTATACATACCTATTTAAAGGAAAAGCATGATGACATGGTTACATTTGGGGAAAAATCAAGGGTTGGTAGAGGGGGAATGACTGCCAAGGTGTATGCAGCATGGAATGCCGCATCTGCTGGAATCCCTGTTGTTATTACAAGGTGAGCCCGAGCCTGCTCACCTACCACTCCCCACAACCACTTTACATACAAGTTGACATTGCTGGATGGATAATGGTCCTGTTGTTGTTGTCAAAACCACATCTAAGCAGAAAGGTGAAATGGGGAATGGGGCAAGATGAAAGTAGAATGGACACCACCATAGCTGAAGGCCTGTTGAACTTGGAAGCTATCAGTAAGGTCCTTATGGCGCAAAGTTTGTTTTCCAAAAGCTGCAAGGGATATCATATTAATAGCAGATACAGGTGCACATATACAAGTTTGGAAGTCAGGATTGACAAGGGGTTGGTTTGTGTTTGAGGGAAGTGGGTATGCTGCTGAGGGCCTTCAGCGTGTAATGCGAGGGGACCATGTGGGCACTCTCTTCCATAAGAATGCCCATCTGTGGGTTGACATGAAGGAAACAGGTGCCCGGGATATGGCGGTTGCTGCCAGGGATGCCAGCCGTCGCCTCCAGGTTGTGAGTTCTAACTGATCTGTTTGCGCTTTTTTCAATCTTCCTTCCCATCTTGAAGGAAAAATAAAAACCAGGAGTTGAAGTGCAAGCGTGATGGAGACAATGCATCCTATGCTTCAGTATGAATTGGAGTGTTCCTACAACTGGCTTGTGTAGGACTCACAGTTGAAGGTACCTCTACTCACCAACTTTCAATGATTGGTTTATATTGCAGGGGCTTTCATCAGAGGATCGGCAGCAGATGCTGATTGCAGTTGCTGATGCATTGGTGGCCAATGAGGCAATTATCAAGGCTGAAAATGAGGCTGATGTTGAAGCAGCCCAGCTGAATGGCATCGCCAAGTCATTGATTGGTCGCTTAACAATCAAGCCTGGCAAAGTGAGTTACATATTCCTTTTGCTTTATAGGCTTGCTGGAGGATGAATATCCCTTTCACTGGTGTTAGCCCATAATCTGGTCATGGCCTTGGATAGTTAATACATTTTTCAGTGTTGATATTACAAGTGTTCTCAGGACTGGATTTTCTCTGTCTGGAAGTGAAGATCTTGATGCCCTTAAGTTCTGGTGAATTCTAGTCGTATTTGACTATGCACTTTGCAGATTTGGCGAACTCCTGAGTTCTTTGAGACTGGAACTACGAGGAAGTTGTTTTCCAGTAAATGTTACTGGAGATTGTCATTTGTCTGGAAGTTAAGATCCACATGCCCTTCAGTTCCGACAAATTCTCATTGTGTCTGGTTTTGCAGATTGCAGATTTAGCGAAGTCCCTCAAGGTCCTTGCAGAGATGAAGGAGCCAGTTGGGCAAGTGTTGAAGCGCACTGAGGTTGGTGTCTCTTTCACCTTCTAAGTAACTTGGCTTCACATTCAGTGAAAGGGTTTTGTTTACTTAGAAGGCGAGGTAGCCTTATAATTCATGGACCATCAGTAGGCTGTTTGTGTGTGAAGACAGAGAGATTGTACTCATAAGACGTTGTTTGCCGTAGCCTTGTGGCCATTGACCCCGCGCCCAGTTTGAGCGGGAACAAAAGGGACAGAACCTACCTCTGTCAGGGGCTGACGTTGGTAGTAAGACTTACCTCCATATAAAGAATTAATCCGGGTTTTCCAGACATCCTCTAGAAATCCCTTCACACAAGCATCAATCTGCTGTGTGTGATTTGCCCAAAAACTAGGCCTCAGGAGGGCCTGGGCTTTTGGCTCAGCCTCGAGACTTTCAAAGTTGGTAAACAGGGGTACAGGCACAATTCCCTTAATAGATTTGAAGAGAGCGTCTCTTTGGTGAGAGAACCCCGGACAGTGTATCAGAAAATGAATACTGTCTTCAGATTGCCCACACAACGGGCAATTGCACTCTCCCTTTCCTCTCTGCTTCTGTTTGCTGTTCAAAGGTAGGCTTCCTGCCCTGAGTTTAAATTTCAGTCTAGTGCCGAGAGTGGGTAGACCCTTGAGGTCATCCAAGATGTCCTCCCCCATGTCACAGACTGGAAACAAGGAAGTTTTCTGCCTAACTTCATTTTCATCAGACAATCTCATGGCAACAGACATGGCTGAGGACACTACAGCCTCTAAGTCAGATTTATCCAGCAGGGTCAAGACTTGCGGATCCAGGTCCAGGTCCTTGAGGATCTCTTCTACTCTCTTCTGCCAGGACTTAGCCTGTTTGACAGGGCGGTCCTGTTTCCAAGATATAGAGTCGATTAACTTAGGATATCTGGTGTTGGGCATATGTTGCAGCTGACCCCACCATCTGACCTTGAATTCATCTCGTCGGGAGCTTAAGAACGGAATGCCAAACTCACCCCGAACAGCCACATTTGCTGTTTTGGAGCATGCTGACATACACTCCAGCACCCCCACTTGAATGGATTCTAGAGACTTAGCCTGGTTGGAGTTATCAACCCATATAGCAGATCCGTACTCCAAGGCAGGTCTAATAACGCGACAAAGCATGGTTTTCTGAAGACAGAGAGAGTGACTTAGGAGGTTTTGCTCGCCATAGCCTTGAGGCCACTCTCACTGCTAAAGGCTTGTTTGCGTAGGTTTGTGGGAGAGAAATAGAGTCCTTTTGTGGAAGATATTTTTCAGTTGACGTGTCTTAACAAAGTTTGTGTATCAGGTAGCTGAAGGGCTAATTTTAGAGAAGACGACGTGTCCTTTGGGAGTGGTCTTGGTGGTGTTCGAGTCTCGGCCAGATGCTTTGGTTCAGGTATTGTTTTGTCTGTCTCCTCCCTACGCTATTCTTAGCCACGACAAGTGATTCATTTGTTAATTTCAGTGACATGTTTTGAGCGGGTGAAGAGAATACGTTCTCTTGAAGCGAAGTCTAAAGCCCCAAAGCATGTATCGCAACTCAATGCATGTATGTTTGTAAGGGAATGCATTGTTCAAAGGAAATAAGACTGCTCAAGACTGAAATAAGTTTTCTTGAGAATCCTGATTTGAGATTTTACTTATTTCTATCTATGGCGACCTGAAATATGCCTTCGGCTTCTTCTGCTTGGCCCACTGGTCTGTCTACCAGGATCATGGTCAAATTCTGCAATTCCCATATTCCTGCTTCCACATGGTCTTTTGAAGGAGTGCCTAAACTGCAGTGGCTCAAGCACAAGAAAAAAGAGAAATGAATTAACATCACCGGGAAATTATGCCAAAGCCTGGAGGATCTTCCACATGCATTACAAGTATGCGCGGTTAAATCTGTCACTTTCAAAGATAGTTACCAAATATGTTCTCCTGTGTTATATTGTGTGGGGGCAGATAGCATCACTGGCCATTCGTAGTGGGAACGGGCTTCTGTTGAAGGGTGGCAAGGAAGCTGCTCGCTCTAATGCCATACTACACAAGGTGCTCAGTTTTGCTTCAATCCTGCTGAAGGACAAATGAATCTATTAGATTATTGTGTATCATTTGAAGGCTGTGCAATGGTTGAATCTATTGCAAGAGGTCAGACCATGTATCAGTAATTTTCTCCTGTAAGACGGAACAATGTGTGCAGAAGGTGCACAGTTAGCTAACCCTAGCTAAGGAGGTTTGGTTGCTGGTCCTTCTATTGTAACACCTAATCAAGCTTCTAACTGTTCAAGGAACATATTTTCTTTTCAGCTACTTAAGGATTCAACTATTGAGTAACCAAGTTAGCATGTGGTGGTGACGCTTCCAGAATCACATTGCAGACATGTGTTTAGCTTTAAGGTATGTGGGGCTTTGAACAAGGGAGTTAAATGGATCTGATGCAGGTTATCACTGAAGCGCTGCCTAAGTCTGTGGGTCCAGCCCTCATTGGTCTTGTTATTACCAGGGAGGAAATTCCAGACCTTCTCAAGGTACAGATATGTGCTGAAAACTGTAGTTTTCCTTGCAGCGCTTTTTTTCTTTCATAATTAGAACCTCTATTGTAAGTACGATCTCAATTATTTTCCCATCTAAGAAAGTTTTGTTTTGCAACTCTACTCCGACTAATAGATTTCGTTTAATTTGCTTGCTAGTTGGACGATGTTATAGATCTGGTCATACCCAGAGGGAGCAACAAACTTGTTTATCAGATCAAGGGGGCCACGAAGATTCCTGTCCTCGGCCATGCTGGTCAGTTGTCTATCACCACCATAGTGTTGTTTGTGTCAACGCTTTCAACAATCTTGGTAAACACTTGACACAATGTAAGGTAGAGAGCAGATAAGCAGTGCTTACCATTATACTTGTGTGATGCCAATGGCAGTCATATCAGCACTAACTATCCTGGTAACCCAAAGGTGATTATTTGCATGCATTATGGCTATTCAGTCTGAACCTCAATGACATCCTGATAGGTGTAAACCTATCACCAACTCAGAGGGCTTAGCATCCGGTGGGGATTATACCCCCAAAGAGATGGCATGGCCAACATTCACAGGGTGCGTTTTATCGAATTTTATCTTTGGTTGACTTACAGAAGTGCAGGTTGTCTGTGCCTCGAATGTTCAGTCAGTCAGTACCTGTCACTATTATGGCCTTAACTATTCAATCTGAGCCTCAACGATATCTTGATAGGTGTAAACCTATCACCAACTTCGGAAGGCTTAGCATCCTGTGGGGATTATACCCCCAAAGATATAGCATGGCCAACATTCACAGGGAAGTGTCAATCAAAATTTATCTTTGGTTGACTGACAGAAGTGCAGGTTGTCTGTGCCTTGAATTTGATTAAAGAGGTCAGTAAGTCAGTACCTGTCGCTATTATGGCCTTCAGGCTATTCAGTCTGAACCTCAATGATATCCTGATAGGTTTACAACTATCACCAACTTCGGAAGGCTTGGCATCCTGTGGGGATTATACCCCCAAAGATATAGCATGGCCAACATTCACAGGGAACAGTTAATCAAAATTTATCTTTGGTTGAGTCACAGAAGTGCAGGTTGTCTGTGCCTGGAATTTGATTAATGAGTTCAGTAAGTCAGTCTCAACAAGTTTAAAATGATAGAAAATGGTGCTACTGTACATTCTCACTTGTTTCTGGTTATCTGGTCAGATGGTGTTTGCCATGTGTTTGTGGACAAGGCAGCTGACCTTGAAAAAGCCAAGCGCATTGTGGTGGACTCCAAAACTGATTATCCAGCTGCCTGCAATGCATTGGTAGGAAAGAGTAACCCTTTTCAGAGATGTGTACCAGATTTTCTTGAGTTGACGTTTACATAGAAGTTATCAGTTGTTATAGAGGAGAGAGTTTTGTTGCTGTAAACAGCCGATGACTAAATAATCGCATATGAACCATGCCAAATTTTCCGGCTGGGGACTTGTGGCCCAGCACTACGGTCAGTGTTGGGAAATGCATGTTGAAACTGGGGACAGGAAGGAAAGGGAATGTTGAATGATGGCTACCTTGTCTTTTATACCACAGCACTAGTACTGAACATGGATGGTTTCCACATAGCAGAAAATAGGAACGGTTAAGCACTGTATATCAATTGGAAAAGTTTGAACAACTCCAAACACGGCCTTTAAGTCCCAGGTCCCAATGGGCAAGAGCATATGAGAACAAAACTGTTGTCAATTCCCGAGGTTGTGAAGAGTGTTTGTTTGCATGTGCTTGCAACTGACTCAGGTCTTCAATGGTGCACGACAAAGGAGAAGCATTTGTTCTGATGCTTGAGTGGTTTGCAGGAAACGTTGCTGATACATGAGCACTTAGTTGGTACTGGTGGCTTGGAGATGCTTGTTTTTGCTCTCCAGTCTGCAGGTAGTTATCTGCCACTTTGTATTGAAGAATTTAGTTTTATATCCCAGTCACTGCCGTTTTTGTAACCGAAAGAGTTGTCTTCTATGAGGAAATTAATTGAGACGTGTGCTTTCTGGGCATGGCAGGCGTTACACTGTATGGGGGCCCAAGGGCAGTGGCGTTGCTGAAGCTGCCTAAGGCCACCAGCTTCCACACTGAGTATAGTGCATTGGCTTGCACTGTCGAAGTTGTGGACGATGTGCATGCTGCCATCAATCACATCCACGAGCATGGCAGGTGATTACGAATTTTCTGACCCTGTGGAGATCCCCCTTTCCATCTCTTTCATTTTTTATGCCCTCTGGTTTTGTGAAGAGGAACTGTGGAACTCTGTGAGTTGGAGTCTTCACCTGTATGCATGAAGTTGACCTTTACTTTTGAAGAGACAGAAATGAGTAGCGCATCCGGAGAGAAAGAGGTTGGGTTCTCTGGCACTCAACTGATTGGTGAGGGGTGTTGACAGTTCGCACACCGAGTGCATTGTGACGGAGGATATCGCTGTCGCCGAGACATTTCTGCGTGATGTAGACAGGTGCGTGCCCAGGTTTAAGGAGCAATATGACCATCTGTGACTGCTGCGAAGTTGTGCACTTGGACAGTCTGAACCCCTGCGTATTGCAAATCATTTTCTTTAAATTAGCTCAGCACGTTTGGATAATTGTATGATGGGACCTTTTCAGTTCAGGTAGAGTCATCTCGTTGGTCATTCCTCTGTGGGTTATAATCCTCTTCTAGGCAACAATTGCATAGGTTCAGAAGTCTCATCGAGGTATTGATTTAAACTTGGAATGATTTGTATTCTCTACAATTTGGCGCCTCTGTTGGCTGCAGTGCTGCTGTCTTCCATAATGCAAGCACACGCTTCTCTGATGGAGCTCGCTTTGGGCTTGGTGCAGAGGTGCTCTCTCTTTCACAGACCACTACTTCTCCTTCCCCCTGCACATTTTTAGGCAGGGTATGCCTTAGCCAACATGTACAGGAAATGGTGGCATTGAGAGTTTTCTTTCTTTCATTCTTTCATCTCTCTCTCTCTGCCTTTGGGCCTGTTGTGGATGGAATGATAAAACTAGAAGGCCAGAATCTCTCCTACCTGTACCATCCAGAAATACTGACAGTATGATTTCTTCTCCTCTCGTTCTGCTTACTGCAAGATTTGATGCAGATACTATTGCCTATGTAGCTTTCAGCTTTGAAGATCCGAAGTGCCTGGCAGCCAACCTGCATGAGGTGCAGGCACTTCATCTTCAGCCATCATTTGATACTACCTGAAGCGGTTTTTTGTTGTTCTACTTTGTCCCATGGGCCCTCGGCCCCCTGTGAACATTGATGAACTTTCCTTCTTTCTTCATTTCATTTCATTTCATTTCTTTCCCTTGCTGGTTTTGCTCTACCCAATGCTTGCGTAGTCTATGAAGCCTACGACAAGCAATGTTGTATGTGAGCATCTCTCTGTGGGAAGTAAACCTCTAAATTTTTCTCTTCGTTTGTGCCTTTGTTCCACCACTTCCTAGTTTGGACCGAGATCAAAAGGTGTTTTCCCAACACCTAGAGATCTGTGAAACATTCGATTCAGAAGTGGCGCATAGAAAAATCTATAATGAAGAGGTCAAGGCTGAGTATGTCCAGGCCTTGCAAGAGGCTCTCCCTCATTTTGTCCACTTGCTCCAAGACCAAAAGTTTGCTGGAGGATGACAGGGAACTGTTTTTTGATTATCCTGCAGGTCGGCATAAGCACTGGTAGAGTCCATGCGCGAGGCCCAGTTGGAGTTGAAGGTCTCCTCACCATTCGATGGTACGTAACAAATGTGCCTTTTTGATAAATACGAAGAGCTAGCTGTCTTTGCTTTCAGTGCACTCATCCACCTCCAATTGGTGATCATATGCCTGTCAAATTGATAATGGAGCATAGCACTGCAGTATGATGTTAGTGCCAGCCTGAAAGTTATTCTTCAGAGCATGTTTTTTAGACGCTCTTAGATGAATTCATTTGATTTTCTGTGAATACAGAAAATGATTAAATTATTCGACGCGCTCCAGGTGAAGAGAAGTAACCAGTATAATATTAATAGGATTAGCTTAAGGTTGGCAGTAAGTACATTTCTCCTATTTAGTACTTTCCTGTTGCAGTTAGTGAGTGTCCAGATATACACGTAAATTGCGCATGACCTCTTCAATCCAGATTGTGTGTTAGACACAGAATTGGGCCTAGCCAATCGAGTGTTGTGAGCCCCATGGTCGAGGCTGTCTGTAATTGTTGGTTGGAGTGTGATGGCAGGTTGCTAAGGGGCAGTGGCCAACTGGTGGACAGTGATCACGGTGTAGTTTACCTCCACAGGGATCTACCAGTTAACACAGAAAATCGGGCTCAGAGAGCTGTTGCAAATGGAAGCCATGTCCTGAGCAATGGAAACGTCACTGCAGGTCATGAGACTGGGTTGAGCAATGGACCACACATCAAAGCTATTCCCTCCAGTAATGGGCCCATCACTAGCAATGGAGTTCCATCTGCTGTACAGTAAAAGTCCATTGTTTGAAGAGTAGGTGAGAAAGTGTTTTGGGGGATACTAGACTGACGTATTTGTCTGTCTTGTTCCGTTTTGGGGCTGGTTTAGAGATTCCTTCTTCTAAGTGGGAAGCATGACTTTTGCCTCCCTATTATTCATTGGAGATTCGACACACCGGGATCAAAGGGCTGCTGTTAAGAACAATCAAACATCTGCCAAATTGTACCATTTCCTGTCAGATTTTTTCTAAGTAGGTCTGCCCCAAGCTTTTTGAGAGAGCTTGTAGTGCTAATATGCGAACTCGAGTGACAGAGACCTCGTAAGATCGTTAGTGTGAATAGTGACTGCACAGCGAGGGCTCATGTCATGCAGGGCTCAATGCAGCCTTAAATAATCAGTAACAACCCTGTCATTGGTCTCAATTTTTTGCTTACTACCATGAGTCTTCAGGCAAGTCACTTCTCCCGTCCTTTTTTATTCCTATATAAACAACTATGAGAGGTCATAAAATCTGAAGATTTTTGTGCAGCTGCATACATGTTAGCCCTTCGTCTTTGTTTCCAGAGAGAAGTTGTAGCCCAATTGTAAAGCATGTGCCGAGCATGTGAGTAGTACCAGGATTTTGATATCTGTCTATGTCGGGGGCTGTCCCAGCTTGTGAATGGCTTCCATTGGGATGGGCTCATTGCTGCTTAATGTATCTGACAACCAGTTAAACCCATTCGTCATTTGAGGGGGATGGGGTGTACATTGGAAAGAGGCCCTAAGCAGTCTCCTGGCCAAAACCCATCCAGTTTTGCTTGGACTCTCTTGCAAGTAGGTTGGTGATGTGCATGATGGTTTGTGCAGATTTAGATTGCTGGTGCATATGGTAAGGGTTTAGTCAACAGCATGCGCACACGGCTTGAACTTGTATAATGCAGATTACATACATTTTCATGTTGTGAGGCAATATGTCGAGCTCTCTAGATGAGCAAGGCCTGCCCTACAAGGTCTGGCTCATCCCATCTTACTCATAATATACAAACAAAATTGGGATGCATACAGTCTAAAAACAAACCGTACACATTTCTTTGGATATACACTTTGTAAAGATTGTCCGAGACATTTTATGAACAGTGGATGGAGAAAATCCCCATTGGGCTTCTCAACCTGTGTTGGGCGGGTATTAGAGTCATCGGGATGTCAAAAGCAGGATATCAACCTGGGTATAAATGTATCCAGACCTGGAACCGGCATTTTTTAGTATCCGGGATAGATGCATTTATCGACGGATATGAAAATACGAAAATAATAATAATCCTATACCGGTGTAATACACGGCAGATATCCGGCCAAAATCCGTCAATACCTGGCGGATCTCAGCCCTAAACCTAATAACTGTATGCATACCCAGATATGCTGTTGGTCATGTTGGTAATGCCCGGAACCGGCGGATATCTAAAACCAAAAGTTTTTAATATTCGGAACCGGCGTATATGAAAAAAAGGTGTAGATCCGCCCAACACTATTCTCCAACCACCCCATTGATAGCAATGCCCCCATCCCTTGGCCTTCTCTAGTGGACAAGGACAAGGCTGAGATCAACTAGAATCACAAAAAGAACCGAGAATCCAAGGTGAATGAGCACCTCAATTTTGAACAACTCTGTCGCAAGCGCTGAAATTCAGATTGGTTGTGATAGCCCCATGGTCTCCTGTGAAGTTATGTTCAACTTTGGCTCCCCAAGCTTGGCTGTGGCATCCCAAGCAACATGATGGCTCCTCTCCCACTCATTGTAGTGACTCTTGTTGCAGGGCTATGTTAGGATATAGCAATACGGGGAGTCACTCCGGAGTCTCTTGGCTCAATCAACTAACCTCTAGTCCCCCTTTTTCTCCCCTACTGTAACACACTTTAGGTGCCCGACAACGATAATCTCGCAGCTCTTCCTCAAGCTTCATCTAGCTTGCCTTCTTCAGGGGTTACAAGTCATCTCCCATTCATCCTCCTCATTTCATATTCTTGGCATGTGATCAATGGATCACACAGGACCGTACTCTGGTTACTCCGTTTGATTGTCTATTTGCTCTCTACATTTCTTATAAGCTTGGACGGTTTGGGTGTTACCCAATCCCTATGATGTACCTGCTTTACAGGAATGCTAGAGTGCGAGCCTAAAGACATCATGAGCAGGTTTTTGTTCACAATCTCAAGGTCGCTATGACAGCTGGGGGCCCATAACCATGGAGAGAAGATCTAATGTGACAACGACATGGAAACAAGTAGGGTGGTCATACTTTTTAGATTACGGAACTTGAGGGCTATAATCTTGCTGTCTACCAAAATCCAATCAGATACGGATCCAAGAAGATATGGCTATTTGAAAAACAAGGTGCAACCCAAAACGGGTCAACCCCGCGTTTAGGGGTTAAGCGACAAACCAAGAAGTGAAGACATTGACAAAACATGTGTAATTTTCGTGTATTGCACGACAAATATGTTGGATTCGTAAACTAAAACAAATCGGCGAGCAGAGCACATGAGACTCATTCCTATAAGTACTAAGAGGACCCAGTTGGCCCAAGGGGCTGGTCTAAGGCTTGCCCTCGATCCTGAACTAATAGGTGGGGCGTCACTACCTCATAATGAGCACATCTACACAAAACAAAATAAAACAAGTGTAACTGCTAATCATGATAAGATAACCTATTAGTAACAACTCCAACCATACTAAATAATAAGTGCTGAGACACGTAGAGTGTGGGTAGTTCCAACACCTCTTCTTACTCTTATGTTCTCATCACAATGTCAGAGATTCCATTAGCTTAAAGAAAGAGTATTTCTTTGGCCATGGGGAGGGTAACAACATTCTCTGTTCCTTCTTAAGTATGCATTTAAAGTTAAGGTGTTAAGTCAACGCTTAGCTGAGAAGCTCTCAATCAAGAAGTCTTCTTGGTATTCCAAAAGTGACGTGATTGACATTGACAAGAGTTGATACAGAGGGACGGATGCCTCCTCTTGATCGAATTCTCTGCTCTTTTCTCCTATCAATAAACTCGTATTCACTTATTTCAAATGCTGCAAACTGGATCGCGAACACACACTTAACCGAAACCTAAGTTTCTGAAATTGTCTTTCCAAGAGGTTTGACTAGTATGTCTGTGATCTATTCTGCAGTGGGAACATGAGTAAGATCAACCTCCAAAGATTTTACCAGCTTCTCCCTCATGAAATGGTGTTGCACCTCGATATGTTTGTTCGGACATGGAAGATCGGGTTCTTTGCCATTTTGATGCTACTCATGGTATCACACCAAAGCTTCACTAGAGTGTTCTTTGTCATCTGCAGTTCAAGGGTCAATCTGTTAAGCCAAATTTCTTCCTTCGTTCCCTCCGTTAGAGCTTGGTATTCAGCCTCGGTAGATGAGCATGCAACAGTTGCTTGTCACTCGCCCATGTAATTGGTCCATTGCCCAAGTCAAAACGTAGCCTGTTGTGGACCTTTTGGTGTCAGAATCTCCAGCCCACTCAGCGTCTGTAAACCCTATTCATGATCTTCGTTTCTCATTTTTTTTCGTAAAACAACACAAATTCTACTGTACCATTGAGGTATCTAAGAACATGCTTGGTTGCATCCATATGAGGCTCTTGGGGGGCTGTCATGAAACGACTGATCACTCCTATCGCAAAAGCAATATTTAGGCCTGGTGTTTGTAAGATAAATTAGCTTTCCTACCATGGTCTGATAGAGGAGTGTGGTAGCGGGAGCTGCCCCCATCTCAGCTACCAATTTTAGTGGCTCTAGCATAGGTGTTGAGGCTGGATTACAGTTTGACGTGCCAAACTGTTCCAATAGCTACAATACATAGACTCTCTACATCATAAAGATTCCACTATCAAAATAAATAAATACAATGCGGAGATAGTGATTCATGAGGCCTAATATGTTTGTCATGTCAAACCTTTTGCTTAGCTGTGTTTGTATCCACTCGATTTTCTTAGCATGGTCTCTAGTAATGGGAATGTTGTCTACATATAAGACAATAATCATAATCTTTCCATTTCGTACCATTCACGGGGAGCTTGCTTCAATCCATAGAGTGCATTATTGAGTCTGCATACCTTGCTCTCTTTTCCTTGGACAATGAAACCTTATGGCTGCAGCATATAGGCCAACTGTTTTAGGTGACCGTTGAGAAATGGTGTTTTAACATCCATGTGATACATGGGCCAGTTTCGTTGAGCTGCAAGGGCCACTAGAGCTCTCAAAGTGCTCCACTTGGCTACTAGGACAAAGTTTCCTCGTAGTCCACTCCTTGACGTTGCTCAAATCCATGAGCCACCAACCGAGTTTTATAGATTGGTTGAGCTTCACCTAAGCCTTATTTCAACTTATAAACCCATTTTGCACTAATGGGCTTCGTTCCCTTTGGAAGGTCTACCAGATCACATGTAGATTTTCGGTCAAAATTGCGCATTTCCTCGATCATAGCAGAGATCCAAGCTGGGTCCTTGCATGCCTATTCAAAAATTACATGTTCCTCAGAAGTGGTGACTGCATGAGCCGAGGCTTTGTGATTCCAGTGATGATATAATCCTTGTGCCAGTTGGGTGCATGTCTTTCACGAGTACTTCGAAGTGCTTCAATCTTGAGCCCAGTTTCGTGCTCAGTAAGAGCCTTGAATCTCCGGAAGACTATCAGAGTTGCCTCACATTTCATGCTGTAAAATAAATCCAGCTGGTTTATCTAGAGAAGTCATATGTGAAGGTAAGAAAGTACCTAGACCCCTTGAAAGATTTGTGGCTAGGGGGCCACATATATCAGAGTGAAGGAGTTCTAAAGGTCTGCTTGCTCTATTTTCACTTTTATTTGGAAATTCTCTCTGCATTGCTTGCCAAATTGGCAAACCGTCACATACACAGGTAATGAGAGATAGATAGGGATTTTTTTTTTGTCACATTTTGGTTGGACAAGTGGCCATGAAGACTTGGATAATATAGGTGCCCCAGTGTATTGTGCGTGCACAAATGTTCATCAACCTTTCCTTCAACTAGAGTGAATTCTATTCCTAGTAGTTTTGGAGGTTTCTTTCCCGGGTCAATGTCGAGTACATACAAACCTAACTTTCATCTTCTAGATCCTCTAGCAATAAATTGCGATTTTTTACTTAAATGGTGAGTAGAAGGCACTTGCTACTATCAAATAGAACAACAAGATTCTTACCGACTAAAGCACCTACAATTAGTAAGTTCTTAGTCAGACCTAGTACGTAGAGAACATCAGCAAAATCCTTTATTTCTCTAGAATTGCCACAAAAGGCTAGTCATAGTGCTAGTTCCTTGGACTTTGTAGGCACTCCCCCAGTTGTGGCCACATTGTAAGACTTGGTGGAGGGTTTGATTTGATCTAGCAGAGCTGGGCTGCCCGTAACATGCTTGGATGCTTCGGAGTTGATGATCCAAGAGGGGTCGTCTGTCTCTATTGCCAGAGCTGTGAGTGCTTCCTCAAAAACCTCTAAAACTAGGCCCTCAACTTCCTCAGTGTCTTCTGCACTAGGATCTATCTCATGCGTGTCACACGTTGTGAAATGAGACTCATAGGGACGAGTCGACCCTACCCAGTTGTAATGAGTACACTCACGGGCCCAGTGGCATGTCTTGCCGCATTTGTGATAGACGTCAGCCTTTTTGGATGACCCGTAGCTGTCCTCATATGCTCGTTTGGCATTGAAGTGGCCATGATGTTTGCGCTGTTTTAACAGCTTCCGGAAATGCACTATGATGGCATCCTCCCAGTCATTCCTCTTGGTTCGGTTGATCATCCTTGCTTCTTCCAAGAGCATGTGGCCAGTTAGTTCTTCCAAAGAAGGAAGCTCCTTCTCACTGCAAGAAGTGGCTCGGATGAATCCATTGTAGCTGTTCAGGAGGTGTTGATGACATGCTCCACCACCATGCAATTGTCGGGTGCTTCATCTGCAGCCATGAGATCGTTCAACAATTCTCTTACATGTCTCATGAAATGAACAACTGAACTGCCTTCAGACATCTTGAGGTTAGTGAAGTGGTGTCTCACAGTCAGCCATTTGGGCTTTGTTCTTGACATCTTTGTGATCAGGACCTCCCAACATTCATTTGGACCATTGCAGTTCATGATGAACAGGACAATCCGATCCCTAACAGACAATATTAGGATCGCAAAGGTCTTCCTCAATCTAGTTCTCATGGAGTCCGGTCCTGTACTGACCAATGAGATTTCGCTCAGAGTATCGAGGTTCATGATTTCCCCCAATGTGCTTGTTGGAGATGTGACAATATCCCATAAGTCTTGACTCTCTAGGATACTTTGGATCCTGAACTTCCACATATTATATAAGTTTGAGGCTCCCTCAAGTTTGTAACAATCAGAGAGAAATTGCTTAATTCCAGGCATACTGTAAGACTCATCATGTGACACAAGAAACAAACAAGAAGAAAATGTGATAACTCACAGCAGTGGGTAAGGTTGCATTCCCTTTACGACAAAAAGAACTGATGCACTCACCACTAGCCTTAAACCTAAGCACCTGCACTAGCTACTAACTCTATACCACTAGTCAAGGTGGGCCCTTACTTCGACTACTAACTGTAGAGTATCGAATTGGCTATCCAGAAGACCTCAACCGCTAACCTTATAGCGTTAGGCGTTGTGATACCATGTTGGATTCGTAGACTAAAGCAAATCAGCGAGTAGAGCATAAGAGGTTCCTATAAATATTGAGAGGGACCCAGTCGGCCCAAGGGGTTGGTCTAAGGCTTGACCGTGAACTAACAAGTGGGGTCCTACTACCTGATAATGAGCACATCTACACAAGACAAAAACAAACAAGTGTAACTGCTAATGATAAGAGAAGTTATTAGTACCAACTCTAGCCATACCAAATAATAAGTACTGAGATATGTAGAGTGTAGAAAATTCCAACAGAATAGAGTAAAAAACTCATACAGAGGAAGACGAGGATCCACTGCTACTCCAATAGCTTTAGTTTGAAACAGAAGCACTATTATCTATGAAGATGGTAGCCTTGCAATGGAAACCTGCACGTCCATCATGGGGATTGCTAAAGCGTGAGCAGAAAATTCCGTGAGCAGATTTCTGCTCACGCTTTAGGATCTGCTCACCTATAACCGCGGACACCTATTCGGCTTAGAGGACCTATTACTGCGGGTAGTGTCCAGTATAACATGCATACCAATTCATCGTTATGGATGAATGACGGATGAATGATGGATGAATGGCCGATGAATTTCTGTTGGACGAATGACACTGGATGAATGTAGTTTGTGGATGAATGGAAAATTAAAAAGCATTTTTTAGTAGTGGTTGCCGAATCCCCCGAGCTCCAGAGTGAACCTGTGCTAACTGAGGAGGGTTGTGGTTGTCCTTTTACCAGGATCCTAAGTCGAGAGAGATGCTCACACCCAATTGCAAAGAAGGTGGAGAGGCCATTTGGTGCTTTAATAAAAATCGTTTGAAAACAGTCGATTCATTCCGATGAAGAATATCCACTGCTACTGGAGTCAGTGTGTAAAACGAAGGCACAACTGTCTATGAAGACACTAGCCCTGCTTTGCAGAAAACCATCTCTGTCATAAAGCACAAGAGGGGGAGATGAGATAAGACTAAATTGCCCGCTGCAGCCTCCGCATAACATGACAACTCAAAATCTGTTTGCAAGTTTTCCAAAAAAAAAAGCAAAACAAAAAAAAGTCCGATTTTTATTTATTTATTTCCCCGAATGTGCTAGATTAAGGTGTCGTCATCAACGACACCTTAATGCTGGGTAAACTCCAGATCTTTTGCTTGCAAAGCAGGGGTCGGATTCATTTGCAAGTTTTCTTTCCCTCCCCCCCCCCGCCCCCCCCAATGTGCCAGATTAACGATACCTTAATCTGGCTGCGCTTCTGGTGTGTTATTTGGGGTGAATGACATCTACAAATTACTTGGACTACATAACTTATGATTCGTTGTCATGTCCCAACAGGGCTGGGAATTAAGATGTCGTTGACGACACCTTAATCTGCTTCCCTTCACAAAATAGATGTTGTTGCAATCATCCACAGTTCAATTATCTGGGCAGTTTTTCATCCGCCACTCATCCAACGTTCATCCATTCCCTTTTACATCCATCCCAAATACATTCATCCGTAAATTTTTCACATTCGTGCCACATTGTCGTCATGGAGCCTGTCTGTCTCCGGTCCGATAGAGAGGAGATTGTGTCGTTGCAGTGGAGTTTGCGTCCACGGCAATAGGCCCACTTGTTCCCTCGGTTCTAGGGTCCGCATCAATAATCTGCTCACGCTTCAGGGAACCTGCTCACGCACAAAGGAATCTACTCACGGGTTCTGCTCACGCCTTTGCTGCCCTCGTCCATCATGGAGGACCTTTGCTAGTGGGGATGGAAGGAGACTGAACTTCCTAGCAGTTACATAAAGAAATGGACATTCCGCAAGAAATGATGGGGAGTTTGCAATACATGGCATACAACTTGCAATATCCATGTAGTACAAACAGTTGTGATGCAAACCGAGCAACCTGCATGACTCATGTTTAGACTTACTCACAAAGAAAACTCAATGTCCATATCATGAATCGACGAGGACTTGGGAATGACGTTTGTGTCTCTTTGAGTCACCGAAGAGGATCCCTCTAAAAAGTAGCATACATGCGGACATAACATTTCTCATAGCACATATTTGCAGATGTACACTCTTCAACTTCCCCATCATTGGCTTCACGTCAGGGAACATGTCTACTTCTTCTGCTGCCATTTACTTGTCCCTGCACCCTATTTGTTTCCATGTCATTGTCGCATTAGGTGCTATGTAGGTCTTCTCTCCCCCAGCTGTCACAGCTAGCAAGCTTGAGATCGTGAGCAAAAACCTGCTCATGATTTCTCAGGCTTGCGTTCTAGCATTCCTGCTTTAGGGTCAATTGACACCATAAACTACATGGAGGCTTGCTTCGGCAACGCCTTCAACATACATCTATTACTGCGATCTTATTTACAAAGACGCACTTCCCGAATACAAATTTTATCTTCCTCAAAGTTTAAAGACCCACTTGAGCAAGAGATTATAAGTCTTATTAGCTTTGATGGTGTGTGGCATAAAAACTAAAGTCAGAATGTACTTGATGTTTTGATTTTGGGACTAAGAAATATTGGATAAATCATAAAAATATCAAGATGACAAAAGTGAATGATAGATGGATGGGTGGATTACTGAGTAGGGAGTCGATCTTCCACCAATAATTCACCATCTACAGCATTACGGGCTTGTATTGAATTGAGAAATTATGATAGTCATCGATACCCCACCTTCCAAAGGGAAGACAATAGCCCTTCAAAGTTAGGTGACACCACAAATTACGGTTGTTTCATTACAAGAAATAAAGACTTTGGCCACTAATAGCCGTGTAACTAATACCCACATTACCTTGCGGTTATTGCCCCTTGTTGGGCTCCACATCCAATATATACCTATGTAGCTTTGAACCCGTGATCAGTTGCATTGTGCCCTAACCAATGGGCCCTCTAATAGATGTTGGTTGCTTTGATATACTTCCAGCTGATGACTGTCGCTCAATACATGTCCAAGTCCAACCCATCTGCATGCTAGGCATCAAGCCCAATCTGGTAGTGCAGCCTGTTTTGTCAACCTCAAACACTTCTTCCACATCTCGTATATCCACATCATTCTTTCTTTTCTTTCTTGTGGATACCTTCTTATGGGCATAACTACACGTGTGGTTGCCTAAATCTCCCCTAAAGACTCAAAGTCTCTGAGTACATAACACACATTAGGTTATATCCGGTTTATACAACTGTCATTTTATTAGCTAAAAGTTATAGGTGACATCCAATATACACCTATGTAGATTTGAATCCGAAAATGGACATTGGACATTTGTACTTGTGGGTGTTCTGAATATCTTGTCTTAGAGAGAGAAGACTCCGGCCGAGGCCCGCATAACTAAGAGCCACTTCGCCTTACTGCTACTACTGCCCCTTTCAGGGGTGGGCCCTTTACAATTTACAATATCTTGTCTTGCGATACAAAATGTTTAATGTGAACCCCTAATGGATTAAGATGTTTGCTAATCATATGGATGTCCGAATATGCCACCATGATTTTAGAGCAAGAATTAAGTTAAAGAGAAAAAGTCTCTAAAAGATTAAACTAATATTTGGGACCGTGTAATTAGAAAAATAAAATAAAACCAGACGCCTCTCCAAGGGAGCGTAAATTATGGTGTCTCTTCACCACAAGGGCTAGTGCCTTCGAGCTGAAAGACCTTCATGACACACCAGACCGTGGTTTGAACCCACAACCACAACCACATCCAACGTGGTATGTGCCCATTACCACCAGGCTACATGCTAGTTGTCGTGTAATTAGAAACTGTGGGGAGGGGTTGGGGAGTGCACAAGCCTCTTGTTGCGTCGATGTACTACAGTATACTTTAAATCTTGAGGATTTTCCATTATGCTAATGTGAAAGTGGCCGTATAGACACATTAGCCAACAGCTTTTGGTAAAGACTAAAGACGTTAAAGAAACTTTATCTTTGTCTTTATCGGTTTAGAGCATTTTACACAACTGTCAGACGATTCACGTAACAAAAGTAAGTTTCTCAGGGACCAAAGTGATCATTATTGTTGACTATTTTAAACCTAACGGCACAAGCACATTAACAAAACGACATTAAAGACCCTATGGGTTAACCATGGATTGGATTTTCCAGTAAGGTAATGTGCAGTGCGGCCGCTGTAGTCTTTAGCTACCTGAGAACAGCTAGTTCTTTTCTGTTAGTTAATGTTGTGTGCGGGCCCTAAGTGTGTGTCTTGCCCGGGAGGAAGGTGTGCAGGAGTCTGCGAGTTGTAGAACCTCTGAACGAAATCGGATCCACGCATCGTCAAGAGACATGTCTTAGAAGGTGACATGCTGCAGAAGCTTGTGGTACTCTTTCCTTCCGCTAGGTGAAACTATTTCTAAGATAGTTGACTTGCTCAAAGCAGCCGTTCCACCCCGGATACAACTCTGAACGAGCTTTGATCGTACACAAGAAAGTTCGTTAAACACAAGACTCCTAGCAGCATAGTCGCAGCAATCACGATCTTGGTTCGGTTCGGTAGCTGAGTTGATAAGACTCCTTCTAAGCATGTCAGCATGGCAGCCCTCTGTATGAACTTAAAGCTTCCGATGGTGTAGTCAATTGATGGAAAAGTAGCTTGCCGCGGCATTGGCAACACACCCGAAGAAGGAAGGAGGAAGCATCGAACCCAGCTGCAGCTCTTCCTAGATTTTCACCGACCTCATGTCAAGTCTAAATTTTTGAAAGAAAATTGTTCTAAGTTCAGAGATGCTAACTAAGGCTTGACAAATCAAAAAATTACAATTGAAGGATGATACATAAATTGACTGCCTTAATTGTGACTGGGAACTTAAAGATCACCGAAACGTAATTGAACAACTTAAACCCGCCCGGGAAATAATTCATCCAGTACATGCGAGGTTCTTGGAATTCAGGATACAGTTGACAAGATCCTGGTCATGGACAAGCTGAACAATTCCTAGTACAAAGTGAGGTACAAGTCACAACGTTGACAAAACTTGAGCAGATGCTTGGTTGTTTCAGAGCCTCGACTACCATTCTTCACATGAGGTTCAGATAGAGAGTCTTCACGAGTTGAAGCAGTTGAATGTGTTCAGTTTCCATTCCAGCATGTGCAGCAGTAAAGTGGATGATCAAATGTGCACGAGCTTTTTTTGCAGAAAGTTCCTGGTTCTTCTGGCCGGGCTTGGGCGGGGATAATTAATCGTAATGGGGGGGGGGTAATCATTAGAAACAAATCTTGGGTAATAAGATTAGAGGGTATCCGTTCTGAATGTGTCTCTTTTGTACCGCATCCGCGGCCATGATTCGGGAAAAGCTTCAGTTACTGCTTTCTCATTAGAAATATATACTGATACCTCAATCATTTCATCATTTCACTCCGAAATTCCTGCATTTTATGGCCACCTAGACAACGGGCCGGTTGGGTTGCATGCCTTTGCAGCCTGATCTCTCAGCTCGATCTCTCATGACTCAAGGAAAGTCCTGGAAGCTGTACGTCTCCTGTACGTCTCCTGTACGTAGAGGACCATCGCCCGACCATCGATTTAAAAGCCGATGAGAGAGAACTCCAGAATCTGCAATCTTTTACCAAGCAACTTCTAGCCAGACCCTGGCATATCACTTGAAAAAGATTACGTGATGGATTACATTGATCTGATTCTTTGCTTACAGTTATAATGTCTGAAACTTCAAGTCTCAGAAGTTCACAATATAAGTATTGAGGTTGGGGCCACACGGGGCTTGGCCGATGGCGGCCTTAGAAGTCCAATAGGAAGGCTCTTGGAACCCAAGCGTAGGCCGTCGTCGACGGCTGATCGGTCGTAGGCGCTAGGACCCACGAGTCTATGGACGGTCGCCGCATTCGGGCCGCATTCAGGGAACTTTAGAAACAAAATAAATAAATAATGTGGAGCCAGACAAAATATTTCCAAGGGAATCTCCAGGTCATATGATCTCAGTTTTGACAAATCCGAGAATTGGAGAGTCACCATAGACTGCCATGATTTTGTGCCAGAGGATCGCAGTTTGAGTGAGCAGCCAACCAGGACCAAGAGAAAGCAACGGAAATTGAGAGAGTCCGAACAATATTGACAATCTTGATCGATAGTATCTGATCATGTGAAGTTACATTGCCAGTAACTACTGTAGCTCGGGTTACGGCAGTTTAATAGCGCTGCCAAACGCCGTTGACAAATCCAAATCCAAACAAATAAACTATCCACTTGCTCCTTTTATCTCTTCTGTGGAAGGAGCTTACTCAATTTTCAGTCCCAAGGCAAGGCATCATGGGACCGGAGAAAAGTCACACATATTTTATGTTGTGTTGTCCATCGCACTGAAACATATTCTACAAACTTCAACATGCAATTGAGCATACGTTGGTTGAGGGGCCACCGATTTCCTTGATACTGGGGAATTTCAACGCAAGCCTCAAAAAGTTGGCCAGGGTGATGGCGATGACGACGATCATGACTGCAACAATCTGTAGTTTCAAAGGTCCTGTGCATATAGTGTGAGGAGATTTGGACTTGAATATGAATACTAGCCAGCTCAATGATGTCGACAGGTCTATATGTTATCAGAGTGGCCGATATTATTTTGTCGATCCAATCGGTTGACCTCCACAAGTAATCGCAAGTTACAAAGGAAAATCGAAGTCTAGTGTCCAGCACTCGCACCTGGATATCCAAAAGTCCTGATTTCGGTGTGAACAACTTGATGTTATGTCGCTTGATGGATGGCTTTGGACTATATTCCTCTTTAACGTTTAATGTATAAGGAAATATCCATTTGGAGGAGGAATATAGTCCTAGTATAGTAAAGTTCTCGAAAACCTAAGGACCCACCTGTAAATTACAAGAATGTGAGAGGCTTATGAAATCGAGCCTGGGCAGCGGATTGGGACCCGTCCTGATTTCTGGTCGAGTTTTATGTGAGGGAGTTTTACGTAATATGAACAAGGAAGTGTTCCAGGAGCCCACAGTCCTCTTCTCCGACGTCGTCCACTCGTCCTCTACAGTTCATCCTGCCCGCCGCAGGCTTCCGAAGCTCTATCTCTCTCTAGTCTCATTTGGCTGCTGCTAAGGCAGCCGACATCTTCTCTGAGATGAGACCTGTAAATCCAAATCTACACACAAGCTGTTTAAGGTGCTGGCGGAGGATGGCGGCCGCTGCAAGATGCAAGCCAACAATTCAGCTCAAGTTCAACATTGACGTCACACGGTCAAGGAGGTGCGTAAGCATATGCAGACTCACAACCTCAAACTTATCCATAGCAATGACCCACGTATTCAGGCGAGGGTATCGGACACTGGTGCTGCAGCTGACATCATATTGTCAATGTGCGCCCCTTCATTTCAATCCTTAGGGGCCCCCCCCCAACCCCGCCCCCATGTTGCGAGGCCGCCGGGGCCTAGCCCTCATTCGATATCAAATGCTTTATTTATTACTTCATATATAGATTCTAACGGGAAATGGTAGCGTGGTGATTTCACATGCATTGCCGGTTTCTAGGCTTTTGCGCCCACGCGAGAACCGAGGATGATGGTGCTGATGATGGAAACTCCTCCAAGCACATCTTCCCAACAAAGGTCTCCCCATTGCCACGCATCCTCCGCTCGACCATTTAAAACCAATCTAAATGCAGAGAAACCAAAACTCATCCGGACCATATCCCGGGTCCTTGTGGATTGAGACTTTGACTCCACCTGATGGTCCTGTATCCATGGCCCAAGTGCAAATAAGTTATAGAGAGCCCGCATTTAGTCCAAGTTGTTGCTCAAATCTCACTTCCCCCCGAGGCTCTTTTGACCCTAGAAAGGTGCTCGCCATTTGACCTCCACACAGCTCTCATCAAACCGCTGCTCTTCAGATCCTTGCGAACATGTTTGTGGGTTTCTGATACGATGCCAGACTTGACCCAATCTGCCAGCAGCTGCCCATCAATAGCGGCTGATCCGTAATGATGCAGATTGTGCTACGGAAAAGGTAGCGAATATAGAATGTCCAACATTTATGAATCTTTGCCCGCACACGTGTGCTTTGTTCCATTCTTGGACCTTTCCAACACCCAACATACCGTACTCTCTCACCTTGGAAATAGACTGAATTTCACGGCCTAAAATATCATAAAATCTCAGAAATTTTAGCAACAAACAAAACAAAAACTCACTCTTGTATGTAAGACTTTTGAAGAAAAGAAAAAAATCTAGTTTTTGACTTTTGAAATTTTTGTCTTCTTATGGAAAGGAAACCCAGCAACGGCTCACAATTGAGGCTACAAGAGGTGGGGGAAAATAACCCCCTTTCATTGAGACTGCCCAAGGCCACGAAACCACACCCGACAGCGGAACAGGATTCGAGCGCAAAACCACTTGAGAGGCAGACAGCGCGCTAATCAGAACTAAATTCATAATAAATATTTCTCAAGTCTGTCGGTAGCCCAGACGGATACAGCACTGGGCACAGTAGGTGATCCTGGGTTCAAATCCTGTTAAGTACTATGTTCTGTCCCTTGGGTTGAGCCTTGTGCTCGGCGCCTCCTTAACCCTTCCGGGCCCATTTTCACGACACGCTGTGAAAAAAGGACCCTGGCCCACTAATCTTTTTTATCTCCCAGATTTCTAAGCCCTGTAAAAGTGACCGTTGAATTTACTGCCCATCTACCCAAACTATGACCTCAAAAAATTGCAGCCGTGTCCAATTGCCAGATTAGAAGATTATAATATGCAGATGTGCCCTAAAAAGAATCCTTCCTAAAAATGAAGAGCATAAAAAACCAAGAAATTTACCAAATTTGGGGGTCTTGGGAATTGTGTACCTCACTTGATGCCACACCTTCCCTGAAATTTTCGTTTTTTCTGACTTGTTTTCGTGTGGGCTGCTCTGTACTCACAAATTGGGGGGTCTCCAACCCCAATTTGAAGCGGGCAGAACAAAATTTGAGCTTCAAAAACTACGTAGGACACATCTACCGTCCAATTCTCAATCTCTCTGGTCCATGTCATCATTGCATGCAAACGTTGTTGTAGAAAAAAATTCAATCCAATTGGGAAATGTTTTAGGCTATTTTCGGGCCCTGCCCTGTAATTCCCAGCCCAACCTATATTTTGGCCTGCAGCCCTACCGTATTTCCTACTGTAGCCCTTGTACCTAGCCCGGGTGGAAACCCTTCCCCTAGCCTGACCGTGGTTGCCATGTAAAGCAACTCGGGCAAGATGATTCAGCAAAAATATGTCAAAAAAGCTGAGTTAGCTCCAAATTGGGGGGTCTTACTCCATGCATATATTTCTTTTTTGAAGATTGGCCAATGCCATTGTGTGTAAGAGGTTTTTTCCTATCTAATGAGCCTAATTTGACTCAAATCAGTTAACCCCAGTAAGAAGTGGATGGTTAAAGAAACCTAACCAACCCAAAACGGGTCGGTTTGACACTTAAGGGTTCGTCCCGGCTTTTCCCGTATCAAACACATAAATAAAAATAAAGGGTGTTTTCTAGAACATGAAAATATATCCTTGAGCCTAATTAGGGGAAAATTATTATTCTACTTTGAACTTAATTATTCGACAGAGCAATGCTGCCTCGCTTCTTTTTCTTTCTCAGTGCATATCTAGCTTTTCGTCCTTTAAAAAAAAAATAAAAATAAAAGGGGATGGAGCCCATCTATTTTATTCAACGTGGGGAAAAAATAAACCCCTGTGGCGCCATTTCGTCCCTTTAAAAAAGAAGAAGAAGAAATATTGCATTTATTCCAAAATTATGGGGAAAAAAATAAAACCCCTTTTTACTGTCCTTTCAGTTTGTCAAGAAATTGTTTGAAAGCACAGAAATGTGTATCTAAAACTTGGTTGATTTCAACATAAAATAGAATAATTTTCTCTATAAAAAGTTAAAATAAGGAGCCTGACTTGTGAGCTGTCGCTCCCAGGTGTTTCCCTTTTAACAGTTTAAAAAAAAGAAAACAAAAGAAAGGAAAATCGTCGGTACCACCAAGTTGAATGATGGATGAAAGCTTAGAAGTGTTTTCATTCGAAAAAAGGGCTTTCAATGACGTGGTCATCCATCATGGTTGAACATAATTCATCCGACGTGATATGCGGCGATAATAGACTTAACAGGGCCCACAAAAGATATTTGAATGGATAAAAATAACAGAGATTCTGAGTTCAAACTGCCGACGGGAAAGCGGCAGATCTACACTTGACTGGCGGAAGGAGGTAGTCTAGGCTTACGTGTCCTCCGCAGCCGGTGGCAGCGGTATTACGTTGACGTAGAGTTGACATAAGGCTGCACTTGGCACGTGCGGGAGCGCCAGAAGCCGAGAACAGTCGTCGTCTCCAGTCTGCCAGCTTATAATATTGGATCATCTCTCCGCCATAGCTCGGCTAGCCTTGACTTTCTTGGCCGTCCTCAAATATAAGACCAGAAAGAGCGGGCAGAAACCTAGTATGTTGTGGAGACACTTACCAAGTCTTATCACATCGCCTCGTCTGGACTATTTCTGCGTATCTAGTCAAGTCAATCGAGTCTACCACATGTGCGTGATTCTTCTACAAGGCCCAGAGCTTTCCATCCGCATGAACACAAAACCAAATCGAGGGTTTCTTGCACTAGCACAATCTCGCGCACATTCGGACCCGTACCATCCTGCCCGCAGAAACAATCAATCTGCTGAACGAATCTCGCATCTCTCATCTCTGGAGCGGAGGCAATAAGCTTCTTCTTCTCTCTCTCCCCCCGGATGTTTAAGAGCTCTCGCGCAAGGCTAGCTGGATGGGTTCAAGTGAAGACGCTTCCACTGACAGAGAAGGTGGAGGAACAGACATGATCAGCCCGAAGGGACAAACAAAGACGAGTAGTAGCGGGCGCGTGGATAGGGTCACAAAGATAGACCTGTCTGTGAAGCTCGAGGAGGATAGTCTTGATGAGGAAGAGGAGATGGAGACCAGCGCGTCAGAGTATCTCCACATCAGGCCTCTGCAGGACTCCAGAAAATTCACGGATGAGGAAGCTAGCAGCCCACATCTAGTGGTGGGGAGCCTTGCGGACCGCCCCCCTACCCTTTGGGTCACTGCACTTGTGGCGGGAGCCGACCCAGCAGCGGAGGAGGCCGTAGAGATAAGAGACTCCAAGAGGAATTTAAATACGAGAATAGGAAACCCAGAAACTAGCTGTGGTGATGTTACAGGAAGTGGGAGCACTATTCAAGACAAACGATGGAAACTGGTAAGTAAATCGACTGCGTCCAGCCGATAATGAGTCTTTCACATCGATATGTTTGTGCACTCTTTGAGAGATGGGAGGCGGACACGAGGGGGTTGGTTATGCATCAAATTTTTAATGTTTTTATGATTCCTGGATCTCCTTAGTAGGTTTCAATGGATATATCTATGGGGAGTTCCTCCTAAATCCTTCTCTGTTCTTCATAGATCGGCTGTTCAAACATCGAAATATGGTGTAGACTGTTGAAGCAAAATTTCCTCACATAGAAAAAGGGTACAACTAAATCATGAATAGAATTTGAGAACTTTGTTCACGGCAGCTAACATCGGCAACTACTGACCTTCAACTTGAACATGCAGAGAAACCATGGAAATAACAGTGCCAGCTCCGATGAGACCCCACCTAACTCACCCTCGCACTCCGACTCTGGCGCTCTCCAGCTTCGCAACCAGGTGGACAGAGTTTTTGATCCATTGATAGATCTGTAGATATCTGACCGAATTGAAGTACTGATAATCTGCTGGATCCGCTATCAAATAGGCGTTTGTAGATGATCTAATCGATCCCGTTAAAGGGCATTTGAACCTCAGCAAACAAAGATTTTGCACAACATTAGCTTTAACCCTTCGGATTGACCATCTAAACAACTACTTAAGCTTTAATTCTTCAGCTCATGGATTTGGGGCGACTGCTGGTCTTGCAGCTTATGATAGCACAAACAGAACTGGCACGCTTGAGTGAAGAAAATGATCGCATGCGGATGCTGCTAACCCACCTCTCGACCGACCACCACAATCTGCAGCTGCAAATGGCCTCCGCCCATATGCAACGCGACACCGACATGTCCCAGCTGGCTACCCAGGTCGGCATTCTAGAAGATTCATATTCTTTACATCAGATGTCTATATATACTACGAATTTTTATGCAATTGTGGGCTTGAAAGTATACAGTCACTTGCAAAGTTCCACTTTTCGCTGGGTCGTAGAGGGAAGCGGTTATTTAAGCTGCATTTGTTGACGCTATTTTTCATTTTGATCAAAAACTCTGAAAGATGTAGGCTGTTGTATTCTGATCATATCTTCAGGGGATTCCAGTCTCCACACATATCCAAGAAACTTCCAGTGCACAAGAGAGCATTCGGGCCACTCCCCACAGATCGTTCCAGATCCCAGCTAACTCGGTCAAACAAAGTGGGGTGCGGGCCACCGCAAGCACGGATGCCCAGGAAGGCAGAATGTCCAGTGCCGGTCTCTACACCAGTGAGAAACTCTACACTCTTCAGAGGGAAGAGGAATCGTCCACTGCTCCAGCAAACCAGCGAGGAAGTCAGAGGGCCTCCCCGGAGAGATCACCATCACCATCCCATGGGCACCCTACGCCGTCTCATCCCAATTCGTCCGACAAACCGCCAGAGAGCATTGTACAGAAAGCAGTTTGGCTACCCAACAAGATACAAAAGACTGCGCACACTAATTCTCCAGCTCCACCTCCTCCAGAAACCGATCCTACGGTTCGGAAGGCTCGGGTGTCCGTCAGGGCCCGAATATCCGATGCTCCAACGGTGAGCTTGACTTACCCGGGCCAATCTACACAGTCTACGTGTAGATTGACTGTGTAGATTGTGGGTCTTCAGTAGCTTGACAATTTGCATCTGGTTCTGGTTTTGAATCTCCGAGAATGTAAGTCAGTCGAGTCATATGAAGACATTCTCCATATTGAAAACTGTGTTCTACTCTATCTAGAACCCTTGGAGAGATGGGTGTGCTACATCGATTTAGTTCTTCATGCACAGCTTTATCTGATGAGACATCCAACATTGCTTTTTCAGATGAATGATGGTTGCCAGTGGAGGAAATACGGTCAGAAAATGGCGAAGGGAAACCCTTGCCCACGTGCATATTATAGGTGCACTGTTGCACCAGGCTGCCCAGTCCGCAAGCAGGTACTTTCTTACACAACCCCTTCACCTACATTTAAAAAAGCCATGTGCGTATTCAACTTCTTCGGATTTCATTCACGTCACTGTAATCTCCTACTTATTTCGTATCAAGAACATTACCAGTTCACAGTGTCTTCCGAGCTTCTCTGCACATATATATATCTCGAGTCTCGTTTTATCTCGATCGTTGGTGACTCCTCTAGATGAGAGAATAATTAACTGTGTAAAACTGTACTTGAATCCTATTCTGCCTCGGACCTGCAGGTACAGAGATGTGCTGATGACATGTCTATTTTGATCACCACCTATGAGGGGACCCACAGCCATGACCTTCCCCCAGCTGCCGCAGCTATGGCATCCACCACCTCTGCTGCAGCGTGCATGCTTCTCTCAGGGTCTACCACCAGTGAAATGGCGCGCATGGCTGGTGGAGCTCAGGCCTACATGAGTAGACCTCAGGGCCCTTTCCAAACCGCCATTCCCACTATTTCTGCTTCAGCACCGTTCCCCACAATAACTCTAGACCTCACCAACAATCCCACCACGCAGCTCAGTCTCGGCAGGTTGGGAGGCTCAGCAGCCACCCCATCAAATATGCAGTACTTGAGCCCCTATTCCGTTGGGGGCCCAGGCAGTGGCCATCCTTATGCGAATATGAATACAGTCAGCACGCACCCCGGAATGTTGGGTCCCCGACAAGGAATGCTGTCCACTACAGCTACTCACACCCCTATGTTCTTTTCAAATGGGACTCCATATGGTGGTAGTCAATCCGTAACGAACAGCGCTCCATTGGCATCATCTCATGGGAGTGCCTTCTCACCAGCAGTGGGTGTCTATGATCAGTCCATGCAGCATCAGGTCCACGAGCTAGCAGCAATGACTTTGGGATACTCCAGCCAGCAGATTGTCCAGAACCTTGCCTCTCAGCTTGCGCCTAACCGTGCCCCGCAGTCATTTGCTGATAAGGTAAGTGCTGCAACTGCTGCGATCACTGCTGACCCAAACTTCACCGCCGCTTTGGCAGCTGCCATAACTTCGATCATATCTCAAAATCCTCAAAGTCAAGGGGAGGCGGCCTTGGAGAAACCTCGTGGGCACCAAGGAAACTCTTTCGATTCAGTTTCAACAGGTGTTCCACATGTAAATCATGGTCACTCTCTCCATGAAGCTACCTCTGAAGCTATGCAGGGAGCGAAATTTGTAATGGGGTCAGTACAAAGAGGTGGAGGTGTTATTGATTCTACTGTTTCCAACCTCCTCAACTCCACGTTTCTGTCAATGTCTAAAGATCAGCAGAAAGCAAGTGGCGGCTCCGTAGTGACCACCAAGTATATGAATTCTCCTGCAACCTACGGTCCCATGGTAGATACTGTTCGGTTAGACCGACAGCACTAGTGCATTGGGTGTCTTGTACAGCGTTAAGTTACTTCGGCATTTTATTCCAATGGGCCTCCAGTTTCAGATCAGAGATCCCCTATTGTTAGATCAGAATTTGTACACCATTTTTTGGAGGGCGAAGCAAGGATGCCTCCTATATCATCTCGATGGGACGGGTCCAAGTTGCCTCACCTTTTTACAGAGTGGATACTAGGTGACGACTGAAAATGCAGCGTTCAAGCAGGCTTTCAATCATACATAGATCCTGGCATGTGTACATGCAATTCTTTAATGTGTAAATTAGCATGGGTTTCATACCGCATGCGAAGATAAGCCATGATTCACAAGTACTAAAATTCATAATATGGTTCATGCTCCATCTTTTCCTTATCGCCCATGCTCTTCTGCATTTTAGTAGAACTCCCAGTGAGCACTGCACAAATCACCTAGAGCTTTATGTAACTGAACACCAGGTAGCTTGCTCTCCGGACGAATCGTTTATTAAAAGTAATCCGGATGTCACATACTAAGCACTAGGTTTCTAAGTCGATCGTGTGGCATAAACTTGGAAATTGAACTAATAGAATGTTTGGTCAACGCTCCCCGGGTATATCGGAATGCCTGATCTGAATTGCTCGTAAAGTGACGGTAGGAGCTGGCCCTACGACACTGTATATACTGGTAAGCTTGAAATTAGTTAGACAGATTCGAAGGTGAAATTTGAAGGATCGAGCTATCCGATCAGCATTGTTTGACTGCACTGGAAACCGAGTGGAAACCAAGCAACATCTCGGCAACATCTGCGTTTACAGGCAGTAGGAAAGAAGGTATTTCAGAAAATTGCAGTAGCTTACAGGTCTTGCGGTTGCTGGTGTAAATATTAAGGCATTGCCTGCTCATCTGCTCCTCCATTCCCTTGGATAGTTTAACTCTTTCTTCCAGTCTAAGCGACTGCCACTCTTCTAAGAAAACATGTGCCCGCAAAAAAAGTTGTAGGTCGGCCATACGTAACTAGTAACAGCCAGAACTGTGCCCACCTCAGGAGCTCAATGGCTGCTGAGCAGTAATCCGACACTCCTCAATTGAAGCAAAGTCCTGCCTGCCAGTCATTGATCAGTTCTATCTCAGTGAGTCCGTCCATCCGCTAACATCTGTATCTCCATCTAGCCTTCAAATCAGTGGAATCTGCGCCTTAGACTCCTCGTGGATGTCATCATCCAACTTAGAACAGCGTCATCAACCAGTCTAGATCCATCATATGCAGACCAAAGAGAGAAATCTTTGCTGCCACCAAGTTGTGACGGACTCCTGAATCATTGCTGCAAGGTCTGCTCTTAATCAACGCTCAGATCCTCGTCTTCTTAAGCAGTTTTAACTTCCACAATAAAAGGTCTCGAAAGGTATGAAATTGATTCATCCATCCATCCACCGATATATAGGGTTTTCAATGAAAATGAAATATGAGAAAAACATTAAATCCAATTAAATACAGTCTTTAACCTCTTTAATAATATGACACCTAGAAGAAATGGAAAAAATGTCATAATATGGACGTGTCACATAATCGATAATATGACAATTGAATGGACCAAAATGTCATATTATCGAATAATACTTAAATATCACTAAATTGACAAGCTAAGCTTTTATGTCCGAGAAAGAGAAGTGTCCAAGGTTGTTTGTTGTTGCCTACTAGGGTTGGCAATAGTCATTTTGTTGAGTTTCCCTAAAAGTGTATAACATCATCAACATTAAAAGTTTAAGGGTTATCAATAAGACTTTGGCCGAAGCCGACGTCACTAAGCACATTATAGATTGTGGTACAACTTTAGCAAGATCACTTGGTCCTAACTACATGTCAAATTGGGACAACACCCACTCTAGAAAGAGAGAAGAGCCGGTGTAACTAAGAGCCACTTCACCTTACGGCTACCGAAACCTTTTCGGGGTGGGCCCTATACACCTACTCTAATAACTTAGCCTTGTAACGGACTTTGAATGAGGCTATAATTCCTTGATCCAATGGTTGTACTACACTCTTGGGGGGGGGGTCACTCCCCGTATTTTCAAAACCATGTGAAAACAAATATAGGGTGTGATTTATTATTTTGAAGTAAATTTTAGAAAAGTTTTACTCAGAAAATATGATAGGGCATATCTTTTCACCAGTTTTTTAAAAGAAATGTCACCAAAAATCCAAAGTTTTACGTAGAATGTTAATGTAATTAAGGGTTTTATCTACAGTATAATGTATCCATCCCTTTGAAGTTTCTCATATTTCATCCAGCTCTAATCCATCAGGATGAAGGTCACCTGAAGTTCAACAGTGATACATAGTTGATTGATATTTGATACCATAATCTCAACAGTGACTATGGCATTTGAACCATCTCAAAACTTGTACTCTTTAGATCCAAGTTCTTGGGTCCGGCATTTGACTTATGTTATATGGAATGTACTTGTTTTTGTATATGCTTTGAAATTTTACAATTATTTAAAAACATAAATTAAAATAGGTCTGATTGATTGTTGCAAAAAAAAATTATAAAAAAATAGGGTGTTAGAAAACAAAGGTTTTTACAATATTACCTTTGTATAGGGTGGAAAAAAATGCCAAATTTTAAAAATATAGCCTAGTATAAATATACCTTTGTACGCACGTGATATGGAAAAAATACATATAGTGACCCCTCTGACTACATTGGTAACATTCGGAGGAAGGAAAATTATTGTAGTATGACTCAAAAGTAAAGTGTTGAATCTATACAAGTTTTGACCCGTGACATTCCCAAGGGCATTAGTGGATGAGTTATCTATAATCATCAAAACTTTTCTACCCTCATTTTTTAATTGACTGTTCAATCGTGTAAACCAGTCTTAAAAAATATCTGACTTCATCCATGCTGTCATGTTCCAATACCAAGAAACATATCATGTTGGCCTTCATCTTCCAAAGCACCTTGGGCGTTGAGCCTTGTAAATCACCACTAGTTCAACAGCCAAAGCAAACGTCAAATGATCTTTGGCAATTTTTCTCCATGTGACCTTTCTTTGAGCCAACGTCTTACTTGGTTGAGCCCGATAGTAAAGACCAGTCTCATCCATGTTATACACGTCCTCGAGTTTATATTGTCCGATCAAAATTGGCATGTGCCTCATTGCTTCGGCCAGAGAGAAGCTACGCCATGAGCAGATTTGAGTACTTAACGTGAGCGAATTTAAATCGTGAGCATGATGGAGAAGCATAGGCTGTAGCCATGGGAAAACATGGACCTTATTACCTGGATACAAAGTGATGTGAAATGCAAAATTGTGGAAGCTGCCAGGGACCAAATAGAGCAGATGGGAAATGAAAACAAGACAAACCTTGGACATGCTCACAAAAATTGGTGAGGAAAACATGACGCACGGAGTGATGTCGTCAACATAACAAATACACTTCAGGTTGTGTTGAGTTTGGATAATCAACCCATTCTATTCATATACGTAGGATGAATGAAATGCAATACGCATTGAAATCATTAACAATGATAAATTTGACGAAACTCGAACAAGAACATTGAGATAAAGAATACATAGTAAACGATTGAAAGTTTGAATGTGCAATGCAAATGTCAACATCATTGCACATGGCGATGACAATGCCAATCACATGAGATACAATATTGTGAAGGCTGCAAAAACTGTCCGCTGTATAGTGCAGAGGTATATTCTGCATTATTTGAAGTCCAAGAAGAGACCATCAATGTTAGAAGCAACAGTGGATGATTGAGACCAGACAAATGCACAACTTGGAAGTGGACAAAATTAAACTTGCTTCAAAGCAAGCATAATTCAGTTATGAGATATGGTGGACTTGGAAGTGCCCAAAGTCCCTGCAAAGTTTTTTTTTTTTTTTTCCAAAGTTCCCTTTGAGGAGGCCTGGAAATTATGCGTACGTGAAGTTTTTTTTTTTTCTTTTTTTTTCAAAGTTCCTTTTTAGGAGGTCTGGAAATCACACAAAATTCGAAGTCAGTTTTTTTTTTTTTCAAAGTTCCGTTTGAGGAGGCTTGGAAATCATGCTTGCGTTGAAGTCAGTTTTTTAAAGCAAGCATAATTACGCTTATTACGGAATTATGTTTGATTGTGAGTAAGTCATTGTTAATGTTCATAATTTCCATGATAGTTAAATTCCACTCATCTTCCAATTCCATTCATTTTTGCTGGTCTGTAAAGTTTTGTGTTTGGCTGCTCCTATGCAAGAGACCATTGGGTTCGACCCCACTTTTCCCGGCTAATCAAAGCAATGACTTCATTTCAAGCCCACCCCTATCTTTTGAGCTACCAATGTACGCAGAGGCATTTGCAAGACTCATGTCTTTGCAAGGGACCTGTAGCCCTTCCAGGGCCAGCCTAGGGAAAAAACGTCGTGATTATAGGGCTAGGATGTTTGTTGATGACGCTGCTATGAGAGTTGAGCATCTCTTATGGGACTAGATCTTCTAAAGAATAAAAATGAGTTTGATCCCTCCCAATCATTGCATGTGTTCGTGACAACCTCTTCAACTGCAATATCGCGAACACCTCAAGTTGTCATCAATCTTGATGATTACATTGACCTGTCTGATGAGACTCCCAATAGTACTAATGCACCTCATCTACAGTCACTGCCCAACTTTCAAGAGATAGGAAATACAGGAGTGAAACGGAAGTGACAGCGAGAACTCAATCCAATGGTAGAAGCCCTAAACAAAGATAATTCTTCTATTGTGGAAGCTTTGACGAAACAAACAAAAATGCACATTGAAGCCGAAAATGCAACAATGGAGATTGAGAACCATAAGATCAAAACTACCAAAAAGCTTGAACAACGTCGTATTCAGCATGATAAAGACATGGAGAAGAAGAACTTGTCTGTGCCACCAATTACAAACACGGACCTCATAAATGTTTTATCTTGTCTGTGTGATACCATAGAAGTAGGTGCAACAGCCAAGAAGAAGCAATGAGCTTCGGGCTGAACTGAGGTCTCAGTGGTATGTATCGACTTAGATGCATCCATCTGCCTTAATAATTGATAGCTCTTAAAGGCTTCATCTCACAATCTGAAGTGACATGACAACAAACTAAAAAAAGCTCCTGCACAAAAAAATAAAAAAATAAAAAATTGGCTAATTTTTGGGGTCGCATTTATTTTTTATTTTTTAATAGGTGCGACCGCCAGAATTGGTGATCGTATTAAACCTGAACTTCATTAGTTCTGTATGGCTCTATATCTTCAATGCGGTGTCTCAACGTTGGTTTTCTTATCTGTCATTTGGGTGGGATCACTTGCAGGCCCCTGCGTGGCGGGGGTGTCCGCCAAAATCTTGCGGTCGTATGCTATTTTTAAATTACGTGTAATTATCAAAATTCAGCGGTAGCATGTAATTTTTTTATGAAAAAAATAAGTACGACCGGCTAAATTCGACGGTCGTCTGTAATTTAATTTTTCAAAAAACAATATAACCGCCAATTCTGGCGGTCGCACATATTAACAAAATAAAAAATTACATGCGATCGGCAGTCGTACCAATTTTTGAGAAAAAAATGATAAAAAAAGTTACTCGTAATCAAAGTTCAGATAGCGGATCGGAAAAGAGATGGGCGCTCCACATTTTTCGCTACACGTCTGACGCTGGTCTCAACGCGCGAAGACAACAGACACCTCCTCCCCTTCGTTTTGCACCTCAAGTTAATGCTTCTCTGTTTGTTGCACAACAAAGACTGAAGTCTTATCCCCTCAACCTTTCTCTATCATGGTTTTCTGGAGGGTTTTTTGATAAACTGCCGTCTTTTGGTGTTTTTGTCATTTTTCATCCTGTGTGAAGCACTATCTATCTGTTTAGACGGCATTGGTGACATTACTGACAGTATTCAAGTTTCACATGTGACATAACTGTGTGGTGCTTTGGCACTCATTCTTCTCTCCCCTCATTCATCCTTGCTTTTAAAAATTGTCTAAAACTGCCTAAATCTGTCTAAGATGGCTTCTTTCGTCTCTTGTTGTTCTAACACAAAGGACCCAAAATGATTTTTGTAATATAATGTTATGCTACTAAAGCAATTTTTTCACTATTCCTATAGTGAAAGCAACAACCATAATGTATTGTATGTAACTATAAAAATAATTGATGATAAACTATTCTTGGCCTCTTTGGGATGATTTAGAAAGTTTTTTTTTTAATAAAAATATATATTTTATGTATTGTACTACATGAAAAGTATTTAAATTTTCTCTTGACAACATACACATAATGTTCTATGTGACTAAGGTGGTATTTACATAACGCTTCAAATGAGTATTACGATACCTATACCACTTTGATAGTAATTATCAATTTTTATTGGTACCTCTCTAATAAATGTACTGCACTACATTAATAATAAAATACTCATGGAGTAAGTTCTTAGATTTTTTTAAATTATTAAAGTGATCTGTAAAATCTTATATTTTTTACATTATCTAATGAAATTAGAGCCTCATTACCTACGATTGATTCAATTTACTGAAAAAGTTGTTGGCATACTAAGCAAATAACCGGTACAGTGGTTTATCCCTTTACAAAAACTTGAAAAAAATGATCATATATTTTATGTGATAATACTTAAAACCTTCAATCTGTCTATGTATGGTAGCTGGAGTATCCATAAAATTTATGTATAGCTCTCACTAGACACGTATATCTAACCCCTAAAGTTTAATAAATTTGCTATACCAACAAATAAGTCATTTCACATCCCCCATTGTTTGTGGCCTAGTTGCACAAAATGATGTGACGTGACGCTAACACGTTACCGTCACATCCGAAGTCCCTACATAACGTCACCTCCAAAACTAGTTTTACGTTGTTTAATGTTTTTAAAAAATTAACTATTTTATTACATAGTTTACCATAATAACACGTAAGCCATCATGTCAAGTATAGTGGTCCAAAAATTTTAAAAACTATTTTCAAAACATTGGATCGTTGGATCGTTGGATCTAATGGTACTAAATTTTAAAGAATTTACTTAATAAATTCGGGACCGCCAGCTTTGGCAGCTGAATTTTGAAAAGAAAAACTAATAAATCGGGACCGCTAGCTCTGGCAGTCCCAAAATTTAGTAAATCGAGACCATCAACTCTGGCGGTCCTAATTTTAAAGAAATGATTTAATAAATTCAGGACCCTAAGCTCTACCAGGCATTTTTCTTCAAAAACGTATCTAATAAAATGGGACCGCCAGCTTTGGCGGCCCCCCCCCCCCCCCCCCCCCCTCCCCCTTAAAAATCCGGACCGCCAGCTCTGGCGGTAATTTTTTTTTTTTTTTTTAAGGATCAAATTGCATGCATGCCCGATTAATTTTTTTAATTTTATGGATACAATTGGGACCATCAGCTTTTAGCAATCCCATTTTTATTGAAAAATAAAATAAAGACCGCCAGCTTTGTCTGTACCGGATTTAATAAATTAATTAATTAATTAAGACCGTCATCTCTAACGGTCCCAAATTTTAAAAACAAATTCAATTTTTTTTTAAAAATCAGGACGGTCACCTTTGGTAGCCCGAATTTAATGTAGTAAAAATTAAGAAGATCGGACCTCTACCTTTGGTGGTCCCCGAATTTAACAAGAAAAATGAACATTAAAAACCGGGACCGCCACCTTTGGCAGTTTCGAATTTAATTTTTAAAAAAATTAAAAATTAAAAATAAAATAAAAGATTAGTCCACTATCTCTAGCAGTTGCGTTTTAATTTAAAAAATTAAGATTTTGAAATCTAGGGACTGCTACCTTTGGCGGTCCCGAGTTTAGAAAAATATTTGATAAATCGGGACCACCAGCTCTGGAGGTCCCGATTTTTAATAAAATATTTAATAGATCTGGACTGGTAGCTTTTGCGGTGTCAAATTATCAAGCTGAGAAATTATCAGAGCTCACTTGGCAATTTATATTTTTTGGTATAAAACTAACGTGACATAGGCCCACATCAGTTTCAGATCCGAGATGATCTGACGCGACTTGACATCAAGGTTAACCATTACCAACGTTCTATACTGCCAAGAGGTGTAGTCACCACTTTGCCACCATAAAATACTTCAACGACCTGTTGTATGTCATTTTTCTTTTTGTGTGAATCATATTTTTTGCGTTAATCCCATTTCTTGTCTATGCCCTTATCCTTTTTGTGTAACCACATCGGGCTTCTCGACAGTCTCTTCTGTAGGCACTGAGGGGTGTAGAGATTCAATCTTGCAATGGGACAGCTCCAGGACAGTTTCTTCTACATGTAATGAGTCAGATTCTGTGTCAATCTATGTCACAATCTCTTTGAAAGCATTGAGGGGTGTGCAGGCTCAATCTTGCAATTAAACAGCTTATGGACAGTCTCTTCTAAATGTAGTGAGTTAGATTTTATGTCACTTCGTATTACAGTCTCTTTTCAAGGCACTGATGAGTCAAATTTTGTGTTATTATCACATAGTTCTTGTTCTTTCTGTTGCTCTACAAATAGCCTTCGCATAATTTTGACAATCTCACCAGGCTTTTCTTGGATTACAGAGGGTGAGAACCACTTGGACGAGAGCTGCAAACAATTTGGTCACACTGAGAGTAAGGGCCCAACACCAACAACCAGAAAACAATGATTACCAGTCAAGAGTAAGCCTAAGAAACACTTCAAACACGTTTAGTTTACAAAATTTTGAGATGGCTTGGTAAGAGAGGTAAGTGTCGTGACATATCTTTTCATGTACTCCGTCACGAACCACCCATATGTATTACTCTCGTCTAGGTACATCGCAGGAAGTGAGCCTGAGAAGCTTATTGAGCTTTGTAGCATTGAGTCATTTTCCCACATAGAGTTCTTCTAGCAACCTACAAAAATTGTCATACATGCCCATAAGGTCAGTGTTCAGATGACACTAGTTTGGATGAAAAGCTGCAAGTGTCAAGAACGAGAACATAACTGAACACAAACAAGATATCAGACTAGAGGTACAAGACTAGGCAAGAAGTCAAGGTTGGCATGGCCGTATGCACGATGAGTAAATAGGAATCAAGGCGATCTTTATAACAATAAACAAGTGTACAAGATATTGGAACACGACTTGAATACTGGAATGCTGGAAACTGGACTGAATTACCAGATACTGGAAACTGGGCTAGGGTACTGGGAATTGGAAACAAGAGTAGCTTGAACTGGTGTTGGCGAGATTGAAGAGTGTCCAGTCTCGCCTCCTATATATACTGGCTACTAAGAAGCTTCCCTAATAAGCTTCCCCTATGGAGGTTTCTTGCTGGAGAAATTTCCAAGATTAAACAAATGTTTCTTGATGGAGAAGCTTCCTTAAACAAATGAGATATTTTGATGGAGAAGTTTCTTCCAAATGAAGCTTCCTGAGCAGTTTCCCAAGTTACTTTTGGTAATTTGATAAACTCCCGGTAACTTGGTAAGTAATGATAAATCATGGTAGATCATGATAAATCACGGTAAGTCATTGTAACTTTTGATAACTTGATAACTTGGTAACTTCTGATATTTACTCTTGGTAAGTTCCTCTGGGCTATGTCCGTGACATCACCCCCTCCTCTAACGCCGAATTCCTCGAGGAGCGATAAAATCTTGGACTTGCTTAGAGTTGGAAAAAATCCAAAATCCGGCGAATGGTACTTGTCCAGTATTCGGCTCTTCGTTCTTGATTCAAATGATTTATAGGTCCCTGCAACCATCGATAATGTCCAACACCTTGAACTTGGGACCACGCAGTGATTTGAGCATTCTGATTCTCGAAGCTGCCTTCAAACATGATTTCGTTGCCCTCTGCGTCCGAAACCTCAACCTCCAACAGAATTATCAGACTTCGAGTAGGCTCCACTTGCCGTCGTACGGGGTCCAGATGAGGAAGTACGCGTCGCATTGGTGGCCCATCGTCTCAAGAGCGTCGGCGTGATGTTGAAGGTCGTGAGAGTCGGAACGGCTGATCTGGTAGCTGGGTAAGCGACAACTCAAATGTATCTGGTTCCTGTGACTCCATACTGCCAATACAAGATGCAAGAGTGCTGGAAGTGTAGCTATATATACTGATGTGTGGTGTTCCTCCCTCCTTAGCGTGTATCAGGTACATTGAATGTACCTTGAAGCTAACTTGGCTGACATCATCATTGTGACGTCTTATTGACGTGTAGCTCGGGGCTTAGCTAAATATCGTTGATGAAACTCTTGGACTTTGTCAGATGCATTGGCGAGATTGGATGAAAGTTCCCACGTTCGTTCGTTGATGTCGTAGCCTTTCCAATGTACGAAATATTCAAGACGTTTATACTTGATGCGAGAATCTAAGACTTCATCGACTTCATACTCAATTTCCTGATTGACTTCGATTGGTGGAGGTGGTACGGAGACTCTCCCTAGAATATTCGATAGATGATACAACTCCAATAATGAAACATGAAAGAATGGATGGATGCGCATACTTCGTGGGAGTTCAATCCGAAAACTGACCGGATTTATTTGTCGAATAATTTTGAATGGTCCCAGGCGTTGATAATCCAACTTCATTGATGGTCGCAAGGTTTGTATGTCCCGTCGAAGAAGCCACACACGATCTCCGACCTTAAACTGGGGTTGGAGTTGACGACGTTGATCTACATACTCATTGTATTATTTTTTAGCTCCTGCGAGGTGGAATGTAAGCTCTTTGTGAATCATAGCAAGATGAGAAACAAGGTTTTCTACAGGGTTTCCAACAGTCTTCATGTGGAAAGGGTTTGCTCGACGATAATGACCATAATTGGAGAAAAATGAAGTTTGTTTAGTCGAAGAATGTATAATGTTGTTGTAGGCAAACTCAGCCAATGACTGAAGGTCCGTCCAATTATCTTGATGATAATTTATCGTACAACGAAGATACTGTTCCAAAATCTGGTTTACACGTTCGGTTTGACCATCAGTCTGTGGATGATTAGCTGTAGAGAGATTGATCTTAGTATCCAATATGTGAAATAATCCCCTTCCAGAAATTTGATATGAACTGTGGTCCTCGATCAGATACGATGTCCTTTGGGAATCCATGAATGCAGTACATATTATTGAAAAAGAGTCTAGCAGTTTCCTCGCTGGTAACCGTCTTATTACATGGAATAAAATGTGTCATCTTCGTAAAACGATCTATAATAACAAGGATTGAATCGGTGGTCTTGGAAATTGGAAGGTCCGTAATAAAGTCCATGATAGACACGGACGACCATGGACCCTTGGGAATGGGTAATGGTTGAAGAATGCCGTAAGGTCGATGTCGTGGTCCATTCGCTCTAGCACACGTGTCGCAAGATTTTATAAATTCTTTCACGAGTTTCCACATCTGTGGCTACCAATAGTCCCTGGATATCAATTTCATTGTTTTGCTGAAGCCGAAATGTCCTGCAGCCGGAAGATCATGACATGTTTGAAGAATTCGAAGTCGTTTGTAACATGTGGATTATTTCGAGGTCGATTTAATTGACTTCGTAGTGTCGTGGCAAATTGGTCGCTCTTCAGTGCTTCCTGGATCTCTTTTATGATCTCTACATTATCATAGGTGGACATTGATAGCATATTCACTTGGAGATTTGCTGGTTTCAAGATGATGGATTTCTATTGGTCAAAAGTTGTATCCCCTTCTTTTGGCGCAAGATACGATCGTCGAGAAAGAACATCTGGTTTTCTTTGAAGATGTCCGGGACGGTAGGTAATAACAAAATCAAACCTTGCTAGTGACATATTCTATCTCGCTTGACGTCAATTCAAAACCCGAGCACTCATAAAATACTCGAGGTTTTTGTGATCGGTATAGACTGTGACTTGATGTATAGATGATGTCATTCCTCAAAAGCATCAATAATCGCTAGAAGTTCTTTGTCATGGATTTCATAATTGATCTCCGCAGCGAAAAATTTGCGAGAACGAAAACCAACAGGGTGAAGTCGGCCATCTGTACCGTATTCAGAGAATACCACGCCAAGTGCAAAGTCCGATGCATCTGCTTCCAAAAAGAATGATTTAGATGGGTCTGCTTGTACTAGTATTGGAGCCGTTGTGAATGTCTACTTCAGCCTTTCAAATGTTTGGTCAGCCTTCTCGTCTCATACAAATTTGTCCTTCCATGTGAGTCGTGTCAATGGTGCAGCAATTTTGGAGTAGTCCTTGATGAAGATTCTATAAAAATTTGCAAATCCTAGAAAACATTGTACATCTCGGACCGAAGTTGGTTTAATTCACTCGATGATGGTTTGTATTTTCTTCTGATCCATAAAGATTCATTTGTCGGAAATAATGTAGCCCAAAAATTCGACTTCAGATTGGTGGAAAAGACATTTTTTCAACTAGGATCTCATACTTGTTCGGTAACTTAAAAATGGCATGTACAACACACTCCCAAAGTTTCAAATCAATCTAAAATATAGTCATTTTTCCCTCAATTTATCAAGGACAAGGCATACATGACGACCATGTTCTTCTTCATTCTATGAAAATATCAAAATGTCGTCCAAATAGATGACTACAAAGTCATCTAAAAATTCTTGAAAGATGTCATTTATCATGTGTTGAAAAATTGCTGGAGCATTTGTAAGACCGAAAGGCATAGCACTGTATTCGAAATGTCCGTACCTTGTGCGAAAAACAGTCTTCTATTCGTCTCATTTTCTTATTCGTACAAGGTTGTAAGCTCCTCTCAAGTCGATCTTTGTGAAAAAATTTGCTCGTCCAAGTTGCTTGAGGAGTCCCGAAATCAGCAGTAGTGGGTAACGATTTTTATAGTGACTTTGTTGAGCCCACGATAGTCCACACACATGCGTAACGATCCGTCCTTCTTCTTCACAAATAAGATACGTGCTCTCGCGGGTGATTTCGAATGTCGAATGAAATTCTTTGACAAATTTTCATCAATGTATTCGGGTAAAGCAGCTAGCTCCGTCTGAGATAAATTTTAGATCGGGCCGAATGGTGGTTGAGCTTTTTTTTGCAAATCAATTGCACAATCATGTTTTGGTAACATGTCTGCATTTTTCTTCTCGAAGACATCATTGAAATCTTGATATTGAGTGGGTAATGTCGAAGTACCTTGGTCTCTTAAGGTTTTGATCGGAGTCGCATAAAGTGCAAATGTCGCGTCTTTTTTCATAGCTTTCATGAAGGCTCTAGCTCCAAGAGACGGGGATTGAATACCTTTGGTACATTTTTATCTTGCCAAAAATTTTCATGATCGCGCTCCAATGTCAGGATTATGAATCGGACAGCATCAATCTACATAAGATCATTACCGGATGTCTGATGGATCGTTGTGTTTGGTGTCGTAGTAGGAGCGGCATGGTGCGTCGTCGACCATCCAGATCGCTTCTCTTGACGTCTTTCAAACAAACGATTATCGCATGCAATGATTTGGGTGATGAATTCACTCAGTATACTCACGTTTGGCATTGTCAGTAACAAATCTTTTGCATCCTCTTTTAGGCCACATCAAAACTGACTAATGAGACTCTTCTCATTCCAGTCGAAGTCGCACGCAAGTTGTCGAAATTCGGCAGCATAAACGGAAGCTGGACGTGCTCATTGTCGAAGATTTCGCATCTTTGTCTCTGCAACTCTCTCTCTATCATTCTCTCCAAACGTTGCAGTGAACTCAGACATGAAGCTTCAAAATTGTATAGTAAATACGAATTTTTCTCTAATAGCGGTGCAAACCAAGATAGGGCAGTGCCGATTAGAATGGTGCCTACAAATCTCACTTGAATACCTTCATCAGGGTAACGTTGTGGATGTAGTCGTAGGAACAATCGTACTTGTTGAACAAAACCGCGAAATCTTGATCTTGTCTCATCAAATTTTTCGGGCATGCTGACATTTGGTTCCATTGTAATCTGTTGAAGATTTGTAACTTCCGGTAACATGGTAATTTGGTAACTTCTGGTATTTACTCCTGGTAAGTTCCTCTGGGCTATATCCGTGACAGCAAGGCTCATACACTACAGAAAGACTTACTTTTTTAAGGTGTCATGGATGGTCATGTGGGTACCATTTGGAGAGTTCAAATGTAGTGTTTGGGGTGATTTCATGTTGATGACAACTACACTCCAGTGTTTACTACATTCAAGACAACCACATCAAAATCAAGAGGGGGCCAAGCGATGAGATCGTAATGAGCAATTGGAAAGGCCAAAAGTAACGTACTAGTAAGATGGATGCTTAGTTCACTCAAGCTCTACTCTCCAATACATCAATGTACAAAGTATCTAACAAAATGAAGAAGAAATGTACTTACTCTTTGTTGATGGGGATCAGTAGGTGATTTTTCCTAGTGTTGGGCACACCGCTTGATTCCATTGTAGCCTTCTAATTCAAGCTTTGTGAAAAAAAAACGCGGCTATATACCTCACATTTCATGCTTTCATTAAAGCCTAAAGTATGATACTTACTTGGAGTAGAATTCCATGAGTTTGTCGGTCATCCAATCACTTTGTTCAGCACATAAGAGGTCTATTGGCTGAAGCACTGTTAAGTTACTACCCCAAGCATATCTCAAGTTGACATCTCCTCTTCAATATCCTCCTTTTCGAGATGCTCTGAAGGGTGGATCTTCCTGAACTCAAAAGTCTTTATCCTCAAAAGATTACAATGTACATTGAGTCAAACGAGCAATAGATGATGACAGTGACATTCTTCTCAAACATTTTCTTTTCTTTCTTTCTTTTGTTTTCTCATCTTTAGATTTATTGTCTGTACGTCAATGTACAACCCTGGTTTGTGATGATTCTTTGTCATTATTTAGAAAGAGCAAGATGCAATCTGTAATGTAAACTTCATTGACCTTGAATATATGGTAGTATCCCTTATGAATGAATATCCCTACAATGGTATGTATCTTTTCTTGAAAATTTTATTACAACTTCACTCAGCCCTGTCTCATTATGCTGTAGGATTGCACAATGTGACCTTATCGCAAGATCTGAATTACAGATAAATATACCCAACATAAAACAAACATTAGCCGCCTAACTTCATTGTGATGTCAATATTTCATTACAAAACTAAATTTAATTTCAAATAGTTTATGATTACCTTATGTACATCAAGGTTTTCTATATTAGAGATGTCAGACGCGTCAGACCATACGCAAACATGGCCTACGTCACGTCAATTTTAGGTGTGGATAATGTAATTTCCGGAGGGGTGAAAAATGTGATACGTAAGCGACCCATGCGTAGGACTCGGATTGCTGGGCAATGGCCCTCTATTCAATTCTTCTCCCATCATAACCGTTTAGATATGGAGTGAGGATGCGGACGTGGTGGATGAATCTCACCTAGTGCTTAATCTGGACATGGATATAATTCAAGCTCAAACGTAAGCCGTAGTGGAGCAAGGTATCTTGATCCATTTCCCTGGATGAGCACGAGACAAAACTTTGCATCTCCATTATATCTAATTTGACAGAAAATGCAGCTAAGGCCTTGAAGTTCAATGTGCGGCGCTCCAAATTCAGAGTGCACATTTTTCCCTAGTCCTCCAAGTAGGGACACAAAGGTGGTGTTACCTGCAAGCCCTGTACCTCCCCGAGAATTATTTACGCTCACTCCCCGAGATTGGTACCCATTTCGAGGTATACATTGGATCCATGGGAGTTTTTGAAAATGAAGATTTAGATATTCTAATCATCGACCTCCTCTTCAATGACATTGAAGAATGGGGTATCCCCCGCATTGTCGTGATGATGCCTGAGAATGTCTCCATCGAAGGTTATTTGAAGTTGCCTACTTTAGACAAATCTTTTATTTCTATCGTCGTCCAAGAATAAATGCTTAGTATCATCTGTCACTTTTGTCATTGTGAAGATCACATAAAAGTTAATTGTCCTACCTTCTTGAAGTCTAGAATGGAAAAAGAGACCCTTTCAAATGTTACTAAGAAAGCGAATTGGGTGTAGGTTCAGGCTAGAGACTCTGCTGCATCCTCGAGAAAGCGGTGAGACCCCTACAAAGAGGGTCTCATCTGATGTGACACCTGTGCAATAGTGACATTTTTAGCACAGCCACATCATATTGACTGATATATTGGCATATTATTCAACATCATAGTTAATTAAAAATTTCAAAAATAATAACTGCGACTTCCATATATAAAGAGCCGCATCTAATTAAAAATTTGGCTGTCATATATAATTTTCTTAAAACAATATGTGCGACCACTTAAATTCGGTAGTCGCATAATATTTTTTATTTAATAATATGTAAGACTGCCAAAATCCTACGGTCGCACGTTTAAAAATAAATAAAAAATAAATGCGACCGCCAAAATTCGACAGTAGCATGTAATTTATTTTGGAAAAACAAACGCGATTGCCCAAATTCGGCGATCGCATGAAAATATTTTTTACATAATAAGTTTGGCCACCAAAATTCAGCAATCACGTGTAGTTCAGTTTTTCAAAAAATTAGTACGATCGTTAATTATGGCGGTCGCACATATATAAATATAAAAAAAAATCACATGCGACCGCCAACATTGGCTATCGCACCAATTTTTGAAAAAGACAACAAAAATATTTATTTATTTTTTAAAATGGGTGCGACTGCTAATTATGCTGGTCTCACCTATTTAAAAAATAAAACTTTCATGCAACCCTTGCAGTGACACCAAATTTTTTTTTTAATGTGTTTTTTATTTTTTTTTGGTGAAAATGGATCCGACCGCCAATTTTAGGCATATATTTTAAAAAATAAAAAAATTTCATATGATTGCCAGACTAGCAATCGCATCCACTTTTAGAAAAGAATAAAAAGTAATTTTGTTACCAAAATTTGGGTTGACTGCCAATTATGGCGGTTGCACTTTATTTTATTTTTTAAAAAATATTAATTTCTTTAAAAAACTGAAAAATCAAAATTTGTAGCTTATCAAAAATATTGAATTATCAAGCGACCGCCAATATTGGCAGTCACATATAGTCAAGGAAATTTCTACTAAGGTGAAGTTTCTTCCTTGTGATGATAGCATGAGCAAAGACATACATGAAGAAGAGGGGCTGGTGCAAAACTCGGATAGGCTGAAAAGCAAGTTGGCCAAATATGCAGATTTTGAGAAGTGACAAAAAGAGATTAGGGGCGTTCGAAGGAAATTGAGGGCACAAGGTCGTTTTGATGATGTTGAGCTCATGACAAAAGATGTGGAAGGAAATGTGTTGTTTCAGCTCTGGTATGATGTATGTCAAGAGGTTTATGCCCGAACAGGAAAGAGCAAACCTTATGAGGCATGTCAGAATTATCTCAGGTCTCATGTGAAGTCTGATGGGCACCAAATGACGTACCAAAAGCGCTATGGGAAGGGGAAAGATGATCATATTGTGAGGCCTCCAAATGAACAGGAAATCTTGGCTGCCAACAAGGAAATAGTCAAAGAGGTCATAGAGGAGGTTGATAGCTTTTGCGTAGACAATCTAGGTTCAGCTTTTGAGATTGTGGAGGCAACAATTGGGGATTACTCAAAATTGGGATCTATGAGATTAAAGTGTATGACCAATTCAAAGTGGATAGTCATGTTCTCTAAGACAGGTTCTCTTATGTTTTCATTGACAAAGCATGTCAAAGGAAAAACTCATTTGGTTGCGGGGACATGCAAGCTGAAAGATGTTGATGTAGATCTGAAAAAACGAGTTGGGAGGCCTCCAAAGTCTTCTATTGCCCATGATAGAAAGCACAGGGATCTAAGTTCTTTCTTGATCAGCCAACCTATCATCAGATTTTCAAATTATATCACTCCAGCCACTGCAACAAACATTTCATTCTCATCTATTATGGAGAAGAGTGATGTTTCAACACGTGACTTGTCACCGGACATCAACATTGAAGATGCATCCCCCATTTGACAACCACATGAAGGGTCCCAACGCAACAATAGGAAGTCGATGCTATGTTGGGGCCTATGGGACGAGTGGTGGGAGTACAATCGTGACAAGGTCAATCTCAAACCATTTCTTGAAGACACCAAGAAACAATTGGTATGCCGAACCTCTAACCAATGTAACCATCATTATTAACCATCGCTCGCATGTGATTGCTGGTACATTCTGACATAATGACTGTTTGAGAATATCACTGGATGGATAACCTTTTCCAGCCATAAGATGTTATTTTTGTTCTTCAATTCCATCTGAAAGAGACTTCACAATGAAGATTTATAGAGAGAGAATCATTGCTACTCAATTAAGAGGAGAGAGGGACACGAGAAAAAGAAGAAAGTTGTATTATCTTGGCAATTCAAAAATTATCAATCAAGTGATCAAGGACAAGAAAGAGTTGAGAGAATTGAGGTTGACGTTGTGGGAAACAAGAACGAGAGTAGCGAGTCTTTCTGTGCGTTGTAGGGGCTTGAAGGAGGCTACTGCAGAGGCTATTGGAAGAGGAAATGTTCACAAATTCTGTCGGGACATTATGCATGCGCATAGGTCGAAGAATTTTGAAGGGAGAGAGAATTTATGGGATTTTCTTGTGGACATTGGCAAGAACATGGGCAGATCTGGAAAATGGAAGAGGTATAGCGATAGCAGAAAGATCATGTTTGAAACTATTCAACTTTGGGGTGGTCCAAAATTGTCTCATTTTTTGGCAACCAATTTGGGTGGTCCCGCACTTGATACTATAAAGCGGTCCTTGAGGAAAACAATGACATATAGGGTGGGTGAAAGGCCTGATGTGTTTCAACATGTTGCTGAAATATATCGATATGCAATTGAGAGTATGGCCCTTCTATTGGCAACTGTCCCTGTCATGATTGCTGAAGATGAGACCGTGGTGAAACGATTGGTTAAATGAGTTGCTAGGGATGATATTCTTTTGGGATTTTGCGGGGTTCGAGAAAATCATGTTTGTGTGTCAGACTTTGTAGTTGAAATAGGAGAGGGTGAAAGAGCATTTGGCAAGATTGTAGATGCCTTCAAAGACAACACGATAGCTCATTATGCTAGAGTGTTGATAGCAAATCATTTGCATATTAGTTTGCCTCGATTGGTTGTTGTTGTGCATCTTACATGCAATAGGTTTGACAATGAGTTCGTGAGACGTCAATGGGAGAAAATGAGGGTGTTGTGGAATAAACATGTGAGAAGGGTAGTTGGACCAATAATTGGTCATACTTTAGATGGTGATAGTCGAAGGATGAAGCTAACGTTGGAAGACTATGACAATGGGGCTGGAGAAAGATTATTCATCCCTTGGGAAGACTAGTTATTTTCAGCAAAGGTGTTGGGGAATGGTGGAGATATCTATGGGCTACACGACCAAGACTTCATTCACAATGGCAAGAAGTTGTGAATCCATTGGACAACCCTTCACGACAACTAATCTTAGGTAAGGAACTTGCAACCTTGAACCACGTGCTTTTGGTTTATCAAACGTTTTCAAGTGATAAACATAGACTCCAAGAAGGTGATGTCAAAAAGGAAGACCGGCAAAATTGGGGGGCAGCTCAACGCATAGTTTCTCGCAAAGTGCAAGCATGCTTGAAAGAGTTGCAATCAAGTCGTAACCATCGCAAGGAGAGGACTAAAGGGACTGAAATATATCTACATGTTGTTTCATGCTACATAGATATTTTTCCTTCTTCTCACCTATCTTTGGGTGGAAGGGTACGATCTGCAACCAAAATATCGTTCTTTTTCAGATTACGGAAGCTATGGATACATCATCATGCACTCTACAATCTGAAAGCTTACTTCATCAGCAGGGAGGCCTACTTGGACTTGCAAGTTTCATGTCATTATGTGGTTCTCCTCATCAAGCTCTTCAAAAATAAGTTCAGCCATTTGCAAGTTCCTTTGAGCATTGTCGGATCTGATATTTGTGAGATTTTTTTTCAGCAAAATTGGAGGCATGTTGCGAAATGAGAAGACGTATGATGGCTGCGATCTCATTGAAAGTATTGATGCACTAACACGAATTTCGGAGTTTGAGGCAAAACCAAAGGGGCCAAGGTTTGCGAGAGCACACAAGAAACAAGAGCATATTTGGTTCACGTTGGAGAAAGATAACTCCATCCCTTTTGCTGACCTTGGTGATTTCTCTTCTGTTCAGTCAGATTATTGCAGTGTTGAGGCTTTGAAATCTGGTTTTCTTGAAGCCCAAGACCTATGTAGCAGCTTGGGAATGAAACCGTGATGTGACCAGATCTGAATGGTGGAATCAACCATGGAATATCGAAAAGAAGAGAGAGGTTCAGCTTTTCAAATGCATGCAGGAGGATGCCAGGATGGTGACATTGTTATTGATGATCTTTGTTTGGAAGTTGATGGAGAAACCCATGTCGAACCTGAAACTATGTAAGATCCTTCTTTAAGTGCAATGGAGGATATTTCGGACCCTTTGCAGGTGCATACAGAGGATATTATTGTTCAAAGCGAATTTCGGGATACCTTGGATGCCCTTATTGATGAGCAAGAAGGAGAGGAAGAATATGAGAAATCACCTATCATTTCATTTGTCACAGTCGATGGAAAGGCTATTTTCAAGAGTACCTTGGTTAGCCAATTAAATGGCAACCCCACTCTTTCCAAAGATAGGTTAACACGAGTTCGAAGTGGAATTTCACTTTGCAAAGAGAAAAATTCTAGCCACATTTAAAAAGACCATATCACGTGCGTGCATTAGTCAATAAAAAATACCCTTGTATATAGGTTACTTCATGAATTTATCATATGTATACATATATTTTAAATTTTATTAAACCCCCTAAAGTATTTATATAAAATAATATTTTAATGAATAACAACACCCTGTTCATGTGTTGATTCAGAATATAATAAACCCTTTATTTATGTATAATTTTTAATACAAAATTGTGATAAAAGTTTTACATCAGATTTAAAAAATATTTAAAATAACTTGTATAACAAATAAAAATTAGTGTCAAATTTATTTTCCATTGATAAAATTGTCAAAAACTGTTTTATTATTTGGATCGAGCTTATACCTATTAGAGGCTGCATCATACTTTAAAAAAGCTAATGCTATGATAGACTCTAAATCAACCATCATAAGAGTGCACCCCCCAGGGATTTCAACATGGTTGACAATCCTTTGGACAGATCTGAAGTAGCCAATCACAACCTTTTTCTGCTGGAAAGAGACTCCTGGGATGCTTTGTGCCATTACGTTGGTTTGATTGATGTGTCCCCTCCCTCTGGCCAAGATTTGAAATTCACTTGGTCAAATAATAGGGCTCCTCCCAATCTTAGGATGGCCAGACTTGATAGATTCTACTGTTCTTTTTGCTATCTCTATTTGATCTAAGTCCTTGCCTTCTGGCTCCATATTGCCGGACTTTGATCATGCTGCCATCTCCTTTTCTTTTGTCACCCCTAGAGCAAAAATTAAAGGCAAGGGTTATTTTAGGCTCAACCCAACTTCAGCTGCTTTACGTTGCTTTAGCACCGATACTTTCGATTATGCTTCCAATTCGACCGAGACAGTTGCCATCAGAATATTCTGTCCATATTTCTAACGAATGACATCCCATGGATGAACAGTTTCATGTCACAACCAGTTTTGTTTGGCCTTTAGGTCTGGAGTTCAACTTCGTGTGCATGCCATAAATGAGGATATTACCCTGCGTGCCACCGGGGTGATTCAAGGCTCAAATCCTGTTACCACGACATTTAGTAATAAACTGTGTGTGATCTTCCAAATTTTTACTATCTATTCATAATTACTAAAGGGCAGGGCTTGCATGAATTGCATGCATTTGTTAATATATTTTCGAGGGCCTCCATCCCCTGTTCATTAAAATTTTAAAAACAAAATTAAAAAAGGAAAAAAAGGGGGTACCTGCCTCAAATTGTAGGGTAGTATCTATTTTTGGGTTTGGTGCTTTGGCAAATTTAAGGCTTCAAATCTCGTCCCTGGTGCTCAAAGATTGGATCATTGTTGTAAGTTCTAACCAGTGTTGTATTGGTACATAGGGTTAAGGCGGGTATATAGTAGGGTATGTGGAATGGTCTCTCAAATACCCTACTAAGGTGGGTATGAGCTGGGGGTTCTAAGTTCTAACCTGCTTTCACAGTGGCATTACCAGTTTACATTTCGCAATGCAAATGGTCAAAAGCCCATTTGAGTTTTAATGAAGCCCCATAACTGCTTGTGGCGTTCTGGCCTTCCCCATCATGTGTGTGAGAATGCCAGGGTTGTGGAGCCTACATTTATGGTCAACGACACAAAAAGTTAAGCTATGGTGAATATGTTGTTTAGACACTGGCTTTCCGTTAGGAAGTCTGTTAGTAGGTGGTTAGTTAGCTACGATGCAGAGGGCCCCACTAAACAGCACGTGCCATCCTGTTACGTCCATTACTGTAGTTAGGCTACACAGTGCCTATTACCTCTAACCTAACCATTTTGTATCGACCTCACGATCTTGTGTTAGGCTGATTTCACCCTAACAGGACCTAAAACCATATCAAGGTTACCTATTAGGCTGATTGTACCCTAACAGGACCTAACCAATTCGGTTAGGCTGACTGTACCCTAACTAACGCGCACGCACTCCACGCGTATACACTATACACACGACAAGTTTGTGGGGCAGGAGAATCCAAATTCTGACTCTTGGAAAAGAAACTTTCCCCTTTGGGCAGAAACAACCGGCTGTAGCCAGTCGTGAGCCCATGGGATGAGCCTTAAATAACACAACTGGAAATGGAAAATTTCTAATCTGGGCAGCCATGACCGGGTATCCAGGCACGTTGGCTGGCTGACCGGGTAAAGCCGGTGGAACTGGCAGGGTGGCCACCGGCAACCGGCAACAATAATGCAAACTACAGGTCTATCCTTTCGCATCGCTGCCACGTCAGAAGTTGATTTTGCACCACTCTAAGATTTCCACGTGGAGATCTCAGATTAGGGGCTTGTGGATGGCGTTGGATGCGCTGCTTTTGGACCCTGGGTTGGATGTTAACCGGAGTTAAGCCATCGTGCAGCGCAAATGGAGAGGAGAGTGAAGAGGTGAGGAAATCCAGCGGTTTGTGTGTTGGCATTCTTCCTTCTGACAATGCAGTTGACAGGTTTGGCTGGTGCTGAATTGAGGGCTTTTCAGTGATGCTCAGCAGAAGACAGAAGAATTGATGGTCGGTGTCTGGTGAAGTATGTAAGTAAGTAGTCGGTGATGTGGTGGAGATGGTGGGCTGATTTTGTTTATTATATACATGTAGCGTGCACGACGTAGTGTAAAGGGAGGAACTCTATCCAGATCTGATATGGAAAAGGTTTGATGACGGGTCCACCAGCCTGGGACGCGCACGAAGACTAGTCTTTGCTGCGGTGGGAATTGCACGCGCATTGAGGAGGATACAGACAAGTGGGAGAGGAAAGTGTGAGAGAGAGAGAGAGAGAGAGAGAGCAGAAAGCGTCCCCTAGGACTCCGACATAGACAGTGGTGGAGAGGTTCAGAAGGTGAAGTAGTCTCACGAGAGGGGACTGAAAACCAACCGAAGTTGTTACATACAGCGGAAGTTTTGCCAGCAGCTGAAGGCTTTTAAGACTGTACGAGTGGAAGCTCTAGGCTATGACGGTCACCGAACCGCAACCTCTGTCTAACGGAGCTCCTGATGGGGTTCCCCCAAAGGTGGAGGAGGCGACCCCGACATCTGTCAACCCCGCCCCGACACCCAAAGGTAATCATCATACTCCGCTCCACTCTGGCACCCTTCATAACGTCAGTGATGTGAACAGAACAGATAGGGAAATTGAAGCACCAGGGATGTGAACAGATAGGGAGTTGAAGCACCAGTGAGTTGACGAAAATCTTTCTTTGTTTTGCAGAGACGGGGACGCCTGTAGCACCTTCCCCCCAGCTGGCAGAGGCGAAAGAGACCCAACGTATGCATTCGCTGCCCTTCTTATCGTCCACAATCACATTCCCACGGAAGTAAGGTCGAAGGAGAAGGTGTTAGACAATTATGATGCTGAGAACCATAGAGTTCCTGCTCCTAGTCAGTGAACACGAATGTGCACGATACAAATATGGGAAGAAAGTACATTCAGAACGAGATTGGTCATGGGCGTAATGTTGTGCCATGTCCCTTATATGACCCCTCCTTGCCTGTGATACTCTTGCAACTCCGTCATGGCCCTCTCACAGCCACGCCCATTTCCTAGAAGTAAGCTTACTCTAATTGCTCTCTAGAACTACAGAGGTACTGGGTGGTGCCACGAGGACCGCCCCTCTGGAGTGTAGACTCTAAGGAGGCATTTGGGTTGTTCAGGAAAGTCGAGAATTGAGTGATACCTTCCAAGCCTCTTCCAAGTGGATATTATAATGAAGCAAACTGGGCTAAAACAGTGTTAGTTTCAAACTTCCCACCGAGACCCTGGAAAGTTCGTCCATGCGTGTGCGCGTACTGAAAGGGGGCCCACGGCTTCATCCTTATGCTGAGATACACTTAGTGAAATGCTCCAGGAAAGTTATCCTGCCCATCTGAGAGCGGAAGTTTAGATCGTGTAAACTAGTAACGCTCTAATATTGTTTTTTCTCATGCAGATACCGAGACTGCTCCTGGAGCTCCGAAAGGCCACCCACAAGCAACAGACCCAAATGCAGGTAATAAACTCTTGGTCGCACGTGCATTTGAGGGTGATGAATAGGAGCCTGCACTGGGACCGTCAGGGATCTGCCCATAACAAGTAACAATCGCGTTCAGGTTCCCATGTCAAACTCCATACCTCAAGCACAGCAGATTGCTGTGTTTAAGACTTTTCTTTGCTGGACTCTTAAACACTGCAGTCCGACTAGTGTAGTACCATGGTGGACTCGAGTCGACCTCACAGCTGTAAGTTTGGGTCCACTGCAGGGGCGCTTGTGCCTCAGGAGCCCAAGACCGAAGGAAAACCGGAGTCTACTGCAGCTCCAGTGCTGGAGACTTCCGCCTCAGAAACCGCCCTTGCTAAAGTGCAGCACGACAAGATGCATTCGCGTGCAAGAGCCTGGGAAGAGAGTGCCAAAGCTAAATTGGCAAACCGGTGAGCACTTCCACAGTTATCTGGCACCATTCATGATTGAACTAGCATGTGGTAGTGTTGCAGATTCCGTAGATAGTAATTTTTGTGCTACAAGTTACAGTGCAACACTTGGCCAATTCTCTTGTGATGGGTGAGCTTATATGTGTACATTGGTTCTCTATAGGGCTGCAAGAGAGGAAGCCAAAATAACGGCCTGGGAGACCAATATGAAGAACAACGCGGAAGCGCGCTTGCATAAAGCTGAGGCAAGCGACTGGCACCTATCTACACCTCCTTCCCACACGTATTTGTCTACCATATGTTATTTTGTGGGTGAAGAAACGAGCTACATACATCCATGAAAATCCAAGTGTTCATGGGAACGGCATAACAAACAAAGAACTGTGAAAGCTACTGTCTCCCCACAGTCTCTGAAGACAAAATACTTACTATCACCCTCAGATAGAATGGGGGCAATGTTTCTGTGCACAGTGAGGAAATGTCTTACTTCGTGAACCAGCAACTTTGTCAGCCTATGTATGAGAAGGAGCGATGGTTAGATCAGAGATCGTACAATTCCTGACAATATTTGTTATTTGTTGGACACCAGCAATACTTGGAGAAACAGAGAGCCAAGTACACGGAGACGATGAAAAATGAAGTGGCGTTGGCCCACCGAACGGCTGAAGAGAAGAGGGCTGTCGTGGAAGCAAAACGGGGCGAAGAGTTCGTCAAAGTAGACGAGCTCGCTGCCAAGTACCGCGCTACCGGAAAACTGGCTCGCAAATATCTATGCTTCACACCCTGACTCCAGACCCTCTCTTCCTCTTCCTCCTTCAGAAGCTGTACACTACACCGCTCATGCCAATCATTGTTTGTACTTGTAAAGCATATTCGTACTATCTTGTACCCGTCTGTATACCGCGATGACTCCTTATGTGGATAGATTGTACTTGGCAAAATAAAATCTAGTTAAACACTCAGCAATCTTAGCCAATCTACAATGCTTCCTACAATGCTATGCTTATGTACTGAATACAATATTTTCTACATGAACGATGGCTTGTGATATACTTTCCGTAATGCAAACTACAACTTTCTCATCTCGAAATATTCTCTTTCTGCAAACTCCTTCGCACATTCCTTGAAGATAGCACTTCTTGGAAGAGAGAACCATATGAACAGCAACAAAGAAAATAGCTTTTGAAGCTATTCCCCAAACAGATGGAAACACTACAGCTAAGTAGCTGGCTCAGTGGCAACCGCATGAAACTGCTAACTTGCTGATCATAGGGCGCTTGAGAATAACCATATGAAGTGAAACATCCTGTCCATGCTAATTTCGGTGGAGGACTACTTTCACTGTGAATGACAGAAGGACCAATGTACATCATATACAAGGAGAGAGAAACTCCATTCAATAAAAGCCATCAATTCAAATTGCACCAAGAGGAAAGACACCTTTATCAGTTGTCACCATAAAAATATTGAGCAATTGGGCCCCCTCACATGAAAAATATACCATTTTCATTGATAAGACAAGAACAAAATCCAGCTTCCCCTCAATTTTTACTAGGACCTAGCCCAGCTCCTATTGTTCAATCATTCAAAGCTGGAAAGTAGACCTTAAAACTCCAAAAAGCCATTCCATCTTAATTGCTGAGGGACCTGACATTCACTCAGCTCAGAATTTATTCTCCGTCAACTTAAACCAGTTTAGAACCCTGAGACCCGACCTCAAGATGTGGCAAAACTGAGGAAGTCCACAACTGAAGTTCAAGATATGGAGGGTACCAAACATAGAACAGACACTATTCTGGGAGTACGACTGTAAGGTCCATACAAGAACCCATGGATCTTGCAACGCAACAGACAGGAGGAGAGATGTTAACTCGGACACTCTCAGAAACTTCCTTAGCTAGTTGTCAAATTACAAGTAAGGAAATAAACTGATATAACATCCGATGCCCTAGGACGCAAGTGCAGGTGTGCACAAACAAGCCATCCTTCCAAATAAATCTCCAAACCTGCCAGAAAGCCAAGAGATCATCCAATTGCAAGTCTCTCCTCAATACACCTCAACCATCTCACCACAAGACTCTTACAGCCTAGTTCTTGGGCCCGATATCCTTCAGAGCGCAGATCTGCTCCTCTCCCATAGCAGCCATAACAGTCACCACCAGATCCTTTCCGACAGCAAAGCCCTCTGTCAACTGCAAATACCAAACTTTCAGTTACACATTGGGACATACTCAGATACATTCAGACTAACATCACAGCCCAACCTCTGCAGCTCACCACCCACTACTTGGGGGCTTTCGACTTCCATGGACATCAAAGAGATAAAGACTACCAACCCTAATCAACTCCCCCACCATACCTGACCAGGATTATTACCCAGAACATTACCTGAGGAAGAAGCTGGTCATCAGTGGGAAGCCGTAGGTCATCCTTGGTATCCCCATTCTCAGTTAGGAGGCTCACCTGTATTCACAAGGTGGGAAATTAGTATGACCAGAAGCAAAAGAGCCTGTACAGTGTCCAGTAAGGGGAAAGAAGATGGCCAATATACAATGAACGACAATTGCTGGCCTTAAGGACTCAGAAGCCCGTAAGATTTGCTGGGACAGAGCATAAATGATGCAGTAGGGCAGATGACACTTACAAATCCATCCTCAGATATGTCAATCAGCTGGTAATCAGTGCGCACCACCTCTGGAACCTGTCACAAGCACACCATAATTGTAAGCTAAACAGCATCTCTGTTATTATTAGCAAAACTCAGCCACACAAAAAGCAAGTGGGTCCAGATAGACTCTTACATCACAATTGTGAGAAGAAGGAACAATATCCTCCAACTTCTTCCCAGTAAAGATGTCTATTCCCACGAAGTGACACTTGGCGTGACCGTGCTTTCCAGTCTTCGACGTTGACACCTCAACAACCTTCAGAGGACCACACACAGCTTATGAGCCTAGCTTCATCATTACACTTCTGTCTGCGTCAAGTCTAACTCATCATCAGACATAAACATGCAAGTTCATCTCTACTTGCTAGAAGATTCAAAGTGTCCATTTCGGCCGGCGGAGTCTCACAACCCTCCACCGTTATGCTCTCCTGCACTCCTTCCTACTGTACTGAAAACTTAACCAACCTGAACTAAGATCAAACGCTGCACGTTGCCGTACTAAATAATACGAAAAAATTCAATAACCCTTGGTTGATTCGATATACAGACAGACCCAGTCTCTCCCGGTAAACACATTCCAAAAACGCAGCATTCGAAGCAATTGACCTACGAATCTAAATTAACGAGAGGACCAGCGTAACGTGAAAGCGACAGGACACCTAGGCTTCCGAGGACAAGCCAGGAACAACCTTCGAAACCAACAAAAAGCGCGAATGAAACACATGTAGAGGCATGTCTACCCGCGGGGGATCAAGTATAAAACACGACTGGAGGACAACCTCTGCACCAAGAAGGGCTGTACAGCATACACCCCTACCAGGCACACTGTCAAAAAAGAGTCGTAAGGCAACTTGCCAGGGACGAAAGAGCGAAACCCTGAAAGTCAGTCTGTGGCTCATAACTCATAACCCTCAACACGCATACAAACGAAGAGACCGGAAGAGTACCTTGCAAGGCCTCTGCTTGATCACAATGTAAGCGTTCTTGCGAATGGTTCCAGCCTGCTGCGGGAAGGTCTTGGAGGCGCCGGCATCGGCCTTGGAGTCGAAGTGATGATCATCATCCGACATGGCTATATCTCCTCTGCTTCTTGTGTGCAGGCAGGCGGGGATTGAGACAGCGCAGGAGATCCCAAGCTCTTGCCGCTAGATCTCCCCGCTTCCTCACCTCCGAGAGGAATCGCCCTCTCCGCTGCCTCCCAATCCGCGCGCCCAACCCTGCGATCAAGAAACAAACAAAGGGCGATAGCAGATGCGAGCGCGCCAAAAGACAGCGTCGGGACTTTCCTCCAGGGCTTCGAGGCGGCCACCCCCTCACCGTCCGATCCCCATCTGGACGGCTCCTGCCGCTTCTCCCCGCCCCCGCACCACCGCCCATTTAGGGCTTCACCCGAGTGGTTAGAAACTTGTGCCACCGCCTACTCCCGGTCACCCTCGCTCCCCGCAACTCCCCTTTCTTCCTTTCGCCACCGCCACCCGAAGGCCCTATTCCGCCCTGCTTTAGGTCGATCCGGTGGCATAATCTGCCATCCACACGTGGCGGCTGACTCTCCGTACCTGCAGAATCAGCAAGCGCTGCTCATTCTGCAACGGGAATCGGCCCAGTGGGGTGTATTTTTTCAGATTTATACGCGTTGATCGTATATACGTATCGTACACTGATAACTGCCTTCGAAGCTCCTTGGAGGTACCCCTGTTTTCGACGAAGAAAAAAGCAGCGAGGTTTTTCAGAGTTCAGAGATCGATCTGTGTCAGTGTTGTAGGATTCAGTGTCGAAGTGGATGTGGGTTTGCACTTGTGTGGCAAGAGCAGAGGTGAACTCTGGAATAAAATTTCTGGGTTTACAGATGAATGTCGGACCCACCAACTAAAAGGAGGTTGCTGGATTTGCTCCTTATGAGAAGAAAATTGTGTTGACACAGCTGGAGACTAGGTATTCAACATGCAATTCAGAAAGCCATTAGTCGCGGGGTCTCCTTTGAGGATGTAGCAATTGATTCATCATAACAGGTGCAGCTTTATATGGCATGGCTAGTACAAAATGACAAGGGCCTCTTGGGCCCATTCCTTTCTTGGACTGCAAATCAAACTTCTGTCTGTGCATCTTATCAGCAAGTTGTATTCCTATCACAATTGGGTTCTGCGCCCACAAGTGGAGTTCAGGTTAGTCCGCAGAAATATTCCTTTAGTGCCACTAATTGTGGTCACAAAGTCGCCCATGGCAGGCAAGACATCACAGTGGGCTGCCATGAGGGCATGCAGGAATGCTATCAGCTCCAACTCTATCTCTGCGTCCAGGACTGGTACCTAGTCCCACCAACTGCTGTCCCCCTTTACTGGTTTTGTCTGGGAGTCTTTTGGCAGTGCATCAATCTTACAGTGTGAATGTTGGCAGGTTGGGTTTAGCTTCTTGTCTTAGATCACGATAATAGAAGAAGTTTCGGTCATTTATTTATATTTATATGCCCAGATGATGCGCACTCTTTCTGGTGAGTGAGGAAGCTCTATGAGTTTATCACAGCTAGAGAGATAATGTTAATAGGAAAGGCTCTGAACAGACCTTTCCAACCCCTAAAAGGAGGCTGGACTGTCCTCCAGCAGCTGCTGCACGCGTGGGTGTTAATATGATCCTGACACTCCGCACGCCACACCATGACTTAGACCAATCCAACCTCTAGAGAAACTTCCTCCATCAGGAGAGGCTAATGTAGTACCTGCATATGTTGAATCCAGTATTTGAGAGAGAGTGGAAGCAAACCCTGCAATTGATGTGAAAGTCCACACAGAAAGATGTCTGAAGAGAGAAAACCCCCCAGCCCCCAACCCAAAGAGAAAGCCATGGGGCCCATCTTGAAATGGCCGCCTGAGTAAATCATTCTACCCTGCTTGAATGCTCTTTACCAGCCCTGTCAAATTGAACAGCAAATCCAGTGACCCCAGTACACCAGGGGCATTCAAAACGCACTCAGTGGTATAGTGTGCAAGTAGACCCCGCACCAGCACCACCGCTGGGAATTATATGCCAGCCACCCAGAATGGAGACAGCAGTACAGGTGCTTGATGTGTATTCACCACTACTGGCCGTGCAATCCGCAAAGTCACCAGCAATGCTATTTGCTCGACTTGAAAATTTTCAACACATAACTCTGGCTCTAGGACAAAAAACTCGTTCAAATGGTCTGGTATGGCACCAAGCTTTCTGCCTCCCTCAGTCACAGAAGTGGAAATATCTGTAGGACCCTGGTGTGGAGGACAGGCCTGTCAGAAGTGAAGAGACAGCGCCATGCAAGCACAAGAGATGCATCGTCTATATTGACTGTCAAAGGCATAAAAAACACCTGCAACTCTTGAAGCCATGGTGGCAAGGAAATTTCAGTATCCTCTATCCTTCTACACTTTTCCAAAAACACCCTTGTCGATGTGTTGTTCACCTTACCAACCATACACTGTTGCTGTGGAACAAGGGATGAAGCAATGGCAGTGGTCATTAAGACAGGCAACTCTGATCCCTGCAATTGCATGTCCACCTGCAACAATGCTGCTGACAGAAGGAACTTATGCACACACACTGCAGGTATGCCCTGAAGAGTTGGCCTCCTTGGATAGGGAGAGAATAAAACACTTAATTTCTCCACTGTCATGACACTCACTTCATCACTAGCTAAGACACTTTGGCCCCCTTTCCACGTTGCCTCTGCACAGACTCACCTGAACCTCTCATTATATGCCGATCATCATCCCAGATACAGAGCCTCAGCTTTTGAATGTCTGCTGTTAAACTAAGAGCTGTGATGTTGGCTCTCTCAACCCCATGACAACAGCTTGCTTCAGCCTTCGCTGGAATTTGTGAGATGTGCAGATAATACGTGGGTCCCACTTTTTCTATATTCACAGAAGCACTGGCCCATTTGCTGTACCTTGGTACTTCATGGCTGTTTGTGATGTCAACTCCAAGGGATCAGACCAACCCTTACCCTCAACCCTGATATAGATGTGAGCAGCTTCTTTTCCTGTTTCATGCTTAGAAGGAACAAGTCATCCAGATCCTGGAACTCCCCCTCATATCTACTGTTGGGGAATTCCCAATCGTAATCCAACTTGGAGAATTTCATTACCCTTGCAATAAAAGAATCTCTTCTCCCACCTGTCACTTCCACTAACCACTCACAGTCATTGCAAATATCAATATCAATATTGATTTTACAGGATTGATGCTGAGAGTGCTCACTTCACCCAGTGCTAAAAGCACAACCATCCTTCCTCACAAAGGTCTCTAGCTACACTCTAATCTTGTGACTTCATGTCATCAAATCACACGGCATAGGTAAGCATAATATGGTACAAAAAGAGTTTCAGCATGTCATAGCATCATGCCCCAAACAGCCTTAGATAAGTCGTACGAGGATTTCTGCGAAGGGTCCAGAGAAAATGTTGCAATGTCGTCCGTGTTCAGCAGGGCTTTCCATAGTTAAGTTGGGGAATCAGGCCATAATCACTGTACTTTAGAGTTGAGCTGTTGATGCCTTCAGACCAGAATAGACTAGCAAAATAAGATACTGTAACATGCAAACTTGCAGAAAGCACAAAGAACGTATGGGACCAGAAAGCATAACAAACATGGCAAGGAGTAGAAAGAAAACTCAACAAGGGACAATGGATTGTAACCAGCAAGAAAAAAGAGGAATCTGACATTACTAAAGAATGGAATGGAGGAAGGATACTGCCAACAAATTTGTCAGTCTCTGACAGGTTGGGAATGATGTCCGAAACAGTTGAAAACAAGGAGAGCTCATTCCTGCATTCATGACATCCAGGAAGTTACACATGCATATTGGCAGCCTCCCAACTGAAAACCTACAACTGAACAATTGTTGTCATTGTCCTCTCTGTCTTATTTTTCATTTCCCTTTTCTTCCTCAACCCAGGCAGAGCATATTCAAGTTACATTGCTTGCTGTGTTCTGATCCTTTCTCATATGGGGGAAGATAGCCCTTATTTACTCCTCGATTTGGAATGGAGCGTTGGTTAACCCTGACGTTGATTCTGTTTAGGCACCAGCATTGAGTGATATGTCAAGAGTCTACCCTGTGGACAATTCAAACTAATCCTGGATTGCCCTCTATGATTGCAAGGATAGTAATAAAAAGACTGACTTGAGACGTGACTCCTCCTTCACAAGCTGGTCAAGAGTCTGCTTTTGAGTCTTGATGGAATGCAGCTGCTCGCCCAGTGCCTCCAGGTCCTCCTCAATCGATGTGCATGCACCATCCACCCCCCCACCCAACACCTGGTATTCTCAGAACCACTGGCGGACGGTACCACCTGGTAGTCAAGCGACAAGTTGGAGGCACTTATCTGGCACTGGTTCGCATTTCATTTTCATTGCGGAGGACCTCTTCCAAGTTCTGTCGCAACATCTCCATCTCCTCACTCTGCTCAACATCGTCCTTGGCAGCCACCACTTCTTCCTCTTTCTGTAACAATAATTGCTCCAACTCTTTATGTACGCCAGTTTCGTAGGAATGGCATTTGGCCACCAACTGGACCAGCGTGTTGATAAGGTCCTGCAGCGTTGCCACCTCGTCCGCGGGCTTGAAGAGTGAAGGCAACCCTTCCAGCAACGCTATCGTCTCCTCCACCTCCCGCATATCCTCCACCTCCTCTCCTCCCGACATTGTGCCGTCTCTCTCCTCTCTCCTCTCTCCTTTCTCGATTGTGTACGCTGTGAGCGAAGCTAAAAAAGAAGTGAGGAGAGCGCGGGCGGAGGTGATAAAGCGAATCAAACACTTGTGTTCTTTTTTCTTTTTTCTTTTTTTTTGAGAACAGGAAGTAGAGGCCCTGGACAAGTTTATTGAAAATAGGGGAAAACAAGAGAACGGAGGAAAAAATAATGTCCAGGGATGCCATAAAGGCGTATCACATGGGGAACACCCAGCACCGATAGGAAGGGGGGTGAACAGTAGGAACAAGCCGGATCGTGGCTAAACTATGGTGCCTTAGTGATGATGATGAATGAGCCCAAAGTCTTGAGATGAGCCAAAAGAAGAAGCTCCAGGATGATGAAGGAGCCCCAAGTCTTGAAAGGAACCAAAAGAAGGGGCAGAGGACTGTAGTATGCTACCAATCCTAGGGGAAGGGTAACAATATAACAAGTCCTGAAAACAAAGAGACTATCGACGACTGAAATCTAGATGCACTTTAGATTTAGAACTGTGGGTCTTGTTGTGCTTCCAGTTGATGTCTGGTGCATCCGACTTAGCCGGTGACTTGCCAAGAGACGGGGAGGTGGTCGTGCCATGTAATTCGAGAGTCATCGATTCTGGAGCAGAGGATGTCGTCTTTGGCCCAGGTGGTGTCGAAATCCGCAAGCAATTGCTAGCTCCTGCCTTCACTGCACCTACTAATGGCTGTTTGCAAGGACACCCAAGCCTTACGCCCCTCAGTCATTAGATCCGAATATAGTTTGCAGAGTATCAGTCTGATGCTGGGGCGTTTTCCCTCAAAGATCAAAACACATCTGGCCTTCCATATTGCCCATAGCGTGTGTGCTCTAAGACAAGCCCAGATCGGGCATCCGTTCCAATAAATTAAGCAACAGGAGAGGAGCTGATAGGGGTTGGAGGGCCTGCCAATGGGAATAGAAGCCTGCCACTATAGTCCAAATCCTAGCAGGAAGGTGGCAGGTAAGCAAAACATGCTCCAAAGTTTCATTGTAACCACAGTTGCACAATCAGGCAGGCAGGGTTGTGGCCCTGAAGGTTGGCTGCCACAGGGAGGATTTTATTGGCTATCTTCCATAAGAAAACGCTGATTTTGGTAGAACAGTGCTTTGCCCAAATATCCTTCCCGATTTGCTTCCATCATTTTTCCTGCAGGCTGAGGTTCCATTTTCCATTCCACTTAGCCGTGAAATTAGCGTTGCCCAGCAACAGTTTATAGCCAATCTTGACTTTGTACCCGAGGAGAGGTGTTTTCTTGACGTCCATCCAGGTCCATTCTCCCGGGTCAAGTTGAAGTCTGCTAAGGGGATAACGCAAGAACCATGTTAAGGGTGTCCTTTCGGCCCAGCAGAACTCTCCTCCAGGGGGTGGCTTGGGATCTGGTATCCCAGTCAGAGTTTCAAAAACTCTAATTCTAAAGGCGGATTCCTGGCACATGTGTCCTTACCCGATATGCAGTAGGGTCCCTGCAGAGTTGGCTAGAAATCTTGGGCCTTCCCAGTGCAATGCAGAGCTGGAGATAGCTAGCAAAGAATCTGTCGCCTTCATAGTTCCCGAACCAGCAGGGGAGGCTGTTATGCGAGTTGTCCCCCCTGGTCAGTAAAGGCAAAACGTATGACACTCCTTGCTTAATGTGCTCCCATCCGTGTCTGATAGAACTCGTGGAAATGAGCGTGGACAGGATGTTGGGAAGCAGAAAGCCTCCATTTTCCCAGATATCGGCTATGTGTTCTTATTCTCTTCCTCTTTTTTTTTTGAAGGAAAACCGGCTGGCCTTGAGAGGGAAAGCAAACCTTTATGAGTAATGAGCCCCAGACCCATAGGTCAATGCACTGTAACGAACAGACTATTTTTTCATACACAGATTATGGATGACAAAATGTTGCAATTTGTTTCTTTCTGATTTTTTGTTGCATGCACTCAAACTACCACTTCACATATTCATTTGATCACGATGTATTTTTCGTTTTTATTTTTAAATATTTCAATTGGTTTCGACAGCTGATCAATGCAGAGAAAAACTTTCAGTCGCAAATATGGATAGCATTCAAGCATAAAAAACTACATGAAGTAGAAGCTCCTCTGCATGAATATTCAGATGCTAAGTCCACGATACTTGTGCATGCAGTTCGACATGGAGATCAGTCAGCAAATGAACTCAAAAAGAGAGCAAGCATTTTATGGGGCTTATTCAACTTACTGCACTGTCCCTATTAATTAATACTAGGGTAGCTTGTGCCGTTGGCCCAAGTGTCCAGTGTCATCTAAGCCCAGATGTAAGATCTTCTATGTATCCCGGTGCATCTCCTATGTCGAGGCCCAAGTGCGACCTCTAGGGTAGCCCATGTGTGAAGAATTGAAATCTAAGACCAAGTGCAATTTCCTATGTATCCCAGTGTGTCTCCTATGTCGAGGCCCAAGTGCGACCTCTAGTGTAGCCTATGTCGTTGGCCCATGTGTGAAGAATTGAAATCTAAGACCAATACTTGCAATTTCCTATGTATCCAAGTGTCTTCTATGTCGAGGCCCATCTAATTAAGCCCAAGTGCAATCTTCTATTCATGTATCCAAGTGCATCTCCCATTTAGAGGCCCAAGTGTCCAGTGTCATCTAAGCCCAAGTACAATCTCCTATGTATCCAAGTACGTCTCCAATGTCAAGGCCCACTTTGCTATTTTTTGTGAATTTCCAGCGACCAAAAGTACTTGAAACTCCAAATGTCCCACATGAAAGGCCAATCATTGCTCCATGAAAGCCCACTTTGCTCTTTTTCTCGAATTTCCAACGACCCAAAGTACTTGAAATTCTAGATCTCCCACACCGCTGGTCCAAAAATCATGAGACCAAGTCGGTGCACCCCTCCTCACTGAGGGTTTTCCAACTATACCAAGCACCCGCGCTGGCCCCGCGGTTTGGGAGATCTTAACGACGCTACAAAACAAAACAAACGTCTCGCTTCATATATTGACTAGGGTAGCCTGTGCCGTTGGCCCAAGTGTCATCTAAGTCCAAGTGCAATCCCCTACGTATTCAAATAGCTTCTCCTATGTCAAGGACCATGTTTGAAGAATTGAAATCTAAGCCCAAGTGCAATCTTCTATTCATGGATCCAAGTGCATCTCCAATCTACAAGCCCAAGTGTCCAATGTCATCTAAGTCCAAGTGCAATCCCATATCTAATCCATTTTCTTTTTTTTTCCAAAGAGCCTATGACCAGATTTGAACCGGAGACCTTTCCCTAGATATCTCTCCCCTCGAGGCTCGAAGCATTGTCCAAGAATGCCCACTTTGCCATTTTTGCTATGTTTTTGCAAATTTCCAGCGACCAAAAGTACTTGAAATTCCAAATCTCCCACGTGACTGAGGGCCAATCATTGCTCCAGGAAACCCCACTTTGCTATTTTTCTCGAATTTCCAACGATCCAAAGCACTTGAAATTCCAGATCTCCCACACCGCTGGTCCAAAAAACATGAGACCAAGCCGGTGCACCCCTCCTCGACGCCACCAAGCACCCGCATTGGGTCTCAAGAACGCTACAAAACAAAACAAACGTCTCGCTTCATATATTGATAGCTAGATCCTTTAAAGTTTTTTTTAAAAAAAATGCTTATGTTCAATTCACAATAATACTAATGGTTCGTAGATCATCTAAAATCCATTTAATAATATACAGTCACATTAGTGAAACAAAGATAATCCTATATGTTATTTTAAAGATCATTCAAAAGATGTTGTTATTTTGCTAAAATAAGTTTAATGTTGCTCTTTTGTTCACATGCATGCATCAGATGTGGCCCGCTGCTCACATAAAACGCAAGCTGGGAAGAAAATTCACTCATTGTAATCGGAGGATTAATGACAAGCTGAAAAAAACTCTCTCACGATGAACTTAGTTAGCTAAAACCTCATGCGCACTAAACAATGCAGAATGTTGAGCAATCGTTCCTGCTCGTCGTGGAGCCCCTATCTCTAGTGTAATAAACGCAAAAAAGTGATACATCCAAACACAACACCTCCTGGAAGAGTCGCCTAGAAGGCCCCACAATCTGATGACCATCACCACCACCCTGGTCTGACTCTCTACCCCTTCGACCACCACGCTCTGATCATCTACCACGTCGTCTGCGTTCTGCTCCTTTACTATGATTCTGAATATTTTTGGTACGGTGACTCACCACTAAAGTACACCCCTCACCATCGATAGCAGCAGGTGTAAGTGGGCAACTAGTCTGCACATCTGATAAAACCTTTAAAATCCTTCATATGAAGATAATCTAGTTAAATAATAATTAATCCATCTTAATGTTTAGCCGTGGACAAAGAAGGGGTGGAAGAGAGATGGATCATCCAAATATAAAATGGTCTCTTGCTAGCTACAAATTCCTTCAGTTTACAATAAAGGGAAGGAGGGGAAAAAAAGGAAAGCACCAAATGATGAGGGATGTATAGCACAATAAGAGGGGAATGAGTAGTTGGACCATCTTGTTACTTGCTTGTTGCTTCTGCATTTTTCATTTGTTGTGCACCTAAGCATCGTGCCACAACATACATCGCTGTCCACCACACAATCTAAAGCACACAATCCTAGAAAGCAGTCTGTCGTAGGAGCAGTCTGCTGAGATAGACATAGTCACCAGGGTTGAATCTCCGAACCCCAGGACGATAGCCCCCACCATGTATGGTAGTATACCTCAACATATCACGATGTTGTGCAATGGCAAGGTTCTCGAAAGCCATGGGCATGACTTTCTTGAACAACTCTGCACGCTGCTCACATGCATGTGCCCACACGTCCGGATCATCAAGATTAAGAACTGTAGCAGCTTCTCTGCGAATGGATGTAGGCAAATCCGGCTCTCGGCCAAAGAGAAGAAAGTATGGTGAGAAGGAGGCAAGTGATGCTTGCTTGCTGAACCTGTAGCCCATGGCTAACCAGGGTAACTGAAGGTCCCAATCTCCTAGGTGTCCCTTCTGCAAGCCATACTTGCGCAAACCCCTCTTTACTATCTGAACAACTCTCTCTGCCAAGCCATCGGCCTCAGGATGATCCCGAGAAGTGGTGCGGTGGTCTATCAAGGCCTTGTCACACCAAGCCTGAAACTCCCCCAAGAACTCTCTCCCTTGGTCCGTGAGTACCTCAGCTGGAGCACCGAATTGGCTAAGCACACAATCCAAGAATGCATACGCAGCTCCCTCACTAGCCTTATCAGGCAATGGAACCAATTCAATCCACTTGGAGAAGTGTTCCACCATCACCAACGCGTACTTGTTGTGGCGCATGGTCAGTGGCAACGGCCCTGCGAAGTCAAGACTCCACCTGTAGCCCAATCCCATGATCGGAAGAGGGTGCAATTGTGGAGTAGGGGCGTTGAATGAAGCACGCACCCTGTCACACACCATGCACCTAGCCACAAATTGTTGCACCTCTGTGTGCATACCACGCCACCAATATTGCCCCTGCAGTAGACTATGAGTGCGTCGCACCCCAAAATGCCCCAACTCCTCATGGGCATGCCGCACTAACCGTGCCCGCTGTGTTGGGTGAGGCACAATCCTCACTCGACCATCCTCCCACACTCGGAGCAGGTGTGTCCCCTCCCACTTGAACCTCTTGGCTCGTTGTAGGATCCGATCCCTCTCCTTGGCAGTCACAGTGGCTGCAGTGTCTCCAGTGCGGAGGTAGTCCAACACAACTGAATCCTCATGTATATCTTTGGCGCCACCTTGCTCATTGCTGGCCTCAGGGTCCTCAGACACTTGATCTACAGTCATCCCTGTTGTATGTCCAACCTGGCCTTCCGCTGCCAAGATACACATAAATGCAGATGCATGTCATCCGGGCACCATCTTCTCGTCCGTCTCACCATGCCACCAAGCTCCAGTGTCATCCTACTGGCTCGTGCATGGATTGCGACTCAACCCATCTGCATTGCGATTGACCAAACCCGGTCGATGCACCACCTGAAAGTCATACTCTTGAAGGATGAGTGCCCACCGTGCAAGCTTTCCCGTAAGCTTGTCTGACTCTATCAACCACTTGAGTGGTTGGTGATCCGTGACAAGGGTGAAGAGATTGTCGTATAGATAGCACCTGAAGTGTGCCACGGCCCACACTGCAGCTAAGCATTCTCCCTCATATGAGCTATACTTATACTCTACAACGTTGTTCGAGCGGCTAGCATAAGCCACTACGAACTCTCTTCCCTCATCATCCACCTGTGTGAGCACCGCTCCAAGCCCCAACATGCTCCAATCTGTATGCAGCTGAAAAGGACGCCCCCTGATAGGTCGTCTCAAGATGGGCGCTGAGGTCAACCTCGCCTTGAGCTCTTGAAAAGCTTGTTCTTGCTCATCTTCCCACTGCCACTCTTGGTTTACCTTGGTCAGCTTGGTTAGAGCCTTTGCAATGGCACTAAATCCCTTAACAAACCGTCTATAATAGTTTGCTAACCCCATGAAAGCTCGAACTCGGCTCTCATCCGTGGGGCGTGGAACCTGTGCAATGGACTCTACCTTAGTCTGCTATACCCCCAATCCTCTAGGATATATCATGTGACCCAGATACTCAATCTGGTTGTGGAAAAACTTGCACTTTCCCAGATGTAACTTCAATCCGTGCGCCCTCAAGCGCTCAAATATCACCTGAAGGTGTCTCTCATGCTCTTCCACCGTAGCACTAAAGATGATGATGTCATCTATGTAGCACCGAGCAAACTCCACACCTGCTAGAATCTTGTCCATGATTCTCTGAAACTCTGCCGGAGCGTTCTTAAGCCCAAATGGTAAGAACCGCCACTGGTATAGGCAATCCTTCCCGTGCTCATTGATCCCCCAGAATGTCGTCTTTTGCTTATCCGCCTCCTTGATCGGCAACTGGTGATATCCGGATCGTAAATCCAACGTGCTAAAGACCTTGGCATGCCCAATGGCATCAAAGATCTCCTCTGGTGTTGGCATGGCATACCTATCGGACTTGGTCTGACGATTTACAGGCCGGTAATCACCGCACATACGTCTCTTCGTCCAATTGCCAAAGACATCCTTCTTGGCTGGCATCACTGTGGCTGAAGCATACTCTCCCCCAGATAGCTCCACCAAACCCGCCTCCCAAAGGTCCTAAGTTCTCATCTGAATCAAGGACCTCTCCATGTCACTGTATCTATAGGGTCTCCGAAAGATTGGCGTGTCAGTAGCCAATTCAATGCGAATCTCTTGACCCTTCAGTGCTCCTAAGTCCTTCAAACTGAAGGCAAAGCAGTTCCTGTAAGCCCTCAAGAACCACCGTATATGTCGTCTCTCTCCTCCGGTGACTATAGGTCCAACATCAGGCTCCCAGTTGTCCTTCGTGACTGCAACCTTGAGTCCAGCAGGCTTCGAGGTAGAAGACGAGTCCCGTGGTTGCTATGCTGCAACCTCTTGAGTAGTGACCACTGCCTCCTCTGTCAGTGACAATGTCTCATCCTGCCCCATCATCCCATCCTTGAGGACCTCCTCAATCCGAGAAAAATCCCCAACCTGATCCATCACCGCCGCCTTGGCTGCCAACTCCTTCTGAACCTCGAGCACCTCCCACGTGTGCCATGGATGCGGCCTGCACCTCGTGGTCCTCACCTGCTTGCCCCCACTCGCTGCCTGTACCGTCTCGGTAGGCAGAGAGACCATGAAGGGAAATGTACTCTGTACTCTGCGCTGCTCAGCCATAGCCAAGCTGATAATCCAGGTCAAGCAATTGAGATCCATTGCTTGCCCCAACACCTGACGATGTGATGCCTCAGAAAGAGATAGCACCGCCGTGGTACCTGTGGTAAGACCCATCGCCCGCTCACGCTCGTCAGCATTGGGCTCCACTAATTGTTGCAACTAGCTATCCCACAAGAGGCCAGGTCCACCATCCCGAAAAGCATGGAATCCTGGGAAGCTGAGCAGTGTAGGTAATGCTGCTCGTGGTTGACCCACCCTGTTGACCACTGCCAAAGGCAAACGGTCATCGTGTCTCACACGTTGAGACTGTCTCCCTGTGTCCAAAATGTTATCCACTGTGAGGTGTGCTGGCCGCTGCACCCCATCAAATGCATGCTTGAGCAGTGCGGGTGGCATCAAGTTAGTCCACCATAGCCGTGGACGATGAGCCCATGACCCCACTGCAGCTGCATCCAGCAACACTGCTGACCCAAGCCACGACCGGACTTGATACACACTGGCCATCACCCTGGCCCGAGAATCACCCATCAGTGGCACATTCTCCAAGATGTATGCTGGAGATACAGCTTGATGAAGCTGCAAGTGGCGCAAAATCCGCACCATCTCCCAAAACAGACCCGTCCTTGAGTCTCGCAATCCATTGCCATGCCCGGCTGATGAATGCCTTAGCAGGGCCAACCTGCCACTATCAGATCAATGGAGCCAACCCGCTCCAAATCCTGCGCCCCCAGCAACGAAATGTCTGCTGGCAAGGCTTGTTGGTATCCACAAACTGCAGACACTGGCAACAAATCAGGGTACTGCTGTACCAACTGAGCAACATGGCGCAGAGAGATGCGTCGTGCAGTCTCATCCCTCTCCACATACAGGTAACGTCAAATTTGTACACCTGCCTGCAGTACTGCAGCCAATCCAGTGCTGATCCCGCCAAACAAGTCCATAAGGCATATGTCTTCATACGGGCACTGCTACACAAGAGGTGTGGTGTCCAATGGCGACAACTAAGGTGGTCCTGGTGCAATCACCGCACTCTCCTCTTCTCCTGACGGTACGAAGGCCTCTACCCAGGCTTGTTGTACCCGTCCATCAGCTGCCTGCTACAAATCCTTGCTCGTACCCCATAATGGAGTGTGAGCAACCATGGCAGGCAACTCCGCCGTACCATGCATGTCATCCTGCTCTGCTGGAGGTGGCACATCCTCTGCATGGGCATTGCCTTCCAGCAACTCTCCAGGCCAACTAACTGCAGCTGTAAAGGCGGCTAGTGTTGGCAGTTTGCCCCACTGGGCAGCCGCAATACCCCCAATGAATGTCACAGGGAGTTGTGCATGACGACCATCCCCTGACTGCCATCCAGGCCTGTAGGATGCTGACTCCTCCCAAAAGTCCAAGGTGAAGCCCATAGGATATAACACTGCCCCACCAACAATGACATCGTAAGAGACCGCGTCTGTCACAATGGCCTTGGCTCGCATCACTGAGCCATCTACAGGATGATCTGGTTGTAGTCCAATAGCCAACTCACGCCGTGTCATGCCCCGAGCCTGCTCTGATCCTCCCAGAGATGTCTGTATCTGGAAAGGACAAGGCTCCATATCCGCCTCCATGAGGCCCAAACCTGCAATAGCAGCTCTGCCCAACATCAGTGGCTGAGCTCCTAAGTCCAACAAGACCCCCAGTGGCCGGTACTTCTTGCCTGGTCCACTCAAAGTGAAAATGTCTCTCTAGTTGTCTAACAAGACAACTCCAGGTGTCATCATGGCACGCTCAAAGGCTGGCCTAGCTGGCAACTCCGTCAACCTGGCAGCTGCAGCTTGTCATGGCGCAGCCATGGCAGTCTTGACCCTCAAATCCGAGGATCCCTCTGCCACTACACCTTCCAGTAATTCCGCCCCACTCTCGCAGAGTGTTGCTGCTAGTCTGAACACTGCAGCTGGTCTTACCCCCGGCGTCGCAATCATGGTTGCCGAGAACAGTGGGGCTTGATACACAGAGGTGGTTGCCCCCAATAACACACCGGCTACACTAGTCTTGGTAGCAGGTGTCAGTGTTGCACGTGTAGCTCTCCCCAATGGCATAGTAACCTCCGCCTCGGTAACAGTCGGGCGAGAACTAGGTGCCATGGATGGCGTCGACACTGTCTCCGCCAATGTGAATGACTGAGGAAGCCTTGCCTGACGGCTTGCCTCCCCACGCTGTGGATCCAATTCTACCTCTGCACCTCGTGGCTCAGGAACTCGTGCTGCTCCTCGAGTCACGGCTGCAGCAGACTCCACCTGCACTAGTGGTAGTGCTGCTCCGCACATGAATCCCATGCCTCCCATATCTCCTCCCTCAGGAGCAGGAGGTGGACCATCCCGCCTGGGAGCCGGTACCACCTGAGCTGTAGCCATGGCAGCGAGCCTCTGCTCTAGCTGCTGAAGCCGGTTGGCCATGTCTTGGTCAGCACCGTGACCTCCGCGTCCTTGGCCATGTTGAGCTTGCCCTTGGCTTGCACCTCGTGCCCGACCACCTCGTCCTCTCTGGGCTCGTCCACCTCGCCCCCGGCCACCATTGTTCCCTTGGAACTGGCCTGGGCGCAACTCAGGGTGCAAGTCATAACACTGGGCATCTCCATGCCTATACTTGCCGCAATGCCCACACTGCAACTGTGCAAGCTGTGCTTGTGCCGGCCTTCTGCCACTCTTTGGGCAATCTCTCTTGACATGGGGTCCTCCACATGTCCAATATATCACCCCTGGTTGCTGTTGGCCTGCAAAAGATGCCATGGGCCTCTGCACCTGAGGTCCCCTGTAAGCTCCATGGAACTTGGGTTGGGCAACCTTGCCCCCATGACCACGCTGTTGGGCAGTCCCTTGTACCTGTTGGCTGGCAGCTGCACCTCGTGCAGGCATGTCCTTGCCAAATCCAATGGTAACAACTCGCTCCTCCACCATGTTGAGCTCAATCCGCTCAGCCAGCAGAAACACATCCGCTAATGTGGATTGGGCCGCTTGTAACAGGGTTGCATCCCGCACCCTTCTCTTGAGCTCCTTGTCCAAAATTCCATACCAGAACTGGACTGCCTGAGCTTCAGTAACCCCTTGGGTCACACTTATCAAGCGCCTCATACGAGTGTAGGCCTCTCGCAAGCTCTCACTGGATTTGCGCTGGAAGTCTTGCAAACTTCGCAGCTTCTCTGTCCGTACACCTTGGTAGTTCATCCGCAACTCCTGGAAGAACTCCACCACCGGGTTGAATCTAGGCACATGTGTTGTAATTGCGGCAGGAGGAGTAGTAGCACTTTTTGAACTGGTACCACCTGCAGAAGTGTCGGCACTACTTGTTCCACTACTAGTGCTTGTAGTTGGAGATGTTTGTGTAGCTGCTGGTGTCACCGCTGCCCTTGTGCCTCTAGTGATTGAGACATAGTTAGGTGACCAATACTTTCGCCACTCCTCAATCTCCACCGCATGTCCCCGCCTAAATTCATGGTAATCATCCATGGGCGGCCCCTCAAGGTGCTGGAATAGCCCCTTCCACGCCATAAAAGGCGTAAACAGTTGTGGATTACGCATTTGCTGCAAATCACACCAACTGTCAAACTCTTGTATAAAGTCATCAAGCTCGATGGTGCCCACAGCTCCAGAGTACCTACGTGGCCCCTTGGTAGCTCCATACATCTCCTCCATCGTGTCCCACAACAATGGCACGGAAATGACTTGCACCCTCGGCGAGAATCCTCCTGACTCCGAGTCTGAACCTTCCTCAAAGACACTGAAGGTGAAAGTGGCCTAAACCGCACACCTTGTCTTGTGTACCCACAAGTATCGCTGGTGCTTGTACCGGCACTCCCCTCAGCAGCTGGTGGCACCTCCGTGATGAAAACTCACAACCCAACCGATTGTCAACCTGTCTCTAGTCCCCACTTTCTACAAGGTAACCGGGTAAAGAACCTGTTGCGGCTACTGGTTCAAGCAGGAATAATAAGTTTCTAACGTAGACCTGTACCTGCACCTGCATCCACCGCAAGCACTCCTATGGTCTGCTGGTCATCAACCCAGCCTCACCATAGAAGAAACACTGGTGGTCTTGCTGGTCATCACTCCAGCCTCACCACCGACAGCATACTCTAGGATTGGCCGGTGATCAAATCCGGACCAACCTCCTATGAAAACAAGCGCCCACACAAAGCTAACATGGCGCACAGTCAAGCATGCAGGTGTGGAGGGGATCCAAACACAAGAAAATCAAGACAGCAACTCCCCCACACCAAAAACACTCCACGGTGTCGCTCCTACAAGGACACCCCAGCCCAAACCCGGACTGACTCTTGCCTCCACCTACGGAAAGGTTTTGGCCTATAGAGAGGGTGAAAGACTATGGAGAAGAGAAACTAGAGCAATTCCTAACCCCAGAATGCTCTCATCCCACCACTCTCCCTCCTGTCTCTATCCACTCGCTTGTATGGCTGTGGCAAGTATCCTTCAATATCCCTCAATCAATCCTTCAAGAGCTCTTCAACATTGTCCACCAAAGCTCCTCGAAGGGTCCTCCAAGGACCCCAAAGATCCTCCAAACACTCCTCCAAGGACCCCAAAGATCCTCCAAATACTCCTCCAAGGGCCCTCAAATATCTTCCAAACAATCCTCCAAAGGCCCTTAAATTTCACTAAGTCCTTTCACTGTTGATACCTTAATAGAGGTATAGTCTGAGGTTGCTAGGGTCCCTTATGTTGATGATACATTTACAGAGGTATAGTCTGAAAATGAGGGTTCTGTTTGGTATACTAACAGAGGTATAGTCTGAGCTGATTTGGGTCCACATATGGTGATACCTCAACAGAGGTATAGTAAAAAGGGACAAGCTCCTGTTTGGTATACTAACAGAGGTATAGTCTGAGCTGATTAGGGTTCACATATGGTGATACCTCAATAGAGGTATAGTAAAATGGACAAGCTCTTGTTTGGTATACTAACAGAGGTATAATCTCACATTAGGGTTCACATATGGTGATACCTCAACAGAGGTATAGTCAAAGGGACAAGCTCATGTTTGGTATACTAACAGAGGTATAGTCTGAGCATACACTACTAGGGTTTGTAATGAAGAGCTAGAATGCAAGTCCTTGACTTCTATGCTTCTACTCAAGCAAAAATATGGTCTCTAGGTGGTCATAAGAGGCATCTTCTTGCTCTCTTCCACCCCAATGTGCAACCAAGAGTGGTCCAACTCAACTTGCAAGTCATTGTCCACCAAATCAATCCCCCTTCTAGTCCTTGGGATTTGATTGCAAACTACTATATCTCCATTGCCGAGCAATCATGCATTTGTCTCCTCATCACTTGACAATTGCTCCAAATCAACACAAATTATCTCAATGTGTAGAAGCAATGCTTGTCACTTACAATAATGCTCCCAAGCAATCCGCCTTGGATCCCACTCTCACGCCATATGCCTCATTAAGGGTCTTGCACCAATCCATCATCCATGTGCTCCTCGTGGTCATTTGAATGCATGTTTCATGACCTCTTGGCCTATGTGTTGCTCTCCTTCATCATAACATGAATCAACACCTCTCCACAACAGTAAGGTAACTAGCTAACATGAATACGGGAAGGAATACAAATAGGAAACACCCCCATGATACACTAGCTGTAGGTCATGACTGATTGTTCTGAGCGGGTTGAGTGCTTAGAGATTTCCAACTCTTCTATCTTGGAGTTCCCACCTCGGATAGCGAAGGGATGGGTGAGTAAAAGCCGCTCGACATTTGGCAACCGTACTGGGAGACTGGGTCATGAACAACCAGATGTGACAGGCATCTGGTGGGATCATGGTGGTTGGAGAATTAAAGAATTTGATGTGAATCAAATTCCTTGTGAAACTGAGAAGGAAAGATTGTCCAAACGATTCTTTCAGAGGTTCTTGGAATTGCCAGACGGTTGTAAAGAAAACATTCTTAAGAGAGTGCATGATGCTGACCCTGAGTGGGGTCTAGAGAAAGGAGGGATAAAGATTTATCAGGTGGCCTGTAGCAGAAGAGCACGTTGGTTACCAACACTGGTTTATGTGATAGCATTGCTATCCATTAAGCGAGTAGAGTTTGAAGGCTGGGAGGAAAGAAAGGTGAATGTTTATACTCATATGCATGAAGAGCTTGTACTGGTAAAGAATTGGATTCCAAAGGATATTTTGTGGATCAAACTCACACCAAGAACAGCTTTCCAGACTTGTTTGCCATATGGTTATATGGTAACGGAGACTTCTAGTATAGCCAAGGGTGCATTGAAGCTTGAAAGAAACCTAGGCATATACGGGAGATATTACAGAAGAGAGTTTTGGTTATTGCCACATTAAAAGAAATGAAAGACATGGGACATGAGTGATGAAAGAGAAGCTAGACTCCAGAGATATTCAGCAAAAAAAAAAAACTATCTGAAAGCTAATTATCCATATCTTTGGGAGAGAGGAATAGACATAGGGGAATCATCTGGACCTCTCACACCATTAAGATCACAGAGTACATCACCCATACCGGAAGAACTAGAGTTGGATGCCACTCCTTCTTTTTCTTTGCAAAAAAGATTAAGGGAATTGGTACGGGAAGAAGAAGAGCTGAGGTACATCCCTGGATAAAAGATTTTACAGAATTCTTTGATAAGAGTTGGCATGGAACACCAAAAGCAGGAACTCCAGTTTCTGAAGTGGAGGGTGAAGAAGGAGGAGAGGATGTGGCAGAGCCAACGGAGAGTTCAGACTCAGAGGAAGAGTATGAAGAAGTAGACCCAACAGCTGAGGTTGAGACTACAACCAGGACATCCCAACCCGTTGGACCTGGATCAAGTGGAGCACTTGGATCACAGGCCAACGAAGGTGTCGGCTCAGGGGGATCAGGCGGGCTGCCTGGATCTGGCTCTGGGGGGACATGGAGTGTGGGAAGTAGTGCAACTGGAGCTGGGAATACTGTGAATATCGTGGGGCCAGTAGCAGGGAGTGCTCAGGGGCCACCACTTGGTGGAAGATCCACCGCAACTACAATAGTGAAGGACCAGCACCAGCAAGGGTGCCAGCACCTGTCAGTGGGCAGAAGGTAGGGCCACAGATGGCGTTACACCATCGACTCCATAATGCATACAAAGGATTCTCAAACCCTAGAATCCATGCTTCCACACACACAAGACTTCCTCCTTACAATCCTTGCAAAATCTTGTGACTCAAGAGCTTTCTTCTCAAGCTCTCCAACTCCTTGGTGCATGCAATACTCGAGCACCTTTCTTTGCAACCCCTTGCAAGTCTTGTGATACAAGAGCTAAATTCTCCTAGCTCTCAACCTCTTTAAAATACAAGTGCAAAACTAATCCTTACACTCCGCACTCACAAGCATAAGGTGATCTTCTTGTAGTGATAAGAGACGAGAAATGAGAGAAGTAGAAGACAATGAAAGCTCTCAAAGCATGAAGCAATCACATGAAGAACAAGCCCTAGTCCTTCCAAGTGAAATCCACTCTATCACATAAACTAAGTCAAGCCAAGGGCACCTTTGCTAAAGGAATCCACCCTACAAAGCCGTCAACACACTCCCTCTCAATACCTAGAGCTATGGAGGTGAGAGAAGCTCATGGAGGCTCAACTACAAGAAGATGAGCCTCCTCAACACTCACAAGGGGAAAACCTATCTTCATGTCTCAAGTGAGGCTCGACACCTCACTTGGCATGTGAGACCAAATGAAGTCCCAACACACAAAATATAAAAATAAATATCTAAAATGTCCTAGTTAACTAGAAGTAGGTAATTCTAGATAACCATGACTAAAACCATGACACATTCATGGCTATTTTTCTTAATGGAATTTTTGTATTTGAGTTCCACAACTATCATAACGACCCCATAGTGATTAGAAAAGGCTAGCTGCTGTGTAATATCAGTTTTGTCCATAAAGGATGCCTTACAGAAGGGATTTGACAATTTATCTATTTCACCTCAACATTAGGCTTACCACCCCATTGTGCCATGTTACGATTTTGGATGGCTTCTATTGGCCTTACTTAAATTATGTTCATTGTTTCCTAAGTCCTTGTTTCATTAAAAAGTTGGCCCAAGTCTAGGTTCCTTAGTGCTCATTTGGCTTGGACATCTCCAGATTTATACAAGACATGACAACATGGAGAATAAGATCAAACTTGCTAATACCAATGGTGTGATTTAAATAACAATGACATAAGCCACTTAAATCATGTAAACTTTCTTCATATTGACCTAAACAACTATGAAAGATTGAATGCAAATGTGCTTGGACATAAATGTAGTGCTCATGGTTGCTGATTGAAAAGCAAGGGACAAATCACAAATTACATAAGGCACAAAGCACCTAAAAGATTTTGATTTTGATTGGCTCTTCTTTGTAGAAAAATATTATGCATTCGTGCAAAAATATTCATTTGATCTTGGTGTACTTTTTTCAAATAATATACCTCATTGGTTGTACAAATAATATTATATCTCATCGGTTGTACTAACTTAAATGCATGCATGGAGGAAGATGAGTGTGCATAATTTTATAATTATAATAAATCTATTATGGATGAAACTAGATAACACTATTATAAATGAGCCATTATATGACACGACGGCCGTTTGTTGTGAAATATTAAAAACAAATTGAGAAAAAAAAAATAATAAGCGAGTATTTTTTAGTTGAAATAGTAATCTTATGAAGATGTTAGATTTTGAAACATCATTGAAATAAGTATCCAAGATGAAATAATATTAGAAATTAGTTTTTTCATAAAAAATCTTTGTGATTTTTATTAACGTAGTCACGGTACTTAGCTAAAGAATAATGATAAATAATAGTTTACTGTTTGTAGAAGAACTTTGTATACTACATTCTGTTTGATAAATATTCTGTTTGTAAATATTATTAATGTAATAAATATTTATCATAGTTAAATAAAGATTCAATGCACCTTTACATATGCACCTTCAAAAGTTCATTAGCCTCTCAATGCAAGCTATGAATTTGTGAAATATTAGGCAGTAAGACAAAGTGGCTCTTAATTACGCGGCTTTGGCCGGAGTCTTCTTCTTCTTTTAATTTAAGAAATAAAACTAAAGTTATATATTGATATGTTATCTTTTTGAAATTGAAGCATTTTTATCAGAAAGAGAGATAAACATCCATCATTAATTTTAAGAGAGATGAACATCCAAGAGCATTAGGCCCTTTCATATTTTGTCAAAAGTTATTAGATAATTTACACTGCTTCGAGAGGCAAAACCTCTCTTTTTTTAATGAGAGAAAATAATATCATTTTTCAAATACTTGGCCATGAGGCACCAATCACAAATGCTCCGGAGGGCTTTGTCAAGTTATTTTACCACTAGTGTGAAACTAGCTAGGAAATAGCTAGCTTTTACATATTGACATTTGGGATTGGCCCAAGTGTCAATCCAGGGGTCAAGGCAGATTTAGGCCCTGGAGTGGTTATCTTCACGGCAAGCGCGGGAGGCTCATCTTTCTCGAGTTGAGCCTCACCGCGCCTAGCTATGGCGCTGTAGTGTGGATTCCCCATGGCGTGGGGTGCACTTGGCTTGACTTGTATTTGAGTGATGAGTTTATATATGCATGAGTTTGTGCTTCAGCTTTGTGAGCTCGCATGAGCTTGTACTTGTATTCTTCTTCTTTATCACTCGAGAAAGATGAGCTCGTATCTGTGAGTGCCAGATACGAAGTAGTTGTAGCACTTGTGGTTTTTGCTTGAGAATGAGAGAAACCAAGTTGTTATGCAAGGAGCACCGTGGAGCTCTTGGTTGTTAGAAGCGGAGGCGATGTGGGTTACGAGGTAGTAGACCTTGGTATTCGATCTTCAGCTTCAGAGATGAAAGCACCATGTTGCAGGTAATTCCAGAGCACCTTGATGGTTTCAGATTGTGTACATGCATGAGCAAGCACGATTGGGAAGAGGACCAGTCAAGAGCAGGTTATAGTGGCTTTGGTGGCAAAGCTGAGAACTGGACTTGGGAATGCGAGCTTTCATTGTGTGAAGGATTGCAAGACCAAGCGAAAGGGCTGATTTGGCTTGGGGCAAATCAGTGCACTTTGTGGAGTATGGTGAGATTGGGTTTCAATCTCGAGCTTCAGCATTGAGAGGGCTCTTGTCATGGCAAGAGCAGGGCTGGAACAGGAGCTAAGAGGTGCGGCAAGGCCATGGAATGTGCACCTAGGGTTTCAGAGCTTGGAAGAAGAGCTCTTGCACCACAAGAGAAGTGTCTTGTGGCTGGAAATGTAAGCCTTAGGGTTTCAGGAGCTTGGCAAAGGCTGTGGAGTGCTTAGTCTTGTCTTAGAGAGCATCAAGGAGCCAAGGAGCCAAGATAGGGGGCTGATATCTCGTGTGTGAAGAGGTTGCATGTGTGGAGCATGTATTCAGCTCATTGAAGCTTCCATCTTCAAGCTTGGAGGGCAAGCAAGGAAGAGGGAAGGGCTGACTTCCCTTATGTGAGGGCAATGCAATGTGTGGAGCATGCTATCAGCCTGGTGAAGGCTTGCACTTTCAGGTGTGGGAGTGCAAGAAAGAAAGAAAGGGGCTGGTTTCCCTGTAGGGCATATGGAGCATGCTTTCAGCCTGCTGAAGCTTGTATTTTCAGGTTTGTGGGTGCAAGAAATGAAGCAAAGGAGCTGATTCTCTTATGGTGAGAGTGGGGCATGTGTGGAGCATGACTTCAGCCCATTGAGGCTCTTGTTTTCAAGCTTTAGAGAGCTAGAACGGAAGGTCTAGGGCTGGTTTCCACTTGGAGTGAAAGAAAAACACTTGTAGGGCCTATGTGAGTTGGGGTTTCAACTTCAAGCTTGAAGGGAGCGCAACTCTTGAAGCAGCAGGTGTAGGGGGCTGGAATAGGCTCTAAGACAGATGCTATGGCCAAGGAGAATGCTTGAATGAGTGCTCACAAGGGCTGGGAACCAGCAGGGCTTGGTTGTTTGCCATTGAGTTTAGTGGCGTGTTTGGGGAGGCTAAGTGAGAAAGAAGGCTTGGTTTGTGGCAACCACCTCATGGCTTAGGGCTACTATGGTAGTGTGTGGGAGCCGAGAGAGTAAGAATACCTTGCTGATTTCCTCACAGCCGCCATAGCTTGGTGGAAAGAAGCCTAGAGTCCAAGAGACACAAACCCTAGCTTGGCGTGGCTAAACCCCTTGGAGAAATGGCTAAACTGCCAGAGCGGCCATGGTTGGGGCTGTGCCGGGCTGCGCCGGTGGCCTTCAGGGCTGTGACAGGCCGCGCCTGAGGCTTTGGGGCTGTGACGGGGCTGTGACAGGCCATGCCTGAGGCCTTTGGGGCTGTGACAGGCTGTGAGGGGTTGTGTCAGGCCGTGCCTGAGGCCTTTGGGGCTGTGAGGGGCTGTGCCGGGCTGCGCCGGTGGCCTTCGGGCTGTGACGGGCTGTGAGGGTTGTGTCAGGCCGTGCAGGCCGTGCCTGAGGCCTTTGGGGCTGTGAGGGGCTGTGCCGGGCTGCGCCGGTGGCCTTCGGGGCTATGACGGCTGTGAGGGGCCTGTGAGGGCCTGTGACGGGCTACGCCGATGGCATTGGGGGCTGTGATGGGCTATGAGGGGCTGTGCCGGTGGCCTTTTGGGGCTGTGACAGGCTGTGCCCAGTGGCCTGTGGGGCTGTGACGGGCTGTGACAGGCTGTGCCCGTGGTCTTTGGGGCTGTGAGGGGCTGTGACAGGCCGTGCCTGAGGCCTTTGGGGCTGTGAGGGGCTGTGAGGGGCTGTGTCAGGCCGTGCCTGAGGCCTTTGGGGCTGTGAGGGGCTGTGACAGGCTGTGCCCAGTGGCCTGTGGGGCTGTGACGGGCTGTGCGGGGCTGTGACAAGCTGTGCCCAGTGGCCTGTGGGGCTGTGACAGGCTGTGCCCGTGGCCTTTGGGGCTGTGAGGGGCTGTGATAGGCCGTGCCTGAGGCCTTTGGGGCTGTGAGGGGCTGTGACGGGCTGTGCGGGGCTGTGACAGGCTGTGGTGAGTTGTGACGGGCTATGAGGGGCTGTGACAGGCTGTGCCCAGTGGCCTGTGGGACTGTGACGGCTGTGACCAGTGAGCTGTGTGGGCCTGTGCTGGTCTGTGGTGGCCCATGTTGACCTGTGGACGGCCTGTGCTGACTCGTGGAGGCACTGGTGGACTGCCTAAGGATTGGCATGTGGTCTTGAAGGCCGAATTTCGAAGCTCGTGGAGGGCGGTTTGAGGAGTATCTTCATGATATTCCCATGGTCATGCAAGTGAGGGAAGAGAGGAGAGGAAGAGTGTTGGGATGAGGGCATGTTGGGGTTAGGCATTGCTTTAGCTTCTCTTCCTCGTAGTTTCCACCCTCTCATTAGGCCAAGACCTTTCCGTAGGTGGAGGCAAGAGTCAGTCCGGGTTTGGGTTGGGGTGTCATTGCAGGAGCAACACCGTGGAGTTGTTTTTGGTGTGGGGGAGTTGTCGTTCTGATTTCTTGTGTTTGGATCCCCTCTATACCTGCATGCTTGACTGTGCGCCATGCTAGTTTTGTGTGGGCGCTTGTTTTTATAGGTGATTGGTCCGGATTTGATCACCGGCCAGTCCTAGAGCATGCTGTCGATGGTGAGGCTGGGGTGATGACCAGCCAGACCATCATTGTTTCTCCTGTGGTGAGGTTGGAGGTGATGACCAGCCAACCATAGGAGTGCTTGCGGTGGATGCAGGTACATGTGTAGGCTATGTTAGGAACTTAGTATTACTGGATGAATTAGCCAGAATGGGTGAGTGTGAGCAATATGGATAGGGTCGGCCGTGGGATCCAGTGGGGATTGGGCGGCCCCTGCCTGGGCGAGGAGGTCTGCGTTTTTGTTACCGGTGATACTAGTATGGGAGCGAACTTTGAGAAAGTGTATGGGGTGATTAATGGAAGCCGCTTGGTTAATGCATGATAGCTGCAATGAGAACCACATTCGGCTAACCACATTCACACTATCAAGAATGGTAGCCCAATCTGATGGCCTAAAATTTCTTTTTTGATGTGCGGATACTGTTCTTCAAAAGCCTTCAACAAACCATAAGACTCCTCCACGGTCCAACCAACTTGCTCCGCTGGACCTTTCATTGCAAAGACGAAGGCACTCTACGACACGTGAAAACACCCTAAACCCTGGGCAAGAGCAAAAGAAGCTCTTACAATGCACTCCGGCTAAACCCTACATAACAACTCGTTGCCTCGGGGTGGTATAGTATAAGGCCGAGATGTGGCGCCTCCGTCTCCTCTTCGTAATGGGAGTCTCCAGGGTGTAGAGACTAGAGACGTGTTAAGTGCTTGTGTAGTTTGTGTGTGTTTGTTTGGGGGAGTGGCAAGGGATAATGTGCAAGTATAATAGACTACGTTAGTGTAGTAATGATACCGGGTTAGTCATGTAGTAATGGCAACAAGTTTAACTGAATAGAAACAGTTTATTAACAAAAAAATAGAAGTTGTTTCATTGAATAGAGCATGGCTTCTTGGTAAGGTTGTGGTGTATTTTCCACTAGGTTGCGGGTTCAAACCTGCCCCCGCCAAGGAGAGCGGGGGGGAAGGGGGGCGAGGCCTAAAGGCTTTAGCCTTAAAAAGGCCAAATTGGCCAAATCTGAAATGTGAACCTTTTTTATACACTCTGGCGTTAGTGCTTTTTGGACTACATGGGCTACACGTGGATCCTCATAAGATGGTTGTACGATTGACATGTTACTTTGTGGCGGCGCCTTCATAAGTTAGCCACGGGGAAGGAATGGAGGGATGGCACGGACAGTGGGAAGTACCTACAGTGTCCAGGCCATCCGTCCCTTCCTCGCCGTCACGTTCCTCGAGGGTGGACCCCGCCCCGCCACACCTGCTGCAACCACCACGTCCAGATGGGACGGACGGATTTTAATCGTGTGAACCCGCCTTGAGGCTCGCTTCTTCTGGAGAATTGAGTACATCCCCGAAGTAATAATGTAAGAAATGTTTGTAATCTCACGCATATGTTGGCTATGACCGGGTTCAACACAATACCAATTCTAGCGTCAAGGTCATTGTTCAGACGGATTCTCTTCAACAATTCATGTTTATTCTATTGTTGTTCAGGTACATGAAATTTGTTCTTGGACCTAATGGTCGGCTGAAAGCGGAGCCAAAATTTCTTATGGCTTGGAAATTTGGTGCACCTCCAGCCAAAATGTACACCCCAGAGATTGAGAATGATTGGGATACAGAGCATCGTGAGCGAGGGGGGTGGTACTTGGATATGCCAAAAGGGAGTGTTCCATATGCAGAATCCGCTCTTCACCAGGATTCTGTTGCTAGGCAACAGCTAAATGATACTGGAGGGGCCTCTACTGAGGTTCCACTCTTAGAAATGGAACAAGCTGAGCAGATAACATCCCAGGCTGCTAATGTTGTCGCGGCCCTTTGCCTTGAGGGCAGGGGGTCGGGACACAAGAGGGGCTGCCCCTGTGGTGGGGGCAGTGGCAGCGATAGGTATGGGGGGCTGAAGCACCCTTGAGTGCCCAAAGCACTCAATGAGGCGGAGGCGCTCGCTAGGTGGAGCCCCGCACACCGGGTTGCGGTGGGGGTGGCTCCACAAGGGGTGGTGGTAGCTTAGCGGGACTTAGTGGGGGTGGCATAGGACTCACCTTGGGGCGGAGACCTCGTGGTGGGAGTCGTGGGGAGTCTTGGGACTCATCACGGTCCATAGGGGCCGTGGTGGGTGGGCCAAGATTCACCGCGACTCATCACCGGGAGTCGAGGGTGTTCGTGGTGGTTCGCCATAAAATGGCATGGTTGTTTGTGAAACCCCCGCGGACAGCTACAAAAGTATATATAGGGAGTAGTAACCCCGAAAACGGTGCAAGCTCGTTGGTGACCAAAAACTAGTGAGTAAGCGAGCGAGCCGGAAAGCGACCAAAGAGTGGGGAGCTGTTCAAGACTGCCAACTACCAAAGGGAATTCCGCTGGTTCCAAATCGTTGGAGGGTTCTTTGGGAGACCAAAGGGGGACCGTTATGCCCCGGTGAGCAGCCGGAGCTCCAAGTTGGCCCGACGGCCAGTTGGGAGTTAGGCGTGCGCATCAAGCGAGTAACTATGACTTGAGGGGGGAGCTTACCGAAGTGAGGTGCACGACACTTGGTATCAGAGCCTAGAGTTTAGTACGCAATTGTCCTTGGGATTGGCCTCATCATGGGGTCGGACAAGCCAAAGCGAAAGCGGAACGGCCCAAAAGATGATGATCCTGGTGAGCCCAATGGGGGCGACGTGTCACCGAGGTGGCCGTTTGAGGAAGCGATGCATGTTTCCGAAAACGAGGCCACTCAAGAGCGGGAGGAATCTGAGGAGTCAGATCCTGAGGAATCCCTGAGAGCTCCGACCGACCAATGGATGCCTCCCATGCCGGCAGCCTTTTGGGAAGGGTTGTTGGCGCAATTTGGCGGGACGTTGAAAGACGTGTTGAAGGCGGCTAATGCCACTTCCACTAAGGCAAAGTTTAAGGTGAAGCCTAAGGAACCCGACACCTTCGAGGGCGTCCGAAATCAGAAGGCACTCAACACCTGGCTCTTGGAACTAGAGCAGTACTTCCGGGCGGCCAAGTTGAGTGACGAGGATCGGGTGGAAGTGGCTCCCACCTATTTGAGGGCTATGCTCAACAATGGTGGCAGAAACACCTTCACGACCGAGGTCCAAGCCCGGAAACCTTGAACTGGAGTGGGTTCAAGGAATTGATGAAGAGGCAGTTTGTGCCCCTCAACGCGTCTTGGCTCGCTCGGGACAAGATGAGGAATTTGAAGCAAACAGATGACATTCGATATGTCCAGTGTCGCGGCCCTTTGCCTTGAGGGCAGGGGGTCGGGACACATGAGGGGCTGCCCCTGTGGTGGGGGCAGCGGCAGCGATAGGTATGGGGGTGGTATGGGGCAGCGATAGGTATGGGGCTCCACAAGGGGTGGTGGTAGCTTAGCGGGACTTAGTGGGGGTGGCATAGGACTCACCATGGGGGCGGAGACCTCGTGGTGGGAGTCGTGGGAGTCTTGGGACTCATCACGGTCCATAGGGCCGTGGTGAGTGGGCCAAGACTCACCGCGACTCATCACCGGGAGTCGAGGTTTTCGTGGTGGTTCGCCATAAAATGGCATGGCTGGTTGTGAAACCCCCGCGGACAGCTACAGAAGTATATATAGGGAGTAGTAACCCCGAGAACGGTGCAAGCCCGTTGGTGACCAAAAACTAGTGAGTAAGCGTGCGAGCCGGAAAGCGACCAAAGAGTGGGGAGCTGTTCCGGACTGCCAACTACCAAAGGCAATTCCGCTGGTTCCAAATCGGTGGAGGGTTCTTTGGGAGAACAAAGGGGGACCGTTATGCCCCGATGAGCAGCCAAAGCTCCAAGTTGGCCTGGCGGCCAGGTTGGGAGTCAGGCGCGCGCATCAAAGCGAGTAGCTATGACTTGAGGGGGAGCTTACCGAAGTGAGGTGCACAACATCTAGGCTTTCAATGTGCTATTGCTCGAAGTCGCGGACATGGTAGAACCAGAAATGGTCTTCAACTTTGTGGCGGGATTGGCCCCATGGGCCAGGCGGAAGTTGGAGGAGAAGCCACCTAAGACTTTGAACGAGGCAATTGAGAGGGCTGAATGTTTCTCGGATGTCCCTAAGGGTGAAAGACAAGGCCGTACGGAGCTGAACCACAAGAAGACCCAGCGGGAAGGTGACTCCTTCCGACCGGAAAAGAAGTGGGATAGGCCACGCGGCGACAATGGCACGTGGAAATCGAAGGGAGGGCCTTCACAAGTCAAGGCGGCACCCTGTGCTTCGAAAGGAAAAGCGGGTGGAGTGGCCTATGGCGGACAGAAGGCGACTTTTGATGGAGTGTGTTTCAATTGCGGGGAGCCCGGGCACATGGCCAAGAAGTGCACGAAGCCCCGGCAATTGAACATGACTCGGGCGACCATAGAGCTGTCAGAAGATACCATCAGTCGCTTGGTGGAAGCGGTGGTCGCCAGGACTTGCAAGGTAGGCAAATTTTCTTGTGAGTTGTATCAGGAAACTGGCGCCTTACGTAAAGGGAGTCAGTTATTGTTCGTGGATGGGATAATATCCGGAACTAACGTGTCTTTGGTTGTGGACACAGGAGCGTCGCACTCCTTCATGACACCGGCAATGACACAAAAGCTGGGACTCCCAACAAGTGACGTGGGGGCCTCTATTGAGGTGCGTTCTGCCAAAGGAGAACCGCAATTGGCGACAAGGTTGGCGTTTGATGTTCTTTTTCAACTGGGGAGTTGGGAGGGACGTGAGAACTTCACCATCTGCGAGATCGATGGAGTAGATTTCATTTTGGGGATGACCTTTTTGAGCAAATCCAGAGCGGTCATAGATGGCCGCAAGAGAGTACTCACGCTGCCATGTGGGAATGGTGGCGAGGTCTTACGAGTGTCGGAAATGCCCAAACCCGTGGGAGGGCGAATAAACCTTCTGTCAGCAAGGGAGTGGGCCGTGGAGGAGGCACACGGGCCCCAGTTTTTGCTCTACATTAGAGAAGTGAAGGGAGAAGGCGATGGGGAGCCGAGCCCAGATTGGATCAAGGGGATTTTCGAGAAATACCAGGACGTGATGCCGGAGGATCTACCAAGCGGCTTGCCACCGCGAAGAGGAGTTGACCACAAGATTGAGGTGATACCGGGATCAGAACCGCCTGCCAGGCGCCCTACCGGTTGAGCCACAGAGAGTTGGTCGAGCTGAAGACTCAGCTCAAAGATCTAATGTCAAAGGGGTACATCCGGCCGAGTAAGTCAACTTACGGAGCCCCGGTGCTATTTGCAGACAAGAAGGATGGGACGCTGCGGATGTGTGTTGATTACATGGCTTTGAATAAGGTGACTATCAAAAACCGGTACCCTTTGCCAAGGATCGACGACCTTTTCGATCGGTTGGCAGGAGCGAAGTATTTCAGCCGGATCGATCTGCGCTCCGGCTATCATCAAATTCGAGTGGCGGAAGGAGATGAGGAGAAGACCGCGTGCAGGACAAGGTATGGTTCATATGAGTTCTTGGTGATGCCTTTTGGACTCACCAACGCTCCCGCGACCTTTAGCACGCTGATGAACAGCCTTTTCCAGGAGTGGTTGGATGACTTTGTGATCGTGTACATCGACGACATCTTGGTGTATTCGAAAACAAAGGAGGAGCACCTGGAGCACCTCAAAAGGGTGTCCCAGAAATTGCGGGAAGGGAAGCTGTATGCCAAAGCTTCAAAGTGCAAATTCGGGGTCACAAAAGTGGAGTTCTTGGGGCATGTGATTACACAGGATTGGATCAGAATGGATGACAGGAAGGTGAGGGCAATCTTGGACTGGGAGCCTCCGACTTCGGTCCCGGGAGTGCGATCCTTTCTAGGACTCGCCTCCTATTACCGGAAGTATGTGAGAAATTTCGCCAAGATCGCGGGGCCGCTGTCAGACCTTCTGTGTAAATCCAAAGTCTGGGCATGGAACACCTTTTGTGGCCAAGCTTTTGCTGAATTGAAGCAGCGGATGGCGGAAGCTCCAGTCTTGAAAATTCCGGAGTTCGATCGTCCGTTCGAGATTCATACAGATGCGTCGGACTTCGCGATTGGGGGTGTACTGATGCAAGATGGACGTCCAGTGGCTTACGAAAGTAAGAAACTGAATGAAGTGGAGCGACGGTGGCCGACGCACGAGAAAGAGATGAAGGCGGTGGTGCACTGTCTTGAGCTTTGGCGCCACTATGTTGGTTCCAACCCAGTGAAGGTGTTCACGGACAATGTCACGGTGAAGTATTTTGCCACGCAGCCCAAGTTGTCCCCAAAACAACTTAGGTGGCAAGATACTTTGGTGGTGTTCGACGTGGATATCCAGTACAAACCAGGACGGGACAACGTAGTGGCCGATGCTTTAAGTAGAAAGCAGCAGCTAATGTTGGTGTACAGGGGCGAGACGGCGCTCCAAAGGAAGATCCGGAAGGCTTGCCGGAAGGATGAGCTGGCGAAGTCCGTGATGCAGGACTTGAGGATGGGGGTTAAATCGCAGTTCCATTTGCAAAATGGACTGCTCTGGTATAAGCAAAAGCGTCTCTACGTGCCGAAGGGAGGGATCATAGATAGCCTCTTGAGAGAATGCCATGATAGCCCGCTTGCGGGGCCACGGCGGAGCCAAGCGCATTGCGGCACTCTTGAAGAAAGAGTATTTCTGGCCCAAACTGAGGGAGGAGGCAGAGGAGTATGTCAAGACATGCACCACATGCCAACAAAACCGGAGCGAGTACAAAAAGCAAGCGGGGCTGTTACAACCCTTGCCGATTCCAGAGGGGACTTGGGAAAACGTCTCGATGGATTTCATGACTGCTATGCCGCTGCCAAAAAGATTCGATGCAATCATGGTGGTGGTGGATAGGTTCAGTAAAATGGGCCATTTCATCCCCACCAAGGAGACGGCAACGGCGCAGGAAACAGGGCAACTTTACTTCGCCCACGTCTTAAAGCATCACGGAGTCCCGAAGGATATTGTCTCGGACCGCGATCCAAAGTTTACGAGTAAATTTTGGAGGGCACTTTGGAAGAAGATGGGGACAAGGCTGAAGATGAGCACCGCCTTCCGACCTACGACCGACGGCCAAACGGAAAGAGTGAATTCCGTAGTGAAGCAGATCTTGTGGAATTACGTGTCGGTAGACCAAACAGACTGGGTGGAACACTTAGACGCGGCAGAGTTCTGTTATAATAACACAGAACACTCCGCAACGGGAGTTTCCCCTTTCGTATTGGTCTATGGAAAAGCACCTCTGGTGCCGACAAGTTGGGCCGCCCAGGACGTTGAGGAACCGGCAGTAGCGGCAGTACTGGACCCCCACGCTCCAAGGTTGATGTCCCCATCAACGCTTCTTCCGCTTTTGAGGTCGCCCTTCGAAAACTGCAACCGCCTCGGATGCGTTTCCCATTTCTGAGGCATGCACCCAAGATGCCTCCACATGATGATAGCCCTTCCATTTGACGAGATACTATGTTTCTCGGTTCTTGAACCTCCTCGACTTAAATACTACCTCCACCTCATACTCCGGTTCATTTTCATGATCCAACAGCACAGGTGGCGGACGCAACACTTAATGCCGATTCGGACGCGCTTCATCTTTGCAGTAAGGCTTCAAAAGGGAGACGTGGAATACTAGATGCACCTTGCTGTTTGCCGGCAGCTCCAATTCATACACATCCTCATTCATAACCTTCCGGATGCGAAAGGGTCCCACATACGGAGGTACGAACTTTGGACTCACTTCCGGAGGTAGTCGGAAATTCTTGATGTTCAACCATACCTCCGTGCCTGCCTCAAACTTCACTTCCCTCCGCTTCCGGTTCGCCTGCCTTTCATACCGTTTCCTAGCTTTGGCAATGTTGTACTTTGCGAGCTTCAACAAACGCTCACGTTCCGGCTTAGCTAGCTTAGGAATCCAATTGCAAAAACTTGTATTGTACAAAATTTTGTTATAAAGGAAATGGGTTCCAAATGTTGTGCGTCCTATTTTGTTTGGAATGGTGATGCATGATGTGGTTGGCTAGTGTGTAGAATACATGCTAGCTTACAAAAGTGGGAGAGGTAAATTGGGTTAATCGTGTGTTTGCGTAGTGCCGAAATCGGGTGACTCCCATCCAAGGGGCAAAGAAACTTGCGCCTTCTTTAGGAGTTTACGTGCTAGTGCGCACCTGGCGCGTGCGAATACTATAACTGTGCTACCGAGGGGGTTGCTTTGTAGTACGGGCTAACGCGGAAGCTACGTGCTTCCGTTCACGTACTATAATCATGTAGCCTCGGGACGGAGTCGTAGTGCGGCTTCGGCGTGTTCCCGTACCTCAGGCCAGCATTCCAAGGTGGACCCAATTGTAGTGATTGGGGCGCGCGGTTGGTTCAAGGTTATCTTCCCGGTCAAAGAGGGTTTGAGGTGAACCCTTGCTCAAGGTGATGCCAAAAGCGGCATCATGAGCGGTCGCAAGCAATGATGTTGCAGTAAGGCAATTCGATCCTCGGGGAGGATCGTTCCTTTGCCTTGAAGTAGGCCAAGAAGAGTGCACTGGGAGGAGCTTGAGAGGCTCCACCCTTGGCCGGGACTTGGAGGAAGTCGGCCGAACTAGCTAGTGGAGAGTAGAGTCAAGTGGGGGGTTTGGTTCTTTGCCATGGGACGCCATGGTACGGAAACAAACTCCTTGATGTGGGATGCCACAACTTGGATGTTCGTTTCCATAAAATGGACAAGCCGATGAGGACATCGACTCCCTGTTGGTAGGGGTGTGTGTCGCGGCCATTTGCTTTGAGGGCAGGGGGTCGGGACACAAGAGGGGCTGCCCCTGTGGTGGGGGCAGTGGTAGCGATAGGTATGGGGGGCTGAAGCACCCTTGAGTGCCCAAAACACTCAATGAGGCGGAGGCGCTCACTAGGTGGAGCCCCGCACACCGGGTTGCGGTGGGGGTGGCTCCACAAGGGGTGGTGGTAGCTTAGCGGGACTTAGTGGGGGTGGCATAGGACTCACCCTGGGGCGGAGACCTCGTGGTGGGAGTCGTGGGGAGTCTTGGGACTCATCACAGTCCATAGGGGCCGTGGTGGGTGGGCCAAGACTCACCGCGACTCATCACCGGGAGTCGAGGATGTTCGTGGTGGTTCGCCATAAAATGGCATGGTTGTTTGTGAAACCCCCGCAGACAGCTACAAAAGTATGTATAGGGAGTAGTAACCCCGAGAACGGTGCAAGCCCGTTGGTGACCAAAAACTAGTGAGTAAGCGAGCGAGCCGGAAAGCGACCAAAGAGTGGGGAGCTGTTCCGGACTGCCAACTACCAAAGGGAATTCCGCTGGTTCCAAATCGTTGGAGGGTTTTTTCGGAGATCAAAGGGGGGACCGTTATGCCCCGGTGAGCAGCCGGAGCTCCAAGTTGGCCCGGCGGCCAGGTTGGGAGTTAGGCGCGCGCATCAAGCGAGTAACTATGACTTGAGGGGGGAGCTTACCGAAGTGAGGTGCGCGACATGACTTGTTGGATGACAATGGTTGTTTAATGTTCTTGCAGGGCACTGATGATACTTCCGCTATGGAACTGTATTCTTTTTCAAAAGGCAGCAAAGTGTCTTTCATCTTTGATTGGGGTCTTCCTAGAAGTTAGAATTTAGTCTAGACCATATTGGTTGGAAAATGTAGTTATAATATGTGTTAGGAACTGAATCTAGCTGAGAGGAAGAAATGTCAATGAAAGGGGAGGGTCCCAGCTAGCTTGATAGGTGTGCAACGTTTCTTTTTGTCTTCGAGGCAGACATGTTTGAGATGCCTCTGAAGTCTACATGTGAAGCATGCTATACAAAGTAGCGTCTTCCATCAATTTGATTGAAATTTAATTTTCCTTGTCATCTATTGATAGTTTGATATAGCTTGCAAGGATGGAGTCATCGGTTGGCATCGCAAAAATGATTTTGGGATTGTCGTTCTTTTGGAGTTTTGAAAATATCATTGCATTTGTCCATGGATGGTCCATTCTAATGGTATTTGTACACATTTTTCGATGGAATCTAGCGAAACAGCCCATGTAGTAGCTAAAGACATTTCCAACATTTAAAAATAATAAAAAACTAGTCTGATATTTGAGATACAAAAATGATTATTGGAGCCCAAACTTTTCCATTTCTATCTCCTGTGTGGGGAGACTATGGAAAGATATATAATACATTGAACCTTTTCAGATGTTAGTTGAAAGCTAAGGCATTTGATGCTGCTTCTTTATTTTAAATACTGGTGAAGAAAAATCCCATCATTTTCCCTTTGGAATGACAAAAATGTTGTTGTGGCTATTACTACATCTCATAGCTACCTAGAATTAAAGTGACCTAATCACCAACTAGGGGGGCAAATGTGGCTACTTTATGTGATATAAGTTTTGTGTGGTTTTGGACATCGATGTAGTTGTGTAGCGATACGTATGCGCATGACAGCTGTCAAGTTAATTTTACTACTAGTGTGAGACTGACTAGAAAATAAAAAGTTTTTATATATTGACACTTGGAATTTGGCCCAAGTATCAAACTAGGGATCAAAACCTTTTTAGGCACTTGAGCTCGGTTATCATGAGAACAGTTCTGTGCGTCTTGCTATGGTGCGTCATATGGAGTCCCCACAGCTTAAGCTGCACATGGCTCGACTCCATGTTTTATGAGGCTTATGAGTGAAATGCACATGTGCATATTTTGTTTTTGTTAGTATTTTATTGTGGCAGACTACTTTGTGTGTATATAAGTGTCGTGTGGTTTGGACAACGATGTAGTTGAGTAGCGATATGTATGCGTATGACACCCAAATGAAGGTGATATCTTAATTGTCATTGGCTGTTTGTGGCCCTCCGCTCTCCTAATCGCTTGAAATTTGGGCAGCTAGGAAGAAATTAGCTTTTCGAGGTCATGGGATGCATCATTGCTTGTGGAATGCGTAGAGTTTCCTTGTGTAGTCCGGTTATTGCATAGTGAGATATTTGTATACCCTGCATAATATGGTGCAAAAAAAATGCCAAATCCGATCATTCCATATTGAAATATTTGAAAGCTTGGGTGATTTTGGTTGCAGCTATTTCCCAAATGCAGTGTCCGGAACAAAAACCAGCTCCTCGCTTCCTTCAACAAATCTTGGGGGAAACTTGGGGTCTTCTGCTGCAGATATTCATAAGACAGAATTGAATGGGTCGAAACTCTCCCTTCCTGCTGGAAGCTCAGTTAGCGCAAAGAACTCACCTCTGGATACTGAAGAAGGAGAGGTCAACTAGAGGCATAACCGCAGCCTTAGGAATGACAAGTCGAAGGCGCAACTGTCATTTGAAGCTCCAAAAAGAAAGAGGGGCAACTCTTAGGCTTCATAATTGTGATGGTTGCTTTGTGCCTATCTACTTAAGTTAGCTTGTGATGTGGCCCCGCAAGTTTCTTAGTGCCAGTTGTTGCGCCTTAGGATTTCTCTCGTCTGTGGCAACACTTGTGCCCTTAGTTCTTAGTTCTTTTTCGCTGTTGATGGTAGTTTTGCATCCTGTGCACGGCCTTGCCTCCCTGTAAGCTGCTGTTGGTGGCAGTCCTCTACCTAAGAATAGCTTGGGTGCTGCAGCTTAGTGCAGAGCTTTAGTTTGTCGGTGCTCTCTTAGCTCTCCCTGCTGTTGCCTTTTCTGGCATTTAGTTCTTAGTTTCTGCTCTATCATTTAGGCTTATTTGGCTCCCCCTTCTGCTCTATGCTCTCCAGCTTATTCCCCTCCTTTCTTAGATTTTCGGCTCTGAGTGGTACCTCTATCCTCAGCCTTCATGGCTTATGTAAGGTTATTTTTTCCTTACTTAATAAAATTTCCAGGACTACAATCCCCACGGTTCATTTAAAAAAATAAAAATAAAAATATTTTGTATACCATGCATAATATGGTGCAAAAAAAACCCGCCAAATCCGATCATTCCAATGGTAGAGACTTTAGCTAGCGAGGTGGCACCATTCATGATGTATGATTGGCTGAAATTTGAGGGTGCCTGCCAAACCAAATGCTATTGATAAAACGTGTGCACAGCAAAGGCCAAGCTTGTTTGGATGAATGAAATCAACTCAATCTGGTATCCTTCTCTTTCAGATGGCCGAAGGATGACAATGAACTCCTGGAGTATTCAGTCATTCTTCATCATGCGCTATACTTTCCGTCCATGTGGATGAAAAATGAGGGCCAGAGAGCAGGCCCCACCTAGTGGTAGGTAGGTTGGGAGGTAGGTGAAGCATCCCGCCACTCCCTATTTCGAAATTCCACCATTTCAGCTCCTTATGTTCCGCCATTGGAAGTCAATTTCTGTGTGCCAATTGTGTTGAGAGCGACCCTGTTCGGTAAAACCTGTTGAAGTATGAAGATTCGAACCCGGGACCACCAGTACGCTAACTTGCAAAAAGTAGGGTAAGGGGGGTGTGAACGGCTAGTTGAAGCCGCTGTTCGAATTTTGAAGCGTTTGTGGCCGGCGTCTCTCACGCGCTCTTGCCGCCATCGCCAAAACCCTCCCCTGCCCTCAACGATCCGACTCTGGCATCCCCGATCAAGCAATTCGTGCGTTTTGATACATTGTCTCATCTCGCTGCTACTCGAAGATCGTGCTCTGGTGTCCCCGATCAAGTAATTCGGGCGTTTTGATACATTCTCTTGGGTGTCTCATCTCGCTGCTTCTCGAATATCGGATTCTGGCATCCCCGATCAAGCAATTCGTGCGTTTTGATACATTCTCTTGTGTGTCTCATCTCGCTGCTTCTCGACGATCGGACTCTGGCATCCCGATCAAGCAATTCGGGCGTTTTGATACATTCTCTTGTGTCTCAACTCGCTGCTTCTCGACGATCGGATTCTGGCATCCCCAATCAAGCAATTCGTGCGTTTTGATACGTTCTCTGGTGTGTCTCAGGCTTGGTTGTCACTTCACATGGCTTCTATTTCTCTCCATTTCTAGCTCCCGGACCTTTGCATGTTCTCCCCTGCGCCTCCGGCTCTCTCTCTCTCACTTCCTGTCTGCCTCCTCCAAGCGCTACTGGGGTTGTCTGTATTGTTGGAATTATCCCTCTCCCTAGATAAGTTCCCCTGTTGTTCAATCTGACATGTTCTTTGTCTATTTGTAAGGTTTGATCTCGAGTTCCGAAGTTAGCTGTTGTCTCCGAGCTGTATCAAGCGTTCAGTCTATCTGGATTCTGAAGCCAGTGTATTGGATTCTACCTGTTTACAACGGCAATGGACCCTCCGCATCCAGGTATCATATGTAAAACCCGTGGAATCCCTTAGCGGCTGATGTAAAGACTTCCCTAGAACAACTTCTCCAAAATTTGGTTTGTTTCTCTCTTGTGGTTGACTCGAGATAGGTCCAGTTTAAGTTGTGTGGGCTGTCAATGTTCCTCAAATGTGCACTGTAAACACACTTGTCACATCTTTCGCTTGCTCAGATCCTCTTGGAACAACCTCCCCAAGGACTGAACATATTAGATAGTTGTTGCCTTCAGTATGTTGCGTTTCTCACTGACTCTGTGTGAAGGTTGTATATCTATTCTTGCAACCCCTAAGCGGACGCAGTCAATGTCCAATCTATAACTGTAATTCTCCGTAATCGTTGAGGTTCATGTGCAGGTCCGATGTTACGACGCGCGGTGTCCTTCAATGACAGAAAGGACAGAGCCCTGAAAGATGTCAATGGAAGGATCAACTTTACCATGAAGAGGTATGGCTGAAGACCGGTATACAGTCTATTATAGGCTCCAGTTTTTGCTGTGGAAGTGGTTGCAGTACTAGAATAGCTCTTGATTTGTGCATCAATAAAACTTACTGCATCCACTTGCTATGATAAGGAATGACCGGCCATGCTAAGTCAATGCAAGCCTCCTCTTAGACTGTATTACTGATTTGCGGGAACTCACAATCAGTAGTATGCAGCTGTAATGTTTGCATGACCTTCCTTGAGTACATTGGCCAATTCATCCTGAAAATTTCCAATTACAGCCCCAGACCTGCTACATCTTAACTCACACAAGTGAACAATGTGCTACTTCAGTCAGGAGCCCATTACGGCCATGAAGGCGGCAACTGTGTTGGCCCCAGCAAAGACCATCAGGCCAACCAAGCGGTATGCCACGGTTGCTTCCAGATATGCTGCCCCCTACATTCCTAAAACTCCCAAAGAGCCGTCTCCAACACTGGACAGCCCATCGGAGCGGAGTATGACCAAGCTGCCATTCATCACAGGAACAGGAAGGACTCCTCAGAAACAGAGGAAGTCCCCTCTCAGTGCAATTCAAGCTCCAGTTCTTTGGGGCATTGGGGTTCGGGAAACACCGGGAAATAGTTCACCAACTGCAGGGCAGTTGTTGAGTGTTGGAGGGGGAGGGAAGCGCCCTAAACCTTCTAAAAGAGCAAGTGTTTCGTCCATAGTTGGGAAAAACTCACAAGAGAAGCGAAGACCCTCGCGATTCTTATCTCTGGACAGGGGTGGATGTTCATGTTCCAAGCACGCAGGTGCCCCTTCTAATGAGGGAGTCTCAGGCAACTTACTGAAGTCAGCCACTCATTGGCTCTCCTTAATTGAACTTGCTGCAGTTGAGAAGAAACAAAAGGTTGTTATAGACTTGTTTCGTCTCGCAATCAGCTGTGGGGCACAGGTACAATCAGTCGGACAAACCCTCCTGTGAATTGGACATTCTCTTGTCACAGAATTAACTTGCTTGAATGTCGGCAAACAAAACTCTACTGTGGTGTCCAAACAATTTCATTTCATTCTATGGTATGCAACAGACTTGATTTCTGCACACTGATGTAAACATCTCCTCTGGTAGTTTTTTCTTAAGCCATCTTTCACTGAGTCTTCTACACAAGTGTGTCCATTGTTTGCTGGGGTATTCTTTGAAACTGCTTTGCTGGAGGATTTTGACCATCTCCATATATTCTCTCTGCCAAACCCGAGTGTGGCATCTTCAATCAAATCACACAGTTGTTTTCAGTGCAGTCAAGAGGAGAGTATACTCCAACTTGTATCACATTTCTATGAAGTTGTGTATAACTCCATTGTGTGTTTGTATATGAGCAGCCAATCCACGACATTGTATGCAGTCTGAAGCGTTTCCAGGAGGCTGATGCCAACAATGATGTGAGCTTCAAGGAAATGTTACAACAATGTTTAGATGCTGAGAGAGAGGTGGTGGACACCGGGACCAAGTTGTCTGGGATTGGGGACACCAAAAGGGCTGAGTCTGCATATATGCCAAGTGCTCTGGCAAACCATTCCGCTGTCACAGCTCAGCTATCTGGGGCTCCAACTGGTGTCTTTAGTGGTGGCAGCCTCCTTTCGGGCTCCTTGCCACTAATTTCATCTGAATTGAAGGCCCTTGCAGTCCATGCAGAAAACGTCTCCGAGAAGGCTACAGCAACAATAGGCAGTGACCAACCAGGACCTGTGACCAGCATATTCATTCCTGCTCCATCTGGTAAGAGCCCACAGGCCACAAGAGTAGCCTGTCCCAATGTCCATCATGTTGACTCTGAAATGGATTTGTTTGTGGTTTTTGAATGTGCTGGTCTACATAAGATGGCCAAATGACGTAAGGTAGTTAAGAAATCTGCAACATCATTCATGGCAATGCTGTGGCTCAGTATTGTCTCATGGTAGACTATTTGCATAGCACTAAGGTGTCCACCTTCCATACGGAAGGCAGTAGCCCTTCAGGGTGAAGTGTCACCATAATTTACGCTTGCTTCAGTAGAAGTCCACATACATGCATAATATGCTATTCCCCCTTTGAGAACTTCTCTCCACGTTTTATATTGAATTTGCATTGTCTACCATCCACATTTAGTGAGGAATGCTCGATTGTTTTGTAATCTTCCCATGAGCATTCTGAGTGTTCTACCAAGATCACATCCTATGTGTGCCAAGAGAGGGCTTTGAGCATAAACTGCTGAACAGACATTGAGAACTTGGAGGTGGCTGACACGACTGCAACTTGGCAATCAATGGCTTGTCAATTGGACGTTGGAGGATCTCAAAATCAGCCAGATAACGTGTTGCAGGTCTGTCTTTTAGTGCTTTTGATTTATGATTGAGGTGTATCAGTTGTTTTACTGTTGAAGGTTCTTGATTTGCTGTGCTGGCACAGGATTGTAGTCAGCAGAGGGTGACTTCTGCATGAGCAAGAATCTGTTCACTATATTGTAATGACTTGAGTTTCTGTTGTGCACTGTTGCTGGTAAAGCCCACAGCTTCCCAGGCAATTGACAAATTTGAGACCAGCACGGTGGGAGAGAATGACAAAGAATCTGGGGGCGCCGAAAGCCAAGTTTTTGGCATTGTGGGAAACCTCCATGAGAATGACTATGTTCAACCTTCCACCCCAGTAGCGAGTGAACGAGGACTATTGGAGCCCATCGTCCAGGACTCGGACAATCTGACCACACCACCATACGACGGGTCATTGAAGCTCTCAGGTCGGGAGTCTTTGGCTGTTGATGGTGCAGCTGAAACTGTAGACTCTTTTGGTGAGTCTGAAGCAAGTGCTGCTGGTACAGAGACTGGACAGTCAGACACTGTGACACTAACTAGTGATGGTAAGTCCAGCTTGCGGTCAATTATGCTTGAGAGTCTTAGATTTCGTCCCTATTGTGTAAGCATATCTTACATGGTTAGTGTGCTTGTTCAGCAGGTCATCAAGGGCTATATGATGAAGTGAGTAAGATGAATGTAGATTCTTTGATTCAAGAGGTGATGTCTTGCATCATGAGCAAGGAGGGAGAAGACAGCTGTGAATCTCCAATAATTAAAAAAGAAGTCATGAGTTCAACCGAACAGAAGGACAGACCACTGGCACTCGACTTCTATGTAAAGAGGAAGGGTTGGCAAGATGGCGACGTGCATTCCCATAGCCCTTTGAGTGAAGAAGGCAACAGCGGTGGATTTTGCTGCCTCAACCAAAGTGCAGAGGCTACAGGGCCGAGCACTCCTCTTAATGTTCAAAACAATGTGAGGAGTATCAGTATGGTACAGGAGGAGTTGGTACTCAATGAAGTTGGCCCAGGACATGAGTGCGGGATGAATGTCCATGTGGACTTCGAATGCAGTATCAGGCCAGCAGCCCAAATAGGCAGCACCGGGCCTAGTCCATCAGACTTAAAGCTCTCAGTAGCAGCTCCAGATTCTGATTTGGCGGGGCAGGAGTTAAAACAGCTTGATAACATTCCCACACCGTGGCAGGAATGTAGCAGAGGGCTTGCAAAGGTTGCAGGAACTCAGTCTCCCACAGCTACAGAGATCCCAAGTGCTAACAAAGGTACGTGTTACTCAGTTACACCTATCCAAACTGTTATTATAGCAAAAATTGGAAGAAATTGCTGGGATCTTGAAACCGGTTGGAATTTATATGCATTTGATCTTTAGTTTGGTACATAGTAACTCACTATTGGCCCTGGAGAGTGGACCAGACAAGCATGATACAACTGAGGGTTGAGTTCTGGTGTGTGCGTCCTCCAGTTGTGGAAGGGCTAGACAACTGTGATAAGAGCTTTGGACCCAAGACCCTTGCTGTAGCAGCAGAGGAGCAGAGTCTGGAAGTCAGTTACCGCATCAAGGTTGGTTTTAATTATTACAACTTATCCTATTAAGTTTCTGGTTTGGTCCACATCAAATCTGCAAGCCTGCTTTCAAATATATGTTCAAGACATTATGTATTCTTTATTAGCAAGTATGCATGTGTCTGTGTCAAACTTGACAAAATATATGCTGTGCTATGTTTTCTCCTGTCTGGCAGACCAAGGATCTGAAAAAAACCGGTAGTCCAGCAAGCTTGCAAGAGAGCTCCATGAATTTTGGTGGTTCCAAAAGACCAGCAGCCTGTTCTCCCAGCATCTATGGGCGGCGGAAATCTTCAAGAGGTGTCAACTCTAATGACAATCAGGCAGTAATTGCAAATCCCTCGCCTGGCACAAATTCGACAACCAAGCTCTCAGTTTCCATTCGTCCGAGCAGGAAAGGAAGAAACAGAAAGAGTCATGCTGTAAAGGATACTAAGAAAATAGGCATGGAATTGACAGCGTTGCCAGAATCTGGTAGCTGTTCTGGATCCCCCCCTATCTATCCCTCAGCTGGCATGGAGGCAAGCATGTTTGCAAACACACTCCCTGTCATGATCTCAAAGGATAAGCAGATGGACAGAGGGAAGAGAGAGGTTACCGCAAGGTTCAAAATCCCCACTCCTTCATGGAAAGCTGCTTTTGAAAGAGAGATGAAGGGGTCTGGCATTGTGGTGTCAGAGGCAGCTGTGGAGTCAAGTGCTCTACCTTGCCTCCTCACAGGCACAGGGAGCCCAGGAATGGAGGGCAAGAAGGCTGGGCCCAAAGAATATGGTAACACAGCAAGCAATCGGAAGGATTCTTTGAGATTGCAAGAGGATCTTGATTGCATCCGTTCCAGCCCTGCAATGAACACCAGAAAACGTAAGTTTTTATTGTGTCTTAGTCATAAACTCAAAGAATTGTTGCCCAGACTAGCTGAATGTTGTTTGCCAACATTTTCATTGCGATTATGTCCCTATGCATGGTTTTCTAACTCTCAAATCGGTGGGGAAACAGAAGGAAAAGTGTATCGATCTTTTGGAAAGAGTAGCATCCAACAGACTAAGAGCCCAACAACCAGTCGGGTATCTGGCGGAAATGAAGAAGTGCAGAGTGGGCGGAAGCCCCGGAAGAGTAAGAAGGTATCATCTCTGCCTGTAGTAATCTGGGATAGTAAACTGTATCTGGTTTCTCATTCTCACCTGAAATAGAAAGATGGCTACAGCTGAAGAAGTATTGCAGCTAATGTATCACCGTCTTCTCTGTAGGTGCCAGCAGAGGATCGAGAGGCAAGAGATCCCACCGTTGGAAGTACGGTAGATGCTGTAACTCCTGGTAAGTAAAAACCAGATGAGATGCGCAAAACTGTAATGACCTCTTTTCTAAGTGAATTGAAAACCATGGTATCTGCCAATCTTGCAAATAGGATGTGGCTGGCTGGCGCTGAGATATAACAGCTCTATGCTGAGGTGTCGCCCAACTTTGTAGGGATTACGTGCCAGTGATCAATGGCCGAAACAATAACACTTCTGTACAATAGCAACATCATTCTAGCTAGCTTGGTCTCTCTTACCACACGGACCTGCAGTGATAGTTCTTGACAACATGCTGACACATCTCAACAATGATGGGTTGCAGGGTCAACTGGGTTGAGGCGCTCCGCAAGAATTCAAAGCAAAGTTCAGTCACGACGAAACATGATCTTCAAAGAGGAATTTGTTTGCATGTAGCGGCTGGATTGGCATGGAGTCAGCTGAAATTCCTGAGTTTATCCAGCAGCGTCCTCACATTCTTTTCAATTCTTTGTGATCGATTGTCTACTGTACAGATAGGGGTTTGGTGTGAAATGGGATGCTTCCCAGAAGTAGGACGCCTTGTGCAGGCTGTCATTGGCAGTGATTCGTCGAGTGTCTCAACTGCTTTGTTGACAAGTACTTCTGCTTCTGTTGCTTTTCTATCCTTCAAAAAATTTGATCATGTAGGTCGTTACATTTCGTAACACTGAATAGTTAACAAGGTTCTACCACCAGATTAGAAATTTTTGAATAATTTGAAACAGTCCTTCAAGAATAATTACAGGGTTGCTAACTTGTGTAAGCACTGATCCTGCTGGTTCCATTTTGTAAAGATTGATCACTCCAATTCTTTGAACATCTTTGTTAGATGACTAGAAGCTTTTTAGTTTGAGGTCATGGAGGGAGGCATGAAACTCTATGAGCAAATGCAATGGCAGGGGTGATACTGATAAGGTCGCATTTATTTGCAACAATGCAACTCTCTAATAGCATTGACAGCTTGGCTAATAACGCGGATCCACTGCAGCACCACTCTAGGGCAATCGTATGTTCTATCTTGTGCTAAGCTTAGGTAACCTGATGGAAGCTTTGGAGGGGACACTTCCTGGTGTTCCATAAAAATACACACAAAATGCAGTCATGCCAAAACAGCGAATTGGGAACAAACAGTTGGATTCTCCAGACAGCTTGTAGAAATCTGGCTGCAGGGGATTGTGCATTGGTGAAGAGTCTTCTTTTAAGGTAAGACAAATATGTTGTTATCTTCAAAATTCATAAGTCTTCACTCTTGGAAGTTTTCTTTAAACCTTGAATTGATGGCCATGGTCTCTTTGGCCTTCTTAGACTAGAGAGGAGCCCTCTCTTACAGCCATCTGCATGCACAGAGAGTAGCTTAGACTGGCTTTTGCAGCTGTCCATATTTGTTTGTTTTTATTTCTTATAATTGGTAGTACCTGCAAGTGGAAGCCGCCTCCTTCGATTGGGGGTCATCCATCTACATCACATCCTGCAAAATGCCTAGTTCCAACTGCACTAATGCTGTAATCCAATAATAATCCCATAGTACCTCATGGCTACCAAGGAATATGATTGTCTTCTTTGTGATTTTGGGGTAATATTATTTTCTGTTGTATGACATTCACCGGTAGAGTAAAGAGGCCTAATATCATTAATCAAATAAGGGCTTGGAAGTCTAACGTCCTCCACAAGGCCCATGTCCCCTTTCTTTAGCAACAGGGCAGTGGCCCCGTGGTACTTCAGACATCCTGTGCCTTGGCCTGTGGGTCTGGGTCCTGTGTGCTGTCTCTCTCATCGCCCAAAAGGGGGTTTATTTCTCCCCCTCAACGCCGAGACGCTGGGGCTGGTGTTTCCTTGGAAACCAAAAAATAACAAAAGGACAGATTGGAGTCTGGGAGGAGTTGGCTGGTATGTCTCCTATTAAAAAAGCACATAGCTTCAAAAAACAGTGCCTTTCTTTGGAAAATAGCGAACAGGATTCTACCAGTGGCCAGCTCAATTCCAGACCTAAGCCCGCTCTGTTTATCATGAGGAGGACTCATTAGTCTATAAAACACTGCCTGCTGCATTGCCAGACCGCTTCCAGGGAGTGGAATTTCATCACTTCTTTCTACTCCAGTTGGATGGACCTGCCGCCCATCTCGGATAACCTGTTGCTTCTCAATCTGCAATCAGGGACCTTCTGGAACACATGTCCAGTTTGGGCAAGTTTGAGAGCTTACTCTCTATGGTCTATATGGAAAGCCAGATGTAAGATGGTTTTTGAGGGAAGGAGCCCCAGCATCAGAGCAATTCTCTGCAAAATTTATGCAGCATTTGATGACTGAGGGGCATAAGGCTTGGCTGGTATTGCTTGCAGCTTCCAACAGGTGTAATGAACGAACGAAGGAGGCAACAACTGTTCTCGGACTTCGACGTCACCTGGGCTAAAGACAGCATCATCTGCACCAGGATCTCTGACACTAGAGTCGTTTGGAATGACGACATCCCCAGGGCTTGGCAAATCGCCAGCTGACTCTGAAGCACCGGACATCAATTGGAGGCATCAGAAACTGAGTTCTTACTAATCGAAGGTACAGCTGGATTTTGGAGCATAGAGCAGGAGCGGGCTGGAGATCGCCTTGTGGGCTTAAGCGCTTGATTTCATGTCCTTCTCTACAGAGGGTCGACTCGCATGCTGCTCGCGATCGTTTCTGCTAACTGGCTTGTTCAATGCTAGTCTTGCTGGTGTCGGCCTTGTTTCTTCTCAGGGTCTCTATCCTTACCTCTTCCCCCCCCTCCCTTCGGTCACTTGGGTGTACCCCATGCGATACGCCTTTACGGCATTACGCGCATATTTATAAAGCTTTGAGGCAAAATTATATATATTAAAAGAGATACTTCAACTTGACGATCATTTTGTGCATTTTGTGTATTTTTTTAATACAGTCTTCCTTTGGCACGTTCAGTATATGTGCTGAATATGTAGAGCAGTGCAGTTTCATTCGGGCCCTGATTCTAGAGTGGTCCAGGAATTAGAGGGGGGCGCAGCTCACAAAATGGGCTTCAATATATATGCTGCTTGAGTTGTGATTCATCCCTGGCTTGGTGGGTGTTCGCGGGAGCTTCACATTGCCAAGGCTAAATACGAGCCATACATTGTTTCAGGAGCTGTTTCCTCTTTGGACGCGTGTCCACATGAAGTTACTGATCCACAGATAAACATGTCTGTCTGGAACCACTGAGGAGATAGACTACACTGAATACTAATAAGTTAGGTGTAAGAATGTGAGACTATCTAAATGCTTTTCAGCCACCTGTCGCATATGTAGTTTCGATGGTGGGTCCCGTTTCTCCTTGTTCACTCAACGAGAGATCTAGTTGTGCCTTTGAAATTTATGAGTGAGCTGTACAAAATATATATGACGGCAGCCGAAGCTAGCGTAAATAAGAGCCTCTTCCCCATGCGGGTACCACCCCTTTTGAGGGGTGGGCTGAGCTCTAGCACTAGTAAGAACGAGGTCCACATCTACAACTGGAAGAGCCGAAAAGAACCAGAGACAAGCTGTAAACCTCGACTGTACTTGAAACATCCAGAGGTACAAATTGCAGGCGTCATAAACGCAAAGTTCTGTACTTTGGATATGCCAGTACTTGCACGAAAGTCCTTGCGAATCGCCGTTTTGGAAAGTACTGATGCTTCCGTGGGCATCTCGTCCACACATCAACACGTACCCGCAATCGCTCGTCTCTCTCTCTCTCCAGTGACCATTGACTGCAATCCCGGGCCCACCCCCATGCAGCCCATCTGCAATCTGTGTTGCAGCTCCCAACAAGTGTCCATTTGCAACAACTCCTCCTTCCATTGCACGGTGCCCAAGCTTTTGACACGAAGCACCATCTCTACACCGCAGGCTTGCACTGATCCATCACGCAATTCCCAATCGTCAATCGCCAACAAGCCCGTCTGCCAGTCTATCAACGCTGCACCGCGGAGTCTACAGCGACCATCATTCCACGCTCTGATCAGCGTCCCTCGAAAGAGAATCAATCCACAACGTAAGGCAATGTGGGCTTTGGACCGTGCCCGCCTTGCCACATGGCCAGCATGTATTCGCTCTTCCGGGTGGGACCCTTGTTAACCAGGCTGGATTCCTACGTGGCTGAGTACGATTAGGTTGCTTGTGACTCGCTCCTACATATCGACACGTAGGAATATTAAGAAGATTATAGTAATTGGAAATCTGTTTTATTCTCCGCGGTCAGATCGTGCCAGCGAATGAACAGATCGCATTGCACGGGATTTTATTATTTAATTGCTCGCACGTCTCTTGCACTTTTTGTTTATTTAATCATTTTATTCATCCCGTTCCTTACTATTATTAGTTATTATTATTATTATTACTGTTTTTTCGAAATGAGTCATTCACGTTCAAAATATACGTAAGCAAAGTCCAGGGAGGCGAGTCGTCGCCAGTCCGATAGCCAGGTTTTACCCAAGGTGTAGTTAAGAGTTAGTTTAACGTTCTACGAATTTACAGTGGTTGAGCCAGAACCAGGGTGGTCCTGGGTTCAATCCTTCAACGTGTGAAAGTGAAAACAAAAGGGAGTGGCGGGGGCCTGGCTCAGATGCTCGAAGGAACTTGGAAGCTGGAAGAATGGCGGCGATGCTGATCAAACTCAGATTATGAGCAGAATTGAAAGAGACTGGTTGTGGCGTGGTGGATTTTTCATGAAGAATGAGGGTAGCATGAATGAGACAATGAGCATGACCAGGATTTCAGCTCGGCCCAGCGGCACTAGAGTGAAGTAGAATGTAGAGAGAAGAGACGGGGGGAACAAAACGAAGACACTTGAGAAGTATATGGAGACGTAGAGAAAGAGAAAAAGGTCGGATATTAGTCATTGAGTGAGTGTACAATGTGTTCAATTCATGAGTTTTGAGATGGAATTCCATCTGATGGAAGTGAGGCAACCCGTGTGTGATGCTGAAATTTAAGGCTTAGCAGCGAAGTCAGGCTCCCAGTCACAATGGGCAAGAGCGTAGCGAGTGAGGTTGCCATGCTCAACGGGACGGTCGATACGGGACCAGACGTCCGTACCAAGATCGTAATTTGCAACTGATCTCTGGTTTGCGTGGGATACCAGAAAGGAAATGCAATGCGCACCAGCTGAGCAATCGTAATCTTTGTGGGAGATACGAGCTTGGAAGAAGTCCAAAAAAATATCTGGAGGCATGAATGTCACAGGTATAAGCGCACCAGTGGGCGTGCCATAAGTCAGGAATTCAATTTCATAGATATTAATGGTGGTGGGATTCCTGGTTTTTCGAGTCACTACGTAGATGCTTGTTGAAGGTCCACACTGCACGACTCTTGGAGCCTCAACACTTTCCGCCATGCCAGAAGGCCCTTCTATGCGGAATGGGATCAAGTTCCATCTGAATTGCAACGTTTCCACCCAGAAGATTTTGTTCTCCCACTCTCTTACTGGGGGTTGCCCTGGCGTCCTTATATAACGATTGGTGCCCACTTGGCCTCCAAGAAATAGCGAATTGCGGATGACGGCTAGATCGGTTCTTCCGTTGATGGGGAGACGGGCATCCTCCACAGAAGTCTGTGCTATCCATTTATCCTCAGTAGAATCGTAGGTTATTATCACAATTTTGCTCATAGCATTTTCTTGTCGATTGTCACCAGCGACATGCAAACGATACGTTACGTGACTGTAAGGCTCAGGCCTCATACTTGGACGTCTCGGACCCGGAAGCAAAACCAAGCGGGCCACCTTGTTTTTCATCTTGTGCGTCGCGTGTCGAGGCATGAATTTGATCTCTTTTGTGAGTGGATTACATACCAGCAAGATCGACTGCTCAGGGTACAAACCCAGATTGTATTCTTCTTCTGGCACTCCACTCCCCGGGATGGGAGGTGTGCCCGGATTGGGATGTCTGGGCTGCAATCCTCCATTCACACACAGAAGGCCTCCGCCTCCAGCTATGATGTCGTTCACTTCCAATGGCAAGAAGTCCAATGGCGGTAGATTGAGCCAGTTTTCTACGGCAACAAACCTTCGGCTGTTGTTTGCCTGATTGATGATGGTCGGGAAGTATGTTTCATACTGGCGTTCCTCAGGGTCGTAAAACAATGCAGGGGTCCAATCGTACAAACTGTCGCTCTGTGGCCTGCCACGCCAACTTTCCCAAGCGCTTTGTAAGTCTCGGGCTGTTTTCAAATACAGTGTGAAAATACGACAAATGGTACGGGGTGTCTTTACACTCCATATGAAATCGTGGCGCAGCACCTCCATTCGACCATTATATTCCTTCCACATTTTTGTTTGCCTTGCAAAGAAAAATGGATAATAATATTTGTCCGGTGTTTGTTGGATGTTGTTTAGTTAATCAACACTTGCAACTCCGCAATCCATACAATAATATGCATGTATGGCTCCTGTAATAACCCGGCATGGGTTTAATTACAACACTCGTTTGCCAATTAATATAAGAACCTGAAAAAATGCATGAATTTTCCGCTCAACCGGAATCCTCATCTTGCGGACCGGATCACTACCGGGCCAGTATCCACAATATACTCATGTAATAAAAAGGTAACAACAAACGAAAACTTGATCTCCATAGTGAGGACCAAGAGACCATGTTGAATCAACATATGGATATATTTCGTCCATGAAGATAGGAAACTAGGGTTAGGACTAAAGAAGAAAGACAGTCCTATCGGCCTTTGGTCGGCTAATAGGCACGGACAAATAACTTATTGCGTCAAGAGTCATGACCCTTGAACCTGACCAACGAGAAGTTGCCTACCAACATTCAGTACCAATTCCGGTGGATTCCATATAATGAGTAGGAGGTCGCCCAAGGATTGGACTTAGTTTGAACCTCTCTTTTACTATACCCAAGTGGAAACAATAGCTTACAAACTATTCAAGCTGACACCACCCATTAACGCCATTGGTATTATGTAAGAAAAAATTGAATCCTACTCAAAGCAAGCGTAGATGATGATAAATTTCACCATGTAGGACTACTGCCTTCCAAATGGAAGGTGGACAGTTATTTATGGCTGTAACCGGAGCGACGCGCTTCGCAAACTTCCCCCCAAACTCGAAAATCCTTAGGTACCCAGAGACATCAGGCGACCCGAACCAGCCCAAATTACACCTGACTTGGCTATACATAATGCATGACATCCAACACACACTTATGTGGATTTCCATGAAGGTATCCAGTATCCATTATCCACTTGGGCCATCTCTTGGATGTTGTGGTATTGCATATAGATATGATCAAGGCTATTTCCTTTTTTCTTTGTTAAAGAGTAAATGAAATTCAGTCCGATTTCTAGTCCATCTCCAAAAGATCTTACATAAGTATTCCAAGTTTCTGTCCCCAAGCTCTATGAAACTTGGCAAGCATATAGGATACTTAATTAACCTTAAGGGCCCACGAGACCCGTTTGGGGTTTCTTGGAAGTAGATTTTCCTATCTACTTTTTCCAGATGTTAATATTTTTAAATGATTCCAACTGCAATAGATTTTCTGACAAAATGGCCCACCCTCTTACATTGAAAGCAACAAATTCTGATGAATTATCGGACATGTAAATTTTCTAGAAAACCCAGTTGTCATGAATTGGAGCATGCGAGAAGGGCCATGCAGAGTTGACTGTTTACATGGCGAGTCATAATTGGCCCACAGTTGGGCCCACTGGGGTCTTTTGTAGATTCTACCATTGGATTTACAGTTTGTTGTTACATTGTTACCAGACTCACTATTGTAGTGTACTCCACACCCTCACTGCGGGGATTGAGTGAAACATCTAATAACAAAAGGCTAATGTTCGCAATGGACTCTTCCTGAATTGCTAAGCTATAGAGATTAGGGTTTGTGGGGGAGCCCATCCAGCAGGCTACTTATTACTTGGCAATTACTTGAGCATGCAGGGCCCAGTAAAAAAAAATCAAAAGCATGAACAACACCATAGCTATATTCAAAATAACCTCAAAACAACCTCAAAATGTCATATTAATTGGGGGTTGCATAAATAGGGCTTCGATCCCACGTGCTATATATATACAGTTTGTGAAGGGCCACAGTAGTTCTGAGGCGTGCCTCGTGATTTAGTTCAATTGTAGGGTTACTGACCTCTCATAGTCGACTTAGATGCCTCGTCTCCCGGCCGCCTAGGACTCGTCCTGTAGATGAGCTAGGGCCTTGCTCTCCAATCGGGAGTCCATGTGCATTTGGACAAAGCATATCTCCTTGCAGTGTTCGTCTCAGCCGCTGGGGATATGGAGGAGGACCACTTTTGGGTAACCAAATCATAAACGCCCATTGCTGCTTGATTCACTTGTCCAACCAAAATACAAATGTAATGCGTGCCTGATGAGCAATCGTATTCCTTGGAGGCTGTTTTGCTTCCAAATAGGTTCGTAAAGACGTCCTTGGGCATTGTGGTCACAAGTTTGAAAGCACCGGTAGGGAAACCATCCAACTGCATCAAGACTTCGTAGATTTCAATGTTTATGGGCGCCTCAGTTGTTCGAGTGACTGCGTAGACAGGTTCTCCAATTTGACACTGTATTACTCTTGGAGGCTGCAAGGCTTGCCCTCGGGGAGAGCCATCAACACCGAGTGCTTGAAAATCAACAGAATGCCATTTAAGAGTTGAAGAATGTATAAAGAATATCTTGTTTGCCCACACCTTACATACCTTCAAAGCCCACGTGGCTTCTTGGCCTGTTGATCCATTCCTTACAGCTTTCTGTGGTGGTGCAGTCTCCCCCTCGGTCCCACTAGTCTTCGTCTTCATTTTCTGAACTTTAATCTGTATGAATTGCTCTGTTTCCTCTTGGCCTCCAAGGTAGAACCCACCCTCAAGCATAGCTAGACCAGTTTTTCCACACTTGATGGAACCAAGTCGGGCATGACCTACAACCGTGCCTGATATCCATGAATCTGCTCTGGAATCATATGTCAGCATAACCAACTCGTGAGAGGCCGGCTCATGAAGGGTTCGTGGTTCATGATGGATACCAAGTACATGCAACCGGTATCTGGTACGAGGTGCGGACAACACATCTGATTGATTTACTCGCGTTGGAACTCGCAACAGCTGCAGACATGCCACTTTCCAATCCAATTTTTTGTTGGTGTGCCTTGGGATAAATTTGATCTCTTGCGTCAGAGGGTTACAAACTAGTAGGATCGATTGTTGGGGATACAAGTTGACGTTGTAATCCTTTGCATACGGAATTGGTGGAGTTCCTGGATTCGTGTGCCTCGGCTGCACTCCACCGTTGACACATAGTAGTCCACCGTCACCGGCAATGATATCGGTCACTTCCAAAGGGAGAAAGTTCATTCGTGGCATGCCCACCCAGGCAACAGTCCGACAACACCCCTTCTGGTTGGAGCTGTATGCGACGACTTTCCCATCTGTCTGGTTGACGATGGTTGGGAAGTATGTCTCATATTCACAGTTGGCTACATTTTTGAGCATCCCAGGATGCCAGGCGGCTGCGACCATGTCACAATCGTGCTTATTACGCTGTGGAGGCTTATCACGCCAGTTCTTCCAAGCAGTTTCAAGGTCATCGCTTTCCTCTAATAAATCAGAAAAGATGTCGATCACATCTGTAACTTGCAGGTTTTTCCACACAAAATCAGATTGGAGAACTTGACGAATGCGTTTATTATCCGTTTTAGCTTTTTCCTCTGCTTGAATTTCAGGAGAGTCTTTGTGGACTTGGCGAAACGGATTTTGTTACAACAGCTTTCTGTGGTGGTGAAATTACATCAGTGGCTGATGGAGACCTGCAACAAAACATTTGCAAATTTTATAACATGAGGCTGCACAGTTGCTAATACTTGTGTGTAGCAACCTTCCTCTTCACCAAGTTTTTGCTCATGATTAGCAGTGACGACATCCACATAAATTCAGCTTGGCTGCAGGACACCGGTCCATAATCTAACACAAGAGCACAATCTCCTGGTCTTCTTTCTTTGGGAACGGAGATTTTGATCAGAGACTTTACAAGTCTTTCATGCACTTATGGACCCATGAAGCATACTCAATTTGAGGGATCGACATTGAGTTTTGGCTTGTTGAACAATTCACGCCAAACACGGAATTGGACATCCTTGATCTGGCCTCAAAGACGGTGGACCCATTTCGAGAGGAGCATAAAAAGCGAACCGCTGCACAGGCCTACTAACATTGGCCATGAAGTTTCGGGCCTCTACTATTTAAAGCAAAAAGTGCGATGGAGGGGAGGAGAAGACGAGAGAGACGCTCCGGCCTTTGCTCCATCTGCAAACTCCTATCAGATCAGAGATGAAGAGTATGTAGATGTGTGTTGGAGGTAGAAAGTGGACATGAAGAGGTAGTACTCCCTGAAAAGGTAGAAACATACTATGAAAAGGCAGAAGCAGGTGATGAAGAGGTGGGTAGTTATTTGTAACAACTTCTCCTTGCCATCCCTGCCCCACTACTACGACTATATATCTGAGCTACCTCCAAATTGTTTGGAGGCACACTAAACTAGTGCAACTATATATAGAGACATACAGAACAGATAGCAAGGGAAAATATACTCGATAAAAACTTACGTAAAGAAGAAGAAGACTTTACCGCGACTGAAAATAATACGAGTCTGGAGAGGCCTCTCTCGACATCAAAGAAATCTCTGGTTCCTCCATCGCTAGGCATTGAATACACAAATCAGAGGCCAGGTTATTGCACTGCTCAAGAGCACATTCAATCCTTCCTCTTGTGCGCTTTTCTTTCTTGGGTTCCTGTTGTGGTTACAAGTTAGAACTGCAATTTCCGTAGTACCTAACCAATGCACGAGCTTCCTCTTTCTCGCATCTACCACCTTCAATCTTCTACAGAGTGGGAGTAAAGATCGGACTTCCCCGAGTAGGCGTTCCTCCCTGGATCCCACGTCTCCCTGTTTATATTAGAGGGGAGTGGGCCCCGAGAATGATACCTGCGCTTCCCAACCAACAAACAAACAAAACTCGGAAGAAACCAGACACTAACCAACCAGTTGGTCTGTCGGTAAATCTTCGTGCCTTGCATTCACCCTGCCACGCGGCACCGCGGCCCCGTGCCACCCACGTGCTCCAGTTTCGCCATCTTATTCGCCAGAATCAGTAGAATAAATTTTCTGAACTGCAGAAGTTAGCACGTTGCGAGGAGTGATTGGTTTTCAAAATTTTCAAATTTCTGTAAAATAATTAATTCTGTTTTTAGCGTTAAATAGTAAAAAGGAAAACAAAATGAAAAATGAAGAATGTAAAATATTGTTTTGATAGAGCTGAAAATTATTTCAATGATGAGTGCATAGGGTTCCACACGGGTAAATGTAATTCATTCGCGATTTTTCTGATAGAGCCAGAAAATAGGAGAATATCAATAATTTTATGGCGAAACTTCCCTCCGGGAAGCGAATTGCGAGGGAGCACGTGTCCACCTCGAGGGAAGAGCACCTCGTGCTGCTCGGTTGTGTTTTTGGAGGGTGGGTTTTTCGAGTTGTATTCTTCCCGCGGTGGGGACTGTGGAGCTGCGCTATATAATTCCTGTGTGCGCGCTCGCTCCCATCTCGCACCTCTCTCATCTTTCGCTCGCATCATCTCTCCACTTTGAAATCTGTGGGTTACTGTTGGTTTTTTTTTCCCGGTTCACAGGCTTGCGATAATGTGTCTGGTGCTTGGCAAGCTCGAAATCAGTTGTATCATCTTCCAATGAAAGCGTTCTGTCTCCCCCCTATCTCCTCTGCTACTCAGATAGCAACACTGGGCTCCATCAGTCTCTGTGTGTGAGGAAAAACTGGAGCCATCTCCATCAGTTCACCGTTATGCTGTGACAGTCATATTGTGGCCATTTGTAGTGCATAATCGCACACTCTTGCGCAAAATTGTGTACAACTCTCATAGTTTGGTGTCTTCTGCTTGGCTTCACCACGCGGCCTCTTTGTGGAAGCATCAAAAACAGAATCCAAGCAGGTTTGATTTCGTACTCTAGTCTGTAAGCTCGGTTGATGATGTCTGTCACAGGCCGTTTGACGATGCGATGGTTATATTCGATGAACATACACTTTTTGCAAATGAATTTAGGTGATTGCAAGGGCATTTTGTGTACTTGAAAATAGGTACTGTGATCTGGCTTCGTGATTGTGCGCCGCTTCTAATGTTCCTTTGCCACATAATCGGACTGTACTCACTAGTCTACTCATCCCTTTCTTCCGAGATAACGAGTTAGAACTCTCTGCAGGACTTCACAGTGACTTCAGTATCATACGCACAGAGGTGATTTAGCATGGGAAAAATCCATTTGTAAACTATACACGAACTGCGGAGCGTGAGGGTGGTGAATGAAGGCTTGGACAGCAAGATGATGATCAAGGGAGCAACAGGAGTTGCAATAGCTGGTTCGATCGGTAATCTGCTGCAGGGATGGGACAATGGGGCAATTGCAGGTCAGTTCTTTCCATCTGAGCTGTAGATTCATCCATTTGAAAGTGCGACCCAATGTAGCGTTTTCAGTGCAGCTCGAGCTTATGTGTGGATATTTGATACCAGTAAAGTGGTCTGACTTCGATTTGAAACTTTGAACCAGTGTTCTGGCCACTAGTGCGCACCCTTCTGGACCTGTGAGGCCCGATATGCCAAGGTTTTCTGAGGACATCCCGTTGTCCTCACTCTGTGCAGCCTGTGTGCCCTGCAAAGAACTCTTCGATTTTAAGAGGAGGCCAAGGCAAGCATAGGCCGAGCTCTTCCAGAAAACTAATTATGTGGATGTAGTGATCTCGCAGTTTCAAATCAAACATTGACCCAGTGTTGTTAGCCAGGAAGACTAGTCGGATCAAACCTCCTGTGGATGGCCATACCTATCTAGAAGGTTACAAAATGAAGCTATCATTGAACTGTCTTGACTAGATGTTGATGGGTCCTTTTGTATGCAGGAGCTCTGTTGTATCTCAAACCAGAATTCAACTTGGATTCCGCGCCTGCTCTAGAAGGATTGGTGGTGGCCTCCACTCTAATCGGAGCAGTGGCAAGTGTAACTGTTGCCGGGCCTGCAGCTGATTGGGCCGGCCGAAAATCAATGCTATGTGTCTCTGGAGTACTCTTTTTCCTCTCAGCGCTAATCATGTCATGGGCTCCCACTGTCTACATCCTCATACTTGGCCGCATCCTCGTGGGCAGCGCAATTGGGTTGGCTGCCACCATTGTACCCATTCTGATCTCCGAGTCATCACCCGCTGAGATTCGGGGGCAGCTGTCTACATTTCCACAATTTTTTGGCTCAGCAGGGCTGTTCCTTGCTTATGTCATGGCATCTTTTCTGTCATTGCAAACCAACCCGAATTGGCGGTTCATGTTGGGGATTTTATCTGTGCCCTCTCTCATTTACGTTCTTCTATGTTTCTTTATGATGCCGGAGTCGCCTCGATGGCTAGCAAGTAAAGGTCGTATCTTGGAAGCCAAAACTGTACTTCAAAATCTTCGCAATAGGGAGGATGTGTCAGGTAAGACCCTCTTCCTTCTCTTCCTCGGACCATCAATCTGTTTTCGTTTCTTGAGTGTGTCTGGGTCCGATCCCCTTCCTTTTCGCAGACATTTGATTACGTAGACTTCATGGCCGCATGACTGCGAGGTATCCAAGTGAAGCAGTCATTACACCTAACCACCATGCAAGGCCCTAAGGACAGTAGAGCTGTTTGCTGTATCCGACACTGTGATTTTCCCACTCTGACTGTGAACTTGTATTCATGACTGCTGATCAATATAATCCAATTTTGCAGCGGAGCTTGCACTGTTGGTGGAAGGGCTTGGGGTAGGAGCAGAGGGCCATCTTGAAGAATGGCTACTGAAGCCAGCTGAAAAAGTAATAGAGGAACCCGAAGGCCAGATCAAATTGTTTAGTCCTGACGAAAGTGTGGCCTGGGTTGCGACCCCCGTAGTAGACGAATCGGGTACTCATCAACATCATGGCCTCCTTAGAACCGCGAGTACGGACTCCCATGCACTTCTTCACATAGATTCCATGGTCACTTTACTTGGAAATATTCAGACCACTCTTGATCAACAACACATAACCCATGAAACCTACGACGATGCCGAGAAACCTGCCGATTGGGATGAAGAAGCTCAAGGAACCCAACGGTACTCAGCCAATGGATACAGCTCTGACACTGACTTGGGCATGGTCCGCGATGTTAACGAGAATTTGCGAACCCCACTTCTTTCCGAAAGAAATGACGGTGGTGGACCGTACAAAAACCTCATTACTCTCTCTCGGAGCAGCTCTCAGCACAAGTTGTCCTTATCTCGATCAAACTCAAGAGATTTAATTGGTGGCGTTCCCGAACCTTTCGGCAGTGTAGGAATAGGAGGTGGCTGGCAACTTGCTTGGCAATGGAAAGAGAAAGCCGGATCAGGCGAAGGAGAGGATGTCGGACTCAAAAGAGTGTTTTTGAAGAGCGAGGGAGGGGATTTGTCCCACTTCCATTCTGCAATGTCGCTTCCAGGTGTTGAGGCATTAGCAGGAGAGCAAGATGCTTTCATGGTACGGTTGCGTCTTTCAGAAACTCTTAGGGGAATCCTTTGTACGATTGGAGCTTAGACCGTGTAGTTCATAGTCTAGCCTGCCAAAGATCGAGAGAGAGAAAAAGTTGAGTCATTTTTGCTTACCTGTAGACGTTTTCAGACACTCAGCAATCTTATTGCGTGTTTCTTCAGGCTGCCGTTTTGGTTGCTGAACCAGCTGTTGGGAAGGATTTGTTGAATGAGCATGCGGTGGGGCCAGCGATGGTGCATCCTGCCGAAACAGCGAAACAGTCTAAGCCTTGGTCATTCTTACTGGAAGGTGGTGTGCGTCGCGCTCTCACTGTCGGAGTGGGACTACAGATCCTACAACAGGTGAGAGGATAGTCGATACTCACACATAAAAGTGATTTGTAGGAACTGTAGTTGCACCGATTTCTGACTTGGAAGATGGAAGATCGATGTCCTTACAATATACTGGGGTATTGTGTGCAGTTTTGTGGCATAAATGCTGTACTCTACTACTCGCCTCAAATACTCATGCAATCGGGTGCTGGAGATTTGTTAGCAAGTGTTGGAATTGATAGCGAATCGGCCTCCATTATGGCCAGTGGGCTCACATGCTTCCTGATGTTGCCGTGCATTCTGATGGCCATGTGGCTTATGGATCGCTCCGGACGGCGGTACTATTTGTCTCTCCCTCTTTGGGCTTTCTATCGACATTATACTCTTCGTTTCTCTTCTCCGCCCTGTTCTGCTTTAGTTGAGGAAACTGGTAGTATTTTTTCAAGGTCTACACTTACCAGTCAACATCACATCTGTCAGCTCGGAGTGGCCCAATTGTATACTCAAGTCGAGTGCTACATTGTTGCCTTCACCATCAACCATTAAAAAGTCCCTGGGGCTTGAAGTGGGTGCAGGGTAAAGTGTAAAAGCTATCAACCATGTTAAAGAATCCCTGGGGATTGAAGTGGGTTCTATTGTTGCTTAAATACTTGTAAGTCGTACAGGCATAGACTATTTGTCCTTCGAAGAGCACTCTCTGATTCTACATTGTGATTGTGGGCGCAGGCAATTGCTATTGGCAACCATGCCTATCCTTGCGATGTCATTGGTGGCGGTTGTGTTGACACAAATGTTCCTATCTACGGGGTTGATTCCAGCGGTCATCTCCTTCACTTGTGTCACGATCTTCATATGTTCGTTTGTGACAGGCTTCGGTCCAATCCCCAACATTCTCTGCTCTGAGATCTTTCCAACCCGTGTACGGGGCATTTGTATCGGCATCTGTGCAGCTGCCATGTGGGGTAGTAACGTTATCGTCACCTACTCCTTTCCTGTGTTAGTGCAGCGATTAGGACTGCAGGGAGTGTTTAGTATCTTTGCAGCAGTGAGCGTGATTTCCTGGATCTTCGTGTTCCTCAGAGTCCCAGAGACCAAGGGACTTCCCCTTGAACTTATCTCCGAATTCTTTGCCTTGTCCACAAAGAAAGATGAGAAGGGTCATGCTTACTAAGCTCTCGTTCATATCTCCTCACCGAACACTTTCTCCCTCCTTCGGTTTAAACCCATGACGGTTGTCACCAAAGTCTCGAACTGCAAAAGCAGAGAGCAGACCATCAGCAAGACTTCGTACACTGTGTCCAGCAATCGAGCAACAATGGCTCTAATTACATGTCTAACTTAGCAACAGTTCCAGTATCCAAATGGTAACTGGGCAAAATTCGAATGTGCCATTGCATCGGTGTAGTCGTTTGCAGATCCTCGGACTCGGTGAGAGGCAGACGTTCCCTGTAAACTGATCAGGGAAAGTGGGTATAGAAACTGAGGGTCTGAGCACTGTGGTATCATTCTACGTTGACAAGATGGAGTCAGTGGCCCTCATGGGTCGGATGTAATTACACAAGAAGCCACCACACTTGTAATTCCATGCAATATACTTTCAAATCTGTCCTTGCAAAACCTGTCCCTAAAACCTTGTGATGTCTTTTTGATTGCAATATCTCCACCAATATTGTAAAATCATGGAAAGTTGTAGGTATGTAAGATAGGTACAATCCACCCTCAGTTGGATTACCTAGTGCACAGAGTTCCACCCAGATGACTCTGGGGTCAAATCCTGCTACATTGTTGGGTGTGGTATGTTCTTCTCCCCCGGCCTTGGCCGGTGTCCATCATAAGGCCTTCACGGTGAGGCTATTGTGAAAACGGTTCTCTCAATGGCGACTTCCACAATTGGATTCATATTCTTCTCTCCGCTACTTCTAGTAAAGTGATTGTTAACGGTTTCATTTCCTCCTCTTTCCCTCTCTTCAAATCAGTGAGACAAGGATGTTTCCTGGCCCCTTTCTCTTCCTAATCGCTGCCGACGGTCTTGGGCACCTTGGAATGATTCTGTTTGTTCATTGATAATAACTCCTACAGTAATGTCCAAGCCTCACTGATACCCTTTCCTCCTGTTCAGCTTCTGGTCTGAAAGTGAACTGGAAGAAGTCGGATGGATTCTTAGCTCCTTATCTGATTCGGAGGGAGCAGCACACTATGCTGATTGGGGTTCTGATTTGGGAGTACGGTGGCTTTCTCGTGGGCAGCCCCATGTTCTGCTGGGGCATCAAATTGGGCTCGATCCTGATGACAGTATCCGCTTCGCTCCAGTAATTGCCAGAATTAAGAGAAAACTAACCTACTGGAGCTCCATTCACCTTTCTATTGTTGGGCGTGCTTTGATTGTCAACCAGATCTTATTAGCATCCTTCTGGTTTATTGCCTCAATTTGGTCTCCTGGATCGGCCATCATCAGACAAATCAAATCCCTAATGCGTATTTTTATTTGGGGAGCCACTCAAGTCACTACCAACAAAAGAGCCCTAGTGAGCTGGGTGCAGTTGTGTCAGAAAAAAAAACTTGGTAGTTTGGGCGTGATTGATCCTCAGGCACAGATCCGATGCCCTTCTAGCTAAATGGGTTCCGAGAGTGTTTACTCATCTTACCAGTCCTTGGAGCATATTGTATATTGTTTTCACGGATAACGGTTGCCTGGAGATACTCGAGGAGGGCATTGCTGTCATGCGTGGAGTTGCTTTCCGACGACTTTACCGCCTCCTGTTTGAGGCAGTAACCCCTGCAGCAACAACAATTGCTTACGCTGGAAGCTCATTCAGCGGTACCACAAGACGAGAGAGTACGCAAAGTCTTGATCGCTGGCACAAGCGACTGGCTCATGTTAACCACTCAGCCATCAAGACGATGGCATCCAAGGACATGGTGGATGGTCTAATCATCGAAGGAGGACCCCATAGTTTATGCCCGGGTTGTGTCTACGGGAAGCAGCACAGAGCAGCTAAATCCCATGGAACGAGCATCGCATCAAATCAAGACTCCCTGGTGAGCTGAATACACCAATCAGTCATTCACAGAATATGTGAGCGTTGCCAACATTCAGTAGCAGCTCACAACTCCATACACGCCTGAGCAAAATGGAGCTGCAGAGCTGCAGAGAGAGATAACAGAACAATCGTGGAAGCAGCAAGAAGCATGTTGTATGCTGGTAACATACAGATTAAATTCTAGGGGGGAGGCAGTGCATACTGCAGTCTACGTTCTGAATAGGACCTATACACGGATGCTTGACGACATCACACCGCATGAGGCCTGGTATCAGTATCGTCCCTCAGTCTCGCATATCCGCATTTTCGGATGTGACGCATATGTTCACATCCCTAAGGAACTGAGAAACAAACTGGCACCCAAGAGCAAGAAATGAGTACTGCTCATGGGGTACTCTAAGACCAGCAAGGCGTATCGGATTTGGTTTAACGATATCTGAAAATCGTTGAGAACCGGGATGTCCTCTTCGATGAGGAATTAGAAGACATGCCTCCTTAGCAACAACACATCAATCAGATTTGGTTTGAAGAAACCACACACATTAATCTAAACCCCAATAGAGTAGTCCCAGTGCCAGCAGCTCCAGTTCACATTCCGCCACCAGTAGTTCGACTAGCACCAATTCTCGTTGGTATAGTCGCAGCTGGAGCACCCCGAGTTGTAGTGAGAGCACCTCCAGCTGTAGTGGTAGCAACACCAGTCCTTGCAAACAGGCTAGCTCCGGCTATGACACACCCAAGGGTAGATGCGAGGTTATAAGGTGGACCAAAATTAGCGTCACCAACACAGTTTTCAGTGACTGTCGTGCATGATATCATGAATTGCTTTTAGTAGAATCAATAATGTTGAGAATCATTTTCCATGGTGGATTCGTAACTTCAATATCTATCTATATCAACCGTCAAATTGTTAATAAAATAAAATGTCCAAGAAGTATGGACTTTTGAACACGACAACTGTGGACTGTCACCGCTGCTAATGGAAATACATGAACTCAAAATAAGCCATTGTGCCTTTGGTGTATTGCTTTGAACTTTTGAGGTAAGGGGGTCAATTTAGATAACAATCTAGATTTCAATTTAAAATGACAATATCAGTTGTCATTTACCTATGGACTAATATGAGTGTTATATATAGGTGGATTTGTTCTAGTTTAGTATATCTTGTGTTTTGGGTTTTTGAGGTGTCATATTTTACTGCAAATGATACAAAAATAAGCTGCGAGGGGATGTGTGCATAGGCTGTAGTTCCAAATGCACGTAAATGTGCCACATCTGGTTGCTTATTATTCCAGGCCTGTAATGGGGTTGCATACCCTAAGGAAAGAGTGCCAATTCGGTTGAGCAATTATGTTGTCGTCATTATCGCTTCACCCCAAAAGTTGAGCGGCATTTGCTTGTCGTGCAACATAGTCCTAACCATTTCGATAATGGTTCGGTTGTCTCTTTCTGCATAACCATTTTGTTCGGTGGTGTACGCTGCCGTCAGCTCATGTGTGATTCCCTTAGTTGATAGAAACTCGGCAAATGCTTTGTTCACATATTATGTCCCTCGATCAGTGCAAAGCTTCATTATCTCGTTTCTGGTAGCATGCTTGGAGATGTTCCATAACTCTTTTAAGCGATTAAGAACATCACTTTTCTGGCTGATACAATAGATTACTTTGTAGCCGCTGAAGTCGTCTTTGAAATTTACAAAATACTTAGCACCACCTATTGAAGACTGTTGAATAGGACCTACCACATCTGAGTGATAAAACAGTCATGGTGCTTTTACTCTCTCACGCTAAATGTGTTTAAGATTTTTACCATGGACACAATTCTGACACAATGGAAGGTCGTTCATTTTGCCTGAAATGTTTAGACTTGTAACTGATCATCTCTTCTCCATGATCTTAAGCACCTCAACATTAGCATGACCAAAGCGTCTATGCCAATTTTCTAAGGTATCTCTCCTTTGAGTGACAGAACCAATCTCTGCGATGACTGAGTGTGCCCGTGAATTTAGTTTAACTACTCCGATATTCATTTTCCACAATCGTCTCTCTCTCTGTCTGATGTCATTACCGGCTTAGATTCTCTTTGCTCTGAGTAGAACCGACAATTAGTATTGTTGCGGTATAAACAAGCTATGTCTCTGCTGATAAGCGCAGTGAGTGACACAAGATTGCGTCTCAGGTCAGGTACAAAGAGTACTCGGTTCAAAATGCTTCTTATCCAAATCCCATCAACATAAGACTCTATTTCTATGTCTCCAATACCTTTGACCCAAACCTGAAGATCCGTTGCGACTTTAACCCCAAACCCCAGAGACAATAGGTTTAAAGTTAGCGTACCAATCGCGATGGAATGTCATGTGCTCTGATGCCCCGGAGTCGGCAATCCACATTTCTTCTTGATCACTGTGTGTGATGTACGCTTGATCAACTGATGTATCATGTTGTTGGGTGAAAGCATGCTAATGTGTACCACTGACACTCCTGAAAAGAATTAAATTTTGACTGCTGGCGCGTTACACTGCGGCGCGTGGACATGACATGTTGCGATGAAAACGTGAGGAAATTAACAAATGATAGTGGGCACCTCAACCCCATCCATCGGATGCTCGTACACCCTCTTGTACACCTCCAATTTTGCTCGTACACCACTAATTTTGAGTTTACGATACTAACTCAACTTCCGTTTGCCACCATTTGTTTTCCCCTCATCGCATCCAAGCCGGGTTTGGTGTGTTTGATGCCTACTTCAGTGCCGCAGATGCTCGTATAATCTTTAGGAGTTTATTTGATATATTTTTAATTTTAAAATAATTTACAATGAATGATACATTATTTGTAAGAACTCATTTTGGCCTCAAATTCAAAATTGGAGGACCTTGTAGCCATTTCAAGGACATGGCCTTCTTCCTTTTCAGTAGCTAAACATTTGGTGAAAGAACTATGTTCAAATTTTGAGGTTTAGTAGTACCAAAGTTTGATGCCCCTAAGTTATACATACCGCATAGTAGAAAATTCCTATGATAATGGGTTTTTCTGGTTTTGCAGGTCTACTGTCCTTTTTGCATTCTTCCATACCTTACATAAACACATGAAAATCCCTGATAAGACCTTCACATGTTATGGGTGTGAAAATGAGTCCTAAAGGACTACAACATTTTGGGACATTTAAACCTCGTGCTATTCAAGACTTCTTTAGGACCCCTTAAACTTGTCAAATCACAAAAACATTTATATGGGCATGACAAGAACTTCAAGGGCTTTCCAATGATATAATGTGTCTGTGGTTTCATACTGAACTCGATATCCTAAATTTGGAATATGTGCTGGAAAACAGTTTGTAACATCTTTTTTGGGTCCTATTGGTGTGCTTTGACCCTGTTGTAAGCACCTGCTGAATCTGGATATTATCTTGTGAGGCTACAAGTTCCAACTCCTCCACTGCTTCGTGTATCTCTAATATAACTAGCTATTGCATCACTCGCAGTGTCATTTGCTGTATGGTAATCAACTCTCAATAGCATATCAAGGATCGTTAACTCTGCTTCCACAAGAAACGCATCGCTCTCCACGACTTCTGTTTATGTTACGCTTATAGTCCTTCTTGCAGCCCTTGATTGAGCAAGGATCCTCCTACATTCCTTAGACCAGTGCCCCTAACAATGACAGTCGTTGCACTGGTTGCTCTTTTTCAATTCAGCTATTCTGCGATTTCTTGCCTTCCTTTGCTCAGGAGTACATTCGTTTGCTATAGCTCCCACTCTGACGAGCACTAGGGCTATAACTGGCAGTGCGACCTATGCTATGGCCATGACTCCCACTATGGCTGTGAGTCTTGTCTGAACTGTTAGGCTTCCCACTACTGGCGAAGAACGCCTTATCTGCAAGATCCTGGCCTACTCCTCTCTCCTTCTCGAGATTCTCCTTCTTTAATAAACGATCCTGCAGTTTCTTGAGTGTCTGCTCTGCCTTTGGTACGCTGTCCCAGGCATAGAGAAGAATGTCGAAGCTAGGCGGAAGTCCACTTACGATCTTAGATATGATCGCTCTCTCGTCCATTGGACGTACTCCAACATCTCTTAGCTGCTTAGCAAGTGTGGTGATATTGCTGTTTCACAATGCATCACATGCTGCAAATGCTTCTCATCAATGGCCTGAATCAGAATGACAATTGCTTATGTATTCTTATCACCCGTACATTTATTGCCTGATTGTTTGCAGGGTCAGGTCGCTTATCCTTTCCACACACTACATCCCACAGACCTCTGCTCTTGTAGATGTATTCCAGGAATTTTTTGGAGTCCTAGGGGTACCCAAAATCCGATGGTTTGGGGCCCTCCAGCAGGATTGACTTCTCTACGTATGTCGCGCACCTCATTTCGGTAAGCTCCCCTTCAAGTCATAGTTATTCGCTTGATGCGCGTGCCTAACTCCCAAACTGGCCGTCGGGCCAACTCGGAGCTTCGGCTGCTCACCGGGGCATAACGGTCCCCCTTTACTCCTCCACTAGGCCCTCTCCCAATTTGGACCTGGTGAAAATTCCTTTTGGTCGATGGCAGTCCAGAATAGCTCCCCACACCTTGGCCGTTTTCCGGCTCGCACGCTTACTCATTAGTTTTTGGACACCAACGGGCTTGCACCGTTCTCGGGGTTACTACTCCGTATATATACTTCTGTGACTGTCCGCGGGGGTTTCACAAACAACACCACCATTTTATGGCGAACCACCACGAAAACCCTCGATTCCCGGTGATGAGTCGCGGTGAGTCTTGGCCCACCCACCACAGTCCCCTTGGACCGTGATGAGTCCCAAGACTCCCCACGACTCCCACCACAAGGTCTCCGCCCCCATGGTGAGTCCTATGCCACCCCCACTAAGTCCCACTAAGTTACCACCACCCCTTGTGGAGCCACCCCCACCGCAACCCGGTGTGCGGGGCTCCACCTAGTGAGTGCCTCCGCCTCCTCGAGTGCCTTGGGCACTGGAGGTTGCTTCAGCCCCCCGTACCTATTGATGCCACCGCCCCCACCACAGGGGCAGCCCCTCTGCGACCCGACCCCCTGCCCTCAAGCCCCTACCCTCAAGGCAAAGGGCTGCGACACACACCCCTACCAACAGGGAGTCGATGTCCTCATTGACTTGTTCATTTTGTAGAAACGAACATCCAAGTTGTGGCGTCCCACATCAAGGAGTTTGTTTCCGCACCATGGCGTCCCATGGCTAAGAACCAAACCCCCACTTGACTCTTCTCTCCACTAGCTAGTTCGGCCGACTTCCTCCAGGTCCCGGCGAAGGGTGGAGCCTCTCAAGCTCCTCCCAGTGCACTCTTCTTGACCCACTTCAGGGCCAAGGATCGATCCTCCCCGAGGATCGAATCGCCTTACTGCAACAACATTTGCTGCGACCGCTCGTGATGTCGCTTTTGGCATCACCTTGAGCAAGGGTTCGCCTTGAACCCTTTTTGACTAGGAAGATAACCTTGAACCAACCGTGCGCCTCAATCACTACAATTGGGTCCGCTTTGGAATGCTGGCCTGAGGTACGGGAACACGCCGAAGCCGCACTACGACTTCGTCCCGAGGCTACACGATTATAGTACGTGAACGGAAGCACGTAGCTTCCGCATTAGCCCGCACTACAAGGCAACCCCCTTGGTAGCGCAGTTATAGTACGCACACGCGCCAGGTGCGCACTAGCACGTGAATTCCCAACGAAGGTGCAAGTTTCTTTGCCCCTTGGGTGGGAGTCACCCGATTTCGGCACTACACAAACACACGATTAATCCAATTTACCTTTCCCACTTTGTAAGCTTAGCATGCATTCTACACACTAGCCAATCATACCATGCATCACCATTCCAAACAAAATATGACGCACAACATTTGGAAACCATTTCTTTTATAACAAAATTTGTACAATACAAGTTTTCGCAATTGGATTCCTGAGCTAGCTAAGCTGGGCTAAGCATGCATTTCCTCCCCCACGCTCTAAGGTTGATGTCCCCATCAACGCTTCTTCGAAAGCTGCAATCGCCTCGGATGCGTTTCCCATTTCTGAGGTACGCACCCAAGATGCTTCCACATGATAATAGCCCTTCCATTTCACGAGATACTCCGTTTCTCGATTCATGAACCTCCTCGACTTAAGCACTGCCTCCACCTCGTACTCAGGTTCATTTTCATGATCCAACAGCACAGGTGGCGGACGCAACATTTGAGGCCGATTCGGACGCGCTTCATCTTTGAAGTAAGGCTTCAAAAAGGAGACGTGGAATACTGGATGCACCTTGCTGTTTGCCGGCAGCTCCAATTCATACACATCCTCATTCATAACCTTTCGGATGCGAAAGGGTCTCGCATACGGAGGTACGAACTTCGGACTCACTTTCGGAGGTAGTCGAAATTTTTTGATGTTCAACCAGACCTCCGTGCCTGCCTCATTGTTAATCTCCCTCCGCTTCCGATTCGCCTGCCGTTCAAACCGTTTCCTAGCTTTGGCAATGTTGTACTTTGCGAGCTTCAACAAACGCTCGCGTTCTTCCAGCACTGCCGCTGCTGCCGGTTCCTCAACGTCTTGGGCGGCCCAACTTGTCGGCAGCAGAGGTGCTTTTCCATAGACCAATACAAAAGGGGAAACTCCTGTTGCGGAATGTTTTGTGTTATTATAACAGAACTCTGCCGCATCCAAGTGCTCCACCAAGTCCAATTGGTCTGCCGACACGTAATTCCGCAAGATCTGCTTCACCACGGAATTCACCCTTTCCGTTTGGCCGTCCGTCGTAGGTCGGAAGGCGGTGCTCATTTTGAGTCTCGTCCCCATTTTCTTCCAAAGTACCCTCCAAAATTTACTAGTAAACTTTGGATCGTGGTCCGAGACAATATCTTTCGGGAGTCCATGATGCTTGAAGACGTGGGCGAAGTAAAGTCGCCCCGTCTCCTGCACCGTTGCCGTCTCCTTGGTAGGGATGAAATGACCCATTTTGCTGAACCTATCGACCACCACCATGATTGCGTCGAATCCTTTTGACAGCGGCATAACAATCATGAAGTCCATCGAGACACTTTCCCAAGACCCCTTTGGAATCGGCAAGGGTTGTAAGAGCCCCGCTTGTTTTTGTACTCGCTCCGGGTTTTGTTGGCATGTGGTGCATGTCTTGACATACTCCTCGGCCTCCTCCCTCAGTTTGGGCCAGAAATACTCCTTCTTCAGGAGTGCCGCGGTGCGCTTGGCTCCGCCGTGGCTTGCAAGCGGGCCATCATGGCATTCTCTCAAGAGACTATCTCTGATCCCTCCCATCGGCACATAGAGACGTTTTTGCTTATACCGGAGCAGTCCATTTTGCAAGTGGAACTGCGATTTAACCCCCATCCTCAAGTCCCGCGTCACGGACTTCGTCATCTCATCCTTCCGGTAAGCCTTCCGAATCTTCCTTTGGAGCGCCGTCTCGCCCCTGTACACCATCATGAGCTGCTGCTTTCTACTTAAAGCATCGGCCACACATTGTCCCGTCCCGGTTTGTACTGGATATCCACGTCGAACAGTGCCAAAGTGTCTTGCCACCTAATTTGTTTTGGGGACAACTTAGGCTGCGTGGCAAAATACTTCACTGTGATATTGTCCGTGAACACCTTCACCGGGTTGGAGCCAATATAGTGGCGCCAAAGCTCAAGGCAATGCACCACCGCCTTCATTTCTTTCTCGTGCGTTGGCCACGCCGCTCCAATTCATTCAGTTTCTTACTTTCGTAAGCCACTGGACGTCCCTCCTGCATGAGTACACCTCCAATCGCGAAGTCCGACGCATCCGTATAAATCTCAAATGGGCGGTCGAACTCCGGGATTTTCAGGACTGGAGCTTCTGCCATCCGCTGCTTCAACTCGGCAAAAGCTTGGCCACAAAAGGTGTTCCATACCTAGACTTTGGATTTACACAGGAGGTCTGACAACGGCCCCGCGATCTTGGCAAAATTTCTCACATACTTTCGGTAATAGGAGACGAGTGTTAAGAAGGATCGCACTCCTGGAATCGAAGTCGGAGGCTCCCAGTCCAAGATTGCTCTCACCTTTCTGTCATCCATTTTGATCCCATCCTGTGTAATCACATGCCCCAAGAACTCCACTTTTGTGACCCCAAATTCGCACTTTGAAGCTTTGGCATACAGCTTCCCTTCCCGTAATTTCTGGAACACCCTTTTGAGGTGCTCCAGGTACTCTTCCTTTGTTCTCGAGTACACCAAGATGTCGTCGATGTACACGATCACAAAGTCGTCCAACCACTCCTGGAAAAGGCTGTTCATTAGCGTGCTAAAGGTTGCGGGTGCGTTGGTGAGCCCAAAGGGCATCACCAAGAACTCATAGAAACCATACCTTGTCCTGCACGCGGTCTTTTCCTCATCTCCTTCCGCCACTCGAATTTGATGATATTCGGAGCACAAATCGATCCGGATGAAATACTTCGCTCCTGCTAACCGATCGAAGAGGTCATCGATCCTTGGCAAAGGATATCGGTTTTTGATAGATGCTGAAATCGTGCTTTAGCTTATGTTGTGTTTTCTGTGTTGATCATATTTTGGGTGCAAGCTGTTTCGTTTCATTTTTTGTGTACTCATTTTGGGCTCTTGGTGAGCAGGGTGTGAGGAGGGCGGTGTTCCATTTTGCGTGATCTCTGTCGTGTTTGATACGGATGCTCATGTGTGTGACCTTGGGGAATTGTTTGATGGTCATATTAAAAAAAAAACTTGTTTTGGGAGACAATGGGCAATTGCTAGGATATCAATACTTGCCAATTTTGTGGGCAATTTGTAAAAAGAATAAACTGCCTGCACGCATCTAGTGGAACCCAGTCAGTATACGTACACATTGGGAATTGATAGAAGCACAAGTTTGGCACATAACATATGAAATCAAATACAAGAAATTTCTACGGAATTGTAGAAAGACATATGACGTTTTCATTAATTTGGTTAATGAGCTTATGCCATTTGTGTGATGCATTAAATTTTGTGAGACCGCAACTAGAGATATGAAAGATTGTAGCAGTTGTTCTCTATCGATTTACACATTATATTTCCCCAACTGGCATGGCATATCGACTCAATGTTGGTGTGTCAACCATATATATATATAAAGACATTGTCTCTGTTGCTCTTACCACACCTAAGTGTCTTTTTAGCAACAACAGGAGAATGATACACATGTCAATGTTTAGATGAATGTGTAATCCTAGAAGCTAGGTAATCTAACATTCCACTGCAGTACTGAAATCATATGTAACTAATACCTAACAACTTGATGTACCCTTGGCTACAATTCTTAACTATATAGTGATAATAACAGTGAAAAATATCATTAGTAATGATAGTGAAACCTCGCAAGTTAGTACCGGGTTGGGCGATGTCCCATGCGAAAGCCTTCACGACGAGGTTACTTTGAAAGAGGTTATTTTTCCTCTCACTATAATTAAGGGGCCTGATTTGTGACTGTCGCTCCCAGGTGTTTCCATTTAAAAATAAAAATGAAAATGAAACAAAAAAAAATACTGGGAGAACCCATGATGTGTTGTAGTAGTAATAGTACTCCATCGTTTAACTATTAAGTTGACTTAAGAAGAAAACTGATAATCTAACAAAGCATGCAACACAATCCACTCTGCCTTTGATGCCTTTTGCTGATGGGACTCCCTCAGATTTCAATTTCCTCACATGACTACATCTCAAAATCCACACGGTAGATAGACACTTCATATTGTGACATGTAAAGAACACGACCCACTACTTGTGCCCCAGTATGCAAAGAGCCATCAGTTTTTAGACTCTAATATACATTATGAATGGAGAGAGTCTCGACCAGTGTTGGGCGGTTCTTGCTTTTTTCAAGAACCTCCAGTTCCGGTTCTAGGGTAGGGTTTAAATTGCGGTTCCGGTTCCGGGGCGGTTATTTGGGATGAAAAATAAGTGGTTCCGGTTCCATTCCAGTTCTTGAACATTAGGACGGTTCAGGTTCCGGTTATTTGCTGGAAAGAATTGCCGGTTCCGGTTAAGGGTCCGGTTACATTATTAAATTATTAAAGAAAATTAAAAAATCGAGACTGTTGAGTACTGGTCGAAACGGTTGTGCGGAGGTTTGATTCCGCCTCAAACTCCCGATGGGTCCTGTCCGCATATATATATGTACATCTGTTGGAGGTAAAAAAAATGTGATATCCGCATATGTTCAGAACCGCAGGATATGAAGAGCTGAAATAATTGCCATCGGTTGAGAATAGGTTCTTTTGTAGTTTTTTTTTGTCTTTGAATTGATCTGGAATTAGTGGGCCCAAAGAGGCTGGTTATAAACCCTTTTATCTTGCATTTAGAACCGGAGGTTATAATCCGGATAGTAACAGGTGATTGGGTTAACTCATATATATACATGTTCAGGCAGGCCGTCGCGAGCCGGGCCTCTCTTCATTTCATCTTAAGAGTATTTTTAATGTATTACATTTTTTAGTTTTATTTCCTTCACAGAATCTTGGGTTAGTTCTTGAATCTGGTGGTTGCACTAGTTCATGATGCACAACCAATGTACATGTCCCCAATATGTCTCGATTGCTGAGTCGGTCATGATTACAATAACCAGAGGAGTTCCTCAAAAGATGTTCTGCACTACCTTAGTATATAGTAGATCAACCATTTGTATTAGAATTGAGTATCGATAAAGATGAAAAATATTAACAAATTTCAAACAACCAACGAGAAACCAATGGATAGTTGAAATACCGTTTCAAAAAAGTGGACTTCATATGAGTTTGTGTAATGGCACACGTGATGAAAGCTCTTCTACGAAAAGTGCATCCTCCACCAATGTCACTTCAAGAATTTGGCAATCTGTTTCGGATGGCAATGCAATGAACTTCTGACTGTACGAGCACTACATGTCGTAGCCTTGCAGCCATTAACCGCGCACACAGTTCAAGGCATGTGCTGTTGGGTGCCAGTCTGGCACTGCCCAGTGCCACCAGAGCACGCCACTATGCAAGGCCCTTTGTTTAGACTGGTTTTACCGACAGGGCGCATTAGTGTGGCTTGAAGAACCTGCGAGTTGATATGAGTCTGTGAAATGTGACACGCGATGAAAGCTCTTAGAACTGATCTCTACAAAAAGTCAAGAATGTGGCAATCTGTTTCGGATGGCAATGCAGCCGTTTGGAGTGGAAAGGTTCCGCGTTCGGAAGATGGCGACCTTCATATGTTTGATAAGCGCACCAATCGTTCCCACTGGTCATCATTCCATCATTGTGATCATTTGGTATGTCGCAGACCTAACACTGTCCCTCACTGTGATAGTTTTTGTTCTTGAGCTGATTTGGATCGACTTTCTTGGGTGGGATTCACAGAGTCCGAGCTAGAAGATTATACATTACGGACAAGTATGACCTGGTCAAGGCACATCGTTGCTGAGTAAAATACTGTAAGAGCGACCGTCAGTGAACCAGTGGACAGATGTGAAGAGCCAGAACTTCTCTCCGGCAATTGAAGCAATCGCCTGGAGCATATTATGTCTATGCGAAGAGACTCAACAAACCTGTTTGATGAAGAGGTTGTTGCAGCAAATGTCGAAAAGCTGATCGAGAAGGTTCTGTACGATTACGAAGCTCACTTGCGAAAGCAGAAGTACCCTGCTGGCGACCATTATAGTACGTACGTCAATGCATTGTCTAAAGACCTAACCTCACGTTGCAGTTCATGACGGTTTTTATCTGCTTGCAGTTTGATCCGAAAGACTTCCGCCCTAGTCATGCTCTGAAGGTTGCGGCCGGGTTCTCAAGAAGTAGAACCAAATTTGTGACCGGAATCACAGTTCGAGGTCAATGCATGAGGGACGTATGCACACTTGTTTCCAGAGTCTGCCAAACTTGAACCTCCCAAACCAACTCCAATCTTCCATATAATAAAAATGCCTAGCGACGGTGGGAGTAGAGGGTCTTCGGACCATAGCAAATTTACTGATGCTCCTAAAAACTCAAAGTGGTATAAGGCTATACAGCACACCAACTGTGCTGAGCTTATGCTGCTCTTGCAGCCCTTGATGGACTGGGTTGAGATTATGCAGAGCTTCACGTACGACTCGTTTATGCTTAGACGGAAGCAAGGGTTGTTTTGGCAGTACGTGAATGGATCTTCTGAGCATTTGCAGGATAATTTGGAAAACCTGTTCAACTCACCTGAGCTTATTATGGCGAGCTTGAAGGACAAGCCTGAGCTTAAGAACGGCTCTATTGAGCTTATAATACAGCACATGAAGAAGTCGCTTGAGGATCAGCAGCGTTTGAAGTACCCCCCTGAGCTTACTAGTTCATTGAATGACATGGACTTGGACCTGACTTCAGACCCGCGGCTGCTACTAGAACAAACAGGTTGGGGAGGGCGAACTGTACTGCACACAGCGGTTGTGGGATGCTGTGGAAAGCTTGTCGACCATGTGCTACTAGTTTTTGACAGAGAACCTGTGCACGAGGGCCTCGATGATTTGATTACCCTTCAGGACCTACTTTGGGCAGAGGATGGTTTATGTCATGAGACTGCACTCGCTATGGCCCTCGTCGTTGGGAAACAAGACATCATCGTATCCCTGAAGAAGGCCCTTCTGTCACGTGAAAGTACTCTGGGCAACCCACGTGACGGTACTGCTGATACTACAGCATCCGAAACGACTCATGATGAGACCCTGCGCAATATTCAACAGAACGTCTTACTCGAGTTGAGCGATTTTAAGCGAAGGTCCCTAAGCATGCTGGACGATGGAAACCGGCAAGGTGAAATGAAAGATGATCTTTATACCTTTCATATCCTATGTTCCTCTACCTCCAGACTCAACCCTGCTCGCGACGTGCTACAAGATATAGTTGAGAAATGCAAGGATGAACCTTCTTCCGTTTTACTTCTACAGCGTCTTTTCAAATTGCAAGATGACTTCGGCAGAACTCCATTGCACATCACCATCAACTCCTGGTTGTTCTGTGAAGTCCTCAAATTAATTCCACCTGGGGACGACTACAAAGAGTGCGTGAATGGACTGGACCATCTAGGACGGACACCGTTACATCTAGCTGCTGCCAGCGGCGCGCTTGATGCTCTACAATCCCTCGTTAAGGATGGGAGAACAGTTTTGGACCAAATCTTCTCTCCACTTACCCATGATGAGGGCTTAAGAGATATAATGGAGGACAAAAATAAAAAGTATGAGGCAACAGCCCTTCACTTGGCTATCATGAACAATCGTTACGAATGTCTTAAGCTCCTTTGGGATACATACTGGGTGACACCTCCGATCGATCCGAACAAGCTGTGGATGACCCGTTCGATGAAGTTTGGGAGTAAAGATTACATGGAGTCCGAAGAATGGACGCCGCTGCAGTTGGCTGCCATCACAGGACACAGGAAGATACTAGAACTGCTACTGAAGGTATGTGTTATCATACTTGTAGCTGTGAACCCATGTCTTCTTCTTACCGATGTGAGCGCGTTATAAAATAACTGGTGAAGCCCAATGCATGTTTGTGAATTGGCCTAATAGTGTCCCTGCCAAAACTTGGCTAATGATAATATATCGGAAAATCTTGGTTTGGCAGGATGACAGAGCATATGATGGAGGAAGAAACTCCCGTTTAAGCGCCCTAGCGCTCATTGAATTTACAGAGCTCGCCGCAAGCAAAAAATGTTTCCTTGCGCTGCATCTACTTGCTGCCAGAGGAAATATTGAAGGTGTAAAACTGATGTTGGACAGTTCTGCTTCAGAAATGTTCAGATTTAACCCCTTACAGAGAGGTTCAGCAGCATGCAGAGGATGCACTGCCCTTCATCTTGCAGCAGATGTATTTTCAATGAATGAAGATTTGCGGTGTATCTTTGATTTCTCAAGGTTTTGGGAACTACAAAAAACACGAAAAGCATTCGAAAAACAGCAAGCTGATAAAGGATACAGTGGGAAAAAAGAATGTATCAACTTATTATTGCACGCAGGCCTGGACATCTCGGAGCGAGACTATGAGCTATCAACTCCGGATCCTGGACTCTTAGCCTCGGACGAAGCTCGCGCATGGTGGTATGGTACGGTGAATAAGGTAACTAAGGACATTAAGAGTAATCTCAATTCTGCTGCAAATGCCCTTTCAGTGACGGCTACACTAGTGGCAACGGCGTCGTATGTGGGGCCTATGCAACCACCCCTCGGTTATGCTACCTACGATGCTGTTATATCTTTGGACGACGAAAATGTGCTGGTGAAAATCTTCATATTTTTTGACAGTTTATCATTTTATCTTGCCGTGGCGTGTATTATGTTGGCTTTGATTCCATCACTTCCACTCGAGCAAGAACGGTGGTGGCATACTCAAATGATCGTGCATGTGGCAATATGTGTACTGTTGACTTCTATCATGTGTATTCTCGTGGCTTTTGCCGCAGCGAGCATTGCAGTTTTGCCGACATGGAATCGTCGAGCGTTAACATTGAGCACAGCGATGATTGGAGGAGTTTCGTGTCTTGTGGTTATGATCATACTCGTCAAAAGAGTACTCAAACTAATCAAGGGGTATAGAAAATTTGCAGGGCGCTCCCACTAGATGTGTTTAGCGCAGGAATAGGATGGTTTCAGGATAGGATGGTTGTACTGCGTGTGTGTAACCAAGGCAATGTTGGTTCTTCAACGCCACACTAATGCGCCTGACTGTCGGTAAATTCAGTCTAAACAAAGGGCCTTGCATAGTGGCTTGCTCTGGTGGCACTGGGCAGTGCCAGACTGGCACCCAACAGGACGTGCCATGAACTATGTGCGCAGTTAATGGCTGCAAGGCTACGACATGTAGTGCTCGTACAATCACAGGTTCATTGTCTTTCAGTGACCGTGTCTCTTCTCCAATTCACTGGCTGCAGGCTCCCTCCCACGGAACTAGTAAACTTCTGTCTTTGTCTCTCTGTTCTCTCACTCTCTCTCTCAAACCAAGCTAGGTTGCCAATGTATCTGAAACTTGGCTTGGGAAAGCTATGACCTGGCTCATTATATTCATCATCAAAGTACCAGAGAAAGCAGGAAGCAGAAACCTCAGCTGATTATCAAGGGATTGGCTGAGAGGTAACACCTCATGATGCAGTATGCGGGCAAGCATTTCTGATCCGGGATTGGCTATCTTGGGATAGGAAATAGCTATTAGCTTCCGAGTCATACAGACCAGACCACACACAGGAACACCAGGAGAGACGTGAATTATTAATCTGAAGCTGGTGCGTCAGCGATCTGACCGAATCACCCATGCCGGCCGAGAGTTCCAAATGATCCAAATCATGCGCACGAGCTAGGTAATTTGGTTGGAGCTATCGGCAGTAAGTAAGTGAAGAATTCAATAATCAATTCTGCTCTGCGAATGGTTTCAGCTTTAAGGAGATTGGTCATTACGTCATTACAGCCTAATTTCACTGCCCACCAGCTGCAAAGTTGGCCACTGCCAGTAAATTAAAGCTGGATCCTGATGACGAAACAACTCGTAGCGCCATAGATGTTGTTACGTCGAACTGGTATGTCCGAATCAGTAGGGAGCTCGGGTCAACTGCCATGCCAACCTATTAGACCACCCGTTGTTAGGACTGACCAGTTTTAATCTGGTTACAAGTAGCAGCAGTGCGACTGGTCAAGATTCCTCTGTCAATCTAATGCATCGCCAACATCAGGAGGCCCGTGGCCCTTTATATCACCAGGGGTTGAACCTTTTGCACCCACACTGCAGTGGCATTCGTACTTGGGATAAAATGGACCCTGTCAACTTCTCTAACTTATGCCCAACAACCCTTTCTGCCGTAGCTGGCCCTCCACTTTTTGTTTGGGCCGGGGGGACGTTGGAGCCCATTCAAAAACAGAACTAAATGACACTAGTTTTATAACGTCCGCGCTGCCAAGCTTGGGACAAAACAACAAGTATTCATCAGAGGACAGTCTAAAGCTAGATATGGTGCTAGCATCTCTGATCAGAGAAAAAGGAAACACTGACTGACACTGTACGGTGATTTGTAAGACCATGCTACACGGCGAAGCAGACAGATAGCTCTTAAAGCTGGGCACCTTCAGCTAAGTTAATAAGGAGCCCACATCACCATCTCCCAAACATGAAGCATTTGAATGAGATACGCAACTCAGGTCATGACGTCATGACATTGAGCCGTCCCGACTCCCATGCATGAGTACAGAGCCCAGTACATGAACAATCGACCAGCTTAAACCACGTGCTTGCAGTGTTGTGCCAGATTACCTCTCTGGAGTCTGGCGCCATGAATGCAGGGAGAACACTAGGTAGCAACCAACGGCAGCCAGTTACATGCTAGCCGACTGATTTCGAGGATTTTCGAGTGAAAATTGAAACCTTCGGAAATTTACCGAGCATGTTCACATAGGAAATTGACTATTGCAGTTACCATTAAGGGGAAGCAACCGACTCCCCAACCCACTTAGCCGGTTGGTTCTCAGAATGAGGGGCCATTGGGAACAGCACACATATAATCTCTGACAGGAGGTTTCTGACATGTCAAATCTTCCCCACACACTCTCCAGAGTGACGTGGACCTGCAGGGTATAACTCCAGTCGGGGTGTCTATGGCGTCCCGTTTGCACCTCACCATTATCATGCAGTCTGCACTTCTCACACGTGAGAAATGAGTTCTCACGCGCGAACACATTGAAATCGTCAAAATGGGGCCTGTGGACGGTTTGCACTTTCTTCATTTCTCGGCATTTAAAACTTATTTTCCACCCCTTGTTTCTCCCACTTCACCGTCCGACCCCTTGCCTCCAACCCCTCGCTGAGATTTCCACCGGTAACCAGCCGGCATACCACTTGCCGGTTTGTTGTATTGCCGGTAACTGTCGACTTCCAGATTGTCATTGTCAAAGCCAAGTACAATTTTGAAGCCTTGGGGGCAGCGTTTCTCAGCAACTTTTCCCGGCATGCAACTAGCATGCATGTGCCCATGTAATGTATGTACTATGTACCAGTGGCAACGTGGCAACCAGCATACATGTGCTCTGGATCAATGGCATCATACCATGGATGACAATGACCATTGCATTTTGCATCGTTTAGAAATATCTCTATAAAGGTGAACTCCTCTGGGTCAACGGGTTTAGTGGTTACTGGAGACGGCTTCCACCAGGAAAGGTAGGCGGTTCAAATCTTCTAACCAAAATGAATGTCTACGATACTAAGCCTTGAATCATCAAAATTGGAAGGAAACTTTCCATTAAACCAGTTTCCTGAATGGGCACACTTATATATAAGTTTGTCGCCTTTTTTTCTTTTTAAAGGACATGTGTGACAGTGTTTTTATTTCTGGCGAACTTTCACACATTTTCGACCTCAAAAACAAATCGAATATTCTGTCGTAAATTCACTATTTTCTCATGGATGAAATCGCCAAACCTCTCTAAAACAAATATAAATCTTGGATGAATTCACCTAATATGGATGATATACATGGATGAAAGCATAGAGGAGGATGATTCTGTCCAAATGAAAGTGGATGAACAGAGAATATGGCTATTTCCTGCAAAACTCAGTAGTCACTCCTGTTATTCTGAAAATTTGAGAAAAAATACATTACCAACAGTCAGTAGCTCAGATGGTTAAGTGCACAGAATGCCACCCAGATGATTAAATCTTGCTACTGACGGTTGTGGTATGGTTCCTAGGGTGGTGTCCCCTCATTCGCCTCCATGGCGCATAACTGAAAGAGGTTATTTTCTCCTCTCACTTACTAAGGGGCCTGATTTGTGAGCTGTCGCTCCCAGGTGTTTCCCTTTATTAATTTAAAAAATAAAAAATAAAAAACACTGATGTGTAACAAGTTTTCCATTATATATATATATATATATATTCAAGATATTTCACATTTCAAAAGATTCTTAATTTCATAATCATACTCTATACGTCTATACCAGTATACGCTGAAGGTATGGTTATAAGTTGTATATGTACTAACTGTATCATAATAAGAGAGACAATACGGCACGTATGCACCGGTGTTGGTCGGGTATGACAATTTGGGCATATTGAAGGGTCCGGTAAGGAATCTTTGATTAAAACGGTATGGAGGCGGTTATATATAATGTAGGGTTTGGAAATTGTGGCGGTTAGAGGTTATCAATGGAGGGGTCCCCAAAAAAAAGTTCTCAGATTATCAATATGCCATTATCCAAGTGGAACACCACCGGTCCCATACAACGGTTATCAATATAACCTGATTTTCAGTTATGATACATTAAGATTTTAAGAGGACCGAAAAGAAAAAAACAAAAACAAAACAAAAGGAAAAAAATGGAAATATGAAGAATCACAATTAAGAAGACCGTTATCTTTTTAAAAACAAATTGTGACCCGGTTCTAAAAATGTAGCTTCGCAGTTTGCACCCTGCGCTGAGTGGCGTGTCTAGGACTTAGAATTTTTTTCAAGTCTGGTGTTGCAGCAAGCTCGAGTGTCCCCGTGCGTGCTTGTGTGAGCTTCATGCTCCGCTCTTCCTCCCTCCTTCCTCCGTGCCCGTCATGAGCACTTGATTACGAGATTACCTCTGATTCCCTGTGTCGAAGGATAGCTACAATAAACCTACATAGGTAGATGGTCAACTAGAGTTTGCCGCAGCAGCAGCACAATTGATAAATCGGGCATTGGTAACAAAGGCACCTTCTTCAATAGCACAGTGGCTACAAGTGGGTAGATGGTCTACTAGAAACAGTAGCGGCAGCAGCACAATTGATAGAACAAGACACTACTAATGAAGGTACCTTTTTCAACATATTCCACCCTGTTTTCCCCTACTATCAGAGTCGTCCCTATATTTTCATGTTGAATTCTGCAAGTTAGCTCCGCGTTGGTGGATCTCTGGTGGTTTTGGAGTGATTTTGACATGTTATTGTCAATGTGGTCGACAGGAGAGTATTGAAAAAACAAATAACAAAGATGAGGAGAAGCTCTGGAATGAATACGTTTCCGACCCCAGTCAATGGTGGAACAATCGAGGCAAAAAGGTGAATGCTTGTTGGAAGTAGACGCAAGTCAGCGAGTATGATAAGTAGGGTTGGGGTGTTTGCTGGAACAATTCTAGGCTGTCATTGTCAGCTGTTATGAGCAAGGCAATGATGTATACATGATTTTGTGCAGAGGCATGGATAGCTGAAGGAGCAGGGATAGAGTGTGGGTCCAGATTCATCCAAGAGGGCCGGATTTCAATCTCCAGATTACCTATGATTCCCTGTGGAAGGATAGCTACAAGAAACCTGCATGGGTAGATGATCAATTGGTTGGTTTTGAGCTGAAGAGCACGACCCCTACAGGGATGTCTCTCCATCTGTAGATCTTTTAGGAAGTGGAAGGCTAGGGCCCAACTTTCTTATGACAGTGTTAGCTGATTTTCAGTTCTTCTCCTCAGCTCGGTGCCTTTCTGTTTCCAAGTTATGGCAGTAGTTTCTGGCTGCAGTCTCTTTTCTTGCTAGACTCTTTAGCTCTATGCAGACCCCCTTCTTTGCTTCCCTTCCTTCTTACTACTCTTCCTTGTCTTGGTACGCAAAGCTGTGTCTTCCTCTTTCAGCCTCTATGGCACTCTATCCAGAGGTTATTTTTTCCTCTTTGTATCCAAGAACATTTTATGTCCATTACCTACAAAGTTCTGGAGGCCACTGTCCCCCATTGTCCCTCTTTGTTAACAAAAATAATAATAATAATAAAAGACAACAATGGCTTCCATTCTATTTTCCTAGAAACCTAATGAGAATTTAAATCAATTAATAATCTAAATATTATAATTGTATGATTTAATTTATTAAATTAAAATATTATTAAAAACCCTCTTAGTCATGAAGTTATATATTCATGACTACATCATGGCATCGTGGCATTATGTGATACAATATTCTTTCCCACGTGTTGGTCATATATGTTGTCCATGTAGACACGTGTCACATCCGGAGTGCTACATGTGTCCCTCTGACGCCTCTCGAATGGAGTCGTATACTTTGTAGACATGTAGTCATATAGTCATGTAGTTAGTCATATATAAATCATATAGTTGCGACTACATCGCTCTCTGCAGCATGACTCCAGGTGCCACGCACATAGTCACGGCTATGACTTGCAAAACACAGTCCTAAAGACTAGTCGCTATGACATGGCTTTTTTCACTGCAGAGTGATGTAGTCATGAACGCATATAGGACTGAAAAAATAGTCATATGTGCAGTCATAAAAATGCTCATGTGTTGTAGTGGGGGGTTTTCGGCTGAGAATGAAAATTCCCCTTGGTTTGCTCAGATTAGGGTTCTCTGGGGATGATAGGAACTGGCTTGTGGAAACTATGGAGATGTTTATAGAAAGAATCGAGACTCCAGTAGTTCAGAATTCAGCTGAGAACAGTTTATGGAATCCAGGGTACCTTTCATCGGAGGGCATCATTCCTGAGGGTATGCTATCAGGTAGCTCAAAAACAGGCAGCCTATGTTTTGCCTGCTTACCTAAGGAGTGTTTCCCTCTACGACACAGAACCTAGCATCTGTTAGAGTTGCCCGATAAGACCTGATAGATGAAACAGTGGGAGGAGGAGGAGGGCACCTTGATTGGAGAATGCAGAGATGAGGGTGATAGAGCCTTCGGTGGAGAAGTCACATGAGAGTTCGCCTGCGAGTTGGCCTGAGCTGTGTCTAAGACAACTGGAGGCAATATGTGAAGAGCTTCTCTCTCGAGCCAAAGAAGTTGATATTGCCCTCTTGAGAGGATGTCTCCACCTGGGACTCCGAAGAAGAGAGCGAGAATTATGCCCGCCTGGTACCATTAATGTGTTCTCTGGTTCTCTACACCTCCATTCTGCTCCCAATAATTGAAACCCATTCATCAGGAAATCCTGGTTACGAATTTGTAATTTGTGACTCCCTCTTGGAGCCGATAGCCACTCTTCATAAATCCAGATGGCCTATATTGGTGGAGGGGATGCATAGATTTCTGCATCCTCCATAAGGGCCAGGATGTGGGTTGAGGCTTGACACTTAGACCAGGGTGATCTTCCAGGTAAGCTGCCCACGAGATTTTTGTAAGAGGAGATAGTGAATAGTATTTCTGCTGTTTCTTAAAGAATTGCTGAATTTTCTCCTTGAACAAAATCTGTGGGTTGCTGTTGGGAGGGTTGGATTGCACAAAATGGTTGATGTCTGCCAAAGCTATCCATAAAGATTCGATGCATTCAAAATCATCTGATGTGATGAGAATGCTTGGGGGCTTACTCTTTTGAAAGATGAGGGGGGTAACACAGATAGCCTTTGGGATGTCCGTAATTTCCAAAGCAGAACAGCCTACAAGATTTAGATGTGGGAATGAACAGGTCTGGAGACACGTATTGGCGAAGCTGTTGTTGCATGCAATCCCAGTTGTGATTTTGGGAAATGAGTTACTGGTAGGTAGTGTCAACCTAACCAACCTTTGAGGTGAGCTATCCCTCTGTTTTCCTTTTCCTTTTGAAGTAGTAGCTTCCTGCAACTGTTGATCTTTTCCTTTCCCTTGGAGATAGTAGCCTCTCGTTGCGGGTGTGCCATTAGCTCTTCCTGCATAGGGTCTATAAAGTCCCTGCCCTGCCAACCTTATGTAGATTAGACCTGACCTACAGTGGGTCGTTTGGTGCATTGTGCATGGATTGATTCCTCCAGGGAGCTGGAGATGGCCCTGGGTATACCGTGGGAGACTGCAAATCCTGCACCTAGTTTGAGGCTGTTGCTGGAATCCCTTCTTGATCTTGTGACTGGAGGTTATTGGGAATGGATGGTTGAGAGCATTTGCGCTTTGCTGTCAGGTAGTCCAATTTGATATGGCCCAACTGGCCACAATTGAAACAAGCTGCGTAGGTAGTGTCTTCTATGAGTTGGATTAAGGTTGGATTGTAAAGTAGTTGCCCTCCTCATCTATCGGCAACTTGACAAATTGTGGGAGAGCGTCTTCCTCTGGCATCATCAAAACAAATTTCGCACATCCTATTTCATGAAGGCGGGAAGCGATAGTCACTGATTTCCAAGCCGGGTCTTGCCTTAGGTTATGAGTACACATTTGAGGGTCTAATACCGCCAAACACCCAAGGTATGAGCCGAAATGGTTTGCAACATCTGCCAAGTTAACCAAGTACTGGTCTGGAATAAAAGGTACTAAGACGATGCGAGGGCCCCAAAGTTTGTCATTCCTGATGCCCATTCTGGGAGACCATGGAAAAATATTAACGTTGAAGCCTTTGTATGAGGATTGAAGAGCAATGTCTTGTTAGCTGCCTCCTGTGTTTCAAAGATTATTGAGAAAAATCCGCGTCCTTTTGCATGGTAGAACTGTTGCCTCAATTCTCCATGGCCTCCAAGGTGCCTGATGGCCCAGTCCCTGACAATTGCTTTGTCCACTTTTTTCCCAGGGAAGTGAATGAGAATACCAGACTCTTCCATTGTAGCTACTCTTTTCTGCAGTTCTGGGATGTTCATGTTGATCATGGGGTAATCTTTGTCAATATCATCTTGATTAAGAACATTTTCTTCCTCCCAATCAGATCCTGGATTCTCCACAATGGGGGATCCCTGAAGGTTGGGAAGAAAAGAGCTGAGTCGAATTTTGAGAAGTGACTGGGGGGGAGAGAGAGGGTTGAGTGGAAGGAGAGGAGAGGGGTTTCTTGCTGAACCATTGTCAGAAGCGATCCTTGAACGAGCTTGATGTGCCAGAAAAAAACTCGTGCCTGACGATGGGATTGGTCTTCTATGGTTATTCCGCGTTCCGCGATTGAAACCTCGAGATTCCATGATATCGTTGTTCCTCTGCTGGCTGGTGCCGTGAGTCATGAAGACGAGAGAGAAAGCAAAACCTACTGATACTCCAAGACTCTCGCTTGAGTTACTGAGCTGGTGGTCAGGGAGCGAAAATAGGAAAAGAGAAAAAAATAGAGGGGGAGAGAAGGGGCGGGAAACGTAAAAGAGGATAGCGACTTCCTTAATGGCTTAAGACGGCGGAGGCTGATAAGTTAGGGATGATGCAAAAGTCTGATAAGGAGATGAAAGGAAGCTCGCTGTTAGGATGAACAGTCAGAAGAGGGAACTTTGAAAAAACACATATAAAGAAACTTAATGTGCATATCAATCGACAGCAAAGCTTGGGGGTATATGTTTGCAGCAAAGATTCAAGGCAGCCAGAGGGGAAAATGAATAGGAAGAGGCGATGGAAGTGGCCAAATGACCGTTGGCGGTCGTCTCGCAGCTCCGCCATTGCTCCAACTCTCGATCCGAGGAGGATCTCAACAAGCGAACTGACAGAAAATCATACACACGTATCGCAATCAGACAACTTTCCACATCTACATACACCAGAGTACATCAGCTGCCTGACACAAGGTCAGGTCGCCGCTTTATACAAACCCTAGCTGCATGCCTTCCTGACGCGTGGCGAGGCGTGTCAGGCTGAGCCCATGGCACCACATCAAAACCCTAGATCTATTGAACGGCCATGATGCAGCCACAAGCCATAACTAACCCTGACTATGATATCTGTGTAATGGTTCAACGGTATTTTAAGCCAAAAATTTATACTACGAATGAGTATCGCCGCTTTGGATGAATAAGGTAAATCTGTGCATGAGGAAAGTTTGGGGCATCACATCTGTGAAGCCAACCCCCCACGAAAAATCCTGAGCTCCGTGAAGTACAATGTAAGTTCTAAATAAAAACCTATCAAAGGAAAACCTGGCACCTGCAAATTGGGCCGATGACAAAACATTTGGCTAGGAAAACGTGCAGGGAGTACACGTGGTGACATATCATAGGTCTACAAATGCATCAAGAGCTAAAACAAAAGGCCAGAAACTGAAAAGCCGTAAAGTGCCAAATCCGCAAGCTAACACTAATCCGCCGAAGAAGCCAATCTAAAGAAGATCAAGACATCATCCCACCATACGTCCCTCCACATTTATGCACGTAAGATCAAAGACCAGCTCGGAATGCACCAGATCCGTGAGAGAAACAGGTTCATCATGCGCGTGGACATTGAACCCCTGTGAAAGAAGGAGAGCACATCACCCACGTAAAAGCTCATAGATCAAGTATGGACCGTCGATCTTAAGCTTAGATTTGCTTGCATGCTTACCCTGCTGCAGCCGAATGCACACGGTCTGTCCCACTTGAAAAAGGTTAGAATACTTGACATACTTGTTAAAATTACGGGCTTGGGTGAGCTGAGCCTTACCAATGTTCGTCTTGGCATCATGGATGGACATCGCATGCCAAGCATGAAGATCCTCAACAAAGGTCTCAAGATCAACCGGCTCAGCTACAGTAGAAATAAGAGGGGTAGAATGCAAATGAGAAACACACTTGCGACCATACAACAACTCAAAAGGAGTCTTCTTAGTGCTAGCATGCACGGCAGTGCGATAAGCAAAAGAGAATAGGGGGAAGAAAGGTATCCCACTCCCTGGTAAGTGCGCCATTCTTCTCCAACATGCGGCAAAAAGTTTGGTTGAAGCGTTCCGTAAGGCCATTGGTCTGGGGATGGTATGGGGCTGTGGTGGAATGCTTGACACCAAAATTGAAGCACACCACCGTGAGGAGCTGGTTACAAAACTCCTTGCCTTGATCCGTTGGTATCTCCTGAGGACACCCATGCCACATAAGGATCTCATTGAAGAAGAACTGAGCTACAACATCACTAGGTACGCAAAGGCCAGACTTCTACTCACTTAGTCAAGTAGTCGATAGCTACACAAAGATAGCTTCGACCTTTTGATGTGAGTGCGAGGGGTCCTACCAAATCAATGCCAACACGAGCAAAAGCATGTGTAACAGGCAAAGGCTGCAGCTCATACAAGATCCGGGCCCTAGGGAGAGCAATGTTAGCACGACAACCTTCACACTTAGAGGTGAACTCCGTAACATCCCGGTGAATTCCCAGCCAATAGTAAAGCTCTTGGATGCGGGCCAGGGTTTTCTTGATACCAAAGTGACCTGCATACAAGAAACAATGAAAACGCTCCAATAAAGCATTCAGCTGGCTCCGTGGTGACACCTCCAAATAGCATGACACTCCCCCTCTAGTGAGCTCCTTGAAAAACTTATCACCCATGAAACGGTGAGTAGACACATGACAAAGAATTTGCTTGCGCAAGGACTCGGAAAGGCCAGCTGGCGAACGCCCTGATTGGCATCGCTGGAGTAGTGCAGTATGTAGCTGATCATCCATGACTGCACTGCATATAAGAGGTAGACAATGGGCTTTAAAGAAGGTGGTCTGGAGTGCCTGCACCTATGATCTCCAGCCAGGGATATCTTCACCTCATTTATTACTACTCATGGACAGCCAAATCAGGCCTTGAAGTTCAAGCCAATAATCACACCGGAGTGCAGTAGCTGAATCACAATAAACTCGGGGACCTAGGAAAGAGAAGAGCTGGAACACAACGAGGAACTTCCACCAAACCATCCAAATTCTCTCTAAGCGATAAATCCACCACACATGCTAACACATGAATAAATCAACCAGGATCATCAAGAAGGCTAGACCAGCCCCAAGCAGCCAATATGCCATCCGAATCCAAGGTCAAGGTGTGCTGATCTGCACAAATGAGGTTGAGAAGCGGAGCTGGATCAGGAGGAGGGGTTGCATCAGCAGCAACAAGGTCATCCAAGGTGAGCATAGGTCTGCTGACAAGAGGATCAACCCGCGTGAGTGCATCAGCATTTGTGTTTTCCTTTCCTTTCTTATAGACAATATCCATGTTAAATTCCTGTAGGAACATAGCCCATTTAGCAAGTCTGCCATGAAGTTCCCTGGGCTTGACAAGAGCCTTGAGTGGAAGGTGATCAGTCTCCACCACAAACCTACTGCCATGTAAATATTGCCTAAAATGCTTCACACCGAAGACCAGGGCCAGACCTTCCTTATCAGATATGGAATAATTCCTTTCATGACGATCTAGGCGGCGAGATGCATAAGCTATCACATGCTCTTTACCTTTTACAACTTGACATAAGATTGCAGAAATAGCAACATCGGATGCATCAGTCTGAAGCAGAAAATGTAATTCAAAGTTGGGAAACATCAGGATAGAAACTGAACATAAGGCCTTGCGAAGAGTGTCAAAGGCTGCTTGCTGGGAGAAGCTCCATTCAAACCTGACATCCTTGCACAATACCTTGGTCAGAGGGTGAGCAAGTTGTGCAAAGTTCTTATTGAAGCACATGTAATAGGAGGCCAGACCAAGGAAGGATTTGATGCAGTGTTTGTCCCTTGGAATAGGAAAGCCCCAAACAGACTCAAGCTTGGCAGGATCAGGAAGCAAACCATCCTTGGACAGAATATGCCCAAGAAAGTGTAACTCAGCATAAACAGCTCACACTTTTAGGGCTTTACCTTGAGTCCTGCAGTTCGTAATTTGCTGAAAACACGCTGCAGATTAGTCAAGTATGCATCAAAGTTGGCTGAGTATACATTGATATCATCAACATAAATTAGGCACATTCCCAGCGATTATCACCTAAGACAATGTCCATGAGGCGTTGGAAAGTAGAGGTAGCATTGCATAAGCGAAAGGGCATGGTTTCATATGGGTACTTGCCCATGCGACACACAAAGGAAGTTTTTTCCTTGGCTGCTTCAGTGATAGGAACTTGCCAAAAACCAGATGCAAGATCAAGAGAGGAGAAAATGGTAGCACCATGCAATTGATCTAAGGTTTCATTGATCCTGGGTAGAGGGTAGATATCCTTCTTGGTGATGTCATTCAGTTTCTTGAAGTCAACACAAAAGCGAGTAGTGCCATCTTTCTTATCAACCAGGACAATGGGACTAGCCCATGGAGAGATTGATGGCTTAATTACAGCAGCATCTAGCATTTTCTAGACTTCTTCCTGGACTATGGTACGTTCTTTAATACTTTCTCGGTACGCTAATTGTTTAATAGGAGGTCCCTCAGTGACAATGTCATGTTGAAGGATGGGAGTACGCCCCAGATCAATAGATCCCAAGCTGAAAATATCGAGATTTTTTGCAACAAGCATTTCTACTCTTTTCTTTTGGCCAGGGGAGAGGGTACTCCCTAATGTAAGTTCAGACAACACTTTGGTAAGTGCCTTCTTACCTTCAGGACTGAGATCAGGGTTAGGTGGTGGTGCTAGGGCAGCAAAGGCAACAACAGCATCCACAGGGCCGTGTTGAATGCCAATGGCCTCCAGCCCAAAGCCAACTTGCACTTCTTGTATTTCAGCAATGGGCAAGGCAATAATACAAGCCAGGACCTGCCCCTTCTTAATATTCACAGGAAAGCGCTCAAGATTAGCAATTAACACTTTGACCTCCTGCCTATATCCTCTATCTATAACACTAGTAGCCACCAAGCAATGCTTGAGAGCAGTGAGTCTTTGCCAACCTTCTACTTCCAGGAAATGAGCAGTTGGGCATAAAAAGGCCAAACTAGATTTGATCACTTTCTGGGTCATAGCAGGGATGGTGACGTTCATGGGTGCACAAATCACAGTAGAATTTTTTGGGATAGCTATAGGCACCCCTGTTCTACCATCAGCACTAGGAACATGGCATTGATAGAGGAGTTGCAGATCAGGCTGAAATTTGTAAAAATCATTCCAATTGAGGCTGGAATGAGAGTTATGTTGTACCTCTTTCACCATTGCCTGAACTCTGGATAGATTGGCTGTGGCAGATCCAGCTCTAAGTTTCACTGCCTTCAATGGAACAACGACCTCATGGCCCTCTCCATTGTCAAATCAGAGGGAGTAATCGGCCAGACTGATGGTTGCACCAGCTCCAGTCATCCAATCAAGGCCTATCAAGAATTGATTGCCTATAGTGACAATACATGTAACCACGACCTCCTTCTTGTGAATCCTGATAGGCACAGTGACCAAACCTAGAGGCTCATATCTGGACCCATCCGCAATTAGTACTTCAATACCAGAGGCAGGGTATAACTTAAGACTAAGAACTCTATTTAGAGGTATAGCAGATATGGTGTACCCCGTGTCTATTACACAAGGGAAACTTAACTCATGAATATGGCATTGGGCCATAAGAGGGCTGATCTGCTGTCCTGAGGTCTGCATGCTTAGAGGACAATGCAAAGCTTTGAAATTAGTAGACAACACAGCTTGCAAGGGAATGAGAGAGGTAGGGTTGGTAACTGGTGGACCTCTTGCCTCCTTCCCAAGAAGTCTATCTAGTTTAAAGGAGGGTTGGGACCACTAGCAGCCTTTTTGTTTTTAAGCAGCTCTAGTAAGCTTGCTCTATCAGGGCAATGCTTGGTCCAATGTTCAAAAGACCCACATATGTAACATGCGGCACAGTTGCCTTCATAGGCCTGACCAGTTTGGGTACGACCTCTGTTGCTACCACCCGTCTGTGCTTGTGGCTGTCTAGGCTGCTAACGTTGCTGATGACTTGCATGGTAGCGAACTAAGTGACATCTGACTCACTTAAACTACCCACTGTGTTGGCCAGCCCTTGAAGAGTGGAATTATCTGGCTTGCATTGCGTAGCAGGCGGGACATAAGGTGAAGATGTTGCAACCATACCAAGCTCGGAGCCTACTGGAGCTTGAAACTTGGCATGAGTTTGCATTGATTTGCTGTCAGCTAAGTCTGCCATCTTAAGATTAATTTCAGCTAGCATAGTCTTATTATTGACAAAATGACGACGTTGGGCCCAATTTTGAATAACATGGGGCAAGCCAAGGAGAAAGTAGGTCTTCACCATACGATCACGTTCTGCTAGATCAATGATATTTTCTGCAGCAGCAAATTTTAGATCCTTGTAATACTTCCACAAAGACTCTCCTGGCTGGTAAGTCCTGGAGCTCAATTTGGTGAAGCAGTCCAAGGGTCTTTCAGGAGGCTTGAACAGGGTTTTAGCCCATTCCACAAGGGATGCCCAAGTGAGATGGGGGTCATCCATGACAGCTGCATGCAACAAGTCACGGGCTGGTCCCTTCATGCTCATTCTAAAAATTGCCATTTTAAAATTTTCAGGCACACCATTCACATTAGCAATCACTTCAAACATTTGGAGATATCTATCAAAGCCTTCTCCCATTGTGTATTCTGGATAGGGCTGGGTAGTGTGCTGAGGAAGCAAATGACAGGGCAGACTATGATTCATGTGACCAGGCTGAGCAGATCCATGGGCCGGGCAGTAGTGAGCCACAGCCCGAGTCTGATTAGTGGTTTTATTCATAGCATGGACCCCACTAGTAACCGAGACATAGTTGTTACTCATGACATTAGAGGGACCTTGATATAACAAAGATGGCAGGCTAGGCGGAAATGTTGTCACGCCCATCGGGGGTGCATGAAATACAGGCCTTGACTGAACAACTTGACTGATCATGGCTGCTTGGTTTGGGAGCCACTCCACTCTAGGCTAATTGACCTCCTACACTAGAGCTAGAACAAGCAGCATTCATGCCAACAGACAATCCAGAAGTCACGGACACACCAATTCTTCCCCCAAGAGCGGGATTAGGAACATGCATCATAGAAACAGGCAAACCAGCAGCAGTTCCTATGTTAACACAAGCACTTGGTGGGGCTGGCATACCGCTCACATTAGCCCTTCCCACTGGGACTTACATATTTGCATTGCATACACCACTAGCAATCGGGTCTAAAGAAGGGGGATGGATGACATGCCTAGAAATCCCACCCAAAGAATTGGCTCCTGTAAGTTGAGACAGGCCAGGCTTCATGGCCATATGTCGAGTAGAGGCTAGCTGATCCGCAGCTATGGACAGGGCCTAGTTAGTGGCAAAATTACCAATACCATCTATATTTGGCACTACAGGCCCATTGCCAGGCAACATAGTGACCCCTGGAACTTCAAATTGCACTATCTTTGTGAGACCAGCGGGCGTTACCTGAACATCATCTAATTCTTGGGAAACAATACCATCCTCGCAAGATAAATCAGTATAGAGACTAGCATCTGGTAGAGGCGATCCCTCATCTAGACTTACCACCCCATGTTGCATTCGCGGATTGTTACTCAAATTACCTGTAGGTGATGGAAGACCCGTCTCTCTGACTTCGACAGGGGCTGATTCCGTTGTGGCCAGATCGGGAACATCCATCGCAATACGTTGTCGCCCAGACCTCAGCGAAGTACTAACAGTGTTTCCTACCATACAACAGGAAGCAACGAGCCCAAACACGAACAAGAAAATGTTGTTTTGATTAAACTATGCCAAGATATAGGAATAGTAGAGAGATAACGTGGAAGCAACATACCAACAAGAGTTCTGATTAAGCCAAAGTTGGTGAATAGGGATGGGTAGCAATCCACTACAGCAGCCCACAACAGCTTGCTGCATTAATCAAACGCCTTACTGATGCTTCATCGTTACTATGGAGTATATCTTCAAAGCACACTAATAGGACCCAAAAAGGATGTCACAAACTGTTTTCCAGCACATATGGCGCAATCTATCCAAATTTAGGATATCGAATTCAGTATGAAACCACAGACACATTATATCATTGGAAAGCCCTTGAGGTTCTTGTCATGCCCATATAAATTGTTTTGTGATTTGACAAGTTTAAGGGGTCCTAAAGGAGTCTTGAATAGCACAAGGTTCAAATGTCCCAAAATATTGTAGTCCTTTAGGACTTATTTTCACACTCATAATATGTGAAGGTCCTATCAGGGATTTTTATGTGCTTATGTAAGGTATGGAAGAATGCAAAAAGAACAGTAGACCTGCAAAACCAGAAAAACCCATTATCATAGGAATTTCTTACTACGCGGTACGCATTACTTAGGGCACCAAACTTTGATACTACTAAACCTCAAAATTCGAACATAGTTCTTTCACCAAAAGTGTTTAGTTACTGAAAAGGAAGAAGGCCATGTCCTTGAAATGGCTACACGGTCCTCCAATTTTGAATTTGAGGCCAAAATGAGTTCTTACAAACAGTGTATCATTCATTGCAAATTGTTATAAAATTAAAAATATATCAAATAAACTCCTAAAAATTATACGAGCATCTGCAGCACTGAAGTAGGCATCAAACACACTAAACCCGGCTTGGATGCGATGAGGGGAGAACAAATGGTGACAAACAGAAGTCGAGTTAGTATCGTAAACTCAAAATTAGCGGTGTACGAGCAAAGTTGGAGGTGTACAAGAGGGTGTACGAACATCTGATGGATGGGGTCGAGGTGCCCACTATCATCTGTAAATTTCATCACAACATGTCATGTCAACGCGCCAGCAGTCAAAATTTAGTCATTTTCAGGAGTGTCAGTGGTACACATTAGCATGCTTTCACAAGAGACATTTTTGCTGGCTTTTATAATGTCCAATGTTCATATGTTGCACTACAATGAAGACTTTCTTGATATGTGCATAATACCATTTTAATCTAATTACAACATGATTAAAGGATGATACCCTGCTGAAAGGTCTCGCGTTAGTCAGCATTTGAGGACTTTGTCAAATGATTCTCTATCATGTTAATTATTTAAGCAGTCAACATCAGATTGAAGCAAGAATCTGCATGTTACAAATGACCCACAAGATGATGGTTTGCCCAGGTGCTGAATAATGTTTTTGGATGGATTGCAGTGTCCATGAAAGCCGGTATAAAGCCCCACCGACAATGCCAATAAGATTACATCCCGCCCTGGGGTCCACTCCCCCAATCTGTACCAGCCACGTGCATGCACAAAGGGGGATTAAAAACCCCCCATATACATATTATACATACATGAAGGGATTTTCCAATAACTTGACTGCCTAGTGTAGTAATAAGGACTAGGCTTGATATCCGACAAGTTGTGGGATCAATCTCTGGTCGGCATTAATTTTTCATAAAATACATATATAAATACTGTAGGACATTTGTAACAAGATTAAATGGGTGGTACATTGATAAGGATTATGGTTCTTAAGTGATGGGGTTGCAGGCTCCCTCTCCAATCAACAAATTCTTTCGTAAAATTAAATCCCCTCATGGGCCATCGCCATCCAACTTTGCGTTTTTGCCCGCGTCATCCTCTTCCCTGCCCTACTATAATTAAAATGTACGTGTATAAGGGTTTTAAGAAAAAAAAAATTAACAGGGTTTTTTTAATAGTTTAGAATATTTGTATACATTCAAAAAGGGTCACTTTATTATATATATGATCTTATATATTTACATTATGGTATTTTATAACTTTGAAAAAAATAGTTACATGCATTAAAATCATGAAAAAACGGAAGTACATTCGTTCGTAAAGAACTGGACCACATTTCCCTGTTGGTATATTTAGGGGGCGCCTATTTAGCGGATTTCCCGCCTGTCAGGTGCAGTGAATTCTCTCGAAATGGAATGCACAGGTAGATTATGCGCCCCCTTAATGCACTGTTGCTCATCTTTTACTCTCAGGAAAAGAAATGTGGCCAGTTCTTTACGCTGGGGAGGGTCTCTCTTGTCTGGCCCTCCACTGGAGGCCCTTCCCTCAAAAAAAAGAAAAAGAAAAAGAAGTACGACGCCTCCCCAAGGGAGCGTAACTTATGGTATCACTTCACCACAAGGGTTATTGCCTTCCAGCTGAAAGGTGGACACTGGACACCTTCATGACACACCAGACCGTGGTTTGAACCCACAACCACGTCCAACGTGGTATGTGCCCATTACCACCAGGCTACATACAAGTTGTACATAACTTAAGCGTACAACTTGTATGCTCTCGTCTATGATATGATATGGGATATACAAATGCAGCATGTTCAAGGCACATTCATCCGCATTCAAACACCTTTCTGAGGCTGAACGGCCTTGCGGCCTCCACCACCGCCATGCCGTGACCTTCCACAATCACCAAGGTAAAAATTTCTTGTGTGGAGAACCTGTACAGCGGGATGAATTCTACAGCCTGACTTTTCGCAGCCCAATCGAGCAACTCTCCTTATGCTGCAGGAATTTTTTAGACCCACCAATCTTCTGGAATATGGAAAGAGTTGCAGGGGAGGAGTTTAGTGGGGAGGGTTGCCTCACAAGGCATTGGGTTCCATTGCATTACTTGCAATAGATCGCCTCTCAAGGGATTAAAGCAAACCCGTTCATTCGGTGAAGGAAAAACTGGACAAAGCAGAAGAACATGTAACGATCAACAAGCCTAGAACTACTGTAGCACCCGAAAGCGAGGGTAGGTTTCATAGCCAGTGTCAATTTTTCTTGGTAGGGAACTGCGAATCCTTCAATCTGAACTTCCATCTACTTTCGCTTCTGTAATTCCACGACTGCTTCAAAACCGAAAGAAGCCGAGTGACTGCTGCACCTTGTTCAAACATGAGGCGGGTGACTGCCCTCTCCAGAGTCTTTGGGTGCACGGGATTGCCAGCTCCGTCCAGTGGACCTGTGATTCAACTCCCTTTTCCGTCTCCATCGTGCATTGAATGCTTGAGCACCTCCGTCACCGCCAACTGCAGCTATTCGGATGTCGTGGACACCTCTAGGAGTCCTTGGCTGCACGAATGTAAGCATTGCTATTGGGTTGCATTTGTTCATCATTTATGTGTATGTACCTGCAGCTCGCCGCCCTGCATACCTCCAACCCACTGGTCCCAAAAGTCTGAAGGTTTTTCTGGTGACTCTCTGATCTGAAGTGTAATCAAGTATAATTTTTCCAGGTTGCATTTCTTGTCGTTTCCTCTCTGCAGTTTACTAATTGTTTCCGACAATCAATTCGAAGAAGGGTTTCCATCAAGGGGATGAGTTGCTTTGTGTTGGGCAGCCCGATGGGTCCACAAGTAGGGGAAAATCATTTGGAACTCTCTGATTTCTCTCTGCCCTCTCCCACATGCAGGCCCCATTCCGTTGTTATGTGGTCCGTTTAAACTTTTTGCAGGGGGCGAGGACGAGATTTTGGGTGGTTAGGTTGAGGACTTGGGGGGCATGATTAAGCACTCACTCACATTAGGCAATCATTATGTGTGAGGACGGCAGACCGTGCTATCCGTTTGTTAAATTACCACCTTAATCCTGACTCACAGAATCCTAGGTTGAGATGGCTGCAACAAGGCCCTGGGCAGTTTCTTCTAACTGAAAGTTTTTGACTATTCCATGTAGATTGGAAGGGATGTTACTGCATTCCAAAACTCTATTGGGATTCACAACCTAGGAGATGATGAATCTTCCCCTTTCTGCTTACCGTTCTCTAGCAGCAATTGGAACATGCATGCGTACTCATGTTTGTTTGCTCTTTTTCCACATGGGGAGATACTTATAAAAGTTTGAAAGTAAATGTCTTGCCAGGTGTTTTCTGCTGCTGTTTTTAAGCATGATAATTGGACTTTTTTTTGCTTCAGGGGTGCGCTTTCTGCACCAGACTCTCTATGCACATGGATTTGTTGAAGGTAGGCTGGAAGGGATTACTTTGAGTTCTACATCAGCGGCAAGCAAGGAATGGAGATCAGCAATGGCAACGGCCGCAGGTTTGAGTTTGCTGGTTGGTGCAGCTGCTCTTCGTGAACCAGCTTTCAATGACAGTAGTGTGGTGAGTACATCTCTTCGAGAATTTGTAAGGTAGTGTGTATTTATAGGTGGAAGTATTTATTACGCGTAGGATTTGTCCCTCACCTTCATCATGCTTGCAATAGTCCCCATTCAGCTTTCCTCACGTCTCCGCTTCCCCTCTTGCCCTCTTCCCCCTGTTCCTTCTCCTACAGGTGGGGCCTGGCAAGCAAGTCTAATAAAAAAAGAAATGTGTGTAAGTAGAGTGACAGCACGCTCCCAGGCAAAGCAGAGGAGTTTCCTCCGTCAGCTCTTAATGGCAGTGGGGTGGTAAGTGTTGATCATCCTTGAAAGGTTGTCAACTGGTAGACTCCTAGACTGGGCATGTGGTGAGCCGGTAAACTTTGTCTGCCAATGCTCTACAGTGTGAGGAAGTCATCAGTTACATCAGTCTGTATGGCACGCTCTCAAGGACATTAGAAAGCTTTTCCTCATAGACTGAATGCGATGTTGGTGTGTGACACTCAACATCTTGGTCAAACCGTTGTGTAGTGTGTTTTCCTGTGCAAGGCTTTACTATATTGCTGTCAAGAGACAAACAGGATCTATCCAGTCTTACTTGTGCATAGATGGTGTAACATCTCATCAGGGTGGGACCTGAATAGCAAAGCTTGGTCAGCAGACATCTTCTACTTTACTGTGTGCAGAGTGACAGCATGCTCCCCAGCAAAGCAGATGCAGACCGAGACCCAGCATCAGAGAGCGGTGTGGATGCAGAGAAAGTGGTGGAGCAGGTGCGCAAAGGTGTCGATGAGCGACTGACCTCATTGAAGCTTCGTAATGCAATCCTCCCTCCTCTCACTATCGCTGCCAAAGGTCAGCAGGTACTTTCTCTCTCTTCGGTTTCTGATTAGTTACCAACTTCATGTGCCCTGTATTTAGTCTCTTGTCACTCACTGTTCAGTTACGTTTGCTAAGGCCTTCATAATTCTATTCATTCAAGCCCTTGTTACTTTTTACATAGCCCTGCCCCCACTACTTCTGTTACTCCTGGCTTTCATATCCACGCAATGAGTGGAAGAAGTTTCAGCAAATCTTAGTATGTGGACGGAAGGTTGTTCTTGTTCAAAACTGATTATTCCTGGGAAATCCAGTAGCGTACTCGGCAGTCTTTGCTTTCTATCGGAGGTGTTTATATGTTGGGGTGGGCCATGGAGGCAGGTTTCGGTCCGATTCCCAGTATCTCCAACATGTGATGTATCACATTTGATTGTCGATGTAGTATCGCGGCTTGGTGGACGGACAAATGATGGTGGAAGTGGTGGCAGTGAGATGGTTGTGAGAGCTTTGGACAGGTAGCATTCCCTGCTTTGATCATGCATTCATGTCTCCACATAAATTTTACCTTTCATTCATCTGCCCAACCTCTTGTCCAAGAATTTCTATATGTGAGAATGTCGAACTTTGCTGACTGTGCTTAATCCCTCGTGCTGGGAGCTGAGCCAAACGATCAGTTCTTGATGTTCCCAGACAAAGAATTGTCTTTTGAACAACAGTGGCGGGACTTGCACCTGTGCCCTCAATCATATGTAACAGTTTGAAATTAATTTGGCTGTGACTGTGCAGTCCTAGTCAGTGTAGAGAGGTTAAGTGGGGAACTTTCAGACTATAAAGATAGCAACAGACTTACTACACTGGTGATGACTGAATATGTGACCTTCGGTGGGGCTCATGGAGGGACAGAAGGCATTCCACCTCCATCCATGATAAACACAAATGGCATTGTCTATTGGCCAGAGATTACCTACATGTGCTCTATACCCAAATGGGGCTGGTTGATAAGTATGCATATCTCATGGATCATCATTACCCCTTGCCAAATCCATATACTGGATTCAAACCATCTTCTCCGTTCACCTTGAAAGAATTTCACTTCCTGCATCTCAGGCTTGTGAAGTGAGTTGGCCATATGGATTTACACTATTCATTTCTTTCATACTTTCTGGCAAAGCAGCGCTGTGGCACGGCAGCTGATAATTTTGCCCTCAGAGCAGCTGCCTGACAACACGAGGCTGCCAATGAATGATTGCTCGGAGCAGCTGGCTGGCAGGAGTAGTGACATCATTGCAGAGAGCAGCAAGCTGTGTGTGCTGGTCTTCGAGCCACTCATTGGGGATTACAAAGCCTCTGTAGGTTTCTTTCTCAGGTTTTCTGGATCTGTTTGATGCTATTTCTATCCAATGATAAAGCATTTCTGCTTGCACTGTTGATTTACTTTCGCACTAACAAATAGTGTCCCCTACCCATGGCCCCTCTTCACCTGGGTTGCCTTTCAGCCGGTACCTTGCAGGTTGAGGGTACAGGGGCACTAGATTAAATTCTATGGCTTTTCGTCTCTTAGTTGAAGTCTGACAGGCAGTCCAGCATGTGAGATGCCCAGTCACATGGCTCCAGTGGTGTGTGCATCTCCCCTCTTACTTTCACATTAAATCTAACCGTTTTCCTGTTTCATGTACTTGATGGCTGTCTTATGGCTGACGGCAGTGATTTCTGAGGTATGGCTGTCAGTGTTTTGCTATTGTTAAACAGAACCAGCATTTGTGGGTTCCACTTCTGTTTTACAGGAAGTAGAGTTTCTCAAAAAAGGATACCTCACATCCAAAGAATTGGATGCAATTGTGAGCTCATTGAGCATTGCGGGTGGACTAGATCTGGGAATCAAGAAGCGGAAAACAGCCAGGCGTGGGACGAAGGAGGGAGGAAACAGTGATGGGTTGCCAGAAGAGTCAGGAGAAGGTTCAATAGAGGGTGGCAGTTTTGACAGGTGGCCACCAGGAAGCCGATGGAAATATCGGGGAGGCCTGCCCGCTGGGGAATGTGCAAAGGAGAGGCCAAGTCCAGGTAGAGGGAAGATCAAGACGCTCGAAGCTTTGGAGGCTATGGGTGTCAAGATATATGGAACGGAAACCATCGATGGTGGACTGGAGGGTGAAAATGTCTTGTGGGACAATATTGCAGGTTACCATGACCAGAAAAGGTGCTCTTTTCTTGTCTGGAATTGTCTAGTCTTACCTTTGGGTTTGTCAAATATCTGCAACTTATCTGGATTTTGAACTGTTTCTGAACTCTTGCTTGGCAGCAATGCTCGAGTATGTAATACTCGTCAGGCCAAGATAAACATTCTCCTAGGAAATGAGAGCATCATAATAACCTAATTATCACTTTCCAAAAGTGCACTCTTTTGTGTAATGGCCGTCTCTCTCTCCTGGTTACATGGGTGATTTTTGGGTACACCTGACTCACCCATACCAATTTCAAGTTTGTGGAATTATTATCAGGTTTGTGGTTTGTAATACATCCCTCAAAGCCAATTTTTGTAAGAAGGCAACGGCATGCACAACTTGCTATCCTATTGGAACACCGATATTAGAATTGTGTAAGATTTCACAGTGAGTCGTGGTACTGAACAGGGAGATAGAGGATGTGGTGCTACTGGCTTTGAAAAGGCCAGAGGTCTATGACAACATTGCACGCGGGACACGACGCAAGTTTGAATCAAACCGACCCCGCGCCATCCTCTTTGAAGGTCCTCCAGGTACTGGATTTGTGACACGAAAGATTCTGTTTAAACTGAAGACATTCAAAGTTTTGCATGCAACTGGTGCTGATTGTATGGTGCAATTGTAGAAAGAGGGACAGAAAAGGAACAAAGAAACTTATCATGGCCACTTGAGGCCCGGAGGACCCTTGGGACAGTAGAACAAAACAGTAGAACCACTGAAACCAAATAACAATGAAACCCAAACATTGCAAGGTAGAGCTAGTGCTTCATGCAGATAGCTACTATTGCAGGTCCTTATAGCTGAATGCTTCTGCTAAAGAGACAAGCAAATGAAATGAAATGGTGCTTTATAACATCTGCGGGAAGCTCAAAGAGCTTATGGGACAAGAGGAAGAAAGAAACAAAAGAGAGAGAGGGGCTTCTGATCCTCGTAATGGAAAACCTCCATGAGAGATTGGGTATCCTGGAATAGACAGTTGAATCTTCCATGGATTAAAGGGCAGTGATTACTGCATGTTCTTCACATTCGATCTCCATGTACTTCCCAGTACACGTGGGCCATAGTCGGTCTTCACGTTGCAGATTTTCCCACCTACTAGTTTCTATCCTCAGACTGTGGGAACCCACCCTGAACCTCCCCAATGCCCGTAGACGAGAGGGAGATAGAGCTGCAGACAGGTAATTAGCGCACAAGATCCTCTTGTCACATACAACCAAGAATGTCTCCCGATAGAATTGCAGCTTGATTGTTAGAGTGGCTGGTTTCCATGTCCGTCTGACATGCAGTTCCGTAAGTTCTCTTCAGTCCTGTTTGGACGCAATATCCCCTCCGTATTTTGTGGCAGTAGGGAAGCAATGGAGAGTCCACTGCGCTTCAAAAAGCTGGACAACTGAGCATGCAAAAAAGAATGAAATTTTATCTTGTAGAGAGACGGCCCATGAAAGAAGGAAGTGCTCCCACACAAGTGTCATTTTGTAAATATGTCACTGTCGGGCTCTAATATCAGATCCATGATGCAGAAGTTAGTTCATTTTCTAACCAAGCAAAAATCCTTCTGAGGTTTTCCTATGTAGATATGGATAGGAGGCTGCCAAAAATCTTCAACAAAGGTTTATTTCTGTGTTCAGGCATTCTCCTATCAGCATGCAAAGGTTTCTATCAGGAGATGGATATGGATGGCCTTTGCTCTTTATCCTTCTATTTTTCTTCCGGTTGATGAGTTTGTGGCTCTCTCTCTCTTTCCAAACTTTCTGCCGTGACTCATGGATGCCTTCTTTTGGTGATATAGGTACTGGCAAGACCTCGTGTGCACGAGTGATAGCAAGCCAAGCTGTAAGTGAAACAGAGCCTGTCAGCACCAACTTATGTATGGCTGGCTGATTATTGGTCATGGCTGTGAAGTTCCCAGAAATCTAGGGTTCTTAAAATATCTGTGTAGACTTAGTCAGGAATAACACCAACAGGTGGAGGACATCCAAAATTTGGGAAGACTCATTTGGGCGCAGGGGTCCTGCGAGTGGGATGTTACATCCATACCATGGCCAGCTCAGTTATGGACATACAGTTTGTAGGTCTAATTTCATATTGCATTCACAGCTGTCTGGCTTGTTCATTTCAGTAGATGGAACTTGTTGGGTGTGGTTCGGGATACTAACCCTAGGAGATCTATGTCACAGGGTGTGCCATTGCTGTATGTTCCTTTGGAAGTGGTTATGTCGAAGTACTACGGGGAGAGTGAGCGGTTGCTTGCCTCTATTTTCAATGCAGGCAATGAGCTTCCTGACGGTGCCATTGTCTTCTTGGATGAGGTGTGTGGCCTTGCACCCCTCAATTGAAAATATATCTATTGTTTTGTTTCTCACTCTCTGTGTGGTGTGGTTGAGCTATGATCTTTAGGGATTCTTCATTTGTCTTGAGAAAAAGGGGCATCAGTAGTTACTATGTTGCACCCCTTCTAGTTGACATGTAGTTGTGGTCCAACTTTCTACATCTCAGTCGATGTCCTGGAGATTTAATTTGCACTGCTGCATTTTGCAGATTGACTCTTTAGCAACAACACGTGACAGTGAGATGCATGAAGCCACTCGCAGAATACTTTCTGTTCTGTTGAGGCAGGTTTGGATATTTCTCAATGAATGTCACTTATAAATTGTCTGAGATCATTTAGACTCGCTCTCTTTTGTGTGGAAGTTGTCCTCTGGTCATACAGTGTGAATGGCAGCCAACCACAGGCACATCTGACTTCTGGATGGGTCAGTATGGACAGAATCTTGATCACCCAAATTTGCCGGGGGGAACCTGTCTTGTCTAATTTTTATTTCTTTTTTCACTGATTGCAGTTTTGTGTTTGTCAGATGGATGGATTTGAACAAGACAAAAGGATAGTTGTCATTGCAGCTACCAATCGGAAACAAGATCTTGACCCAGCACTCCTAAGGTAGATTTGCTCACCTTTCCCTTGTAGTTTGATGGGCTATCATTGTCGGGCTCCAGGTGTGAATGCTTTTACTCGGGTGTCAATCATGAGGGAAGGTCTCACAACTCTCACTTCGAGGTATGTTTGTCAGGAGTTTGAGTTGTCGTACCTGCCATCAGTGTGATCTTCCTTTCATTTCATTTCAACCTGTAGGCAGATTCAACTGATTATGATAGCTTGTCCAAGTCACTCGAGTTCTGATGCATGGTGTGCTTTTGTTTGGTGAAGCCGGTTTGATTCCTCCGTAGCCTTTAACTTGCCTGATCAAACCACCCGCGAGGAGATTGCAGCACAGTATGCACGCCACTTGACTACTACAGAGCTAAAGTCTTTGGCCTCTGTAAGTGATGGGTAAGCTCTCTGACATCTAAAAATGACCAAAGTTTGTGAGGCTGGTTAGTGCTAGAAGTGCATCCTTTTTTTGGTACATCTATCACTCTAATGACTGCCAACAGAAATTCTCTTCCTCTGGATTGGCAAAAATGAAATACTACTGTAGAGAGCCTCATTCTGGGGGGAGTCTCCTTTGCAATGGTTTGGCACCCAAAGTCGAAATTTATAGAATGTATATAAACTGTTCATTGCATAGTCTGTTCATTGCAGTATTGCTTAGTCATTGCTCCTTCAGGTTTTGATCTCATCCAACATTGGCTGTTCTGGTCCTAGCACATACACCCATCTCATCAAGACGTTCAATCAGCAGGTGATGCAGGCTTGAATATATGAAGGGCCAAAATGTTGGTATGCTGTGGGAAACTCTAAAAACTTTGGGAGTGAAGCATGAGTATGTTATAAACTTAAAGGCTGGTGTGGTGTGTTGCAGCATGTCGGGTCGAGACATTCATGACGTATGCCAACAAGCCGAGCGGCGCTGGGCTTCCAAGGTTTGTACCTTTAGCATGCATTTGAAATGCTGAACGATTGCAGAATTATCCAGACTCACCAAAGAGACTTACAGATAAATTTTCCGGTGAGACTCATCGGCTACTGTGATTAATATCAATAGATAGCTCACAACAGGAAACTCAGTACTTGGTTCATTACTAACAGTAGCTTGCAGTATGAGGCTCGATGGGGTTCCATCTGTTGCTAAGAGTGCTGTTATTACTTCCATATGTGCAGCTTATTAGAGGCCTTGCAGGCACCCCACCAACACATGGCCTTCCTCCAATCCAAGAGTACATTGACTGTGCTGACCAAAGGCGGCAGACCATCATTAGCTCGACTCACAGCAATGGAGACTATTTTCGCGTGGGTCAAGTTACATGAGGCCAGGAGAGGTTCTGGCTACCGAGCCTTTAGCTAGTGCTAGAAAGGTCTCAGCTGGAAAACAATGGAATCGTTACCTGCAGGACAAGAATTAGGTGTAAGTTGGGTTGGTAGAATGGTCACAAGTGGATGGCCTGGAAAGAAATCTCATCTTTCCTCCAGATTTTGTTTACACTGTGATTTCACGTCTTAGTGAGTGTGTTCTGGAATGTTTGCTATTCACTGTGATGTGCATGTTGGTCCCAGATTGGTGTACATAATCTCTACTACCTGGACATTGAAGTAACTTCTGTGGCACCCTTTCAATTCGGCACTGATCTTTCAGTCAGGTTCCTGCATTTTACAAAGAGAAGTTAAGCCAATGTGGTACTCCACTACAAGCAGAACACAGTTTTGAATTTCCTGATTGGCTGTATTCAAAACTCTGGAGGAACAACTCCAGCTGATATGCATGCTAACGTAGAAGTGAGCGCTGGTGAATGGCAAAAATGGCACAAATGGAACCCAATGGCAAGTTGGGTGGGTGAAAGTGTATGGATAATCCCAAGGAGGACATGCTTTTAGTTGTCGTCAGTTCATAGCAAAGGTACTTTCCAGTGTTGTGCGGGTACCGCTTAGGCAGGTTGCAACCGGTACTGGAACCGGAACCGGGGCAGTAGGGACGAGCCGGTTCCAGAACCGGAACCGGCGGGTACGGGTTTTTCCAGGAACCGGAACCGGGGGGTCAGTGGTGGTTCCGGATCCGGTTACCGCACTAGTTTTTTTTTTTTTTTTTTTTTTCCCCGATCTGTCGTCTCTCACCTCCAATCTGCGCGATCTGCTGCAGTAGCGCGACTTCAACGCGGGGGAGCAGTGCATAGCAGGGCGGGCCAGAGGGATCAGCGCACCAGCGCGTGAGGGAGGGAGCAGCCTAGCAGTGCGGGGAGAGGTGGCAGCGTTTTTTTTATTTTTTTGGGGGGGGGTTGGGGTGTGTTTTGTTTGTCCTGGTTCTGTGGTCACCTCCCACCTGCGCGAGCATCGGTGCGGGGGAGGGAGCAACGCCTCAGCGCGTGGGGGAGGCCGGAGCGTAGGCAGCAGGATTTTTTTTTTGTTTGTTTTCCACGTTGTATATGAATGTTGTTTCTTTTCAACATAGTCAAAATATTTGATACAACTAACAAATCATTTTCAGATTTATAAAAAAATGATCAAAAATTTAATATATATTTTTAAATTCAAAAAATAGAGAACCGGAACCAGAAACTGGAACCGGCTTTTCTTCCATCTCTGGATTACTTAAGCATGTTGGTTGCTCACAGCTGATCCGCACGCTTTTTAGTATTCCCAGGCCTTATAAGAATGTTGGCCTGCTTCATTTGTCTTCTTATCTTCATGACTAATTCTTGACACAATATGAGTTGAACGCTACTAATGCTGATTCTTGTGTTTATGTGAACCCAACCAAGCCTACTATCATAGTGGCCATCTTTGTTGATGATGGTCTGGGAGGATATACAAATACAACGAAACTCACACAGGTTGTTACCCATCTCATGAAAACCGTGTTTGAAGTGACAGCGGGACATGTTGATTGCTATGTTGGACTTCACATAAGCAGATACCGTGGTCAGGGAGCCATCAATATTGACCAGACACAATATATACTTCACATCTTGCTGAAATTTGGTTTTGTTGATGCACATGTTGTTTCCAAGGTTTCCATGCCAATGGATCCAAATGTTCACCTCTAGGTTGGAGTGTTGACGATGCGGATGATCCCAGCTTGAGACTGTAGGAAGTATTATATTTGCAATGATGGGATCCAGACCTAACATTGCTTTTGCTGTGGAAACAGTGGCAAAGTTCGGGGTATTGTAATTCATTGTGCAGTCGATCCAATGAAATACAATGTTTACACTGTTGGTCTAGATTCTGAGTAAGGACATGCCAGATCTTTCATCTTGCCGCTCCACCCTGTTGGCTATGGTTTGGGCCCACTTACCCCCTTGCACTAGATGTTCTTTTCGTTGTGTAGCCTGCTGCCTTGGGTCGCATGGGAGACTTTACAGGGATGGTCGCCAGAGGGGAGACACGGCCTTTGTAGGATCTGCTGTCAAATCCCACCTTGGGCCCTGCATGTACATTAAGTGTAGGGGAAGGTTCCTACTCGAGGGCATTCCACGATTTAAGGGCTGCCTGCAGAGGGCGTTAGCCCGAGGCTGGCAGCCCGAAAATCGTGGAATGCCCGCGGGCAGGGGCCCTCCTGAACGTGAAGAACGGCTCAGGATTTTGATCCAATCTGCAGAATGTTCTTCCAATTTGAGCGGGAGTATTTCGAGTCATATTCCCGTTAGGGAGGGACCTTGAATCATATAAGAAAATTCTGGGCACTTCTAATTTACAACATACATGCGATTAAAAAAATGACGTGGAACATTCCACAACCTAGATCTGCCAGTTTTTTGCAACAATCCTTTGTGCATTTGTCTAGTCTACTGACCCAATTGAACTACAACATGCTTGCCCATTTTCATCCAGATATGGGCAGAACCAACAAATTGTAATTAACTTACCACCTCAATTGGAATGATAGCACTAGTATTGAATGTCAAGTGCCAACCAACCCAAGTGCGTTTGGGCTCAAATCTTGCTACTTACTGTGGCATACTTCATTGTATGCGATGGTGTCTTATGCTCGCTCCGGGGTTACTTTGAAAGATGTTATTTCCTCCTCTCACTGTAATTAAGGGGTCTGATTTAGTTTATTGTTCTTAAAGAAAAAAGGATAGAGCCGCATAATGGGAAGGCTCTAAAACAAGACCACCAATTTATCAACGAGCCCAAAAAATGGGGCTTTTAGGGGGACAAGATGCATGGAAGCTTGTGAGTTATGATGAGAGCGTAAGGCTCCATAATGGGGGGGGGGAGGGAAGAGATCTGCAGAGTATTAAGAAATTTGCAGATCTCGCATGAACCAACACCCAGAATATGAGGGCACAACACAGGGGTCCCTCAACCCTTAGTGCCAGGTTCCATGGGCTCCCCCAAGGAGGTCCAATCTCCCCTAAAAAACGCTAAGGGGTGGTTCCATGGAGACCATCCCATCCTCCCCCTCTAATTCATGGCACTTGGTGCCATGTGGGCCCGTGACATACTAAATGACAATTAATCCAGCTAAGAAATTATCAAAATGTCATCCAATATTTCCCCATGTCTCTTACTCTTGGATGAAATGCAATAGCCTTTTGCAAGGCTGTGGGCCCCGCTACATGGAAAAGACTAACTACCTGTGAAGGGGCGCCACGAAACTTGATGGCCCTTTGTAATGGGATGTCTTTTTTGTGCCCCTCCGCAAGGGCGATTTGGTGATGCCCCTTAGGGAATATTTGTCTTAGACCAGCAGTGCCTAGTTAAACGTGGGGGCAATTCGGAGTATGGGCGATTTGGTGGCGCCCCTTAGGGAATGTACGTTTTAGACCAGTAGCACCTCGTTAAACGTGGGGGCGATTCACTTAGGGGCGATTGGGAATGCCCATGGATCTTGACATTTATTCATCCCTAAAAGACGATGCGATCCCTCTCGGGTCGCGTCGTTTTTTCTGCTTAGCTGTACATGATCAGCAATGTTGTTTTTTGACAGGTAGCCCTACCTTTTTTGTGACTAGTTATTTTTTTTTTAAAAACTTTCATTATAACATACAACTTTGAGAAAATGCCTTTCACATGACAGGTTGACAGATTTTTGACCTTTCACACAATTTTGTCATATGAAATTAAAACGAAAAATGGAAAGAAGTATGAACTTCTCTTACAATTACAATTAGTGAAGCTCCAGTCCGTGAATACATAAGGTATTGTCTTTACTATTTTCATGGGTTCCAACCCAAACATGTAAGCATTCTTACCACTTATTCTCTAACTATAAGACTTTAGCATTTTTAACCTCTTCATACATAGCCCCAAACCTATCTTCTTTGAGATATATTTTCTTGGCTTATCAATGAGCTAGGAAGTACAATATGCCAGCTAATTGTAAGTTTGTAAGTAGATTTTGAGTCATGCAGGATGGCCGTGTCGAATTAGGTGCAGTTGTTTGAATATGGCACCTCCTCCACAACAAATGCTTTTGAAACAGGATCAGGAGAGGGACTCAAGAAGATTTTTTCTGGCACTGCTGTGGTTGTGGGTACACCATGTAAGGGATAACAAGTCAAACAGGCGCTGCACGTTTTGAACCAGCAATTCATTTTGGCCGCCAGACTCCAGTACTTAATTGTGCATTTTACAAGGGTGTATCAAGAGTACAGACCTAGAAACAAGAACGCAAGTGCATGCCCACATTATCCAAAATGGATCCAAGCCAAATATCTGTCTACTCAACACCCTTGTCAAAAAAAAAACTAGAATGGAGGTTGGAGCACGCATAGGAAACAAATAGGGAGAGCCTAGAGGTTTAAGACTTGAAACAGCAGCGGGCAGTGGCTCGGTGAGGCTCCCCTAGGTGGACTTACTAATAAGATTAACAACAACTACTAACAATTTATACTTTTTTTAGCCTCTCCTAGGTGGACTTACAAAGAAAATTGCTAATAACTATCAGTAATCGCAGATTCTCTATTCATAATTTGTGCCTTTCAGGCTTTGTGAGCCTCTTAATAATAAAATTACCCCTAATTATCAGAATTTTTTGCCTTTCTTTTGACAGGCTACTTTTGTTTTTTGACTTTCACTATGACAGGCATTTGTTTTTTTGTTTTTTTGGACAGGGGGATTGTATCCCTGTTTTACTTTATTATAAGAGAATGACATTTTTTTCTCAGTGCCTTTCTTTTGACAGGCAGATTTTTTTTTTTCTTGCCTTTTTTTGCTTGTTTTATGACAGGTGCAAAAATCAGCCTTGGTGAGGATGGTATCCGATGGAGGTGGGCCCCAAAGCAGAGTTGTAGCTTACATTGTCATTGTCAGCTATTGAATGCACTAAACGCTGCGCCATTTGGATCACTACAATGTCGTCTAGGATATTTGACATGTGTGAAAGTGCATATTTTGTATGGTGTACATCTGTTGACTATGCGACGTGGACCAATGAGTGCCTGGAGCCAAGACACGTTTCCTGCCACTGTTGAAAAGTGGATAATCTACCGTATGCCACATCCCTAGCCAAACTTGGAAATTCCAATGTGAATTAGTGCATTAAATCTCTTTGTATTTTCTACCTGACATCTACTCACTATTGAAAATTTCAATTTCACACAAAATTTCTGCTGCTCGCTGCATCTAAGGAAAAGCCTTGTTCTTTTTCCCCACAGGTACCCATAAGCAGTTACATACAAAGGAACACTAATGAAATGAAATTAGGTCATTACATGCTGAATTTGGACACAATGTCAGAGGGGAACCCTAGAACTGGAGCATGGAGAAAATTGGTGGTCAAACCAAGTTTTTCCATGAGTTTGAGCCTACAATTTGGGGGTCATTCCCACATTATAATGACATGAGAATTTAGTTACTGACAGCATTGTACAATTCATCCACGTGGATGAACCTTGGCAGCAACATACATCCACTCGAGTCAGGCCATGTCAGGTTTTTCTGGAAAGTCACAAAAAAACTCTGGTCCTTTAGGGGTTACTTAAGGGCCCATGAGACCCCTCTTGGGTTTCTAGGAAGTATATTTTTCTATCTTTTTTTTTTTTTTGCAGATATTAATATTTTTTAATGATTCCACCTGCAATTAATTTTCTGACAGCCTGGCCCACCCTCTCACGTTGAAAGCAACAAATTTTAATGAATTACAGGACCAGTAGATTTTCTAGAAAAACCAAGGGGTCATGAAATTGGAGCATGCAGAGTTGACTGTCTACGTGGTGAGTTATAATTGACTCACAGCTGGGCGCAATGGGGAGCCTTCTTTTGTAAATTCTACCATTGAATTTACAGTTTGTTTTTACTAGACTTACTATTGTAGTGTAATGCACACCCTTACTGCGGAAATTGAGTCAAACATCTAGTTACAAAGGAGTTGATTTTTGCAATGGGCTCTTCTTGAATTGCTAAGCTATGAAGGTCATTACCACCAGCCGGTAGCTCAGTTTGATAGAGCACTGAGTGCCACCCAGGTGATTCTGGGTTCAAATCGTGCTACCTTGTCGGGTGTGGTATTTTCTTCTCCCCTTCCATTGGGCAGTGTCCCTAGAGCCCTGCGCTTGCGCGCCTCATGGCGAGGTTACTGTGAAAGAGGTTATTTTCTCCTCTCACCACAATTAAGGGGCCTGATTTGTGAGCAGTCGCACTGGCTTAATTTATTTTTATTTTATTTTTTTAAATCATTTTGACCCCCCCAATAAGCACATATAAAGGACCCTAATAACAAAAAAGGTTGTTTGGCTTTAAAGTTCTAGAGTACTAAGCTAGGCTACCATACCACTTTTCTATGTGGGAGGTAGGAGCAGGAAAAATCATCCCATCGGTCAAAGCTTAAGTTTCATACTTTGCAAACTCCAAAAACAAGAAAGCACCCGCTAAAACACTAAAATCTCTCTTGTTGTGTGGTCAATTTCTCCACAATCTCACGGGCGGATGTACAAGGTTCAAATTTTTGGATCTAATATGGTAGGTGTATAGCCTCAATTAATTCACCAAAGGTTACTTTCTGGGGACTGAAATTTGCCCATGGCAGGCCCCTAAGGGTTAAGACGTTAAGACAACAAGAGTGGAAGAAGGAGCCTGCTCAACCCACAACCAGCATGTAGCCCAGTGGTAATGGGCACATATCGCGTTGGATGTGGTTGTGGTTGTGGGTTCAAACCACGGTCTGGTGTGTCATGAAGGTGTCCAGTGTCCACCTTTCAGCTGGAAGGCAGTAGCCCTTGTGGAGCTGGAAAGAGCACTTCCATTGCAGAAAGAAGAATGTCCCCTCTCGCCCAAGAGCATCCAAGCTTCCTTGAACCCTCATGAGAATTAATTTCCCTTTCAAAATTGAGGCAAGAAAAAATAGAAAGATGAGCACCGTGGCGGTGGCCCACTGGTTGGTTCAGAGATTGATCATATGGGTCTGGGGTTCAATCTTCAGATCCTTCTTGTTAGCCTCATGGCTCACAGATGAGAGGGGGTTTTAGAGTGAAGATTTGTGGACATGTGAGTGACTCAGACAGAGTCCTGAGCAGCCGCCCACGATTCGAGGACTGCACAGTGGATTTAACAAATCAGATCAGAGATTCCCGGTCTCTGATCCCTTTTGGTGGTTGAGACGGGAGAGAGAGAGAGAGGAATATGTCACGTTCCCCAAGCCAGGATTGTCTCTTGAAGCAGTTGACAGATTTTATATTCCTAAAACTTGGTCATTTGTAGCTTGGTGAGAGGTGAAGATCGGGCAGCAGGGTATGCTGTAGCCGCGAGCTCTACTCAGAGAGCAGTGCCCAGTCAATTCTCACTTGTAAGAGAAGCGCGTATAGAAGGTCCTCAATTGGTCTTGCCATCTTTGACTCTTGGTGCTTTGCGTCTGCAGCAAGCAGCTATGCCAGCTCCTTCGATCCCACACGCTACTCCATCTGCCCTAGTCACAGTGCCAGAGGCCACACGCATAGTACTCGCTACGGCTCGGCGCCTGCCCCCTGTTACTGTCTCGTTGCAGGAGGCCTTGGGCGCGATTCTGGCTGAGGACCTGTTTGCTCCAGATCCGCTCCCCCCTTACCCTGCCTCTATCAAGGTACTGTGGCCGTCATCCAATTTCCCTTTTTGGTCTTGCGAGGATGGATAACCGTGTTCCATCAGGATCGCCAGTAACTGAATTGTATATTGCTTCGACCAGCTGCAGCTGGCTTCGAGCATTCTGTGTCTGGCGGCGACAATGGTTATAATGATAATTTGAGTAATTTTGCGTTATTCGGTAAAATTGTAGTAGCTGAATAGGTTTTGGTGATCTCATCTAGGAATTGTCCTTGTAATTTAAGCGATGAAGGCAGGTGTAGGCAAGGAAGGTTCAGCCATTCGCAGTTGTGAGAAAGGGGTGTATCTTAGGAGGAGTTGCACATTCCTGCCTAGTTGCTGGTTAGCTGCATCCAAAGGGTACAGACTGCCTGATTTCTCACTGGAGCTTCCTTGGAGGTCCAAAGAGAGCCTGAATTCCTTGTGTTGAATAGATTTGAAACGAGGGCAGGTGTCTGTGAGGGCCATGGGACCAAATCTTACCGTGCAGCCAATAGAGAGTAGTGCATCTTAGGATCCCAAAGGAGAGATGGGCTTCTACTCACCTAAGGTGAAGGGCAATGGTGTAGGATGGGTATGCAGTTGTGGCAGCAGATGGGTCAGGGCAATATCCCGTGGTAGCAGAGGCAAGAGCAGGGGATGATGCCGCAGGTGTGGTCGTTAAGCCTGGCACTGTGGTCTACATCACAACAGGGGGTGTGCTCAGTTTACCTCCTTTCTTTTTCAATTTCCTTTCCTTCCCAGTGGTGTTGTACCACATATTAAACTTCTTAATCACAGAATGAGTAGGTGCCTCCTCAACTTGTGTACAATGATTGGGAGAGGCAGGGTTTGAATGAAACTGATACCAAAAGAATACTAAATGCATCTATGCTTGCCTCAATAATAAATGTAGGACCTGAAAGCCCTCTATATATTTAGCAGCTGAAAATCCCCAAATTGCTGACATCCTGCCTGTATTGTTTTCTCTGAAGCAGGGCCAGTGCCTGAGGGTGCTGATGCTGTTGTGCAAGTGGAAGACACAGATTCAGTTGAGGAAGTTGGAGAAGACGGTTTGAGGAGGATTATGATCCTTAAAGCAGCTGCCAAAGGCCAGGATATCCGTCCTGTGGTATGCCTGCAATCCCAGGGTAGCCTTGCTATCCTCCCATCTGTTGGGAATCATCCATACTGATAATGGGCGTTAATATAAGAAAGGAAGCACACGGAAGGTATGCAGCAGTGACTGTGCTAGAACTTGAAAGGTGAGTAAGGAGTTTTGAATGATGGAGTGCCTGCAGGGATATGACATAGCACAGGGGTCTACGGTGCTCAAGGAAGGAGAGAGACTGGGTGCAGCAGAGATTGGACTGCTAGCCACGATTGGTGCTATCCGTGTCAAGGTGACCCTCCTATCTTCTTGGAAATGTCAGACTGGGTGAGGAAAGGAACTCTCCCTGGCAGGCCTTTCATTGCCCTACATAACCACATCTCCCTATCCCACACACAAATCCCCCACTACCTCATTCAATAGAATGCGAATTGGGGCTCCAAGAGGAAGTCCGATGCCTTGCTTGCTGCTGTTCAATGATGCCAAGGGAGATCATTTGTAGCTTTTCGCTACTGCCCTTTTATGACCAGGATGAGGGTGCTTAAGCAAGAGTTGTGCTAGTTAAAGCTGGGGTATGTTACAGGTTTATCAAAAGCCAAAGGTTGCAGTTGCTTCGACAGGAGATGAGTTGGTGGATCCAGAGAAAGGCTCTGCTCTTGGGAGAGGTCAGGTGAGAGTCCACTCGCTGTGTCTGTTAACATTGTGTTTGCGAGGATCTTGCACAGGTATTTTCTCCCAGGCTGTTGCTACTTTCAAGAGAGACAAGAGTTCAAGATATCTATGGACATGATGTAGTAAAGTTCACATATTTGGCTGATAACAGCTCTTCATAATATAATTTGATTCGTGAACGATCCGAATGGCCCTCTGAGCAATTATATAGCAGAGGTTACTGCACACCAATGCCGTTACTCCGGGTAAGTAATGGTTTTTCTATGTCATTTTTCTGGAGATGGGGAGGTCCAGTATGATAGCATACTACTGTGTTCATTTGTGGGGCCAGTTTGTTGTGTATTGTGCATGTGCATGTGAGGCACAATTTGTTGCCTTAGAGCAGGTCTTCCCCCCAAGGGTGGTGGACAGCAGCTCACAAAGTTTGGGCTGCTCATCAGCTAGTCAGCTTACAAAGTTAGGGGTGGCACAACCTAAAAGGAAAATGTTAGATGGATTGCAGATTCGAGACTCCAATCGAGCCATGCTTCTGGCTGCAGTGGCAGAGCATCAGTGTGAGGTGGTGGACTTGGGGATTGCCCATGATGAGGAAGGTGAGGTGGGAAGAATGCTGGACAAGGCCCTTGCTGCGCATGCTGATATCCTCATTACTTCTGGGGGTGTGTCTGTGGGTGACAAAGATTTCGTGAAGCCTCTATTGGAACAACGTGGAAAGGTCTACTTCAGTAAGGTAAATCAGTGGCATGCCATTGTGTGCCTATCCCTCTTCTGTTCCTCACCTTGATCCTTCATGAGGTCATTGGAATGATCCTTTCAAATGAGTATGGAATTCCGTCTGTCAAAGGGTAAACAGCCCATGTCCACTGCACCATTCATCTTAAGAAAGCCACAACAGGGTTTTATGTGTTTCAAGGGAAGCAATTGAGTTTTCATACGCAACCCTTGCAGTTTCAAAACTGTTACACAGAGGTTAGTAATTGATACATGTAGCTGGGATAGGCATGAAGGAGGCTAGAGCTGTGCAACGTCATTGGGTGGAATTACTTCAAGATTGTCACATACCGAATCCAATATGTGAAAGGTAAAGAAACTGTGATTGCGGATGCTTTGTCCAGAAGGCCGTTAATTAATGCTGTATCTATTTAAAGAGCACATTGATGGATGAGATCAAAGGTATCCATGCCCTTCCTTTTTCCCCTTCGCTCAGTGGAAAACAATTAAAATCTTGTATGAGAAAGGGGAAAAGAACAGATATTTGCTGTTAAGTATTCATGAGCTTCAGCAGAATAATCTCAAGGTGCTGACTGGGATGGAAAGTACAGGTATTGATGAAGCCAGGCAAGCCCTTGACATTTGCGACACTTGATGTTTTCGCCCAAAGTCCAGAGGAACCAAAGAGGATGTTAGTGTTTGGGCTTCCTGGTAACCCAGTGAGCAGTGCAGTTTGTTTCAATCTTATCGTTGTGCCTGCCATCCGCCAGCTAGTCGGCTGGTCCACCCCGAACCTTCGAAGGTGTGTCAAATCTGATCTCTTGCAGTTTCCATGTATGGTGCAAGCTAAACTGTGTTTAACTGTCAGCTGCTGTTCACCATCCTCTTTCTGTATCTTGGACTCCTATGGTTAACTGTCTTGTATATGTGATAAAGTTCCGGTGGTATTCTAACTACCTCGCACTTCTCCTCCAGATTCCTTTTTGAGTGTTTTGTGTCGTATCTTGAGATGGGAGTCTCTTACACCATCAGATCTGGCTTGAAGGTTCTGGGCCTAAACTTAATGTGTTGAGGCCAATTGTGGTGGAATAGGTAAGAGTTAAAACACACTTTCAAATGCCAATGAAGGGGTGGTGTTATTTGGACAGAATACAAACCAGGATCTTGCAATCTTTAAGGTTGGATCCAGATAGGCCTGAGTTTCACCGTGTAACAATCCGCTGGGAGAACAACGACAGATCAGGCCATCCTGGGTATTCGTTCCCTCCTTGACTAAGCCTTTTTGTCTAATCAATTCTTTATTTCGTGTTTGCTGGTGACATATTGTGCTTTTGCATTTCAATTAAGAAGTTGGTCTGATGTTGTGAAAGGGCCACTTAATGGCCAGGAATATTAAATTTGGATGCAAGTTTTGTGTCGCTTGGAGGCTGCATTTCTTATCATGGGGTTTGGACAGTCTTCAGTTTCACTCCTGGATGGCAGCCAAGCAAACTGTAGATATGTGGAGACTAGTGGAGTAGTTCTCTTCTCAAGTGGAGGTTTGGTGTACCTGCACATCTTGTGTGGTGGTGAGTCAGGTTTGTCGCTGAAAGTACGGGTCATCAGATCAGCAGCCGTCTTCTCAGCATGAGATCTGCAAATGCATTGCTAGAGCTTCCTCAAGCCAATGGGATGCTGCCATCTGGCTCCTTGGTATCAGCACTTCTTATTTCAGATCTTGGAGGCATGCCAATGGCCACATTTGGTCTCCCCCCAGCTTCAAATCCTAAGTCAGATGACCGGCACTCGAAGGAAAGTGGACACCATGGACACAGACACTCACATGTGAAGGAGGGAAAAGGATCAACAGGGCAGGAGGTCAGAGTAGCTATTTTGACTGTCAGTGACACAGTTGCATCTGGAGCTGGGCCTGATCGCAGGTAAACAAACCCCATGTTCTTAAAATCTGCGAATATTGTATGTGTCCTCATGGCTTGTCCGGGACTTTGCTGGTAATGGTGAAATTTGGCAGGCTTGACTGGCAACATTGAATATTATAAGAAGCAGTGGGTAGGAAGTAAGTAGCAGCATAATATTTTAGCATTACACCATAACAGGTTGGATTTCAAAATTATCCAGGGACCCTAGATGCATCTTGTGCTTGAGGTTGTCGCCGACTAGTACTTGCTTCTTGGGGGCGTTGTCTTATATGTTTGTTCCATCAAGGGAAGAATGTAGCATTATAATGGACTTGATGGGTTGTGGTGTTGAGCAGTGGACCAAGGGCAGTGGAAGTTGTGGAGGGCGTGGCCGAGCTGCTTGGTGGAGCCACTGTGGTGGCTACTGCCGTGGTCGCTGACAGTGTGTCAGCTATTCAGGAAACCCTGCTCCGTTGGAGCGACATCGAGCATGTTCACCTTATCCTCACAACTGGTCTCCCTCCCCTTCTGAATGTCCTGTATGTCCTATATACGAAGGGTTATGTGTAAATAGGCGCATATGCACCCCTAGTGCATTGTACCGTTGGCAACAACATGATGACACGTCGGTCATGGGTGTGCAATATGAGTAGCCTGGAAGTTCTAGTCTTGAATCTGGTCACATCTTTTGAGTACCTGTATTGAAATTTTGGGGCTGTGGTAACAGGTGGAACTGGCTTTACTCCAAGGGATGTCACGCCTGAGGCAACTAGGCCATTGATACAGCGAGAAACACCAGGCCTTGTACAGGTCATGCTGCAGGAGAGCCTGAAGGTTACCTTCCTTTGCACATCCAGCCTTTTTCTCTGCTTTCTGAACTTTCTGACTTGGTACTTTGGATGTCACACTTCCTGGAACCATATAGAAGTTGCCAATCACTATTGAAGTTATTGATATGAGAGCTCCGAATAAGTGCCATGATGAGATCCTCACGTTGTATTGCACGTACATGCCAATGTTGCAGGTGACACCTACAGCCATGCTTTCCCGGGCTACAGCTGGTATTCGCGGCTCCACACTGGTATAACCTCCTCTTTACCCTACCCTCGTGGTTTCTTGTACTTCGACTCTGTGCCTTTGGTCCTTGGGCCCCCTTGTGATTGTGCTGAAGTTTCTTTCTTCCTTACATTTTTTATTTCTTTTCGTCCAGCTCATTTGTGTGATGGACAGGAATTCTATTGCACTAGTACACAGATTAGTTTGACATTGAGTGGAGTGATGATTATGGGAGTGTTGTGGTTCAGATAATCAATATGCCAGGGAATCCAAACGCAGTGAGAGAATGCATTGCAGCATTGATGCCAGCACTGCCCCATGCTCTGAAGCAGCTGCGTGGGGACAAACGTGAAAAGCATCCCCGTCATGTTCCGCATGCAGAATCTTTGACATCTACCCCTGATGTGTGGACTGCAAGTTACCTCTCATCCTTGTCATTGCAAAGTAGCGACAAAGCACAGCTTCCCATTGCAGATGTACCTTGCTCTTGCTCAATCTAGGTGCCACACACAGCAGATTGTTGCTTGTGTGAAGGGATTTCTAGAGGATATCTGGAAAACCCGGATCAATTTTTTACTCCAAGGTTAAGTCTTACTACCGACGTCAGCCCCTGACAAAGGTAGGTTCTGTGCCTTTGTGTTCCGCTCAAACTGGGCGCGGGGTTAATGGCCACAAGGCTACGGCAAACAACGTCTTATGAGTACATAATCTAGGTGCCTTGAGACTTTGCTTTAGTCTTGGACTAAAGGTTTTGGAGGATTTAGCACCATGATGCTTGGAAATAGGAAAAATTAGTTCAAGGTGACCATTGTGATCACTGTAGTGAGTTTTGGCTTTCTAATCCTAGAAGCTCAAAGTCCACGGCTTGGAATCCATGTGTGAGCCACATTGGCGAAGAAAATGGTGGCCATCGTACATCACTCTCAGCTACCATGTTTCACTCTTATGCTCAGTAGGCCTTTTTTTTACCTCATTTTGGTGTGGTGGGCATGAGTGAACATCTACATGCAACACAATGTTATTCCCGTCCTCTTATGTTTTGATGCAGAGTGGGGGTAGAATGTCTTGTAAGGAGTTTTTCATGTGCAGGCTATGTTCTGTCTCTGAATTGAGGTACACTTTCTGTTGTGTGGACCATTGAGTGTGGTGCAAGAACTGTAATAGGCATCCGTCAACAAGGATCATTCATATTCTCTCTATGATAGAATGCGAGGAACTGAAAGGATTTCTGTGGTAGTACACTCCATGGGATGGGCTTGAACTAGTTGACCACATGAGTTGCAACAACTATGCCACATTCCAACTAACTAGAGAAAAATCGCCAGTTGCAGACATACAGGGAACATAATATGAATAATGTAAGGACTTAATGCAAGTGTGTGATCTGTTTTTGTTTCATCTGTTTTTGGCAAAAACGCCTCAAGTGTTGTTTTGGTATTGGAATTTGCTCATGGTGATAAGTATCACAGTTCAACAATTTTTTGATACCAGCTGGTATGAGTACATCAAATTTTCAAATTTACGAGTACTGCAGCAGGTATGAATGATGCGGTAGTGTTTGTTCATGACATGATATGAACTCAATCATGCGAGAAGCCTCTTCATAGTCCACATATGGTATTAGCTCTAAAACTTGGAATTGCTGAAAAATTTGCATCAATGAGTATAATGAGATGTTTAGGGAAATGTAAGTACCAGTGTTGGTATGGTATGGTGTTTTTGGGATACCAGGAGGGTCCTGGTAGTAGAAAAATTTGAACCTGTCATCAACACTGGTTTCGAATACTAAAAAAGATTGGATTCCAGTACCTGTAGGGTGTCAGTCACCATTACAAACTTACAAACTCCAATAACAACAATGGTATGAAAACTCTCATACCAGCTAAAGTATCAACTCCGGGTAGAGTAGCACAACAGCCAGATTCTAGCAACATACACAGAACATATGAACGCTCCCATTCATCCAGAGCTCTCTCTCTGTCTCCTTCCTGTCTTCCGTTTTGATTTGTGTCGGATGCTCAACCACAGAGTCGGATTTGCAAGAGATGGATTAGGACAGCCGATCTGCAATTGAGTTTCAGCAATTAGAGCTCAACATTCGAACGTTGTGGCAGAAAAGGGTTTTATGTGAAGAAAGTCGCAAAGTGCTAGGGTTTTCCACATAATGCGAGGCCGAGTGATTGCCCGCGTTCTTGTCGACATAGGTCGCCGGCATGGATCTAATACAGCTTCTTTTCTGAAAGGCGTTGAAGCTTCTGCACGGGCTCATCATTGTCACGATTCGATCGGGCTTGCTCTTGAGCGCGCAGGCGCCCGCACTTATTCCTCTGCTGCTGTTTTCCCCAAGGTACGCTTGTTTGAGTTGGTTTGCTTCGAGGTTTCTCAGGAATAAAAGAGCTGTGAGAAACGGTTTATGACCTGCGGTTTCTCTTCCGCCTAACAAACGGTGTGCGAGTGGTTTGGATGGATTAGGAGGCGGGAATGATGTCTCTCAATTGCCACGCACATTGACACCTCAGGCACCATAGCCACTAGTCTTTGGAAACATCTCAATTTGGAGAATTGATGGAAAAGGCCGCAGTTTGACACGATTGCAAGAGTTAGATATTCACAGTGCGACTTGGATATTCATATCCAATAGTTGGATATTCACAAACTGAGATTTTTACTACCCCTAGTTGCTCTTATTCACTCTGTTCAGTGATCGAATGTCTATCTCTCCAAGTCCGTGAGTGGCCAAAATCATTTGAAATCGATGTAAGTGACGAAGGCATGAATGTGTTAGAGTGAGAGACATTGGGTGTGATTCGCAGTGAACCTGTTCTGGCAATTTGTTGCCTTCAAAGAACTTACTACAAGACCACAAGAAACTGACTGTATGTAATATTCCATTGGAATACGGGAAAGGGTGCATTATGCTTACCTCTCCATAATGCACGTATCATTTCTGTGATATTCCTTATTCTTCTTGTTCAAAAAGTTTGCTCAGTGTACATTTTGCATTTTTGGAGGGCGCTTCTTGATAATTTCGGGATTGTGATGTTTTGAGCAGATTGTCCGCAGTGAGCTCGCAGGCAGTTTGTGTAGACCTCGCCTGATTCTAACGGGCCTGCTGAGAAAGGTATGGTGGTCCAGATTAGCTTGTTTCTCAATACACAGGGGAATCAGCAAGTAATGAATGCTACAAATCTGCACTGTTTTCTTGCTGGGGGTTTAGGGCTTTTTAAAGGTGCTGAGATGCAGATCATGCTGCAGGCACATGGCGCAGGGAAGGGCTGCCACTTGTCCACAGTGTCATCTACATTTGCTCCATTGGCAGGGCATGCAGCAGTGTCTATAAGAGAGGTAGAGCCTCTGGTAAAGGGGGGGGGCGATATCCAGAGGAAGGTAGGGATATGGCTGTTTGGATGCACCGGATGGGTGTTCAGCATGGTGGTGCTCGGAGGTGTGACACGCCTCACTCGATCTGGACTCTCAATGACCGACTGGAAGTTTGCTGGCAGCCTGCCTCCACTGACAGAGGAGCAGTGGCAGATGGAGTTTGCAAAGTACCGAAAGTCCCCAGAATACGTAAGGTGATTCCCCAGCTCCTGTGGAGCAGTATTCTGAAACTCATATGCCCAGCAGCTTCTCAAGCCTTGTTGAGTAAATGATTGCTGAAATAAGTCGTTAAATAGTAGATGGATGGAGGGATATGACATCAAGAACTAACAACTTGGAGACTATGGTGGCAGGGTGAACAATGGGATGACCCTGGATCAATTCAAATTCATTTACTGGATGGAGTATGCCCACCGAATGTGGGGCCGAGCTCTGGGCCTTGTTTTTGCAGGCCCATTTGCATACTTTTTCATCAGGGGCTACCTAACAACGCGCCTGGCCCTGCGGCTGACTACCCTCATGACCATGGGTGCTGCACAGGGTCTTGTTGGCTGGTGGATGGTGAAGAGTGGCCTTGAGGTACAACTCTCTGTTGCCAATTTCAGTCTCTTATTCTCACATGGTTTGGCTAGCAAATATTTAAATTCTCCCTCAATCAGAAATTCATGAAGTTATCGGTACTGGTTTTGACCTGCTTACTGAACATAGGATGCATAGTATCCAGTTTTTGTATTGTGAACTGTTCCGGGTCTTGAAATCTCTCTTTACTGTGTCTTGGGGCCCTGATCTAAATGGGTAGGGTCACAGATTTGGTTCTGTAATCGGATGTTAGGTAAGGGACTGAGGGTTACCTGATTACGATCACAGCATCATGTTTTTTCTGCTATGTCCACTGTCTATCTCTTGAAAATTGAGTGCTTATGCACATGAAGATGCTGTTTTGCACACATTTCATCAGCTGCATTGTACGGGTCCAACAGCACCAAGTTCATCAAGTACACCATCTGTGTTATTCTTGTGGACATGATTATTTCCTTAAGTGCAGACATTGGCTTGCAGGAGCCAGAGACCGAATATGCCCAACCAAGGGTGAGCCCATACCGGCTTGCAGCACATCTGACATCAGCCTTTGTCATCTATTCAGGCCTCTTCTGGACTGCGCTCTCTGTGGTCTTTCCTGAGCCCCCTCCTGTGGACAATGCCACCTTAATGCATGCCAGTGTTCGTGTCCGACGCTTAGCTCTGCCAGTTGCAGCACTTATTGGTTTAACTGCTATTTCGGGGGCATTTGTTGCCGGTAATGATGCAGTAAGTGCTCTCATTCTCGGCTGGAAACACATTTGTGTGTCAAATAGTTGATAGATACTATGTTTTTTTGTCATTTCAAGAGTTTACTATGCACATTCATTTGAAGGGCCTTATGACCAGTGGAATAGGAAACAACCAAAGCTGTCAGGCACTCCAAACTTGGCAACTTTCTATTTCTCCAAGAAACTAGCTACAGTTGAACTGGTGAGATTCAGCTTCCAATGTATATGCATAATGCTGCTGCACTAAGTTGAAGTTGTTTTATTGGTTCAGGGGCATGCATTCAACACTTTTCCAAAAATGGGAGATCACTGGATTCCTGATGGACTGATGGAGATGAAACCTTTTTTTCGCAACTTTTTTGAGAACGCTGCAACAGTACAGGTAGATTTGGGGCTTAACTATGACTGGTTCCATCTTAACTTCAAAGATTTATCCAGCTCTTCACACAATTTAACATGTTTTGTTTTTGCTATGGATGGCACACCTTACAGTCAAGGTGTGAGAAACTGCCATTAAGGGCTTTTTTCAAAGTACAGGCTAATGGTGCATTATCGCACGAATTCACGGCACTACTTGAAAATGAGCTGTCACCAAATCATTTGGGGGTCCTTCTGCCCCCCAACCAATTAGTTTGTCTCCTCTATTTTCCTAGATTTTGAAGAGTTCTGTGCACTTTTGCCATCCAAGTACTCTTAATGAGGGTATGGGCAATGAGAATCTCCATGTTCATGGTATTTGCAGCTGGACCATCGAATACTTGCAACAACAACATTGATAAGCATAGCTGGAATGTGGGCAGCCACACGAAGGCTGACTCTACGCCCAAGGGTCTGCTTGCTAATAAATAGTGCGCTTGGCATGACTGCGCTTCAGGTATATCTCTGTTGATTTTCCTTCTGAATCTAGGATCATATTTTATTAATCACCTCCTCTTCTGTGTCTACGCAGCATACAAGCAGTTAGGGGGCATACCAGCTAGTCAGGGGCTGAAGTGTTGTGATTGGTAGGTTCACTATAAACTTCGCTACAGGTTTAACATGGGTCCCAGAAGGCATGCTGTTCTGTCACAGAGCATTGTGGAGGGTGAGGATTAAGCAGTTGAGATTAGAGAAAGAGGGAGATCTCAGCCTAAAATTATAGAGCAATACTATTGTGGCAGTTGCTCTAATCCTGAACTACATGTAGATATGGCCGCAAGGAATCCCTCTGAAATGGTGGTAGAGACAAAAAAGAGGTTGCTTACTTCCCATGGAGGAATCCGTTTCCTTTTCAAAAACTGGCAAAGGTTGTAGTATGTGGCACCCCACTGCATGATAAATTGGAATGCAGAGAGCAAGCATTTTAAGGTCACCAGAGTACCACTCAAACTAAGCCATAATGATACCTGTTTGTGTACAATGTGCAGGTGACATTGGGAATATCTACTCTGTTGATGTATGTTCCAGTCTCATTGGGTGCGGCTCACCAGGCTGGGGCCCTAACTCTGTTCACCATTATACTTGCCCTAGTGCACTCCTTGCGGCGGCCATCATCAGCAGCTCTTAAAACCCTGACCTCCGATTCTTCGTTGCGCAAGGGCAACTGGAAACTGGCTACCAAGGCCCTTTGATTAGGATTTCTGCTAAACAATACCCCCTACTTCCAAAGTCTGTACCCCATGCTAATATGCCATTCCAACGCACCACATTTGGTGGACCCTTGTTGGTTCGCACTCATGGAAACAACTGACTCGAGGCTGGACGGAAAGTCATAACCCCCAGAGTGCTCTGGAAGATTGGAAGGTGGTAATGGCTGCACCATTCAGGCCTGTCTTCATTCCTAGAAAAGTTCCACATGGCATATGTACATGATAATACCCCACCAAAGCAGCAGTAATTATGGTGCAGGCAATTTTATCTCATACCCATTTATCTCATTAACCATCAAAGGTTGATGCGTTACTTCCTATTGGTGATCCAGCCAGGGAACAACCTTTGCACGCCCTTTGGTGCTTTCTAGAACCCCCAAGTGTGTTGAACATAATTCCAAAATGAAGTAATGCCATCTTGTTTGGGTTTCAGGAGAGAGGGTTTGAGTCTGACCTTCAAGTATGCAATGTGGTCAGCATTAGACTTGCACTTGACTGGAGCGTTTATAACAATGCTACACTATGATCTGATAAGTTCCCATAGAGGAGTGGCAGATCAAATGCACGACAATCTCAACGCTTTTTATTCTGAAGGAATATTATCATGTGCTTGCTATATCATGTGCACTGTCCATAGAAAGGTTTCCAAAATCTGAGATTGATTTACATTGTCCTGCGAATTGCTGTTTATGAAGACATTTGTGCGGATTACAAACACTAAGGTGACAAACATTAAGGTGATATCCAGATTTTACACTATCCACTATTAATCTCATTGTGCAGTTTGATGCAGAATGGGCATCTATCTCTCTTCTACCATGTTTTAGACCTGTAACATACACTTTGATTATTTCAAGGAGTCTATTCAAGGTGCCAAAATGGATAGATGCCAAATTGATGCTGACCAGCATGCCATTATTTTGAAGGGGACAACTTGTTAAGAGGCTGATGTCTAAGACTTAAGGCATTGAATTGGTTGCCTTCAGCGATTTGTCTGCTAGTATATGAACTAAACCCAGTAGTTCGATCAAGCATATTTCCAAGATGACGACAGTTAACATGTGGCAATGTACAACATGTACAAGGCTCGTTCAATCTGCAATAGAAAAGCAGTAAATTGGCTTGCTAAAAATTATCACATGTGGACTATATGGCATCACAGTTGCCAGTGGTATCAAGAATCCCAAGCCTGCGAGGGATATATTACAATTGACAATTCATTTACAGATATTGAACAAAGAGACACACTACCAAAGAACTTTATAACTATAGACCCCTTAAGAACCTGAGGGTCATAATTGGGCTGATTATCTCTAAGCCGTAGTAAGAGCAGCTACGGACGCTGTCTCCGAAATTTGGGCAGCTGTCAACAGCAAGGACTTGCGCAGCTTCACCCTGTATTGTGCCTGGGCGATGACACCCACAAAGCAGCAAAAAAACCCAGTTAGATTGGGTCAGAGACCACTTCTATTAACTAATTTCAAGAGTTTGGATAGCTTATATGGGGTTGGTTTTTTGTTTAGTGTACCATGTATATGAGGTACTGCTGCTGGTTGACTATTGAGCCAGATGGGTGAATGCCACTGCTACATTAGAATCAGGAAGCTTTCTGTCGGCTAGTGGAAGCATGACCGTGGCACGCATGATAATCCTTGCAAGCAAACCCCTCACTGTCTACAATAAACCAGACTATAAAAAGATTAGGTGATATCTCTCCTCCTTCCAGTGCAGGTGAGGGAGTTATTGCTTTGGAGCTAATGAATGGGTTGAATACTCTGCCCTACTCCATTACATGGCCTGGCATACAAACCCACACAACTGCTCATACTAGAAGTATCTGGCATTTGCACTAACAATTCGGAAGAAGAGTGGCGCACACCTGCTTGTTGGGCCCAAATTCAATCATGTCAGCAGGACGTAATCTTACTGGCATTGACGGTGGGACTTTATAGCGGCCTCCATTGACACTGCAATCCACCAAAAAATTCAGCACCTGGGCAAACCATCATCTTGTGGGTCGATTACATGCAGATTCTTGCTTCAGTCTGATGTTGACTACTTGAATAATTAAACATGATAGAGAAGCATTTTGACAAAATCCTCAAATTCTGACTAACGCGAGACCCTTTCAGCAGGGTATCACCCCTGAATCATTCCGTTAGTAATATACATACATACAGTCAAGGGGTGTTCATGTAGAGAGCAGTCCCCAAAGTAAACTTACCTGGTGATCCATGTGCCAAACTTGCTGTTCAGATCAGTGAGGAAAAAAGCACCGTCTTTAGAAACAATTTGTGCATGTTTCTCTGCAACCTGTTCCCCATAGTCTCTTTCACGTCAGTCTCTTCAATGTCAATCTATTCATAGGAGACTTACAAGACAAAATCTACCCATTCCTCTACAATGCAGTGTCCATGCTTTACGCAGCTAAATGCCTCAAATCCCTACCAGACTTCTTCTTAGCCAGCCAACTTATATACTATAAAAACTTAATTTGCTCCAAACACTGGACACTACAATAATCTACATAAGACCAACCTGTAATCATAACCTCTTGTAACACACAAAATGTGAAATAGAAAGTTGCTTTGTCTAATAGATGCATGAACCTTGGCAACCTACAAGAATGATAAAGTGTAAGCTCGCGCAAAGTATGGAGAACTACTACACTGCCCCAATCACCTGAGGAATATTGACAACAGCATTGTCTCCCTCCGCCTCTTTGCATGCTGCACTTCTGCCATTACAAACACCCAACCTGACAGCTAAATGCCTGCACTGAAGAAAAATTGACATACCACTTCTCCACTGACACTGAGCTGGCTTTCATAAGGGGCATAACCAGCCACCTTTCAAAGGTAAAGGACAAAGAGAGAATGTAAGCCTGTTTTCCAAACCACTGTTTGATTTGATAGCTATGCTTAACATCATGGTAGGCCACTGAACGACTTCCAGGTACAAACTCACCCAATGACGGTTGGTCTACCGTCAGTCCCACCAATATGCAGCAGGTGCTTGCCATTGTCAGTCACATTGCCCTCCAGAGGCATCCTCTCTCCAGCAGGAACCAGATACCACCTGCATGTGTGGGGGGGTATGCTCGGCCTTAATTTCATGTCATTTTTTACTGGACTATATGATCTACAGGACCTGAGTCAGATGTATTCTGTACCATATCTAACAAAACTACAAACAGCAGAATGTGGCACTATTTTGCAGAAGAGTGTGTACACTTCTTCCTGAAAATGGGCACAGGTTAGAGAGAAGATGCGCACTCTGCTATTGTGGCCCTTTCCAGCGCATCATTGTCCCAGAACCACTGTTTCATCTTCTCATCAGCCTGATAAACACAAAATTCCACATTAAGCTGTAAGACAAACCTTTGAACCCGACATTGTAGTGATTTGGTTGTTTGTAAAACCTTCTCATCCCAAGGACTCCTTTGGCTCCCAGTGTACATCCTCAAGTTCATCTCTATCTCCGCATCTACTCTTGTCCCTTCGGCCTTTGGGCCTCCCCCAGATGTACCAAATATATCAATTTCCTTTTGAGGCACTGTCTTCAAGGAATGTCTCGATTCTTTTGACATAGTTTTTGTTTCTCTCTATATACTGCTTTCCTTCAGTACCATCATAAGTCACTCTGGCCTACTGTTGCCTTGATATGTTTTTTCTCTTCCTTTGCTTCTCGTTCTGTCCAGAAGATCGATTTGTCCTTCCCAAAATGTCAAGCAGAGAAATACAGAAATTCGTCTGTGTCTGTCTTTCACATCTTGTACATCTACTGGGCACCTAATTTCATATATATCGTTCTGTCCAAGAATTTCAACAAGGTATATCTAAGTAGTCCCATCCCACCACCATATCAGTGAACACGATTTCTTGCCATTTGAATAATAGGGTGGTAGGGGTGAGATACAGGAGCATGAGAATACCATGCTTCGTGCTAAGACCCTTATTCACATGGAGTTTGCTCTTAACCTAAAACAGCTGCATATTTCTCACAGCAATTCAAAAGAATCACACCAAGTGGGTATGAAACCGTACCTTATCCTCAAGTCTGCAGTAGGGTGCCCTTCCCTCTAGTGCAAAGCTGCCAGTGTAAATTAAATAGAGCTTCCTTCAGAATGATCAACCCTGCCTCCTTATGTAACCGTCTACCACCTCATTATTTCTAAGATTCTCAAGCCTTCTACCACTTTCTTAGGACTCAAATGAGCAACCACATGCGTGGAATAAGCATGAAAGGGGGTGATGATGATAACTTCTACATCCAGGACAGTGCACATTGTAGTGAGATACCCAGCAATAGTAAATTAGTTCATCGAGTATGCTCCCATGTATCTTTATCAGTGTTGTGGTTTGCTAGCTCATTCAACCCCTAACTTTCCTATGCACGCTGTCTGTCGTCACTGGATCTTGTGCACTCAAGATAGAGAAATGAGTGTCCTCTATGGGAATCTTGACTATAATTTTCGTAATGGGTTGAATTCATTTAAAAGAAGGAACTCAAAGTGCAATCCATCAGTTGGATAGCTTGGACAAAACTGCATTTGAAAAAACTTTCCAAAAAACAGATGGATACCTGTTACCGCCGAGTATCCAACTGAGCATGACAGGCATGCCTATGCTGATGAAGAATTGCCCTCCCACTCTTCCTGGGTGTGGTATCCTCAATTTTGTCAAAATCTGTCGCCAATCCCACGCAATGGTTACAGAAAAGAAGTTAGGCCCAACTGCTATTACCCAACAGAAGATGAAAGCAATCTTTTCCACTACATGTAAAGCTAAATGTTGCTCTACTTGCCTCCCTTTTAATGACCCATCACTGGATGTTTTATTTGTTCTTTCTAAAGAAGGGGGCGACAGCCCTGAAAAGATTCATTCCCAATTAGTGCGTATTGTGTTTACAAGAATTGTTGATTATATCTCATATCACCCTTTCTTGAGGCATCGCAGAACTAAAGGGAATAATTTAAGGTTAGTACTGCGCTTTTCAAAGCTCCTTACTCCTTGTGGTTTTGGAACAAGTCCATTCACAAACAACCAAATAACCAGTAGGAAAAATGAAGCCTCACCGACAGGGGTCCAAGACCTTCTCCAAGATAGGGCTTGTATGTGGAAGCCATGATAGCAGCCATCCTTGCCATGCCATGAATTGCCCCAACTCGTAACCTTCTCTTGCCCTCATATCTGCAAGATATGAGGCTTGTTATGCAAGTGGTCTTATATAGGCAACAGACACAGTGGACTATTTCTTTCTGCTTCCTCCTATGGAAGAAGAGTAGTTAACAGCTAAGCACTTCCCGCAAGATTAGAGAACAGACTGCTTGGGACCATCTGCAACTTCAAGAGCAAGCTAGTGTGCACCGGCCAGAAATCGGTAATCTGGAGTCAAGGACATTCCTGACCCCTGGACATCTGTCTCTCAGAGAGATCACTCTAACACCCCAACTAGTAGTTCACCTAAGTGTGTGTGACTACGAGCTACTGTGACCTCCCCATGAGTCAACTTTGCAGTGCACACGTCGTTGGTGGACAAAGAAGCAATACCTTTTCAGTACTCCAGGAATGTCGACAGATTCTTCCTCCCTACTCTGCTTGAAGGCCTTATCAAGATCCAATGCAAGCTGAAACCCGTCCTGTTCATCCAAAGGCGAGTCCATATGGATCCTCATATAAGATAGAGGAAAGGATGGGGGAGGAGGACTTAAAGAGTCCATATGGATCATGACATAAGCATGGAAGAAAGGATGGGCAGGAGGACGTAAAAAGAGACACTGGGCAATAGAGATAGAAAGTAAAGGGGTCCAGAGCAGAAGTAAGCATGGAAGACTAAGAGAAATGAAGGTAAGGATGTACTCATAAGACATTGTTTGCTGTAGCCATGTGGCCATAGACCCCGCACCCAGTTTGAGCAGAACAAAAGGGAACAGATGTACCTTTGTGAGGGGGAATGAAGGTAAGGAGAGCAGACAAGCACAATGGATTCACTAACTCTACTTAAGGCTATCGACATGCAGACAGGGACTACTGGAATGCAAGTACCTCAATGGCCATACAGCCACCTTGGCCCAGATTAGGCTGCATGGCATGGGCTGAATCACCAAGAAGAGTGACCAGGCCCTTTCCCCAGGTCAAGAGAGGCACTCGGTCATAGATATCTCGCCGCAGTATCTGCTCCTCAGGTGTAGCTAACAGCAGATCCACCGCATTATCACACCAGTGCCCAAACAGCTCCAGCAGCCTTGCCTTTCTTCCTGCATGGAAATGTCGACGATATCACATAACCCTTTCCACCCCTCCCCAACAGACAATCCAATGGGCCCTCGTGGGCCCCCAAGTAAATAATGAAGTTTCTTTCTTTTCTTCCTTTCTCTGGTTGGCTCTGTCAAAATACCTATATGTAGATATGATATTACAACCTACCTATCTTCGTGTCTGTATACAGAAGTTGACAAGGGCTGAAAATGCTACACAAAGTTTGCACAGCCAATATTTAGCTAAGCCCTGACAACCCCACCAACACTCCCAAGCTTGACCTGGACAGCCTAGGCAGAGGCCTTACCAAAGATATATGCACACCAGACTTCACAAAAATGAGAAATTGAAGTTGCTAGACAATATAATTCCAATCCCAAATGGGAAAGTGTGCAGGCAAAGAAGGGTACACTTGGATAGGAAGTTACGGACCACCAGGAGGGTCAACACCGCCAGCTGGCTCATTGTAGAAGGCATACCATTGCATCTTCCCATGCCCAACATCTGAAGACACGAAATACTGCTTGTGCCCCAAGAAAACACGATACCTACACCCGTCCACTACACACGTGGTAAAAAATTTGTTCCTCCTTGTCATTCGCTCACTCCTCTCTCTTCCCCTTTCTTTGTATAGTGTGGCTGGGCTGGGCAAGTAAAGCCACATGTGCTAATGTGTTCAAGGTAACCGGCAACAGTAGCAGTGCTGGTCCACAGCTCTGCACATTATGAAGTCAGCCCTCAACCAACCCTCAATAATCAGATGAACCTCAGCTGTAATGCAAGCATGAGGCTAAGTTTTGTAACCTGGTGAGCTAGCTTTCACGACCATAGTATCTCGTGAGACTAGTCCTTCCATAAGCCAACGCCACTGTCTAAAAGGTGGAGTCAATGCATATCTCCGTAAATCTTTTCTATCTTACAAAGAATAGGATGTACAATTCAGTATCAATGCAATGCCAATCTTCATACGGAAACTGAATAGTCGACACCATTTTCAGGGAACCATATCCTTCCATGTCTCCTACCCCCTGTCTCTCCGCCCCAACTCAAGCTTTCAAGCTGGGTGTTAAAGACTGCCTACAGACAGGAAATGCCTGGATACCTAGCAAAAGCCAGGCTCAAAAGGAAGTTGAGGATGTAAGAATACCCGACTGTGTTAATGTCAGCAGGCATAAAATCTGCAATGCCTGTGTAGCAGGTGTAGCCTGAGTAGGTGGCCTCCTTGTGACCCAGCAATTTCGTGCGCACCTGTCAATGTCACAACTCTCTCTCATCACTGTAGTCCATATGTAGATGTCCACAATCCATATGCCACTGATTACTGTAAAGAGATGGAGTTCACATGTATGCAATGGAGACCACTAAAGACAGATCATACAAGCTGTTGCAAGACCCTCAACCCTGCCATGACATCACGAGCCACTGAAAGCATTGAAAACAGTAAACTGAAGCAATTTCTGAATCCCCCAATATATGCCTGCCACAGACTTCTAAGTGCATTTGGACAAAAAAGACAAGTAACCCGGCGCCATATCACAGTGGCAGAAGGCCATGGGGAAGCCAGATGTGCCATACACCATGTCAGAGTGAGAAGTCCCGTAAAAGGCCCATCTCTGGCCAGCTCGAATCATGCGATAGATCAATCTTGATTGTACCAACAGAAGGTATGATTTAGTAATCTTTCCATAAGGAAGGACCAAAGTAATACCTTGGACCGGATGCCATCGGCCCCCACAAGCACATCACCTTCAAAGCGCCGCCCATCCTCCAGCACTGCAGTCACCTGGAAAACAATCGGGCATATTAACAAGCCGTAAATGTTGCAGTTGCCAAATTGATTTGATTATGAGATTAAGTTGGACACTTGCCACTGCAACAACCTCCTAGGCATGCTCGCAGACTTCCCTGTAGGCCCACTAAAAAAAGCAATAGCAAATTTCGACAAAATACCACAACATTGAGGCCCAAAACAAGCCTACCCAACTGGAAGATCCACACTCTGCTCCCAAAAAAGAAGAGGGAGCGAGCCCATGCACATCATACCACCCCGAAGACAATTGCAGGTAAATGGTTGGTGTTTTCACTGGATTTTAATCTGCTTTCTATAGTGGGCAGGGTCACTACCAAAAGCAGAAATTAGACAATTTACAAGGTACTTCGTGTGCGCCTCTTTGTCCATACCGAGACAGCAAGGTGCTCTCTCTCTCTCTCTCTCTCCCCCCCTCTCTCACACACACAAACAAACACACATATGTATCCCCTTAGACCTCCCACGAAACTAACAGGTTTCCTTTTCTTATCTTTCTCTCTCAAGGACCTCAAGCAGGAAAGGAATTACGCAGATGGGGTAAAAGTCTCGACCCACATAAGCTCACAAACTTCAACAACACAGGCGCAGGTCAAGGAATGTAAGAGATGGCATACTTTGGTGCCATCATCCACAAAGTCGACAACATTTGCGCCATTTTCAATTATTGAGGGTCCCACTGCCCGTGAGAGAATCTCCTGAAGCTTGATGCGACTTATTACTCGAGTCACTGGTAGACCCCTCTCCACTGCAGGTGTGAAAGTATCAAACTTGCAATACCTACATTTCACCGACCCAAATGAGAATCGAGATCCAAAAACCTAGATTTCCTTACAGGAAAGCTGTGGAATTTCCTGTGCGTTTGGGTAATCCCTAGTGATGTACGGAGCTGCTATAATCTGCATGTATTGAATTTAACACATGCATCTCTCTCGCCTTTAAGATTTTGAAGGAAATCCGAGCAAATACCATTCGCCAGTGAGGCCGTCAACTAATCCATTAATCCGGTCACCAGTGACACATCCATTTTCCATAATCTCGTGTGCAGCAGCTAGATCCACAGCTTCTAGTGCTGCCAGCGCATTGCTCTGAATTTGAATGGGGCCGCGGTACTGACCCTCCCCTCTAATTGCACTAAAATCCCTCTCGAACACCGTCACATCTATCCCCTTATTTTTGGCAGCAAGTGCCAGCACAAGACCACCAATCCCCCCTCCTGCTACCAATAACCGCAAGGGCCGCTTGGCTCCTTGTCTCGCCCCATCTCGACGCTCGTCTTCTAGTTTCAACGAGGCCTCCAAAGAGTCTTGAGACGCTTGAATTAATTCTGGGGGAGCATGCGACTGCACAGCTTCCTGAAAAATCCCCGCTCTGACAGCGAAGTAACCTCGTCTTCTACTCCGATTCCTTTTCCCTCTACTTCCGAACAACCATGAATCCCTCCTCAACCCACTAATATCCGACGTCACAGCAGCCCCGCGAGCTAACTCCAGAGACCTGGGAATGTCATTTAGCACGGCCTGTAGCGAGAGAGGGGACGCCGAGGTCTGCACCACTAACGCAGCACAGCACGCCGCCATCCTGCTTCCTTCACTAAATCCCAGACCCACCAGCCCTCCTGAGCCAATCCTCTTTCTCTAACAACGGAAACACCTCCAAAGCCTGCCTTGAATTCGCTCACCCCGCCCTCACCACACTATACAACACACCTTCTGTGCGTGCGTATGTGTGTGAGAGAGAGAGAGAGAAGAAGCGAGAGCACTTGACAGGCAACTCAGCGGCTGCCATCGCTCGCGATCTTTCAGGATTATCCCCTCTGAAAACAAATCCATCACTCGGATTTGAAGAGATGAATGTACCTTGGATGAAACTTTCTGGCCAGTTTCGTTCCGGGAACCACGGCCTGGGGACGCGTGGTAGCTCAACATTGCAGGAAAAGTCACGAGTGACGGAAGCCGTCGATTGAGGGTAGGCGATGGATAAGCGATCTTCGTACTCACGTGGCTCCCCTCCACCAGCTTGGCTGCAGAGAAAACACGTGTCGCGGGGAGGAGCAGCAAGCAAGAAACAGTAACAGTAATTAGTAACAGTAATCCACGACGAGGAAAATGGTAATTGGACACCCGTGTCTGGCGAAACCTGGCGAAACGCCGCTCCATTGTATCGCCGAGAATGGCGTGTGGGAAGTGCGGCCAGGTGGTGGCGACGGCGGTGGTTTTCTTTTTTCTTTTTTCTTTAAATTTACAGAACAGGAGGATAGTAGCCCTGGAAACTTTATTAAGTAAGGAAAAAATGAGCGTTAGGGATTCTCCGTTAGAGAATGAGGAGATGGAGGTTAATTGGAGGCATAAGCGGAGTCAGCTCTCATTTAATGCTCCTAAGAGAAAAAGGGGAGCACGTAATTCGCTCCCATCGGTTCTCTTGCTGAACGTAGGCTTCCATGCTGGTCTTCTGCTTAGGTAGCTTCAGTACTTAGTTTAGTGCTGTTGTACTTTAGTGCCTGGTAGCTTTTGTAGCTCTATGGGCCTTGCCTTTTGCCTCTGTCTGTTCTTGAGGGATTAGGCCTAAGGTCGATCTGGTGGCTCTCTGGTGCATGCAGCTCTTTCCTTAAGTCTCATCTTTCACTTGCTCCCTTCCCTGTTCCTTTGGTCACGAGTGGCCTCATTTCTCGGCCTTCATGGCTCTTGTAAGGTTATTTTTTCCTTACCTTCAATAAATATCGAGGGCTACAATCCCCCTGTTCTGTTTTTTTTTAGGGTGGTGATACATGAAAATGTTTAAGTGGTTTGTGCACCTGTGGCAGACTTTAAAAAACATACAAGTGTCCAAATCATTGTAGGATGATGCCATTGAACAGATGGTTCCAAACAATCAACTTTATTCTGAATCTGAATCACAATATTCATTCTCTGAAGCACTTTCCTCAACTAGAACAATATTTGGTCATACAAAACTAGCTTGAAATATGGTAGCCAACATAGCTAACTCTTCTCCACTTAGAGCCATGACACCATCTAATGACCTAGGTATGGGCTGATCTGATAAGGTAGAGGGTGCCCGTAGACCATCAAAATTTGCATTTTCTCCAATGTCCAAACTTCAATGATAAATTTTAGAATGAAAATAAATTAAGCTAGTTCCAAAATACAAAATTTCCAAATAATTGAACTCACTACAAGGCTTGAAAATAGTTGTTTACATTTCATTCAAATTTTTATATGTCACATCTAGTAGATAAGCTGGATAATTTGTGAGCTGTAGCTCCTAGGTGTTTTTCTTTATTTTTTATTTAAAAAATAGATAATCTAATATACTTTGGAAAAATCTATAGACTTTTTGCAAGAGCCCAAAAATGAGGAGTAGGTAGCATTGTAAGCCTTGAAGCTATCCCCCCAAAAACTACGTCAAACAGGTTTGATATGACCCAGATATAGCCAAACATGTATTATATAATTTAAATTTGGTCATATTAATTAGTTCATTTTGGCATGCCTTTATCGATTTCTACTACCACTTCATTAAAAAAATTAATATTGTACTTTACAATAAGTAAATGAAATTCACATACCGTACCATATATAAAAAGGACGTAGCAGGATTTGAGCCCCAAACCACTGGGATAACAAAAAGTGTACTATCCAATAAAAGTTCTAAATAATTCAAAATAGATTTAGGGTTGCGGGGTCGTATGCTGAACGATGAGTCTTGGACTTGGTCGTTTTTCTTTGTTTGTGTCGTGGGATGATTTGCAAGTGCACAGTTAGGGTCCGAGATGGAGGCTTTGGAGACCAAGTCCAAGACTCAAGCGATGCGGGGAGGGTTGAAGCTCGATAGCTTCATAGCTTTTTCATACGGCCCTCAATATCATCCTCTCTTCATCCTCCTCTCTCTGTTTGTCCTAGTACGCCCACGCTTTCAATCTCATCATCTGTTCCCTCACCCCACCTACCCGCACCAAACGTTCTCTTAGCAACGCTCTTGCACTCTAACACAGCCATTCAACACCCTCGCACCCCCTCTACATTTCTATGCTTTTGGTGTGAAAGGGCGCTCGAGGCTTGGATCTTCTGTTGCCGGTCCTTGTTAAGTTGTTTAGGCTGAGCCATTTTGCCGAGGCTTGGATATTGTTTCTCTAGGGCATTGCCATGAAGTTGTATCTAGGGCTCAGCCATTTATATATTCATAAAGGGGAAAAAAGGTCATAGTGACATCGTCAGGCTGGATGGAATAGTACCAGATGTCATTCTGAACAATACTTTGTGATATGTATGTCAAATGTGGGAGCACTGTGGATGCAAAGGAAGTGTTTGATGGGCAAACGAGATGTGGTGTTCTGGAGTGCTATGATTGCAGGACATGCAAAACATAGATATGGGGGATTGAGGCTTTGGAGACTGTGAGCAAATGCCTTCCCGCCACTGTATCAGCCTTCCCCAACTTGTTGTTCACTCTGCTTGTGAAGTAGGGCAATGGAGAGGGTTCAAAGTTTCTTTTCTCCTAGAGACTTGAGTTGTTCTTAAGAGTGTTAAGTGTCATTTACTTTGGAAAAACATATGAACCGGGAACTAACAGTGGAAGGGCCACTAGCACATTTTGGAAGATGTGTTCAGATTGTCACCCTAGTCTCTCTATGCAGTTGCATTTCCATCTATCTCCTTTGTGAATGGAGGACATGAACTTACAGATCTTCAATCTGGAAGGTACGCTGTGCAAAGAATGTACTCATACGTGGTTTGCCGTAGCCTTGTGGTCATTGACCTCGTGCCGAGACCATCTTTGCGATCTTCCTTGTCGCAACATTCACAATAATTTTATTTTTGTACAGGGATTCGAACCTTTATAGTTATCCATTATATCATACAAAATTATGGCCGAAAGGCCTTTAAAATTAACCATAAAGATTAAATAAATTGGAGTTTTTGAAATGTAATATAGAAAATAATTTGATTGAATGAATTTTGACCTTATTGAAATGATGAAGTCTTAGGTTGAAAACATGAGATAATATAGTATTATATATTGATTTCTATTTTAAATAAAAACGTTTTTTTAAATTTTTTATTAATAGTTATATTATTTTATATTCATTCTTATTATTAATATTTAAATTAATTCGTTATTATAAATATTATATTTGATATATTTGAAATTTTGAAAATGTAATATGATAAAAAATTTGATTGATTAGATATAAAGTAGAATGATGAATCTGAGGTTGAAAGGATAAATATGATATGTAAAAGTAACAGTAAAAATAAAACATGAGTGTAACTAGGAATGGTTGATTTATGATAATAGATAGAAACAAATGATTGATCGATGATGGATAGAATGATAGTTGATTTATGTGGTGACATTCATAGATTATAGGTAGTTCTTTAATTTATATTTAGTTATTATTGTAATAAGTTATTAATATTATTATTATATTATATATTTTATAATTTAATCTTTTTATCTATAATTTTTTAATTATAATTAAATATTTATAATATTTAAGCTACATATTCTATATTGATATCATGCTTGACTATTTTGATATATTTGTTGAAATGATGTTACATTCAAGTGGCATGATAATAGTGTCATAAACTTTGATGATATATTGAAAATATAAGATAGCGTGCCTGATCATTTTGAAAATTAAATAAACATTGTTTATTTAGAAATTACTAATACTATGTATAATATTGTATAAATACCCCAAAAAAATCATATATTTTTATTACATTTTAGAAACCAATATTTTTTACATAATGTTGGACGACCAGAAACTCTATTATAACTGTTTTTATATGTATCTAGACTAGAAATATAACACGCTTCTAATCTATTGGCTTGGTTACAATCTTTTGCAAGTATTTCTAGAACAAAATTATCAATAAAAGATGTAAAATTCAAAACATCATCTCTCATTTTACTAGGCGGTTTATATCGATGTTATAAAAACCTATTTGAAAGGTTTATACTTTGACCAACATAAATTTTTCTATTTTGCAAACATGTCGTGCACCTAAGCATCGTGCCACAACATACATCGTTGTCCAACCACACTTCCTAGCATATAGTCCTAGAAAGCCACCCCACAATGATATGGAAATGGTGAAAAGAGGAGAAACCACTCTATCACGTTATATAAGTCAAGCCAATGATACCTTTGCTAAAGGACTCCACCATACAGACCTCACCCACTCTCCATCTCAAGTACTAGAGCTATGGTGGCGAGAGAGGCATCGGGAGGCTCGACTAGAAGAAAACGAACCTGCCTACGTCTCACGTGGAGATAACCTCCCCACGTCCCAAGTGAGGTTCGTCACCTCACTTGGCACATGGAACCAAATGAAGTCCCAATGCCAACAAAATACAAATATAAATATATAATGTCCTAATTAGCTAGAAATAACTATTTCTAACTAATCACAAACAAAACCATGACAGCTGTCGTGCACCTAAGCATCGTGCCACAACATACACCGTTGTCCAATCACACTTCCTAGCATATAGTCCTAGAAAGCCACACCACAATCACCCCCCTAGCTGGTGATTAGGTCCCTCTAACACCGGATAGCTTGCAAATATCCACCCCAATAAGATCATCGCTTGGTCTTCAATCGTACAAGTCCCAACACCTGAAGTTGATAGATCAAGAGGCCGGGTGCAAACGTAGTCCCATAGTTAGTCGCCTTCATGCAATCCATGATCTTCAGTTGAGTATCCATGGCATTGAAGCCCCGCTAGCTAGACCTTGGATCACTTGTCCGCCTCACCATTGTCATGCCCACTACCTCTGTCCAAGGCATCGTGGACACAACCATTCTCCGATAGGAACCTCCTCAAGTGGCGGTGTCAAGCATCCCATGTGCCACCCCCTTAAGCATTTGTCACACACCAACATGGTCGCGGCGCCACCAGCATGCCCACATAACATGCAACGCAATCCTGCAGGAACCACTGCAAGGTTGGGATCTATCCTCCCATCCACATGTGGAAGGTGACATGGCGCACAATTGCGCACATGGTCCTTCCATACCATGCCATCTATCCTTCCAGAATCAACACTCCTGAAGGCAACACCTCCCTGACCCTTAGAATCACACGTCCTGCTGTGACATCCAAGGTCGTAGGCGTTGTCTGCTGCAGATACACATAGTCCCCAGGGTAGAAACACCGAACACTTGGCCGATATCCCCTTCCACGTATAGTGGTGTACCTCAATGTGTCTCGGTGTTGGGCAATAGCAAGGTTCTCAAAAGCCATAGGCATGACTCTCTTGAACAACTCTGCCCGCTGGGCACATGCTTGTGTCCACACATCCGGATCATCAAGGTTGAGAACTATTGCCGCCTCCCTGCGAATAGATGCAGGCAAATCCGGCTCTCGGCCGAAGAGAAGAAAGTAAGGTGAGAAAGAGGCAAGTGAAGCTTGTTTGCTGAACCTATAACCCATAGCTAGCCAAGGCAGTTGAAGGTCCCAATCTCCTAGGTGTCCCTTCTGCAAACCGTACTTGTGCAAACCTCTCTTGACTGTCTGAACAACTATCTCCGCCAAGCCATCAGCCTCAGGATGATCCCGAGAAGTAGTGCGGTGATCTATCAAGGTTTGCTCACACAAAGCCTGAAACTCCCCCAAGAACTCTCTCCCCTGGTCCGTGAGTACCTCGACTGGAGCACCAAAATGGCTAAGCACTCGATCTAAGAATGCATACGCAGCTCCCTCACTTGCCTTGTCAGGCAATGCCACCAGTTCAATCCATTTGGAGAAGTGTTTCACCATCACCAGCACATACTTGTTATGGCGAATCGTCAATGGCAATAGGCCTGCAAAGTCAAGACTCCAACGATAGCCCAAACCCATAATGGGTAAAGGATGCAATTGTGGAGTAGGAGCGTTGAAAGACGCCCGCACTCTATCACACACCATGCACCTTGCCACTAACTGTTGCACATCCGTGTGCATGCCCCGCCACCAATACTGCCCTTGCAGCAAACTATGAGTGCGTCGCACCCCAAAATGTCTCAACTCCTCATGGGCATGGCGTACCAATCGCACTCGTTGTGTTGGATGAGGCACAATCCTCACTCGTCCATCCTCCCATACCCGGAGTAGATGAGTCCCCTCCCACTTGAACCTCTTGGCTCGTTGTAGGACCCGATCTCTCTCCTTAGCAGTCACACTAGCTACTGCCTCTCTGGTACGAAGGTATGCCAACACTATTGCATCTTCATGCACATCCTTAACACCACCAAACTCCTCACTAGTCTCTGGATCGTCATGCACGCTATGAGCGTAGCTACGGCGTGAGCCCAGCCCCGTGAGCCTGGGAGCTGAGCTCACGCTTCAGGGAAGCGTGAGCGGCACCAATCTGCTGGAGAAGAAGGTCCTATAGGCGAGGATTTCAGGAAGAGGGCCTATTACCGTGGACAAAACAAAGGGGGCCAACACACACCATGTGTGCAATGCCTGCTCAAAAACAGAAATATGAAAACATGGCAGATTTGAGCTCAGAATGATTGTCACAGTTTATTTCAATTCATAGATAGACGCTTACAATGAATTGCATGTGCATTTGCCCTGGTTCCGTAAACGAAATCCATATGTTTGTCAGAAATGCAAAGTCTTCACACGGCAACCTGCAAACCAGCATGGAAAGCGGGCATGGCTCGTATGTGTTCAAAGAGAAGTTGGCGGAGCTCCACGCGAGGTGTCCCGCTGTAGAAGGGTGTTCACTTCTCCATAGCCTAGTGTGGCTTGGTGGATGAATTGGTCTCTCTTACCGTCGCAACACATAATCACAAGGTATATGTAATATTGATGCTTGCAGGGGACCCACTTCCCTCTCATGCCGAGAGCGCCCTCACGCATCGTTACAAAGTCCGGACAAGTGCACGAAGGGAAATTCCCGACGGTAACCTGATATTCTTTGCCATGAAGAACTGACCCAATTGACAGCACTGTGTAAATCCGTCCATACCCCGGAGAAGGGACTTCGGTGATACGAGACACCCGAGCCTGCAAAATTCTAGCAAATTCCATCTTGCATTCGTGATCTGCACCCGAAGCGAAACGGCGCACTGTTTTTCCATCTCTTTTTGTTGGGTGGGAGTCGGCACCGGGTGGCGGCATTGCCGGAGCATGTGGCACATCTGTGCCGATAGTGCATGAGGGCACCACCCGGGACCGTGCAAGACAGAACCCTCCCTCCTCCAGCATGCTTATCTCGGTTGATGACAGCGACGTCCCAATTTGCACACGCCAAATTGCGGGGGGAGGGGGTTTCATTATCACCGAAGGACGAACTATTCCCTTCACGCATCGTGCCATATCGTCTGGGCAGAACCAAAATTTGTGGTCCTTTGACTCCCCACTATGATAAGGTCGGAACAACCCTGTGAATGTTGGAGCTGGAGTCCCCCTGGAGCCTTTGCATATCTTTGATTTGCATTTCTTGAATGAGGGGGTCCGAATTGCCATGCAAGCCACTCTAGATCCTGGTGGGGTGCGTTCTATATGCCACTCACTATCAATGCAATCGGATTCTTGCACCATGGCCACCGCCTCCTCCAATGGGATTCCCGCTGCTGTGGTTGTATGTTCTGCACCTGCTCCACTGGAGGAGGACCCACCTGGGAAGGGGCGGGCACACGACTCAGTCTGCAGTGGAGACACCTTTGGCACAGAGAAATTGACCCTGTCTGGCCGATGGGAATCTCCATCTGACCCTGGAAGAGTGTTCAATTTTCTTTTGCATGATCCAAATCTTTCCTCGCCTTCCAAATGGGGGATCATGGATTGTAGAGCGGACCCTTCAGTGCATCTGTTTAGAGCTCTGGCCATCTTCGACGGGACTCCGGACCTACTCGCAGCCTTAGCATCAACAAAGTCGTATCAGGGCCCTTGCTTCCACCCCGTCCCATCAGAAAATTGCGGTTTACCTGGTTTGTTGTGTAAGTGCACGCACCATGTCATCAGCAGTGTGGCACATACAAGTCACGACCTGCTTTGGTAGACTGCTGCATCCAGGCGTTGTGAACAGTCTCCGCAAAATTACAGGATGGCATGTCGGCCAAGTCCTCCAAGGACATGTCCTGCAGGATGCATTGCATGGATATGTGAGGAACGAAAACAAATGGTAGAGGTTCTTCAAGTGACAATCGAAGAACCCCAAATGAAAGGCACGATGCACAAATTTCTGTTTTGGGATTGAAGAGGCTTACCGTCGTCATGAAAGCTCCCCACTGTCTGTACCTGAAGTGCCAGAAAACCAACCAGTCCTCCAACTCCTTACGGTGGGTACCTGTTGCAGCACCAGAGGAGAAACCACCAAGCCGGATTGCCTGGTAAGTGCTCTCAGCTTCTCCCATTGAGGTGGCATTCTTGTACTTGAGACAGAGCCTTCTGTGCTCCAACTGCAAGTCAGGGCGAATGCAGCGCTTTGTATGACGTGCCAGAGATTGAGTCCAATGGAAGAGGCATGTGCGCTCCCTATTTTCCATTGGGACCTTAGGATCCCCTGAACCAAACACGCGTCGCACTGCATTGAAATTTGCCTGTGCACTATCAGCCATGAAGCCGCAAAATTTGTGTTTTGTATTCCATTGCGCTGCATGACGGCCAAGAGCGAATTCCACATGAGCATTTGGGATTCAGTGTCCTCCGACTGCATATCACAAATTGCTATGGAGGGCAAACGCTGGTACGCCGGATCATACACATGGCACGCCATGGTTGTCCAACCTTCACCCATTTGCAGTGATCAAACATTAACCAACATTTAGCCAAATCTCCTCCTGGTTGCATACGGCGGACAAAGCTCACACCACTGCCTCGCCCACAGCGGACATCTTGAACAAATACACCTTGGACGAGCTGGCCAGGGAAGGGAAGACACTGTTTGAATGAATCATAACGACTCCTCCGCTTCAGGTCCATAATGTTGTCCATGAATCCAGCAGTGCTTGTGCCCATTCTGAGTGCATTCACCTGGTTCGAATATTGGGAGAGCTCAACACGGAGAAATGGTCCATGACTGCATTAAGCAAATCTGCATCTAGCATAAGTTGTGTCGCATCCCCTTCACCCAGTATGTGTTTCTCCAGGAATGCCTTGCTAGCTGCAAGCACTATAGCAGAAGGTGTTGCACAAGGGGCATTGGGAACTCCTGCTTCAGCAGATTTCTAGCGATGTCCACGCTATCCCTGCAACTTCCTTTGGACACAGGATGCTTGTGTGCACCCATATGAATGCAGGCACGAGTCATTGTCTTGCATCGGTGTGCCACCTGATACATACGAGCGTGTCACCAGAAACACAGGGCGGGGAAAGTTTGCAGAACCTGTACACGAAGTATTGTCCTGGGAGGGGCAAGCCCTGGGGTGAAAGGATTCAGGGGCACACTTCCCACTCACTTTTGTTTGGTTGAGCGTTGTTTCTCAGGCGAGGGCAAGAAATATTCTGGCACTTACAATGCCCAACGCACAGACCGACCTCCGAAATTTCAAGCCAATGTCGTTATGGATGTTCGACGTTTTTGTCCTGCACCAAGGATGTCGTCATGCTTGTCCATGCCCTGTAAAAGCAGCCAGTCCAGTGGAAGAGGTAGGAGGGTTGAGCTCAAATAGGATGTCCCCATCAAACTGTGCTGGCACGTATTGAACCCGTTGCACAGGAAGGGACTCCCAATCAACAAAACGCAGCTTGCTCTTGCACCCAGGCACACCTGCGAGGGCTTTCAATTTTGGAATGACGCTCGTTATCTCTTGCAATTCGTCATCATCCAATGACGGAGTCTGCACTGGCGGAGGAATCTCAGAAACATCCTCCGAGGACGAGAGTCTGAAAGAGTCACGAAGGTAGTGGATGTGCTCACCTTTGTTTCAAGGAAACTGTGCCCTTCTGTTGCCCGACCGATGCTGCAGTTGCCAGGGGGGTAACGACCGATCATGCTGATTGTCTTCTCTCTTTTCCAAGGACACGGTATGTGCCTGGAAGGACTCTCCATTTCCTTCCACACTTGCCAACCAATGGTTTCTCCAAGTGCCCAGAATCCAAATTCCCATCCTCGTCATACACCTCTTTTTGAACAAGGAGAGAACCAACTCCAGCGGGAACACTGTAACCCAGCTCATCCTCATGAACAACTGCAAACCCATCGTCGTCTGCAGTGGCAGTTAGTGGAAGAGTACATGCATTGGAATGGAATGAGCAAGTGTATCTCGCTCCCTCGACATGTTTTCCCTCACTGAACGAAAGTTGCGGAATCCTCGAACTGATAGCCCGCCATTACCAAAAGGGGAATTAAGACAAGCAAACCGAGGTCAACAAGGGTAGCTCCAATCCAAAGGTTGCAGGTGATGCATGCAAAGGATGTAGGGATGAGATGCACCTTCACTTCGGAAACAGCAACGCCAAGAGGCACTAACCAGAAAAACTGTTTGAAATACTACAAGAAGCCGTGCTGTTTATGGATGCAAAACAAACACTGAAAACGACATTGAAACCAACCATTATGAAAAGACGGCAAACAACCCTGGAGAGCAGTAAACAGGAAGACCACAATGTCATGAGTTGTGCTGTGCCAGAAGAGCACAGCACAAAAACATGACACTGCAGAAGATACCTCGCACGAATGCGTGGCAGACATGGTCGTATCCGACAGAACCCTTTATGCCGAATGACCCCATGGCAGACAGTAACGGTTAAAATGCAACCACAGGGTACAGTACGTACAACACACGTGGATGCATATGCGAAGCATAACAATTATTGCGCGATCTGCAAGAACTGCTCGAAATGAACTAGCATTAGATTTCTACGGCCCATCCGAATTGAAAGAAATAAAGAAGGCCGCGGTGTGTTGGCAGAGCAGCGCAGTACATCTGACATATATCGCTAGTGCATGCAACGGATTTTGTACTTTTTTTCTAGCGCTTTATTGCTTGGATAATACGGAGACGACGGAATGGATGAATTCCGTTCGCACACAATAACAACACCCGCATCCAATATGGTTGACAACGTCCAATTTGATTTTTGGTTACATGCCATAGCAGCACTGTTACAAACGTCAAACTGGAGAGCTCTAGAGGCATCGTGGGGAGCCCTTGTTTCCAGCGGAGGAGGAAGAGAAGGAAGTCACTATACTTCACGAGCTTCGAAACAGGAATAAGCCAGAGATAGAATGAGGATGGAAAGAGTGGACGCAAGACGAAAAGGAAGGTAGAAGAGAGGGAGTAGAGGAAAGTGTGGCGATGGAGGAGCAGGAATCAGCAGAAGAACAGCAGCCCGCCATAGTTCCAAGAACAGATGAAGAGGACACCGCATGAGGGAGAGACAGACGAGATGGAAGAGGATGTTGAAGGTGGGGGCCTCACGAGGAGTCTGCCTGCGGGAAAGAGGAGAGGGGGAGAGGCTCACGTACACGCTCAGCACATAGAGCAGCCCGAATAAGCGCAAAGGGTCCCCGGCAAATTGGGGAGTCTTCTGGGAGCAGCCAAGAGAAAAAGGTGAATCTTTAGGGACCCACATTTGTGTTCGTTGCTGAATAAATATAGCCACACAGGACATCTGCACCAGGCTGAAAGCACCGCAAACTGGAGCCCAACCAGTGTGCGGCAACGCTACACGTTTGGGCCTGACCAATTTGGTGGATGGTAATGTGTCGAAAGCCCAAACTTGGGCATCTACAGCCCAAACTTGGGCATCTACACGTTGGCGCACACTGTTCGAGCTCTACATGTCACAGTTTTGTCCGTGTTGAATTCGCCCTTTACGGCACGTTTATGATGACGAAATAACCATTCAGTGGCAGCTCAAACAGTGTGCGTTGGCGCACACTGTTTGAGCTGCACATGTAAGTGTTTTTTCCGATTGAAATTCGGACTTCCAGGGCAGGTTTATGATGATGAAATAACCATTCAGGGGCAGCTCAAACAGTGTGTGCCAACGAAAACTGTTTGAGCTGAACATGTCACTACTTTTTTGGTGTTAAATTCGGACTTCCAGGGCACGTTTATGATGATGAAATAACCATTCAGTGGCAGCTCAAACAGTGTGCGCCAACGCACACTGTTTGAGCTGAACATGTTAGTGTTTTTTCCGATTGAAATTCGGCATTTAGGGCACGTTTCTGAGGATGAAATAATCCCTCACTGGCAGCTCAAACAGTGTGCGTCAACGCACACTGTTTGAGCTGTGCATGTAACTACTTTTTTGGTGTTAAATTCGGACTTCCAGGGCAGGTTTATGATGATGAAATAACCATTCAGTGGCAGCTCAAACAGTGTGCGTTGGCGCACACTGTTTGAGCTGTACATGTCACTACTTTTTTGGTGTTAAATTCGGACTTCCAGGGCAGTTTATTATGATGAAATAACCATTCAGTGGCAGCTCAAACAGTGTGCGCAATGCACACTGTTTGAGCTGTACATGTCACTACTTTTTTGGTGTTAAATTCGGACTTCCAGGGCACGTTTATGATGATGAAATAACCATTCAGTGGCAGCTCAAACAGTGTGCGGTCGCGCACACTGTTTGAGCTGAACATGTAAGTGTTTTTTCCGATTGAAATTCAGTATTTAGGGCACGTTTCTGAGGATGAAATAATCCCTCACTGGCAGCTCAAACAGTGTGCGTCAACGCACACTGTTTGAGCTGTGCATGTCACTGCTTTTTTGGTGTTAAATTCGGACTTCCAGGGCAGGTTTATGATGATGAAATAACCATTCAGTGGCAGCTCAAACAGTGTGCGTTGGCGCACACTGTTTGAGCTATACATGTCACTGCTATTTTGGTGTTAAATTCGGACTTCCAGGGCAGGTTTATTATGATGAAATAACCATTCAGTGGCAGCTCAAACAGTGTGCGCCAACGCACACTGTTTGAGCTGTACATGTCACTACTTTTTTGGTGTTAAATTCGGACTTCCAGGGCACGTTTATGATGATGAAATAACCATTCAGTGGCAGCTCAAACAGTGTGCGGTCGCGCACACTGTTTGAGCTGAACATGTAAGTGTTTTTCGATTGAAATTCAGCATTTAGGGCACGTTTCTGAGGATGAATATATCCCTCATTGGCAGCTCAAACAGTGTGCGTCAACGCACACTGTTTGAGCTGTGCATGTCACTGCTTTTTTGGTGTTAAATTCGGACTTCCAGGGCAGGTTTATGATGATGAAATAACCATTCAGTGGCAGCTCAAACAGTGTGCGTGGCGCACACTGTTTGAGCTATACATGTCACTGCTATTTTGGTGTTAAATTCGGACTTCCAGGGCAGGTTTATTATGATGAAATAACATTCAGTGGCAGCTCAACAGTGTGCGCCAATGCACACTGTTGAGCTGTACATGTCACTACTTTTTTGGTGTTAAATTCGGACTTCCAGGGCACGTTTATGATGATGAAATAACCATTCAGTGGCAGCTCAAACAGTGTGCGGTCGCGCACACTGTTTGAGCTGAACATGTAAGTGTTTTTTCCGATTGAAATTCAGTATTTAGGGCACGTTTCTGAGGATGAAATAATCCCTCACTGGCAGCTCAAAAAGTGTGCGTCAACGCACACTGTTTGAGCTGTGCATGTCACTGCTTTTTTGGTGTTAAATTCGGACTTCCAGGGCAGGTTTATGATGATGAAATAACCATTCAGTGGCAGCTCAAACAGTGTGCGTTGGCGCACACTGTTTGAGCTATACATGTCACTGCTATTTTGGTGTTAAATTCGGACTTCCAGGGCAGGTTTATTATGATGAAATAACCATTCAGTGGCAGCTCAAACAGTGTGCGTTGGCGCACACTGTTTGAGCTATACATGTCACTGCTATTTGGTGTTAAATTCGGACTTCCAGGGCAGGTTTATTATGATGAAAAATTCGGACTTCCAGGGCAGGTTTATTATGATGAAATAACCATTCAGTGGCAGCTCAAACAGTGTGCGCCAATGCACACTGTTTGAGCTGAACATGTCACTACTTTTTTCCGTGTTAAAATTGGACTTCCAGGGCACGTTTATGATGATGAAATAACCCATTCAGTGGCAGCTCAACAGTGTGCGGGCCGGCACACTGTTTGAGCTGAACATGTAGTGTTTTTTTCCGATTGAAATTCAGTATTTAGGGCACGTTTCTGAGGATGAAATAATCCATCACTGGCAGCTCAAACAGTGTGCGTCAACGCACACTGTTTGAGCTGAACATGTCACTGCTTTTTTTGGTGTTAAATTCGGACTTCCAGGGCACGGTTTATGATGATGAAATAACCATTCAGTGGCAGCTCAAACAGTGTGCGTTGGCGCACACTGTTTGAGCTATACATGTCACTGCTTTTTTGGTGTTAAATTCGGACTTCCAGGGCAGGTTTATTATGATGAAATAACCATTCAGTGGCAGCTCAAAACAGTGTGCGCCAACGCACACTGTTTGAGCTGTAATGTCACTGCTTTTTTGGTCTTAAATTCGGAACTTCCAGGGCACGTTTATGATGATGAAATAACCATTCAGTGGCAGCTCAAACAGTGTGCGTTGGCGCACACTGTTTGAGCTGAACATGTAAGTGTTTTTTCAGATTGAAATTCGGCATTTAGGGCACGTTTCTGAGGATGAAATAATCCCTCACTGGCAGCTCAAACAGTGTGCGCCAACGCACACTGTTTGAGCTGAACATGTCACTGCTTTTTTGGTGTTAAATTCGGACTTCCAGGGCAGGTTTATGATGATGAAATAACCATTCAGTGGCAGCTCAAAACAGTGTGCGTTGGCGCACACTGTTTGAGCTTAACATGTCACTGCTTTTTTGGTGTTAAATTCGGACTTCCAGGGCCGGTTTATGATGATGAAATAACCATTCAGTGGCAGCTCAAATAGTGTGCGTTGGCGCACACTATTTGAGCTGAACATGTAAGTGTTTTTTCCGATTGAAATTCGGCATTTAGGGCACGTTTCTGAGGATGAAATAATCCCTCACTGGCAGTTCAAACAGTGTGCGTCAACGCACACTTTTTGAGCTGTACATGTCACACTGTTCGAACTCACATTTTCACTTTTTTCATCTGAAATCGGCCGCATATCTTGGAGTTTACAATGAACACTTACCTGGCACAAGTAGATGTTCAATGATCATTTACATGGCAAGTGAAACAGTGTGCGTCAACGCACACTGTTTGAGCCCACTTTTACATTGTCTATTTCTGTGGAACTCGGCAACATAGGACATGTCTGTGAGGGTCAATGTACACTTACCTGGCAGCTTAAAATACTGTGCGTCAACACACACTCTTTGAGCCCACTTTTTCATGCCTAAGCCGACGTTTCATGCCTCTCTAATATCAAGTTGAATGAACAACCCTGCAGGAGAAGATGCAAAGTGTGGCAGATGAGGTCCCTTCGGGTCAGGAGAAGGAGATAATTGTTGATGTGGACGATGAGTTCTATGAAAGCAAAGCCGCTGAGATGCTGGGGGGTCAGAAGGTAAACTCTCAGCTTGTGGTGCAAAGTATGCTTGCCCCGGGTGGGAGGTTGAAGATTCCCCTGTGTAGGTTGGTTTCCATGCCCGTCGTTCGTACACCCCTCGTCAAGGACATTCTCAAGCTGGAGGCCGAGTTTGTGCATGGGTATTTGGATGGATCTGCAGTCTTTTACGTTTCTACTAGGGATTCCAAAGGTAATGAGCTCCTCGTGGATCAGTCAATCGTGGACTCTTGGGACCCCATTTGGAGACAGCTGAACGAATCCTTCGAACTTCTTCTCTCCAGGAAACCTTCCACCCAGGCATTCTCGGGAAAGATGTTTCACGTTTGGGATGGGAACCACCGCTTGCTTGCATGGATGGCTGTCATTGGGAGGCTGCACTCACAGAAGGAAGAGTGGCATTACTCTGTTCGATCGATGGTGCTGGATTGTGACGGAAACATGATGGGTCTTCTGACGGCAATGAATGATGTGAACAGGTTGGTTTCTCATTCTACATGTTCCACTTGTGGTTCCGTTCTTCTTTGATTGAAGACCTTGAATTTCATTCTGACTTACAGATATCATTCTGCAGAGGAACGGAGACATCGCATGTCAAAACGAGTTTGGTTCACACACTATATAGGATACAAAGGATAGGGCAGATGCCCTTGACCAACTTCAAGACCATCCTTTCAGCAGAGATGTACAAGAAGTGCGAAATCTCCAAGACATCGGAAACGTGGTACTCGTTGACCCGTGAGGCTTTCATGGAGTACATGTACACGGTGAGATACATCTTCCTTCATCTGGTCTTCCATATTCCACATGTTTGTTTCTGTTTGTTTCCCTTGACCTTGTGCTGATGCAACTCTCTTGCATTCCCTTGCAGCAAGACATTGCAGATGCAGGGGAGCGTGGCAAACTGAAATACTACAGCTCTACCCCTGAGGAGAGAAGGACAGCAAAGGGGGTTGAGAGTCGCATCCAGAAAGAGATGACCGCTACAAGAAGGACTATAATGAGTGCTTTCGTGAAGCAGTTGAGAATTGCCGACCCATCATTCGACCGCAGTTTCTCCTGGAGATAAAAAACCATTATAACAAGCCAGGCAAGCCAGAAATGGCCCAGGAGAAGTTGCACAGGCTGTCTACCGCCGTTGTGTCTCCAGAACAAAAGGTGAAGTGGCTACAGATATGGAACTCCGATCTCACAGTTAGGGATACCCACATGTTCCCAAGGCCGGAGAAAGAGAAGAAGACCCAGCGTGTCATTCCTGTCAGTGACAATGTGCTGGACACCTGGCTTCACAAGGCCACTTACTGGAGCCAGGTGTGATGTCCTTCCCTGTGTCACTGTCTTTTCTCTTTTCCTGTCCTTATCTTTCTATTGCCTCTTACATTCGCTGTGATTGCTTTTGGTTTCATTCTTGCATTTGTATTGTTTTGCAGTTGGAAGAAAGGGCCAGATCGGTTCTGCATACTCAACTGGCTGACTATGGCATCAGTATGATAGCACCGAAGGTGTCCTTCGAAGCATACATGAGGAAATGGAGAGCCACAGTGTGGCACTCTTGTTTCTTTAGAGAGTTCAGCAAGGAGGGTGGCATCAGTCGAACAAATGAGCTGGACCAGCAAGAAAAAGGAGAGGAAGCCTGGAAACGATGCCTTTACAGGTGCACACTCTTGCACTACTTATTTGTGCTATGGTTGCAATGTGTTGTGTGGCATACTGTTTAAGGGGGTCTTCCTAGTGTGATGGAAAAGTTGCCACACAATATTTCCATTGTAAAATGAGGCTGTCTCTGTTGCTGCAGGTACATAAAGTTTGTTCTCCTGGAAGAGAATTGCCTGGACAAACATCCAGATTTCGTGGACCTGTGGCTTGTCCCTGCTGGCAACCAGACCATGTTCACTACTGGGATCTTGCATGACTGGGGCCCAGACCATCTTTCTTCTTGTGGTTGGTATTTGGATTGCCCTCCTTCTGAGACCCCAGCTCCAGAGGTGTCTTTGAGGAGAGAGAATGACCGTATTGCAGCCACTGCCGCAGCAGCCGACCTCGACATTCATGAACGAAATTTGAGGACTCTTGCAGAGAAGGAGCCTCCCGCTCACGATACCCCAGGTAGAGGAAGAAAGGCAAAGGGAAAAGATGTTGCTGGTGTTGTGGGGAAGGGAAGGGGTAGAGGGAAGGTGGCACAAGGGCAGGGAAGTGTTGCAGATATTGGCCCTGTGGAGCATGTCCAGCAGACTCCACCGCATGGTAGGGGATCCGGGAGAAAAAACAAGGGGGTGGTTGATCCCAAGGACCCGTACCATGCAGTGGAACATCCCACGAGGGTCATTCGCCCAACCAGGTTGGAGATGGCCAACGTCGGGTTCCTTGCCATGATGGAGTCGAAGAAATCTGATTACAAGGGCGAGCCATCACCAGTGTGGGACAGGATTGTGCAGTTCCTCAGCACGGTGCGTGTTCTCTTTGGGTTCTGTGGCTTCTGCTGTTTTTGTCTGCTGTGGGCATGGATCGTTTCTAAACTTGTGAGAATTCCATTGTATTTTTGTTTGCAGGCTAAAATGACCAAATCCTGGGTGAACGGGAAGGAGAAGCCATATGCAGCCGAACTCATCATCTTGGACATCCCTGATGGGTTGGCAGTCCCAGATATCCCTCCATCGGGTGCTTGTCCGGGTTGGAATGCTTTTGATGAGCGCTACTGGCGGTGGGTTTTCTCCTTTTGCAACTTCTTCCTGTCCGATGCAGGTGTTTTGGTGCTCATCCAGTCCATCGACGGTCGGTGTCGCCATGCACTTTCCAGCTATTTGAAAGCCTCGGGCATGAGAGTCGTGAAGACATGGAATTGTGTGAACAGCATGTACCTTACGAAGGGGGATCGCCCGGGAGAGATGGTGAGTTTGCCTTCTTCTTCCTCTTCTTGGTTGTTCTCCGATGGGGTTGTATAGGTCGCTCGAACTCATACGTAGGGACCCGATTTTTTTTGGCTTCTTAGTTCCTTGTGGATGTCATGTTCGCATACTCGTCTGTTTGAAGCTGTTTGTCTCGTCCGGGTGCATCCACAAACGACTCCGGCCGGCATTACCGAGTTTGCCATCACTCATGGGGCCAAGTTCATAGATGATAGGACAGATCCCCCCACGGATGACATGCATCACAACTACGTCGACAACAACGTGTGCTTGCGAAGGGGGAATGGGGTTCCTTGGAGAGGGGCGAGGGAGAGGAGTCCGGCTTTCATTCAAACGATTGTGGAGTGCTGCACCTACACAGACGCCAGAGTTCTGGATTTGTCGATGGGCACAGGTTCGTCTCTTCAACATTCACATTTCATGAGGTTTGATTGAGCTTGCACTTTCAGCACTTCCCACCGTTCCGAATGTGTCTTCAATGTCTTCTTCATTCATTCTATTCCACTGCAGGTGCTTCTTACCACGCTTGCAAGGCCAGTGCGCGACATCTCTTTGGGATTGAAGGGGATGCTGAGATTTACAAGAACCTCCTGATGGGTTTGGGTGGACACACTTCTCAAGTCCTTCCGAAGCCCCGTCCCGTTGATACTGATACAGAGGAGACTTCTGACAAGGAGCTGGACTCCGACTTTGCCTGTGAGTAAGTTCAACCTGTGCATGCTTTCATTGTTGTTTCAATATCGAGAGTCGTTGTTCTTCAGGCAAAGTGCACATGGGAGACATCCTCTTTGTTGGACTTGTGCATTGCATCATTGTGTTAAAAATGGGGTTTTGTGGACATGTGCAGGAGTCCGCGTGCTTCCACTTGCCCTCCAGGGCTATCACACCTATTTGGACTTGTTTGCAGTCCTCCTCGGTCTTGCGTGCTACCTGTCTATGCGGAGGCACTCGCAGCAAGCATGTCCGTTCATGGCACTCCGAGTCCACCTTACGACGGCCTTCGTAGAACACGTGGTGTTGGGGCCAGAATCTTTGTAGATGACATAGCACAGGAGGTGGACACTGATTGTGATGACTACGACACTTGATATGAAGTTTTCTTTTGGTTTAATTCTGGGCCAAATTTGAAATGGGATGGTTGTGTGTCCTTGTTGTCCTATTTGCAATGTGTGCGTGGAATTCACATTCATGGTTACAAACTATTGTTGGAGATGGGGGTTGCATGGACTGCCTGGATTGTTCCTTCAATCTATTTGATGTTTTGTGGACCTCACAGACTTGAGTACATTGCGAAAACAAACAAACCACTTTGGTTCGTGTAGAGCATTCTCGCATCATTTGCTAGTTGGTCCCCAAACTATTCCTGCTAGAAGAATGGTTGGTGAATCCATCACGGTGAAGTCCACCTCATCAAAAACTGTTCAGGCATTCTCAATTCTACCCACATCAACCCGCGGAAATAGGTGACACCACTCGGAAATAGGTGACATCGGCGGAAATAGGCACTGTTTGCATGCTGACGTGGCGTGAGCCTGTGCTGGGCTCACGCTTTCCTGGGCTCACAGGCTCACGCCTCCGGGCTCACGGAATAGCACCCCCCGCACGCTATCTACATGACCAATCGCATGGGATGAATCAGCTTGAGCTCCCATTGCTAGAATGCACAAAAAGACCGATGCATGCCATCCTGGCACCATCTTCTCATCTGTCTCACCATGCCATCGAGCTCCAGTATCATCATGCTCGCTCGTGCATGGATTACGACTCAATCCATCTACATCTCAATTGACAATACCGGCTCGATGCACCACCTGGAAGTCGTACTCTTGAAGCATAAGTGCCCACCGTGCAAGCTTCCCTGTAAGCTTGTCTGACTCCATCAACCACTTTAATGGTTGGTGATCCGTGACAAGGGTGAAGATATTGTCATAGAGGTAGCATCTGAAATGTGCCACTGCCCATACTGCAGCTAGACACTCCCCTTCATAGGAACTATACTTCGCATCGGCATCATTGTTTTTCGGGAAAAAAAGACCCCCGTCTATTAACAACCCGAAAATTTCTTATTTTGATAGTTCGGTCAAAGTCATCAATACTCAATTTCATCCTTAACCAATACACAGCTACCTACCCTCTCCACGCCCTATCCAAATTTGGGGCCAATCAGAGAAGACATGCAAAATTCCCACCGCGTTGAATATGGGGCCCTAGTTTTGGTTTTTTTCAAAAATAAACTAAAAAATGACATGACTTTATAGATTTGGGAAATCGGGTTGAAATATTGGGCCTAGTGGAGGCAACCTAACATACCTGCAACATTCTTGCTCTAACAAGCCCAAGATCTCAGAATTTGCAAGAGATTACGCTACTTGGCGCTTCGTCAAAGGAGGAGGGGGGGGGGCGTATGGAATTGATCCTACAGAAGTTAGTATTTTTTTGCATTAAATACAACATGCATTACACGCATCAAAGGCAACATGCAAGGGATAATGAACAATGTGTGTCAGGCTATAGGGAGAGAGAAAGGAAATATGAAACAGGTGGGAGCCACCCCAACCATACCCCTGGCCATTATAAACCTAATAGCTCATTGGCTCCTCCGAATCTAGCCAATCGCCTTTGCATGTAAGATCTACATCTGCAAAAGTTACATACCCTTAAACAACCAATTCAGCCCCAATTCAGCTCGTTTTGGGCCTTGTGGGCGTTTAAGGGTTAACCACCAACCATGAAAAAACATTGAGCTGCAAGTCCACGTGGGAAAGATACTTCCATTACGGAACTCTAGTGGTGACCAAAGGTTAGACTTGTTTTAGTATAGAGCAAGAATAGGGTATCCTTGTGCCATATCATCATCATCACATTTCGTTTCGTTATAAGTAAATACTAGGGTAGCCTATGCCGTTGGCCCAAGTGTCCAGTGTCATCTATGTCCAAGTGCAATCCCCTATGTACCCCCCTATTTGGGAGAGTTAGGATAGCATGTGTCATTGGCCCATGTGTGAAGAATTGAAATCTAAGCCCAAGTGCAATCTCCCATGTATCCAAGTGCTTCTCCCATGTAGAGGCCCAAGTGCGACCTCCAATGTCCAATGTCATCTAAGTCCAAGTGCAATCCCCTATGCATCCAAAGACCCTGCAGTTTGGAATATCTCCACGTCATTGTTCCAACCCACTTTGCTATTTTTGCAATCTCCCTTGTCGAGGCTTCATATGTTGATATATCCACTTTGCTATTTTTGCACGAATTTTCAGCAACCAAAAGTACTTGAGATTCCAAATCTCCCACGTGAACGGCCAATCAGTGCTCCAGGAAAGCCCACTTTTGCTATTTTTCCCGAATTTCCAGCGACCCAAAGTACTCAAAATTCCACATCTCCCACACCGCGGGTCCAAAAATCATGAGACAAAGCCGGTGCACCCTTCCTCATTATGGGCTTTCCAACGGCACCAAGCACCAAGGCTGGGCCCCGCAGTTTGGGAGATCTCGCCGATGCTACAAAATAAATTAACAAACAAAACAAAACAAAATAAACGTCCCGCTTCATATATTGATGAGAGCAGACACAAAAACAGTTTGAGTAGTGAGAAAGAGCGATGGCTACCATTGCTATGAGTCCGCAGTATTCTGATTTGCAAGGCACCGACCTTATGCCCGAAATGCAACAACAAAACATGACTTCCAAGAAGTTGGCAGACTTCGTGTTGACGGAAAATGAACGTCCCACCTGTTGAAATGACATCTGTGAGGTTCGAACATATGCAATTTATTATTTACACCGGAACTTTATTTACTCGGGGGACCGGTACTGCTGCAGGAGTGCAACTGATGGTGCGAGTTCTCTATTGATTAGAGCTGTCACAACCAATGTCAACAATCATATTTACGGCAAGGTATTTCATGTTATTGTTGTTCCTCTAGCTGAATTCTGTAGTATTCTTTTCGCTATTCCCATACCAACGTCATCTGCGACTGTCATGTTCAAACGAACGTATCAGCCACCCCGGCCAGCTTGCAGGCTGCATCCGCGGCCCACCATAAATTGAATGACTTGGAGATTTTGTGCTCAGTTCCTGGTTTCATGTCCGTGGTCACTCGTGGCTGATACGGAATTCGAAATATGGCAGTACCAGTGGACCTGATGTTATTGGCATGGGAGTAGCAAAACGATTCCTAAATAAATGATCTGTTCCAGGTGGAGAACATCAACATATTGGATAAAGTGGACATGGAGAAGCACCGTATTATGAAGCAGGAGACACTACAAAAAGAGCTTCAAAGGGCATACCATGTAACAGGTCACAGTATAATCGAAGACGAAACCCCATTCATTCAATGGACGATTGAATGGTTGCCCATCCAAATGATTTTCTTTGCTTTCAATCTTTGCCACTATGTTCAACATACCATGTATCAGGTCCCGGACTAATTATCAATCGAAATTCATCCGATGGCTCAACGGATGGTTGGCCATCGAAATGATTTTGGTTTGCTTTGAGACTTGGTGTCGCGCACCTCACTTCGGTAAGCTCCCCTTCACGTCATAGTTACTCGCTTTGATGCGCGCGCCTAACTCCCAACCTGGCCGTCGGGCCAACTCGGAGCTTTGGCTGCTCACCGGGACATAACGGTCCCCATTTACTCCCCCAACAGACCCTCCACCAATTTGGGCCTAGTGGAAATTCCGTTTGGTAGATGGCAGTCCGGAATAGCTCCCCACTCCTTGGTCGTTTTCCGGCTCGCTCGCTTACTCACTAGTTTTTGGTCACCAATGGGCTTGCACCGTTCTCGGGGTTACTACTCCCTATATATACTTCTGTGACTGTCCGCGGGGGTTTCACAAACAACCATGTCATTTTATGGCGAACCACCACGAAGACCCTCGATTCCCGGTGATGAGTCGCGGTGAGTCTTGGCCCACCCACCACGGCCCCATTGGACCGTGGTGAGTCCCAAGACTCCCCACGACTCCCACCACAAGGTCTCCACCACGTTTTTTTTTTTTTTTTTTTTTTTTTTTTTTTTTTTTTTTTTTCCATTTGTTTTTGGTCCAATTTTTTGCATGGATGTAGTGGTGCAACGCCCGATGTCACAGAATAAAATATAGCTAAAGATAAAATCATTACGCCCCTCAAAACTGCAAATCATATATTTTCTAAATGTAAATATTTATCTTAAATTTATTTAAATTCGATTTAATTCAAAATTGGTGCAAGGGTGAGTGCGTCGTTGGGGATGCAAATGTTTTTTTTTTTTTTTTTTTTTTTCTGCTGGATCTTTATACAGATGTTGCATACATATTTAAGCACATGTAGGAAAAAATGAAGCTTGAGCCACATTCGTTTGATGGGTGCAATGGCATGAGAGGATTTTCTTTCACATTAATAAACAAAAATTGGTCATGGGGGGGGGGGGCAAATGATTTTGTTTGGGTTTGAAACTTTGCATGCGTGTACGTTACGCACATACATGTAATTATCGAATGACATATTTGATGCACGCACACATTGAAGGTTGTTGTTTGCATTTCGCTTATAATGAGTTGTATGGTTGCAATGACACATTATAATATATGTCCATATGTTCATTTGTTTGTATCAGGACTTTGTCCAAATTGCCGACCTTGGTGATTGAGCAAACGCATGATGTCATACTGAAGAACACCCCATCCATATATGAGTGGGAGACAAGATACAATAATCTTGTTCGGCAACGAGAGGAGGAGACGCTTACATGGAGGCGGAACCATCCAAGGCCGGTTACTAGACGCCCACGACGAGGAGCGGGCCGCCGGAATGTTTATTCACAAAATTTGCTCATCCATGGAATTGCAGCCTCTAAGTTCATTCCAACAGTGGCTTCGGACTTTAGTTTATGACGTCGTTGCTCAAGGAAAGGTGGTTTCAGATTTGGTGCAAGACATTGCAAGGGGCCCATCTCAATTCATGATCTCATACACGGCGGTTTGGGTTCACGGTCGTCATTTCCGCATTCATGCTCTTGACATGAAGCGAAAAACAACCTTTGATTCTAGCTTATGTGCCACATACTGGCAAGACTTCGTACGGGGCAAAGGAGATATACGACCTGCTATGAGTAAACTTGAGTACATTGGAGAGCTTGAGAGCATACTGCAACTTCAGTATACAAGGTACCGGCCTCTTCTCTTCAAGGGAAGGTGGTTCCAGCCACATCTTGTGGGGCCCTCCTCAACACTAGTGCAAGATGATTGTGGTTTCATGTGCATCAATGCAGATAGGCTCAATCTTACTCATCGTCCCTCCGATGAGCCTTTTTCACGGCCTTCAGACATGAAGCAAGTTTTATTCTCCGATGACAAAACAAGAGGGGGGAATTGGAAGGTGGTTGTGCATGCTCAGCCAAGAGGAAGATGTATCTATCATGGTCTCAGATCTCCATGCGGTGAGGCAATTGCGGTGGACGGAGAGACTGGTCATAATGATGCTGATGACGGAGATTGGGTAGAGGGGGTAGAAGATGATGATAACGCCCCGGAGAATGCATCCCTGACCCTATATGATGAAGCTCCAGAAGATACGGCGTCCGCCATGTGGCGGTCGCTACAGTTTTTTTTTAAATTTAGCGACCATCATTTAGCAGCGGTCGCTTATTTTTATTTTTATTCTTAAATAAAGCGACTGCCATTTGGCGGTCGCTTCTTCAGTAAATTTTTGAAAAATGTAGTGACCGCGATTTGGCGGCCGTCGCTATTTTTTGTTAATAAACAATACAACGACCACCATTTGGAGGCGGTCGCTCGATTTGATTTTGATTCTTAAATTAGGCGACCGCCGTTTGGCAGTCGCTTACTTGAAATATTTTTTTAAATGGAGCGACCGCAATTTAGCGGCGGTCGCTTATTGATGTTGGAGAAGGAGACGAAGACACAACCATTGACAACGAGGTGGAGGATGATTCGGAGTGCCTTTTGAGAGCCGGACCATTTTTTACGATGACTCCGATGACCAAGAAGACTTGCAGCTTGATGAGGATGAAGAAGATCCGAATGATGATGTCCAAGTTGATTAGACACGAAATGAAAGCTACATAACAATTCTCGCACCGAACTGTACCCATCCATTCGATTGATTATATATGTACATACATATTGTAGCTTAATTCTATGATTGATCAAATATGGTTGTGGCTGGTAGTCTTTCAAGAAAAAAGGCAGAGACATTGAATATGTTGGAGCAACACATACAGATGTGGTATCAAGAAAATTATCAAAATGAATGTCACAATCTACAATAAGGTCCACAACAACAAGCTAAACCATAAAGAAAAACAAATACGCTACCCAAGTATCATAAAAATAAAATAATAAAATAAAAACTAAGAACCCCCAAAGGCCCTAAACCTAAACCTAGAAAGCCCTGCCGTCGCTGCACGCGACCCCCACGCGTCACAAACCGTGACGCGTTTTTTTAAAATTTATGGCCGGGGGTCGCAAATGGCGACGGCAAGCCGTCGCAAACTGTGACCTATTTTTTTTGTTTTGAAAGAATAGGGCAGCCCCTGTTTGCGACATCTGGCCGTCGCCAAGGCATTTTGCCATTCATGCCACCATGCGACGGCCTGGCGTCGCAAATAAGGGCTGCAATGAAAGAAATGGCGAGAAAAAGTTGTCTTTTTCCATTGGCGATGGCCGGCCGTCGCCAAAAAGGGCTGCCTTCTGCCCTTCGCTGGGGGGCGATGCGTGGGCGTCGCACGGAAGGGCTGTCTTCTGCCCTTCATCCGCCCGTGCGATGGTCGGGCGTTGCCGCCTAGCCCCGGCGCCAGGTGGCGACCCGCGGGGTTTGTTTGCGACGGCCCGGCGTCGCAAAAAGGCGCCGCGGGGTTGGCGTCGCAGGCTCGGCGCCGCGCGAGGTGTGGGAGCGCGGCTGGCGTTGCAAACCCCCCCCCCCATTTGTTGTAGTGGCAGTACTTGCAAAGTCTTGTAACTCAAGAGCTTTTTCCTTGAACTCTCCACCTCCTTGATGCAATGCAAAACACTCTCTCTTGCAACACCTTGCAAGCCTTATGAGATTCTTGAGTTTTTCCTAGCTCTTTCACTCCTTGGTGTACACCAACACAAGTCTGTTGCTGAGCCCGACATGGTCGCAAGGCCCCAAGGAGTTAGCCCCAACGCCGCTCCAACGGCCAAGGTGAGCACCGTCTCCTCCCTCATTTTCTCTCTTGCTTTCTTGCCCTAAGCACGGGCTGATCTCTCTCTCCCCTTGTGTGGTAGAAACGTCGCGCAGAGGCGGGATGTAAACAAACTGAAGAGAGAGAGAGAGCCATGGTGAGCGGGGGAGAGACGCCCTACAGCGGCGGGGACCCGCGCCGTTGGCAGCTGCGACAGCACCGCAACACCTCGCTTGAAGCAGCAGCAGAGGTAGGTCAGGGTGGGGAGATCAAAAAATGGTCTGTGTTATCATGTGGGATCAAGGGAAAAATGTCGAGAGTTGTCCATAACTTGTATGTCACATCAAAAGTGAGAGAAAGAGAGGGAGAGAGAGGAAAAGATGACGAAACAAAACAAAAACAAAAAAGTTGGGGGGGGGGGGGGGTTACTGAGCAGAAGGGGTGGGCTTTTGGCTCAGCCTCGAGACTTTTAAAGTTGGTAAACAGAGGTACATGCACAATTCCCTTGATAGATTTGAAGAGAACGTCTCTTTGGTGAGAGAACTCCGGACATCAGAAAATGAATATTGTCTTCAGATTGCCCACACAACGGGCAATTGCACTCTCTCTTTCCTCTCTGCTCTGTTTACTGTTCAAAGGTAGGCTTCCTGCCCTGAGTTTAAATTTCAGTCTGGTGCCAAGAGTGGGATAGACCCTTGAGCGCATCCATGATGTCCTCCCCCATGTCACAGACTGGAAACAGGTTCAGGGAAGTTTTCCTTCCTAATATAATTTCATTTTCATCCGACAATTTTCTGGTAATAGACATGGCTTTGGACACTACACTCTCTAAGTCAGGTTTATCCAGCAGTGCGGGTCTAGATTCAGATCCTTGAGAATCTCTTTTACTCTCTTCTCCCAGGGCTTACCCTGTTTGACAGGGCGGTCCTATTTCCAAGATATAGAGTCGATTAACTTAGGATATCTGGTGTTAGACATATGTTGCAGCTGAACCCACCATCTAACCTTGAATTTATCTCGTTGGGAGCTTAAAAGACAGCAACACAGAACAGAGCTGCTGCTGCTCAGTCACCCCCCCCCCCCCCCCCCCCCCGAACATTTTTTTTTTTTCTTTGTTGCCCCATCTATTGGGGAAACAAAAAGGACAAATCCTACCTTTGTCAGGGGCTGACGTTGGTAGTAAGACTTACCTTCACATATAGAATTAATCCGGGTTTTCCAGATATCCTCTACAAATCCCTTCACACAAGCATCAATCTGTTGTGTGTGAGTTGCCCAAAAACTAGGCCTCAAAAGGGGCTGGGCTTTTGGCTCAGCCTCGAGACTTTCAAAGATGGTAAACAGAGATACATGCACAATTCCCTTGATAGATTTGAAGAGCGTCTATTTGTGGGCAAAGGTTTATACAATGTCGATGGTTGTGAATTCAAGTTCTGGGGCGAGATAGTTTGGGGGTCAGAGGAAGAGAAAACGTGCCCACGAGCGGGATAGCCAGGTTAATAAGTCAGACTACCCGGGACCGGATGCCTTGGATAGAGTGAAAGAAGTGGTAGTGGATTATTTCAAGGGTAGGGACATGATGAGGCTGGAGAGTGCTTATGTCAGGCATGGATGGGAGGGGTTTCAGATTTTCCAGCAAAATATGGAGAGGAAAATGACAAACAGTTTGGCGGGGGTTAAGTGGATGGTGAACAGGGACAAGCCGAAGTTCAATCGGTGGATCCAAAGCAGGGTGAAAGACGTCACGTGGAATTTGAGGCAGCTAATGAAGACATGGAAGGGTAGAACAACCATGGGTCGAGTGCCCTCTGCTGAAGCTGAGTTAATGCGGCGTGTTGAGTATTGGGCTTGCTCGACAAGTCAGAATTCATATCGCCGGACTAGGATTGTCCCTTGGAAGGCGGGGTCATCGGGCGGGGGAGGCACAACTGGTCTTTATTACGTGAACTCTACTGCGAAGGTGGTAGAGATTAACCCTTACAAAGAAGGAGGGTATGTTAAGGTCTGTCAGTGTAGGATTCTTGGCGATTCTAGAATAACGGAGCGTTGGGAGCTAGCGGGAAAAAAACCCAAGTCCAAAAATCCAGAAAAGGCGTTGAGACAGCATAACGACGAGTGTTTGGCAGTGAAGTTCCAACATCTGGGTGTTATCTCATATTTTGTTGTGAATGCACGTGAGGTAGAGGGTTACACTCGTGGTGGAATGGGGGGACAATACGCAACGTGATGAACCTTGCCAGAAAATGGGGCAACGATTCGGACAACAGGGTGATTTTGGAACAAAGGGGAACGGAAGCAGAGTTCCAAGAATGCGATCGCTTGCTTCGTTTCCGAAAGGTGCGCAATAAACTTGCATGGGCATTGGTGTGCATCATGGATGTTGTTAACAAGAACGGTGTCCTGTACAACGACTTGTCCCCCGACAACATCTTGTTGCATTTTCCAAATGGCACCGAGGAGATCAAGATTGGGATGTGTGACTGGGGCTTAGCCACCCCATTGGGCATACGCAAAGCCTCGCCGTACGAGTTTGAAAACCAAGACAAGCTGGACCGGGAACTCGCAAAAAGATGGTGGGTGGAAAAAGATATTGCATCGGTTTTCAATGCGAATGCCCACCCCCCAGGACATGACGTCGAAGGCCTTTGCCGTTGGGAAGATAGCGGTATGAATAAATGGCGGTGCTCATTATGATCAAAGTATGTTTGAGGACCAATTTACGGGAGGTTGTTGGCATTCAACCTACAAAGGTTGTACGACAACAACACGAATGAGAGAGTCACATTAGCCCATGTAGTACTTCGGTTCATGGGCAAGCCATTCAATTGGCCTGAGCCGAAAGACGTTTATAGGACGGAGTAGACCATAGTCTCGTAGATATGAGATTTGTGGCGGTACAATGGTTCTTTTATGAAGACATAACTCAATTTTGATCGTGCATGTAATAAGTAAAGTCCCATTGTAAATACTACATTGCATATGTTCGACCCTGACACTTGTTATCGCAACATAAATGGTTTGTGTATTGTCTCACTGTTTATATTTGTAATGTTCCAACGTGGCTGATAGGATTCTGAGAAAACGATGTATTAATTCCGTGCAAGTTAAACAATTAACGTCCCACATCTCATTCGAATGTGCGACACTACCATGTGAGGCATGAGTCTGTAAGTATGTGCACATGCGACCTCCAAAGTCCGAACGTTCGATACAAGGTCCAGCAAATGCTTTGCTGGAACGTCCCGAGGTCGCATGTACACCTGTTACTTATCGTCTCATGCCTCACATGGCAGTGTCGCGAATGAGAATGAGATATGGAACGTAAGTTGTCTAACTCCTACGGAACCAACACATTGTTTTTCTCATAACCTTGTCAGAAACGTTGGATTATTGGAACATACAAACAGTGATACAGTACACGGCCGGTTTTGTTGAAATGACATCTGTGAGGTTCGAACATATGCAATTTATTATTTACACCGGAACTTTATTTACTCGGGGGACCGGTACTGCTGCAGGAGTGCAACTGATGGTGCGAGTTCTCTATTGATTAGAGCTGTCACAACCAATGTCAACAATCATATTTACGGCAAGGTATTTCATGTTATTGTTGTTCCTCTAGCTGAATTCTGTAGTATTCTTTTTGCTATTCCCATACCAACGTCATCTGCGACTGTCATGTTCAAACGAACGTATCAGCCACCCCGGCCAGCTTGCAGGCTGCATCCGCGGCCCACCATAAATTGAATGACTTGGAGATTTTGTGCTCAGTTCCTGGTTTCATGTCCGTGGTCACTCGTGGCTGATACGGAATTCGAAATATGGCAGTACCAGTGGACCTGATGTTATTGGCATGGGAGTAGCAAAACGATTCCTAAATAAATGATCTGTTCCAGGTGGAGAACATCAACATATTGGATAAAGTGGACATGGAGAAGCACCGTATTATGAAGCAGGAGACACTACAAAAAGAGCTTCAAAGGGCATACCATGTAACAGGTCCCGGACTAATTATCAATCGAAATTCATCCGATGGCTCAACGGATGGTTGGCCATCGAAATGATTTTGGTTTGCTTTGAGACTTGGTGTCGCGCACCTCACTTCGGTAAGCTCCCCTTCACGTCATAGTTACTCGCTTTGATGCGCGCGCCTAACTCCCAACCTGGCCGTCGGGCCAACTCGGAGCTTTGGCTGCTCACCGGGACATAACGGTCCCCCTTTACTCCCCCAACAGACCCTCCACCAATTTGGGCCTAGTGGAAATTCCGTTTGGTAGATGGCAGTCCGGAATAGCTCCCCACTCCTTGGTCGTTTTCCGGCTCGCTCGCTTACTCACTAGTTTTTGGTCACCAATGGGCTTGCACCGTTCTCGGGGTTACTACTCCCTATATATACTTCTGTGACTGTCCGCGGGGGTTTCACAAACAACCATGCCATTTTATGGCGAACCACCACGAAGACCCTCGATTCCCGGTGATGAGTCGCGGTGAGTCTTGGCCCACCCACCACGGCCCCATTGGACCGTGGTGAGTCGCAACCCGGTGTGCGGGGCTCGACCTAGTGAACGCCTCCGCCTCCTTGAGTGCCTTGAGCACTCAAGGGTGCTTCAGCCCCCCCCCCCCCCCGTACCTATTGCTGCCACCGCCCCCACCACAGGGGCAGCCCCTCTATGTCCCGACCCCCTGCCCTCAAGGCAAAGGGCCGCGACATACACCCCTACCAACAGGGAATCGATGTCCTCATCCACTTGTCCATTTTGTAGAAACAAACATCCAAGTTGCGGCGTCCCACATCAAGGAGTTTGTTTCCGCACCATGGCGTCCCATGGCAAAGAACCAAACCCCACACTTGACTCTACTCTCCACTAGCTAGTTCGGCCGACTTTCTCCAAGTCCCGGCCAAGGGTGGAGTCTCTCAAGCTCCTCCCAGTGCACTCTTCTTGGCCCACTTCACGGCCAAGGAACGATCCTCCCCGAGGATCGAATCGCCTTACTGCAACAACATTGCTTGCGACCGCTCATGATGCCGCTTTTGGCATCACCTTGAGCGAAGGTTCACCTTGAACCCTTTTTTACTAGGAAGATAATCTTGAACCAACCGTGCGCCCCAATCACTACAATTGGGTCCGCCTTGGAATGTTGGCCTGAGGTACGGGAACACGCCGAAGCCGCACTACGACTTCGTCCCGAGGCTACACGATTATAGTACGTGAACGGAAGCACGTAGCTTCCGCTTTAGCCCGCACTACAAGGCAACCCCCTCGGTAGCGCAGTTATAGTACGCACACACGCCAGGTGCGCACTAGCATGTGAACTCCCAAAGAAGGCGCAAGTTTCCTTGCCCCTTGGATGGGAGTCACCCGATTTCGGCACTGCGCAAACACACGATTAATCCAATTTACCTCTCCCACTTTTGTAAGCTAGCATGCATTCTACACACTAGCCAACCATACCACGCATCACCATTCCAAACAAAATAGGACGCACAACATTTGGAAACCATTTCATTTATAACAAATTTTTTACAATACAAGTTTTTGCAATCGGATTCCTGAGCTAGCTAAGCCGGGCTAAGCATGCATTTCCTCCCCCACGATCCAAGGTTGATGTCTCCATCAACGCTTCTTCCGCTTTTGAGGTCGCCCTTCGAAAGCTGCAACCGCCTCGGATGCGTTCCCCATTTCTGAGGTACGCACCTAAGATGCCTCCACATGATGATAGCCCTTCCATTTCACGAGATAATCCATTTCTCGATTCTTGAACCTCCTTGACTTAAGCACTGCCTCCACCTCGTACTCAGGTTCATTTTCATGATCCAACAGCACAGATGGCGGACGCAACACTTGATGCCGATTCGGACGCGCTTCATCTTTGAAGTACGGCTTCAAAAGAGAAACGTGGAATACCGGATGCACCTTGCTGTTTGCCGGCAACTCTAATTCATACACATCCTCATTCATAACTTTCCGGATGCGAAAGGGTCCCGCATACGGAGGTACGAACTTCGGACTCACTTCCAGAGGTAGTCGAAAATTCTTGATGTTCAACCAGACCTCCGTGCCTGCCTCAAACTTGACTTCCCTCCGCTTCTGATTTGCCTGCCGTTCATACCGTTTCCTAGCTTTGGCGATGTTGTACTTTGTGAGCTTCAACAAGCGCTCGCGTTCCTCCAACACCCTGCTGCTGCCGGTTCCTCAACGTCTTGGGCAGCCCAACTTGTCGGCACTAGAGGTGCTTTTCGATAGACCAATACGAAAGGGGAAACACCCGTTGCGGAGAGTTTTGTGTTATTATAACAGAACTCTGTCGCGTCCAAGTGCTCCACCCAGTCCGATTGGTCCGCCGACACGTAATTTCGCAAGATCTGCTTCACCACGGAATTCACTCTTTCCGTTTGGCCGTCCGTCGTAGGTCGGAAGGCGATGCAATATCCTTTGGGAGTCCATGATATCACTACTAGAGAAACCAGTTTTTTTAACGGCTCTTCTCACACATTTTGGTGTGAAAAGAGCTCGAGTTCACCACCCCCCCCCCCTCTGGTGTTAGGTTAACCCAGTCCTTTGCACCACATAACTTTCTTGGTCCTGTGAAAAAAACCATCTCACACCAAACTCGCACCTGATGTGGCTGTAGATTTAGGTGGCTCTTTTGACGGATATTTTGACGGCCGTTTTGACTAGTCAGTTCAACTAGTATTTTGACTAAGTAATCTTAATGGTCTTTCTACGGTACTTATTACACCTCGTTGCCACCATGTCTGCCACATGTATGTCAAAGGGAATGCCACATAATAGAGTCCATCATAATTATTAAATAAATAATAGATATTAAGGGCTCACTTATTTAAAACAGGGGATAATATTTGTATTATTAACCACATTGACCAGTAGTAATGTTATTAATATTAAACATAGCAAACAACCAGCAAAATACCACATTTATGTCTACACAAGGAAAATTTGGTTTGATGTGGGAAAATGAAGTTGCCCTTGAACAAGGAGATCTTGTGATCATACATGAGAATAGCAAGACCATCAATTCAAAAAATACGGTTCACATGAGAAGAGCTGTTTTGTTCACCTAGCTCAGCAACCCTCAAACCATAAAGAAAACTAAACTAAACTAAACTTGTAGCACCTTCAATATCACGCGTGTTTAAGAAACTTTTCAGACCATAAGGTGGAACTTCCCTGCGTGTCACCCAATGTGGTATGATTAGGGGTAACAGAGTAGTCCGGGTACGGGAACACAACCTCTGAAATCATGACCAATTTCACATGGATACGGTAATAGTTGTCTGGCACATTTGCTTTCGGAAAGCCAGCAATATATCCCACACCTGCCCTTCTTTTTTGTGCACAAGGATCAAACAATAACACCTTGTCGTCGATCTGAAACTGCAACAATAACCAGATTCCCATATCAATCGAACCCTGGAGAACAGAGACTGATAGCTTGGCACTCCTGCAAAATGGCATTGAAGTTCTTCCAGCAAACACCCCAACCCTACCTATTGCAATACTTCCAATTCTGAATTGCATTTGCTTGTCTCTATACTCCATGCTGACATGATCAAAGCTGGAACGGTGCCATACCTAGTTGATAGCAGGTTATGCATGGTCAGCATGGATGTGGTAGGACGATGTCACAAAACTACCTTTGTAGGTTGCTGGGCCTGCAACTATGTGGCGATACATAGGGGGTGTATTGATCCAGCATCAGACAAGGAAAAAAAATTGCACAAGGGAAGTACTTACACTGTGCGGATTTTGTTGGTCACCCTATGGGTCAGTCAGATCCACTGTGGTTGTAGTCTGATTGATAGCACATATTGTACTATCCCTGCCCATTGAATGCTTCACTGGTTTCACCATCTGTATATTGAATGACACAATGATAAAAAAATTAGAATAGCACGAATGACACACAATGTGAAGTAGCATTAACAATAAAAATCCACCCACGCGCCCAAGCATTGAAACTTTTGCTCTCACCTTTCGTTGATTATGCTTTGTTGTTGCATCGGGAGGCAAAGTCGTTGGAACTCTGGCAGCAGGAAGCCCTGGTTCGGATGCCTTTGCAGATTGTTGTGATCCACTACCCATGGCTGCACTCTTGAACAAGTAGTTGGGCTGCCCATATCTATATGGGTGCCCTGACACATACTCAGGGATGTGTGCAGCCTTGGATACACCCTCTAACCAAGGCAGTAATTCTTTCATAAGCCTCTTGCAGTTTGGCTGATCCCTCGACTTCCATGGATACGAGAAGATGCAATTATTTGCAGGGTTGGAAAAACAAGTGGGTGGGGAATCGTCCACCAACAAAGTATTGGTTGGATTGTAATGGCTGTAGTCCTTCCAGAACTTACATAAGTTCTTGTACATGATAGTTTTAGAAGGATTGACAGGGTCCATCATTCCCACAGGCTGGTCACAATAGTCTTGGTGAAGCACCATCTTTGGCTGTTTCCCACGAAACAAAGCTTTCACAACTCGAAGGACATTACTCAATGACATGGAAGACCATACACCTACATCAAAAATCTGAAGGCATCGGTCCAGAAACTCCTGACACCCAGGTTTGGAGGTGACAGTGGGCTCTAGGTATTCCCTTGTTCGTAGTCTGGTCTCACATAACAATCCATTCAAGTCAAGTATAAGGATGTGTTCCTGCCTCTCAGATGCCGAAGGGAAATTACCTACAACTTGTACATGATTATCATGTATAAGAGACACACCTTTCTGTGGGGCACTCTGCAAATTCATGGAGACCTCACAAACATATTGAGAGGGTAGTACATATGCCGGCAGTGCTACTGGTGCAGGGGACAACAAAACTGATGAACACTTTGCAGTTGCCTCAACAATATGGGGGGATGGATTGAGTTCACCTTCAGACCAACCCTCCATGTCATCATCCCCCTCCATCTCTGAAAGCCCAAACAATGAGCCTATTGTGTTTGGCTTTGGTGGCAGTGAAGAAACTGCCTTGAACAGGTTGAGTGGTGAGCCCATAACATGAGAAATAGTCTCCTTTGTTGTCTGTGGCGCAAAGGTGGTGCATGGTGGACCAGTAGGCTGTGAATCTGGCACATTCATGCCAAGTTTAGCTGCGAGCGCAATGTTGAATGCAGCTGCTGCCTCCAGTTGGACTTGGACTGCTTCCAAAGCTGCCTTGGAGCTGGCTTCCATCTGCACTTGCTTGTTTTCCATAGCATCGAGGCGAGCTGCTAGTGAACCAATTCCCTGCCCCAACACATAGAACACCTCCAAAGTAACAATTCACTACACTGAACTGATGACCTAGTAAGAAAAGAGAACCAAACGGCAACTAGCAATGGCATGGAAATCATGAATATGTAATTCACACCAGATTGGGACTGAGTTTATATACCGATGTGGCTGCACTGCCTGTACACCCCGACCCATAGCCTTTGTCACTCCTGGCGCTATTGGCGATCTCCTGCAAACTTGGTGTACGTCCAGTCTCCTTCTCCTGTGATTGCAACAAACTTGCAAGTGTAAATGACTAGCATAGCACACTGCCAACAGTAAAGAATTATCTAGGATAGCATCAATGACTCCCCCTCAATAAGAGTGCTTAGTTTCTTGCTGGCACCCAACTCTGAGAGGGCCCCCAAGTAGTAGCGATGTGCACTAATTCCATCCATATAGGAATAGACTCTGAGCTCCAACCAAAAAAACCCAACACAGAAAGTTTGTCAATGCAAAACAATGTGGGAACTTCCTATGTTGTAAGAGAAGTATACCAGTCGTGCTATAACACCGCTGATTCCACTGCGACCCGATCGAGATGTATTCTTCACACATCCCCGCGCCTTGACACCATTTGCCTGGAATTTCTTGAAATATGTGGAACCCCAACTAACAACTAGTTGTGCCCATGTCTTGTCTGGCACATGATGGGGTTTGGGCAGCCCCACACTATAGTAATTTTTGAACAGCTCATTTCGTTGGTACTTGAGCTGCCCGCAAATTTTTTTTGTAATAGCCTTTATGTTAAGACTAGGAGGTCCATATTCCCAATCTGAAGCCAATATCTCCATGATCTTTTCAATTAAGTGTAATGGTTGATCCTGAGCATACAATGACCAGTCCAACAAACGTTGACACTGCCCTCGCAGAGCTGTTATCCACTGGTTCCGAGCAGGACCTTCAGGGTTTCCAAGTTCATCACAAGAAATGAAAAATTTCCTCCTCCCTACAGCCACATTTTGAGCAGCCTGGTCTCTCAGATATTTTGCAAGTGCCCTTCTTTCCCTCCTTAAAGCATTTTTGCATTCTATAGGAGTCACACCTGATGTCCCCCCAGGAGTAAGGCTAGAATCCTGCAAGGTTTCAGCAGTACCTTGCATGTTACCACCTTCACTCTGTTGTGGCTGGACTGATGTCTCCCACCCCACAGGATGATGCGGAGAAGATGCATCCTCGGTCTGTTTCAGAATGCCTTTCCCTTTCAGGGTATTAGGTGTACCTGGAGATGTTGGATAAAGAGGTGGCCGCGATGCAGTGAAGCTCGAAGGTGCCGACTGTTGTACTCCACTGTAGTTGGATGCTGAAGGTTGGTGGCCACCATACTGGACCTGCCCCTGGTGTGGTCTTGCAGGGCTGGTAGGATAGAGGGAGGAAGTAGGTTGGTTGTACATAGGTCGAGGAGGATACATACTATGAGGATGCATTCCATAATGGTGGTAAATGGAATACCCACCTTGACTAGGATCATGCATTGGAGCGCCTGCAGGTGGAGCAGAAGAATTGTAATTCTGGCACTGAGGATCATTGTTTGGAGGTTGATAGTGAGGATACGGCATGTGCTCATGCAGATTATACCCTGACATGGCAGGATACTGCGGGTATATAGGCGGATACGAGGGAGGAGCCGATACTGGTGGATACAAGGGAGCTGGAACGTCAGTCTGTGGAGTGGGCGGGGCTGGTTTTTCGTAAGTTGGAACAGACGCACCACTCATCACAACAGCTGGCGCAATAGTTGGTGCACACTTTGCTGGAGTAAGAGACTTATGCTTGTTCGCATCCTTCCCTGCAATTCCCTTCCTTTTTTTTACTGAACTCTGCACACATTGCTCAACATAAACATGAGAAACAATATAATTCTCATACTTGTCCACTTGAACATGCATGAATTCCAGAAGCAACTATAACAATGCTTCATTGTGATCTAAACTGGGGCTGGAAACCTATACATAAATGTTAATGGTGCCCAGAATGCTGACCCAAAAATCTCTGAAGTCGGAGGGAGTGAACTTTCCAAACTTGAGAGGCCCAGACTTCTGTAACATTCCATACAAGGCATTGTGTCTGTACCTCTGTTCAGCATATTCAAAATTTCAGGCTGAGGCTCGGGTTATATTCGAACAATCCCTAAATTTGTCCAAAGAGGTACTCAAAAGGAAAAAGAGGCAACATTTATATACCATCATGAAGGAGATGTTGGAAGGTTTAGGGGTAAGGACTTCAAGTGCCTCTAGTACTGCACCGTCTATCTGGCTTTGTTGCTAGATTTGCAATCCCTCTTTCCTCTCTATTTGTTGTTCAAAGGTCTTCTTCCCGCCCTGAATTTAAATTTCAGTCTAGTGTCGAGGGTGGGTAAACCCTTGAGGTCATCCCATGTCACAGACTGGAAACAAGTTCAGGGAAGTTTTCAGCCTAACTTCATTTTCATCAGAGAATTTCTTGTAACAGACATGGCTTTGGACACTGTAGCCTCTAAGTCAGATTTATCCAGCAGGGTCAAGACTTGCGGGCTGAGATTCAGATCCTTGAGAATCTCTTCTATTCTCTTCCGCCAGGACTTAGCCTATTTGACAGGGTGATCCTGCTTCCAAGACGTCGGGAGCTTAAGGGATGCCAAACTCACCCCGAACAACCACATTGGCTGTTTTGGAGCATGCTGACATGCACTCCGTAAGCACCCCACTTGAATGGATTCTAGAGACTTTGCAATAGAAACTGAGAGATAGATGTACTCATGAGACCAACTTAGTACCCACTGTAGTCGGTGTAGAAAATGAAGGGCAAAGATCTCTATGGTTTTAAGCAAGCACTGGTTTGCTTTAAGTAAAGGCTAAGGCTGACTAGGAGGTCACTGACTTACAGTCCACATGCTAGCACAAATGTTGGTTTCCTGGAAATCCCAGTATGACAGTACAGTTAATTTGAATATTGTTCAGTGATGTCTGTCACTATGAAGAAAAGTGGTTTTTTGAAGGGTTTTCTAACAAACCCCACCACCCACCCCAATCACCCAGAAGCGTGAAACAAATCAGGAGCAAGACTGGTTTAGGAGAAGGGGTGATGGTGCCTTGCAATGCAAGGCTGTTTTGTCCTTGTTTTTTAAAAATAAAACTTTCTGATCTGGTCAAGTCCTGACATATCCTTCCTTGTTGTAACAAGACAAGCCCTATCTCTCTCCCTGCCTCCGTTTTGTTGCGTCCAAACTGGTGGCGGGATCTATGGCCACAAGGCTATGGCAAAAACGTCTTATGAGTTCATTCTCTCTCCTCCCTCTCTGTAGGAAGACAGAGCATGCGAATGAAAATTTCAGGAGGGCAAACTTCACATCAGCTGACATGAGGGAGTCAAACTTCAGTGGAAGCACCTTCAATGGTGCCTACCTTGAGAAAGCTGTTGCTTTTAAGTACGTGTCATCACATAACTTGTATCTATCATTTTATGTGCACTATGATATACAAGTGCAGAAATAAACATTAACCCACCCTTATGTCTGTCTTCTCTCAACAAAGTTAGGCATAAAACTTTCCTGAACTTGTTTCCAGAATGTGACATGGGTGAGGACCTTAAGGATGATCTGAAGGGCCTACCTACCATCGGCACTAGACTCAAACCCAGGGCAGGGAGTTTTTGAACAGTAAACAGAATGGAGAGAGGTAAGGGAGATTGTCAATGCTGGGTATGCAGGCGGCCTGAAGACAATATCCATTTCTTGATACAATATCCGGGGTACTCTCATCAGAGAGTGACCCTCTTCAGGACCATCAAGAACATTGTCCATGCACCTCTATTCACCAACTGAAATCTTGAGGCCGAGCCTAAAGCCCTGGCCCTGTTGTGGTCTAATTGGTGGGCAGCTCACACACATGAGATTGATGCGCTAGTGAAGGGTTTTCTAGAGAAGATCTGGAAAGCCCAAACTAATTGTTTATATGAGTAAGTCCCACTACTGGAGTAAGGCCCTCACAAAGGTAGTGACTGTTCCATCTTGTTATGCCCAACTCTGCGTGGGGTCTATGGCCACAAGGCTACAACACACATCATCTTGTGAGTACATCAAACACAATTTGAAGAATGAAACCACTCAGCTGGCCTGTAAACTGAGATTGATCCAAGTCAAGACGGGTCTTCGGAACCTTCTGGTATCAGATCCCAAGGGTAGATTACTTCCGTAAAATACTTCCTTCAAGGAAACATGAGGCTGTCGTCAAGTGTTGTACCATTCGTCCTAGGGAGTGGCTGCCTCATGCCATAGGCGATTTCCATCATCTATCCAATGTACTCTGTGGCAAAACTTACACATATAGCTTAGAGACCCATGAAAGGTGAAGGACCCTCACCTGCACCCGTCCCAAAAACCACCACATCCAACAGAATGCATGTTAGTGAGGATGTGCAAGGTGAGTAGCAGGTCTTCACGCTTGCTATCGTTGTCCAACATGCAGATCTAAGCAAGTGAAAGATTGCAAGAGTAACATTAAAGGTGTGACATTGCACATAACCTTGAAAGTTTGAGGCAGGCCAGTCTGCGACGTTGCGCATATCCGTTCACGTAACAAGTAATTGCAAAGCACATGTAAGGGCTGAGTGAACGTCCTATTCGTCTTGGTGTCTCTCATTGTCTGTTTGCTATTTCTTCCTTTTAGAGCTTACTATGCATGGCAACCACAGTAGTGGCTGGTGAGGTCAAGACTAGCTGCTTCCATCTCCTCATTCTGAGCTTGATCTTTACTTCAGTTACATCAAGTACAAAAGTGACATCAGGAGGCAAGTACACATTGACAATCAAGAGAATAAAACTGGGTCACATAATGGATCACACATGATACAAAATGATAGACCTAAGGAGAAAGAAAATGTATGAGATATTCAAGATGACCACTGGGGCTGGCTCCAGGGAAGAGGAGTCGTCCTAGCACAGAGTTTGGCAGATGTGAAACGGGCCATTGAGGGGTATCCTGGTTCAAATTTGCTGGCACAAAAGTACTTGACAAAGATAGTGCTGATAAATGGTTACAATTTTGACCTGCGCATTTATGTACTTATTCCATGGAGACAGAACTTTGGTGCAGATCGCAAACCTGCTGATGGGTTGGGGAGTTTGCAGGGTGCGCGCTTTGTCTTTGCTGGGGCTTCTTTCGTCATTTCCATCTTTGACTCCGAGCTGGTCTCATTCAAATCTTCATGTGCGGCATAATCTTGGTCTCGCTGCAGTTCTTGCTCTCGTGCCTCCTCTGCGTCTGACTCCGCTTGAACTTGCGCTTCCTCCTCTTGCTCTACCTCTTTCTCCCGTTGTGACATTGCAGAGTGCAGGAGTTGAGCTCTGTGACTTCGGCGAGGAGGACCTGTGTGTTTGAGGATTTCCTCACCGAGGCGTTCAGGGCGACTCAAGCTCTCTTTGACGCTGCAAAGAAGAAGAAAGACAAAGTCAGCAGCTGCAAAACCCTAACATATCCTCTCTGCAGGTTTGGAGCTTTTAATGCGGTTTCATGGCTAGGGCTAGGGGATATGAAAAAAACGGAAGTTCGGACCTCTTTGCAATGTCAAAGATCTTGAGCCGCGCGAAGAATGCCTTGTTCTCCGCTTGACGCTTTGCTCGTTCTACCTCCCTCGCTGTAGGCTTGCGCCCTGGTGTAACTTCTGGACACTCTATTTGGGTCTCCATTTTCTGACAAGTCTCGCTCACTCGCCAAGATGATCCCTGCTACTGCCCGTCGATTGCAAAGGCGGACACAAGTAGAACATGACGATGACAGACTGTGGAAACTACAGGAAGCGCGAGCAAGAAGACTGGGTCTTCGGAGAATTCTATGTCCATGCAATGCCTGTCATGGTGGGAACTGGCAAACCATTGGCCGGGCTAAGCGTCATCTGCTTCTGAACTTGCGAGATCCTAACTTACGAGAACTCCCGGTGCATCTCTCTGGATTCTCTTCCCTTTGCAGATGCATACTTTGAAATTATAAGAAACAGTTCAAATTCCTAGTAGCGGTATTGTTGTAAGGTGTAGAGTATTGTACATGCCCGTTTTCCTATTGCCACGTGGCTATAAAATGGCACGTTCCACATCCATTATTGCAAATGAAAAAACTCTCCATCTTATAGTGGACTGACATGTGGCATCTGATATGTACTAAGCAGGAAAACTCTGGAGACGAACATGAGGGGTTTAGGACGGAAACCAGCCCTGCAGGTGGTCTTGATACCTTGGATCATAATCTTGACATGCTTAGAATGCTCCGGGAGACATTCGCAACTATAGATAATGGGGTGCAAACTGGTGATGCACATGAGGAAACGGGAGATGGAACACAGGGCCAATGGGACACAGATGGAGTGCCAGAGCAAATTGATGGTGGACTGCAAAGCGATGGTGATCGTGGTAGTGCGAGTGCCTTACGTTTTGAGCACGAGGCATCCAGGGCTTTTTATGTAGGGAGTTCTTCCTCTCGATTGTCTGCTACCTTACTGTTGTTAAATTCTTGTCAAACCCATGGTGTGTCAAACACCTTTGTCGATGAACTCCTTACATTGTTAGGAAGACAACTGTTGCCAGCAGACAATTGCCTGCCAAAGTCCCACTATGAGGCAAAACAACTCATAATGGAACTCGGGCTTCATTAGGACCATGCTGAGGAGGTCGAGGAGGGTCTGAGTACCAAGAGACCGGCGAAGAAAAAGTCTGGCGTCTTTATGAACAAGAACCGCAAGCTAGCCTTGGACATGGACAAAGATGTGGGTCGTTTCTTGGAGCAGCACAGGTGAGTACTATGCTCAGTCTCCTCATCTGTCTTTGTCGTTAAGTGTTTTGCGCTCTGTTGTGGTCAGTCTACACGCAGGTCAGTCTGCTGCTGGTTTCATCATTGTCTGTTGTGGTTAGTCTTGTCAGTCTAATGAATTGTTCAGCCTGTAGAGTGTTTGGTACCATGTTGACGTCAGTCTGTTCAGTATATGAGGCTTCCCGAAGGATGGTTTGCTCTGTGCAGGATGGGTGCTCGGTTTGGCAAAGCACATGCTCGACAGTCCGCTTCTTGGCTTTGCCTCTCCCCTGGGAAGCACGGACAGCCGTAGGTGGGCTGGATAGAGCAGATAAACGCAGCGCTGCCGCCCTACTTCGCAACAGAGGCTGGTCAGCAGGTTTGTTTACACTTGCTGGACCTGTCTTTGCAGCTTTGTGGGTTGCATGCGTAGAACTGACCCGCGCATCGGGGGGCGTGCTCACCCCCACACCTTTCTTGGTTGTCGATCCCACGTTTGCAACATGGGCGGAAGATGTCATGTCCTCAGAAGTAGACAGTCTGCCGATGGAGGGACGAACATCCTGTGAGGTTACCGAGCAAAATGACGAATTAGCCCAATTTCACAATGTGCTAAAACATAAACAACAGTGCTAAAAGAGGAAATGGCACAACCTGCCCAAGGGGTGAGGGAGCAGACTCCATGTAATCCAGCGCTATACCAGACGGTGTCTTCGCCGCATGTGGTTCCTTGTCAGTGTGCCTACTAGCATGTTCAGTCTGTTGCTCAATGTGGGCAGTCTGCTCGGCCGCCGGTTCTTCGTCAGTCATTTCGTCTGTGAACTGTGCAGTCTGCTGGCAACTATGCGGTTCAGTCTCTTCCTCAATGTGGGCAATGTGCTCGGTGGCAGGTCGGTCATCAGTCCTTCCCTCTATGAAGTGTGCAATGTGGTGGTCAGGCCGTGCAGTCTGAACTGTGCAGTCAGAGCTCAGCTGTGTAGTCTGCCGCTCCGAGCCATCTTGGTCAGTCCTTCCATCTGTGACCTGTGCAGTCTGCTGGTTAGTCTGCGGTTCAGTCTGCTCATCAATGAAGACAGTATGCTGCCCCACCACAGATTGCTCGGCAGTCCTTCCATGTGTCCACTGTTCAGTGTGCTGGTCAGTCTGGTGGACAGCCGGCTGGGTGTTCGGATCTCCATGGACTTGGGAAACATCAAGAACATGTATGGAAGACCCACCGGCAATTGCTTCCTCAGACTCTTCTGTAAGATCTATGATACGGTTTTGCGTTCCCAGATTGAGTTCGGTCACCACGTAAGACTCATCTATGGCTTTCGCCACTGAGCGCACGAAAACGGGACTAAGCTGGAAGGTCATAGAAGGCAGGCCACGGGGAGCTGGATAAGAATGCTTTACCGGTGACATGATGATGTCGTCAGTGAATGTGCCTGGGGGAAAAATGGACTCGGTCAAAACACTCATACTGGCAGATCCAAAAACATGTTGTTGGGAACTCATCAGAAATTCGTCCACAGGGTCCCGGTGAGGCCAGTGCATCTGAGTCTGTTGCACAATCCAGGGAACAGACTGGCTGTTAGTCTCTTGGATAGTCTGCTTGGCCATCTGCTGAGTGGGTTCACCAGTGTGCTGCACAGTCTGCTGAGGGGCAATCTGCTGGCTGGATTCGTCGGTCTGCTGCACGGTCTGTTGTACAGTTTGCTGAGGGGCAGTCTGGTGGCCATGTTTGCTGGTCTGCTGCACAGTCGGCTGAGAGGCAGTCTGTTGGCCGATCTGTTCTCCGGTCTGCTGCAAAGTCTGCAAAGTTCGCTGCCCGCTCAGTACTGTTTGCACATACTGAGTATGTGTGTGCGGGGCAGTCTGCTGGGAGTGATCCGGCCTATTATCTGGGACGGTCTGGTGCACATGCTCGGTTTCCAGCACTTAGGGCAGTCTGCCCACATGTGTCGTGGGGAATATGTTGTTCGACATTCTTGTGGCCAGTCTGTTGGACAGTCTCTCGAACTCCTTGTAAAGCCAGGACAAGGTCCCTTGCACCTCTGGCAAAAGAGTCGAAAGCAGCCTGCACTTGCTTGTCTCCCAGATCAACTCACCCTGCAACACATGTTTATGCAAATGTGAACTTCTAAAAAAGTTGGCAAAAGAAATTGAGCTGAAACACGAAAGTTGCCCATAACATTTTACCTTCCAAGAGATTTCCGATGAGGCCAATGTCCTGATTTGCCGGCACAGGCATGCTCCATCGAGATGAGCAATGGCACCGATGCGGTCTTCAGTTGGGATCCCACACCACAGGACTTTGAAGACATTGGGATTCTGCAAAACAATGTCGAATACTGCTCGCTCCATCACCAATGCAAACCAGTGCAATGCGTCATCCACCACAAAACTTCTGTGAATGGTCTGTTCCATGGAGTAAGTCCATCCTCAAACTATGCAGATCCTTCATCAACTTGTTGTATGAGCGGAAATGCCAAATTGCATCCATCTGTGTTGTAGGAAGGAAGCTGCCATGCGCTCAAAGTCCTCCTCAGTCAATCCGAACAAGTGTTTTCTTCGCACCCCAAAGGTTGGATGTGCCATAGGCATATGTTTGAGGTCTTCAGGCCGTGGGTCATCCATGAGAATCAGCTGCACAAGTAGAGGCGGCGCATTTTGGTCGCTTGTGGCTTCAATGGCAACAGCAGAGGCGGCTTCTAGAACATGGTTGGCTTCCTCAATATAAAACTCCATGGAATAATGAAAGGGTACAAATGACCACCGGCGGTCCGCAACAATCCGGTGGAGCTCATTATGCCAATCCAAATGGGGATTAATTTCTCCCACCCTAAGCCGGGGAAGTGTGAGTTCTTCAGCTCCGGGTCAAATTACCAGTGATGGCGATCGCCAAACTGCAAAAAACGCCGTGCTATGTGAGAGAAAAGCAGTCTGCTGGTCCGCAGTCTGTTGGATGACAGGACTTCCCATTGGCATGGGCTGCATGATGGGCTCCTGGAGAGGAGTCTGCAGGATGACAGGTGCTCGTTGGAGTCTGCTCCGTTGGAGTCTGCTGGATGACAGCCTGCTGAACGGGAGTCTGCTGGATGACAGCCTGCTGAACGGGAGTCTGCTGGATGACAGCCTGCTGAATGGGAGTCTGCTGGATGGCAGACTCGGCTGTCCCAGATGCATTACCCCCCGATGCGTCTTGAATATGTAATGCCGCTATAGGAGCAGATGACCCAGGATACTTCAATAATATGTACTCTCGCACGCGGTCCACTTCTGCACGCACTGCAGTCGCTTGTAAAGGAGCATCATTGCTAGGTATCCGCCAAGCCTGAATGGCCCTACGAATAGAAACACGTTCATCCTGGTACACGGCAGAGAACTTGGACGTCAAAAACATGGACGTGGACTCTATATTCACCTCATGCAGCGGACTGGACTCACACACTAGCAGACTGTAACGTGCGTACGTAGGGTGGAGGCAACTAGTAGACTATACCAGTGGACTGGACCAGCGCACTGACAAACGAACTCAATAAGTAATGCAGCGATATAAAACAGACTAACTGACGAGCGGAGTGAGCCAACGGACTAAGGAGAGAACGCAGCGGACTGACCAGACTGAATAGGCAACGTGACCCCGATGATGGACTCAAATAGCACAGAGAAGAGACTGGGCGGTCAGACTGACCATTACCTCCTCTACTTCATCATCGTCATCTTCATCTTCAAAGTTGTTCGACCAGTTCTGTTCCGCCTGTCGGATGAATGTGCGTAGCAGACCTGACTGGGCAACTCTGTAGAAATAATGGAAGAAGTCTGGATCCCCAATTGGTGGGCACTCTGGTGGGAAAAGCCCAAAGTCAACGAGGCGCAATGTGCCAGGGCAGACTGGCCCTTCAGTGCTATGTTGAGTTTTTGGTTTTGACCCTAAACCGATGGCATGGGTCGCGATATTTGTGTGAGTCTGCTGCCGAGTCTGGTCAGGCAAGTCAATGTCCACTGGACTTGTCACCCCTTCCAGGCCTTGAGCAGATTCACTTTCAATATCAGTACTGATGGTGTGGGTCTGCCGCCCAGGACGGGGTTCAGTCTGTTGCATGGATTTTGCCCTTGCCTCGCAAGCAGACCTTGCAGCCTTCTTTTTGTTTTGCCTCTCCTTTTTTTGGGCCCCATCACTCAGTTTACGTTTTCTGGGAGCGTCCGGCGTTCCTTGCACTTGCAAATCCTCCATTGACGGGCCACCACAATGGAAACCATACTGTGCGCGCACTTCGTCTAATTCCAAAGTGCGGGGGTCAAGCACTGATCCGCGCAAGCGCATTGTGGCCTCTTTGACAATCGACATTTCTTTCAGTATCGGCCAGGGTTTGAAATCTCGTGGAATCATTGCAACAGTCTCCTTGCAACCCGTGTCAACACAATGCCGATTTAGTTGGATTTTGTCCTTGATAACCTCTTCACAGAAGGGACAGAAGAGCTTGTCCTTCTGCCAATTCGAGTTTTTGGGCTTCCGGGCGCGGAGGTCTACAAATGCTTCCACTATTTTATGATCAAACTCGTCTGGTGAGTACTTGTACCTTCGCTCCTTCTTCAGTATGGTTTGGTGCACAAAATCCACCCAGTCCGCTCCACCCTTTTCACAAGCATCCTCCATCGCTGCAGAATGAAACGAAGGTGCAAGGACAATGAGTGACAGAGCGACAGATAGAAGTCCTATGAAAAGACTCACCCTAAGCAAGAAGAGGACACAGAATGGAATGGAAACACCGCAGCAAGTGAGAACCTCACCGAGCCGATGAACTTCGAGTTGTTACGAAGGCGAGCGTGTTTGCGACGCTTCGCGGCTCACCGCGACTCTCCACAACTAGGGAAGAACGGTTGTCTTTCGTTACGGTGATGGAAACGCAAAGAGGAAAACAAAATAGTGCAAAACTGTGTGAAGAAACAGGCGCAAAGAGAATGGAGTCGATCGCACAGGGAACATGAGAAGAAAGTAGAAGTAGAAGGAGGAAAGCGGGCATGGCACTGCCAACGTGTCGTGATTTCACAGGCGCCAACTATCCGCCGTCATCGCATTGAATACGTCCACCGAACGAACGCATCGTACTAAATTCATCCACGGTCCTTGCAAGTGCAGTAGACTCATTTCCCATCGGGCCGAGAGTCCACCGGACCGCCAGTCCAGCGGACTATTTGCTTTGCTGAGGCGAAGCGGCTTCATATTGGAGGCACTTCCCTGCCAGCGGAATGAAGACAAAAGAGAGTGAGGGGAGAACAGGAAAGTCGAACACACCCATTGCAAACAGACTTGCGGCACAACAGACTGATGCATGCACAGTCCAACAGACTGATATCCATAGAGGAGAACTGTCCAGCAGACGGACGTTTCGCCAGATTGGCGGGAGAACAAACCAAAAGACTGACCGGAGGGAAAATAAGAAGTCAAACAGACTTAGTGCAACAGACTTCCGACACAACAGACTGACAAATTCACAAGTGCAACAGACTGATATCCCAACAGACGGACTTCCAGCAGACCGCCTCCAAATTGACTGTTATGCACGCGATAAGAGGAATATCCGGAGCACTGACTGGCCAGCGGACTCACAGTGAACAGACTCGCGACACAACGGACCTCAAACATCCACGTGCATTTGCAGATGCAATTGTCTCAGCCTGGTCCGTCTCCTGGCAAATGCGACAATGTACCGATTCTGCACCTACTCCTGTCGTGGCTCAGACATCTGCATTCAGCAGGTGCGTGTGGATGTTTGAGGACCTTACGACTGGATGGTGTTCCGTGACGACTCGAATTGCTTTTTTGTGCTGCCATCCCTTATATAATACCATGTGGATCCATCACAAAGCTGGGTTTCTTCAGATTCTGCACCCTTTTCCACAACTTATGCACGACGGATGCAAGCCGCTATACTTGGTCACATAAACAGTCCCATCGTCCGATATGAAATCTGCAATACACGCCCCCATGTGCATACGCTTCCACCATTTTTGCGCCCATGTTACCCATGGGTTCCTTTAACGAACTAAACTTGTGAAGGCTCTCATGAGGGATGCAGTACGAAGGGGCTAAACGTATCATGACGGATCACAAGCAAAGGACGTTATCGACGACAAATGTCCGCATTTTCCATATTTATGACATAGAACCAAAACATAAAACGAAGGTTCCCGAAAGCACAACAAGAAGACAAAAATAGTGGAAGCATATGCACAATGGTGGCTGTAGTGCCGAGACAGTCCTATCATGTCCAAGCACACGCTTCATCATCATCATGAACATCGCGCGCAAAAGAGGAACAGTCGCGTGCATGGAAACGCCTACCGCAACATCGGACAACAAACAGCTGTAAAAAGAGAGCGGCCGGGATTTGGGGGGAAGATCATTGCCATTTTTGCAGCCCTAAAAATGGAGGGCTCGGATGGGTTATGGGAATGGACGGTGGCAATCCTGCGCCGTCAGCGGACTGGATGGCAGCGGACTGGCGGGCAAACTGGCGGACTGGCAGACTGCTGGGCAGCGGACTGGCCAGCACCGGACTGGCGGGCAGACTGGCGGACTGGCAGACTCCTGGGCAGCCGACTGGCCAGCACCGGACTGACAGACTGGAGGGCAGCAGACTCATGGGCGGGGGACTGGCCGCGCCCGCGGCTGGGCGACCGCGCGCAGCGGCGGGCGGGGCGGGCGGGGTGCTGGGGAGCCGGGCGTCCGTGCGGCCACATCGCACATGCCCATTGAAGACCCTATTATCTTAAAATGAGAGGCGTTCAGCTTTCATTGTATATTTTCAGATATATAGTGACCAATCACTATTTGTGTTGCGCACCTCACTTCGGTAAGCTCCCCTTCAAGTCATAGTTACTCGCTTTGATGCGCGCGCCTAACTCCCTAACTGGCCGCCGGGCCAACTCGGAGCTTTGGCTACTCACCGGGACATAACGGTCACCCTTTGCTCCTCCAAAAGACCCTCCACCAATTTGGGCCTAGTGGAAATTCCCTTTGGTAGATGGCAGTCCGGAATAGCTCCCCACTCCTTGGTCATTCTCCGGCTCGCTCGCTCACTTAAGTCTAGTTTTTGGTCACCCACGGGCTTGCACCGTTCTCGGGGTTACTACTCCCTATATATACTTCTGTGACTGTCCGCGGGGGTTTCACAAACAACACCGTCTTTTTATAGCGAACCACCACGAAGACCCTCAACTCCCGGTGATGAGTCGCGGTGAGTCTTGGCCCACCCACCACGGCCCCATTGGACCGTGATGAGTCCCAAGACTCCCCACGACTCCCACCACAAGGTCTCCGCCCCATGGTGAGTCATATGCTACCCCCACTAAGACCCACTAAGCTACCACCACCCCTCGTGGACCCACCCCCACCGCAACCCAGTGTGCGGGGCTCCACCTAGTGAGCGCCTCTGCCTCCTTGAGTGCCTTGGGCACTCAAGGGTGCTTCGGCCCCCGTACCTATTGTTGTCACCGCCCCCACCACAGGGGTAGCCCCTCTTGTGTCCCGACCCCCTGCCCTCAAGGCAAGAGGCCGCGACACACACCCCTACTAACAGGGAGTCGATGTCCTCTTCAACTTGTCCATTTTGTATAAACGAACATCCAAGTTGTGGTGTCCCACATCAAGGAGTTTGTTTCCGTACCATGGCATCCCATGGCAAAGAACCAAACCCCCACTTGACTCAACTCTCCACTAGCTAGTTCGGCCGACTTCCTCCAAGTCCCGGCCAAGGGTGGAGCCTCTCGAGCTCCACCCAGTGCACTCTTCTTGGCCCACTCCAAGACCAAGGAACGATCCTCCCCGAGGATCGAATCGCCTTACTGCAACAACACTGCTTGCGACCGCTCATGATGCCACTTTTGGCATCACCTTGAGCAAGGGTTCATCTTGAACCCTTTTTGACTAGGAAGATAACCTTGAACCAACCGTACGCCCCAATCACTACAATTGGATCCGCCTTGGAATGCTGGCCTGAGGTACGGGAACTCGCCGAAGCCGCACTACGACTTCGTCCCGAGGTTACACGATTATAGTACGTGAACGGAAGCATATAGCTTCCACGTTAATTCGCACTACAAGACAACCCCCTCGGTAGCGCAGTTATAGTACGCGCACGCGCCAGGTGCACACTAGCACGTGAACTCCCAAAGAAGGTGCAAGTTTCCTTGCCCCTTGGATGGGAGTCACCCGGTTTCGGCACTGCACAAACACACGATTAATCCAACTTACCTCTCCCACTTTTGTAAGCTAGCATGCATTCTACACACTAGCCAACCATACCATGCATCACCATTCCAAACAAAATAGGAAGCACAACATTTGGAAACCATTTCATTTATAACAAAATTTGTACAACACAAGTTTTTGCAATCGGATTCCTGAGCTAGCTAAGCCGGACTAAGCATGCATTTCTTCCTCCCCCACGCTCCAAGGTTGATGTCTCCATCAACGCTTCTTCCGCTTTTGAGGTCGCCCTTCGAAAGCTGTAACCGCCTCGGATGCGTTTCCCATTTCTGAGGCACGCACCTAAGTTGCCTCCACTTGATGATAGCCATTCCATTTCACACTCCGTTTCTCGATTCTTGAACCTCCTCGACTTAAGCACTGCCTCCACCTCGTACTTAGGTTCATTTTCATGATCTAACAGCACAGGTGGCGGACGCAACACTTGATGCCGATTCGGACGTGCTTCATCTTTGAAGTAAGGCTTCAAAAAGGAGACATGGAATACCGGATGCACCTTGTTGTTTGCCGACAGCTCCAATTCATACACATCCTCATTCATAACCTTCCGGATGCGAAAGGGCCTCGCATACGGAGGTACAAACTTCGGACTCACTTCCGGAGGTAGTCAAAAATTCTTGATGTTCAACCAGACCTCCGTGCCTGCCTCAAACTTAACTTCCCTCCGCTTCCAATTTGTCTGTCGCTCATACTGTTTCCTAGCTTTGGCAATGTTGTACTTTGCGAGCTTCAACAAACGCTCACGTTCTTCCAACACCGCTGCTGCTGCCGGTTCCTCAACGTCCTGGGCGGCCCAACTTGTCGGCACTAGAGGTGCTTTTCCATAGACCAATACGAAAGGGGAAACTCCCGTTGCGGAGTGTTTTGTGTTATTATAACAAAACTCTGCCGCATCCAAGTGCTCCACCCAGTCCGATTGGTCTGCCGACACGTAATTCCGCAAGATCTACTTTATTACGGAATTCACCCTTTCCGTTTGGTCGTTCGTTGTAGGTCGGAAGGCGGTGCTCATCTTCAGCCTCATCCCCATTTTCTTCCAAAGTGCCCTCCAAAATTTACTTGTAAACTTTAGATCGCGGTCCGAGACAATATTCTTCGGGAGTCCATGATGCTTGAAGACGTGGGTGAAGTAAAGTCGCCCCGTCTCCTGCGCCGTCGCTGTCTCCTTGGTGGGGATGAAATGACCCATTTTACTGAATCTATCCACCACCACCATGATTGCGTCGAATCCTTTTGACAACGGCATAGCAGTCATGAAATCCATCGAGACACTTTCCCAAGACCCCTCTGGAATAGGCAGGGGTTGTAATAGCCCCGCTTGCTTTTTGTAGTCACTCCGGTTTTGTTGGCATGTGGCGCATGTCTTGACATACTCGTCGGCCTTCTCCCTCAGTTTGGGCCAGAAATACTTTTTCTTAAAGAGTGCCGCAGTGCGTTTGGCTCCGCCATGGCCCGCAAGCGGGCCATCGTGACACTCTCTCAAGAGACTATCTCTGATCTCTCCCTTCGGCATGTAGAGGCGCTTTTGCTTGTACCGGAGTAGTCCATTGTGCAAGAGGAACTGCGATTTAACTCCCATTCTCAAGTCCCGCATCACGGACTTCGTCATCTCATCCTTCCTATAAGCCTTCCGGATCTTCCTTTGGAGCGTCGTCTCGCCTCTGTACACCAACATAAGCTGCTGCTTTCTACTTAAGGCATCGGCCACCACATTGTCCCGTCCCAGTTTGTAGTGGATATACGTCGAACACCGCCAAAGTGTCTTGCCACCTAAGTTGTTTTGGGGACAACTTAGGCTGCGTGGCAAAATACTTCACCGTAACATTGTCCGTGAACACTTTCACCGGGTTGGAACCAACATAGTGGCGCCAAAGCTCCAGGCAATGCACCACCGCCTTCATTTCTTTCTCGTGCGTAGGCCACCTTCACTCCACTTCATTCAGTTTCTTACTTTCGTAAGCCACTGGTCATCCATCCTGCATGAACACACCCCCAATTGCGAAGTCCGACGCATATGTATGAATCTCAAATGGACGGTCGAACTCCGAGATTTTCAGGACTGGAGCTTCCGCCATCCGCTGCTTCAACTCGGCAAAAGCTTGGCCACAAAAGGTGTTCCATACCCATACCTTGGATTTACACAGAAGGTCCGACAGCGACCCCGCGATCTTGGCAAAATTTCTCACATACTTTTGGTAATAGGAGGCGAGTCCTAGGAAGGATCGCACTCCCGGGACCAAAGTCGGAGGCTCCCAGTCCAAGATCGCCCTCACCTTTTTGTTATCCATTTTGATCCCATCTTGTGTAATCACATGCCTAGGAACTCCACTTTTGTGACCCCGAATTCGCACTTTGAAGCCTTGGCGTACAGCTTCTCTTCCTGCACTTTCTGGAACATCTTTTTGAGGTGCTCCAGGTACTCTTCCTTCGTTTTCAAGTACACCAAGATGTCGTCGATGTACACAATCACAAAGTTATCCAACCACTCTTGGAAAAGGCTCTTCATTAGCATGCTAAAGGTCGCGCGTGCGTTGGTGAGCCCAAAAAGCATTACCAAGAACTCATATGAACCATATCTTATCTTGCACGTGGTCTTCTCCTCATCTCCTTTCGCCACTCGTATTTGATGGTAGCCGGAGCGCAAATCGATCCGGCTGAAATACTTCGCTCCTGCCAACCGATTGAAGAGGTCGTCGATCCTTGACAAAGGGTACCGGTTTTTGATAGTCACCTTATTCATAGCCTTGTAATCGACACACATCCGCAGCATCCCATCTTTTTTGTCTGCAAATAGCACCGGGGCTCCGTACGGTGACTTACTCGGCCGGATGTACCCCTTTGACATTAGATCGTTGAGCTGAGCCTTCAGCTCGACCAACTCTCTGTGGCTCAACCGGTAGGGCGCCTTGGCAGGCGGCTCCGATCCCGGTAGCACCTCAATCTTATGGTCAACTCCTCTTCGCGGTGGCAAGCTGCTTGGTAAATCCTCTGGCATCACATCCTGGTATTTCTCCAAGATCCCCTTGATCCAATCTGGGCTCGGCTCCCTATCGACTTCTCCTTCCACTTGTCTTACGTAAAGCAAAAATTGGGGTTCGTGTGGCTCCTCTACGACCCACTCCTTTGCTGACAACAGGTTTATTTGCCCTCCCACTAGGTTGGGCGTTTCCGACACCCGTAACACTTTGCCACCATTCCCACACGGTAGCGTGACTATTCTCTTGTGGCCATCTATGACCGCTCCGGATTTGCTCAAAAAGGTCATCTCCAAAATGAGATCCACTCCATCGATCTCGCAAATGGTGAAGTTCTTACGTCCCTCCCAACTCCCGAGCTGAAGAGGAACATCAAACGCCAACCTCAACGCCAATTGTGGTTCTCCTTTGGCAGAACGCACCTCAATAGAGGCCCCCACATCACTTGTCGGGAGCCCCAACTTCCGTGTTGTTGCCGGTGTCATGAAGGAGTGCGACGGCCCTGTGTCCACCAACAACGACACATTAGTTCCAGAAATTATCCCACTCACGAAAATTAACTGACTCCATTTACGCAGGGCGCCAGTCTCCTGATACAACTCACAAGAGTAGTTGCCTACCTTGCAAGTCTTGGCGACCACCGCTTTCACCAAGCGGCTGATGGAATCTTCGGACAATTCTGTGGTCACCCAAGTCATGTTCAATCGTCGGGGTTTCGCGCACTTCTTGGCCATGTGCCCGAGCTCCCCGCAATTAAAGCACACTCCATCGAAGGTTGCCTTATGTCCGCCATAAGTTGTTGTACCTGATTTTCCTTTCGGAGCACCGGGTGCTGCCTTGGCGTGTGAAGACCCTCCCTTCGATTTCCATGTGCCATTGTCGCCGCATGGCCTATCCCACTTCTTTTCCGGTCAGAAGGAATCACCCTCCCGCCGAGTCTTCTTGTGGTTCAGCTCCGTATGGCCTTGTCTTTCGCCCCTAGGGACATCCGAAAAACATTCAGCCCTTTCAATTACCTCGTTCAAAGTCTTAGGTGGTTTCTCCTCCAACTTCCGCCTAGCCCATGGGGCCAGTCCCGCCACAAAGTTGAAGACCATTTCTGGTTCCGCCATATCCGCGACTTCGAGCAATAGCACATTGAAAGCCTGAACATATCCCCGAATGTCAGCCGTTTGCTTCAATTTCCTCATCTTGTCCCGGGCGAGCCAGGACGCGTTGAGGGGCACAAACTATCTTTTCATAAGTTCCTTGAACCCACTCCAGCTCAAGGTTTCTGGGTTTGGACCGTAGTCGTGAAGGCGCTTCTGCCACCATTGTTGAGCATTGCCCCTCAAATAGGTGGGAGCCACTTCCACCCGATCCTCGTCACTCAACTTGGCCGCCCGGAAGTACTGCTCCAACTCCAAGAGCAAGGTGTTGAGTGCATTCTGATTTCGGACGCCCTCGAAGGTGTCGGGTTCCTTAGGCTTCACCTTAAACTTTGCCTTAGTGAAAGTGGCATTAACCGCCCTCAACACGTTTTTCAACGACCCGCCAAACTGCGCCAACAACCCTTCTCAAAAGGCTGCTGGCATGGGATGCATCTGTTGGTCTGCCGGAGCCTCCGAGAAGTCCTCGGGTTCCAACTCCCCAGATTCCTCCCGTTCTTGAGCGGCCTCGCTTTCGAAAGCATGAATCGCCTCCTCAAATTGCCGCTTCGGTGACACGTCACCCCACCGGGCTCACCAGGATCATCATCTTTTGGGCCGTTCCGCTTTCGCTTTGGCTTGCCCGACCCCATGATGAGGCCGATCTCAAGACCGATCGCGTACTGAACTCTAAGCTCTGATACCAAGTGTCACGCACCTCACTTCAGTAAGCTCCCCTTCAAGTCATAGTTACGCGTTTTGATGCGCGCGCCTAACTCCCTAACTGGCCGCCGGGCCAACTCAACTCACCGGGACATAACGGTCCCCCTTTGCTCCTCCAAAAGACCCTCCACCAATTTGGGCCTAGTGGAAATTCCCTTTGGTAGATGGCAGTCCGGAATAGCTCCCCACTCCTTGGTCGCTTTCCGGCTCGCTCGCTCACTTACTAGTTTTTGGTCACCAACGGGCTTGCACCGTTCTCGGGGTTACTACTCCCTATATATACTTCTGTGACTGTCCGCAGGGGTTTCTCAAACAACACCGTCTTTTTATGGCGAACCACCACGAAGACCCTCGACTCCTGGTGATGAGTCGCGGTGAGTCTTGGCCCACCCACCACGGCCCCATTGGACCGTGATGAGTCCCAAGACTCCCCACGACTCCCACCACAAGGTCTCCGCCCCATGGTGAGTCCTATGCCACCCCCACTAAGACCCACTAAGCTACCACCACCCCTCGTGGACCCACCCCCACCGCAACCCGGTGTGCGGGGCTCCACCTAGTGAGCGCCTTTGCCTCCTTGAGTGCCTTGGGCACTCAAGGGTGCTTCGGCCCCTGTACCTATTGTTGCCACTGCCCCCACCACAGGGGCAGCCCCTCTTGTGTCTCAACCCCCTGCCCTCAAGGCAAAAGGCCGCGACAATTTGTAATTCTTTGTATGTTTGAATGGGCATTCGATAATGAAGATATAAGTGGATGATATGGTACTATGTTCTTATGATCTATACCTTCATATTCCCATCTTTGTGTTGTCTGGTTTATTGTTGGGATTGTATTTAAAAAAGGTTCATAAGGAAATCCATATTTACAGGTTATAGATCTTTTTAACAACCATAACGGTTACATTTATGAATTTGTTTTCTTTGAATTATTGATGTAATTTGTAATCCAAAGAATCTGAAGTTGTCGATGTTATTTTGGGTAAATAAGCTACAATTTCATTTATAATTCTATCTACATCTCCAGAATCTATCCACAAAATAATATGAGCATGAAGGGAACCTCGGTGTTGAACTTCATATTGAATAATATAATGTAAAACTCTACCTAATATATGATTTTTATTTAAAATAAAGTACTTCATAAACATTTGAATTCGGGTATGGAAATGATGAGCAAATTCTATTGCATCTGACCAATTAAAATTAAAATCAATTTTTTTAGCAATTTCTTCAATATCATCTATTTCTTTCCACCGTGTTTCAGATATTTTATCAGCAGTTAGTGTCAAAAACAAAATTTGGCATTCCATATTTTTCAACCATTGCAAGTAAATCTCTTAAGAAAAAAATTTATGATATTGAGCAGATCCAGGAATAGATGATATAATTTTATATTTAATAATATGTTTCATAACTGTATCATCAGTTGCATTTGGATTTTTTTTCTTATATAACTTTATTTATTTTTTCTAAATGAATATCTTTTACTTGTTTTGCTATTAAATGACATTGTCGTATTTGATACATGAGAAGAACATAAGGTTTATATAAAGTGAATGGTGAAAATAAAGTGTTACATCTCATTTTTAAGTATCCATTTAAACCATCCTTAAAATTTGTATAGTGTCCTTTTCCATGTGGAAATAGAAAGTCGTAAGAGGGGGGGAAATAGAAATATGTAAATTACTATAAATAGTCACCCTTAGGACTCTTTAGGGCACCCCTAAGGAGTCCTAAGAGTGGAAAAATGAAAACATATAAATTATTATCTATAATTGCCCTTAGGACTCTTTAGGACAGGCCTAAGGAGTCCTAAGAGGTAGAAAATAAAAATATGTAAATTGTTATTTATAATTGCCCTTAAGACTCCTTAGGGCGGCCCTAAGGAGTCCTAAGGGAAATTAAAAAAATCAACTACTACAATAAATGTATCAACTTTGGTCATTACATTTATGAATCACATGCACTATTTATTGTTATATACCGACAAAATTTGTAGGTTGTCACCATTTATTACAATTAAAACAAAACTTTGTCCTCGATAAACATTCATACGCTATTTGCTAAAATTTTGTTCTCGATAAATATTCATACATTTGTGATGCATGGGCATATATCTTTAAATAAACTTTCAGATTGTGGTCCTAAGAAAAGCCTCTCATTTTACAATAATAGGGTCATGAACGCAAGCGTGCGAGAAGGACGGTGGGCCCATCGTCCGGACGAGGGGCGCCCCAAACCCGCGCCCAACCGCCCGCCGCTGCCCGCGGTCGCCCACGCCCGCCGTGGCTGCCCCTCCCGGGGTCCGTCCATCGGCCGCTCCGCTGCGGCGGGTCCGCTGGGGCTCGTCCGCTCCCGCCTGTCCGCCTGTCCGCATGTCCGCCTGGCCGCAAGATCTGGGCCATCCAGGACGAATCCCATCGCAGCCCTCCAATTTAAGGCCTTATCTCGCCATTGCAATCAAAATGTCGCTCTTTGTTATACAAAATTGCGGTGCGTGCGGGCGGTAGTTGTTGCCTGGCACAGTGTTCGTGTCTTTGTGTTTTCGTGACATTTTGTCATGATGTGGAAGGGCAGGAGAGGAGTCGGAGCCCTACAGCCACCATCGTGCATATGCTTCCACTATTTTCGTCATTTTTTTGTTGTTGGCGGGGCCGTTTTTACGATTGCATTGGACATATAATGCGTTTTGCCCACTTGGTTTGGCCTCTGTCCGGTCATCGCAAAATGGCCAATGTGTTGTTAGGGTTTAGTCCAATGGGCGGACCGATTACAAGCCTGCCTAAAGACGACCTTAGTTTATATTTGGGATATGGTGTCGTTCAATTTTATAATTATTCATATTGAGGTAGCCGCATCTGTCCGTCAGATCACCTCCTCAGTCTGGAATGGTAACCATGGGCAAGATGATAGCGAAAATCGCCGAAGCATATGCACATGAGGGCGTGTAAAACATTGTAGACTCCATATCCAGCCATGAACTGTTATGTGTATCTTGGGCAGAGTTATCGTCAGTCTGACAATTGTGTCTGCTGGGCTGTGTTAGCCTGAGACTCCTGAACTATCTCACATCTGCAGTATGGGTCTCCCTGTAAAAAAGTCGGGTTTGACAGCCAATACTTGTCGGCCTGGATATCCATATGTTTGTTGCTTCGTTAGTCTTGCTTCGTTGGTGTGGCGTTTGCATCTTCTGCTGCTCAATGTGATAACGTACCAGAAAACAAGCAGCGTAGTATAACCCGCAGCCCATGACAATACTTGCTACCTCTTTGGTCTTGGTATAAATGAATCCATGTACAACTTGGAAGGCAATTAATTCCTTCAACATGGTACTTGCCTCATGCCAGTACTGTGCAAAGTGATGATCCTCAATTGGTCGATTGTTCGGAAGAACTTTGGTCCTAGTTGCCACTGGCAGCCAAATGCGCATGATTTGATAGTAATGTGCCAACGACTGCGGAGGACTAAATTCCTTCCAAGCCAAATCCAACACAATGGGAATTTGGTTGAAGGGGGCAGATACCATAAGGGAAATGCAGAAGAGTACTGATATTCCTGTGGCAGATTCCTCTGATTCTGATGGAGAAGAAGAAGTGAGTGAGGATGAAAGGAAGAAAAAAGATGCAGACAGGCAAAGTAATGAAGAGACCTTGGCTGAAGTAATATGCCAGACCAAAGCAGAGATTACCATTGGACAGCTATTGGCTGTGGCACCTTATTGTAGGCACAGGCTGTATCAAGCAATCAATGGAATTGCCCAGGAGACATGAAACACAGACCTGAACAGCAAGGTGACCAGTTATAATGTGAAGCCGGAAGGGCGAGAAACAGTCATGGACTTTGATGATTCTATGCCAGTAATCCAATTGAGAATTGGAAGCACAGAACTAACTGATGTACTGATAGATGGAGGTTCTGGAGTAAATATCATGACAGACCAATTAAGAAAGAAGCTTGGTCTAAGTAACATGAAACCAGCCCCATTTACAGTAACAATGGCAGATCAAAGAAGTGTACATCCATTGGGATTAACAAGAGGAGTTAAGATACAGATACAGAAGATGATCTTTATGATCACAGTAACTGTATTGAAGATGGATGAAGTCATGGAGGCTTACTTCTTATTATTGGGACGTCCGTGGCTGAAACAGGCCAGGGTATTCCATGACTGGAATTCTCAGTTACTAACCGTGCATAATGGGATACACGAGATACAAATTACCACAAAGAAATCTAGTAGATTACCTGCTACGAGAAGACCTCGAGGAGTCAGAGAGTATGACTGGAGAGGAGGACTGGATGAGGAGCAGGAAGCTACCCTATTTGCTGCACACCCAGAGTGGGAGCAGGTTGCAGAGATGCGGCTGGAAGGCCTAATTTGTTTAAGGGGTATCTGCTGTGGTGTAATGTCAACAACACCGATTGAAGAGGAAACCAGCAGTTACCCATCACATTTCTATGAAGAAAAAGAAGGAGAAATGGAAATCCTAGAGGAACCAGCTACTGTGAGTTTACAGGATGAAGTGGTGACTGGTTGGACAATCACAGCTGATGAGCAAGTGAGGGAAGTGAATGTGGGAACTAAAGAGGAACCGAGGATGGTGAAGGTAGGAGCTGATTTGGAGCCAGAATTCTTTGAAGAAGCTAAGAGTTTGTTCATCAAATACAGAGATGTATTTGCTTGGAGCTATGAGGATTCAAAAAGGGATACCACCTGAAATCTGTCAGCATAAGATTGAACTGGAACCGGGGTCAGTACCAATCAAGCAGGCAAGGTACAGAATGAATCCCAACTACGCACAAAAGTTTGGAGAAGAGATCAAGAAGTTGGCTGAGGCTAAGTTTACATACCCAATAGAGTATACAACTTGGTTGTCACCCATTATTAGTTCCCAAGAAGAATGGTAAACTAAGAGTTTGTGTGAACTACAAGAAGCTGAATGCTTGTACGAAGAAAGATGATTTCCCTTTGCCATTCACAGAAGCAATATTAGACACTGTGGTAGGCCATGAAATGTACTCATTCATGGATGGCTTCAGTGGTTATAATCAAGTGCAAGTGGCAGAAGAAGACCAAGGAAAAACAGCTTTCATCACAGACTGGGGTGCTTATGCATACAAAGTCATGCCCTTTGGACTTTGTAATGCACCAGCGACCTTTCAGAGAGTGATAAGTGAATCTTTTCATGAGTATCTGGATGATTTCATGCAGGTATTCTTGGATGATCTCAGTGTGTACAGCTCTAAGAATGAGCACTTACATAAATTGGAGTTATGTCTGGCCAGATGCAGGATGAGAGGTCTGGGCCTGAATCCAGAGAAGTGTACTTTCTGTGTGAACTCAGGGGTGTTTCTGGGACACATTGTGTGTAAGAGGGGACTTCTTGTGGATCCCAGGAAAACAGAGGCCATTAAAGCCTCTCCACCACCAGTGAATGTTAAGAGTCTAAGGAGATTCCTCGGACAAACCAGCTATTACAGAAGATTTGTCAGACGGTATGCACAGATAGCAGCACCATTGAGCAAACTTCTGAAGAAAGATGCAGTGTTTGCATGGACACCTGAATGTCAACAGGCTTTTGAGGAACTTACATTGTCAGTAACAACTACACCTGTGTTGATTAGTCCTCACTGGCAGGAAATATTTCATGTTCACTGTGATGCTTCTGGAGAAGCACTAGGAGGAGTGTTAGCCCAAAATGTAACAGGAAGGATAGATTCACCTGTGTACTATGCTAGCCGATTGATGAACAATGCCGAAAGAAATTATAGCACAACGGAAAGAGAAGCATTGGCAATGATCTATGCAGTGAAGAAATTCAGGCATTACCTGTTGGGCAAGAAGTTTATGTTCTATGTGGATCATCAGGCTCTAATATACCTGGTAAACAAACCTTTGATAAGCGGAAGAATAGCAAGATGGTTAATAATCTTGCACGAGATTGAGTTTGAGGTTGTTTACAAGCCTGGGAGACTGCATCTTGTGGCGGATCACTTGTCAAGGTTATCAGCAGGAGAACCAGCCACGGGAGTAGATGATCAATTACCAGATGCGAGTCTATTTACAGTGGAGGTGCGGGGAAGTGCAGATGACTGGTTAGATTGGCAGTGGCCAATCAGATACTACCTTGCTCATGGTCAGTGCCCACCAAGTTATGGAAAGGAGCAGAGAAAGAGAATTGCTATCAAGGCTCTACCTTACACTATGGTAGGGAGCAGAATGTATAAGCTAGGACCAGATGGAGTGCTGAAGCGATGCTTATACCACCATGAAGTTAATAAAGTTTTTGAGGAAGTTCATAAAGGAGTGGCAGGAGGTCATTTTGGAGAAGAGACTACCAGCAGGAAAATACTACATGCAGGTTACTGGTGGCCTACTTTGTTCAAAGATGTACACAAGTATTGTCAGAGTTCTGATGAATGTCAGAGGCTGGGACCTTTGCAGAGATCTGGGAAAATGTCTTTGCATCCTACAATGCCTACGGAACCATTTCAGAAATGGGGACTAGACTTTGTTGGACCAATTAACCCACCAGCCAAGAATACACAGAACAGGTACATAATTACAACCATTGATTATACTACGAAGTGGGTGGAAGCTAAAGCTTTGAGGGACAACACAGCCAAGTCCACATCAAGGTTTCTGTATGAGAACATACTTACACGATTTGGCTGTCCCTTGGAATTTATCAGTGATCAGGGAAGTCACTTCATTAATGAGACCATTGAATTGTTGACTAAAGAGTTCATGATTGTGCATAGGAAGAGTACAACATATTACCCATAGGGTAATGGGCAGGCAGAGGCTACCAACAAAATACTATGTACTATCTTGGCTAAGATAGTCAATGCAAACAGAACGGATTGGGATACAAAGCTACTGACAGCTTTGTGGTCATACATGACTTCATATAAAGTCACCACTAAGTATACACCATTCCAATTAGTTTATGGTATGGAAGCCTTACTTCTAGTGGAATTCCTGTTACCTACCATGAGAACGGAATGGGGAAAGAGAATGGAATTGCAAGATTCCATTAAAGTCAGGAAACATGAATTATACCATGTGGAAGAAGTACGTGCTGATGCAGCTGATAATATGACCATAATTCAGATGAAGAGGAAGGAACAGTTTGATGAGGGCAAGTTCAAGATTTTTAAGACGGGAGATTTGGTTCTATGGTTGCAGAAGAAAGGAAAGATTAAAGCTTCTAAGCTTAAATCACCATGGAAAGGACCTTATGTTATACAAAAGTTGTATGATAATAACACCGCCATGTTATAAACCATTAACAAAGAAATGCTGGGAAGAGTCAATGCCAATAAGTTGAAGGGGTACAGTGGTATCCATGACAAACCATTGCAGCATAATTTGCGTGTTGAAACGCAAGAGCAGTCACGGGCTGCGCCAGTGTTACCAACGGAGTATGGAGCACTTGTCGCTAGGCCGAGCATATATGACCAGGGCGGGCATAACAAGCGTGACACAGCCTATCACAGCCCATCACGACGAGACACAGCCTATCACAGCCCATCAAGGCGAAACACAGCCTATCACAACCCATCACGACGTGACACAGCCTATCACAGCCCATCAAGGCGCGACACAGCCTATCACAGCCCATCACGACGTGACACAGCCTATCACAGCCCATCACGGCGCGACACGGCATATCACAGCCCAGCACGGCGCAACACAGCCTATCACAACCTACCACAGCGTGTCACAGCCTATCACAGCTTACCACAGTGCATCACGACCTACCACAGCGTGTCACAGCCTATCACAGCTTACCACAGTACATCACAGCCTATCACAGCGTACCACAGTATGACACAGTCTGTCACAGCTCAACACAGCCTACTAGGGTTACACAATCCATAGAATCAGTGACAGGTGGACGCAGGATAAGTTCAGGAAAATGGCCGGCGAAAGAAAGAACGGATGTCAGTTTAGAAATGGACACGTGGAAGTCAGGGCGCGACACACAGCTGAGAAGGAAGTGCAAGAACAGGTGTCATCAAGAAAGAGGACAAGAATGGCCGTCAAAGTACCTACTTAGCGCGTCAATTTGGATGAATGGCGGGCCCATTAATGAATACAGAAAAGGGGCAACAGAACAAACAGCAAGTACAGAAAAACGAAATTCTTGTCACATGTGTTATCCTAGTGGACAGTCCAGCAGGGAAAGTCCACTAAAGAAGATTAAATCTAAAATCCAATCACAGCGGTTACAGCCAATCGAAAGCCAGAGAAGGGATCAAGAAATTGGAGGGAAATTAAGTGCAAGAGTCGGCGTCGTTCTAAGTAACGGGCGTCGCGACGGGACAAACCATCAATGCGATAGCTTTGAAGCTATGGAGGAACTAACAGACTATACGCTCGCAATATTACTTACGCAGTGGCATAGGGACGAAAGAACAGAACGGATCTTTTCTCTTGATCGATGCTTGCAAGCCCCGCAGGCTTACAAGAAATTACCCATAGCTTTTTGTGGCAACCATACGTTTATGCTTTGTGCACTACAGACATTTCTTCAATTGTTACAGCCAAAACATTTCTGTGGGTCTAGAATGAAGAGAGTGAGAGGAATGGAAGAAATCAGGGTGAAGAGCACCACAATCCTGCAGAAACAAACGATTGCTACTCCACAGGCGATGAAGTTACTGAAAGAGCTGCGATTGGAAGGATTGCAAAGCAAAGATTGGACATTGCACCATAGACAGTACATGTTACAATTCTTGCAGAACTTTGAGCCAAGGACAGGAGCAACAACGGTGAAGGGAGTTGAATTACTACAGCAATTGTTTCGATTGCCAGCAGGCCAGGTGCATGTGGAGGAGCATAGGGCAAGACTGCAAATATGGGACTTATTCCAAGAAGGGAGTTTCTTTAAAACTTAGGGTTATGCTTGTACCAAGGCCGTGTACCCAGGGCTAAGGGAGGTAAGCCAGGTATTGAACGTTCTGTTTGCCATGAAACAGAACCAACAGTATTTGAGCAGATCCTTCACAGAAGAAATACTCAAAGCCCTGAGAGGAGAAGAGGTAGAATGGGCGGACATAATGTACAACGCACTGGTAGAGGAGATGAAAAGATTACAGGGTACTGCCGCAAAGTCTCCTATCATAGTGTCTGGCCCAATCATTGCTCAAATAATTCTTGATTCTGGCATACTTGATGCGCGAGAAAGAAAGGAGATGGGAGTGTTTGAGCCAAAAACCACTGCAATGGAAGAGCAAGGTGTAGTGTGGAAAGAAGGGGGCATATATCCCCTTCTGTCTAATCCTAATCTAGTTCTTAGTGCAAGGTCTTGTTGGTATTCTGGTTCTCCCTCTCTCATGGTTGGCTACATCCATGCTGTTTATGATCAGAGTTCATAAAGCCCTCATCCACGCCGCAGCGGAAGAGAAGACATGGATGGGACAAGTGAAGGTGTTCCCTGCATAGTGCAACAGGCCTGACTAGGGTTCTGTCTTGCACCATGCTTAGTTTTCATGCTGATACAGTCACTCAAAACAGCTTACCAGAGGGTTAATGACAGCCTATGAGTTCACCATTTGCATGTAGCATCTACTAGAACCCCCTTTGTTCTCATGCAATCACCGAAAATGCAAGGTAACATGGATCTACCATACAGTGCAGGTCTGCTATTTCTATGCAACTCATGGTCTTTCCTTTATCTCTCAACTGGCCCTCCCTTCATCATTCTTTTGCTGAACAGATCTCTCTTCTTCCCAATGTTTTCTCCCTTTCTGATGCAAGTGCCCATATTAGACCAGACAACCCCTCTTCATGCAATGCAAATATACCAAGGCACACATCCAGTGGAGACCTTTCGCAAAAATCCTCCTTGGAATCATAAGTACACACCACCTTATCTCTTAGCTTTTCTCTCCTCCCAAACAGAATCTCTCCTCATTCTCATACCCTAATGCTGACAGTTACAGACCCTGTCCCTCATTTCTACCCTGTAGCAAGTGCACAGATTCCCTTGGTGAATCTCCCTATACTGTTCATTTTGCAGACTTGTTTAACTCTAAGCACTGATGCACAGTTTGCTCCAGATTCAGTGTGCTGAATCATAAAATCAAAGCATGACAAACACTATATATGCATTGATTGTAGATGGCTGGATCTGCCTTCTATCACCATTCCCCAAAGACATGCATCATCTCTCATCCTCTCTACACCATTCTGTTTGAAGCCCAAGCCACCACTCCATTCCATTTTTCAAAACGTTCTCATACTCTCTCTACTAACTCCAGAGCCTTCAATCATTTCAGCGACATCTATCTAAGTAAAGAAAAAAACCCCCAAGTTTCTATTAACTTAGTTGTCTTATACTCCAGCTGAAGCGGTGGGATTGTCTGCCCGAAATGGCACCTCACCATCTCTGTCAGCAGCTCCCGATTTTTGTTGAACTGCCTCGTGATTGCAGGTACATAAACTTTGCACTCATTCCGTACGGAGCCATTCAAAGGGTTCCACCATTCTTCCTGGCGTGGAGGACACCTGGAGGTCGTGGAACGATGTACACAGAAGTAATGGCGAAGGAGTGGCATGCCGAGCATTTGGTAGACTGCCCCTGGTATGTGGATCTCCCAAGTGGGACCGTTGACCTCTCGGAGGTTAACTTGAAGAAGGAAGCGAATGCCAGGGCTATGAAGGCGCAATCGGATCCCCAACCAGAGGACGCGGAAAGACTGAAAGCAGAGGAGGCAGCCAAGCAGAAAGCACTGAGAAAGTCAGCCAAGGCGGCAGCGTTGGCGAAGGAGCAGATGGAGAAGCAGGCAGCTGAGCAGCCCAAGGACAGGAAGAAAAGAACGCGCAAACAGGGGCAAGAGACGAAGACCCCCACACCCAAGAAGAAGAAGCAGCAACACAGTCAGCCTGATGAGGAGGATTCCGACGACGATTTCCAGCAGGAAAACACCCAGGGGGCCACACCTCGTCCGAAAATTCACAAGGGCCAACGCTCCGGGGGGTCGGCTGCGAAGAGATCACTATACGAGGATGCACCTGGCAGACCCTACCGTGCGGTGCACATTGCGGGCAGGGAAGTCCTCAAAACACCCACAATTGTGGAGTGTGTTAATGAAAATTTCCTAACTGCTCTGACCAGAAGGCTGGAGATAACGAGATTGAGGAAGGCGATCGAGGCCCACCAGGGGAAGGGGAAGAGGAAGGCCACTGGCAATGATATGGAGGACACTCCTGGCTACACAAAGATGATGGAGTATTTTGTGGCGATGAGCCACGGCAAAAAGAGCACAGTCGGGGGCAGGGCGGTGAAAGCCTCCATCGACATGATCCTTGTGGATATCCCGGATGGGCAGGAGATACTGGGGCTGGGCTCAGTTCCAGTTCCAGTTCCAGTTCCAGTGGAACAAGTACGACGAAAGATACTGGAGCCACACATTCGGGTTCGCAGCCAACATGTTGGACGACGTTGGCTGTGTTGTTGTGCTAGCAGCCGATGGAGAAGTCACTGAGAATGATATCAAAGTATGGACGGGGAGAAGTGCAGCACCCATCCTGAAAAAGATCTGGACTTGCATCAACACGCAGGGTCTTCTCAACGATGGCCAGAAGGTATGTTGTGGTTCTCCTCTGCTATGTCAATTTATGCGCCGAAATTGCCCCTGTACGTGTAGGCCACCTCTGACGTTTTCATTTCCTTCTCTGCAGACTCTTATCTTTTAGGCATTTTGCTTCGTGAAGGAACATTCGAAATTCAAATTACGTGAAGCAGGAAGACTTGTTGATTCCACAGTTGATCCACTGGAGTATAACGTCCTGTTCAACCATGTGGGAGAGAAGGACATTCTTTGTGATTTGTCGGGAAAGCCATGGAGGTATGGCAGGACCAGGAGTCCTGCATTCATCCAGACGCTCATGGAAACGTGTACGGATGTTGAAGGCAGGGTCCTTGACGTCACTGCAAATACAGGTGAGAACGTTAATTGAATGCGGCACCGAAATTGACACCATTTCCGTTTCTGTATGTTTGCTTGTGCGAGGAAGCGACTCATTCTTGAGTTTGGCTGTGGTTGTGTCGTATGAATTCGCAGGTGCCTGTATGTGGGCGGGAAGGATGTCGAACCGATTTGTGTTCTCATTTGAGGGGGATACGGCCTTGTACGATTACAATTTGGCGGGCCTTCAGCGTCTGCCTCCGACTGAGGATCCCAAAAATGCAGAAGAGGACGTGGAAGGAGAGGAGGAAGATGAAGAGGAGGAAGTCCGGGAAATTCGTTCGATGCAGGGGCGCCCGAAGCCGCTTCCCCCAATGACTGTCTTCGAGTGAGTTGCACCATAGTAAGTGTATTGGTTTCGGTTGTAGGGACCATGCAACCTGCCGATGATTCCCTGTTTGAATTCTCTAATGTACTTCATTCTATGTTTGTGCGTACACTCAGCCTTGCAGAGTCGTCCGACGAGGAGAAGCTGGGAGACTTGCTCGAATCGGACCCTGTTGCAGAGGAGGAGACGCCATTCTTTGCCAGAAAATCGTTTCTCGCGAGTCCCCAGAAGCCCTTTTTTCTACCAGCCTATGCAGACACGGCTGCCAAAGAAGCCATCAGGAGGGAGGATAGGCCTACTCGGTTAGAGCAATTGACATACGGGAATGAGCAGAGAATTATAATGAGGCGTGAGGCCAAACATAGAATTGTGAAAGGCAGACTAGGGAAGTTCGTAATAGAATCCGCGTCCGAGAGCGAGGGGAATGTTGAGGACACTTCCGCACCCAGGTGGACACTCCCGGCTGGTGAGGATGGTATTTTTGAGGGGAGGGCTTCTCAGAGTAACAGCGGTAGCGGCAGTGCAGGTTCGGAGGCAGGTGGAAGGCAGCCATCCTTGCATGAGGGCGGGGATGCATCGGATAGTGATAGCGGATCCTCACCATAGCAAAGTCTCATTTGGATCCTTTTGTTGTACAGTTCTGAAACACTTAATGAAAATATTGACGATTTGAAAAATCATTGTGTTCAGACTTCTTGTCCATTCCCTACATTTCTTCCGCCAACCAAAATCTATAATAAAAGCAGAAGAGACGCAAACTTCAGTGAAGAACCCTACAAGTAATTTATGCACACCATCGAGCCGGGAACTTGAAGCCATGAAAACCCTGCCGTTTCTAACATTCCTATTCGGAAATTTGGCGCCGAAATAGCCCAGTTTGCGCCTTCGTTATATGGGCCTCAAAAATTCCACGGATGAATTACTGCACCAAAATATTGCGATGGAAGCCTTCAGCACAAGGCACTTCACCACATTCCACTTGGGTATTTCGGCGCTGAAATTGCCCGTTCTGCGCCTTTAAATACCGCACTATATCACATTTTAAGAGGTAATTTCGGTGCCGAAATACCCCGGTGGATGTCTTCAAAACACCATTTTAGCACACTGCTCTTGGGAATAACGGCGCCGAAATTCCTCATTCCGCATCCTGGACCAGGAGAAACAGACCCTATTACCGAGGTAAGAGGACATAACACCGTCAATAAAGGCAGGAAAATTCCAATTCCGCGGATGCCCGCTCATGAGCTCATAGGCTCATAGGCTCATGGGCTCATGCGCTCATGAAATAGTAAACCTCGGTTGAAACAGAGCCGTCATGACTCACTGAATGCTTGAATCGACGAATATCTGAAAGGTGGAGTGGCATAGCGATGACAGGATCTGACATACATAGATCTTTGTTTTTACAAACGTGGCATTCAGACGACAAGTGTTCCAAGCCTAGCTTTCACCCACTTTGGTATTTCACCTACAGCTGCAGAACTGCTGGCTCCAACAGAGCGATGCATCATGCAAGTGGAAGTTGTCAATGCACAAGGTATTTGGGCACCGAAATACGGAGTGGACCGTGCCCCAATTACCCAGAACTCACATCTTGCAGAGGTATATTTCGGCGCCGCAATATCCATCGCAGCTTAACCAAATCATCTAAACTGCAAATAGGGGGATGCATTGTCAGCAGATTACCTGAACAGGACACGCATTGCCGCTTTGTCGGCACCCTCCTGCTCTTCGATGTATACGCTGCGTCTTGCCTTTGCAATTTCTCTGAAAAAGAGGTTTGCGAAGCGCCCTCGCCATGACTGCACGTAGTTCTCCATTGTCTCAGGCTTCGTCCAGTCGATCTGTAACTTGAAAGTGGTGGTGTTGCAGTCCAATTGCTCCTGGGCGTGGGTCAGTACCTGCATCATGGCAGGTTTCCAAAACATTCATGATTTTGAAATTGCGACGAGGTCCAACACAGAATAGGAGAAAATTATACCTGATGCCACCAAGTCATGACATTGAGCCAGTCGTTCATTTTGTCGTCTGTTGGCTCGATGGGAAAGTGGTACAGCAGCTTCGTGTTTGTATGGCCGTTCCAGATTCGCAGCCACCTCGTCTGCAGCCACCTCACATCGGTCAGACAAGAACTCCAACATAAGAATCGCGAGAAGTCACAAAACAAGAATAAACACATGCTTACCTTCTCCGCCGGCTCAACACAGGACACTGCGATGTGATGAAGTTTCTCCATGGACATTTCCGGTTTCATGGGTCTGGAGTAATGCAGTCCTATCTCCGCCAGGAACTCGGCACCAAGACCAGGGTCAGCGATTGCAACTTGCTTAACAAGTTTGGACCTGTACTTGGTCCGGGATTGCTTCCCTGCCTGCACAATATGACTCTCTATCGACGCGTCCGCCTTGTTGGGGGCATCATTCTCAAAGAACTGCCTTTTGGCATAGGCCAAGTCATCCCTGATGTTCGTCTGCATTCCCATACCCAGCAGATACAGTCAGGCCACGGATCCCTGCAACAAATAACATTAAATTGATACTGAAATTTGAGATGAACCTCACCGAATAGAGGATCTCCACCATGGCGTCCAGTGTTGGTCGGTACCAGGTGCGATCTGCTTTCGCTAGGGACTTCCTGTACAGCTCGGGATCGAGGGACTTTCGGAAGTCCGTCAGCGGAGCTGTCCCCACTTCTTGCACTCTGTAGAGCGTATGTGCCAGATGAGTTTCCACGAAGGCCCTCTCTGTTACCCTGCCATGGAGAAAAAAAACAACATGAAAATATGATTTCGGCACAGCAATCCAATTTCCAGTTCATAGAGTGCATGACAGTGGTGAACATTGCCTATTTCGGCGCCGCAATAGGCAGTACACAAGGATGTAATTGTATACTTACAGATTTATATCCGCCATGGCACCCTTCAACAGTCCTCTGTCCCTGACGTCCACCTTCACGACAATGCAGTCCACCATGTAATGCCAACTGATATCTTGCGGATGCATTTCAGCAATGTACTCTGTCCAGGCAAGCATCCTGTGGTTCCCGTCCCAAACGAAGAACATCTTCCCTTCCATGTGTGCGAATGTGGGATTAGTCTTCAGATAGGCTTCAAACTCGGCATTAACAGTGTGCCAGTGGGGGCCCCAATTCTGAAGCTCCTCTGCAGTGGGGCCCCTTGTGACACCCTGGTCATTCTCAATGGAAACGTAGAATGCTGCCGACCCCCGTCTGTACCCTTCTCTGAAGTTGTGCTTCAGTCGATCGATATCCCCTGGCAGTGCTTGCCTTACAACTGGAAGGCTTACCATGCGACACAAAGGAACTTTGAGGTTCTCCGGATACACCATGGAGCCCAAAACGCGGCCTATGTTGCTATGAGTCTCTGCCAGCAACCTGTTTGCTGCTATGTTCATGTCTCGTGCGCTCATGAGCATACCCGCCACCAGTTTCTTACTTGTATCACCTCTGTCACTTCCCTCACCCCTCTCACCAGCCTGTGTACTGTCCTGGAGGTTTTGCTCCTCCGCAAGCTCCAGCAGGTTCTGATCGTCGCCAAGTCGTACCACGTTATCGTCCTCTCCTTCTGTCAGTTGAATGGGCCGCCCTTCTGCAGATCCGACTCCCACATCTCTAGCGGCCTCCACCGCATCTGTGTTTTCTGAAATTGACTGCAAACCCAATATCTCCGCTTCCAGTCTCCCTAGGGGTTTTACTGGCGAAGCCATGGGCTCCTTCTGCCTCGATGCACTTCCACCTTGTGAGCGCAGCACCCGGGCAGGAGTATCCAAAGTTGACTGTGTTGCCTCGCCCCCCTGCGATCCCTCCCCAGCTCCCATGTCAAACAAACAGGAAAACATGAGACACTGCACGCCAAAAAAAAGGTGTAAAAGGAATATTGCGTATGGAGTGCTTCACATCCGCGAAGCACGAATCTCTCACTGGTGGGCGATCCGAGTCTCCGGATAACGAGGTCTACATTTCATGCATGAGACGGAGCTTAAGTCGTGTCGTCGGCGGCTTCCCAAAATCCCGCGTCCTCCTCTTTGCCGGAGTCGCCTGACCTTCCACAAACTCTATGCTACCACTATGCCGCATAAGGAGAGGAAACGCAGGAGAACGTCCCTGCAGAAGGGCAAGGAGCGAGAGAGCGAAGCGGAGGAACATGCAACCACTATGCACGAGCAGATGCGTAAGCAGCCACGTCTCCCGAAGCGTTGCCACCGTCCAACACTTTTTGCCGTATGGGTGATGAAGAGATTGTGACCCCTGACATGTTTGCACGGATGAAGTCGACTGGAACACGACGCGTGCCAGTTCCAGCCACCAGTACAAGACGGTTTATCCGAATTGCGGCACCGAAATACGTTCCGTACACCGGATGCTGTTCCCGGAGCAGCCGGCATTGAATGAAATATCCGCACATCATGAAACCCAACCGCCAAGAAAATCCCCTGCCTATGACATTCAACAGTCAGATCGGTACGTTTCAACAGCGGACGGATGAATTTCGGCGCCGAAATTCATCCTATTCAAGTGCTTTCATACGTAAACTTACGAATTTCGGTGCCGCAATTCATCGCTTCCGAAGTCCTCATCCGTCATGAGCAAACCTGTCAGTGGGATATCGGAGCCGGAATTAATTCCGGGACAGTGAAAACGGTTGTACTTGGACACATTTCATCCATATTTCGGCGCCGAAATTCATTACGGATATCTCCGTCCGTGCGTAGACGAGGTGAAATCATCATTATTTCGGCGCCGAAATTCATCCAGAGCGAAGACTAAATTGGCACCATGTTACGCTTTGCCGCCATCATTGCCCCTGACGGATGCTGTCCATGCCTGTTGGACTTGCCATTTTTGGACATTTAACTATAATTTCGGCGCCGAAATTATACTTTATATGCGGCAACGTCCCGTGCGAAAAAGACCACTTAATGGATACTGTCGGTTTCAAATGAAAAAAAAACGGCTAAAATGCAATTAATTTTGACAAAAGTGGTTTAATATGCCGATTTCTCCATTAAATGCAGAATATTCCTGTTATATTCGTCGGAACGGGGTATTTCCAACGATTTACGGAAAATTTTCATCCAAAAGCAAAAAGTAAGTGCCGGGTTTGGACGAATTTCGGCGCCGAAATTCATCCGTCGCATAGAAAATGTAATATTAGAGTTACTCATTGCGGACAGTAAGGATGAATTTCGGCGTCGAAATTCATCCATTTCAAAGAAAAATAAATATTGGAGGGAGGGCATTGGAGGAATTTCGGCGCCGAAATCCGGCGCTCAAACCCTGAAAAGAATTTGGAGGGATGAAGTCGGCTGAATTTCGGCGCCGAAATTCATTGCTCGCGAAGAAAAAATAAAATTCGGGAGGACTTCGGATGAATTTTGGCGCCGAAATTCATTGCTCGCGAAGGAAAGTAAAAAATTTCGGGAGGACTTCGAATGAATTTCGGCGCCGAAATTCAATGCTCGCGAAGAAAAAAACAAAATTGGGAGGATTTCGGTTGAATTTCGGCGCCGAAATTCATTGCTCGCGAAGAAAAAAGAAAATTAAAAGGGAGTACTTGGATGAGATTCGGCGCCAAAGTTCATCTGTCGCAAAGAAAAATAAAAACAGAAAGGACCTCCGATGAATTCTGGCACCGAAATCCATCCGCAGGGCAGCAGAATTAGGGTCGGAAAAGGAGATGAAGAATGAATTTCGGCGCCGAAATACATCCATTCTGCCGATTCAGGATTACTGTCATTGGAAGTCGGCACCGATATCCGGACACGTGGTCAATCACGACTGTAATCAGGAACACATTCATCCGTATTTTGGCATCTAAATTCAACCCATATGTGCAGATACAATTTAATGAAGAAGAAGTTCATCCGAATTTTGGCACCGAAATCCATCCGTTGGGTGCTTGGTCAGTTTAATGAGGTAAACAAATTACGATTTCTGTTGCCAGAATTCATCCCTTGGCTTCCAAAGCTGTTACATGATAGAGATGTTCATCCAGATTTCGGTGCCGAAATTCATGGGAAGGCCTGATTTATTGTACCCCAAGTGGTTGTACATTACAATTCAGGCACCAAATATCCGATGTGAACTTGCTGTTTTCGTCCGTTTTTTTAACGTACGTTACACACCTTCATCTTTACGTGCACTGATCACCCATCCTGTTGGATACGGAATCCTCCAGAAAATCATTTGTGTTATTAGGTAAGACACACTCTTCTCATTGCAGGACTTCGCTGCGGAGCGTACCGAGAGGTCCCGTCTTCAAAATGGACTCCCGTGTTTGGGTCAACGTGTACTTCCATCCTGATTCTCTGAAAGCTAAAATACCCTGCGACCAAGGATTTGCGATTGTCACTGAGCAGTACTTGTGTGTGAAGTTTGGGCTCCGCCCTGGAACGGTGTTTTTGGAAGAGGAGACGAATGATGCTTATGGTAATTTTCTGGAAAGTGCCGTCATTCTGCATGCAGATTTCGGAAAAGGCAAAGAGTGGCGGCTCCCAGCTTCTGAATCCATCCGGTACAGTGCCCTTGGTGAAATCATGCCTAAAGAGTTCCCACGCTGGAACTTGGTTGATCCTCCTTCCACAAGAGGGTCGGGCGTGCAAGATGTGAAGGATGTGGGCACCTCTTCACAAGCAGAGAAGCCCAAACATGTGAAAAGGGAAATCCAGGAAAACAGGGAAACAGTCGTCCACGACTTATCCAGTGACGATGAAGACTGTATGGTCCTTCCATCGTATGTTTCGAAGTCGTCCGTCACTAGGAGTGTTCAGCATACACCGTCCGACTCAACTTCCGTCCGCTCAGTAATCGACATATTGCGGAGGATGAAGACAACGGGTTCCCGCTCCAGTGACCTTCTTAGGCTTGATTACGACAAAACTCCAATCCATTCTGTGGAAACTTTGCCTGATGTTGTGGATGGGAATGCTATCTACGAGTTCCCTCCAGTGCCGGCAGGCGCAGGCCCAGACGGCATGCTCGCAGGAATGAACAGGAAACATGACGGCCACCCTTGGTGTGTCACCAAAACTTCATCGTCCAACCTGGGTGATGGAGTTCGAGTGAGATATGTATTGTGTGCTGGGCATCTTAAATGTTTCTCGAGCACATGTTACCATTACACTAGCAAAGGCACCAGGATTGAGACTGACTGGATTGGCAATTCGTCGACCCCATTTTGGCCTCAAGGTAGAGTTCCTGCAGGGACGTTCAAGTGTGCCCATTGCAACGCAGCCCCTACGTGCATGGCAGTGTGCAACGCCAAGCAGTACTACGTCGGGACCGTCGGCCCAGCGTGCACCAGAGCATGCATTCACATCGGAAAGCATGAGCACCCCCTCGCCAGAGGCAATTGCAGAGTCGCTTTTCAACAAGCCCAGGATATTATCAAGGAGGAGGTGAGGTTGAGGCCGGGTGCAAAACCAAAGCAGATACAGCTCGCATCGGCACATAGGATTGCAATTGGCAGAATAATGTCGGAGGACGGAAGCACAAGAGAGAAGCTGGGCGAGGGGGACATGAAGGACCTGCTGGAAGCTGTCTCCCATGTGTGCAGCCCCAATGTCAGGAACCACATTGTCAGCTGCAAGAAACGAATCGGAAGAGGATCAGACATGCACTCCATCTTGGAAGTGAAGCGCACATGCGGCTACGACTTCATCCAAGGCAGCTTCTTTCCTGGTCAAGGCTCGGAGACGGACAGGTGCTTCATATTTAAGATGTCAACGTGCGGACCGGGGAGCGGCGTCGATTTGGTGAAGCGGATGACCAGTGGAGACCTTTCAAATTGTTGGGTCATGTTCGACCACATCCGGCGAATTACCAACCACGATTGGGTGACAATGGGGGCACATGTATACGACCCACATTGCAGAAAGTTGATGACCATTGCTATCTGCGAAATGAAGGGAGAAGACACAGATTCGGAGTTGCATATGTGGCGCGGAATTAATGAGCAAATGGTGAGAGCCAAGTTGCCCCCTCCCATTTTAGGGGCTTCATGGCTGACAATGCCCAGGCAAACTGGGCTGCAGTTAGGAGGGTATATGGGGACGACCCAAAGACTCCAATGGAAGGAAAGGAGAGATCTTGCGGGTTCCACTTCATGCAGAGTTTGACGCAAAACACGAAAAGGTTCGTGGCGTCACGCCACCGGCAGGATCATATCAGTATGTGCCTAGCGTGGAAAAATGCGAATTCCATCGACGAGGCGGAGACCGAGTTTGCAACCATACGCGCCTGGTGGGTGTCTTCAGGGGCAGTGGATGTGAAAGATCAGCCAGAACTGCAAACGTGGCTTGCGTGGTGGCATTATAGATTCCGCCAGTTTGGAGACTACATGAGACAGGTAACACATTTCTGTACTTGACAATTGTTCTGTTTTGTGCTTGGACATTCTCCACAATCAGTGACATATCTAATTTCCTTCAACAGGACATGAGCTTGGAGGATGACACGGATATGCCGACGACGAACATGGCCGAATCGGTGCACTCTTCCTGGCGTGCTTCCTCTGCAGCACATCTCGTTGACATGTTGACAGCAACAACAGAAGATATTGTGAGGGCCATCATGCAACAATCTCATTACTACCAGTTTCTGGGAGGAAAGCAATGGGGTATCGGACCAGACAGGCAGGAGATGCTGATGAGGGCGGCGCATCGTTCGACCGATCCCAAAAAATGGACTGCTGCATTGCGGGAAACAATAAGGTCAACGCCGTTACACAGTCGGGGGAACTGCCTGGAGGGCGATGTCCGCAGCCGGCCGGTGAAGAGAAGAATTGAGGACATGCCCGGAGGGGATGGGGATTCATGGAGATCAGATATGAACATCCGCACTCAACCTCGGGGCGCAACGATGTTGCGTCCCACGCCTCCACGAAGCAGGACTCGTACCCCCTCTCCTGCAGCATCCATGGAATCGCTGCCAGACTCGGGACAACATGCCGAGGATGGGCATGTTGCTCCTGTTTTCGTTACCCAATACAACATTCCAATCGTGGAGCGAGATGTGTCGGCCTCGCAGTGGAGAATTGCACGGACCCGTCCGACATTTCGTGGCAAATGTTGTGTTGTTCGTGTCGACACCAACCAGAGATGCAATGAGATGATTCGGAGGAGCCCGCAGGGCGGTGTGCCTGCCCCTTGCTTCACAGGGAGATTTGTGTGCGCAAAGTTTGTGGAGGCCACACTGAAGGAGTTTTGGTTCTGCAGGCACGACATCATGTCGTGTGTGTTCGGCAAGTCCAAGTATGGTGTACAAGGCATGCCTGAACCACCGGCAGTCTGGCCTGTGGCAAGTGGTACAGATCTTACCCTGGAGGAGGCAGACGCTCTAGGAAGTGCAGGGTTTCGACTGGTGGAGAGGACAGACGTTCCACGAAATCCAATTCCCAATCGTCATCCTCCTCCCACGAGAAGCTCTTCGCCCCGCATACCGGTGGGTGACCCCGCAGCTTGGCCCACCCATCGGTGGGGTAAACTGAAAAGACGGCGGCCACCAACAAAGGCGAACGACACCAGGATGGCCAACGCTCTTGCAATGCCCTGCATAGTGCAAGGTTGCAGGGATGTTCCTCACCCCGGGATGGGCCGCATATTTCAGTTGTCAACAGCCGGGTCTGCTGCGCGCAGTGTCGTGTATGCAATCACGGTTTCACAGTACCCAGCTTGCAACTGTGAGGACTTCCTTGTTATGGAATCGAAGAATGCAGCATACGTCCCCTGCAAACACCTTTATTACATTTTTATGAAGCGCATGAGTTGCATATCCGCAGTGGACGTCTTCATCCATGCTCCAACACTGAGTTTCAACGAGCTGCACAAGGCCCTACGGCAGGATACTGGTCGGACTGCTTGACATTCCACATTCGGGAAGGAGAAAGTGGCAATTATATTACATTCATCTTCTTGCACCCTATTTTTTTGTGAGGAATTATACACTTGGTGGTGCCGCATCGCCATGGCTACATGTGAATTTCGTCCACCTTTATGAGAAGACTCCAATTTGCTACAAATACATTGTTACTGTTCTGCAAATGTGATGCCTTTACAAGATTGCTAGTTCTGTGTCCCAGTGGGAAGGGTCCTACTGCACATTCCAGCATTTGCATACTGCACCTTGTGCAAACAGCAATCCATACGACAAAGGACACGTCCCAGCATACTGGCAGTGAATTGCAAAAAACCTTAACAGAAGATTATCGAAGCATGTATATTCCCCATATGGCACAGGGAAGCTGCTTGATTTCTGAATGAAAATGTATGTGCCATGAGTGTCAGCGAGTTGAAACATGTCTACTCTAGCATGCAAGACCTATGGTCCCCTCGCCCAAGAAGAAGGAACTCGAACTGGCCTCTCAAGGACCTCCTCAGTGACCGGGTGCCTATATTTGAACAAAATGTCAGTGGTTTCTGTCGCCCGGTTGAAACTAACGAGGATGTCGTGTTTATCGATAGCGCCCCCTTGGTAGAAGGACATTTTCACAGTGGGCCCTGTGTTCCCCTCCTCCTCATCCTCATAACTGAAGAGAATGTCCCCACTTTCCGAGCCAGTCCGTCCACGCGTAAAGTTTTCACCTATGCACTCATCATACGTCCACTCGCAACAATTCCAGCGATACAGCAACGCTGTGCGTGATCTGTTTGGCTCCCACACATGCGGAAAGTCCAGGTCCATGATGCGTAGGAACCACCTGCTCCCCAGCCGGGGTCCAGGAGAATCGTGCAATCCTGCAAGAAACTCCATTGCTCTCAGCTGGACAAGTCGAGGATCGTCCCTGTAAACATCCAGGAAGACAATGATGTCGTCTGCTTTCGGGAAAATGACTCCCGTCTGGCGTCGATAGATGTGATTCGGGCACGACATGGCCTCACGACACATCACGAACTCAAAGCAGGGGGGAGATGGGCACAACAGAGAAGAGTGAAGAGCAAAATGAGAGCAAGGCCTCCCTCACCATAAGGCGGGTATTTGCTCTCCGACGCCCAATTTCGGCGCCGTTATTACATGGAGTGCGGAAGCTTCAGCCGAGAATTTTGTTTCCGCAGGTCAATTTCGGCGCCGTTATTGGTTGCAATCCCCAGCCTTCAGCCGGGTATTTGGTTTCCGGACCCAATTTCGGCGCCGTTATCGCCTGCACTCTGGAGGATGCAGCCGGGTATTTGGTTGGCAGAGCCCAATTACTTTCACTGTTGTTGGCTTCACTCCCGAGCCTTCAGCCCGCTATTTCTTTTCCTGTGCCCAATTACGGTGTCGTTATACCCAACCATCCTGCACTTCTGCAATAGTACTATCCACGGTTATAGGTCGCCATTGCGTTTTCGGAGTCTGCAAACCCGGATCCTAATTCCGCTTGCGTCTCTGCCTCTGGGATAATTTCGGTGCCGTTATTGCCCAGAATTCAGTTATTCTATGACCTGGCCTGGCGGTCCATGAGCCTGGGCTCCAAGTCATGAGCGTACACTGGTACTCATAAGCGGAGTGCTTCCAGCATGAGCGCGGAAATCTTCGATTTTTGATTATTTTATAGTTTTTGGCCCGAAAAAAATCTGCCGAAATTCGAAGTGTGTTACTTTGCGGCTCATGGGTTAGCCATGCCCGCTCATGAGCTCACCGCTCATGAGCTCATGGAATAGCAACCCCCGTTTCAACCTATGGCAGTAACCTTGTCGCTTGCCAACTAACTACCCTATCCTACCATCTCTGCTAATCTACCCTACGATCTGATATGATGACAAGCAGACAGTCATCATCTGAAAGCTTCTTGCTCTATACATTTCACTCCTTTGCCTCTTTATTTACAGATAACCTGTACCACTGTCCACAAGCCGACGCCCTCATGCTGGCGATTGCATCAATCAACATGTGGTCAAGTCAGTAATCCCATTGCTGCCCGTCATCTGGCAGCAATTGCTTCTCCCACAAGTGCAGCTTTCAATAATCGCACATGAATGCAATGGCGGCAGTATCAGTTTGCACTCCCTGCCTCTGGCAGATGCTTGTCGTGATGGAGCTGCACCATCACTTTAACTAGCCTTTGATTGTGCCAGCAACCCCACCTTTCTATTCCCTGTCAGCATGTGGTTTCCCTTGCAAGTTCATCCTCCCTGTCATCGTGGTCATGAGAGTAACGACGGCACTGCCGCCCCTCCACCGAGCTGCTTCCCCGCAACTCCTACATCTTCAGAGGTCAATCACAGGCAGCACCGCCTCAATGCCTTCATTACTTCTGTCAGTAGCACATGATATTACTTGCCCTTCATGAATCGTCCTGCAGCACTCCCTCTCTTCAAAACTATGAAACGATTACTGCACCGCCTCCCTTCACCTGGCTTGAGCAAAATTACCTAGCTGTCCCCTGCACGATTATCCTCCAGCAAGCCCTAAGCTTCCTCGACCCGTGTTTCTATGGTAATCACAGCGATGAAAGCCATTCATCCTATGGATGAAAAAGGCGCATTTCATGACTTAGCCACATTTTGTCCTGGCAGCGCAATAGCATATTGTGCCCATGGATTTAACTGTAGGCATGGATACTTCCCTCCTTGTTATTAGCACCAGGGCTCTCTCTTTGTAGTAATGCCGAATCCTGATGCCAAACAATTGTTATCTATTTTTGGGTACTTTCCTGCTGCCACATCAGCAGTAACTTGTCAAAGTCACCCCAAACCACCCCACATCCACCCAACGAGCTAACTTACAGCATTCAATATGTAAATTCAGGGCTGGGTCTGATGAGAGGGAAAAATAGGCTGAAATAGGTCGAAGAAGAAGGTGCCCTCACCACATTGTCCTCGACCTTGTGTCATGACCCATGGAGGATTTCACTGACCATGCACCCAAGAGGACCTCTTGTGTGTGCGAGGTGTGTGCTGCTTCCACAGGGAATTGTAGGCAATCTGGAGCTTGAAATCCGGCCCTCTTGGATGAATCTGGACCCACACTACTCCCTGCTCCTTCAGCTATCCATGCCTCTACACAAATCATGCATACATCCTTGCCTTGATGCTAGCAGCTGACAATAACACTCTAGAATTGTTCCAGCAAACACCCCAACCCTACTTATCACACTAGTTCCTATGCTGACTTGCGTCTGCTTCCAACAGGCATTCACCTTTTTTCCTGGATTGTTCCACCATTGGCTGGGGTCGAACCGTATTCATTCCAGAGCTTCTCCATATCTCTATTATCTGTTTTTCAATACTTTCCTGTCGACCACATTGGCAGTAAAATGTCAAAATCACTCCAACACCACCATAGATCCACCAACGAGCTAACTTGTAGAATTCAACATGAAAATTTAGGGACGACTCTGATAGCAGGGGAAACAGGGTGAAATATGTTGAAGAAGGTACCTTCATTAGCAGTGGCCTTGTTCTATCAATTGTGCTGCTGCCATTGCTGTTTCCGGTTGACCATCTACCCACTTGTAGCCGTTGTGCTATTGAAGAAGGTACCCCCCTTTCCCCCATCATTTGATCATAGGTCTCCAAAGCCTCCATACCATGTCCCTGCTGTGCATACCCTGCAAGCATCGCGTTCCATGACACCACATTTGGTTCAGCCATAGTGTTGAAAACTCCCTTCGCATCCTTAATGCACCCACATTTGGCATAGACGTCCACCAGGGGAGTATTCAGGATGACATCTGGTACAATTCCAGCTTTGACGATGTCACCATGGACCTCTTTGCCCTTTTCCAGAGGTCCTAGGCTTGCACACGCATTGCAAACATGCGGAAGTGTGATGTGGTTGGGCTTCACCCTTTTGCGCAACATTTGCTTATAGGTCGCCAAAGCATTCCTACCACACCCATGTTTGGTAAATCCTGCCAACATTATATTCCACATGATCAAAGATCGCTAAGGCATTCTGTAGAAATCTTGGCGAGCATCCATGATGCTCCCGCACTTAACATACATGTTGACAAGGGTGTTGAGTAGAAAAAACATTTGGCATGAATCCACTTTGGATAATGTGAGTGTGCACCTGATTCCAGCTTCCAGACCTAGAGTCTTTGTCAGTCTGCCTGCCTCACAAAGCATCTTCACATGCCCCGCGGAAAAGGCATTGTGGACTCCCTCTCTTGATCCTCTTTCAGAAGCTGCGGTCATGGTTGAGGACGTGCCTGATTTTATCAACTGTGCCGCTGCAGCTATTGCCTTTAGTTGACCATCTACCCATTTAGGTTTCTTGTAGCTATTGATCCACATGGAATCACAGGTAATCTGGAGCTTGAAGTCCGGCCCTCTTGGATGAATCTGGACCCACACTCTATCCCTTCTCCTTCAGCTATCCATGCCTCTGCACAAATCATGCATTCATCTTTGCCCTTGCTGCTAGCAGCTGACAATGACAACCTAGGAAACACCCAATCACACTAGTTCCTATGCTGAATTGCGTCTGCTACTCTCTGTCATCTAATAGGCATTCAACTTTTTGCCTCGATTGTTCCACCATTCACTGGGGTCAACAAAGTATTCATTCCACACCTTCTCCTCATCTCTGTTATCTGTTTTGGATACTTTCCTGCTGCCACATCGGCAGTTACTTGTCATAGTCATTTCAAACCACCACAGATCCTCCCAACGAGCTAACTTACAGAATTCAATATGCATCTCAGGGCCGAGTCTGATGAGAGGGCAAAACAGGCTGAAATAGGTCGAAGAAGAAGGTGCCCTCACCACATTGTCCTTGACAATTCAATATGTAAATTCAGGGCCGAGTCTGATGAGAGGGAAAAACAGGCTGAAATAGGTCGAAGAAGAAGGTGCCCTCCCACATTCTCCAAGGCCTCCATTCTCCAAGGCCTCCATACCACGCCCCTGCTGTGCATACCCTGTAAGCATCGTGTTCCACGTGATGAAAGATCGTTGAGGCATTCTGTTGAACACTTGGTGAGCATCCATGATGCTCCCGCATGTAACATACATGTTGATAAGGGTGTTGACTAGAAAAATATTTGGCGTGCACTTTGGATAATGTGAGTGTGCACCTGCTTTCTAGCTTCACTTGGCCTTTCATCTTGATGCACTTATGCAAGAGACAGACATACGTATCTGAATCTGCTGAAATGCCTCCTTGGTTTAAAGTCACTAGAGCCTCTTTCAGTCTCCCTGCCTCACAAAGCATCTTCACATGTCCATAAGTGCTAGAAGAGGCATTGTGGACTCCTCTCTTGATCCTCTTCCAGAAGTTGTGGTCAAGGTTGAGGTGCCTGACTTTATCAACTGTGCCGCTGCAGCTGCTGCCTTTGGCGATGCAACCATGCACCTCTTTGCATCTGGTAATCTGACAGGCATTCACTTTGGTACAATTCCAGCTCTGAAGATGTCGCCATGTGGACCTCTTTCCCCTTTTCTAAAGCTGCCAGGGCACTGTTCAGATTGACATTTGGTACAATTCCAGCTTTGATGATATCCCCATGCACCTCTTGCCCTTCTCCAGGCCCCCTGCTAGGCTTGCACAAGCATTGCAAATGCACACAAACATGATGTGCTTCCTTTGCTCATAGGTCTCCAAAGCCTCCATTCCACATCCCTGTTGTGCATACCCTGCAAGCACATCATATCGCACTCCACGACACCACATCTCGTTCAGCCATAGTGTCGAACACTCCCTTTGCATCCTAGATGCACCCACATTTTGCAAACATGTTCACCAGGGTATTGTTCAGAATTGACATCTGGTACAATTCCAACTCGGAAGATGTCGCCATGCACATCTTTCCCCATTTCCAAAGCTGCCAGGGCAGTGTTCAGATTGACATTTGGCACAATTCCAGCTTTGATGATATCCCCATGCACCTCTTGCCCTTCTCCAGGGCTGCCAGGCTTGCACAAGCATTGCAAATGCACACAAACATGATGTGCTTCCCCCATCATTTGCTGATAGGTCTCCAAAGCCTCCATCCCACGTCCCTGCCGTGCATACCCTCCAAGCATCGCACTCCATGACACCACATCTCGTTCAGCCATAGTGTCGAACACTCCCTTTGCATCCTAGATGCACCCACATTTTGCAAACATGTTCACCAGGGTATTGTTCAGAATTGACATCTGGTACAATTCCAACTCTGAAGATGTCGCCATGGACATCTTTCCCCATTTCCAAAGCTGCCAGGGCAGTGTTCAGATTGACATTTGGCACAATTCCAACTTTGATGATATCCCCATGCACCTCTTGCCCTTCTCCAAGCCGGCTACCAGGCTTGCACAAGCATTGCAAATGCACACAAACATGATGTGCTTCCCCCATCATTTGCTCATAGGTCTCCCAAGCCTCCATCCCATTTTCCTGCCGTGCATACCCTGCAAGCACATAATATCGCACTCCACGACACCACATCTCGTTCAGCCATAGTGTCGAACACTCCCTTTGCAATTCAGATGGCAGAGAAGAAGCGACGGGGGTCTCCTATGCCTGAAAGGTTACCTCGATATCAGCCTCCAGAGGGCCTCACATATCCAGGTAGTGTTCAATCATCTCCGTCAACCAGTGAAAGACCTCAGGCTCGTACACACAGTCCGCCACAAAACTCTCAACGTCAGAAAGGTGCTCGCTCACAAAGGTTGGCTAATCCCAATTAGTAAACCATGAGGACACGGCTTTTTGAGAGGGGAAGGGGTAATGTTAGAGGACTGTCTGAGACTTAGACACTTATACGGGATCTGTGGGGTACCCTTAATTTTTGCACAGACTGAGACCAACAGGAGCCTAAGGGGTGACAGCAGTGCACTTTAGAAGGGGGTTACACAGCCCGTCACAGTCCGACAGAGCCCGACACAGCCAACACAATCGTCACAGTCTGACACAGCCCGACACAGCCAACACAGTCGTCACAGTCCGACTCAGCCCGACACAGCCGACACAGCCCGACACAACCACATAGCCACACAGTCAGTCACAGCCCAACACAGTCGTACAGCCAGTCACAGCCCGTCACAGTTTCACACAGCCAGTCACAGCTTGACACAGCTGTCACGACCATAGGGAACAGATAGTAGGACAGGGAACGACTGTGGGGAACAACACCTGCGAATGGAACATGTTAGTTCACGGATGACGGTTAGTGAGGGAAACGGTTAGAACAACGGGTAGGAAGATAAAGCCAGGAGCAAGGACTGGAAAAGTATCGATTCTTGGATCACTTCTGGGGGGAATCACTTCTTGGAGGAACTTTGGACATCACTGGGGAAAATGAGGAGAGAGCGTATCTCTGAGCAGAAAGAGGGAGAGCACGGAGTAGGAGGAGGATCTGTTGATGCTTAATGAATGCATGCAGTAGAATTGTAATGTAGAGCAGATTAGAGACTCCATGGCTTGAGCCTGATACTTGATAGATATTAATCTGATACACACTTCATACTCACACTGTGTAGAGAGATCTGAGTGAAGCTGTGGAATGAATGGATGAGTTGATGGAATCCGATAGAATGATGAAGCAAACTGATACTTAATTACCAACAGTAAGGTAACTAGCTAACATGAATGCGGGAAGGAAAACAAATAGGAAACACCCCCATGATACACTAGCTGTAGGTCATGACTGATTGTTCTGAGCGGGCTGAGTACTTAGAGATTTCCAACTCTTCTATCTTGGAGTTTCCGCCTCGGATAGCAAAGGGATGAGTGAGTAAAAGCCGCGCGACACACCCTCACTGTGTGAAGAGCCTTGCTCTTCCGTTGCAGTGGTTTCGGTCTCAAACACTCCCATCTTCTTTCTTTCCCGAGCATCAAGTATGCAAGAATCAAGAATTATTTGAGCAATGATTGGGCCAGACACTATGATAGGAGACTTTGCGGCAGTGCCCTGTAATCTTTTCATCTCTTCTACCAGTGCGTTGTACATTATGTCCGCCCATGCTACCTTTTCTCCTCTCAGGGCTTTGAGTATTTCCTCTGTGAAGGATCTGCTCAAATACTGTTGGTTCTGTTTCATGGCAAACAGAACGTTCAATACCTGGCCTACCTCCCTTAGCCCTGGGTAGACGGCCTTGGTACAAGCGTAACCCTGAGTTTCAAGAAACTCCCTTCTTGGAATAAGTCCCCTATTTGCAGTCTTGCCCTATGCTCCTCCACATGCACCTGACCTGATGGCAATTCAAACAATTGCTGTAGGTATAGGGGAGTAATTTCTAATTCAACTCCTTTCACCATTGTTGCTCCTGTCCTAGGCTCAAAGTTCTGCAAGAATTGTAACATGTACTGCCTATGGTGCAATGTCCAATCTTTGCTTTGCAATCCTTCTAATCGCAGCTCCTTCAGTAACTGTACCACCTGTGGGGTAGCAATCGTTTGTTTCTGCAGGATTGTGGTGCTTTTCACCCTGATTTCTTCCATTTCTCTCACTCTCTTCATTCTAGACCCACAGAAAGGTTTTGGCTGTAACAATTGAAGAAATGCCTGCAGGGCACAAAGCATAAACGTATGGTTGCCACAAAAAGCTATGGGTAATTTCTTGTAAGCGTGCGGGGCTTGCAAGCATCGATTAAGAGAAAAGATCCGCTCTGTTCTTCCGTCCCTATGCCACTGCGTAAGTAATATTGCGAGCGTATAGTCTGTTAGTTTCCTCCATAGCTTCAAAGCTATAGCATTGATGGTTTGTCCCGTCGAGACGCCCGTTACTTGGAACGACGCCGACTCTTGCGCTTAAAATCCCTCCAATTTCTTGATCCTGCTTCTGGCTTATGATTGGCTGTAACCGCTGTGACTGGATTTTAGATTTAATTTTCTTTAGTGGACTTTCCCTGTTGGACTGTTCACTAGGACAACACATGTGACAAGAATTTCGCTTTTCTGTACTTGCCGTTTGTTCCGTTGCCTTTTTTCCGTATTCATTAATGGGCCCGCCATTCATCCGAATTGACGTGCTAAGTAGGTATTTTGACGGCCATTCTTGTCCTCTTTCTTGATGACACCTGTTCTTGCACTTCCTTCTCAGCTGTGTGTCGCGCCCTGACTTCCACGTGTCCATTTCTAAATTGGCTTCCGTCCTTTCTTCCGCCGGCCATTTCCCTGAAGTTATCCTGCGTCCACCTGTCACTGATTCTATGGATTGTGTAACCCTAGTAGGCTGTGTTGAGCTGTGACAGGCTGTGTCATACTGTGGTACGCTCTGATAGGCTGTGTTGCACTGTGGTAAGCTGTGATAGGTTGTGACACGCTGTGGTATGTTGTGATAGGCTGTGTTGCGCCGTGCTGGGCTGTGATAGGTTGTGTTGCGCCGTGCTGGGCTGTGATATGCTGTGTCGCGCCGTGATGGGCTATGATATGCTGCGTCGCGCCGTGCTGGGCTGTGATATGCTGTGTTGCGCCGTGCTGGGCTTTGATATGCTGTGTCGCGCCGTGATGGGCTGTGATAGGCTGTGTCACGCCGGGATGGGCTGTGATAGGTTGTGTCGCGCCGGGATGGGCAGTGATAGGCTATGTCACGCCTTGATGGGCTGTGATAGGCTGTGTCGCGCTTGTTCTACCCGCCCTGGTCATATATGCTCGGCCTAGCGACAAGTGCTCCATACTCCGTTGGTATCACTGGCGCAGCCCGTGACTGCTTTTGCGTTTCAACATGCAAATCATGCTGCAATGGTTTGTCATGGATACCACTGTACCCCTTCAACTTATTGGCATTGACTCTTCCCAGCATCTCTTTGTTAATGGTTTGTAACATGGCGGTGTTGTTATCATACATCTTCTGTATGACATAAGGTCCTTTCCATGGTGATTTAAGCTTAGAAGCTTTAATCTTCTCCTTCTTCTGCAACCAGGGAACCAAATCTCCCGTCTTAAAAGTCTTTATCTTGCCTTCATCAAACTGTTCCTTTCTCTTCATCTGAATTCTGGTCATGTTATCAGCTGCATCAGCATGTATTTCTTCCACATGGTATAATTCATGTTTCCTGACCTTAATTGAATCTTGCAATTCCATTATCTTTCCCCATTCCGTTCTCATGGTAGGTAACAGGAATTCCACTGGAAGTAAAGCTTCCATACCATAAACTAATTGGAATGGTGTATATTTAGTGGTGACTTTATATGAAGTCTTGTATGACCACAAAGCTATCAGCAACTTTGTATCCCAATCCGTTCTGTTTGCATTGACTATCTTAGCCAAGATAGTACATAGTATTTTGTTGGTAGCCTTTGCCTGCCCATTACCCTGTGGTTAATATGTTGTACTCTTCCTATGCACAATCATGAACTCTTTAGTCAATAATTCAATGGTCTCATTAATGAAGTGACTTCCCAGATCACTGATAAATTCCAAGGGACAACCAAATCGTGTAAGTATGTTCTCATACATGAACCTTGCTGTGGACTTGGCTGTGTTGTCCCTCAAAGCTTTAGCTTCCACCCACTTCGTAGTATAATCAATGGCTGTAATTATGTACCTGTTCTGTGTATTCTTGGCTGGTGGGTTAATTGGTCCAACAAAGTCTAGTCCCCATTTCTGAAATGGTTCTGTAGGCATTGTAGGATGCAAAGCCATCTTCCCAGATCTCTGCAAAGGTCCTAGCCTCTGACATTCATCAGAACTCTGACAATACTTGTGTACATCTTTGAACAAAGTAGGCCACCGGTAACCTGCATGTAGTATCTTCCTACTGGTAGTCTCTTCTCCAAAATGACCTCCTGCCACTCATTTATGAACTTCCTCAAAAACTTTATTAACTTCATGGTGGTATAAGCATCGCACTCCATCGCACTCCATCTGGTCCTAGCTTATACATTCTGCTCCCTACCATAGTGTAAGGTAGAGCCTTGATAGCAATTCTCTTTCTCTGCTCCTTTCCATAACTTGGTGGGCACTGACCATGAGCAAGGTAGTATCTGATTGGCCACTGCCAATCTAACCAGTCATCTGCACTTCCCTCCACCTCCACTGCAAATAGACTCGCATCTGGTAATTGATCATCTACTCCCGTGGCTGGTTCTCCTATTGATAACCGTGACAAGTGATCCGCCACAAGATGCAGCCTCCCAGGCTTGTAAACAACCTCGAACTCAAACTCGTGCAAGATTATCAACCATCTTGCTATTCTTCTGCTTATCAGAGGTTTGTTTACCAGGTATATCAGAGCCTGGTGATCCACATAGAACATAAACTTCTTGCCCAACAGGTAATGCCTGAATTTCTTCACTGCATAGATCATTGCCAATGCTTCTCTTTCCGTTGTGCTATAATTTCTTTCGGCATTGTTCATCAATCGGCTAGCATAGTACACAGGTGAATCTATCCTTCTTGTAACATTTTGGGCTAACACTCCTCCTAGTGCTTCTCCAGAAGCATCACAGTGAACATGAAATATTTCTTGCCAGTGAGGATTAATCAGCACAGGTGTAGTTGTTACTGACAATGTAAGTTCCTCAAAAGCCTGTTGACATTCAGGTGTCCATGCAAACACTGCATCTTTCTTCAGAAGTTTGCTCAATGGTGCTGCTATCTGTGCATACCGTCTGACAAATCTTCTATAATAGCTGGTTTGTCCAAGGAATCTCCTTAGACTCTTAACATTCACTGGTGGTGGAGAGGCTTTAATGGCCTCAATTTTCCTGGGATCCACAAGAAGTCCCCTCTTACACACAATGTGTCCCAGAAGCACCCCTGAGTTCACACAGAAAGTACACTTCTCTGGATTCAGGCCCAGACCTCTCATCCTGCATCTGGCCAGACATAACTCTAATTATGCAAGTGCTCATTCTTAGAGCTGTACACACTGAAATCATCCAAGAATACCTGCATGAAATCATCCAGATACTCATGAAAAGATTCACTTATCACTCTCTGGAAGGTTGCTGGTGCATTACAAAGTCCAAAGGGCATGACTTTGTATGCATAAGCACCCAAGTCTGTGATGAAAGCTGTCTTTCCTTGGTCTTCTTCTGCCACTTGCACTTGATTATAACCACTGAAGCCATCCATGAATGAGTACATCTCATGGCCTGCCACAGTGTCCAATACTGCTTCTGTGAATGGCAAAGGGAAAGGATCTTTCTTCGTACAAGCATTCAGCTTCTTGTAGTTCACACAAACTCTTAGTTTACCATTCTTCTTGGGAACTATCACAATGGGTGACAACCAAGTTGTATACTCTATTGGGTATATAAACTTAGCCTCAGCCAACTTCTTGATCTCTTCTCCAACCTTCTGTGCATAGTTGGGATTCATTCTGTACCTTGTCTACTTGATTGGTACTGATCCTGGTTCCAATTCAATCTTATGTTGACAGATTTCAGGTGGTATCGCTTTTAGATCCTCATAGCTCCAAGCAAATACATCTCTGGATTTGATGAACAAACTCTTAGTTTCTTCAAAGAATTCTGGCTCCAATTCAGCTCCTACCTTCACCATCCTCGGTTCCTCTTCAGTTCCCACATTCACTTCCCTCACCTGCTCATCAGCTGTGATTGTCCAACCAGTCACCACTTCATCTTGTAAACTCACAGTGGCTGGTTCCTCTAGGATTTCCATTTCTCCTTCTCTTTCTTCATAGAAATGTGATGGGTAACTGCTGGTTTCCTCTTCAATTGGTGTTGCTCACACTACACCACAACAGATACTTCTTAAACAACTTAGGCCTTCCAGCCGCATCTCTGCAACCTGCTCCCACTCTGGGTGTGCCGCAAACAGGGTAGCTTCCTGCTCCTCATCCAGTCCTCCTCTCCAGTCATACTCTCTGACCCCTCGAGGTCTTCTCGTAGCAGGTAATCTATTAGATTTCTTTGTGGTAATTTGTATCTCGTGCATCCCATTATGCACGGTTAGTGAATTCTAGTCATGGAATACCCTGGCCTGTTTTAGCCACGGACGTCCCAATAATAAGGAGTAAGCCTCCATGACTTCATCCATCTTCAACATAGTTACTGTGATCATAAAGATCATCTTTTGTATCTGTATCTTAACTCCTCTTATCAATCCCAATGGCTGTACACTCCTTTGATCTGCCATTGTTACTGTAAATGGGGCTGGTTTCATGTTACTTAGACCAAGCTTCTTTCTTAATAGGTCTGTCATGATATTTACTCCAGAGCCTCCATCTATCAGTACATCAGTTAGTTCTGTGCTTCCAATTCTTAATTGGATTACTGGCATAGAATCATCAAAGTCCATGACTGTTTCTCGCCCTTCCGGCTTCACATTATAACTGGTCACCTTGCTGTTCAAGTCCGTGTTTCCTGTCTCCTGGGCAATTCGATTGATTGCTTGATACAGCCTGTGTCTACAATAAGGTGCCACAGCCAATAGCTGTCCAATGGTAATCTCTGCTTTGGTCTGGCATATTACTTCAGCCAAAGTCCCTTCATTACTTTGCATGTCTGCAGCTTCTTTCTTCTTCCTTTCCCCTCACTCACTTCTTCTTCTCCATCAGAATCAGAGGAATCTGCCATAGGAATATCAGTACTCTTTTGCATTTCCCTTATGGTATCTGCCACTTCCTTGTGCAATTCCTTCTCATCTCTCCAAACCTCATCATCTTTAGGCATATCACTGCCACCTTCATTATCATCATCTTCCTCAACTACTGGAGGTATTAGTTTGGCTTTGCTTCTTGTTACTATCATTGTACTTACTTCTGGTACAATACATGGCCTAACCATGTGAGCTGCCACCACTGGGCCCTCATTCACAGGAGCTCTCAAATCATTGTGGTGTCTAATCCAGAATGAATAGGCTGCCTTGCGATGTCCTGGCTGATTACAATAGTAACACAGTTCTTCACCATTGGGTCCTCGCCCCTTGGTCTGCTCTTGGATTATTTCTGTAATCTTGATTCCCGGGTTGGTAATTCCCCCTTGGATTACCCTGATAGTTGCCTCTGGAATTTTCTTGGTAATTCCCTCTTGAATTACCCCTCCCTTCCATGCCATTGTTATAACCACCAAACCTACCATAGTGGTCCTAATCATTGTTTCTTCTTGGCTGGGGCTGCACCTGATGCACCCTTACTTGCCTAGGTTCTCTTGCACCTGTCCTTCTGTTGTAGTAACAATTCTCAGTAGAATGGTTATCCATTTTACAGATAGTACAGTGTTTCTCCTTCATGTGGCATTCAGTGGTGGTATGGCCTTCATTTTGGCACTTTGCACACCATACACCCTTCCTCCAATGTGTTACAGCCTCTTGTTAGAGGACTGTCTGGGACTTAGGCACTTTTACGGGATCTGTGGGGTACCCTTAATTTTTGCACAGACTGAGACCAACAGGAGCCTTAGGGGTGACAGCAGTGCACTTTAGGGGGGGGTTACACAGCCCGTCACAGTCCGACACAGCCCGTCACAGCGGCCACAGCCAGACACAATCGTCACATCCAATCACAGCCAAACACAGCCCGTCACATCCACACAGCCAGTCACAGCCCGACACAGCCCGTCACAGCCAACACAGTCGCACAGCCAGTCACAGCCCATCACAGTTTCACACAGCCAGTCACAGCTTGACACAGCTATCACGACCATAGAGCACGACAGGGAACGACTGTGGGGAACAACATCTGCGAATGGAACATGTTAGTTCACGGATGACGGTTAGTGAGGGAAACGGTTAGAACAACGGGTAGGAAGATAAAGCGAGGAGCGAGGACTGGAAAATGATCACTTCTTGGGGAATCACTTCGGGAAGGAGTTGGGGATGACTTCGGGGGAAATGAGAACTTGGAAATGAAGCGGAGAGCGCATCTCTGAGCAGAAAGAGGGAGAGCACGGAGTAGGAGGAGAACAATCTGTTGATACTTGCTGAATGCAAGAAGTAGAGTTGTAATGTAGAGCAGAATAGAGATACCATGGCTTCAGCCTGATACTTGATAGATATTAATCTGATACATACTTCATACTCACACTGTGTAGAGAGATCTGAGTGAAGTTGTGGAATGAATGGATGAGTTGATGGAATCCGATAGATTGCTGAAGCAAACTGATACTTAATAACCAACAGTAAGGTAACTAGCTAACATGAATGCGGGAAGGAAAATAAATAGGAAACACCCCCATGATACACTAGCTGTAGGTCATGACTGATTGTTCTGAGCGGGCTGAGTGCTTAGAGATTTCCAACTCTTCTATCTTGGAGTTCCCGCCTCGGATAGCGAAGGGATGGGTGAGTAAAAGCCGCGCGATATTTCGCGACCATACTGGGGAATTGGGTCATGAACAACCAGATGTGACAGACATCTGGTGGGATCATGGTGGATGGAGAATTAAAGAATTTGATGTGAATCAAATTCCTTGTGAAACCGAGAAGGAAAGATTGTCCAAACGATTCTTTCAGAGGTTCTTGGAATTGCCAGACGGATTTAAAGAAAACATTCTTAAGAGAGTGCATGATGCTGACCCTGAGTGGGGTCTGGAGAAAGGAGTGATAAAGATTTATCAGGTGGCCTGTAGAGGAAGAGCACGTTGGTTACCAACACTGGTTTATGTGATAGCATTGCTATCCATTAAGCGAGTAGAGTTTGAAGGTTGGGAGGAAAGAAAGGTGAATGTTTATACTCATATGCATGAAGAGCTTGTACTGGTAAAGAATTGGATTCCAAAGGATATTTTGTGGATCAAACTCACACCAAGAACAGCTTTCCAGACTTGTTTGCCATATGGTTATATGGTAACGGAGACTTCTAGTATAGCCAAGGGTGCATTGAAGCTTGAAAGAAACCCAGGCATATACGAGAGATATTACAGAAGAGAGTTTTGGTTATTGCCACATTAAAAGAAATGAAAGACATGGGACATGAGTGATGAAAGAGAAGCTAGACTCCAGAGATATTCAGCAAAAAGAGAAAGCTATCTGAAAGCTAATTATCCATATCTTTGGGAGAGAGGAATAGACATAGGGGAATCATCTGGACCTCTCACACCAGTAAGATCAGGGAGTACATCACCCATACCGGAAGAACTAGAGTTGGATGCCACTCCTTCTTTTTCTTTGCAAGAAAGATTAAGGGAATTGGTACGGGAAGAAGATCAATCACGAGGTGAAAGATCTGAGGTACATCCCTGGATAAATCTTTGATAAGAGTTGGCATGGAACACCAAAAGCCAGAACTCCAGCTTCTGAAGTGGAGGCTGAAGAAGGAGGAGAGGATGTGGCAGAGCCAACGAAGAGTTCAGACTCTCCAATACCATTGCAGTTGAGTTACATGAGTGAAGAAGAAACCCAAGGGCAGAACTTGGAGGATGAAAATAGAGAGAAGAAATTGGAAGAGGAAGAGTATGAAGAAGTAGACCCAATAGCTGAGGTTGATACTACAACCAGGACATCCCAACCCGTTGGACCTGGATCAAGTGGAGCACTTGGATCACATGCCAATGAAGGTGTCGGCTCAGGGGGATCAGGCGGGTTGCCTGGATCTGGCTCTCGGGGGACAGGGAGTGTGGAAAGTAGTGCAACTAAAGCTGGGAATACTGTGAATATCGTGGGGCCAGTAGCAAGGAGTGCTCAAGGGCCACCACTTGGTGGAAGATCCACCACAACAACAACAGGTCCTCAAGGACCAGCACCAGCAAGGGTGCCAGCACCTGTCAGTGGGCAGAAGGTAGGGCCACAGATGGCGTTACAACCAACACGGACAAAACCACATTTTCCAATATATTCAGGAAAAGGGGATCCCGATGTACACATTAGCCAATTTGAGCACATGTGTATAGTGAACAATGAGAATGGCGATGATGCCAAGATGAGATTGTTTCCTTGTTCACTTATCAAGAAAGCAAGTGAATGGTATGCAAGATTCCCTGATAATCATTTGCTAACCTGGAATGGCTTGAATACAGCATTCCGAAATAGGTTCAGGACAAGTAAAACTGAGGATGAAGTGTATGGAAGTTTACAACAGTTAAAGCAAAAGAAACATGAAACTGTTGAGCAGTATATGGAAAAGATGGAATTGATGATGAAAAAGTTGGCTGCTGTACCAGCACCAGGTTTATAGAAGACTTGGTTTGTGAGTGGACTAAGACCAGAGTTGCAAAAGAAAGTGGATATGTTACCCCATAATACAGTGGAGGAGGCATTTGAAACTGCAAACAGAATTGAGCAATTGGGAATGCTCAGGAGAGAGAAAAGGGATGATGAGGACTCTGAGAATGAGTCAGATGAAGAAGAAGAGCAAGAACTAAAAAGGAAGAGTAAGAGAAAGGAGAAGTTGAAAAGGGATAACTATGAGAAAAGATAAGAAGAAATCTTGAAGAAGTATACCACAGAGGCTGCAACACATTGGAGGAAGGGTGTATGATGTGCAAAGTGCCAAAATGAAGGCCATACCACCACTGAATGCCATATGAAGGAGAAACATTGTACTATTTGTTAAATGGATAACCATTCTACTGAGAATTGTTACTACAACAGAAGGACAGCTGCAAGAGAACCTAGGCAAGTAAGGGTGCATCAGGTGCAGCCCCAGCCAAGAAGAAACAATGATCAGGACCACTATGGTAGGTCTGGTGGTTATAACAATGGCATGGAAGGGAGGGGTAATTCAAGAGGGAATTACCAAGGAAATTCCAGATGCAACTATCAGGGTAATCCAAGGGGGAATTACCAACCCGGGAATCAAGATTACAGAAATAATCCAAGAGCAGACCTAGGGCGAGGACCCAATGGTGAAGAACTATGTTACTATTGTAATCAGCCAGGACATCGCAAGGCAGCCTATTCATTCTAGATTAGACACCAGAATGATTTGAGAGCTCCTGTGAATGAGGGCCCAGTGGTGGCACCTCACATGGTTAGGCCATGTGTTGTACCAGAAGTAAGTACAATGATAGTAACAAGAAGCAAAGCCAAACTAATACCTCCAGTAGTTGAGGAAGATGATGATAATGAAGGTGGCAGTGATATGCCTGAAGATGATGAGGCTTGGAGAGATGAGAAGGAACTGCACAAGGAAGTGGCAGATACCATAAGGGAAATGCAAAAGAGTACTGATATTCCTGTGGCAGATTCCTCTGATTCTGATGGAGAAGAAGAAGTGAGTGAGGATGAAAGGAAGAAAGAAGCTGCAGACATGCAAAGTAATGAAGGGACTTTGGCTGAAGTAATATGCCAGACCAAAGCAGAGATTACCATTGGACAGCTATTGGCTGTGGCACCTTATTGTAGACACAGGCTGTATCAAGCAATCAATCGAATTGCCCAGGAGACAGGAAACACAGACTTGAACAGCAAGGTGACTAGTTATAATGTGAAGCCGGAAGGGCGAGAAACAGTCATGGACTTTGATGATTCTATGCCAGTAATCCAATTAAGAATTGGAAGCACAGAACTAACTGATGTACTGATAGATGGAGGCTCTGGAGTAAATATCATGACAGACCTATTAAGAAAGAAGCTTGGTCTAAGTAACATGAAACCAGCCCCATTTACAGTAACAATGGCAGATCAAAGGAGTGTACAGCCATTGGGATTGATAAGAGGAGTTAAGATACATATACAAAAGATGATCTTTATGATCATAGTAACTGTGTTGAAGATGGATGAAGTCATGGAGGCTTACTCCTTATTATTGGGACGTCCGTGGCTAAAACAGGCCAGGGTATTCCATGACTAGAATTCACTAACCGTGCATAATGGGATGCACGAGATACAAATTACCACAAAGAAATCTAGTAGATTACCTGCTACGAGAAGACCTCGAGGGGTCAGAGAGTATGACTGGAGAGGAGGACTGGATGAGGAGCAGGAAGCTACCCTGTTTGCGGCACACCCAGAGTGGGAGCAGGTTGCAGAGATGCGGCTGGAAGGCCTAAGTTGTTTAAGAAGTATCTGTTGTGGTGTAGTGTGAGCAACACCAATTGAAGAGGAAACCAGCAGTTACCCATCACATTTCTATGAAGAAAGAGAAGGAGAAATGGAAATCCTAGAGGAGCCAGCCACTGTGAGTTTACAGGATGAAGTGGTGACTGGTTGGACAATCACAGCTGATGAGCAGGTGAGGGAAGTGAATGTGGGAACTGAAGAGGAACCGAGGATGGTGAAGGTAGGAGCTGAATTGGAGCCAGAATTCTTTGAAGAAGCTAAGAGTTTGTTCATCAAATCCAGAGATGTATTTGCTTGGAGCTATGAGGCTCTAAAAGGGATACCACCTGAAATCTGTCAGCATAAGATTGAACTGGAACCCGGATCAGTACCAATCAAGTAGGCAAGGCACAGAATGAATCCCAACTATGCATAGAAGGTTGGAGAAGAGATCAAGAAGTTGGCTGAGGCTAAGTTTATATACCCAATAGAGTATACAACTTGGTTGTCACCCATTGTGATAGTTCCCAAGAAGAATGGTAAACTAAGAGTTTGTGTGAACTACAAGAAGCTGAATGCTTGTACGAAGAAAGATCCTTTCCCTTTGCCATTCACAGAAGCAGTATTGGACATTGTGGCAGGCCATGAGATGTACTCATTCATGGATGGCTTCAGCGGTTATAATCAAGTGCAAGTGGCAGAAGAAGACCAAGGAAAGACAGCTTTCATCACAGACTGGGGTGCTTATGCATACAAAGTCATGCCCTTTGGACTTTGTAATGCACCAGCAACCTTCCAGAGAGTGATAAGTGAATCTTTTCATGAGTATCTGGATGATTTCATGCAGGTGTTCTTGGATGATTTCAGTGTGTACAGCTCTAAGAATGAGCACTTGCATAAATTAGAGTTATGTCTGGCCAGATGCAGGATGAGAGGTCTGGGCCTGAATCCAGAGAAGTGTACTTTCTGTGTGAACTCAGGGGTGCTTCTGGGACACATTGTGTGTAAGAGGGGACTTCTTGTGGATCCCAGGAAAACAGAGGCCATTAAAGCCTCTCCACCACCAGTGAATGTTAAGAGTCTAAGGAGATTCCTTGGACAAACCAGCTATTATAGAAGATTTGTCAAACGGTATGCACAGATAAGAGCACCATTGAGCAAACTTCTGAAGAAAGATGCAGTGTTTGCATGGACACCTGAATGTCAACAGGCTTTTGAGGAACTTACATTGTCAGTAACAACTACACCTGTGCTGATTAATCCTCACTGGCAAGAAATATTTCATGTTCACTGTGATGCTTCTGGAGAAGCACTAGGAGGAGTGTTAGCCCAAAATGTTACAAAGGAAGGATAGATTCACCTGTGTACTATGCTAGCCGATTGATGAACAATGCCGAAAGAAATTATAGCACAACGGAAAGAGAAGCATTGGCAATGATCTATGCAGTGAAGAAATTCAGGCATTACCTGTTGGGCAAGAAGTTTATGTTCTATATGGATCACCAGGCTCTGATATACCTGGTAAACAAACCTCTGATAAGCGGAAGAATAGCAAGATGGTTGATAATCTTGCACGAGTTTGAGTTCGAGGTTGTTTACAAGCCTGGGAGGCTGCATCTTGTGGCGGATCACTTGTCACGGTTATCAACAGGAGAACCAGCCACGGGAGTAGATGATCAATTACCAGATGCGAGTCTATTTGCAGTGGAGGTGGATGGAAGTGCAGATGACTGGTTAGATTGGCAGTGGCCAATCAGATACTACCTTGCTCATGGTCAGTGCCCACCAAGTTATGGAAAGGAGCAGAGAAAGAGAATTGCTATCAAGGCTCTACCTTACACTATGGTAGGGAGCAGAATGTATAAGCTAGGACCAGATGGAGTGCGATGGAGTGCGATGCTTATACCACCATGAAGTTAATAAAGTTTTGGAGGAAGTTCATAAAGGAGTGGCAGGAGGTCATTTTGGAGAAGAGACTACCAGTAGGAAGATACTACATGCAGGTTACCGGTGGCCTACTTTGTTCAAAGATATACACAAGTATTGTCAGAGTTCTGATGAATGTCAGAGGCTAGGACCTTTGCAGAGATCTGGGAAGATGGCTTTGCATTCTACAATGCCTACGGAACCATTTCAGAAATGGGGACTAGACTTTGTTGGACCAATTAACCCACCAGCCAAGAATACACAGAACAGGTACATAATTACAGCCACTGATTATACTACGAACTGGGTGGAAGCTAAAGCTTTGAGGGACAACACAGCCAAGTCCACAGCAAGGTTCCTGTATGAGAACATACTTACACGATTTGGTTGTCCCTTGGAATTTATCAGTGATCTGGGAAGTCACTTCATTAATGAGACCATTGAATTATTGACTAAAGAGTTCATGATTGTGCATAGGAAGAGTACAACATATTACCCACAGGGTAATGGGCAGGCAGAGGCTACCAACAAAATACTATGTACTATCTTGGCTAAGATAGTCAATGCAAACAGAACGGATTGGGATACAAAGCTGCTGACAGCTTTGTGGTCATACAGGACTTCATATAAAGTCACCACTAAGTATACACCATTCCAATTAGTTTATGGTATGGAAGCTTTACTTCCAGTGGAATTCCTGTTACCTACCATGAGAATGGAATGGGGAAAGAGAATGGAATGCTGGCACAAGCATTGAGAATACAAATGAATGTGATCCCGTCGGGCATCAACCTTCCTGTTTACATCGTGTGGGCCAAAGTGTGTGGGTGAACTTATCCGGCGGGGGAAAATCGATTTTGGCACAGTTGACAAAGGGTTGGCAGACATTAAAAAGTTGGGTTGGGCAGATGATGTCCGTTTCAATTGGGTCAAATGCTTAGACATCCACTGTTGGTCAGGCCGTTGAATGTGCCACTGTCCCGTTATAACAGCCTAAGTAACAAATGTTGTGGGCACGTCGTGGAGGACAGTCTGTGGAGGGTACTGTTCAGCAGACTCCACTGAGGTTCGCAATGGGAGTGTCTTTTTCAATGTCATCCTGAGTCTTCTGATTAGTCTGTTTGCAAGTCTCCTGGTCACAGGCGTCTCGAGACTCCACGGTAGTCTGCTGATTTCCCAAGGCAGTCTGCTCTATGACATGTCTTGTCTGCTCAATTTCCATGCCAGTCTGCTGAGACTCCAAACTAGTCTGCTGAGACTGCATACCAGTCCGCTGAAAATCCCCGGCAGTCTCCTGAGACCTCCCCCCAGCCTGCCGGACCTAGCTAGCCTTACGGACAGTCCCCTGGTTTTCATGACCCTGCACAACTAGGACAACCTCTGTAGCAGCCCTGGCAAGGGAGTCGAAAGCACTCAGCATGCGATTTCCAAGTCCCGATGTCCGCCCTGCATGGAACACAAAAAACGATATAAACAAATGCAGTGGAGGATTGGCGGGGGGAAAGCAGTGAATGAGACAGAGCAGCACGCAAGTACCTTCCATCAGATTTCCAACGAGTCCGATGTCCTTAATTTGGCGGTCCAGCAGTGCGGAATCAAGGTGGGCAAGCGCGGAACTGCGGTCGTGATGTAGTGAGCCAGACCACAATACTCTGAACACGTCTGGTTTGAGCAAGACAATGTCAAACATAGCACGCTCCATTACATACGAGAACCACAACATAGCCTCATTTACAACAGACTCTCGTGCTTGTGATCCGTCTGTAACAGACTCTTTTGCTTGTGATCCATGTAGGAAGTCTTGCCGAAGAGTGGGCAAGTCCTTCAGCAACTTCTTGTATGATGTGAAATTTCCAAATTGCATCCATCGATGTTGCAGGAACGATGATGCCATCCGGTTGAAGTGGACCGCAGTCACTGCGGACAAGTGCTTCTTGCGAACACCGAATGTTGGGTGTGCCATAGCCATATGCCGCACCTCCTCCGGGCGAGGGTCATCCATAAGGAGGAGCTGAACAAGGAGTGGCGGTTCATTTCCTTCACTCAAAGAAGAAACAGCTATAGGATCCTCTGCGTTCTTCGGCGCCACCGGTAACAGCGATCTCCACACCCCAAAAATGCCCATAGTGGAGGGGAAATGGGCATAGTCTTCACCCTGTCCAATTGGCCCAGTCTAAGGTATGAGGTCTGCTGAGGCATGCTTCGGTCTGCCCAGGTGCGAGGAGTTCTGCTCATGATTACTGGCGTGCGCTTCACTGTGGTTTGGTGTGATGAGGTCTGTTGGGATCTCTTGAGGTCTGTCGTGGTCTGTTGTGGTCTCCTGAGGAGTGATGAAGTCAGCGGTCTGCTGGAGGGGACCTGCCGACTCCGTGTCAAGTTTGCCTATGGCGGCTGCTGATCCGGGGTATTTCATCAAAATGTACTCGCGAACCCGCTGCACTGCAAGCGGCACCTCACACACTTGCAAAGGAGGTTCCTGACGTGGCGTCCGCCAAGTTGATATGGCTTTGCGAATAGACTGAGCAGTGTGCTGTGCAGCAAAAGACAAATGAGCTTCATCGGACAGACCGGATCCATGACTGAATTTAATGACACTCAGTAGACAATCAACAGACCATCAGCAGACCACAATACTCAGCAGACCATGATATTTAGCAGACACTCGTACCTTAGCAGACAAAAACATTTCAGAAGACCTAATTATGGACGTATACAGTCTGCTGAAGTCTTCCACAGATGAGCAGACTACGCGACAACACAAGAAATAGGTCTGTCGGCTTCACCACAAGTCGGTTCATACGGGAGCTGGCTGCTATGCAGCAAAACACACATGATCCATTGGGCATTCGGAGCTCTAAGATCTCTCAGCAAACCACAACACTCAGCAGACCATGGCAATGAGCATACCACTACCTTTAGCAGACTCCAGAAAAAAGGGCAGAATAATAAGAGACCGAACTATGGACGTGCATAGTCTGCTGAAGTTCAGCAGACTAATCGACAGTAGTCCCAAAAAAATGCAGAAAATTGCAAGAATGGTTTGATAGCATTACCTCGTCAAATATGTTGCCCGCATCGCCATCACGCATGGCATTCAACCACTTTTCTTCGGCTTCCCGAATACTTGATGTTATCCGTCCTGTCTGCACATATCTGAAGAAAAAGCGGAAGAACTGCGGATCGTCTTGGGGTGGGCAGACTGGTGGGAGAACGCCAAACTGAAGTAGGTGCAACGTTCCCGGGCAGGCTGGACCAGCAGACTTGTGGGTGGTCTTTTCAGGTCCCATATCTTTGGTCTGCCCAAACCGCAAACCAGGCTGCTGGGTCTCCTGGGCGGTGTGGGCAAGAGAGGTGTTGTCGTCGGGGCTGTCTATGAGCATGTCCAAGTTTGTCCTCTCAGATAAGGCAATATCCACTGCACTGGATAGTGGACCTTGCCTTTCAAAGTCATTATTTCGGATGATGTTGTCGGTATGCTCGGCAGACCGGCGAAGAAGAACATCGGCAGACTCGGACTCACTGGAGGAACTGATGGGTATAGTCTGCCGGGACTTTCTGGTCTGACAAGCATCGGGCAGACTCCCATGTAGGCCCGCAATGCTTGCATCCCAAGCAGAGTTTGCCTGACGCGCTTTGGACGGACCCCCCTGTAGGACTGATAGGTTTGCATCGCGAGCAGACCTTGCCGCTTTCGCTCCCGCTTTTTTTTTGCCCCATCACTGAGTTTTCGCTTGCGGGGAGGCACATGCACTTCCTCCAGACTGCCTAGTTGCATCCTTCCAGCAGCCCGCTAGTACCGTTGGCGCAATTCCTCTGTACTTCACGGAATTGGGTTTGCGCCGCGGCTATTGAAAACAGCCTCATCTTTAGCTTTGTGCGATACCGGTATGGGCCACGGCTTGAAATTCGGTGGAATGGTACCCTTGCAACCTATGTCCACACAATGGCGGTTCAACTGGATTTTGTCCTTTATGGCTTCCTCATAGAAAGGACACCTGAGCCTATCCTTCTTCCATTATGGGTTCTCCTCCTTGGCTACACAGAGATCAATACATGCTTCCACTATTTTGTGATCGTACTCCTTTGGGGAGTACCAATATCTTTGCAGCTTCTTCAAATGTGTGACGTGCACAAAGTCGATCCAGTTGGGTCCGCCCTTCGCGCTAGCTTCCTCCATCACCTATACAATACAACAGAGAAAGGCAGAGGGCCCAACAAAAACGGAGAAGTGCAAAGAATGGAGGAAAACAGAGAGTGCGAGAACCGGTGAGAACGAACACTACATACAAGGACAGACAGAGAAGGGAGAACCAAAACGACAAGTACACAGCAGAAGACGAGGAACGCAACGGGCTACGGGAGCAACGGTCTTGGTGACTATTGGGGTCTAAGATGACTCTCCAAATCTGCGCGCGGAAAGAAGTCTGCGCAAGGAAGACAGATGTTGACATAAAAGCAGACCACAACACCGGCGGGAAGGCGAAGTTGAAGTTCAAGCTGACCCGAGAGCGGAAATGCAGTACACCCACGGCACGACGTGGCGCGCCATGATTGACGCCGCCACCACCGCCGTTGCATTTACTAGGTCTACCGAGTGCACAACAGACCGAGTGAATAGCAGACAGAGTCCAGCAGACTAGAATCAACAGACCGATTTGAGCATACCAACACATAATCCACTAAGCAGGTCCACCCGACTGCAATAGGCTGACGACGAAACAGACTATACAAAACAGACAAACTAGCAGGTCGACAGACTGGCAGGTCAACATGGTCATTGTTCCGTCGCCCTCTGTAACAAGCTACAGGCAGACTAGACTGACGGTGTGACGGAGACAACAGACTAGCTGAAAAGATTGGCAGGACAACAGACTAGCAGACGGAATGGTGTACAGCCAAATTTTCGACGCGGCACCATGGTTTCACAGTTTCTGTTAGAGGACTGTCTGGGACTTAGGCACTTTTTACGGGATCTGTGGGATACCCTTAATTTTTGCACACACTAAGACCAACATGAGCCTTAGGGATGACAACGACGCACTTTCGGGGGGGGGGTTACACAGCCCGTCACAGTCCAACACAGCCCAACACAGTCGCACAGCCAATCACAGTCCGACATAGCCCGTCACAGTCTTACACAGCCCGTCACAGCCGACACAGCCGTCACAGCCAGTCACAGTTTGACACAGCCCGACACAGCCCAACACAGTCGCACAGCCAGTCACAGTTTCACACAGCCAGTCACAGCTTGACAAAGCTGTCACGACCATAGGGAACGGATAGCAGGACAGGGAACGACTGTGGGGAATAACATCTGCGAATGGAACATGTTAGTTCACGGATGACGGTTAGTGAGGGAAACGGTTAGAACCACAGAAAGGAAGTAAAGCGAGGAGCGGGGACTGGAGGAAGATCACTTGGTGGAAATCAGAACTAGGAAATGAAGCGGAGAGCGCATCTCTGAGCAGAAAGAGGGAGAGCACGGAGTAGGAGGAGAACGGTCTATTGATACTTGCTGAATGCAAGAAGTAGAGTTGTAATGTAGAGCAGAATAGAGATACCATGGCTTCAGCCTGATACTTGATAGATATTAATCTGATACATACTTCATACTCACAATGTGTAGAGAGATCTGAGTGAAGCTGTGGAATGAATGGATGAGTTGATGGAATCTGATAGATTGTTGAAGCAAACTGATACTTAAATACCAACAGTAAGGTAACTAGCTAACATGAATGCGGGAAGGAAAATAAATAGGAAACACCCCCATGATACACTAGCTGTAGGTCATGACTGATTGTTCTGAGCGGGCTGAGTGCTTAGAGATTTCCAACTCTTCTATCTTGGAGTTCCCGGCTCGGATAGTGAAGGGATGGGTGAGTAAAAGCCGCGCGACATTTGGCGACCATACTGGGGAACTGGGTCATGAACAACCAGATGTGACAGGCATCTGGTGGGATCATGGTGGATGGAGAATTAAAGAATTTGATGTGAATCAAATTCCTTGTGAAACTGAGAAGGAAAGATTGTCCAAACGATTCTTTCAGAGGTTCTTGGAATTGCCAGACGGTTGTAAAGAAAACATTCTTAAGAGAGTGCATGATGCTGACCCTGAGTGGGGTCTGGAGAAAGGAATGATAAAGATTTATCAGGTGGCCTGTAGAGGAAGAGCACGTTGGTTACCAACACTGGTTTATGTGATAGCATTGCTATCCATTAAGCCAGTAGAGTTTGAAGGCTGGGAGGAAAGACTCATGTGCATGAAGAGCTTGTACTGGTAAAGAATTGGATTCCAAAGGATATTTTGTGGATCAAACTCACACCAAGAATAGCTTTCCAGACTTGTTTGCCATATGGTTATATGGTAACGGAGACTTCTAGTATAGCCAAGGGTGCATTGAAGCTTGAAAGAAACCCAGGCATATACGAGAGATATTACAGAAGAGAGTTTTGGTTATTGCCACATTAAAAGAAATGAAAGACATGGGACATGAGTGATGAAAGAGAAGCTAGACTCCAGAGATATTCAGCAAAAAGAGAAAGCTATCTGAAAGCTAATTATCCATATCTTTGGGAGAGAGGAATAGACATAGGGGAATCATCTGGACCTCTCACACCAGTAAGATCAGGGAGTACATCACCCATACCGGAAGAACTAGAGTTGGATGCCACTCCTTCTTTTTCTTTGCAAGAAAGATTAAGGGAATTGGTACGGGAAGAAGATCAATCACGAGGTGAAAGATCTGAGGTACATCCCTGGATAAATCTTTGATAAGAGTTGGCATGGAACACCAAAAGCCAGAACTCCAGCTTCTGAAGTGGAGGCTGAAGAAGGAGGAGAGGATGTGGCTGTCGCGCGGCTTTTACTCACCCATCCCTTCGCTATCCGAGGCGGAAACTCCAAGATAGAAGAGTTGGAAATCTCTAAGTACTCAGCCCGCGCAGAACAATCAGTCATGACCTACAGCTAGTGTATCATGGGGGTGTTTCCTATTTGTTTCCCTTTTCGCATTCATCTTAGCTACCTTACCATTGATAATTACGTATTAGTTTCCTTCACTCCTCCATTCAATCCACAGCTTCACTCAGATCTCTCTACACAGTGTGATTGTATCGTATAAATATCAGATTATGATTTATCAGGTATCAGGCCGAAGCCATTGTATCTCTATTCTCCTCTACAATATCCCTACGGCTTTGCATCTAACAAGCATCTACTAATCCTCCTTCATCGTGCTCTCCGATCTCCGCTTCCGCCTGACTCCCAAGTCCTCCCCCGAATAATGATCTCATCATAATCCCCGTTCTTCCCTTTATCCTCCTATCCGCGGTTCTAACCGTTTCCCTCTCTAACCGTCGTATGTGAACTAACATGTTCCCTTCTCTGGTGTTGTTCCCCACAGTCGTTCCCTGTCCTACTCTTCGTTCCCTATTATCGTGACAGCTGTGTCAAGCGGTGACTGGCTGTGTTTGGCTGTGTCGGGCTGTGACTGGCTGTGTGGCTATGCCGGGCTGTGACTGGCTGTGTGGGCTGTGTCTGCTGTGACGACTGTGACGGGCTGTGTGGGCTGTGTGGGCTGTGACGACTATGACGGGCTGTGTGGGCTGTGACGGCTGTGACGGGCTGTGTTGGCTGTGACGGCTGTGTGGGCTGTGTGGGCTGTGACGGCTGTGTCGGGCTGTGTGGGCTGTGTGGGCTGTGTCGGCTGTGTGGGCTGTGACGGCTGTGACGGGCTGTGTTGGCTGTGTGGGTTGTGTAACCCCCTTCTACAGTGCTCTGCTGTCACCCCTAAGGTTCCTGTTTGTCTCAGTCTGTGCAAAAATTAAGGGTACCCTACAGATCCCGTATAAGTGTCTAAGTCCCCTACAGTCCTCTAACATTTTACCCCTTCCCCCCTCAAAAAGCCGTGTCCTCACGGTTTACTGTTTTCGAGTAGCAAACCTTTGTGAGTGATCACTTTGTTGACGTTGAGAGTTTCGTGGTGGGCTGTGTGTACTGTGGTAAGCTGTGATAGGCTGTGACACGCTGCGGTAGGTTGTGATAGGCTGTGTCACGCCTTGCTGGGTTGTAGTTGGCTGTGTCACGTCGTGACGGGCTGTGATAGGCTGTGTCACGTCGTGACGGGCTGTGGTAAGCTGTGTTGCGCCTTGCTGGGCTGTGGTTGGCTGTGTCACGTCGTGATGGGCTGTGATAGGCTGTGTCACGCCGTGATGGGCTGTGATAGGCTGTGGTGCGCCTTGCTGGGCTGTGGTTGGCTGTGTCACGTCGTGATGGGCTGTGATAGGCTGTGTCACGCCTTGATGGGCTGTGATAGGCTGTGTCACGTTTGTTTTGCCCACCCCGGTCATATATACTGGGCCTAGCGACAAGTGTTCCATACTCCGTTCGTAACACTGGTGCAGCCCGTGACTGCTCTTGCGGTTCAACATGCAAATCATGTTGCAGGGGTTTGTCATGGATACCACTGTACCCCTTCAACTTATTTGCATTGACTCTTCCCAGCATTTCCTTGTTAATGGTTTGTAACATGGCTGTGTTGTTATCATACATCTTTTGTATGACATAAGGTCCTTTCCATGGTGATTTAAGCTTAGAAGCTTGAATCTTTCCTTTCTTCTGCAACCATAAAACCAAATCCCCCGTCTTAAAAGTCTTTAATTTGCCTTTATCAAACTGTTCCTTTCGCTTCATCTGAATTCTGGTCATATTATCAGCTGCATCAGCACGTACTTCTTCCACATGGTATAATTCATGTTTCCTGACCTTGATGGAGTCTTGCAATTCCATTCTTTTTCCCCACTCTGTTCTCATGGTAGGTAACAGGAATTCCACTGGAAGTAAGGCTTCCATACCATAAACTAATTGGAATGGTGTATACTTAGTGGTGACTTTATATGAAGTCCTGTATGACCACAAAGCTGTCAGCAGCTTTGTATCCCAATCCGTTCTGTTTGCATTGACTATCTTAGCCAAGATAGTACATAGTATTTTGTTGGTAGCCTCTGCCTGTCCATTACCCTGTGGGTAATATGTTGTACTCTTTCTATGCACAATCATAAACTCTTTAGTCAATAACTCAATGGTCTCATTCATGAAGTGACTTCCTTGATCACTGATAAATTCTAAGGGACATCCAAATCGTGTAAGTATGTTCTCGTACAGGAACCTTGCTGTGGACTTGGCTGTGTTGTCCCTCAAAGCTTTAGCTTCCACCCACTTTGTAGTATAATCAGTGGCTGTAATTATGTACCTGTTTCGTGTATTCTTGGATGGTGGATTAATTGGTCCAACAAAGTCTAGTCCCCATTTCTGAAATGGTTCCGTAGGCATTGTAGGATGCAAGGCCATTCTTCCAGATCTCTGCAAAGGTCCTAGCCTCTGACATTCATCACACTTCTGACAATACTCATGTACATCTTTGAACAACGTAGGCCACCAGTATCCTGCGAGTAGTATCTTTCTACTGGTAGTCTCTTCTCCAAAATGACCTCCAGCCACTCCTTTATGAACTTCCTCCAAGACTTTATTTACTTCATGGTGGTACAAGCATCGTTTTAGTACTCCATCAGGTCCTAACTTATACATTCTGCTTCCTACCATAGTATAAGGTAAAGCTCTGATAGCAATTCTTTTCCTTTGCTCCTTACCATAACTAGGTGGGCACTGACCATGAGCAAGGTAGTATCTGATTGGCCATTGCCAATCTAACCATTCATCTGCACTTCCTTGCACCTCCATTACAAATAAACTCGCATCAGGTAACTGATCGTCCACTCCTGTGGCGGCCTCTCCTGTTGTTAGTCGTGACAAATGATCTGCCACAAGATGCAAACGGCCAGGCTTGTAAATAACCTCGAACTCAAACTCATGCAAGATTATTAACCACCTCGCTATCCTTCCACTTATCAAAGGTTTGTTCACCAGATATATCAGAGCCTGGTGATCCACATAAAACATAAACTTTCTTCCCAATAGGTAATGCCTGAATTTCTTCACTGCATAGATCATTGCCAATGCTTCTCTTTCCGTTGTGCTATAGTTCCTCTCAGCACTGTTCATCAACCGGCTAGCATAGTACACAGGTGAATCTATATTCCCTGTAACATTCTGGGCTAACACCGCTCCCAATGCTTCTCCTGATGCATCGCAGTGAACATGAAATACTACATGCCAGTGAGGGTTAATCAGCACAGGTGTAGTTGTTACTGACAGTGTAAGTTCCTCAAACGCCTGTTGACATTCAGCTGTCCATGCAAACACTGCATCTTTCTTCAGAAGCTTGCTCAATGGTGCTGCTATTTGTGCATACCTTTTGACAAATCTTCTGTAATAACTGGTTTGCCCAAGGAATCTCCTTAAACTCTTAACATTCACTGGTGGTGGAGAGACTTTAATGGACTCTGTCTTCCTGGGATCCACAAGAAGTCCCTTCTTACACACTATGTGTCCCAGAAGCACCCCTGAGTTCACACAGAAAGTACACTTCTCTGGATTCAAGCCCAGACCTCTCATCCTGCATCTGGCCAGGCATAACTCCAATTTATGCAAGTGCTCATTCTTAGAGCTGTACACACTGAAATCATCCAAAAACACCTGCATGAAATCATCCAGATACTCTTGAAAAGATTCACTTATCACTCTCTGAAAGGTCGCTGGTGCATTACAAAGTCCAAAGGGCATGACTTTGTATGCATAAGCCCCCCAGTCTGTGATGAAAGCTGTTTTCCCTTGGTCTTCTTCTGCCACTTGCACTTGATTATAACCACTGAAGCCATCCATGAATGAGTACATCTCATGGCCTGCCACAGTGTCTAATACTGCTTCTGTGAATGGCAAAGGGAAAGGATCTTTCTTCGTACAAGCATTCAGCTTCTTATAGTTCACACATACTCTTAGTTTGCCATTCTTCTTGGGAACTATAACAATGGGTGACAACCAAGTTGTATACTCTATTGGGTATATAAACTTAGCCTCAGCCAACTTCTTTATCTCTTCTCCAACCTTCTGTGCGTAGTTGGGATTCATTCTATACCTCGCCTGTTTGATTGGCACTGACCCTGGTTCCAGTTCAATTTTATGCTGACAGACTTCAGGTGGTATCCCTTTTAGATCCTCATAGCTCCAAGCAAATACATCTCTGTATTTGATGAACAAGCTTTTAGCTTCTTCGAAGAATTCCGGCTCCAAATCAGCTCCTACTTTCACCATCCTTGGTTCCTCCGGAGTTCCCACATTTACTTCTCTCACCTGCTCATCAGCTGTGATTGTCCAACCAGTCACCACTTCATCCTGTAAGCTCACAGTGGCTGGTTCTTCTAGGATTTCTATTTCTCCTTCTCTTTCTTCATAGAAATGTGATGGGTAAATGCTGGTTTCTTCTTCCGTTGGTGTTGCTGTCACTACACCACAGCAGATACCTCTCAAACAACTTAGGCTTTCCAGCCGCATCTCTGCAACTTGCTCCCACTCTGGGTGTGCAGCAAATAGGGTAGCTTCCTGCTCCTCATCCAGTCCTCCCCTCCAGTCATACTCTCTGACTCCTCGAGGTCTTCTTGTAGCAGGTAATCTACTAGATTTCTTTGTGGTAATTTGTATCTCGTGCATCCCATTATGCACAGTTAGTAACTGAGAATTCCAGTCATGGAATACCCTGGCCTGTTTCAGCCACGGACGTCCCAATAATAAGGAATAAGCCTCCATGACTTCATCCATTTTTAATACAGTTACTGTGATCAGAAAGATCATTTTCTGTATCTGTATCTTAACTCCTCTTATTAATCCCAATGGCTGTACACTTCTTTGATCTGCCATTGTTACTGTAAATGGGGCTGGTTTCATGTTACTTAGACCAAGCTTCTTCCTTAATTGGTCTGTCATGATATTTACTCCAGAACCACCATCTATCAGTACATCAGTTAGTTCTGTGCTTCCAATTCTCAATTGGATTACTGGCATAGAATCATCAAAGTCCATGACTGGTTCTCGCCCTTCCGGCTTCACATTATAACTGGTCACCTTGCTGTTCAGGTCTGTGTTTCCTGTTTCTTGGGCAATTCGATTGATTGCCTGATACAGCCTGTGCCTACAATAAGGTGCCACAGCTAATAGCTGTCCAATGGTAATTTCTGCTTTGGTCTGACATATTACTTCAGCCAAAGTCTCTTCATTACTTTGCATGTCTGCATCTTCTTTTCTCCTTTCTTCCTCACTCTCCTCTTTTTCTCCATCCGAATCAGAGGAATCTGCCACAGGAATATCAGTACTCTTTTGCATTTCCCTTATAGTATCTGCCACTTCCTTGTGCAGTTCCTTCTCATCCTTCCAAGTCTCTTCCTCTTCAGGCATATCATTGCCACTTCCAGTCTCATCTTCTTCCTCTTCTACTGGAGGTATTAGTTTAGCTTTACTTCTTGTTACTATCATTGTACTTACTTCTGGTACAACACATGGCCTAACCATGTGAGCTGCCACCACTGGGCCCTCATTCACAGGAGCTCTCATCTCATTCTGGTGTCTTATCCAGAATGAACAGGCTGCCTTGCGATGTCCTGGCTGATTACAATAGTAACATAGCTCTTCACCATTGGGTCCTCGCCCTTGGTCTGGTCTTGGATTATTTCTATAATCCTGATTCCCGGGCTGGTAATTCCCCCTCGGATTACCCTGATAGTTGCCTCTGGAATTTCCTTGGTAATTCCCTCTTGAATTACCTCTTCCTTCCATGCCATTGTTATAACCACCAGACCTACCATAGTGGTCCTGATCATTGCTTCTTCTTGGCTGGGGTTGCACCTGATGCACCCTCACTTGCCTAGGTTCTCTGGCAGCTGTCCTTCTGTTGTAGTAACAATTCTCAGTAGAATGGTTATCCATTTTACAGATAGTACAGTGTTTCTCCTTCATGTGGCATTCTGTAGTGGTATGGCCTTCATTCTGGCACTTTGCACACCATACACCCTTCCTCCAATGTGTTGCAGCCTCTGTGGCATACTTCTTCAAGATTTCTTCCAATCTTTTCTCATAGTTATCCCTCTTCAACTTTTCCTTTCTCTTACTCTTTCTTTTTAGTTCTTGCTCTTCTTCTTCATCTGACTCATCTTCAGAGTCCTCATCTTCCTTTTTCTCTCTCCTGAGCATTCCCAATTGCTCAATTCTGTTCGCAGTTTCAAATGCCTCCTCCACTGTATTATGGGGTAACATATCCACTTTCTTCTGCAACTCTGGTCTTAGTCCACTCACAAACCAAGTCTTCTGTAAACCGGGTGCTGGTACTGCAGCCAGCTTTTTCATCATCAATTCCATCTTCTCCATATACTCTTCAACAGTTTCATGCTTCTTCTGCTTCAGCTGTTGTAAACTTCCATACACTTCATCCTCAGTTTTACTTGTCCTGAACCTATTTCGAAATGCTGTATTCAAGCCATTCCAGGTTAGGAAATGATTATCAGGGAATCTTGCATACCATTCACTTGCTTTCTTGATAAGTGAACAAGGAAACAGTCTCATCTTGGCATCATCGCCATTCTCATTGTTCACTATACACATGTGCTCAAATTGGCTAATGTGTACATCGGGATCCCCTTTTCCTGAATATATTGGAAAGGGTGGTTTTGCCCGTGTTGGTTGTAACGCCATCTGTGGCCCTACCTTCTGCCCACTGACAGGTGCTGGCACCCTTGCTGGTGCTGGTCCTTCTGGACCTGTTGTTTTTGTGGTGGATCTTCCACCAAGTGGTGGCCCTTGAGCACTCCCTGCTTCTGGCCCCACGATATTCACAGTATTCCCAGCTTCAGTTGCACTACTTCCCACACTCCCTGTCCCCCCAGAGCCAGATCCAGGCAGCCCGCCTGATCCCCCTGAGCCGACACCTTCGTTGGCCTGTGATCCAAGTGCTCCACTTGATCCAGGTCTAACGGGTTGGGATGTCCTGGTTGTAGTCTCAACCTCAGCTGTTGGGTCTACTTCTTCATATTCTTCCTCTTCCAATTTCTTCTCTCTGTTTTCATCATTCAAGTTCTGCCCTTGGGTTTCTTCTTCACTCATGTAACTCAACTGTAATGGTGTTGGAGAGTCTGAACTCTCCGTTGGCTCTGCCACATCCTCATCTCCTTCTTCATCTTCTGCTTCAGAAACTGGAGTTCCTGCTTTTGGTGTTCCATGCCAACTTTTATCAAAGATTTCTGTCAAATCTTTTATCCAAGGATGTACCTCAGATCTTTCACCTCTTGATTGATCTTCTTCCTGTACCAATTCCCTTAATCTTTCTTGCAAAGAAACAGAAGGAGTGGCATCCAACTCTAGTTCTTCCGGTATAGGTGATGCACTTTTTGATCTTGATGGTGTGAGAGGTCCAGATGATTCCCCTATGTCTATTCCTCTCTCCCAAAGATATGGATAATTAGCTTTCAGATAGCTTTCCCTTTTTAATGAATATCTTTGTCGTCTAGCTTCTCTTTCATCACTCATGTCCCATGTCTTTCATTTTTTTTAATGTGGCAATAACCAAAACTCTCTTCTGTAATATCTCTCGTATATGCCTGGATTTCTTTCAAGCTTCAATGCACCCTTGGCTATACTTGAAGTCTCCGTTACCATATAACCATATGGCAAACAAGTCTGAAAAGCTGTTCTTGGTGTGAGTTTGATCCACAAAATATCCTTTGGAATCCAATTCTTTACCAGTACAAGCTCTTCATGCATATGAGTATAAACATTCACCTTTCTTTCTTCCCAGCCTTCAAACTCTACTCGTTTAATGGATAGCAATGCTATCACATAAACCAATGTTGGTAACCAACGTGCTCTTCCTCTACAGGCTACTTGATAAATCTTTATCACTCCTTTCTCCAGACCCCATTCTGGATCAGCATCATGCACTCGTTTAAGAATATTTTCTTTACATCCGTCTGGCAATTCCAAGAACCTTTGAAAGAACTGTTTGGACAATCTTTCTTCCTTCGTTTCACAGGGAATTTGATTCACTTCAAATTCTTTAATGGTCCAACCACCATGATCCCACCAGATGCCTGTCACATCTGGTTGTTCATGTCCCAGTTCCCCAGTATGGTCGCCAAATGTCGCGCGGCTTTTACTCACCCATCCCTTCGCTATCCGAGGCGGAAACTCCAAGATAGAAGAGTTGGAAATCTCTAAGTACTCAGCCCGCGCAGAACAATCAGTCATGACCTACAGCTAGTGTATCATGGGGGTGTTTCCTATTTGTTTCCCTTTTCGCATTCATCTTAGCTACCTTACCATTGATAATTACGTATTAGTTTCCTTCACTCCTCCATTCAATCCACAGCTTCACTCAGATCTCTCTACACAGTGTGATTGTATCGTATAAATATCAGATTATGATTTATCAGGTATCAGGCCGAAGCCATTGTATCTCTATTCTCCTCTACAATATCCCTACGGCTTTGCATCTAACAAGCATCTACTAATCCTCCTTCATCGTGCTCTCCGATCTCCGCTTCCGCCTGACTCCCAAGTCCTCCCCCGAATAATGATCTCATCATAATCCCCGTTTTCCCTTTATCCTCCTATCCGCGGTTCTAACCGTTTCCCTCTCTAACCGTCGTATGTGAACTAACATGTTCCCTTCTCTGGTGTTGTTCCCCACAGTCGTTCCCTGTCCTACTCTTCGTTCCCTATTATCGTGACAGCTGTGTCAAGCGGTGACTGGCTGTGTTTGGCTGTGTCGGGCTGTGACTGGCTGTGTGGCTATGCCGGGCTGTGACTGGCTGTGTGGGCTGTGTCTGCTGTGACGACTGTGACGGGCTGTGTGGGCTGTGTGGGCTGTGACGACTATGACGGGCTGTGTGGGCTGTGACGGCTGTGACGGGCTGTGTTGGCTGTGACGGCTGTGTGGGCTGTGTGGGCTGTGACGGCTGTGTCGGGCTGTGTGGGCTGTGTGGGCTGTGTCGGCTGTGTGGGCTGTGACGGCTGTGACGGGCTGTGTTGGCTGTGTGGGTTGTGTAACCCCCTTCTACAGTGCTCTGCTGTCACCCCTAAGGTTCCTGTTTGTCTCAGTCTGTGCAAAAATTAAGGGTACCCTACAGATCCCGTATAAGTGTCTAAGTCCCCTACAGTCCTCTAACAGTGGCAGAGCCAACGAAGAGTTCAGACTCTCCAATACCATTGCAGTTGAGTTACATGAGTGAAGAAGAAACCCAAGGGCAGAACTTGGAGGATGAAAATAGAGAGAAGAAATTGGAAGAGGAAGAGTATGAAGAAGTAGACCCAATAGCTGAGTTGATACTACAACCAGGACATCCCAACCCGTTGGACCTGGATCAAGTGGAGCACTTGGATCACATGCCAATGAAGGTGTCGGCTCAGGGGGATCAGGCGGGTTGCCTGGATCTGGCTCTCGGGGGACAGGGAGTGTGGAAAGTAGTGCAACTGGAGCTGGGAATACTGTGAATATCGTGGGGCCAGTAGCAAGGAGTGCTCAAGGGCCACCACTTGGTGGAAGATCCACCACAACAACACAGGTCCTCAAGGACCAGCACCAGCAAGGTGCCAGCACCTGTCAGTGGGCAGAAGGTAGGGCCACAGATGGCGTTACAACCAACACGGACAAAACCACATTTTCCAATATATTCAGGAAAAGGGGATCCCGATGTACACATTAGCCAATTTGAGCACATGTGTATAGTGAACAATGAGAATGGCGATGATGCCAAGATGAGATTGTTTCCTTGTTCACTTATCAAGAAAGCAAGTGAATGGTATGCAAGATTCCCTGATAATCATTTGCTAACCTGGAATGGCTTGAATACAACATTCCGAAATAGGTTCAGGACAAGTAAAACTGAGGATGAAGTGTATGGAAGTTTACAACAGTTAAAGCAAAAGAAACATGAAACTGTTGAGCAGTATATGGAAAAGATGGAATTGATGATGAAAAAGCTGGCTGCTGTACCAGCACCAGGTTTACAAAAGACTTGGTTTATGAGTGGACTAAGACCAGAGTTGCAAAAGAAAGTGGATATGTTACCCCATAATACAGTGGAGGAGGCATTTGAAACTGCAAACAGAATTGAGCAATTGGGAATGCTCAGGAGAGAGAAAATGGATGATGAGGACTCTGAGGATGAGTCAGATGAAGAAGAAGAGCAAGAACTAAAAAAGAAGAGTAAGAGAAAGGAGAAGTTGAAGAGGGATAACTATGAGAAAAGATTAGAAGAAATCTTGAAGAAGTATGCCACAGAGGTGTCGCGCGGCTTTTACTCACCTATCCCTTCGCTATTCGAGGCGGGAACTCCAAGATAGAAGAGTTGGAAATCTCTAAGCACTCAGCCCGCTCAGAACAATCAGTCATGACCTACAGCTAGTGTATCATGGGGGTGCCTATTTATTTTCCTTCCCGCATTCATGTTAGCTAGTTACCTTACTGTTGGTATTTAAGTATCAGTTTGCTTCAGCAATCTATCGGATTCCATCAACTCATCCATTCATTCCACAGCTTCACTCAGATCTCTCTAAAGAGTGTGAGTATGAAGTATGTATCAGATTAATATCTATCAAGTATCAGGCTGAAGCCATGGTATCTCTATTCTGCTCTACATTACAACTCTACTTCTTGCATTCAGCAAGTATCAACACATCGTTCTCTACTCCGTGCTCTCCCTCTTTCTGCTCAGAGATGCGCACTTCATTTCCAAGTTCTCATTTCCCCCGAAGTCATCCCCAACTCCTTCCCGAAGTGATTCCCCAAGAAGTGATCATTTTCCAGTCCTCGCTCCTGGCTTTATATTCCTACCCATTGTTCTAACCGTTTCCCTCACTAACCGTCATCCGTGAACTAACATGTTCCATTCGCAGATGTTGTTCCCCACAGTCGTTCCCTGTCCTGCTATCCGTTCCCTATGGTCGTGATAGCTGTGTCAAGCTGTGACTGGCTGTGTGAAACTGTGACGGGCTGTGACTGGTTGTGCGACTGTGTTGGGCTGTGTTGGGCTGTGATTGGTTGTGCGACTGTGTTGGGCTGTGACGGGCTGTGTTTGGCTGTGATTGGCTGTGACGATTGTGTCTGGCTGTGGCGGCTGTGACGGGCTGTGTTGGATGTGACGGGCTGTGTAACTCCCCCCTAAAGTGCGCTGTTGTCACCCCTAAGGCTCCTGTTGGTCTCAGTCTGTGCAAAAATTAAGGGTACCCCACAGATCCCGTAAAAGTGCCTAAGTCCCAGACAGTCCTCTAACATTACCCCTTCCCCTCTCAAAAAGCCGTGTCCTCACGGTTTACTGTTTGGGATTTGTAACCCTTTGTGAGCGAGCACCCTTCTGATGGTTAGAGTCTCGTGAAAGACTCCGTGTGCGAGCCCGTGTCCTGTCACTGGTTGAGGGAGATGATTGAACACTACCTGGATATGTCAGTCCTTCTGGAGGCTGATATCGAGGTAATCTTTCAGGCATAGGAGACCCCCGTCGCTTCTTCTCTGCCATCTGAATTGCATAGTCCTCTGCCATGTCAAAAGAGTCTGCTGAAGAAACAGTTGTATCAGAATCCTCGTTCCCCCTGAGGTGTTTTAACTGTCGAACTCTAACTGGAATTCTCTGGGGCATACAATGTTGTCCCACCATGTCTGGAAGTTTAAACTGTAAAACTTGTTGTAAGTGCTGAATTGCAAAATTGGTGAAGACCCTGAGCTCCTTGTTTGTCCAGGTGAGTGGGGTACCAATGACTTGTGAATTGTGCAAATATTTCCAAGCCTCATGTCTCTTAAAGAAAATATCGTCAGGCCTGAATTTCTGTGTTGACAAATTGTTCCGGGGCGCATGAAACCATGAACGAATCTGAGAATCTTTTTGCATCATAACTTTTGCCTCATATAGGTACATATGAGGTGGCACTGAAGGTAAGACCCAATGATCCCCACTGGAATAACTCAGAAAGCGCGTTTGCATCTTCTGCTGCTCAATGTGATGACGTACCAGAAAACAAGCAGCGTAGTATAACCCGCAGCCCATGACAATACTTGCTACCTCTTTGGTCTTGGTATAAATGAATCCATGTACAACTTGGAAGGCAATTAATTCCTTCAACATGGTACTTGCCTCATGCCAGTACTGCGTAAAGTGATGATCCTCAATTGGTCGATTTTTCGGAAGAACTTTAGTCCTAGTTGTCACTGGCAGCCAAATGCGCATGATTTGATAGTAATGTGCCAACGACTGCAGAGGATTAAATTCCTTCCAAGCCAAATCCAACACAATGGGAATTTGGTTGAAGGGCATAATCATAGCCCGACTGTACTCCCGTGCAGCAGGAGTTTTAGGTGGGTTAAAAGCAGCATTCCCCCATACCTCAGGCTGTGGTGGCTGTGGTGTGGCTGTAGTAACAACAGGGTCAGCTACTGTTACAGTGACTTGTGGTGGATTTGGAGGCACTGGCTCTTGTACCATTGGCATCTCCTGCACCCCCTGCGAAGAAGACTGAAAAGCCAAAGTTCTGGATTGTAAATAAGAAGCCATCTGCTGTTCCTCAGGTACAAAGACTCTCTTGTCGATATTTGAAGTGAGGTCCTCCACTTGAGTCTGCAGGCCGTCTACATCCTCCTGTAACTCCGCTATCCTACTATAGACATTGTCTATAGTAGTTGTGGCAATGTTCTGCACTTGCAGTCTGAGCTCATTCATCTCGCTTTGGGTGAGCTTTCGTGGTGCTTTGCCCTCCACCGGCCCTTGTGCTAACCAGACGTGCATAAGGTGGTTATCCACCAAGTTGCTTGTGGCACCCCTGAGAGTCTGTTCCTCTGTGAGCATGTACACATCTATCTGCAGCTATATAGCCTCCATGCGCTTCGCATGAGGTTCAACCAAACTCGCATAGGCAGCAGCCAGATTATTGGCTTCCTTCCAAGCCTTGTTAGCCACAGAGAGTTCATTTCTATTTGCCATGAGCGTTTGTTGCAACTCCAGGATGTACCTCTCTTGGTCAGCTTCAATCTGCCTGTATTGCTTGAAAGTATTCTCATTGGGACAGATTGTATTCTTCATATCGACAATGTTTGCTCGACATTCTCTGCCTTTGCCTTCGTACATCTTTCCGCTTGACTGTTTATTTCTATTGTAGCTTGGTCAAGCCTAGTTGTGAGTGTAGCACATTGTATGGCCATCCTGTCATGCACTGTCTGCAACTCCGTATGTAGTGCATTCACTTCTTGCAACTTGCTTTCATGCTTCACTTGCATTTGGTATAGCTGTTGCTTATGTGCTTCGTGCAACTGGTCTTGCGCGAGGCCTGCCTCAATCAATTGTTCCTTGGCCAATTGCAAAGCCGCTTCTGTACTCTCTATGTCTTGCTGCATCTTGAGAGTGACCTCTTCATTGACCTTGTTTGCACACTCAGTGGCAAGTCGAGCCTCAAACTCCTTTCTGAGTTCCTCCCTTAAAGCTGCCAATTGGGTAGTTGGAACATGGGATTTGACATAAGTGCCCAACAAATTAAGTGTCCAACAAATTAAGTGTCATGCTTATGGAACTCATAAGCATGGCCTGTTGAGGGTCATCATGGTGAGCTTGCTACTGTTCTCCCTGATCCTCAACAGTGTGATGCCTCACGAACCACTCAGGCCATTGTCCCACCAGATTTTCTTCCTGAACCACTTCATCCGTCACCGGTGCTGCAGTGTTTTGACATTCTACCTGTGGTACCTCCGTCACAGGTGTGTGTATTATATGCACCGCAGGGTTTCCCTTGGACAACCGTTGCACCTCCGGAATCACTGTTTCTCTGACCAGACCAGAATACTCATAGAGAAGGTCCCCCTTCTCAATTTCTGCCACCACCTGTTCTGTAGTGGGAATATCTAACCCTTCTTTCTCCAAATCAATTATTTCTGGTGGAACTGCATGGACAACTTGTGGTAACTCTGTGACTTGGCTGTGATGGCTGTGATACTGAAGTAACTTCCTCTTCCATCTCTCAAGCTCCTGCTTCCAATAATAGCAGTTCTCTGTGCTACTGTGCCCCTTCCTGCACAAGAGCTTGGGAAACACTATCATGCGGTTTTCGTGAAGCCAGTGGATCCACCACTACAGTCTTTCCCCGCCTCTATCTCTTAGTCTGGGGTTGCCCTGCCAGTCCACCCTCACTGTATGAAGAGCCTTGCTCTTCCATTGCAGTGGTTTCAGTCTCAAACACTCCCATCTCTTTTCTTTCCCGAGCATCAAGTATGCAAGAATCAAGAATTATTTGAGCATGATTGGGCCAGACACTATGATAGGAGACTTTGCGGCAGTGCCCTGTAATCTTTTCATCTCTTCTACCAGTGCGTTGTACATTATGTCCGCCCATGCTACCTTTTCTCCTCTCAGGGCTTTGAGTATTTCCTCTGTGAAGGATCTGCTCAAATACTGTTGGTTCTGTTTCATGGCAAACAGAACGTTCAATACATGGCCTACCTCCCTTACCCCTGGGTAGACAGCCTTGGTACAAGCGTAACCCTGAGTTTGAAGAAACTCCCTTCTTCGAATAAGTCCCCTATTTGCAGTCTTGCCCTATGCTCCTCCACATGCACCTGACCTGATGGCAATTCAAACAATTGCTGTAGGTATAGGGGAGTAATTTCTAATTCAACTCCTTTCACCATTGTTGTTCCTGTCCTAGGCTCAAAGTTCTGCAAGAATTGTAACATGTACTGCCTATGGTGCAATGTCCAATCTTTGCTTTGCAATCTTTCTAATCGCAGCTCCTTCAGTAACTGTAACGCCTGTGGAGTAGCAATCGTTTGTTTCTGCAGGATTGTGGTGCTTTTCACCCTGATTTCTTCCATTTCTCTCACTCTCTTCATTCTAGACCCACAGAAAGGTTTTGGCTGTAACAATTGAAGAAATGCCTGCAGGGCACAAAGCATAAACGTATGGTTGCCACAAAAAGCTATGGGTAATTTCTTGTAAGCGTGCGGGGCTTGCAAGCATCGATTAAGAGAAAAGATCCGCTCTGTTCTTCCGTCCCTATGCCACTGCATAAGTAATATTGCGAGCGTATAGTCTGTTAGTTCCTCCATAGCTTCAAAGCTATAGCATTGATGGTTTGTCCCGTCGAGACGCCCGTTACTTGGAACGACGCCGACTCTTGCGCTTAAATCCCTCCAATTTCTTGATCCTGCTTCTGGCTTATGATTGGCTGTAACCGCTGTGACTGGATTTTAGATTTAATTTTCTTTAGTGGACTTTCCCTGTTGGACTGTTCACTAGGACAACACATGTGACAAGAATTTCGCTTTTCTGTACTTGCCGTTTGTTCCGTTGCCTTTTTTCCGTATTCATTAATGGGCCCGCCATTCATCCGAATTGACGTGCTAAGTAGGTATTTTGACGGCCATTCTTGTCCTCTTTCTTGATGACACCTGTTCTTGCACTTCCTTCTCAGCTGTGTGTCGCGCCCTGACTTCCACGTGTCCATTTCTAAATTGGCTTCCGTCCTTTCTTCCGCCGGCCATTTCCCTGAAGTTATCCTGCGTCCACCTGTCATTGATTCTATGGATTGTGTAACCCTAGTAGGCTGTGTTGAGCTGTGACAGGCTGTGTCATACTGTGGTACGCTCTGATAGGCTGTGTTGCACTGTGGTAAGCTGTGATAGGCTGTGACACGCTGTTGTAGGTTTTGATAGGCTGTGACACGTTGTGATAGGTTGTGATAGGCTGTGTTGCGCCGTGCTGGGCTGTGATAGGCTGTGTTGCACCGTGCTGGGCTGTGATATGCTGTGTCGCGCCGTGCTGGGCTGTGATAGGCTGTGTCGCGCCATGCTGGGCTGTGATAGGCTGTGTCGCGCCGTGCTGGGCTGTGATAGGCTGTGTTGCGCCGTGCTGGGCTGTGATAGGCTGTGTCGCGCCGTGATGGGCTGTGATAGGCTGTGTCGCGCTGTGCTGGGTTGTGATAGGTTGTGTCGCGCCGTGCTGGGCTGTGATAGGCTGTATCACGCCGTGCTGGGCTGTGATAGGCTGTGTCGCGCTTGTTCTGCCCGCCCTGGTCATATATGCTCGGCCTAGCGACAAGTGCTCCATACTCCGTTGGTATCACTGGCGCAGCCGTGACTGCTTTTGCGTTTCAATATGCAAATCATGCTGCAATGGTTTGTCATGGATACCACTGTTTCCCTTCAACTTATTGGCATTGACTCTTCCCAGCATCTCTTTGTTAATGGTTTGTAACATGGCGGTGTTGTTATCATACATCTTCTGTATGACATAAGGTCCTTTCCATGGTGATTTAAGCTTAGAAGCTTTAATCTTCCCCTTCTTCTGCAACCAGAGAACCAAATCTCCCATCTTAAAAGTCTTTATCTTGCCTTAGTTCAACACATGCCATTCGTGAGGCTACGAGGACTAGACCGGCAAGTGTCAACAAACCGACTGACACTTTTTGGCTGCGCATCAGAGCTGTAATATTGCGGCAGTCTGGGCAAGTCGTCCCAGACATTGCGGTAGAGAGCACCTCCGTCCGAGTAGAAAGAGAAAAAGCCCAGAAACGTCCGGTCATTTAGGCGGTCAAGGAGACTGGAGAGGGTCATGTTCAAAAGAGACCAGCCGGAGAGACAAGTCATATGTGTTTATGAACAAGGACCGCCGATTGTGTTTGGACATGGACAAGGAGGTGCCAGAGTTACTTGCGTCGAAGAAGTAAGTCATATGTGTCTGCTGCTCGGTCGTGTTTCTTTTAAAGTTGTCTTTGCAGGTATGTATCTTCTGGCAGTCTACTGGCTTCTTGTCTGCAATCTTGTAAGGCCTGTACTCGCTTCCCAACATCAATGGCTGTGCTCCCAAGTCCAACAAGACCCGTAGTGGCCTATACCTCCTCCCGCCTGGGCCACCCAACTGAAACACACCATCCTGATTGTCCACCAGGACTACCCCAGGAGTCACCATACTACGCTCAATGGCTGGTCTAGCTGGCAATTCCTGCAACCTTGCAGCTGCCGCTTGCCATGGTGCAGCTGTGGCTGTCTTCACCCTTGAGTCCATGACATCCATGCACTGCACATTATCCACTATCCCCGCAGATAGTGCCGATGCATCACCACTCTCACAGAGTCTAGCTGCTAGTCTGAACACAGCAGCTGGCCGAATCCCCGGCATTGCAATGGTCATCGCAGAAAACAATGGAGCTTGGCAAACCGCCGTAGCCGCCCCCAACAATGTATTGGCTGTACCCTGCTTTGCAGCACCACCCACTGGCATTTCCCGAGCCAGACCAACTCACTCGTGGCTCTACCTCTGACACACTTGGGTGAGCGGGTACCATCGATGGCGTAGTTGGCACTGTCTCAGCCAATGTGAAAGACTGTGGAAGCCTTGTCTGTCGACTTGCTTCCCCCTTTGTGGATCGAAATCCATATCTGCTCCTCTTAGCACAGGAGCACGCGTTGCTGCTCAAGTGACAGCTATTGCAGAGTCTACATGCAATGGTCCAGCAAGTGCGGCTCCACACATGAAGCCCATACCAATCTGGTCTTCCCTAGGCATAGGAGGTTGTGCAGGTGGGGCTTGAACCTCAGGCCTTGGAGCTGACGCCACATTAGTAGTGGCCATGACAGTAAGACGTTGCTCTAGTTGGGCAAGCCTATCCACCATGCCTTGGTCATGACCTTGACCTTGACCTTGTGCTCCTTGGTTTTGGTTACGACCTCCACCGCGACCTCTGCATCCTCTACCTCTCTGGACTACATTGTCTCGTCCTCGGCCACCATTGTTTCCTTGGAACTGGCCTGGCCGTAGCTCAGGATGCAAGTCATAACAATGGGCCTCTTCATGCCTATACTTGCCACAATGCCCACACTGTAGTTGTGTAGGTTGTGCCTGTGCCGGCCCTTTGCCTCTCTCCGGGCAATCTCTCTTAACATGGGGTCCTCCACAATCCCAACATGTCACACCCGACTGTTGTTGGCCTGAGAATGAAGGAAGTGATCTCTGCAATTGAGATCCTCTCTGTCCTTCCCTAGGCTTCGCCTGAGCCCCCTTGTTGCCTTGAGCACGTTGGGGTAGTGGTTGTTGTTGGCTAGGAGCCCCACTTCGTTGTGTCTCCTTACCAAACCCCACCATGACCACTCACTCATCCACCATATTGAGCTATATCTGCTCTGCCAGCAAAAACACGTTTGCTAAGATGGGTTGGTCTATTTGTAGGAGAGTTGCATCCCGCACCCTTCTCCTTAGCTCCTTGTCCAATATCCCATACCGGAATTGGACTGCTTGAGCTTCCGTAACCCCTTGGGTTACATTTATCAATCGCCTCATGCGCGTGTAAGCCTCTCTCAAACTCTCAGTAGGCTTGCGCTGGAACTCTTGCAAGCTGCGCAATTTCTCCGTCCTTATTCCCTGGTAGTTTCTCCTCAACTCCTCGAAGAACTCCACAACTGGGTTAAAGGCAGGCACGGGTGCTGGTGTTGCAGCAGGAGCTTGAGTGGATTTCCCAACTCCATCTTTACTTGTCCCACTACTAGTGCTTGCAGTTGGGGATGTTGGTGTAGCTGCTGGTATCGCCGCTGCCTTTGTGCCTCTAGTGATGGAGACATAGTCAGGTGACCAATATTGTCGTCACTCCTCAATCTCCACCTCATTTCCCCGCCTAAACTCATGGTAGTTATCCTTAGGCGGCCCCTCAAGGTGTTGAAACAGCCCCTTCCACGCCATAAAAGGCGTAAACAGTTGTGGATTGCGCATCTGCTGCAAATCACACCAACTATCAAACTCATGTATGAAATGATCAAGCTCGATGGTGCCCACAGCTCCCAAGTACCGACGTGGCCCCTTGGTAGCTCCATACATTTCCTCCATCGTATCCCACAACAATGGCACGGAAATGACTTGCACCCTCGGCGAGAATCCTCCTAACTCTGAGTCTGAACCTTCCTCAGAAGACACTGAAGGTGAAGGTGGCCTAAACCGCACACGGAGGTACCACCAGTTGCTGAGGAGAGTGCCGGTACGAGCACCAGCGATAATAGTGGGTATACAAGACATGGTCGTCCACATACGACATTGCATAGTTGATGCTACCCATGTATTGTATCCCGCTGCAATACAGTAAAAACTCACACTCAAACCGGCTATCAACTCGTCTCTAATTCTCCTTTCCACAAGGTAATGCATCCACCGCAGGCACTCCTATGGTCTGCTGGTCATCAACCCAGCCTCACCATAAGAGAAACAATGATGGTCTGCTGGTCATCACCCCAGCCTCACCACCGACAACACGCTCTAGGATTGGTCAGCCACAATATTTCCGGCACAACCACCTATAAAAGCAAGCGCCCAAACCAAACTAGCATGGCGCACAGTCAAGCATGCATGTGTGGGAGGAGGATCCAAACACAAGAAACTCAAACAACAACACCTCCCATAGCTTAAATCAATTGATCTCCTTGCGGCTTCAATAAACCTGCAAGATGACCAAGTCTCTATCCAAACCAGCTCTGCCTCCGCTTACGGAAAAGCTTTGGCCTACAAGAATGATGGAAGACTATAGAGAAGAGAAGCTAAAGCAATCTTTAAGCCCAGAATGCTCTCATCCCATTACTTCCCCTATCTTCACACTCACTCTTGCTTGAGCAATGAACAAGACTATCCTTAAAGAACCTCTCAAATAACTCTCAAAAGCCCTCAAATTATTGCCATGAACTTCTGAAATCTGCCCTCAATCAGCTTCTCACATAGACCCACCGAGGTTCAAGAAGTTCGCAAACTTGGACTCCAAACAGTCCACCAAAAGGCCCTAGGCGCCCGACAATGAGTGGCCTCCAAGGTCTCCAACCAGCCCTCACAATGGCTCCACAAGCCTGCCCAATATGGCCTCCAAGGACCTCCAACAGTCCTCCAACAACCCTTAAGAAGCTCCTCAAATCTGCCAAGTATTGGCCTCCAAGGACCTCCAACAGTCCTCCAAAGAGCTCTTAGAAAGTTCCATAAGTCTGCCCAATATGGGCCTCCAAGGACCTCCAATCGTCCTCCAACCAGCCCTCACAAGGCTCCACATGCCTACAAAACATTGGCCTCGAAGGACCTCAAATAGTCCTTCAAACAGCCCCAAGCAGGCTCTACAAACCTGCAAGATATTGGCTTCAATAGACTCCAAATAGTCCTCAAACAGGCCCCAATTCCTGCAAAATATTGGCCTCAATAGACCCCAAACAGTCCTCAAGCAGGCCCCAATACCTGCAAGATATTGGCCTCAATAGACCCCAAATAGTCCTCAAAGCAGGCCCCATAAGGCTCCAAAAATATCCATAGTCAGTCAATTTTTCATCCGTCACTGACCAAATTTCATCCAAAACCGTGATTTTTCATCTGCAGGTCCGATACTTCATCCGCCGCGATAGTTCATCCGTCGGTGCGATATTTCATCCACTGGCGCAGTTTCATCCGTCGCAACGATTTTTCATCCGATGGCACGATAGTTCATCGCTGCCACGATTTCATCCGCTGACGCAGTTTCATCCGTCGCCGTGATTTTTCATTCGATAGCGCGATAGTTCATCCGCTGGAGCAGTTTCATCCATCACCGCAATTTTTCATCCGATAGCGCGATAGTTCATCCGCTGACGAGATTTCATCATCTGGCACAGTTTCATCCATTGCAACCGATTTTCATCCAGGCTTGCCGATTTTCATCCACTGGCTCAATAGTTCATCCGAATGGACAATGGTGGTGCTCCCAACTTTGGGGCAATGTTCCCAGGCGTTCCTATGCGTTCCCAAGCGTTCTCACGCGTTCCCTCGAGTTCCCAAGGAGTTTACACGCGTTCCCAAGCTAGGATTTGCGTCGCTTTGCCTCTGCGATTGCTGCAACGAGCTATGGCTTCTATGGAGCAACCAGAGGTGCTGTTCTTGGTTTCTTGAGCCTCAATAGACCACCAAAAGTGCCTCTAACTCCCTGAGCAGGCTATTTGCCACACAACAAGCTCTCTTTCTCTATAGAACTTATTGAAACAAGCATAAAACAAGCTATTGAGCTTTCTATGGCATACCCTCTTCTAGCCATCGCATGCACTCATAGTGCTTCCTTCCATGGCCATAGTGCACCTCTTAGAGCTCCTAATCCAGCCCTGCACTTGCCACTTCCATATACATGCTCTTCCTAAGCTTGAGATTGTCAAAGCATGCTCTACAAATACACTATTCTGCCCCAAAGAGAAATCAGATGTTTACCTCCACTCATAGCTCTCCTAAGCTTGAAGTTGAAGACTCCCACAAGCTGAAACCATGCTCCACACATGCACCGTTTGCTTCCTTAACACCGAACTCTTCTTGAACTCCTCAAACCCTACAACACTTGCAGAACAAAAGCTTATTCACAAGCTCTCAAACTTTCCAATGGGGCTCTCCTTGAAGACCTCCTCTTGTACATAAACATCACAAGGCTTTCTTCTTGCAAACCCTGCAACACCTTGTATCTTAAGAGCTATCTATCAAGCTCTCTTCCACACACAAGTGCTAACTATGCTAACATCTTGCACTCATAGATGTAAGTAGGTCTTCTTCTAGTGATATGGAAATGGTGAAAAGAGGAGAAACCACTCTATCACGTTATATAAGTCAAGCCAATGACACCTTTGCTAAAGGACTCCACCATATAGACCTCACCCACTCTCCATCTCAAGTACCAGAGCTATGGCGGCGAGAGAGGCCTCGGGAGGCTCGACTAGAAGAAGACGAGCCTGCCTACGTCTCACGTGGAGATAACCTCCCCACGTCCCAAGTGAGGTTTGCCACCTCACTTGGCACATGGAACCAAATGAAGTTCCAATGCCAACAAAATACAAATATAAATGTATAATGTCCTAATTAGCTAGAAATAACTATTTCTAACTAATCACAAACAAAACCATGACAAACACGTTATTTTGTAGATAAAAATTTGAGGTTCGGTCATTTTTTATTTTTTTTTGCAGGAGAACCTTTTGAGGCAGTCACTGAACTTGGATTTAGAGTTGATGTCTCTGGGTAGACCCGTGATTCTGTAACATGCATCTGAGAAATTTCAGATGTGCAGGTGTAGTCATCTTGAACTTCAGAACCATCTTGTATGGATCGAGCTTTCTTCAATACTTTATCAGCATCGTTGTATGTCAGATTTTTCATGTGAAAAATGTCGATGCCAAAATCAAAGTGAAGCTCCCTCATTTGGTGTGACTATTCAATAAATTCATGTCGTCTTTTTTTGTGAGTGTTTTTTCGTCGAAAGTCTCTCGAAAAGTGTGAAGAAAGTACTTTGTTGCACCTACAAAATAAAACAGTCACATGTTTTCAGTTCAAGATCACGTATTTAATAAATAAATGAATCAACAAATTTATACATAAACAAGTTTTATGAATATGTTATACCTGTAGCAGGTTCATCTCCAAACTTCTTTCGGAATTCTTCTCGAAAGATAAATCCACCATCGACAAACTCCTTAATAGCGCAGCCAGATTCAAATCCTGCAAAAAAAATCCAGAGGATGCAAGCCACAATTATCTGCAAGCCATGTCTGAGACTGTGACAAACAATGATATATTTTTCCAGGTACAGAATTTCGGACAGATCTTTCAACAACTCCGTTGGCTTTTGCTTTTGCTTCTTCCAACAAATCCTCAAAGATGTCGGAATAGTTTACAACGTTGGTATGCGAAAAACACAGAAAGAAAGATGTGTGAATAAATATATAGTGGATTAAATTTATTAAAAAAACATATAAATACTTACAAAATATACAACCACTGAATACAAAACAAACAACAATATTCATACCCGTTTTGAAGAACTGGCCATATCTGTGTCGTAGAGAAAAGAACAAAGAAAGAAATTGAAATGAAAAAGAACGAAAAAAACGATAGACAGAGATTGAAGAAGAACGAACAACAGAACGAAAGAAAAAAAAATGAGGAACAAATTCTATTCTACTGAAAAACTCACACAGAAGAATCAAGATCAGAAAGAAACATAAATAGAGAACCAAAGTGAAGAACAAAAACAAAAGAAAGCAACTGAGAAGAACTAAGCAACAACTCTATTTTGCCAAAGAACCGAAAGAACAAGGAAACATAAAATACAACAGAAACAAAGAAGAAACACAAACGAAGGTAAAAGAGCATGATTGAGAGACGGTTCTATTGTATGTAAAGAACTTGCGAAAGAAAGAGAAGAAAATGATCTTCCTTCTCCATACTTATAGGGGGAAAGAAGGTATAGTAAGGAAATAATGAATGAAAAATTCCCTAATTGGATGAAAATAGTATGAAAAGTTGCTATTTATTAACTTTATCCCACAAACTTTTTACATAGGTACTAATTCATGAAGGTTTATTCAAAAATAGATGACGGTGCATTGCAAATAGCTGTATGAACGTTTATCGAGAACAATTTTTTTTGTTTTAATTGTAATAAATAGTAACAACCTACAAATTTTGTTGGTACATAACAATAAATAGTGCATCTGATTCATAAATGTAATGACCAAAGTTGATACATTTATTGTGGTAGTTGATTTTTTTTATATCCCTTAGGACTCCTTAGTGCCGTCCTATGGGCAATTATAAATAATAATCTACATATTTTTATTTTCCCCCTCTTATGACTCCTTAGGTGTTGTCCTAAGGAGTTGTAAGGGTAATTATAAATAATAATTTATATCTTTTCATTTTCCCACTCTTAGGACTTCTTAGGGGTGCCCTAAAGAGTTCTAAGGGCGATTATTTATAGTAATTTACATATTTATATTTCCCCTCTCTTACATTTACTTAGGCCTCTCATTTTACAATAATAGGGTCATGAACGCAAGCGTGCGAGAAGGACGGTGGGCCCGTCGTTCGGACGAGGGGCGCGCGCCCACCCGCGCCCACCCGCCCGCCGTTGCCCGCGGTCGCCCACACCCGTCGCTAATGCCGCGGCTGCCCCTCCCGGGGTCCGTCCACTGGCCGCTCCGCTGCAGCCAATCCGCTCCCGCTAGTCCGCGTGTCCGCGTGTCCGCCCGCCCGCAAGATGTGGGCCATCCAGGACGAATCCCATCGCAGCCCTCCCTTTGCATCCTCGATGCACTCACATTTGACATACATGTCCAGCAGGGCTGTGTTCATCTCTGCCGCCTGCCATCTGCCACCAGCTGTAAACGTGGGTCCTGTTTCTCCGTGCACGTTCTCCATCGTGTCCTGCGGCGCTTTTGTTGCAGGTTTTAGAGCGTGTGTTCTGCACTGTACAGGGCATGGACGTAGGAGCAGAAGTCGACGAAACGCAATATGGGTTTAGGGGGGTGCAAGTGCGTGTTAAAAATGCCTGTATACCTTGGGATAGAGTTGCGGACTTCGTCCATGGAGAGGAGAATGTGGAGGACTTCCCCACTCAATATTGGGTACATGTACACAGTAAAGTGGACGCCGGAGTGCGGAAAGCTCCCAAAGGGAACACCTTCTTGAGCAGTATCATGTGTGCACTATCCTCATTGTGGTTTAGGGATGTCACTGCATTGTTGTTGTGATTTGTATTTGTCTCCGACTGTGGCTTCCATAAGTCCATAGGTTGATATTTTGGCTTTTGAATTCCATTTGATAGGTATCAATGCTGCTACGGACCCGACGACAAGCGCACGGTCAATGCAACTGTCAAGGATCCAAAACAAAAGCGTGGAGGTCTGGATGTGGGTAATGGCACTAAACACCCGCATAAAGGCCTACGAAGGAAGAAGTCGGACTACGGAGAGTCGTACAAGCGTGGGTGCCTTTGTTGTTTCAAAGTGCAGCAATCTTATCTTGCCTCGGACATTTTTGTCCTCACATACAACAACAACATGGAGCACGTGGATGCCCTAGGGAAACCCTCCCATGGCAAGACCGCAGAGTTCAAGAACACACGGGCAGCCTACGCACCCCGTATTAGCGAGGAATTGAAAGCCTGGGTCGTTGAGTGTTTGTGCCGAGGCTTCACGGCCGCACAAATCATGATGGAACACAAGGAGCACATCATGAACAACACAGGTTTGGGAGATGCATGGACACGTGATGATTTCCTCCTCGAGCAAGATGTCCGCAACCTGGCTGAGAAACGGGCGTGGCAGACGTTCAATAATTATGCCAACGATGCCAACAACGTCCGCATATGGAAAGACCTGAACCCTGCATCAGTCTTCTTCTATCGAGAAGAAACATTGGCACCAACCTTCAAGCATTATGATGGAGATTTGACATTCACTATTGGCATTCAAACTGAGTGGCAGAAGCAGATAATGCTTCAATTGGGACATGCGCGTATCGTTGCATGCGGTGCAACCTTCGGGACAAATCACCACAAGGTACGATTCATCTCTCTTACCATTTCTGCAAATCAATTGTTCGTAGGATGTTGCACATTGGAACGAACTGACATAGTGACATAGTGCATCTGAACAGTTCCCATTGTACACGTTGATGGTTTTCGACGAGTGGCTGAACGGTATACCAGTTGCGTACATCATATCCGCCAGGAATAGGACAATAGACCTAGTGTCGTGGATGACAGCCTTGCGTGACCGACTCCACGCAGATATGCCAACCTGGCGACCCAATGCCTTCATTGTCGATGATGTGGACGCTGAAATACACGCTATAAGGTGAGTCTTCCATACTTCAACAGACACCCACTGTCGAAGTCCTCTGGCATGCAACTGTTGTCATAGTGTGCTTTGGCAGAGTCTGTGGCAAAGTCACGTGCGACAGTTCCCTGAGAGACTCGCATGCGCGAGTCTGCTGGCAGACTGGACTCGGACTAAGTCGCGTGGGCAAGCCCGACTCGCCCGACCAAGTCGCTGGCAGACTTGTCCGACCGAGTCCGCCAGAATCAGGGGCGAGTTTGCTGGCACCCTTCATGGGTCTGCTGGCAGACTTAGGAGGGGAAGTCGGCCCGCCAAACCCGTAGGCAGTGTCTTGCGACCAAGTTCATTTAGGGGTTGGTGTGGAGTCTGCTTTGGGCTACTCGGCTGGCAGACACGCCTACGCCAGTACCCTGGTAGACTCGCATGCGCGAGTCCGCTGGTAGACTCAACTCGGAGAGTCCAGTGCACACTCGTATGGGCGAGTCCGCTTGCAGTCAACGGACCAAGTCCGCTGGCAGACTTGTGTGGGCGAGTCCGTTGGTACACTAAACGGGCCGAGTCCGCTGGCAGACTTGCCAGGCGGCGTCCGCCACAAGACTCGCAGGGCCAAGTCTGCTGGCACGCTTCATGGGTCTGCTACCAGTCTTGGGATGGGAAGTCAGCCCGCCACACCCGCAGGCAGTGTCTGACCACCAAGTCCATTTGGGGGTTGGTGTGAAGTCTGTTGGAGGTCTCTAGCACTCGGTTGGTGTCCACCGACCGGGGTTCCCTCTGAAGTGCCTCATGTGGATGTGTTATGTGCAGGGTTGCTTTCAAAGGAGTCCTTATTTTCCTGTGCCTTTGGCATGTCCGCAAGGCATGGGTAAAGCAATCATGCCAGAAGACCAAAGATCCCGTCACTGCAGCAAACGTGTTGAAGGATATGGGAGACCTCATGTACTGTAGAGGTAGACCAAGCAATCCCAAAAAAACGCTTCTATGGGTTGCCAAAACAATCAGGGACATGAGAAAGAAATATCGGAATGCCCGGGAATTTTTAAAGTACATCGACAAGGAATGGTCTCCTAAAATAGCAATGTGGTGTACTGTTGCTCGTCATGTTCCACATGCCAGTCAAGACACAAATGCTAGCATTGAGGCATACCATGGAAACTTGAAAGCTAGACTGAGGATAGGGAAAGGCAAAATGACTGGTCGAAGAGTCGATTGGCTAATATGGGAACTCACGGGCCGTGTGCTCACACAATACTGGTACGCAATTCATTTGAAGACGCATGGGTTCATACGCAATGACAAACAGGAAAAGTACATATCTAGCTCTGTGCTAGTGGCCAGGGACATTCCAACGAGCAATGTGACTCTACCCTTGGTGGAAGGACAACCAGCGTATGTGCTAAGCAGCAATCACCCAGACACAACCTACATTGTTTACAACCTTGGATCGGATTGGGCTTCTTGCACTTGCCCAAGGGCAATGAAAGGCAATTTGTGCAAACACCAAGTGAAAGTGTTGAAGTTGCTTAATCCCGACTTGCAGGATGGACTCATAATGCGTGCATGTGGCACGGCGCTCGGAACCATACATGGAGGATTGCATAATCTGATGTTGGATAAAATGACTGTCGCAGGGGAGGTTGGTGCGATGGACAGACCTGTGGAGGATTGTGACTTCGCACCCCTCGAGGATCCAGTCTACGTCCCACTGAGTATGGCCGAAGAATGGTCAGATATACTTCGTATTGTGGGTGATGACAAGTACCTCGAGACACATGTGCTGTCGTGCCTTCGAATCTGTAGAGGGCAGCTTATTGATATCCTGGCCAAAAGTGCTGCTGGGATGCTACATCCTCGTGCAGTATAACCTTTCCGACCTGTTGACGACAATAATAATTTGTTTCTAAAAAGAAAGAGGGATTTCGTCGAAGCATGGAAAACCCGACCCAAATTCTTGCGGAGAATGCGCAATAGGGTGTATGCCCCAGCACCTGCAACGAAAATATACTCTAGAATTGTTAAGGTTTCAGACCGTTGGGCAGGACCCAAGTAGACAGCATACTCACACAGCAAAACAATGTTATGCCATCATATTCCATGCAGAGAAATAAAAGGTCCACAATCTGCTTGAGAGTGCATACATGTTTGCATCATTAATAGCCTGGAAGTGCATTCCATCATAGCTCAGAGCGCCCCACCGTCCAGTTGCGGAAGACTGGGCATTCTGCTCAACAGACCGCAGACATGGCCAAACAGACTACTAAGCAGACTGCACAAGTACAAAATAACACTACCAAGTCTGCTGATGGTTTTCGGCTAACAGACTGGGTGGTCCAGCAGACATACAGTATGGATAGACTGTGTGGTCTTATGCACTGTCCACCAAACTGCTCCCACGGAGCATACTCGCCCAGACACGGAGACCAACTGCACACATATACACTATGCATCGAAGTGCCACCCACTCTGCCGAGCAGAGTGATGAGCGGCCAGCAGACTGCGCGACAGACTTCTCAGCATGCAACAGATTAGCCGGCAGACTGCTCAGCGGCCAGCAGACTATGCGGCAAACTGGTCAAACAGACGGAGACTCCTGTAGTCTGCTAACAATAGTTAATAGTAGAACCAAGTAGTCTGCTCAAGCGAGGACGTGGGGTGGTTGTCTACTGGACTGTATTGTTAGGCCATTGTACGACTTCTTTTGACGAACTTGCATAGGTGGGAAGAGTATGAGTGCATGTAGGCCTTCATCTCAGAAAATATTACATACATTTATAATGTGAATTGAAACAACATTGAATGTATATATTTATTTCCTCAAGCGAGCAGTTTTTCTGCATCGTCCAAACCACGATGGATATACTTTACACACTGCAATCGCTGTAGTAACGGAAACCTGAAATTAAACCACCTTGGTATGAAGGCTTGTCCTCTCTCTTTGGTTTTCTGCCTATCGCCTTTCAGCCAGTCGTAATACCCGTCAATGAAAGACATCACGTAAAACCCACACTCCCAACTGCAAGGTTGTTGGGGCACTTCGGGAGAGTTGAACTGAAATGCCATTACTTCATCCCATTGTGGAGTCCCAATAGCATATCCAAAGCACCCTGCATGCACGTTCCGAATCCAACCAAGGAGCTGTATGCAAGTATGGAGTTCCCTCCGGAAGTTCAAGTGGGTGTAGGCACCTTTCCTTAGGTCGATGATAATGACGCTCCAGTGGCACCTTCAATGTAAAAATGAACATGCCCGACAATTTCATTAGTCCCAAACCCAACAGACTCTGCAGACCAACAGACCAACAGACTCGGCTGTCCAAATGGCCAACTGCCCAACAGACACAACACTCCAACAGATGCAACGGACTAGCAGTCCAGCAGACCAACAGTCCAAGAGTGGAGGAGTATAACAGACCATGACGTCCAATTCACACAACAGTCGAACAGACCATGACGTCGAACACACACAGAAAACCCAATATTCAGCAGACAGCAAAATGTGCAACAAGTCCGTCGGGTCTTACCCTTGCAAGACCAGCACCAATATATGAGTGCAGTCTTTAATGTCTTTGCCAAGTCACGCAGGAGTCAAGGCACAATCAAGGTTTGCCACCAAAGTTTCGCGTGGGGCTGTGTCGAAAGTCTGGAAAACAGACCACGTCGACGTTGGCAAATGAGCGACAATGCCATACGTCCTCGAGTCTAGGGTGTTCTCGAAAAAACGATACCAAACATCCAAAAGTTTGTCCGAGCACTCCGACTCAACCACGTTCAGTGCTTTCATGTCTTCCGGCGCAATGCCACATCGGAACCGCGAGTCTCAATTGCAGGCTTGGGCCTTACAAAAGCGGATTTGGAGCCTTGCCCTTTCCAAATTCAAACATCTTTGGGCGGTTCAGAGAAGGCACGAGGGATTACACGTCATGAGCACTTCATTCGATTGCAGCCGGATCATCCTACGGACGGCTCAGTCATGAGAGCTAAAGCCATTGTTACGGACGCGATGTCTTATCACTAGAAGAGAAACCGGCTTTTCCACGGGTATGCCATCTCACACCTGGCACATTCCACGGCTTTTATCACGGGTCTGTAGACTGAGCCAAGGTGTGGGTCTAAATATGCCATAACTGTGGGGTGTCTCACATGTGGTCCACACCCCAGGCAAGAATGGTGTGAAAACAGCCATGAGCGTGGCAAAGGGTTGGCTTAGTTTACATGGCATGTTACACACCTGTGTGAAATGGGACCATACAATTATTTCCACTGATTGTGGTATATGGGTTTAGTTAGTACTCTGGTGCAAATGGAATAAATCATGAACTTCAGAAATCTGCCCTCGGAAAGACGAAGAGGTGGTCGTCGCACTTTGCAATGTAAACCAAATGCAATGCAAGCTTAAACAGTCCTCATATTATGATTGAAGGGAGTCAAATTAAGTGTGGCCATATCAGTGCAGGGACATAAATATGAATCATTCAACATTGTAAAATGAAAACAGGAGCTAGTACATGGTACCTTTAAAACTTGTTGCAGAGTGCAAAAGGCTTAAAGATCAAAGTGCAAAAGGTTTAATTTTTTTTGCAAAAGTTGCTTATAGGGTTTGCAAAAGGTTAATTTTTTTAAAAAGTTGCCCATCCCGGTAGCTGTGAACAGAGGGCTGGGACTTAGAGCGAGCGAGCGGGAGGGAGGGAGAGAGAGAGAGTGTGCTGGGACTTAGAGCAGCGAGCGGGAGGGAGGGCAAACATAGGAGGCCCGCAGTTGGAGCAACCTTCGCATCTGAAAAGCAAGCAACCCGACAAACGCTAGGGTATGTGTGCGAGGACTAGGTGTCGGCTGAAAGATCGCCGTTATGGGGAGAGTCAGCTTGGTCTTAGATCGAGGACAATGTGGTGAGGGCACCTTCTTCTTCGACCTATTTCAGCCTGTTTTGCGCTCTCATCAGACTCAGCCCTGAATTTACAGCACGGAGCAGAGCTGGCATGAGTTTTTAAAGATCCTCCACGATGGTGGGACAACCGCAATCGCAAGGTGTGGCTTTTTCTTAATGTACGATGTGAAGAAGTTTGTCCATCCTGCAAATGTGGGCTCTTGGCTCCTATTAGTACCGTGCTTTGGTATCCTTCCTAATGAACTTACAAGGTTCTTGGAAGAGTCAGCTTGGTCCTAGCAGGCCGTGCTTCAATTTCTGCCCGCTCAGCTGCACCGTGGTGGTTCTCACAGACCAATCAGACATTACCTGACTACAGACACAAGCAACACACACAAGAGGTTCTCTTAGGTTCATGGTCAGTCAAATCCTCCATGGGTCATGGCACAAGGTCAAGGACAATGTGGTGAGGGCACCTTCTTCTTTGACCTATTTCAGTCTGTTTTTCCCTCCCATCAGACTCAGTTGATAGAACCAGGCAGCAGTAACGGAGGCACCTTCTTCAATACATTTCAGCCTGTTTTCCCTGTTATTAGAGTTGTCCCTAATTTTCGTGTTGAATTCTGCAAGTTAGCTCTTGGTGGATCTATGGTACCGGGGGTTTTGAAGTGATTTTGACATGTTACTGCCTATGTGGCAACAGGAAAGTATTGAAAATAGATAACTGAAACTAGGAGAAGCTCTGGAATGAAGGAGCAAGGATAGAGTGTGGGTTGAGATTCATCAAAGCGGGCCTGATTTCAAGCTCCAGATCACCTATGATTCCCTGTGGAAGGATAGCTACAAGAAACCTGCATGGGTAGATGGTCAATTGGAAGCCGCGGCACCAGCGGCACAATGATCAAATCAAGCACCTCAACCATGACCACAGCTTCTGGAAGAGGATGAGGAGAGGGAGTCCACAATGCCTATTCCGGCACTTCTGGGCATGTCAAGATGCTTTGTGAGGCAGGCAGACTGAATGAGGCTCTACAGACTTTAAACCAATGAGGAATTTCAGCAGATTTAGATAAGTATGTCTGTCTCTTGCTTAAGTGCATCAAGAGGAAAGGTCTGGAAGTTGGAAAGCAGGTGCACACTCACATTATGATCCAAAGTGGACTCACGCCAACTGTTTTTCTCCTCAACACCCTTGTCAACTTGTATGTTAAGTGCGGGAGCATTGCGAATGCTCACCAAGTTTTCAACAGAATGCCTCAACGATCTTTGATCTCATGGAATATAATGCTGGAAGGATTTACCACGCGTGGGTGTTTGTGTTTGCAAAAACGTGTGCAAGCCTGACCTCTGGAAAATGGGAATGAGGTCCATGGTGACATCGTCAAAGCTGGAATTGTACCAGATGTCATTCGGAACACTACCCTGGTGGACATGTATGCCAAATGTGGGTGCATTAAGGATGCAAAGGGAGTTTTCAACACTATGGTTGAACGAGATGTGGTGTCATGGGATGTGATGCTTGCAGGGTATGCACAGCAGGGACATGGTATGGAGGCTTTGGAGACCTATGATCAAATGATGAGGAAAGGGGGCACCTTCTTCAATAGCACAGCGGCTACAAGTGGGTAGATGGTCAACTGGAAACAGCAGCGGCAACAACACATTGATAGAACAAGGCACTAGCTAGGATCAATAGCTACAAGAAACCTGCATGGGTAGATGGTCAACTAAAGGCAGCAGCTGCAACGTCACAGTTGATAAAATCAGGCACCTCAACCATGACCACAGCTTCTGGAAGAGGATCAAGAAAGGGAGTCCACAATGCCTCTTCTGGCACTTCTGGGCATGTGAAGATGCCTTGTGAGGCACGCAGACTGAAAGAGGCTCTACAAACTTTAAACCAAGGAGGCATTTCAGCAGATTCCGCATGTCTGTGTCTTGCATAAGAGCATCAAGGTGAAAGGCCTGGAAGTTGGAAAGCAGGTGCACACTCACATTATCCAAAGTGGATTCACGCCAAATGTTTTTCTCCTCAACACCCTTGTCAACATGTATGTTAAGTGCGGGAGCATCATGGATGTTCACCAAGTGTTCAACAGAATGCCTCAACGATCTTTGATCACGTGGAATATAATGTTGGCAGGATTTACCAAGCATAGGTGTGGTAGGAATGCTTTGGAGACCTATGAGCAAATGATGGGGGAAGCGGTGAAGCCCAACCACATCACGTTTGTGAGCGTTCCATCATGGATGTTCACCAAGTGTTCAACAGAATGCCTCAACGATCTTTGATCACGTGGAATATAATGTTGGCAGGATTTACCAAGCATAGGTGTGGTAGGAATGCTTTGGAGACCTATGAGCAAATGATGGGGGAAGCGGTGAAGCCCAACCACATCACGTTTGTGAGCGTTTGCAGTGCGTGTGCAAGCCTGGCAGCCCTGGAAAAGGGCAAAGAGGTGCATGGCGACATCGTGAGAGCTGGAATCCTACCAGATGTCATCCTAAATACTGCCCTGGTGGACATGTATGCCAAATGTGAGTGCATCGAGGATGCAAAGGGAGTGTTCGACAATATGGCTGAACGAAATGTGGTGTCATGGAGTGCGATGCTCACAGGATATGCACAACAAGGGCGCGGGATGGAGGCTTTGGAGACCTATGAGCAAATGATGGGGGAAGGGGTGAAGCCCAACCACATCACGTTTGTGTGCGTTTGCAGTGCGTGTGCAAGCCTGACAGCCCTGCAAAAGGGCAAAGAGATGCATGGTGACATCGTCAGAGCTAGAATCGTACCAGATGTGATCCTGAACAATACCCTGGTGGACATGTATGCCAAATGTGGGAGCATTGAGCATGCAAAGGGAGTGTTCGACAATATGGCTGAACGAGATGTGGTGTTGTGGAGTGCGATGATTGCAGGATATGCACAACAAGGGCGCGTGATGGAGGCTTTGGAGACCTATGAGCAAATGATCTGCGAAGGGATGAAGCCCAACCACGTCACATTTGTGTGCGTTTGCAAGCCTGGTAGCCCTGGAAAAGGGCAAAGAGGTCCATGGTGACATTGTCAAAGCTGGAATTGTACCCAATGTCATTCTGAACTCTGCCCTGGTGGACATGTATGCCAAATGTGGGAGCATTGAAGATGCAAAGGGATTGTTCAACACTATGGTTGAACGAGATGTGGTGTCGTGGAACACGATGCTTGCAGGGTATGCACAGCAGGGGCGCGAGATGGAGGCCTTGGAGACGTATGAGCAATTGATGGGGGAAGGGGTGAAGTGCAACCACATCACGTTTTGTGTGCGTTCGCAATGCTTGTGCAAGCCTAGCAGCCCTGGAAAAGGGCAAAGAGGTGCATGGTGACATCGCCAAAGCTGGAATTGTACCAGATGTGATTCTGAACAATACCCTCGTGGACTTTTATGCCAAATGTGGGTCCATCGAGGATGCAAAGGCAGTGTTTGATAAGATGGCTGCACAAGATGTGGTATCATGGAACGTGATGATCGCAGGATATGCCCAGCAGGGTCACGGGATGGAGGCTTTGGATACCTATGAGCAAATGATGGGCAAAGGGTACCACCGACAGTTTGGAGGCTATGATGGCTTCATATGTGTGGGGAAAAAGAAGCGAAGGGATAAAGTGTGGCCAGATTTCAGGCACAAGATTACTTATGATTCCCTTTGAATCAATAGCTACTAGCAACCTGCATGGGACGTAGATGGTCAACTGGAAGCTGCAGCAGCAACAACACAATTGATAAATTCAGGCACTGCTAATGGAGGCACCTTCTTCAACACATTTCACCCTGTTTTTCCCTCTTATCAGAATCGGTCCTGAATTTTCATGTTGAATTCTGCAAGTTAGATGGTTGAGTGAACCTTTGATAGTTTGGAGTGACTGACTGATATTGCCAATGTGACAATAGGAAAATATCCAAAAACAGGTAACAGAGACAAGGAGACCAGGAGCTGTGGAATGAATACTTTTCTGACCCCAGTCAATGGTGGGACAATCGAGGCAAAAGGTAAATGCCTGTTGGATTACAGAGAATAGCAAATGCAATTGAGCATAAGAACTAGTGTGATAAGTTGAGTTGGGTGTTTCCTAGAACAATTAGGCTTTCATTGTCAGTTGCTAGCAGCACGGAAATGGTGAATGCATGATTTGTGCAAAGGCATGGATAGCTGAAGGAGCAGGGATAGAGTGTGGGTCCAGATTCATCTAAGAGGGCCAGATTTCAAGCTCCACAATACCTGTGATTCCCTATGGATCAATAGCTACCAGAAACCTGCATGGGTAGATGGTCAACTGGCAGCAGCGGCACAATTGATATAATCAGGCATTGCTAATGAAAGCATCTTCTTCAACACATTTCACCCTATTTTTCCCTCTTATTAGAAACGGCCCTAACTTTCCATGTTGAATTCTGCAAGTTAGCTGGTTGAGTGAATCTAGTTTGGAGTGACTTTGACATGATACTGCCGATGTGACAACAGGAAAGTATTCAGAAACAAGTAATAGAGACGAGGACAAGCTGTGGAATGAATACTTTTCAGACCCCAGTCAATGGTGGGACAATCGAGGCAAGAAGGTGAATGCTTGTTGGATTATAGAGAGTAGCAGATGCAATTGAGCATAGGAACTAGTGTGATAAGTTGAGTTGGGTGTTTAGGCTGCCATCGTCAGCTGCTAGCAGCAAGGCAAGGATGTATGCTTGATTTGTGCAGAGGCATGGATAGCTGAAGAAGCAGGGATATAGTGTGGGTCCGGACTCAGGTGTTTCCGCCTTGGCAGGTTGCTCAGTGACCTTCCCTTGTAGCTTTGGAGTATAGTGAGTGTCTCACAATGCAATGTTGGTTGGTGCATCTTATGCAGGAGCTTGGAAAACAAACAAATGTCATTTTTTGGAGCTTTAGGCTGAATCTCTGTGTTGGGCTGCATTGCGTAGCCTGGCCTCTGCCTCAGACTCAGACTCAGATCTTTGATCTCAGACTCAAGCTCTTTGATGTCAGACTGAAGTGTATTTGGGCAATGAAGCACTTATGTAATTTTGAATTATCGTTGCATCTGCTCATTCTATCTGTTGTTCTGGCCATGCTTAGTCAGTTCTTCATGTCATGAGCAGGTTGTTGCCGTGATGCTTTGGAATTGTGTTTAGGTGTCTTTAGATCGTGATACTGACCACAAGCAACCTACGGTGAACTGTGGTATCCTCCATATTTATGTGGAATGTCCTACAACGTAGGCCGTAGTATATTTCACACCCGCTATGGTCTTCTCCACAGTATAGGCAGTAAAATACTCCACACCCACACCAAGAGTTGCTCCAAAATATGCCACGTGTCGCCCTGACAAAAATACACGTGGTGCCCATACCGTTGCCCATATGTCGTCAAGCCATGGTGACAGGCTGTCGCATAATTTTCCCGTAGATGTGGACAAGTCCACACCCTTTGTACGTTTAGGATCCACGTGGCGGTGTTCGCCAAAGCACACGTCGCCCGTGGAAAAAGCCATTCACCCCGTGAAAAAAACCACCTGTGGATTCAGCCACCCATGGACTTTTCCACAGGGCCACCCGAGAGCCAGGCCGTCCACGGGGTGTCCGAAAGCACTAGTCGTTTCTTACACCCACGACAGGTGTGGATTGCGGCTGATTCCACAGCAAAAAGTGTGGAAAAAGCCGTGGAAAAAGCCGGTTTCTCTTCTAGTGTATGATGTGCTTGTTGGTGGGGCGGTGTTATACCCCATGGGATTCACTCTGGACTTTTGGGAGGAAACGACATCCTACAGGCCGGAATGGCAGTCAGGAGATGGCCGATGTGCACTGCTCCCAGTGCGGTTTTTTGGGAATGTAGCGGTGGATCATAGGAACATGATGCCCACATTGGCTGCATTCTCAGGGGTGGTGGCTTGGGGTCGTGAGCTCTTGGAGGGAAATAGCCATTCAGATGATAGGCCATCACCTGATGAGGACAAACAATTGGCATACAAGGCTGATTTGCTTCTTCATGTGCCTGTGCATATTCCACTGTGGGGTACGGTTGGGAATTTGCATCGAGTAGCAGGCGAGTGTGTGCACCAAGCATGGCGGGAGGCCTTTCCATTGGTGAGTGAGGGGAGTTCAGTGACATCACCTGGACCTCCTGAGTTAGCTCCTTTGGACACAGTGCCCATTACCTGGCAACCACCTGACTCAGGGATTTGTTTGCTAGACCTGTTTGGAGGCATGAGCACTGGGCTTGCAGGAGTGTTGCAAGTAGGGATTAAAGTACGCAAGTACTTGTATGTGGAGAAGGATGAGATTGCTCGGCGTATTTCCATGCGCCACATTGCCTTGCTCACACACCGGTATCCTGAGTTGTTGCCTCTTTCAGCAGTTCAAGGGTATCAAAAGGCCTTGCCAGCAGACATTACCTTGCTGGGGGCGGATGATTCGCAGCGGCATGGTCCCATTGACTTGGTGATAGCCGGATGGCCTTGCCAAGGACACTCTCCCGCAGGTCATGGGAATGGCTTGCATGATGCATGATCGCATTTGTTTTGGGAGATGTTGCGAGTGTTGCGGGACTTGCAGACGAGGCAAGTGCAACCTCTAGGCTATATCTTGGAGAATGTTCATCTTATGGGGGATTCTCGGGCCAGGGTTATGGCCAGTGTGCATCAGGCGCGGTCTTGGATTGGATCGGCGGTGCTATTGGATGCAGCAGCGGTGGGATCACGCGCGCATCGACCTCGATTGTGGTGGACCAATCTTGCACCACCAGAGCTGCTCAAGAAAGCATACGATTCCATTCATCGTCTACCCAATCTCATGGTTGAGGGCATTTTGGACCAAGGGAGACAACCACAGAGGGTGCGACATAATGACCGTCCACCTCTAGCGGTGGTCAATCGAGTGGGGCAGCCACGTGCGGCCTTGCCTACGCTCATGAGCTTTCCCTCGTCTCATGCTTTTCGAGACAATGGTCCTGGATTGATTTGGGACAGTGTGCTACAGCAATTGGTGGAGCCCAATGCGGATGAGCGAGAGCGGACAATGGGATTTGCAACCGGCATTACAGATGTGCCAGCTCTGTCAGAGGCATCATGCCGCCAAGTGTTGGGTCAAGCAATGGATCTAAATTGCTTGACATGGATAATTGGCTTGTGCATGGCTGAGCAACGAAGATTGCAAGCATTGATGACTACTTCTGTACTCCCATTGGATGGTGCATCCTCCCTGCCAACCGGGACGGTTGAGGCAGTGAGTGGGGGCGAGCACAGGATCGTGGGTTGCAAACACCCATGATAGATGTGGGATGAGATGCGCAAAGAGAGAGTCATTAGATCTCTCAAGCAGCAGTATGAGGAGTGGGGAGAGCCATGGACTGAGGATCAGTTGGAGGCCAAGGTGACCAAGGTTTTTGAAGAGGTTGAGGATGTTTCTTGCATGGAGGATGTTCTCAAGGTGGCTATGGTGGAGCAAGTGGAGGCTACGCCACAGTCAGATTGGGCGGACAAGGCCTAAGAGGTTGCTATCTAGCAACCAAAGGATTCGTCTCCTACCTCCAAGCCTGGTGTACCCAAGGTTGCAGTCACTGAGGACAATTGGGAACCAGATGTTGGATCTACAGTCACCGGAGGAGAGAGACGGAGGATCCAGCGATTTCTAAGGGCTTATAGAAATTGCTTTGCCTTCAGTTTGAAGGATTTGGGGAGTTTGAAAGGTCAGGAGATTTGTATTGATTTGGCAAGTGACACGCCAATCTTTCGAAGGCCCTACCGGTATAGTGACATGGAGAGGTCATTGATCCAGTCACGGACTATGAAGTGTTCGAAGCTGGATTGATGGAGTTGTCAAGCGGGGAGTATGCCTCGGCAACGGTGATGCCAGCTAAGAAGGATATCTATGGCAATTGGACAGAAAGAAGGATGTGTGGGGACTATCGTCCTGTGAACCGTCAGACTAAGTCCAATAGATATGCCATGCCAACTCCAGAGGAGATCTTTGATGCCATTGGGCATGCAAAGGTGTTTAGCACATTGGACTTGCGATCCGGTTACCACCAGTTGCCAATCAAGAGGCTGACAAGCAAAAGACCAACATTCTGGGGGATTGACCAACATGGGAAGGATTGTTTGTACCAATGGCGGTTCTTACCGTTTGGGTTGAAGAATGCTTCTGCAGAGTTTTAGAGGGTCATGGATAGGATTCTTGCGGGGCTAGACTTTGCCTGGTGCTATATTGATGACATCATTGTCTTTAGTGCTACGGTTGAGGAGCATGAGAGACACCTTCAGGTGGTGTTTGAGCGCTTGAGAGCGCACGGGTTGAAACTGTGCAAGTTCTTCCACAATCAGATTGAGTATCTGGGCCACATGATATACCCTGGAGGATTGGGTGTTCAACAGACAAAGGTGGAGGCCATTGCATGCATTCCACGCCCCATGGATGTGAGTAGAGTTTGTGCTTTCATGGGATTGGCAAACTACTATCGACGGTTTGTCAAGGGATTTAGCAGCATTGCAAAGGCTCTTACCAAGTTGACCAAGGTGGGTCAGGAGTGGCAATGGGAGGAGGAGCAGGAGGAAGCATTTGAGAAACTCAAGGCTCGATTGACTTCTGCACCTATTCTGAGGCGGCCTATTCGGAGGCGGTCTTTCCAGCTACATACGGATTGGAGTATGTTGGGGATTGGAGCAGTGCTCACACAGGTGGAGGATGAGGGAATGGAGTTCGTAGTGGCATATGCTAGCAGACCCCGCAGCAGCAACAAGGACGACACACGCCTCTGCCCAGCCTGCGCGGCTAGACAAACTCAAATGACGTCTCCACTAATTTTTTTTAGTGGCCATGACCTTGAATTACATATAATAACATGGGTAAATGGGTGTGGATGGAAAGATATCATTAGGATGTGGCATCACGGGATAATGAATTGGGCATAAAAGAACAAATCAGTATTTGAACAAATCAAATAGTCATAGTCAAGGGATTATCTATTTTAGCTAACCCACTACGATCACCAAATTTGGAGCTTACACATACACTATGTATAGAGGCCATCCACGGCCATGCCATCTTTGTTGTCTCAGACCTCGAGGATTAATGGGGTGATTAATGGGGTGTACTTTTCATGTCTCGAGTGTAGTGCTAGTTTTCCAAAAATCTCTCCAATCTAACCTCAATTTATGCTAATACTCAATCACATTTTGTCTAATTAAGGATGTTTACCTTATAAGTATCCGCTTTCTTATAGCTATAAATTACGAAAAGGTTAAGATAACCAACTTATACAATGGTAGGCACATGACTTTTTTCTTAGAAGGCTCACCCTCAAAAAGAGCAATTGCAATAAAGTGAAGTGACTCTTAATTATGCTACAGCTGGAGTCTTCTCACTCTTTAGAGGTTGAACTAAGTTTAGGGTTTGATTACAAGTTTTCGCCCTTTCACCCCCCCTACCAAATTAACATCTATTCTTAAAAATCATTGAAATTCATCTGATAAAATCATAGCTATCTACATCATCCAAAATAGAATACATGAGGAACCTATGACCAGCAAGAGTCAGTCAAACTCAGTCAACATATAAGGTCTTAAGGTCATTCAACCCAAAGTACTAGAGTATTTAGGACACAACCAATAATAGAATCACAACCCATCAGACCTAAGAATGTTGACGTTATTTTATTTTATTTTTTGGAAAAAATAGATGTCGGCCAAATTAAAATTGAAGAAACATTCCTCAAAAGCCATGAATTGCATATTTAAACTTCATATTAAAAACACGAGTGGCATTTTGGACGACATTTTGATATTTTCACAGAATGAAGAAGAGCATGGTCGCCATGTACGCCTTGTCCTTGATAAATTGAGGGAAAAATGACTATATGCCAAGTTGGAAAAATATTTTTTCCACCAATCTGAAGTCGAATTTTTGGGCTACATTATTTCCGACAAATGAGTCTTTATGGATCAGAAGAAAATACAAATCATCATCGAGTGGATTAAACCAACTTCAGTCCGAGATGTACAATGTTTTTTAGGATTTGCAAATTTCTATAGAATCTTCATAAAAAACTACTCCAAAATTGCTGCACCATTGACACGACTCATAGGGAAGGACAAATTTGTATGGAACGAGAAGGCTGATCAAGCATTTGAAAGTCTGAAGCAGACATTTACAACGGCTCCAATATTGGTACATGCAGACCTATCTAAACCACTCTTTTGGAAACAGATGCATCGGACTTTGCACTTGGCGCGGTACTCTCTCAATACAGTACAGATGGCCGACTCCACCTTGTTGGTTTTCGTTCTCACAAATTTTCCGCTGCGGAGATCAATTATGAAATCTATGACAAAGAAATTCTAGCGATTATCGATGCTTTTGAGGAGTGACGTCATCTATTGGAGGGAGCTAAACATCAGGTCACTGTCTATACCGATCACAAAAACCTCGAGTATTTTATGAGTGCTCGTGTTTTGAATCGACGTCAAGCGAGATGGAGTATGTCACTAGCAAGGTTTGATTTTGTTATTGCCTACCATCCCGGACATCTTCAAGAAAAACCAGCTGCTCTTTCTCGACGATCGTATCTTGCGCGAAAAGAAGGGGATACAGCTTTTGACCAACAGAAATCCATCATCTTGAAACCAGCAAATCTCCAATTGAATATGCTATCCATGTCCACCTATGACGATGTAGAGATCATAAAGGAGATTCAGGAAGCACTGAAGAGCGACCAATTTGCCACGACACTACGAAGTCAATTAAATCGACCTTGAGACAACCCACATGTTACAAACGACTTCGAATTCAAAGATGTCTTACATTATTTCAAGGGACTTCTCTATGTACCTCCAGGACCTACACGACTTCGAATTCTTCAAACATGTTATGATCTTCCAGCTGAAGGACATTTCGACTTCAACAAAACAATGTAATTGATATCCAGGGACTATTGGTGGCCGCACTTGTGGAAACTCGTGAAAGAATTTGTAAAATCTTATGACACCTGTGCTAGGGCGAAGGGACCACGACATCGACCTTATGGCCTTCTTCAAACCATTACCCATTCCCAAAGGTCCATGGTCATCCTTGTCTATGGACTTCTTCCAATTTCCAAGACCACCGACTCAATCCTTGTTATTGTGGATCGTTTTACGAAGATGACACATTTCATTTCATGTAATAAGACGGTTACTGGTGAGGAAACTGCAAGACTCTTCCTCAATAATATCTACCGCATTCATGGACTCCTGAAGGACATCGTATCTGATCGAGGACCACAGTTCATATCAAATTTCTGGAGGGGATTATTTCAAATATTGGATATTAAGATCAACCTCTCTACAGCTAATCATCCACAAACTGATGGTCAAACCTAACGCAAAAAACCCGATTTTGGAGCAATATATTCTTTGTACGATAAATTATCACCAAGATAATTTTGGACGGACCTTCTACCATTAGCTGAGTTTGCCTACAACAACACTATATATTCTTCGACCAAGCAAACTCCATTTTTCTCCAATTATGCGAGCAAACCATTTCCACATGAAAACTGTTGGAAGCCCTGCTGTAGAAAAGCTTGCTACTCATCTTGTTACGCAAGGAGCTTACATTCCGCCTCGTGGAAACTCAAAAACAATACAAGGAGTATGGAGATCAACATCGTCAATTCCAACCCCAGTTCAAGGTCGAAGATCGTGTGTGACTTCTTCGACGGGAAATACAAACCTCGCGACCATCAAGGAAGTTGGATTATCAACGCATGGGACCATTCAAAATTATTCGACAAATAAATCAGGTCAGTTTTCGGCTCCCACGAAGTATGCACATCTATCCAGTCTTTCATGTTTTATTATTGGAATTGTATCATCTATCGAATATTTTAGGGAGAGTCTCTGTACCACCTCCACCAATTGACGTCAATCAGAAAATCAAGTATGAAGTCGACAAAATCGTAGACTCTCGCATCAAGTATAAACGTCTTGAGTATTTCGTACAATGGAAAGCCTACAATATCAGCGAACGAACGTGTGAACCTGCATCCAATCTCGCCAATGCATCTGACAAAGTCCAAGAGTTTCATCAAAGATATCCAGCTAAGCCCCGAACTGTACGTCAATAAGACGTCACAACAATGATGTCAGCCAACAATGATGTCAGGAAGGAGCATGACACATCAATATATATAGCTACACTTCCAGCACTCTTGCATCTTGTATTGGCAATATGGAGTCACAGGAACCAGATACATTGAAGTTGTCGCTTACCCAACTACCAGATCAGTCATTCTGACTCTCACGACCTTCCACATCACGCCGACATTCTCGAGACAATGGGCCACCAATGCGACGCGTACTTCCTCGTCTGGACCCCGTCCGACGGCAAGTGAAGTCTATTCGAAGTCTGATAATTTTGTTGGAGGTTGAGGCTTCGGACCCAGAGGGCAACAAAATCATGTTTAAAGGCAGTTTCGAAAATCAGAATGCTCAAATCACTACGTGGTCCCAAGTTCAAGGTATTGGACACTATCGATGGTTGCAGGGACCTATTAATCATTTGAGTCAAGAACGAAGAGCTGAATACTTGGCAAGTACTATTCGCCGGATTTTGGATTTTCTCCAGCTCTAAGCAAGTCCAAGATTTCACCGCTCCTCGATGAACTCGGCGCTAGAGGAGGGGGTGATATCACGGACATAGCCCAAAGGAACTTATCAGGAGTAAATACCAGAAGTTACTAAGTTACCGTGATCTACCATGATCTATTATGATTTATCATAAGTTACCAAGTTACCGGAAGTTTACCAAATTACCGAGAGTAACTTGGAAAACTGCTCAGGAAGCTTCTTTTGGAGGAAACTTCTCCAACAAGATACCTCATTTGTTTAAAGAAACTTCTCCATCAAGATACCTCTTTTGTTTAAGGAAACTTCTCTATCAAGAAACCTCATTTGGGGAAGCCTCTTAGGGAACCTCCTGGTAGCCAGTATATATAGGAGACGAGACTAGACACTCTTCAGTCTCGCCAACATCAGTTCAAGCTACTCTTGTTTCCAGTTCCCAGTACTCCAGTCCAGTTCCCAGTACTCTAGCCAAGTTTCCAGTATCTGGTACTTCAGTCCAGTTTTCAGCATTCTAGTATTCAAGTCGTGTTCCAATATCTTGTGCTATTGTTCATTGTTATAAAGATCGTCTTGATTCTTATTTACTCATCATGCATTCGGCCACGCCGACCTTGACTTTTTGTCTAGTCTTATACCTTTAGTCTGATCTCTTGTTTGTGTTCAGTCATGTTCTCGTCCTTGACAAATACCATGAAAACAATTCACATAATTGCGGTGTATAAACCTCCAACACTACAATGAACTATTTTCTTATATTCTCTCAAAAAACTCATTGATAATTTCCCACATACATGTCCAACTATAATAATAAGGGATTTTAATGTAGATCTTTTACAGAGTAATATCATAATAACAAATCAATTGCAAAAATTCTTAGTACTTCAGAGCGCAGGGGGAGAAAGCTGCTCCAAGATTTCGCCAGCACCTGGGGTAAAAATGACCTGCTCGGAGCGCGTCTTCCCATCTTACGCATTCAATGGTAGGATTCCATTCCCGCTCAATGGGAGGTCCCCTGGTGATGGGGAGGACACTAAATTCAACTAGCGTTACAAACGAGCTAAAGACCCTACGTCTAAAGCGCACTTGAAATTCTAGTACCTCCAAGTTATTCTGCAGATAACACTCACTACCCCTGCAAATCGCCCACTTCTTCCCGAGGTGTGGTTCCAGCTCCAGGCATTTGTTGATTTTGTGTTGTGATGCCTTCTCAATTCTCCACTGCTTTTCTCTACGCTCTTATCAGATTCTCTTCGAAGACCTATCCTCTCTTAGCAGCATTTCCACCTCTGAAAGTTTCCCCCCAGTAAGCCTTCACGGCCCCAGCAAGTGGTTATTTTTTCCACTAATGTGACACTTCTTTTATTAATTTGTATTAATTAACTTGCATGATTAATTTTATTAATTTATAATTAGTACTGCCATTTATGGATCTCATCTAGACCATGTTTAGACAAATGCACCTCACCAACACTGCATATCTGGCATTATAGAAGCATATTGGACAAACCATAAACCTGTATTTATTGCCTTTAGATTACCTAATTACATTCCTTGCTACGAACATATATCATCATCGTAATACTCTAATAGGTACTCACCATAAGGAGGAACCATTACGCGACGAGCCGCTTGTTGATGTTGATATCTTGTTTTTTCTTTTGTAGGGATTAGGTATTCAATCTTTCAATGCTCTTGTGGTGAGCGAATCTGGCGATGCCGTACTGAAAGATATCAGCAAGGAGATTATGATATTTGCTTATAGCAATGAATGCAGTGAGGTTGTTGTTATGGATCTTAAGTAGAATAGTATGGTTTTTATGGATGATACAAGTGTCTGTGGTTTCATTGCTATATAACTGAAAGTGGCATCAATTTTTGAATGAGATCTTGTCAAAACCTGAAATGGAGAGAACTTATACCCTGAGTGCTTAAACCAACTTGCAAATTGAACAATAGTTCCATATTCTTCACAACTGTGACATCAATTTGACCATAGTTGATCTTATAGTAGTTCCTAACCAGTGTTGGGCGGGTATATCACTGAGAACATGACCTACGGCCCGGACTTGTCAATATGAAAACCCATTAAAAGCCCGCCGGACCCAGGCTTGAGAGGATATTAAGATTTTTGTTGTCCGACAGATATGCATAATCTATGCTCATTTTTCGATGTCGGACATGGATGTAAAGGGTTTGTTGTTATAGAAGCGCGCCGGTCATGTGTAAGGGCAGGTCATGAATTTTATTTAAAATATGTATATTTTTAAATGACTCCAACTTCTCTATAAACATTTGGGCCACCCTCATTTCATTGAAAATCACCAATTGCTAAAGTACCAGATCATGATCTCCACCCATATTTTGTTAACTATCACTAGTCATCACCAACCTGGGCCCACCTCTTCCCATGCCATTGTTCTCCTCTCTCCACAAGTCCGGCCCGCCCCTCCCACACCGCTAACCCACCTATGCAGGGCTTTTGGCGGGCCTCTTGGAGCCCTAACCCTACTATACAGGTCTTGGGGCGGGGCCCCAAGGGGAGCCAAACTTTGAGGGTGTTGAATGATATTTTGATATGCATAGTAAGTATTAAGAGTTTTGGCATTATCATAAGCTATTAGTGTTATCATATTTATTAGTATATGGACAACTAAAATAGTATTAGAGCAGATTTGAGAAAAATAATTTTGACGTGATTCAATTTTTCTATTTTGGGACAATATGGGCAGCTTCAAAAAATAAATATGATGATGACGTGGAGGAAGCCAATGATGTGGCGGATGATGATATTTAAAAAAAGACGATGACCTAACATTGAGGCACCTTATTCATGCTCTATGCTGAAGTAGTCTTTAACTTTTGAATCGTCACTAGAATGTATATGCAATGGTATGTTGGATACTATAATTTTGCAAATCCAAGTCCACCATGTGTGAGTTCTTTTATTTCAGATTTGAACATCTCCATCTGCAATTTCCATGCAACAACAATTAGAAAACAACTATGATTTATATATAATTTAAGATAATTTTATTCACATCAAGGTGGGAAAATGAATAGATACAAAAACAAAATTTTCAAATTTTATAGTGAAGTGAATATAAACAATCACGCAATAAAGCGCAAAGCAACATTTGTACATCTTTCAAATTAAGTCATACACACACATATTTTAACTTAAGAAAAAGATGCATTGTAGCTTCAGAGAGCAAAACATGTAGTAAGAGTGAGTCAGAGTCGAATTGTTCTCCAACCTTGAGTCCTTGATAGACATCACGTTTCCACTTCTTTGATGCAAACTCCATTGCTGCATTTAAAATACATGTAAAAAAAAACCATTTTTCAACTGTGTTTGTCAAGATCAAAAAATTCTGTTGTATTATTTAATATCTTTCAATTAGACTAATTAATGAACCAATAAATTAGAAGTGAGACTGATAGTTCTATCTGTATCAACAAGATGATATTTAGGTGCACGACAACTGTCAATGGTTTAATTATGATTAGCTAAAAATACCTACTTCTAGCAAATTTGAGTTTATCTCATCCAAAATTTTATAATTAAATAGTTGGATATTATGTTAGATTAAATAAAAAATCGTGACATACCCTTCTTTTGACCCTCTTCAAAAGTTATAGTAGGATTCGAACATGAGGCATGTACAATTCCTGCTGCATGCGCTGTACTCCCAGTATATCTATGTCTGCAGTAAGATAATATATCATAACATGATCAAAAATATGTAATTCATCAATTCATTGTTTGAACCAGTTGGTTTGAACGTAAAATCTTTGAAGAATGTTGACCTATTTATGTATAGTGTGGAACTAAGATGAAATGAAAAGTTAAATAATTAACATTCTCATTGATATAAGATCAATTAAAACTAGCATTGAAAAAAACTTTTCAAGTCACATTGTATTGTTAGATTTTATATTTAATTCATATAGAGATAATTTCAATATAGCTCAAATTTTATGGTCTAGAGTATAAAATTAAAAATAATTAGCGCACATCGTGCTAAATATAAACACTTCTAACTCTTAGGTGTCTATCTATGGCCAAGATATGATACACTCATTCATAATTTATTCAAGTACATTGATAGTTTGTGAAAGTATAAACAATGCATATACCCAGAAAGAACTGCTTGTTGGTAGGTAATAGGTGGAAGCTTGCAACGTATGATGGCTGAGTTTCCTGGGGTTAATGTTAGCCCTATGTCCACCTGCACCACCATAACATAATTCATAAGTTTATCAAGAATGACCTATTCAATATCTTATCATGAGCTATATTATTCTTTAAATTTCACTTGGTCAGTCAGTATTCTAGAAAATTAGAATTATATAGAGATAAAAGTTACCTCGTTTACGAAGATGAGACCTTTGTCAGAGCGCATAATGCGGAAATCATGGGCCAATGCAAACATACACCCTCCTCCCACTGCATGTCCGCTGTCACGATGACAACACAACTAATCATATCATGAGATCCTTTAACATGAATCGATGATCATGAAATACTCATGAATTTGCTTTGTATAGTTTGTTTGTATGTTCATAATAACTGTGAGGAGATCATGCAGCTCAATTGGGGGAACAAACTTACCAAATAGAAACCACCGTTGGAATTGGAAAACATAACACCCGTTTCAATAAATTCTGAAATTGTTGCAATAGTTCCTGCAATAAGTAATAGTAAAATCTTAACCATGTAACCTTGCAAATCAAAGTACAAATATGGAAAGCGGTTGGAATCCAAACCAATCTGAATCTTTAGATCCATCTATATTTAAAATAAACACATTGATGGTCATGTGAAGTACTACCACCCGTTTTATAGCATCATGTCCTCCATAGTTGACATCCATGCCATTTGAAAAGAATCGTCCCTGCACATGTATACGACACAATGATTTGGTCATGTTATATAATAACATGATTACTCAAGCAATATAGATTTTGAAACCGAAACTAAAAAGCGACCAATATTGTTCATTCCATGATCACATCCAATATTTCAAATTTATCTTTCACAATTATGATCTGTGAGTATGGGCAGTTTTTTCAGATCTCTCTATTATCTTATTATTATTATCTACAACTATACAACCGTGGAACCAACATAGACATAATAAAAATATTGCTTTAAGTGTCAGTTAAATAATTTATATGATGAAGACTCTTGTCAAAGCAAGTGTAACCTATGATGTCATTTCATCTTGAAAGGCGTCTGCTTTCCATTTGGAAGATTAATACTTCGTAGAGGTCATAGCCGGAGCAACACCGTTGCCTAACCTCTAAAAACACGCACTAAGTCCCTATGTACCTACACATTACATAGTTGGTTGACCACGTTAGCCCTATTTATAGCTAGATTGGCCATAATGTGTGACATCCAACATACACCTATATAAATCGAATCCACGACCACTAGGCCATCTATTGAATGTTTGATGCGCCCCCAAAATCATTTTGAACAAATGACACTGTAGAGCCAAAATTTAGACATGGAGTACTGTGGTGAAGATAAGCTACATATAAACTCTAAATTAGTTGGACATGATAAATCCTCAATAATTATATAATATAAACTTATAATGAACGTTGTCTTTGCTTTCATTGACTTGCAGATAGTTATTAATTTACTTTATGACTGTCCTCACAACAAGCACTAGAGGAGTCACTCATAACGACATCCTCAATGCTACATATATTAACTTCAACACTCCAACTACATCCATTCACAAATGCTTCAAATCAATCCACCTCACCGCTATTCCCTCTCTCACAACCATCATCACTAACAAGAATAAATTAGAAACCAATGTCTCCTAGGCTACCCACAGGCGTGGTAGCGCTTGTGTTTTTGTTAATAGGGCCCATGTAGCCAAAAGAGCGCAGTAGTTGCAAGGGGAAGTGATTCTTAGTTATGTCAACATTGGCCGAAATTTCTCTCTCTCTCTTTATTCTATGACTAATTTGGATAGACCCTATACTTATGTTCAGATAAGTTACATGTCAAATTCTAGCAATAGCCTCATCATGAATAGATTTGCCAAGTCTCAATTAATATCAACACAAAATAAGATGCATTAATGTGTACCTCATTAGTAGTAAGGAGAGCTGTAGCATCCGGTGAGTTTTCCACCTGTGTAGTTATCATAATTAATATTATAAGTTTGAAATGATAAATTTTAATTATAATTTATAGCATTAAACCACCACCATCTATTTGAGGGGATCTTGTTATGTCCAAGACTCTTATTATTGTCACAATCTTTGTTTTGAAATGAGAATAAATTTTATACCAAAACATAAATTTTAAACCTTGAAATGAACATGATTATAATAATATCTATTTTTCGCAAGTCCTAACACTTTAAGATTTTTTAAATATTAATATTGAATAGATTATTTTATTCTTAAACATATTAAATCAATTGTCAATATGTGACTCTAAATGAAGGTATTCTAATTTCTTCATATCTTAACTGTATCATTACTAAGTTCAATGTCAGAATATTTTCAATATTTTAATGTTATTTATTTCAATGAAATCATAATTTATGTATGAAAATTATTGGACGATCTTTTCCCTTAAACTGCAGTTGAACATATTTGAAAATGTCCTGTGAGAAACAAAAGAACATTATTGCGGATCGTCTACATAGTTCATAATGATCTTGAACCAATATGGATCATCCAATTCAATTTGAATTCAATTTGAGTGAATATCATTTGTTAATAAACTTAAAAATATATTATCAATATAAAATATTAGATTGTAACAGTTAAGCAAAGGTATATTAAATCTAGGAGAGGATTTGTCATCTTTTAATGCATATTTTTAAAAGAAATAGGCAAGAGGCTATATACCAGATTCAAAGCATCATTGATGTGGGATATGGTTGTAGGATTAAATATGTGTTCCAACCCAATGAACACCATTCAATTATTATGAACAATATATTTTTCGAAGTAAAGGAAGTTCAGATGAATGAAAAGCTCAAATTGTTTTGGCTGATCAAGCTTTGACTTAAAATATAATCCCAACACGCAAGCCAATACATGCATGCATGACTAACGCTGGCGTGTTCTCTTTCTCTCCGCATGTGCAATCCCAAATATGTAAGGAATGGAACGCTTACACATGCTCGTTAGATCGAGTGAAAGTCAGGAGGTAGACGTTTCCTTTCCTGGAAGCTTAGTGACTTGACAAAATGATTCAAACTCATTTTTTTCCCCCTGCTGAACTGTCTACCAATGTGACTGTAAGACGCCATTATAGCTTTTGAATGTTTTTACGTCTAGTGAATAATATGTGCATGCACAAACCACCAATCAAACACTTTAGAACGTTAGTTTGCAACAATACATACATCCATTAACATAATTTTTATGTGCCGTAAAATTGGTAATTGTCAATACGATAATGTTTGACAAAACGAAACCTAAACGTCATATAAAATGAAAATTTTGAAAGAATATGAGGAAAGACATAGTTACTTTATACTAATTATCATGTTATGCTTCAAAATTCAACTTCAATAGTATCATATTTACTAAAATAAGCAACTGATATTCAATAAAAGCTTGAGCTCTAGTATCGATCCAACCATTAAGTCCTTAGAGTATTTCATATCAGTTGAAAATGCATGAAGGTGTAAGCATGACATAACTTTCAGACAATATATGTAAGAAATTATCATGTATATGCACAATTCATGTATCTACTAACCACTCAAGTGCAGAAAGGTGCTAATTGGAGTATGTCACAATTGTCCATTCAATGTTCATATCGTTTTTTTTTAAAAAGGCTTGAGAGAGAAAAACAATCTGACCGGATCAAACAATAGTTTGTGACACCCATAATTTGAAGAGTAACAGACTTAAGCATTCAATCAGCCTACATTGCAAGAGATCAAACATGATATTATTCTGATATTATTCTTCAAGCTAATAATTTGTAATAATTAAAGCATGTATAGACCGCTCTTGCAACATAAGAAGTTATTTTCTCACTGGTTTGTAATACATAATCATTTATGCTTCATAGCTGGAAGTCAAGTTAAGACAAGTTGATTACAATGTTTGTTCCAGAATCACTAGTGTTCTCGTTGAGTCTGTTTGAGGCCAATCAAACGTTCTTTTCCCCACACAGACATAGCTCTTTAGAAACAATTGAAGTGGTGCAAAGAATGATACATGAAACTCTAGTTTCTCATCTTGTTGTTCTAGCAAGTGGAGGTAATAAACTGAGCGAAAAAATCTTCCACTAATAAGCCTGCTCACCATATGTTACGTCAACGATAGGACCCGACCATGATGTGGTGCCAAACAAATAAAAAGACAAACATATGCAATAATATGTATTACTTGACCATTGACCCTAAATCAACGGATCAAGTCTTCAATAAATGAAAAGAATTCAAATGGCTTTTCCGTAAATGGGTCGTAGTTTATTTAGAGAGACCAATGTAGAACGGTAGTAAAGTTAGGTCATTTTCTAGTAATTTTGTTATCAATAAAATCCAAAAATAAGACAAAAGAGATATATAGTATAATCCATTTTGTCCACCTTCCAAACTGAAGGTTGTAACCTTTCGACGTGAAGTACGTTATCCATAAGTTATGTCAAACTCTTGCTTGAGCAAGGTTTCCTTTCCTTCATTTATCTTTGACTCTTTGACTTTTGACTCTTTGACTCTCTATCTCTAACTATGTGACTCTTTCCTTCATTTATCTCTTGGATCCATGTTCTTAAAGTTTGTTTTCCCTCTATCCGTATATAGTTTGTAGAATAAAATCAAACATGGGTAATTACATGAGAAGACCCACCCCCATTGACCCTATATAAGGCAAGCCAAATTGTCACTTGATTAATAAAAACATTGTGCCCATTAGCACTTAACTAACATGATATCTAGCAGTATTCTAGATATCTAGATATTCTAGATATTCTAAAATATGTCCAGGTGTCCAGATATCATAGTCAATATCTAACAAAATCTAAATTTACAACGCAATGAAAAATTAAGCATTATGTTGGTTATAAGCTGAAATAACGATGACATCAATGGCGACCTTAGATACTTGACGTATACTAGACATTGCATAGGAAGTCTCGTCAAAGCCAACATAACTAAGAACAAACATTAGACTTCCATCTATAAAGATAATAAATTATAATATTAGGGTAGCCTGTGCCGTTGGTCCTAGTGTCAGGTATCATCTAAGCCTATGTATGCAAGTGCGTCTCCTATGTCGAGGCCCAAGTGTGACCTCTAGGGTAGCCTCTACCATTGGCCCAAGGGTCCAATGTCATCAAGTCCAAATGCATTTTTTTTTTTTTCCACAGAGCCTACGACCAGATTTGAACGGGAGACCTTTCCCTTGATATCTCTCCTATCGAGGCTCCAACCATTATCCCATGAATGCCCACTTTGCAATTTTTTGTGAATTTCCAGCAACCCAAAGTACTTGAAATTCCACATCTCCTACACAAGTCCAAAAACCGTGAGACCAACCCCGTGCACCCCTCCTCATCGAGGGCTTTCCAATGGTAGCAAGCACCAGCGCCGGGCCCCCGCGGTTTGGGACATCTCAAATCTACAAAACAAACAAAACAAAACAAACGTCTCACTTCATAGATTGATATGCTTGCTATTGTTGTACATATAGTTGTCTCATTGTTTACAACGTAGTATGTCGTGCACCTAAGCATTGGGCCACAACATACATCGTTGTCCACCACACATTCTAAGCACACAATCCTAGAAAGCTATGCCACAATGATAATGAAAGTGAACACAATGGAAACATGAATCCACTCAATCACATAAACTAAGTCAAGCCAATGACACCTTTGCTAAAGAATCCACCCTACAAGCCCTTACCACACTCCTTCTCAATACCTAGAGCTATGGAGGTGGGAGAGGCTCATGGAGGCTCAACGACAAGAAGATGAGCCCTCCTCAACCCTCACAAGGAGAAAATCTCTCCCCATGACATCCCAAGTGCCTCACTTGGGATATGAGACCAAATGAAGTCCCAATACACAAAATACAAATATAAATATCAAAAATATCCTAATTAACTAGAAATAGGTCATTCTAGTTTACAGTTGTCGTGCACCTAAGCATCGTGCCACAACATACTTCGTTGTTCACCATACATTCTAAGCACACAATCCTAGAAAGCTATGCCACAATCGTCCGGTGACATGATGATTAAACATCGCCCGGTGAGAGAAAAGATACAAGCTAGAGACGGTGGAAAAATATTAGACATCCTACGCAGGAATTATAAAATGACTTCGGACCTTGTTTCAAAGTCATCAACTAACAAAAAATGAGATAAGTGAAAGAGAGCAAAGATATAAAAATAAGTGAAGAGATATAAGAAACTATAACTCAGAATATATTTATAATGATACTAGCACTTATATGGAGATAACAAGAAAGTGCAAGTCCTTCGAAAATATTGACCGCCGCCATCCCTGCCGTGCAAAACGAAGAGGCGATGTACGCATAGGTAGAGCTGCGAAGCTCATGAGTGTAGGACTTCAAATTCAGCTCGCAATATGTAAATTTATCATTCGTTCCTCTCAAGGCAGTCTGAATTGGTTTGACTCTCAGACATCTGTCAATGTACTCCTCTGGATGCACAAACTCTGTAGATGAGATCGGAAACACATAGTCAAGACAAAGATATGGTTCCGACAATCCAAACTTGCAGAACTTATATTCAGTCTTCATCGCCCCATGAAAATAGAGACCTTGAACACAAATAAATCTTTTGGCACCCTCTCTAATTCGAATGTAGTAATTGAGATGAGCTGAAGATGTAGGACTTGACATGAAACAAAGGCAGTGCAATTAAACTTCATGAATCGGAATGTGTTGAGGATTGTTGAGGATCCGAGGGGGACCAAATCATCGAATCATCTTCTGGGAGCGTATTCACGAACACAAGACTGATGTTTGCAAACTCGACCTTCGGGATATATGAGGAATTTGACTTGATATCATCTGTTTTTGCTCCAATGCCAATGTGCCTATAGACCTTTTTGAAGTCAGATCTGATTGATTTTGCTTTCCCATAGTTCACCTCAACACTTTTTTTCAGTGTAAGAAGCTCAGTGATGAATGTTGTAGGAATGGATGGCCGCTCTTTGTTCATGTTTGCCTTGTCGGCAAGATACGTCGATCCCAGTGCCTTGCGTAATGACCCAAACTGGACTTTGTCAATCCTGTATTTCTTCTTGACCTCAAGCCATTTTTCTCTTGTATATGGATTTGTATTGTCCTTTGTCCGCAATGGACATCCAAAAACATGCATGATGTCGTCAATTATAAACCTCATTTTCTTCATGTGCCCAATATAATTGATCATGCTCTGAATAGACTTGTGTTGGCCCTTATATGGGTGGCGAATAGTCAACTTGCAACTGAGAAGCTTTTCCACGATTTTCCCCAGCTGCCTCCCAGATAACCTGTAGAGCGAAAAGAGGGACCTACACAATGTACCCGATGTTACCATTAAATTGTCAGAGTTACTTTTAATCATTCTGCACTTGTGCTGCAGCGGAAGAAGAAAACACAGGTGTAGATGGTACTTCAACCGTTGTGGTCCGCACACCTTGGGTGATTGCATATGCGAGCAACATCCCTGAGCACAAAGCAACAATGCAAGAAGGGTAAAGCTCTTGAGATGGACCCACCCACAAATATTTATATGGTAATTCAATCACTAGAAATCCACACCAAGGTCGTGATTGCCAGTAGGGTTAGGCAACAGAACCTCACATTCACTCATTTCCCTTGATTCATTTAATTAAGGGCTGGGCATAGACTCTGGCCTTCACCTACAGTCCATGTTTACAAATGATCTTCACTAGGCTTGTCAATGCCACATCCTTCACCCAGGCAGGATACACACAGACTACCCTAATGGAGTAGATGTAATAAGTGAGTGGGAGAGAAACCCTTCTTGAGCATACACAGGGAGTTGGAGGAACTATGTGTACACAGCCCAGGTCACACTACACTAAATGCACAATCATGGTCATGATCCCTAAATCTTGAAATGCTAATTTTCAAAATTTGCAGACTTTCAAAATTTGCAGAGTAAATGCACCGGGTAGGCAATAAGGCAGACCACATGCAACTATCTGCAACTCCTCGTTACATCCCTTACTTCATAGCTACTTTGGTCACTAATTATTCATAAGATAAATTAAATAAGAAAAGAGATAATCACTAAGTTCCAACTACTTCACAGCCTGCTACTTTGTGAGATGGAGAGAATGTGCATTATGAGAGAACGTGAGATGGTGAGAATGTGTATCATCTCAGAATAGATCTTGTTGTCTTGAATACTGTATGATTGTATGATGTTCAAAGAGGCTCCAGCCTTTCCGACTAAGACCTTTTAGCTGATGAGACTGCGGGTTGGACTTAATTAATAGGATTAAGCAACCTACCGAGATGTTGATTCATACGACTACCAGGGGTTAGTTATATTTCAAATGATTACTCTGTAATCGTTTCAGAAGGCATACCGTCGGACAATCTCTGTTGCATGTATTGGGAAATGGGCTGTAGAGTTGAGAGCCAACTTCAATACAACTAATGACCAATGACCAACAAATCCATTCATATCGTACTTCGAAACACGTTACAAAGTACCATCGGATGGATCGTCAACTAACAAGGTCTTTCAGGCATTACACTATACATAATTACTCGTGGGGGCCTGCCATAATGGTAAATGACTCAATATCTGCCCCAAACACCCAAAAAATCAAATCTGCGAAAGGCCAGCGGATGCTTAAGCGGCTGTCCAAATAGAAGTTGCAGCCTCCATTCTAGGCCAAGTGGTAAATGGCATGGGCCCCACTTGGGTGCCACATGCCGCAATGTGGGCACATAGTTCTGGAAACTTCCAAAGTCCAGAACGTTCTACAAGGGGTCCCTTGGAACGCATCCGCCTAGCCGCTGACCATTCCAGCGCGGGCTGGAGAGGGCAGGCTGTACGAGGAGGACTGTACCAGAGCATAGGGGAGGCGTAACAGAGACAGGGAGTGTACAGAGGCAGGGGATCGCGACCATGGAGGCAATGAAAGCAAAAGCGCTCACTATCCGCGTTGGGGGTAGAGGTTGGCTGGAGCAAGTGGTGGTAGGGGCTGGCTCCCTATCGACTAATTAGTTATCATTTCATTGGTAGTAAGTTCTTGGTGTGCTTGGTGACAAGGCTTGGGCAAAACTGAAGGTTATTATATTCCATTGTAGCAAGTTATAACAAATATATGTGTATGATTTTTCTGCCAAAAATTACATTTGGAATGGAGTTCGTTATATTCCATTACGACGCCGTATGAGTCGACAACGAATTTATAAAGGATCCGAAGTGAATAAGTAAGAATACATATATTGTGGTCTGAGGCTTTAATCCTGATGTGTCGATGTGGCCTACATCACATGCAAAGTAGATATGAATCCATATTTGGGCCATTATGAGGCTACCACGTGTGCGCAGTCATTTAGAAAGTCCCTGCATGCCCTTCAGCTCGCCACGGGCCCAATCAAAATCCGCGAATGTGTGGAGGTCCATTTCTTATCCTCTTAATTTGCATGATCCCGACCGTTGAATGTCCATTGAGTGCATGCCAAGAGGAATTGAGCCCCAAACCACTGGGGGGACAAGATCTACACTTTATTCTCACATTAATGGACCCATAATGTGTTTTTGGAGGCGCCGCTTACCCACCATAATGGATTCTGTGGGGCCCCCAAAGTAGCTAGTTATGGATTTGGATGGATGGACTATCCACCCTACATCCATTCTTTTCATCCAAGGAAAAATGCCACAACCTGGATGGATGGACTATCTACCCTACATCCATTCTTTTCATCCAAGAAAAAATGCCACAACCGTCGGATCGGACTTAGATCCGACGGTGGGGAAGAGGAGCGATTTGCCAAGTCTATATCGTGAAGGAGAGAGCTCTCTCCCTCTTTTGGTTTTTGTTTTCAGCCAGGCTGCTAGGTGGGGTTGTGTGAGGGAGACAATGAGGGCGTGGAGCGAGCGAAATGTGAGCATAGAATCTTTGTGAGCAAGGAGAGTATCTTAGATTTGCAAGGCAAGTCTGGAGTATTAGTGTTAGAGAGATTTGTAGGGTGGAGGATTAGCGCTAGAGAGAAATTTTGTTTCAGGTCATGATCCAAATGAAATTTATTTGTTAGAGATTGTTAGTGTTAGTTTGAGTGTTCATTATGTTAGAGAGACGAGCTACAACCAGCCAGCGAACAACGAGCAGAATGCAAGCCAGCGGCGGGCTAAAGATGACCCTTCCTGTTTCGAACGATTAATAAGTTGGCTGGACCATGTCGTTTGGCGTGTTTGGCGTGCTTGGTGTTTACAAGGTACTTGGGAGCGGTGTCAAGCTTGGTGTTTCTAAGGTAGGGTCAAGTTGGTGTTAGGAGATTAGGCCAGTAGTTGCAGCCAGCAGCTTGCCGTAGCTACGAGGAAGCAAGTTGCGGCTTTTGGCTCCTCATGTAGGTATCACGATGTGGTTTTTCCTTGCTGTTTACAAGGTATTGAGAGGTTCAACTTCGTCTTAGAAGAGCAAAAGCCCATGGCCAGCAGCCATAGCCATCAACCTCAAAACAACTGCGGGCTATGGCTCTTCCTGTAGGTGTCACGATTTGGTAATTTCATTGATGTTTACAAGGTGATAGGGAAAGTCAGATTTGTCTTAGGAGACCAGCAGTCCGTGGCCAATAGCCACAGCCATCAGCCAGGTAGCCGCGGGCTGTTGGCTCTTTTTGTTACTATGACGAAATATTTGGTATTTCTTGGACTAGGTGTTTTCAACGTACTTGGGAGGGTAAGCTTGGTTTTAGGAACCCGACAGACGTAGCTGCGCGTAGGGAGGAGCGGGGACTAGCCCGCAAACATGATAGGCTCCAGTAGCTCCAGTATGTGAGAAATTATCTGTTTACAATTTTTTTTAACGATTTTCAGCTTAGACCTGTTTGTGCTATCTCTCTCTCTCCCTCTCTCAATCCTCTTTCTCTTCTCTCTTTTTCTTTGTCAAATACCATGGGGTTCTTTCTCCATCATTGAACACCAACATTGGTGATGGCATATACAAATAATATTCACAGATATCTATGTTTGTCAATAATCACCTTTGCACCTCCCGTTGGCAGTGCCAAGCAACGAAGTCCAAAAGGACTACAAGATGCCAAAGAACCGCACCAGGAGAGGGGCAAAAATGATCAGAAAAGGAGGGGGGAATGGTTTATATAGGCGCCCAGCAGCCCCCCCCCCCAAAATGGCATTATGCTTGAAAAATAGCGACAGGCCAGTCGCGCGTGCCACGCGCATCCACATGGGAGAGGTCAAGGGTTCAAAACCACCTCCCACATCCCATTTGTTTCGTTTTTCCTGACCCGTGGCACCTCGCCACGTGGCTGGCCAAGCGCCGCTTCATGATTATTATTATTAATTAAAAATATATATATTTAATAATTATTATTATTATTTATTTAAAAAAAAAACCACACGGCGGGTCCCTGGATTTCTAAAAAAAGAAAAAAAAAACACGCGACTGCTATATTTAAAAAAACAAGAAGAGCGACCGACACATGGTGGTCGATGTTTTTTTTTTCAAATATATTAAATAAGCGACCACCTATTGGCGGTCGCTTAATTCAAGATTCAGCTGTATTTTTACAAAATATATCAAATATGTAATAATAATAATATAATAAAGTACGAGCTACCGCCAATCTGGGCGGTCGCTTCATTTAAAACATAATAAACTTCAACCGACCGCCAATATAGGCGGTCGCTTATTTTAAAATATAATAAAATACAAGCAACCGCCAATATGGGCGGTCGCTTCATTTAAAAATTAATAAATTACCGGTGACCGCCAATATATGCGGTCGCTTCATTTAACAAAATATTAAATCACAAGTGACCGCCAATATAGGCGGTCGCTTCATTTAAAAAAATAAAAAAATACATGCGACCACCAATATAGGCGGATGTTATTTTTTTTAAAGAAATTAATAAATATTAATAATTGGCCACGTCTGTTTTACACCGTGGCTGCCATGTCATTACAAAGGGTAGAAGTAAATCGTAAAAGTCAAATGTAAAAAAATTACATGGGTAAACGTCCAGATTCGACGTGACGTGACGCACGTCGGACGTGTCAGCGCCACGTCACGTTAGGAATGATAACTAGGATGTGATTCTCTCTTATCATTTTTTCCATCATTTTTTTTTCATTCCTTCGTGGAATTTCCCTTCTCCCGGGTGATTTCACTTTGTAGAGTACTTACAGGCTAATTTACCCCCCTATTTTCACATACAAAACTGCCCCCCTCCAAAACTTGTTGTTTGGATCTGAAATTTGGTGTGTCCTTAGGGTGCCCCACATTCAGAATGTGCAGGGCATATGCACAGGAAAAATAAAAAACATTGGGCAAATCCTTGGTCAAAGGAAATGTGATGGACTTGAAAAAACAACAATACAAAATTGTTATAATATAGCAATTGGAACAGTCAAAAACTCTGTAATTTTGTAGGTAGGAACATGTAGTAGATAGGATGAAAGTCGTAAGGTTCATTTCCTAGATGTTTAGGGCCAAGGAGACATACCCTCATCCATGAAGATATACACGTTTTTGGGGGTGGCCTACCAAAAAATAGTTCGACGTTTAAGGGTTAACCAAGGAGGCATGTGGATTTTACAAAACTTGCTACCATCATGGAAACAAAGGGGAACAAGTTGTTGAGAAATGTCAAAACGCGTTGGATTTCCATGTTGAGCCCATCCACGCGTGTGATGTCAGAATATCGTACCTTGCTCATGAAGATGGCCCTAGACATTGCTAGTTTTAATGGCCCGCAATCGATATATTTCCCATATGACTATTTCAAGTCTATCTATATGAATTCAATTCAAAGAGCTACTAAGGTGTCTTAGGCTCCCTCTAAAAATAGTTATTGACTGAAATTTGGTTGTATTCAAGGCCTCAAACTGACAAGACGGAACTGTTCTTGGGCGTTGTTGGTGGGAAAGTTTTTTTTTATGTGTCTAAAGGTGGGGCAAGACGGTGTGGGTGACATTTCAAGGCCAAACGTTTGATCCGTCCACACCCAAGAAGTCATCTAAAAACTCTTGTAAGATGTCATTCATCATGTGTTGAAAATTGCTGGAGCATTTGTAAGACCGAAAGGCATAACACTGTATTCGAAATGTCCGTACATTGTGCGAAAAACAGTCTTTCATTCGTCTCATTTTTTAATTTGTACAAGGTTGTAAGCTTCTCTCAAGTCGATCTTTGTGAAAAAATTTGCTCATCCAAGTTGTTCGAGGAGTCCGGAAATCAGCGGTAGTGGGTAACGATTTTTTATGGTGACTTTGTTGAGCCCACGATAGTCCACACACATGCGTAATGATCCGTCATTCTTCTCAACAAATAAGATAGGTGATCCCGCTGGTGATTTCAAATGTCGAATGAAATTATTTGACAAATTTTCATCAATGTATTCGCGTAAAGCAACCAGCTCCGTCTGAGATAAATTGTAGATCGGGCCGAATGATGTTTGAGCTCATTCTTGCAACTCAATTGCACAATCATAAGGTCGATGTTCTGGCAACATGTCTGCATTTTTTTTCTCGAAGACATCCTTGAAATCTTGACCAGGGGTTGAATATCTTTGGTATTTTTGCATTTTTCTCTTGCCGAAATTTTTCGTGATCGCTAGTCGATATCAGGACTATGAAGTACAAACCAGGGAAGTCCAAGGATCACGGGATTCGTTGGAGACTGGATGATATTGGAAACAATATGTGACGCTCGATTTTTAAGCTTCACTTCAAGGGGTCGAGTTTCATGGTCAATATTTCCTGATGCTAACGGTCGTCCATCTATGACTTCAACATGAGCCGAAAATTTATTTCTTAAGAGTATTAAATTGTGTTGCTTCGTAAAGTCTTTGTCAATAAAACACGTTGAAATGCCCGAGTCCAAAAGTGCTTCTATGGAGATATCTTAATTTTGCATCATGATCTTTACTGGAACTGTGAAACAAGGTACAGAATCTGGAGGTAGAAAGAGATTTTTTTTTTGTGAGGAATTTGGGATGTCCAGCCGCATGGTCCCTACTGTGACTGGACATCTTTGATCGTTATATTTGGCGCCGTAGTAGCAGCGACATGGTGCGTCATCGACCATCCAAATCGCTTCTCTTGACGTCTTTCGAACAAACGATTATCGCACGCAATGACTTGGGTGATGAATTCGCTCAGTGTACTCAAGTTTGACATTGTCAGCAGCAAATCTTTTACATCCTCTTTTAGGCCACATCGAAACTGACTATTGAGGCTCTTCTCATTCCATTCGAGGTCGCACGCAAGTTGTCAAAATTCGGCAGTATAAACAGAAGCTGGACGTGCTTGTTGTCGAAGATTTCGCATATTTGTCTCTTCAACACTCTCTCTATCATTCTCTCCAAATGTTGCAGTGAACTCGGACATGAACGCTTCAAAATTGTATAGTAAATGCGAATTTTTCTCTAATATCGGTGCAAACCAAGATAGTAGTGTCTGATAGAAGGGTGCCCATGAATCCCACTTGAATACCTTCATCAGCGTTGTGGATGTAGTCGTAGGAACAATCGTACTTGTTGAACAAAACCGGGAAATCTTGATCTCGTCCCATCAGACTTTTCGGGCATGCTGACCTTTGGTTCTTTTGTAATCTGTTGAAGATTTGGAGGAACCGTTGCAGTAGATTTGTTGTAGTAGAGATTCGTAAGGTTGAAGATCCATTGTTCGACTCCTTCAACTCTGAAATTTGTTGTTGCAAATTGTTGAGAGCGTTGCCAAGATCTTGAAATTGATCAGTTTGTAGTTGGGCAGTAGAGGCACGAAGTTCTTGCATCTGAAGCTGAAGCCTCTATTATGTAGCGATCATTTTCGCAAAGGTGTCTTCCATCTTAACTAACTAAGGAACAAACTTCAATCTCGCCAAACTGTCAAGGACAAGAACATGACTAACAGTAACAAAAGATCAGACTAGAGGTACAAGACTGCACAAAAAGTCAAGGTCAGCATGGCCGAATGCATGATAAGTAAATATGAATCAAGACGATCTTATAACAATGAACAAGAGTACAAGATATCGGAACACGACTTGAATACTGGAATGCTGGAAACTGGACTGGAGTACTGAAGTACTGTCCATTTCTAAATTAAATATTCCAATAAGTTTGTTAAATGAAATATTTGTATTAACATCCATTTTATTTAGTGTATCAAATACATCGTTTGCTATCATTGTAATCTAAGCTCCATCTAAATCTTGTTGAAAAGGTTATAAATCAAAGTAAAATGCATAGGAGGTAATGGATAATAAAAACGGCATACTGCTTGATTTTTTTTCGTACAATTCATTTGTGTTGATGAATATAGATCATCAAGAGTTAGATTGTAAATTATAAATGATATATATAAGAAATATACCATAAATAATAATAAAAACCTTTAGAGCATATGAAAATAATAATGTTGTAATATTAATGTTAGTAGATGTGAATTGGTATATAAATTGATGGATCTAAAGGACCTAAAGGGATCTAAGATCCGAAGAAAATTAGAGGTTTTGAAAAGTTGAAAACATATGGATTACTAGGTAGACTGAAAAAAATATTTAATAACTAAATATCTAAATTAAAATAAACACCTACATTCATTTACATAGATATGTAACAAATTTAAAAAAGAAGTAGAGATTGATAAATATGAGAATTTTTATATAGAGTAAATATGTTGATTAATTACAACATATTTTTAAATGATATACAACAATTTCAAGAAGATAACACAACAAAATGAGTTTATAGTATATAATATAATTGTATTAGCTTCTAAAGATTGAAAATATAAATACGATAAAGACTTAATATATTGAAATTAAATTATTTCTTAAAAAATAGTTCTTAATTTGCAACTCAATTGTTTTTAAAAAATAATAATTTTTCATTTATATATATATATTGATGGATCTTAAGGGACCTGAAGGGATATGAGATCTGAATAAACTAAAACTACCATTGAGTGAGCGGCCGCTGCCATTGCAGGGGACACGTAGGCCCCTATGCCCAAGATGCTGGAGGTTGTGGGGGCCCTGGTGCACCCATAGTGATCAATGATGGTCCATTATTTCCAGCACTGTTGACAAACATTACCTCATGTTTATTTACCACCTGTATACATGCCAAACATGAATAAGCACTGTTTTTTTCACAGACGTTCCAGCAAATTGAAGCAAAAACAACACGAATAATGTTACAACCACAAGGGAAAGAGTTTCAGAATTGAACGCTTGAAACAACCATACCACAAAATGGTGTTTGCGAAATGTCCAATGGCGTCAGAGGGGTGTCTTGGGGCCATGCATCATAAGGGAAGATTAGAATAGCCATGAAGACTATGCAGTGCTCCAGAGACTACTGCAATCAGCATGGTTTCAAAAAGTGTATCAGGAATGAACACATAGTGAACTTGATATTCAAGAGAGGTTTCAAAACAAGACCAGAAATGAACATCAGCGACAGCCTTAGGAAAACCCAAAATACTGGAATGCAAACCCAATGACACTGAATTGCGGTGCTGAAGCTAAGCCTGATTCTGCAGGGGGCTCCTACATGACCTTTCATCATAAAACCATGAAAAGAAAAGAAATAGGAAGATGAGAGTAGATAATAGACACCCACAATGATCTTGCAAGAAGCTTCACCAGGATCCTAGTCAGGTGGAATGCTAAGATATCCATCTGTAATGGAAACCATGACCACCATTTTTGGCAGAAAATGAACAATTAATCAGTTTGGAACCCACAATCTATTCCATCCCCATTAATCCTATTCTCAAATTACTCTTATGTGGACTCTCATTACACATGTAAATATCATGTCTCATATCAACAAGATCAGAGAGTTGTGGTGAAGTACTGAATGCAATCATGAGTCCAAAAATTACCTCTGTTTGAAACTGCAGCTCACCACCAGGGCTACGCTCATCTTTTAAGTGTTTGACAACCACCAGTGACCCATCAGCCAATCCTTGTGTTTTCTTCCTAGAAACGTGTCACCGTACTGAAACCAAAAGAGGATATACAATCTCATTCCAGACTCATTTTGAGAGAAATAACAGATAAGCCAGCCTAGAAGTAGGGCAACAGATCTTCTGGAAAATTTCTGCTACTTGAGAACTTGTTTTCTTTTGCACGATTTAATCACTGTCTACAAAGCAGACGATAGTCATGTGTGGCATACTATCTATCAATACACAGACCTCGGAAATAGAATTCGAGCAGTGTACATATACACAAATTTAAATTTACAGGAATCAATTTAGATTGCACTTGCAGTGTTGTTCTTGCACTAATGCACTGTTACATATATACCAGGAACATCTAAGAAGGCCTCTACAGGCCTGGCGACGTCGCCACCAGGCAAAGCCAATAGCTGGAACTGCGAATAGCAAAGCGACACCCGCAGCCACGCCCCCCAGCAATTGCTCCTGTACTTGATGATTGTGAATTTCGTGTTGCATGAGCACATGATTTTGATTGAGGCGATTCAACTCAAAGTGCTCTGCCAAAGTACTAGAGCACTAACCCAAGCCAGTTGTCCTATCAACGTTCTTTGTACCCAAGGCACCCTGGGCAACATATAGCTGGAATACAGGCTGGTGAGGATGCTTGTTAACTAAATTACAACTAAGGCTTACTCCCAACATGACTTTAAAGACACTGAAAAAAAAGCATAATCAGCACTAACCCTAAGCTTCCATTAAAACTTAAAGCTGTAGGAGGGAGAACACTAGAGGGCAAGACCAGTGCCTAAACCTAGGAATTTGAGGATAAGAGGCATTTACATGGGTCACTGGATTGGCCATAAGGAGAGGGAGGTGGCTCGTATGGAGGAGGGGGAGGTAATGGGGGTTGTCCTGGACACTGCTTACCAACCACTGTTCCACACAAATCCTGATTCCCCTGGAAACTGGACACATGAAACCCTACAAGTTCAAAACTTTTAAGTATGAGCAAATCAAACAGGAAGTCAACTCAATCCTCACCAAAAAGAAAATTATGCGCGGACGTGTACCAAACAAACCATGGTAAAATGGGACATACAAACCTAAAGTTCCATAAAAAAAAATACTCGTGGCTACCAGAGTAAAACTCTTCGTTGTCCATCGGCCGCTATCCAGGTCTACCAACCACTGACACATCGGTTTAGGACTGGCAGAACCCGGTTCCTGGTTGAATGTGTTATCCCCTCCTGTTCTGCATAAAACTGGGGATATATTTAGGAGAAATCACATGACAATCCAATGTTTGATCTTCTGGAAATACCAACTTTCAATCATAGCCTCCCACCATCTATAGTCTTTATATTCTGAGACGTTGGCATAAGCTGCCACAACAAAATAGAAGGGGGATTAGGGCGATGCAAAACAAAAAAGAAACAACTTACATCAACAAGGAAGAAAAGAGACAGAGACAGAGACACTCACAGTGAGTTTTCATGCGGGTGGAGCTGCGGCGGCGTTGGTGAGGAAAAGGCGAGGGGAGAGAGAGATGGCAGTTGTGTACGTGTCGTGTACATAGGGTGGACCAACAGGGGATAAAACAAAAGCATGAACCTGGATTTGAACCCGCATGCTTGCGCCTTACGAACATAACCCTTACCACTATAATATACTCATATCTTGAAATACAACCCTAAAATATATATTTAGATATGTAAGAATAACTTTCAAATATGTATTAGGTATTCATTTGAGGAAGGTGTTATCTAGATCAGAAGGTGTAATTGGAGTTAGGAAAGGTGTTATGTGGGGAAGGTTATATCTGGAGAAGGTGTAGTTGGAGTTGGGGAAGGTGTTATTTGGGGAAGGTGTAACAGGGAGTTGACATTGTTTTTTACACTGATGGGTAGTCTCCTCTTTAAGGAGGAGCCAACAAATAAACTATGTACCCCAATTAGGGAATTCCAAAAAGGCCTTGATGTGAAATGCATAGCAAATTCACTTGATCAGCCCCCTAAAAGTGTGCAATTCAATTGAATTGCAAAAACTAGCTTGAAAATAACCAGTGTTGGGCGGTTACCCGCCGGAACCCAGGTTAACCGCCGGTTTAGGTTCAGGTTAACCGGAACCGGGCCCATTCCTGCAGAACCTGCCCCGGAACCGGAACCTGCCAATGGGGATCGGCACAAAACCAAACCGGCGGTTCTTGCTGGGTGTGCGAACTTGAGAACCGGGGCGCATGGGGATAAAAACAGGTTCAGGTTCTTGAACCATTGGTGGGCCCTTGGCATAACATGGCATAACCCTGGAGAGCTGGTAGGCCCCATGGCAAAACTTCTTTAATGCTCTCAAGCTCCATGAGATCCTGGGTTCAATGCTTGAAGGCCATGACATTTTATGTTCAATGCTTCAACGCCATGAGATCTTGGGTTCAATCTCCAGCTCCATGATATCCTAGCTAAGTTCATTAATGAAAATGTCAGAAGATGCCAATACTTGCCAGATAGCTGAATAGTAATTTCAACCCATAAAATGTTACCCATTTTCTTCTACCAGTTAATTTATAGTATTTTTGTTTGGTTTTTTTTGTGTTAGTGAAAACTAATAAAATCTTTGGATTTTAGTTAAAATATGTGAATACACTGCTATTTAATCTCCCGGACTGATAAAATATTTTAAATCTAATTAAATATTTTAAATTTAATAAAAGAAAAAAAAGAAAAAAAAAACGGAACCTAACCGGAACCGTGGTTTTAATCAGCAACTAACCGTAACCGGGACCGCCCCCATGTTTAAAAGTTGGATCCGGAACCAGACCGGAACCGGCTCAATAAAAAAAAATTGGAACAGGATCCGGAACTGTCTCTTGAAATATTTGTGGAACCGGAACCGAAGGTTCCTTCACAAATGCAAGAACCGCCCAACACTGAAAATAACCCTAATTTGCAATTCAGTTGAATTGTAATCTATAATTTTTAACTTATATATATATATATATATATTCAAGTTATACTTATATACATATGAGAGTATAATACATGTTGTCAGTCTATTCTCGCTGCCCGTCTATCCTATGCCCGTGAGGAAATCGTGGAGTCGTGAAGCCAGCCTCAGCGAGAGAGGGAGTCACGAAGCGCTTGGAGGAGAAGTAGTGAGAGAATAGTGCAACACCAAATGACAAGATCTGGCCATGAGTAAGCACATTCTTATACCGGCATGAGTTCCCCCAATGGCGGCCAAAAAGATCGGAAGCAATGATCAAACGCATATGTAGCCATTCGCACGTCGACCAGCTTTAAAGTTCTAGTTCCTAGAGGAACGGCTTTATCATCCGTGATTCAATTTGTATGTCCTTTGGTTGAGTTTTCTACTGTTTTGAAGCATGTTGCAGACTCCGTGAGAATAGTTTAGCACACGAATAAATTAACCAAGATCATCTAATAGGCTAGACCAGCCCCAAGCAGCCAATATGCCATGATAATCGAGGGCCAAGGGTTGCTGATCTGCACAAAGGTTGAGAAGAGGGGCAACATCAGCAGCAACAAGGTCATCCAAGATGAGCATATGCCTGCTGACAGGAGAATCAACCCGTGTGAGTGCATCAACATTCGTGTTTTCCTTGCCCTTTTTGTAGACAATATCCATGTCAAATTCCTGCAGGTACATAGCCCATCTAGCAAGTCTGCCATGAAGTTCCATTGGCTTGACAAGAGCCTTTAGTGGAAGATGATCAGTCTCTACCACAAACCGGCTGCCATGCAAATATTGCCTGAAATGCTTCACACCAAAAACCAGGGCTAGACCCTCCTTATTAGATATGAAATAATTCATTTCATGACGATCTAGACGACGAGATGCATAGGCTATTACATGCTCCTTGCCTTCTACAACTTGACATAAGATTGCAGAGATGGCAACATTTGATGCATCAGTCTGAAGCAAGAAAGGTAACTCAAAATTTGGAAACATCAGGATGGGAGCTGAACACAAAGCCTTGCGAAGGGTGTCAAAAACAGCCAACAGAGGGTCCATTCAAACCTGGCATCTTTGCACAACACCTTGGTTAGAGGGTGAGCAAGCTTGACAAAGTTCTTTATGAAGGGCCTATAATAAGAAGCCAGACCAAGGAAGGATTTGATACAATGTTTATCCCTAGGGATAGGAAAGCCCCAAACAGACTCAAGCTTGGCAGGATCAGGAAGCAAACCATCTTTGGACAGAACATGACCAAGGAAGTGCAGCTCATGCATGAATAACTCACACTTCTTGGGCTTTACTTTGAGACCCGCAGTGCGCAATTTACTGAAAACACGTTGCAGATCAGCTAAGTGAGCATCAAAACTGGCGGAGTAAACATTGATATCATCGACATAAATTAAAGCACACTCCCAGCGAAGATTGCCCAAGACAATGTCCATGAGGCGTTGGAAAGTAGAGGTGACATTGCATAAACCAAAAGGCATGGTCTCATATTGATATTTGCCCATTTGACATACAAAAGAGGTTTTTTCCTTAGCAGCTTCAGTAAGAGGAACTTGCCAAAAGCCAGACGCAAGATCAAGAGAGGAAAAAATTGTGGCACCATGCAATTGATCCAAGGTCTCATTAATCCTGGGTAATGGGTATGCATCTTTTTTTGTGATGTCATTCAGCTTTCTGAAGTCAACACAGAAACGGAAGGTGCCATCTTTCTTACCAACCAGGACAATCGGACTGGCCCAAGGAGAAACTGAAGGCTTAATCACGCCAGCATCAAGCATTTTCTGGACTTCTTCTTGGATGACAGTACGTTCCTTGACACTCTCATGGTAAGCAAATTTTTTAATAGGAGCCCTTTCAGTGACAATGTCATGTTGGAGAATAGGAATGCGCCCTAGATCAGTGGATCCCAAACTAAAAACATCTAGATTCTTTGCAATAAGCATTTCCACTTTCCTTCTTTGTCCTGAGGAGAGAGTTGTGCCCAACTTGATTTCAGATAAGACTTTGGTGAGGGTTGTCTTACCTTCTGGGCTGAGATCAGGGACAGGTGGTGGAGCAACTGCAGCAAAAGTAGCAACCTCATCTAAAGGGCCATGTTGGATGCCAATGGCCTCAATTCCAAAGCCAACATGCACCTCTTGTATTTCAGCAATGGGCAAAGCAGTGATGCGAGCCAGAACCTGCCCCTTTTTAATAGTCACAGGGAAGTGCTCAGGATTAGCAATCAGGATCTTGACTTCTTGCCTATATCCTCTATCTAGAATACTAGTGGGCACCAGGCAATGCTTAAGGGCAGTCAATCTCCTCCATTCTTCAACTTCTAGGAAATGAGCAGCTGGACATAAGAAGGCCAGACTAGGCTTGACCACCTTCTGGGTCAAGGCAGGGATGGTGATGTTGAGGGGTGCACGAATTAGAGTAGAATTCCTTGGAATAGCTATGGGTACCCCTGTCCTATCCCTAGCACCAGGAACATGTCACTGATATAAGAGTTGAAGATCAGGCTGAAACTTGTGGAAATCATTCCAATTGAGGTTGGAGTGAGAGTTCTGCTGTACCTCCTTTATCAGGGCCTGGACTATGGACAAATTGGTTGTAACAGACCCAGCCTTGATCTTCACTGCTTTCAAGGGGACCACTATTTCATGCCCTTCTCCATTGTTAAAGCGAAAGGAGTAGTCTGCTAAGTTGATGGTGGCACCAGCTCCAGTCATCCAGTCAAGGCCTAGAAGGAATTGATCTCCAATGGTGACTATGCAGGTAACCACAACCTCTTTCTTATGAATTATGATGGGAACAGTGACTAGTCCTAAGGGCTCATACCTGGATCCATCTGTAATAAGCACCTCAATACCTGTGGCAGGGCATAGCTTAAGACCAAGAACTCTCACAACACTTAAAAGGTATAGCAGATATAGTGCATCCAGTGTCAACCACACAAGGAAAGCTGAGCTCGTGGATATGGCACTCGGCCATGAGGGGACTGATTTGCTGGCCAGCAGTCTGTCGACTGAGAGGACAATGCAAAGCTTTAAAGTTAGTAGATAAAAACAGCTTGAATCGGAACAGAAGAGACAGGGTTGGTAGATGATGGACCTCTTGCCCCCTTCCCAAGAGATTGTGCTAGTTTAAAGGAGGGGAAGAGCCATTAGCTGTCTTCTTGTTCTTGATCAGCTCTGGTAGCCCTGCTCTGTCTGGACAATGCTTTGTCCAGTGTTCAAAAGACCCACAAATGTAACAGGCGGCACGATTGCCCTCATAGGCTTGCCCAGTCTGGGTTCGACCTCTATTGTTACCCCCTGTCGTCCCTTGGCTATGTCGAGGCTGCCATCTCTGTTGATGAGTCTGCATGGCAGCAAACTGAGTGGCCACAGACTCACTAAGACTTCCCACGGTATTAGCTAATCCCTGAAGAGTAAAATCATCAGCTTTGTATGTCATAGCAGGAGGAACATAGGGTGAGGATGTTGCAGACATGCCAAGCTCTAAGCCCACTGGAGATTGAAACTTGGCATGATGTTGCATTGATTTGCTGTTAGCCAAGTCTGCCATTTTAAGATTGATTTCTGCTAACATAGTCTTGTCATTGACAAAATGACGTCGCTGAGCCCAATTCTGAATAGTGGAAGACAACCCAAGGAGAAAATACCTTTTAACCATACGATCCCTCTCTGCCGGGTCTATGATATTTTCAACAACAGCAAATTTAAGATCCATGTAATACTTCCACAAGGGCGGATGCCTCCGCGTGAGCGTGTGAGCGCGGCCAAGCTCACGCCACATCACCGGTTCTCGCCACGTTGGCTCATGGGTCCGACGCCACGTCAGTAGTCTTCGCCAGCGTGGTTAACGCCACGTCACGCCTCACCATGTCATTTCCACGGGCTTACCTATGACCGCAGACAGAACAGGGAGAAATGGGCCTATAGTCGCGGAATTGGTAGCCGTAGACTGTTTTTTTTTTTTTTTTTTTTTTTTTTTTTTTTTTTTTTTGCATTTGACATTCGGCATTTGGGTGGATGTGATGATCGGTGCCGATCATTACTGTGGTTTATTTATTTATTTTATTTTATTTTATTTTTTGCTTTTGACATTTGGCATTTGGGTGGATGTGATGATCGGTGCCGAAAATCACTTCTGTTGGTGCCGCCGATCATTTTTTTTAAAAAATAATAATAATTTTAAATACTTTTCTTTCATTCGGCATTTGGGTGCCGACCATCACATCTATCGGTGCCGCCGATCATCACTCTCCGTTTTTTTTTTTTGTTTTGTTTTGTTTTTTGACATTCGGCATTTGGGTGGATTTGATGGTCGGCACCGACCATCACTTCTGTCGGTGCCGCTGATCATCACTTTCTGTTTTTTTATTTTATATTTTTATTGGCTTTTGACATTCGGCATTTGGGCGGATGCGATGGTCGGTGCCAAAAATCACTTCTGTCAGTGCCGCCGATCTTTTTTTTTGGCTTTTGACATTCGGCATTTGGGTGGATGTGATGGTCGGTGTTGACAATCACTTCTGTCGGTGCCATCGATCATCACTTTCCGATTTTATTTTATTTTATTTTATTTAAATAAATTTAAGGTGGCTTTTGGGTGGATGTGATGGTCGGTGCCGACCATCACTTCTGTCGGTGCCGCCGATCATCACTTTTGTTTTTTTTTTGTTTTTTTGTTTTGGTATGCTCAGGGAACGCCACTTGTTTCTAGAAATCCACATCTTGAAGAGGAGGAGAGATTCGGCTCATGTAAGAGGAAATTAAACACCCCACCTGGTTCGGATTCCGATTCGCACAGGGCAGACCGTGATAACTTTTCGAAGCCTCGTGTTCCCCTGCATGACAAATCCATGTCCGGAACCTCCATTCTGGAGGAACCTCCGACATGACGGCAGACTCCAGCATCAAACAATGCCACTGAAATGATGCAGGAGAGAAACTACCCCCTTGATGTGCTAGAGTCTATATGCCCTGACCACGTTTGGCACATAGAACTCACAAGTGCAGGGTCTCGTGTGAAATGTACAGCGATCAGGGCAACTAATTTCGAAAAGTGTACTTCATCTATATCCAGAGGTGGTGCCTGGACTCCTGCTCCGACTTTCATAGGTTTGATGCGTCCATACGGCCAACCAGAAGCCAAAAACCACAAGTTCTCGTTCTGCGCAGACGATTGTGGTAGATGTGTGCATGGAACTGTGCGTCCTTCCGTGGTGATGAAGCCAACTCCTCCAACCGTTTGGCCCGTCAAAGTGGGAACACATCTCACGAGTGAGGAGATTACAATGCTGGAGGAGGCAGACTTTTCCCTTGCGAGACAACCCCAACTGCATGCATGTGCTTCTACTTCTGCATCCTCTCGGGTCCCTCCGGCAAATCCTCACTTGTGGCCAACCAAACGAGATGGAAAGCTGGTTCGGCGTTTCCCTCCAACCGCTGAACACTTCGGCAAAGTGGAGTCCGCAAGAATGCTCTAAGCTCGTGTTGCAAGCACCACGGAAGTGCCCGATCCAGGATATGGTTGGCTGTACACAATGATCACTTCGACATCTGCTGTTCATGACAAGGCCTACGACATCACAGTTTCCAATTTCCCCAATTGCACATGTCCTGACTTTGTGAATATGCTATCAACCAGTTTGGGCAAGAGAGGTAAATTCATACCCTGCAAACATTTGTATTTCATATTTTTGAAGAGGATGGTTTGCGATCCCAAACGTGACAACTTCGTTCACCATGCCACTCTGAGTTTCAACGAGGTCGATACTTATTGCAGTGGGATACAACACATAGGTAGCATCTGCTATGCAATATGGTATGTGGACAACCATGCTATGAAATGTGCAATTTGCAACATTGTCATGGAAATTCAATTCAAATCAATTCATTTGCAACATCGTCGGCGGTGCAATGATATGGCGTCCCTTATCCATCCATTATGCTTCCAACTATACTGAGTGAGCTCCGAGTGACAACTTTTAAAAGCACATGCATCATTGCACCTTTCGAAGTCTACATGTTTTCCTGTCGCTATGCACTGCAATCATCTTTTGAAGATGATCCTAACTCTCATTGTTATTTGGGGAGGGAGCAAGGTCTTCCCGTGGCAGCCTCTATGGCGCATACTTTGTGAGGATATTTTCTCGTCCTTGTGATTGTAAAAGTGAAACAAACATTTGTAATTGCACAATGTTGGATGCTACAATTGTAGGCCCCATGGTAGTCTTCATTGTATTCAGGCAAGGATTCCCTGCATTAATCCCACGGTCATAGGACCATCCTCGGTTATAGGCGGCGCATGTTCATGCTGATGTGGCAGATGACGGCGCAGTGCCACATCAGCATTTGTCGCCATATCAGCCTGCTGACATCACGCTTATGCCACGTCGCTCCTGTGTGAGCGTACGCTCGCGCGCAAGGCTCATGCCATTGCGTCGTTGCTTCCACAAGGATTCCCCAGGCTGGTAAGTCTTGGCCGAAAGCTTGGTAAAGCAATCCAGAGGCATCTCAGGAGGTTTGAACAAGGTCTTTACCCATTCCACCAGAGTTGCCCAGTTGAGGCTGGTATCATCCATGACGGCTGCATGCAGTAAGTCACGAGCTGGTCCCTTCATGCTCATCCTAAAGATCGCCATCTTGAAATTCTAAGGCACTCCATTGACACTAGCAATGACCTCAAACATCTGAAGATACCTATCAAAGTCTTCTCCCATGGTATATTCTGGGTAAGGTTGAGTGGTCAGCTGGGGGATCAGATGACAAGGCATGCTATGGTTGATGTGACCAGGGAGGAGAGACCCATGAGCAGGGCAATAGGGAACTATGGGAGCAGTATTACCATGCACATATCCAACATTAGATGCAGAATTAGAACTCATACTATTATTGCTGACTGATCCTGTAGCAGCTGAAGCTGACAGACGTGACGCCATTGCGCCCATGGGGAGAGCAGGTATTGCCGCACTTGGCTGAGCAGCAGGGTTAGTAGACTGCAAGTGGGTTTGTGGCATTCCACTCATGGGAAGAGTGGATGCCACTCCCACCGGTTGTGTTGACACAGATCTCATACCGTTAAGAGGGATATTGCTAGCATGCATGCCCACGGACTGGCTAGAGACAAGATGTGGTGGCACCCCAGCCTGTGAAGCAGGGAGAGCACCCACTGATTGGCCAATGATGGCAAGAGGCGGAGCAGCAGACATACTAGATGGCCCTTGCATCATGACATCCCCACCTTGAACAACACCATGCACGTTCAACACATGAAGACTGCCCACATGCATACCCGAATTTACAGGCAACAAGTTCCCTCCCCCGAGAGTGGGACTAGGGAAATTCACAACAAGCAGCACACTAGGACTCAAGTTAGCAACCTGGGCCGACATACTGCTCGTAGTAGCCCAGACATCCGAGCCAGACCCTTCAATCCCCTGGACATGAATAGGATGGGAGGGCAGACCGTTTGATTCCCGAGCCAGCGTAGGCTCAGTCCGTCTAGCCACCAAGGCCTCATCACACTGATCATAGACAGAAAGGCCCTCGAGGGTGACTATCCCAGACCCCTCATCAACCAATGTAATACCAGTTGGGGACTCTACAACTGCTCCCATCGTCCCAACATTCAAAAATTCACCATGAAATTACCTGCCTGCAAGTTGTCCGATCCCTCATTCACTTCTACTATACTTTCGGCCAGCGGCTCTCCTGAATTATTCATGGACCTCTGTCTTCTGGATCTCAACCAAGTAGTTCTAGAATCACCTAGCATACAAGAAACGAGGTTGGATTGGAGGCATAACCTTTAAGCAGCAGGGATGTGGAGCATGGGCCAAGCACTTGGCGAGCTGTCTTCTGGAACCCAAGTGGAACCATACACCACCCTCAGCACCTTGTGTGACTATAACTCGTAGATCCCCAACGCCAGCCACTCCCAACCATCAGCTCCTTTAAGCCAAAAACCAACGCGGGTGGTGCCACCCTCTCTCCATGTGCGCGAAAGCACAGTCAAGTTTGAACAGTCACTCAATCTCTCAAACGCGCTCGTGCGAACCACTCGCTGTGAAACAAAGGTAGTGCCCACACCCAAGACCACTAGATTAGATGACTGTACTATCAAGGCCCCACCCGTCAGACCATCAATTAACTGTGAATAAGTAGGTGCCAAGGCGCAGGGCCGGAGCTGAAACCGTAGTGCCCTCAAGATCAAAGCCCCCGTGCCTTGTAACATCAACGACATCCAACTTTGCCCTACCACATCCATGATGAAGCTCTGCACTTCGAACACCAGAAAGAGGTAGATACAAGCCAACTTCCAACCAGGTCAATTCACGATGGTTCAGAAAATGCGACTTGATCGTCCTAGACGGTAGACGCTCTTCGTTGCGTAGCTCAAATTCGCGCTTAGCAAGCTGTCTGGCTCTGGATACCACCGCACCAGGCTCAAGCAAAGGTCGCGTGAACAGGGCCTCGTGATGACTAGTTAGTGCAGCAAGATCACCTACAATATCTCTCTCTAGACGCTCAAACCGAAGCTGATCTTCGTCACATATCTCACACAACAAATCATCTACTTCCTGCGACAACTCAATGTCTCTCTCCAATTCTGTTGCTTGCTGCCTACTTTAAAAATATTTAGGGCTTGGATCCACAAAGTTGTTAAAGTTATAGTAGTCCGGGTCACAGCTATCTAGAGAGCTGTCAGACTTCTCAAACCTTGGCGACCATGCCTCTGCCTCCCCCAGATTATTATAATCACTACCACCAGGAGAACCCAATGAAACAACAAGGGCTGGAACGCAAGCAGTAGGCTCAGGAAGTGGCGACGCTGGCAAGGCAACACTGCCAGGCCGCGCGCCGTTGGCAGTGTTAGCAACAGCAAGAATGTCCGCAGGGTGAGAGATGAGGTGAAAGAAAGAATTAATGCCAGGACCTTGGTGAGCTGACAAGTAGCTTCCTGAGAGTAGTGGATTGCGGCGATGGCAGCTGCGGTCATGGGAAACGTGTAAGCCCACCAAGCAAATGAAAACCTGCACATTTGAGCATCGTTTAGAGCCTGATCTTTGTGAACGAAACTGAAGTACAAAACGCGTTCGAAAGACAAGTTTGTTTTCTAGAGCACACAGATTTTGAGGGAGAGAACAAGGCTGGCTGAGCAACAGTGATTGCCAGCATGGATTCATGCGAGGAGGGTATTAGAGAAATGATCAACTGGAAGATCGGGGAATTACGGAATGCTGCGCAGACCAAAATTCGCATTGGTAAGAAACACTTACCGAATTCCTCGGAAGAGGTTGATGCGAACAACGAAAGATGTATAGAGGAAGAGAGCAACAAAGAAAACAATTTTTGAGACAACATCGAAGGTGCCTGTGATGTGCTTCCACGCCACACTGGCAGTGCTGGGGGCCGCCACAAATAGAAAGAAGACCGGGTGGAGCTCTTTGGGCAGCGACTCGTTGGTCGGTAATCTCTGATAGAGAGTGACAAAGAGCACTAGATAGTGCGCAAGGCCCACAGCCCAGAAGAAGAAAGCTGCCTCCTTCCAACCTACACTTGCTCCCAGTAACGCGCCCACGAAGTTTCCCACGACAGATAAATGGGTGGATGGATTGGCCACTTTAGAGAGTCGTCTCTTCCCTCCCGAAAGCCACTGACCATAGATTTTAAGCTCCAGCAGGAGGATGGGAAACATAAAGACACACCAGAGTGCTGGATGAATAGAGGTTGCAATGGCAGGGGGCACTCCAAGTGTTAGAAACATCCCCGCAATCCAAGGGGCAAAAAAGAAGTTCACGCGGACGGGATGCTGGAATTCTCGCTTTACAGCTTCGAGGTAGAATATTATCTTCAAAGTGTAGGTGGAGAAAATCAGTATAAGTGACAGTAGAGCCAGGCACCAGAGCGAGAGATTGATTGTAAGTGGCACGTGGAAGAACTCCCTCTCTGAAGTCATAGCAAGATCCTTCCACAAAATGGTTTGACTGCCGAGCCCCATACTCACACCAAAGCATCCGATAGGAAAGCGAAGCAGGAATGGCCATTGCTCGTCGTTTGGAAGCAGTAGGTCCTCTGAGTCCTGAGGATGCAAAGGAGGATCTCGGGTCAGTATGGCGTACTGTATTGAAGAGTTACAGTGAGCATCCAATGCTGCCAACCTCAGGAGGATTTAAAGGCGATGAAGGTGCACAGGATGAGAAGTATGCAGGCTGACCGCAGTGGTGGGTTCTAGTGGAGCCGGCAAAAGCACTATTGTGCAGCTACTTGCTCGTTTCTATGAGGTCTTGTCTTGTTCTCTCTTGGATTGTGCGAGCTCGTGAGGATCTTAGTCTATGTCTTGATCTCTTTAATGTCGTCCACTTGCCAGGCATCATTACACATCTATTTGATACCAGTCTTGAAAAAGGAATGTGCCTTATGTGAAGGAGCTTGGTAACTACACTTTGTGATTGGCATCCAGTGGCAGTATTCTACATCCCTCCGCATTGCTACAAAATCCATGCAGTAACAAACCATAACACCCCATGATTCAGCTAATGTTTTCCCCCCTGTCGACCTATTTGACCTTTCATAGTCATATTCAGGCTAGAGGATCACAATGATTGGTCGTCGCTTACAATAGGATCTAAGTTTGGCACAGTTCATGATTTCTGTTGTTGTATCTTGGCAGCCAACCAGTGGTAGGCTATCCCTTGCTGGAAGGGACGTACGGAAATTTGACAAGACCGAATGGGCTCGGGCTGTTTCTATCGTGAACCAGGTATACAAAAACTCTCATTGTGCCTTAATAGTACACACAATAGGCACAGTCATCCTGCTTGTGAGAAGTACCATTCTCCCCCCCTCACCAGGCTTAGCATCATACATGTTCCTTATTGTGAATAATGTGAACAACTTTCTATGCTACTTGGCTGAATGTGGGTGCTGCAGGAGCCAGTGTTGTTTGCAATGTCAGTCGCAGACAATATTGCTTATGGTCTGCCCAATGAGGAAGTGTCCCGAGAAGACATCATTGATGCTGCAAAAGCTGCTAATGCCCATGACTTTGTGTCATCTCTCCCTCAGGTAACTACATGCAGGGTTTGGTAGGCAGATACGATGGGCCCTGGTCAACATTCTCATCAATTTTGACTCTCTAGGAATTACTGGACAAAGTGTGCTTGGGTTTTCTTGCAGGATTGTCCTTTGTACTGTGGTCTCAGGCTATACTTTGTCGGTGAGTGGGCCATGAGAAAGTCCTCATGACAGCTGGCGGGTTCTAATCAGTGAGTGTTTTAGTGCTATTGTTTGGCTAATGAGCAGGCTCAGCATGTGATAAAGAGTGCTGGCTGTGCAGGGCTATGAGACAATGGTGGGAGAGCGTGGAAGTCTTCTAAGTGGGGGCCAACGGCAGGTAGGCACTAAAATCCAAGAAGCTAATCACACCCAGTGAAGTGAAAATACTTGTGGACTTTGGTGTATGTGTTGAACATCAACTCTGGGCAGTAGAGGGCTGGTTGAACAGCGAAATTTTCAGAGAAGATCCATTTTGGGATCATGTAAAATAATATGGCACAAGGTAATCCAATTGCGAAACGCAAATGAAACTGGGGATGCACCGAGGTTACCATCTTGGGTGTTTATAAGGTCAAGTGTCTATTCCCTGGAGAGCAATTTCTTGGACTTCTGGGTAGAAAAGAGGGGTGACTAGCAGATGAACGACCCATGTGCCTTTGCTATAGCAACTGATTTGAAGGCGGCATCAATCAAAACATGGACACCAGAGTTGTTGGAAACAAAACGGGAGGAGCAACAACAACAACACCAGCAGAATGAGCTGTGGCAGCAGGGTCAGCCTCTACACTAGGATTAGCTTCGATAGCAAGTGCCACGCTAATATGAAGAAATAAGCTCTCCCCCTCTCTGCGAGCTACACAAGACAAGTCACGAATGGCAGCCATCCCCTGCAATCACACCCCAACGCACATCGTGAGACGGCAAAATCATAGTAGCAGGAGAAAATATGGCAAAGCGAGGAGCCGCCATCGATAACACGCATTAGCGAACCAATTAGGCAGCAGGATGTAGAGCAGATCCCGCGAAAAGACCTAATTGATCCTGACAGTGCGGGCAGGATCCACCACGCCTAGAGTACCCGACGTCTCCACCATAAAACAAGCCTGAAACATATACTCCTTTCCTCTCAAGAAGCGAGGTTGCACAACAAAGGGGTGAGCAGAAAGAGCAAACAACGCGCAAGAGGAGGATCAAACACACGAATCAGGCGCTAAGCAGCTCTCATCCAAAAACTTGTACACCAAAAATCACATATAAACCAACACCCGAGTACACCGCCCTGATCTTGTGTCAGGGTGCCGTCTTTATACAAAAAGCCCTAGCTATAGTGGCCCGCCGCGTGGTGAGGCATCACAGGCCAAAGCCCACTGCGCTGCCTTGTGGCCCTAGATTAGATGAAGGGCCAGGATCGAGCCACCTGCAAAAACCAACCCTAACCTAAATATCATTGTAATGGTTTAACGGCTTCATACGCCAAGAAATATACTATGGATGTGTATCGCCGTTTTGGATGAAACGGGCTATTTTCCGGCTGAGCAAATATGGGGCTTTACAAGCCCGCCACCGCTGTTTTGTCCCTAGAATCTAAGTGACGTTGTTTGTCACCGTGCCCAGAGGCAGCAGGCCATCGCTCCGGGGGGCCTATAATGTGAGATGGGTCTGCCAGATCCGGAGCTCCATTGTTTGAGTGCCTTGAGCCGATTGACAGAGCGCAGGGCTCCTGATTAAGAGTGAGGAGGCGGGTGAACCGCCAACCTCCCAGCTTCCCACCACCGTGGACATAATGCTGAGGGACTGTATTACTCATGAGGCCCTGTTTGGGAGCCTATTGCCTGGCAAAAAGGGGCGGAATGGGGGTGTTGTACATACTTGAACTCGAAAAAGTTGAGGTTTCCCTAGCAGGTGAGATTTCGATGTAGGCCTATCATTGGCACCAAACCTCCAACTGGGATAGAGAGGAGTCGGGTGGTAGAGCTGCCACCACAAACTGAGGGAACTTGAGCTAGCCACCGACAGAATAGTCACCACACTTAGAATTGTATAAATCATGGGTTGGGTGTTGGCCTGGTGCTGGTCTTCATGACTGCTGGCCTGATAACGAGCTTGAGAGCTGATGCGCCTGACCCGCCGAGCAAGGAGGCACATAACGATCGTAGAACACATAAGCAAGTAAATCTGAGAGAAAATAAACGAGAAATGGCTTGAAAGATGCATGAAGAAGAGGCGAGTCGTACTGGGAGGGGGAAGAGAAGCAGATATGTTGAAGGACTGCTGGGCAATGTAAAAGCCACAGAACGGGCTATGGCGGGAGATGGAGCTAAACACGAAGCAAGGGTTAATTTAGTGGAACCGCTAAAGAGAGGGGTAAAGACCGTGAAAGAAGCGAGAAGATGGTGAAACCCTATAGATTTAGTCATGGGCTAAAAATTTAGTGGAAACTGGCGGAAACAAAACAACCGTCTCGCTTATATTGATGACGCCTCCCCCCAAGGAAGCATAAATTATGGTGTCTCGAACACAAAGGGCTACTGCCTTCCCCAAGGAAGGTGGACACTTTTGTGACACCAAGTGGTGGATGGAACCCACAACCACTTCCAAGGTGGTATGTGAGAGTATTACGACCTACGTATATATGTTGTAGACATGAACTGTGCACCAAGGATACTAACGATTCCACAACATTATGCCCGGTGTCTTCAGGTCTTCGGTGATCTCACGGCACTCACGACAACGTGACAATTTTCTCTTCATCTCAATTCCATTGACCCCATCTCCAACACTTGTGTCTTGGGTCAAACGTTCATAGGTTGTTTTACTGACTTTGATAGGATTTTGATGTGGCAACTCAGCAACTTCCTTACACTTACAAAACATCCCTTGATGCATGGTTATAGATATGTTCGTCCACTAACATTGTAATTTGAAATGGATTTGACCCCCTTCGAACTGAGGGGCATAACTTATTCAAATCTTCATCAATTGAGTCAAGCCCAAGTGCATTAGATAGCCCATCACAAGGTATCTATTGATCCATTATTCACAAAATTTGGATTCTAGCAGGCCAATATTGGTTGCAGGCTTCCAGAAGTGATAGGGCATTATCTCCAGGTATGAACTGTTGATATTCATTCTACAATTCTCAGTAAAAATTTGCTGACCAACATGCCAGTTTCTTTTACCTCAGCTCTGGACCCACTATACCCTAATTGTCACTTAGACTTAGACTGGTTTCCCTATCATAAAGTAGGGCTTCCTTAATAGAAAGTAGTAGCCCAATGAAGCATTCATTTGTGCTAGCTCCAAATCGTCTTCTGTGATTGTGATAAAAGCTTATTTCAACTTCGCCAATTGCAAATTGGCGGTGGTTCTGCCTAGAGAAGACTCACACTGGCGCAGGGATTGCACTGCCGTAATGCATCTCCAGTAAGGTAGCATTTTCTGAAGTGAGGCTTAATGGCAGCACCCATTACTTCAACAAATTTGATGGCGTCAACGTTCCAACGAAGAACACTCAACGCCATTCTTTCCATAACATGGTATCCTGTCTTGGCCAGATATGATGAATAATTTTAGAAGACATGCACAACTCCTGTAGTGCTGCGGCTGCAGTCGTCGATGACCCTGAAGGTTCCGTCCCAGGATCGACCACGGGAGAGGTGATCATTAATTCTTGCGCGCTGTCTCTGAAGGCATCCATGCGGTCCGCGTTCCGAGTTATCGTTTTCTCCTTCGTCCACAGGAGATGCCGGAACATCAGTGCTAATTTCAATCACGAATACAGGGGGGCCATGGAAGGCGGGCACATTGAACAGCAACGCATCCAGACCTGCTTCTGTGGCCACACATGCTTGTTTAACAAACTCTGCTAGCTCTTGCACCAGCGCAGCTATGGTGGGGACATCGTTGGGCTTTGCAAGTCTGACGATGGCTGCCATCGCGAGCGAGCTCTACTACACTCTCTCCTTCGCCGTTGTCCAGTCGACACTGGAAGCTGGATAGAGTTGGCGAGGGCCAAGTGGCAACACTGCAAGAGCGCCACCTGTTCTAAAAGGGTGACACCTTCTTCTCTCTCCCTCGCTTCCTCCTTCCTTCTCGCTGCCGTGACGGAGGGTAGAAGCTATGGCAACGGTGGTGGCTCTGTCCCCTCCTGCAACACTGTCTCTCAATAGCGCAGCCCGCCGTGGTCATCCAGTGGCAGTGTCTCAATACTCTACATCTCCTCAGCCTTCTTCGTTCGGCTCTCAGAACTTAAGTATTAAGGTGATTACTATTGTTTTTTTCCTTCGTGTACACCTCTGTAGTGTAGGATCTCAATGCAGCTGTGGCCATGTTTTAGTTGTGTTACATCGTCATTTTATACTGCTGCATGATTGCTATTTGCAAGTTGGATAACGAATAGGGCGGGTTCAGTCAAGAGCTGGACAGATGGACCCCGCCTAAGATTCGTTAACCACTGACTCTCAAATTATATCGATGATTTCATATTGAACATGCAGAATTGGGGAAGGTTTCAGAGTTATTCTGCGCATGGATCGTTTCTCGTCCTCCAGAAGCGCAAGCCTTGGGAAGATAGGAGGGGGATGGGGGCGCGGGCAAGCGCAGTCGCGCTTAAGGAAGGAGCAGGCAGTGCGCCAGGCCTTGAAGTGGTGGAAAGTGCTGAACCTAATTCTAGAGTATGTTCTCTGTGCATTTTTTCCTTTGCGAAGAGAAGAGCAGTTCCCTCTGTACCAACTTACAGATCAGTGACCAGAGCAGCCTTCTCAGTGCATTCAAACCATAGGACAGTGGTGGAGCTCTGAATGTCTGTGTGCGTGTGTCTCTCTCTCTTTACAGTTTTGGGTCTTAGCTGAATTTGGAAACAATCGGTAGCAGTGATCTGTATCAGAACTTAAGAAAAAAAAAGGACTTAGCAGCGCTGTACAGTCCTTAATAATAGTTATTCCCAGTGTTGTATACCCGCCGCAATCCAACCCTACATATATACCGCACCAACCATCTATGTTAAATTTGTGTATTTCTGTAGAAAATGGGAAAACTCTAGAGAGTTATTGCTTGAAACACACAGGATGTGGTGCACTGAAGGAGCATGTTCATTCCGACTCTCACAGATCTGCATGTCTGGACCCCATTGGTTTTTTGTGCGGCAATAGAGATATTCCTTTCACCTAACATGTTGAGGGTTGGGTTTGATTCAAACAGATACGACTAAACATCAGAGTACCTCCAAATGTATGCAAAGATAGCTATGACCAAGTCTTGAAAGAGTTCAGCAAGAAAGCCAAGGTGGGCCCTCTGGAAATCTCACAATAAGTGTTGTTCTCCTACCTATAATGAAATGCTGGTTGTCCTTTGGTGCTGTGCTACTGTCTGTATTTCATCATTTCGAGGCTTATCTTCCCAGAACATTACTGTAGCAGAAAGGAACATACATACTTATGGTGGTCACCTCTTTAGAATAAAAAATGGAGTTGAAAGTGGGACACACTCTCTGAGCAACTCTTCTTACAGGAGAGATGTAAACAGGGACCCTTAAAACCCTCAACCTTGTTCAGCTGCTGTGGAGTTCTGGTTCTCAAAATCGCTCCTACAACTTTCTACATCTTCGTGGTTTGTGATGCAAAATGCTATGGTACTGATGACACTGTTTTGCAAGTGATAAAGATACCAGGGTTTCGACCAGGCAAGGCTGTGCCGGAGTCAGTGTTGGTGAACTATATTGGCCCAGAGCAAGTGCGTGCTTCAGCTGTGGAAGCTGTTTTGAAGCGCACTCTCCCTGAAGCCATGTCCTCTGTGAGTTCACTGTCCTGTCTTTCACTATTTGATATGAAAGAAATGGTCTCTCTCTCAGAGACAACTGTTTTTACCAGAGTTTGCATGCTGGAGGAGCAACATGGCAATGATGATTGTGTGTTGGGGCGCTGTCAGGGGGAGGGTTCAAGAAAATGGGGTGGGGGGGGTAGGAGGGGACATTAGAGAAAAGCAGAATGGGGACCATAACCGTTGGTGAAGGCTTTGGTCCAGTCATCAGACTTTACCTTTGTAAACAGACTCGATTGTGGCCTTCCAGCTTTCCTTCCTGAAGCTCTTCACGATATAGTCATTTTGAGGCAAACTAAACAACGTTATTTAGACAGAAGGGGTTCAGAGGATTTAGCATGGTCTTGAGGCTTTTCACCCTGAGCAACAGAGGGTAATGTGAGTTGAAACGAAATTGCATTTTATGAACTTTGAAGTGACATGGTGGCAGGTAGCTGGAAGAGCATTGAAGGAAACAGAGCACATACTGACTAAGTTTGACGAGCTGCAGGCCTCATTCTCACCGTCCTCGTCCCTTAGGTACCTTCTTGGTCCCATGTGATATATGAGGCTGACCTTCAGTTGGGGCCTGCTGTCTAACCATCTCCAACAAATTTACCAGCGATCTATGGAAATCTTATTGTGAAAATTTGCCTGTTACTGAAATTTATGGTGGGGTAGCTACGACGTTGCAGTGGATGTGGCACCAGAAGTGAAATGGTCGCCGGAAGGTGCGTACCGGAATCTCCATGTAACAGTCAATGTCGATGACGACTCCACCGTACAAAGAGCAGCTGATGCGGAGCTGCAATCCCGGTGGAAAGACCTTGGCTCTTTGCAGGTTGTCACTGGCCGAGGTATTCAGGTAATCACTGCTGTGCACCCAAATGTCACTTTTCTGCTTGAGATCTGCCAGTAAAGTAATCTTGCTGAAGACAGGTCATTGACTGCTAGAGACTATTGCAGTTCCACCATACAGATTGTCAGACAAGTGGAGGGGCTGAGATTGAGGGGCATATGGCTTAGTTATGGCCTCTGGACACATTACAGTGTATGAGCCTCTCTTGCGCTTTGTTTGGTCAAAGCATAACTCTCTCGGAGAATCAGCCTCCTTATGTTTCTCTTCTCTCTTGATCCTGTTTGATACCTTTTGGAACGTGCCGTCCTTAACGTTCATGCGGTGCTTAGATGGCGGATGTGGCAATTGTTGACATCTCTGCCACACGTATCAATGAGGATGGCACACCTGGTGACGAGATCCTCTCCTGCAATCAAAAAGGTAGATAAGGTCTTCTCCAATTTAAATACTGGGAGATATCTCCTCTTTGCATTCGTGTTCTTTTTTCTGGAGGCTCATTTCTTGTTTCCAAGATGTGTTAAGAAGACTCAGAGAGAGATATTTGGATCACCTAATTGGTGTTGTTGGACTTCTGTAGGTTTTCAGTTGGATACAGAGGAAGGAGCCAGCTTCTTGCCTGGGTTTGTGGAGGCATTACTTGGTTTAGAAAAAGGCGAGAAGCGGTCATTTGACCTCACATTCCCACAAACATGGCAGCAGGAAGCCCTTCGAGGGGCGCTTTCACGTAAGCTGCGCGTTTTGTCTTACACGTTTTCTTGTTGCTATATCGATCGGAGGATTCCGCCCAGTCCAAAGCAGAGAAAGATGTACTTATCATACTCTGCTTGCTGTAGCCCTGGTGTCATGGTCCTTTTCCCAGTTTGGATAGATCAGGAAAGGGCAGAGGGAGACGAGTGTGGTTTAATGGTGCTAAAACCTTGCTCTGCAGTAGTGGTCGTTGGTCCCTGCAGACATTGGGTGTGATGTACCTTTGAGCTTTATTGATTGTGATATAAAGGTCAGCAACCTGCTTTAGGTTTGAACTTCAGACTAGTGTCCCAGAGTGGGGAGGGCTCTTTTGGTAGTTGTTAAGCCAATTATCATCAAGGGCAGGTGGGAGGGGAACATGTACAACTTCTGGTGAGGAGCCTTACCTTTGACTGGCTGCGACTTTCCGTCTGGTTTATGAGTGGGTATTACTGCGGCAGGCTGAGGGCAAAGAGCTTTTTATAAGATTGCTACCTGAACTGGAGGACTCCATCGCCCCTCAGCTTCTCGAGAACTGCACCACCATAACGGAGGTTAGTTTGTTTGTGCAGGGTCTTGTTACACTGTATTGGATTTACTTAGCTCATCATTCCTTGATTTTTGGGATCAGACACTAATCTTTCGTTCCATTCCAAACATTCAGCAATTAGCAGAGGATCATCACGCTTCTGTCTTTTGAACAAGACAGATTTATCATTATTAAGTTTTGTTTTTGAGTGCCCGCCCATGTTTGAACAGGTGAAAGAGGCATTTCTGAAGAAGCACGCTGAGCAGGCTGAGAAGGACAAAAAACAAGCCGTCCAATTTGCCATCATCCAGGAGCTTTCTAAGGTCTTTCTCTCCTCCCTGTAAATGATTCCTTTGTTGTCAAAATTCCTCGTTTCACAGGACAGGCATGGTTGATCCATCGCATCTTCCCCCTCTGACTAATACATGTGCTATGGAAGGTCTGAGAGGTGATGTGATCCTCCTGTGTCTGGCATGGTAACCAGGTGGCAGTAGTTGATGTGCCCAACTCACTGCTGGAGGATCAAGGACGGCAAATGTATGCTGCAAAGCTCATAGAGCTTCAGGTATCCACTTTTACCCCCTTAGTGTCGATCTTGTAAAATGATTCGCAACTCTGTCACAGGTTTCAGAAGGTCATTATAATTCCATGTCTGGTGCCACTCAAAGATACTTCGGATTTCACACGCATTAAATCTGGAAATTTCAAAGAGCTCATGAAAGATGTCGCATAACGACAGCATTTTGACTCTTTATGGAGCCTTATTTGTTGGAATTTTCCCTCATAACCAGTTGATCTATACATTGGCAGGCAGGCATGAAGCTAAGCAAGGAGCAAGTGGTCTCATTGTCAAGTCAAGAGATGGTGAGAAATTTCCTTCTTTCACAAAAAGAAAGGATTTCCGATTCTGTGAAACAGACGCTCGCGGTGGCAGAAATTTCCAAGCTTGAAAACCTCAAGGTTGGCTCTCTCTACTCTTGTTTGTAATCGAGTTATTAACGAAACAGATGCTGGCAGTCGCAGAAATATTCAAGCTTGAAACTTCAAGGTTGGCTTTGCTGTTATGTTAATGTGTTTTTGGGCACCTTTTCCCACCACGGAAGAGGACAAGGCAGCATGTTTCTCAAATCTGCTAGGTCTGTAGAGGTTGAAGCTGCCACCCACTGCAAGTGATATGCTTTGTTTAAGTTGTGTTTTTACATGTTCTCCACATTTCTAGCTGGTTGCTAATGCCTGAAAGCAGACATGCATGACAATCGGAAGATTTACTGAGGACCAAACCACAGGATCTCATTTGTGTTACCCCTTCCTACTAAATTTGAAGCTAGATTGTATCCATAAGGTGTATTTCTTACAATTGTCTCTGTGCAAATAGTATTCGGAAGAGGAGCTGAATGCAGAAGTTGAGAGTGCAATTGCTGAATTCAAGCGTTATAACCAAGCCTATGATGAACAACGAGTCAAGGAGCAGGTATTCACCCACTGCCCCTGCTGGATTCTATCAGACCTGCCGGATCTGTGCGTTAGAGCTGAGCCCAGTAATATATTTAGGCTTTGATTCAAGGGGTGGAGCAGAGCCCAAACTCCTTCTGGGTCATGATACATTCATGTAGTAATCGTACAGGAGACCAATATTGATTTATAGTGTGTAATGCTTGCAGGCACAGGAGTTGCTGGAAGGGTCAAAAGTATTGGAGTGGCTTACTCAGCATGCACAAATTAACTACGTGATCAAGCAATGATAGGGAAGCCACATATCTATTTGAAGATGTAGGTTGATACTTCATACTCTCAGGTTGAAGCCTGAACTCATGTTTGAATAGTTCACACATTTTTTCAGTTTAGAAGTTAGAGCCTTTGGAAATCTGAGGAGTAGAAATGCCTGTAGATGGAGACATGGGAGTTAGAGGAGAGCTAGGACAGATGTGGTATATTCTTTGAGGTAGAGCACGTGGTTATCATGTTAGGGACCTTCTCCTAATGAGATGGTCGTATTCGTAGTATTGATAAGTTAGATGACAGCTTGAATGTCCGTTACTTGTGTATGAGTAATTGCATAATTGAAATTGAAACAAGCGGCTGGTCGCCGGTGGCTCCTCAGATTGACCCCTTCCGGGAGACGTAGGAGAGGGTGAGAGGTACTAGGTGTGTTTTGCTGTGTGAGGATGAGGATTGTGGAGGCATAAGGAGAAGCGTGAGCTGCGAATCTTGCCCAGTGAAGAGCTTGATGTGTAAGGGGGCCAGAGGGGGGGTGGGCAAAGCCCTTACCCTCCCAGATGTGCTGGGTAGCACTACCCATGGCTCCAAAGATACGTCTCTGTGATGTAGGCTGGAAAATGTGTGCAAGTCCATAAGACATGTCGGTGGACTCGTGTAATAAGGGTGAGTGAGCCGAAATGTGCTGATAAGTAAGGCAAGATCTATGACTAGTGCTTACTCTTTTTTTAATTTATTTTTAACCTATTTTCATCCATAATAAACCTTGAAAATTCATCCATCTATTTTTCATAAATTGAAAAAATGTACTCATATAAGACATTGTTCAGAAAAAGAGAGGTGTTACCTGGTGAAGGCATTAGGAAGTAGTTCTCAAAGAGGTGTCACTTTGGAGAAGGCACCAGAGGGGCTGGCTTAGTGATTTTTGACATTGATACATAGTTTCCTCTTTAGAGTAAAGAGGAGCCAATAAAATCAAATAGTTGTTCACTTGAGTTCAAGAGTAGAACCAAGGTGAAGACATGTGGAGGGCATGTTAGCTTTCCCTGTAATGGACAAATGAACTGATCTCCTGTAGGCAAGCTTCTTTTTAAGCTTAGCCAACAAGTCTCACTCCTGTGAAGGTCACTCAAGTCATGGCCAATTTGACATCCAAGAAGAACATGAGACTGATTTTCCCCAATTGACTTTCAGACCGGAGGCTTGACTAAAGGTAGCCAGGGGGCGGAGGGTTCGATTGACATTCCAGATGAGCTGTTATCCACCAGCAATACCATGTCATCCACATACATAGAGGTTTTAATACTGTAGGATGGAGTAGGAGAAAACGAAACCCGGAGCCCAAGGATATATTGCTGAGAGTGCAGCAAATGGCCTAGCCCATCAGCCTCAATGAGGAAGAGGAAAGGAGAGAGGGGCATCCCTGCCTAACTGAGCGGAAAAGCCGAAAGGGCTTTGACAAAGCCCCGTTGATCATAACTTTACTGGATGCTGACAGGAGCAGAATTCTACATTTCTCAATGGCAGATAATAACTAGTCCCAGTCTACATTATCGAAAGCCTTCTCGAAGTCGAGCATAAGGAGGGCTAACGGCTGTTTTGATTCATGAGCAAAGTGTAGAGCCTCATTAACCAGTAAGACATTGTCTAGAATCATTTTTTATTTTTATTTTTTATGAATCCAGATTGCTCGGGGCGTATGAGCTTGTGTAGGAGTGAAGCCGGACAGCCAGAGCCTTGGCTATAGCCTTGTCAAGAGGGTGATAGGTCTATAATTGGGTAGTTCATCCCTGTTGCCTGTTTGAAGATGAGAGTTGTGACTCTTTGGGGTGAAGGCATAAGTTAATTCCCTTATGAAGAATGTCGTTCGTCATAGCCAAAAAATCTTCACTCACCTCCATCCAAATCGCTTTATAAAATTCTATCGGGAGGCCATCCAGTCCCAGGGATTTGAAGGAGCTAAGTTTATCCAGCACATCCCCGAGCTCTATGGCTGAGAAGGGAGCAGAGAGGGTAAGGAGGTCAGCCGGGGAGATAGTAGAAGGGAAGCTGCGAAGGACAGATTGGGAGGAAGAGGATTGAAGCGTGTCTGCAGCACTTTTACTGAAGAGGTTTGAGAAATATGAAGCAGTGGAAAAGGTCATATGATTAGGATCCCTAAGTACAAAACCCTATGATAAGTGATATGGAGCACTAATCGTGGTGGCCGCACATCTTTGATTAGCTTTGACGGGACATCTTCTCACCTTTCAAAGACCAGTTTATTCCAGCTTTTCTACCAAGATTATCCTCTTTGGTCTTAAGCACTTCTGCCAAGTTGCACTAGCCAGAGCAAAGGAAGTCATGGTTTGAGGTCCCCAACATGTTCGATTCAATAACCCTTTGGTAGTATTGTGCAAGACATTTGAGCTGGGCTTTTTCCCTTCTAATTTGGTCTTTAGCACAGGACGAGGCCAATTTCTGAGAATGACTCCTCCTTTGTGAATATGGAGAGTTTCATCTATGACTCCTATGGAGAGTTTCATCCATGATTCATTTCCATTATGCACTCTTGCCACCTCAAAAATTTCCTAGTCTTCCACTTTTGTTTTCATCCATAGTTTTTCATCACTTATGCAACGTGCTACACGATTGGGGAGGATCAATCCGAGGAGCCAACAACATACTACAAGATGCCAAGGAAAATAAAATCGCCAAAGTGTAAGCGTGCCTTGACTACCTAATCCTAGCTTCCAGTCCCAAGCACCAAGGCCCCTCATGGTGGGTTGATCACAGAACGAGAGAGAGCGAGCCAGGTGGAAGGAGGGATCTGGTGAAGAGAGGGGACGAAGCAATGTATCGATACGTGAATTCATCGGCTGAAGCTGGAGTGCTCTGCAATGAGAAAAGATTTTGTCGCAGAGATCTCAGTGGACACAACAGCTGCTGTCACGATCTGAGTATGGACGTTTCATAGCTTGGGTGCAGCCAGGGAAAGTCGTTGAAGGGAACTGGGAGGGGTTGGGAGGTGAGAGACAGAAGCCTAGAAGATGGCGGAGGACCAGGATGAGAAAGCGAAGCGTCTGCGGGAGCTTCTCAGCAGTTTCTATGGCTCCGGATCACCGGACGCAGCAGCTTCGTCGGGCCGTCGTGATTCTTTGCAGGGCATCAACCTCCCTAACTTTGATAGCGACCATTACATGTCCTCTCTGGTTGGTGTCCTTTTCTGCTTCTTTCTCTCCCACTATAATAAGGTGTTTTCCTGCTTGGACAATGTTTTTCTTCTTCATTGCCATCCATGGAAATGATGGAGTTATGTAGATATTCTGGGGGAGATCTGATCGCGAGAATCAGCTTTATATATCGGACCAGCCATTAGGTTTTCCTCCTTCCTACTAATACAACAGAATATAAAATCACTCGCACTTCCAGATGACAAAACATGGGTTAAATTCTTCAGAAATGCAGGAAAATTCGGGCAAACTTTAGTCTTTCTATGTTGTAAGTAGCTCCAATTGTGAGATGGCTCTCCAAGTACCTGCCCCTCTGAAAGAATGCGAAAATCATGGGAGAACAGGGGTTCCCTCAAAATTTCTTGCTTTCTGGAGTGAAGGAAGTATCCTTGTCATGTATTATAAATGGCAAGTGACCCTGAGAAACCGGAACAGAGAGCTCTTCCCAAACAACAAATTACACTCATTGGTGTGCATATGCATGTTGATGCAGCTCCGCAAGACTCCATTGGATAAATTACTGCAAAGGCACGTGGAGATGGCAGCAGAAATTAAAAATCTGGACAGCGATATGCAGATGCTAGTGTATGAGAACTACAACAAATTCATCAGTGCAACTGACACCATTCGACGGTAGCCATTTGACATCCCTCCTGTTGGCAGGGCATTTATCTTGCTCAATTCACTGGCGGGATTATATAGAACACATTGGGCTCTCAGAGAACCCGAGGGAGATCCTTACAACTGTCACACTGTGTCAGTGCAGAATGAAGGAGAATGTGGCAGGCATGGAATCTAAAATGGACCAACTCCTTGACACGGTACTTTTCTTTGTTGACTCATACTCTATGATTCCACTTGATTCACCATGGTTAGAAAATGTTGGTTATTCAAACATAACCACTTAGAAAAATCATTCATCTTCTGGATTACAAATGAAGGTATCAGAGAGCACTAATGGTAGATTGATTTTCCCACTTGTCACTAGTGCATTCTGCATGAGGGGGGGTGGGGGGGTGACTGTGTGGGCACATGGAGGGAGGGGGTGTTTCTGCTAACTGTTATTGTATGTCAATCCAGAGTTCACGGCTTGCATATACATAATTACGGTTTTCCATTATAGAATTGAAAGTAGAGAATTACACTTTCAGTTTTGAGAGTCAAATCCTGGCCTATAACAATTGGTTTAGTCTGCAGCTGGTAGGGAGTAATGTAGCGTTTTGAATTGACTAGGGGTGTTTCACAGCTTGTAGCCGTCAACCACACTTCACTCTATCTAGTGGTCAAATCCAGCTACCAAGAGCCATGTCTGTTTCTTGTTCCATGGTCTGTCCTCGCTTGTGGGAAGAGTATCTAGGTTTCAGGAAGGCTTGAAACCACCCAAATCTCAGTGAACTTTGTTTGTGGACAGGTGACGGCTGTGAGGGCAAAGAGTGATGGTATAAATGCTTCTTTATGTGAGCGCCGTGAGCGCATTGAGGAGCTCAATGGTACCCGCAGCCTTCTACGAAAAATTCAGGTGTTCACGTGTAGCCCTGGATATCTGTTGAGTTCAATACGAGGATATATGTTCATGATCAATGAAGCACAACTTTATAGAACAGTCATTGTGCGCAATATGCACATAATACTCAAGTGTGAAATATATTCGCATCCAGCCGCTACTTCAGCTCTTTGATGACAGACCTTGTTGGGACCATGACCTGACATTCCCAAGCTCCGTGTGTGTCTCATCAGATTTAATGGGAAGACTATGTACTGCAAAGTCCAGGTTTCTGAGCTGCAAAAGGTTGCCTAGGTTGTCGTTGGTGATGCCAAGCTCAGAGAATGCTAGCTGCAGAGCTGCCACTTGAGGGCTTCCGAGAAACTTGTGTAATCTAAATGCAAGCGTTTTGTGCTGAATTGTCCAGTTCATATTTGATCTGCCACAACGTTTGCGTAAATGCATGAAGACCAAGGATTACAGCGCTGCAGTCAAGTACTATCTTGGAGCACTTCCCATTCTCCAGGTATGGAGATTGTATTTATGTATATCCATGTGTATAGACTATTGGGTTCTCCCAAGTCTTGGAGCATATACATCTGGCACATAAGCGGTCTTCTAAATAGAATTGGGGAAAGGGGCAGGATGCAGGAAGGTCATGTACTATGCCTCTCTCTCACAGATATATGGTTTCGTAATCCTCTATGGGGTCTATCGATGTTTGCCTGGCACTTTAATCTTGCAGTAGAAGTTATCTGCATGAAGGATGCAGGAGCTTATGATCCTTAGTCTAGTCCAGAGGAGTTTCTTCTTCTCAACATTTAGTTATTGAGTTCATGCTAGATAAACGTGACATGGAAAGTGTCAAGTTACATTAGCCACCGGTCATGATTAGGGTGGTGGTGATGATGGGATGCCGATTTGGGGAGATTAGGCATATGGCAAATCATCCTTTCAGACTTGCAAGGTGGAGGCTGAGGAAATCATTGCCAACCTTACGAAGCGCCTCCAAGTACCTCATCTCTACTTTGTATCCCTTTCTTCTCTTGCGTGCATTTTTTCTTAATGTCCGATCTCTGTCTGTTTATTTTCTCCTCCACCAACCCAGTGGAAGTGCCCTAGTAACCATGCGTCCTCTGGATATATTGCTATTCTTCCTTGTCAGCAAGAACAGGTAGTGTCTAATGACTTGGTTACGTATGCATTGGCATCTGGTAATGTTGTCAATGAAAATCAACTGCTTATACTGCTGGGGGGTTTCCTTTGGGCCAGAGGTGCAGTACTGACGGAGATTGATACTTACCTTGTACAGGATCAGGTGATGGACTCGTCATTCTCTGTTCCTTCTCGAGCTGAAGCTGTCACACTCCTGCAACGATTAAACCATCCAGTAGGCTCCATCAAACTGTCCTAGTAGTCCTGTAACCTGGGCTCTTGTGTGTTGGACAAGTACATTGGGATATGGTTCTTATGCAGAGTGTGTGATTGCGTTTGAGTTCCTGAGAGCAATATATATGCTTAGTGTCCGCTTGTTGCAGCGTACCAGCGGAGCCCATGCTCTAAGCCAACATTTGCACAAGAGGGTTACTTGTGGGTATTGATGCGACATATATTTGTGGTGGTGTAAATTCAGGTGGAAAGCATGATTGAAGTGTACCTAGCTGCACATTGGGACCGTCTGTTAAGGGACTTGGGGGTCGCTGAGCCAACAATGGCAAACAAGTTGAAGGGATGGCTTGGTTTGGAACCACGGACTGCAGACACAAAGGTGAAGAGGGAGACCCCAGGTTCTCCACAGAAAGCTATGGAGCAAATTGAAGAGGTAATTAGTTTTGGCCAGTGACTGTAGTACGTTCGGTAATTGCTTCAAATGATTGAGCTTTGATTTCTGTATTGTGTGTGTAGAACTTTATTTTAACTGGCTTGTCATCATATCTCTTTGGTGCAATCCCGGCAACTGTAAATCTTAATGCCATGAATGTGGTTTCTGCAGGATTTTATTGACGACTTCATAGAGACAGCAACTACCTATAGGGCACTCTTCCCAACGGGCGAGAAGCGCCTTACAGAGGCTGCCACCAATCTCTTTGATCAGTTTGTTCTCTTGGCTAAGCTTTGCTTGTCCACCACCATCCGTGATTGGTCTCTCTGAAGCCATTTAGTCATTGCAGAGTTCATGGCTTTACTAAATTACATGACTGTGTCATATGTATATCTGAGCCTGCTGTGTCTTCTGTATTGTATTGTTATATATTGTGTTTCACACTTGTCTTATCTAGTGTTAGTTATGGATGAATTTTCTTGTGTATGTAGAGAGGTAGGTTGTTATTTCTAACTTCACATGCTTTGCATGGATGTGAGTGTAGGCATGTAAGTGTATTGGATGCCTTTTAGGCATGTATGGAGGTCCATGAAATTTTCGCAAGGGCTGACTGTACATAGGTTTTCCTTTCTTGTTCGTTTAACCATCCTTGGTCTTCCACTGCTCTCTACCTTGCTCTTGTGTTATTCCTTCAAATCTGTCTTTATTTTTCTCTCTTTTGTTGTACTCAGTCCCATGGCTCCCCTGTCAACGTTATCAAAGTTCCTTTCTTTCAGGAGGCTTTTCGCCTTAGAGAATCACTCCCCTGTTGAATGGCTGTTTATGGCTGTGGTGTCCCCACTGTGCTGTCCTGGTTTTTCTCTCTTCTATTGTCCCATAAGCACTGGGGGTGTGATAAGGTTCCTTTCGTTCGTTCTTTCTTTCTGATGCCAAATCTTATATCAATACCCTGCATCCCAAACTGATTGAATTCAGCTTCCTGTGGATTTTATAAATAAAGTTCCTTTCGTTTGCTCTTCCTCTACTCCTCTCTGATGCCAACTCTTATATCAATACACTGTATCCATTGGTGCTAATTTGGTAAGTTGATTGGTCAGAACTCAACGAAGTTGGTTCCTGAAGGGATTGCTATGCCAATAAGGCTGAGGTACGTCAACATTTGCATGATGAGGGGCATCTCATCACAATCACCCCACCCGTTGTCTGGCTTTCCTGCAGGTACTTTGCAAGTGTCCAGAAGTCGCTGCAGCCTGAGATTGGAATACCATCTGCCACAGAACTGATTGCAGCTCTTGGTCAGCAAATTTTCCTTTTCAAGATTGCTGATTCAAGTGGTGGGGACATACTAGAATTTCCTTTACTTTGGACAACCAGCATGTAGCCCAGTGGTAATGGGCACATACCACGTTGGATGTGGTTGTGGGTTCAAACCACGGTCTGGTGTGTCATGAAGGTGTCCACCTTCCTAGCGGAAGGCAGTAGCCCTTCGGGGTGAAGTGACTCCATAAGTTATGCTTCCTTCGGGAGGCGTCATACTTTCCTTTACTTTGTCAACAAACACTCATAGGGCTAGAGCAGCAGAGCTGGATTTAAAACTTGGGGCTAAAAGATGTCAGGATATCAACACACAACTCCCCAAATATTGACATAGGCTATGTGAGGCCAATGTCATGGCGTATTTTGAGTTTGAGTTTTGGGCTGTACCCTGGGTTTAACAGAGGGTTGGTCCCCTGCAGTGACTTTGCCTTCAAGGGAATATCACAGCCACTGCTTTGGGGGAGTGAGGATATCCCCATGGACGTCATAAAGTCTTTTTCTTTTCATATACTCTCTCTGTCTCTCGCTACGGCTGAAAGTCGAGAGGCTGAGCCAAAAGCCCAGGCTCTTTTGGGGCCTAGTTATTGGGCGAACCATACACAGCAGATTGATCCTTGTGTAAAGGGATTTCTAGAGGATGTTGGGAAAACTTGGATCAATTGTCTGTTCCAAGGTAAGTCATACTACCGGTGTCAGCCCCTGACAAAGGTAGGTTCTGTCCCTTTGTCTTCCGCTCAAACAGAGCGTGGGGTCAGTGGCCACAAGGCTATGGCAAACAATGTCTTATGAGGACATCATCGCTCTCGCTCTCTCGCTCTCTCGGACGCTATAAAGCACCATTTCATTTCATTTCTCTCTCTCTCTCTCTGTCTCTCTGCTACGTCCAACCAGGCTAAGTCTCTAGAATCCATTCAAGTGGGGGTGCTTAAGGAGTGTATGTCAGCATGCTCCAAAACAGCCAATGTGGCTGTTCGGGGTGAGTTTGGCATTCCGTCCTTAAGCTCCCGACGAGATGAATTCAAGGTCAGATGGTGGGGTCAGCTGCAACATATGTCCAACACCAGATATCCTAAGTTAATCGATTCTATATCTTGGAAACAGGACTGCCCTGTCAAACAGGCTAAGTCCTGGCAGAAGAGAGTAGAAGAGATTCTCAAGGACCTGGACCTGGATCCGCAAGTCTTGACCCTGCTGGATAAATCTGACTTAGAGGCTGTAGTGTCCAAAGCCATGTCTGTTGCCATGAGATTGTCTGATGAAAATGAAGTTAGGCAGAAAACTTCCCTGAACTTGTTTCCAGTCAGTGACATGGGGGAGGACATCTTGGATGACCTCAAGGGTCTACCCACTCTCGGCACTAGACTGAAATTTAAACTCAGGGCAGGAAGCCTACCTTTGAACAGCAAACAGAAGCAGAGAGGAAAGGGAGAGTGCAATTGCCCGTTGTGTGGGCAATCTGAAGACAGTATTCATTTTCTGATACACTGTCCGGGGTTCTCTCACCAAAGAGACGTTCTCTTCAAATCTATCAAGGGAATTGTGCCTGTACCCCTGTTTACCAACTTTGAAAGTCTCGAGGCTGAGCCAAAAGCCCAGGCCCTCCTGAGGCCTAGTTTTTGGGCAAATCACACCCAGCAGATTGATGCTTGTGTGAAGGGATTTCTAGAGGACATCTGGAAAACCCGGATTAATTCTATATATGAAGGTAAGTCTTACTACCAACGTCAACCCCTGACAGAGGTAGGTTCTGTCCCTTTTGTTCCCGCTCAAACTGGGCGCGGGGTCAATGGCCACAAGGCTACGGCAAACAACGTCTTATGAGTACATTCTCTCTCTCTCTCTCTCTCTCCCTCCAGCCCTTTTGTTTGCGGATGACTTCGCAGGCGCAGGCAAAGGGGAGACTCCTTCCAATCTCCAGGAGTTGATTGATTGCGCGAAGAGATACTTTGACCCTTGGGGGCTAGAGGCTAACGTCAGTAAATGTGCAGTGGTGGCATTGAACGACCGAGGACAGGGAGGAGGTGATCCCAAGAAATGGGAAGCCAAGAGATTCCCGTCCTCCCTTTCTACACATACCTCGGCTTTGGATTTTTCCTCCAACTGTAATTGGGATGCACATATTCAGAAAGTTGTTCACACTGACAAGCGCAAAGCGCTGGGTCTCACTAACTTTCTCCACTGCAGAGGGATCAACTCTGAGGTTAAAAAAACCATGCTTTGTCGCGTTATTAGACCTGCCTTAGAGTGCGCATTGGTTTGATAACTCCAACCAGGCTAAGTCTCTAGAATCCACTCAAGTGGGGGTGCATAGGGAGTGCATGTCAGCATGCTCCAAAACAGCCAATGTGGCGTTCGGGGTGAGTTTGGCATCCCTTCCTTAAGCTCCCGACAAGATGAATTCAAGGTCAGATGGTGGGGTCAGCTGCAACATATGTCCAACATCAGATATCCTAAGTTAATCGACACTATATATTGGAAGCAGGATCGCCCTGTCAGACAGGCGAAGTCCTGGCGGAAGAGAGTAGAAGAGATTCTCAAGGATCTGAATCTTAGCCCGCAAGTCTTGACCCTGCTGGATAAATCTGGCTTAGAGGCTGTAGTCTCCAAAGCCATGTCTGTTGCCAGGAAATTGTCTGATGAAAATGAAGTTAGGCAGAAAACTTCCCTGAACTTTGTCTACCCACTCTCGGAACAAGACTGAAATTTAAACTCGGGGTGGGAAGCCTACCTAACAGCAAACAGAAGCAGAGAGGCAAGGGAGAGTGCAGTTGCCCGTTGTGTGGGCAACCTGAAGACAACATTCATTTTCTGATTCATTGTCCGGGGTTCTCTCACCGGAGAGACGCTCTCTTCAAATCTATCAAGGGAATTGTGCCTGTACCTCTGTTTACCAACTTTGAAAATCTCGAGGCTGAGCCAATAGCCCAGGCCCTTTTGGGGCCTAGTTATTGGGCAAACCGCACACAGCAGGTTGATGCTTGTGTAAAGGGATTTCTAGAGGATATCTGGAAAACCCGGATCAATTGTTTATTCCAAGTTAAGTCTTACTACCAGCGTCAGCCCCTGACAAAGGTAGGTTCTGTCCCTTTGTGTTTGCTCAAACTGGGTGTGGGGTCAATGGCCACAAGGCTACGGCAAACAACGTCTTATGAGTACATTCTCTCTCTCCCTCGCAATTGCCTTTGTGAGTGCCTTAATGGCAGTTGTGGGAAAATAAGTTCATACTTCTGGGGATAAGGTAAACCATGAACCCCACAAAAGGCTCTGGGAGGGTTACCTGCGGGGTCAATGGCCATAAGGCTATGGCAGGGAACGGCATGAGTACATTGTCTCTCTCTCTCTCTCCCTCACCCTCACCGCCAAGGTAAGTCATACTACCAGCATCAGCCCCTGAGAAAGGTAGTTTCTGTCCCTTTGTGTTGCGCTCAAAGTGGGCGCCAGGTCAATGGCCACAAGGCTATGGCAAACAACGTCTTAGGAGTACATTCTCTCCCTCACAAGTTATGGCAAACATAATCTTTCTCTCTCCCTCACAGGTCTAAGGCCCTGCATGCAGCCCAGAGTGACTGGTGGAAGCCTCCTGTACCCTGCACATCCCCAAGCATGTCATTTCTCTGGTAAACGCAGGGCTATAAAGTTAAAAGCAATAACTCTGCAACTGGGCTGTCGAGTTTGCATGCGGACAAGTGCCTCTAGCGGGAAACTAAAATTATGCATGCAGCTGAGCTGCAGGGATAAGCTAAACCCTGGTGGGTGCGAACCCCACAAAGGCTTTGGGAGGGTTAATTTGCTGCGGGGTCAATGGCAGTAAGGCCATGGCAAGCCAACGTTCGCAGGGAATACGAGTACATTCTGCCTTACAGGTCTAAGGTGGCGGAAGGTTTGCAAAATGCATTCTCAGGTGGCGTCCATGGCACACTGCCATTCATGTGCTGAAGCACGAAGAGTTTCCGAACAAAACGAAGTTAGACATAAAACTTCCCTGAACTTGGTCTTCCTTTGAGCAATAAACAGATGCAGAGAGGAAAGGGAGATTGTCAATGCCCGATGTGCAGGCGGCCTGAAGACTATCCACAATGTCTGGGGTATTCTCATCAGAGAGTGACCATCAAGAACATAGTCCCTGCACCTCTGTTCACCATCTTTCAAAATCTCGAGGCTGAACCTAAAGCCCTGGCCCTGTTGGGTCTAGTTGCTGGGCAGCTCACACACGACGGATGGTTGCTTGTGTGAAGGGCTTTCTAGAGGAAATCTGAAAAGCCCAAACTAATTGTTTATATCAAGGTAAGTCCCACTACTGGAGTGAGCCCTCCCAAACCAGGTGTGGGTCTATGGCCACCAGGTGCAAACAACGTCTTATGAGTACATTCTCTCTTGGCCTTAAGAGGATGCAATGAATTTGTTTTGCCTTGTCCCGTGGGTCTTTATGGCTCCCTGGGGATGTCATGAAGTTTCTACCTTCCCTTTTCTTTTCTTCTCCTCGCTTTACTACATGGTCAAGGGTAAAAATGTGAATATTCTAAGTTTTCTCATTTCTCAGTGCCATCTCCTTTCTATCCTATGTGTATCTTAGGGTTGTTGTTCAGAATCAACTGGTGGGTGCAGGAGTGTTGTCAAAGGATGTAACCAGATTGAATGAGTTGGTACCAGAGGCTGGCCTTCCTGATCGTGCTTCTAAGGTTTGTGGTGACCAAACCTCATGCAATCCATTCTTCACTCTTCACGTCCCTCCCCTGCCTCTGGGGATCTCCAGCTCTCCCTTGTGACTGGCCCTTCCATTCTCTGGTTAAAAGAACTCGATAGTGGAGTTAACATAAATGTTCGTTGGATCATCAAGGTGCTTTAACTCTCCTCTGTACTTCGTGCAATCCCCGTGCTAATGCAAATATCTTGCTTCACACATTTGAGCTATCTGATCTTTTGATTATGTACTTTATTTGTTTATTGGCTTGGAGCTCCCCTCTGCCTTCCTGACACCTGTAGAACCCATAACTCCTTAAGGGGAGCTGTTCACAGTACAATGTTTGGCTGTTTTTGCCAGGAACTTTGGATGAACTGACATGTTCTTGTTCACTTCACTTGTTTCTTAGTGATGGTCTCTCTTTGAAAGACTGAATCCTCGAGCAAGTGGACCCTTTTACTGGCTACTTAATGCTACAGTGCTTGTGACCTCTTTAGGCCGTGGAAGATGCTGTCAGGCAACATGTTGCAATGGTGTTTGATGGCCTCTGCTACCGGATCCAAGGTTGGTCAATGTCTCTTGTCTTTGCAAATTTTCACAAACATATGAACTTAAAATGTTGGGTTAGCATCAGATTGTCATCTGATTTGACTGACTATGCTAATTAAATCTGCCCACTGTAAACTTAGGAATGCAAAAGTATCTGTCTGCTAAAGACCATCAGAACTGATGAAAAAGAGGCTCTTGTGTGTTGTGATGTGTAGTGGCCCTTGTGCTGACAGAGGCACCTCCTGCAAAAGCAGGGGTAATAACAGAGCAGCCAAGGCCCCTAAAAGCCTCCCTGGAAAATGGACAAAGAACAATTATTCAAGGCAGTCTTGATGTCCTACAGGTCTGCACCTTTGGAATCCCTCTCTCGAGTTTCAGTGAACTTTTCAAACTATTTTCTTTTTCCGTTAGATAATCAAACAGTATCTAAGGTATCACGTTCATGGCCTTTATTGATCAACCCCGACTTTGCTGAACGCTTTTGGAAGCAACCAACATCTGGTGCTTTTTATTCCCTTTGCCATTAGCAGACCAATCTATCTCTTGACTACGTATGATTGAAACCTCTTGCGGAAATGTCTATACTCTGCTTGGCAGGACCTAAAGGAATTACTGGACAACGGCGAGGAGTACTTGATGCGATGGAGGGACGAGTACATTGACTTGATTCAGGCAGGCTTCCAGGAGCTTTTCACCAAACTGCTTGACCACTTTCAGTCCCTCTGTAATGAATTTGGGTCTTTCACTTCAGAAAAGCAACAGTCTGGGCCGGCAGCGACCCCCAGCTTGGTCTTGTTGCTGGCCCTTCTTTCAGTCTACATCTACCAGACTGCTGTCCCCAAAATCACTGAGGTACATCTTATGCATTTGTGTGCTGTTTTAGGATATGTGAATCGGAGGCAGGAAGGAGAGGCCAGGAAGAAGGAAAAAAATTCATTTGAGTTCTTTTACTTGAAATCCTTGTTGACAATGGTGAAAGAATGGCAATGGCAAGGTGTGGCTTTCATAATGTCTGGAGAGAGTACCTTCATTGTCAAAGTTCTAGGGGCATAGACCATTTGCCTCGTGGTACAGTCAAGCTGTCTGTCTGTAGAGTTGGGGTGTTATTAGCCCACAATCTAGTGTAACATTTGACCCGAAGGTCCTTGATCTAAGTCTATAGTAATAAGAGTGCATAGTTGACTCCTTTCGAGCTCTCCTTTAGAATATCTTTTGACTCTGACAGCACATGGATTCTTATATTTACCCTAAATCTCGGACTCAGGGATGGTCTCGGCTTCAAGAATAGCCTTAAGCCTCTCAAAACAGCACTTGGTGCAAGTCTGTCGGTTTGTAGCTTGCAAACATGGAATCACGAGTGGAATTATCCTCAATGTACTCACCCGAAAATGAACACCTGCATCTCCACTAATTGGGCATATAGGCTCCCTTTGCTTATCCTGATTGAGTAACTGTCTCAATGCTATTTTTGAATGTACTCATGAGACATTGTTTGCAGCAGCCTTGTGGCTATAGACCCTGTGCCCATTGGGTGGAATCAGAGGGTCATTGAGAAAGAAAGAAGAAGGGAGGCATCTACAGAAAGCTTGAGAGAATATGGTACAAACAAAAAGAGAAACAAGACAGAAAAGAAAGGAAGAAAGAAACTTTGAACAAAAAGAGGCAGAGACCAACTAGGAACAGCTGGCATTGGCAGGTGGTGGGTGCATGGTTCATAGGTGGGGGTGCAATGGGCTATGAAGCACGACCTGCCTTTGTGCCCTCTGAAATATGTCGCTTCTTTTATGCAACTGCAGATAAACTCCTCAATCAGGTTCCTTGCCTACTTCAGTGATGTTTTTTGTTGGTCGTTTTGAAGTTTTGGTCGACCTTACATTTTGTTGCTAGATGAGGATCGTGGAATGCTTTTTTACTTTGGATGTGGGTATCTCATGTTATCTTTGGTTACCTCTCATTGTAAGTTCAGAGTTTACTAGGCTCATATATATGTCGATTAGGATGCACAGATCCAATTATGTACTGATCGAACAGGGGAATGGGTGATCTCAGTATGTAAATGTGCAGTCTCGAAAGCTGTCCCTACTTGTGCGCAAGAGTGTGTCTACTCCACAATGGCTCAAGGTCTTCTCTAGCATTTATCTTTCTGTCAGTGTTTTGGTTGCACATAACAGAATTGTTCTTATGACTCAGTTGTCCTATTCTTTGCACATGAAGACAAAAGAAGTCCATGGGGATGGGCAGAAACTATGGCTCATGTACCCGTGGTCGCCATGAGATGAGCAAGAATCCATTAAATGGGAAGCAGAGAATGTTCCCTCTGAATGTTTGAGTGGTGTACCCTTTGGGAACAGAGTCCCAAGATGATATCAACTGTTTGAGAGTGGGTTGGCGACCAGCTATGGGAACTCATCCTGAAGTGCAGGCTGGTATAATCAGCATGCGACAAATCACAATGTTCCCTCCAACACTGCCTCTTTAGGCCTAAATCATCCAAAGCTGTGACGCATGTTTGGATTGCACTGCCACCAGAGAAGGACAAGACGACGTGTATCCTGAGAGAGAAGATAGCAACAATAGTAAGAACTTGCAAATCTGAAACCCTGAAGATCACCTCCCCACGTTAGCTTTGTCCATCTGTATGCACTTTCTTAACTTTCTGGGAAGACTTTTGCCCTTCTCTTTGTTGGGTGGGTGCAGTACAAGGAGCCCAGGGATGTTCGTATGTTTGCCGATTTGCTGTTGCAGGAGGTAACCTCCTCCTTATCTCAGGCATTGCTATTCAAATGTGGAAGATTAAGGAGCTGCATATGGGAGAAGATGGGGTGAGATGAAAATGGAAGATTGTACTAGGCATAGTTTGTGGATAGATTTCTTTTTCCTCTTTTCTGGGGGTTTAGATGGTATAGTTGGCATTGTATCCCCGTAGACCTGGGGAAAGGCCATTACAGCTATGGACAAACTTCTGTACAGCAGCACATCCCAGCTTTTCAGCTCTATTTAGGAAGTTGGTTATCATAATTAACTTGTGTTCAAAGTGAATCCCCATCTTCAGACTCGAGGACTTTTGCAATCTTTTGATCCGTCTCAATCCTCTTAATTGGAGAAAGTAGTCTTTGATGCTTGCCAGAGAGCACCCAGAGGATAGCTCCTTACATTGGAAAAGCTTCAGGTGGAGATCTTAGAAGGGGAGGTGCAGCAATTGCTTGACCCGGGCTCTGCTCGCATGCATCGGCGCACAGATAGCTCCGGCAGTGCTGGATCCTCACGGAGTATGTCAATGAGGAATGATAGTTATCGTGGTGGGGCTCACCGCAGCAGTATATCTAACCGTGTAAGAAGCCGGTTGCTGGAGAGGGATGTGGCCAAGCTTTTCACACAGCGGGTTGAGCTTTTCACAAAAATTGAATTTACCCAGGTAGATCCATTTTTTTCTACCACCATGGAGTTGGGGGGCAGCAAACCAGCTCTTTTGTGTAGAAAGCATGAAATGATGCAAATGTGCAATGTTTTTCTTGGACATGTCTTTCAAAAGGCACGTGTGGTTTCGTCTGTGGTAAAACTCACTTTGGTAGCATTTCAAGAGTGTCTGGCTCAATTTAACCAAGGAATTAATTTATCCGTGTAGGTCCACATTTCTCCTACCAGCATAGAGGGGGGCAGCAAACCAGCTCTTTTATGTGTAAATCACGGAATGATGCTAATGCGCAGTGCGATTTTTCTTGGATATTCCTTTCAACAGGCATCTGTGGTTTCGGCAGTCATAAAACTCACTTTGAAAACTTTTCAAGAGTGTGTCCGGCTTCAGACTTTTAACCGGAGTGGCTACCAGCAAATTCAGCTTGATGCACACTATTTGCGGGACCCGTTGCGTGAGCTGGTCGTCAGTGAGGCAGTGGTTGATACTCTACTTGATGAAGTAAGTGCTGCTCTCTTTGGTCCCCTCTTTTGGGCCACAAAGGAATCTATGCTGCATCCCTACCGTTAAACTCGTCAAATGGACATATTGAATTGACACTCCATATGTATTCTTTTTCACTGTGTTTTTGAATGGTGGGACCTACTTTCTTGAAGGTTTGCTCGGCAGCATCAGAGCGGTGCCTCGATCCCGTGCCCTTGGAGATAGCCATACTGGACAAACTTGTTCAAGCGAAGAGAGCTAAACGAGAGGCCTTGAAATCTACATTAGGGGCATAGACATTTTGTTGATGTCCAACCCAACTTCCGGATTGGAGATGGTCGACTTATCTCAGTAGCCACATAGATAACATTTACACATTCATTTTGCCAACACTAGGGTTTCTTATCATCATAACGAACCTGTTTGTCCTCAAGGGTTCAAGGTCTCTCCGGAGTAACTCGGCATGTTTCCATTTCAAAGGCAGATTGTGAGTCTGTATAAGTTTAGCATCTTCAAGGACTCCTTTCCCCCTACCAGCTCAGTGGTTTCGCTGCAGTAACTTTTTCATTAGTAGATATACTTCTTGCAAATGTGTCGGAGTAAGAGTCTGAATGTCACCATCCTGGCTTACAAGCGGCATGATTGCAAGGCCACAGTCTGGAGCCTAGAAAAATTAAACCATCAAACGCCAAGCCATCAAACCACTGTGTAACAAGTGCGGGGTGAAGGGAGCACTGAAAGTTGACTAAATGAACGGTTTGCTGTTCAAGAGGCAAATACAAGAAGAGGCAGTGCATTTCAAAGCTGGGAGAGAGAATCCCCAAGTGTCATTGAATATGACAAATTATGAGAAGAGCCATGGGAATTGATTGTGACATCTGGTGGTTCAGGGTACTGTTCTTTTTTTGGTATTGGATAGAGATAAACAGTTGTTCTACCCTTTGGTTCTCTAGAAGCATTCTCCGGGGTTCTTTCCCCTTCGATAACCATTGGTGTCCTCTATGGTTCTCAATGGATTGTTATATTAAATAGTAATTACATTGTTTGCAATCATGTAATCTGGAGAAAATGCATATGGTTTGGTATTATGGCTTGTGCTGATGGCGTTTATAGAATGGTGAGGATTATAGAGCCCACCCCTAGGGCAATGGGAATTGGGTTGTTTGGAGGTTGAGAAGTGGATTATGTGGCCTTGTGAGAAGGAAGGAAATTGAAGTTGAAGTACGCTCGATTTTTTTTTTGTCATGTCACCTAGAAGGGTACTATATCGTGCTTGCTGTTTGGAAGGTGGACCCTTTTCTACGGGATGTTAGCGGAGCAACACGGTTGCTGAACCCTCCCCCAAGGACTCGAAAGTCCTCAAGTATCCACACATTAGTAACCTGTTGACCTAGGTTCCTCCTTTTACAGCTGGTTGCCATAATGGATGACATTCAGCATACACCTATGAAAGCGATGGCATCCCCAATAAACATCGCACAGTGCGCTTCTACAAATAGACACTTGGCCACACCTCTTACATTCTACGCACCCTATACTACATGGTCTCCGCCACAACCAAAGGGTTTGGCAGCTCAACAAACTCATGCTCTCACACCTCAGACTCGTTGATTCAAACTCATCAACTGTGGTACTTATAAAGGCAAACCTCCATACCACACATCATCTTCATAGCTTTAACCGACAAATGCCTCACCTACGCATGCCAATGGGAAGCACTCGTTTCCCTTAATATACTTTTCCTACAAAGATTTTCTCTCTCTTCACCACTACCAACTGTCAATCAATACATAATCCAATTTTAACTAAATTTGTCAAGACCACAAATCAGATCAAGCTATTTATAACAAACGTGAGAAATATGACTCACTTATCTTGGCATTTAGACCACGTGGTTGGAAAATCGCTCCACTCTGCGTCTGGGAAATAATTTGAGTTGAACCAGCCAATGGCCCCTCATTCTGAGAACCAACCGGCTAAGTGGGTTGGGGAGTCGGTTGCTTCCCCTTAATGGTAACTACAATAGTCAATTCCTATGTAAACTTCCTCGGTAAATTTCCTAAGGTTTCTGTCAAGTTATTTTACCACTAGTGTGAAACTAGCTAGGAAATAGCTAGCTTTTACATATTGACATTTGGGATTGGCCCAAGTGTCAATCCAGGGGTCAAGGCAGATTTAGGCCCTGGAGTGGTTATCTTCACGGCAAGCGCGGAAGGCTCATCTTTCTCGAGATGAGCCTCACCGCGCCTAGCTATGGCGCCGTAGTGTGGATTCCCCATGGCGTGGGGTGCACTTGGCTTGACTTGTATTTGAGTGATGAGGTTATATATGCATGAGTTTATGCTTCAGATTTGTGAGCTCGTGCTTGTATTCTTCTTCTTTATCACTCGAGAAAGATCAGCTCGTATCTGTGAGTGCCAGATACGAGTTAGTTGTAGCACTTGTGGTTTTTGCTTGAGAATGAGAGAAACCAAGTTGTTATGCAAGGAGCACCGTGGAGCTCTTGGTTGTTAGAAGCGGAGGCGATGTGGGTTACGAGGTGGTAGACCTTGGCATTCGATCTTCAGCTTCAGAGATGAAAGCACCATGCTGCAGGTAATTCCAGAGCACCTTGATGGTTTCAGATTGTGTACATGCATGAGCAAGCACGATTGGGAAGAGGACCAGTCAAGAGCAGGGGTTATAGTGGCTTTGGTGGCAAAGCTGAGAACTGGACTTGGGAATGCGAGCTTTCATTGTGTGAAGGATTGCAAGACCAAGCAAAAGGCTGATTTGGCTTGGGGCAAATCAGTGCACTTTGTGGAGTATGGTGAGATTGGGTTTCAATCTCGAGCTTCAGCATTGAGAGGGCTCTTGTCATGGCAAGAGCAGGGCTGGAACAGGAGCTAAGAGGTGCGGCAAGGCCATGGAATGTGCACCTAGGGTTTCAGAGCTTGGAAGAAGAGCTTTTGCACCACAAGAGAAGTGTCTTGTGGCTGGAAATGTAAGCCTTAGGGTTTCAGGAGCTTGGCAAAGGCTGTGGAGTGCTTAGTCTGTCTTGTCTTAGAGAGCATCAAGGAGCCAAGGAGCCAAGATAGGGGGCTGATATCTCTTGTGTGAAGAGGTTGCATGTGTGGAGCATGTATTCAGCTCATTGAAGCTTCCATCTTCAAGCTTGGAGGGCAAGCAAGGAAGAGGGAAGGGCTGACTTCCCTTATGTGAGGGCAATGCATGTGTGGAGCATGCTATCAGCCTGGTGAAGGCTTGCACTTTCAGGTGTGGGAGTGCAAAAAAAGGAAGGAAGGGGCTGGTTTCCCTGTAGGGCATGTGGAGCATGCTTTCAGCCTGCTGAAGCTTGTATTTTCAGGTTTGTGGGTGCAAGAAATGAAGCAAAGGAGCTGATTCTCTTATGGTGAGAGTGGGGCATGTGTGGAGCATGCCTTCAGCCCATTGAGGCTCTTGTTTTCAAGCTTTAGAGAGCTAGAACGGAAGGTCTAGGGCTGGTTTCCACTTGGAGTGAAAGAAAAGCACTTGTAGGGCCTATGTGAGTTGGGGTTTCAACTTCAAGCTTGAAGGGAGCGCAACTCTTGAAGCAGCAGGTGTAGGGGGCTGGAATAGGCTCTAAGACAGATGCTATGGCCAAGGAGAGTGCTTGAATGAGTGCTCACAAGGGCTGGGAACCAGCAGGGCTTGGTTGTTTGCCATTGAGTTTAGTGGCGTGTTTGGGGAGGCTAAGTGAGAAAGAAGGCTTGGTTTGTGGCAACCACCTCATGGCTTAGGGCTACTATGGTGGTGTGTGGGAGCCGAAAGAGCAAGAATACCTTGCTGATTTCCTCACAGCCGCCATAGCTCGGTGGAAAGAAGCCTAGAGTCCAAGAGACACAAACCCTTTGGCGTGGCTAAACCCTTGGAGAAATGGCTAAACTGCCAGAGCGGCCATGGAAATGGCTGTGACAGGCTGTGCCTGGCTCCCCAATGGCGACAAGGCCCCGTCGTGAGGGGCGGGCTGTGTCAGGCCGTGCCTGAGGCCGGCTAGTGACAGGGCTGTGACAGGCTGTGTGATGTGACTGTGAGGGGCTTGTGAGCTGTGCCGGGCTGTGAGGCTGTGCCTGTGGCCCTGTGACAGCTGTGAACCTGTGTGACGGCTGTGACCAGTGAGCTGTGTGGGGTGCTGGTGTGGTGGCCCGTGTTGACCTGTGGACGGCCTGTGCTGACTCGTGGAGGCACTGGTGGACTGCCTAAGGACTGGCATGTGGTCTGGAAGGCCGAATTTTGAAGCTCGTGGAGGGCGGTTTGAGGAGTCTTCATGATATTCCCATGGTCATGCAAGTGAGGGAAGAGAGAGGAGATGAAGAGTGTTGGGATGAGGGCATGCTGGGGTTAGGCATTGCTTTAGCTTCTCTTCCTCGTAGTTTCCACCCTCTCATTAGGCCAAGACCTTTCCGTAGGTGGAGGCAAGAGTCAGTCCGGGTTTGGGCTGGGGTGTCCTTGCAGGAGCAACACCGTGGAGTTGTTTTTGGTGTGGGGGAGTTGTCGTTCTGATTTCTTGTGTTTGGATCCCCTCCATACCTGCATGCTTGACTGTGCGCCATGCTAGTTTTGTGTGGGCGCTTGTTTTATAGGTGATTGGTCCGGATTTGATCACCGGCCAGTCCTAGAGCATGCTGTCGATGGTGAGGCTGGGGTGATGACCAGCCAGACCATCATTGTTTCTCCTGTGGTGAGGTTGGAGGTGATGACCAGCCAACCATAGGAGTGCTTGCGGTGGATGCAGGTACAGGTGTAGGCTATGTTAGGAACTTAGTATTCCAAACCATAAGCCGCAACAGGTTCTCTACCCGGTTACCTTGTGGAGAGGGGGTTAGGGACATGTTCATGACCGGTTGAGTGTCAACACGGAGGTGCCACTAGTTGCTGGGGACAGTGCCGGTTCGAGCACTAGCGATACTAGTGGGTACACGAGACGAGGTGTGCGGTTTAGGCCACCTTCACCTCCTGTGTCTTCCACGGAAGGTTCTGATTCGGATTGTGAATCAGGAGGACTCATACCGGCGGTGCAAGTTGTTTCTTTGCCATTGTTGTGGGACACAATGGAGGAGATGTATGGAGCTACCAAGGGGCCACGAAGGTACTCTGGGGCGGTGGGCACCATCGAGTTGGATGATTTTATCCAAGAGTTTGATAGTTGGTGTGTGATTTGCAGCAAATGCGCAATCCACAACTATTTACGCCTTTCATGGCATGGAAAGGGCTGTTTCAGCACCTTGAGGGGCCGCCTATGGATGATTACCATGAGTTCAGGCGGGGGCATGAGGTTGAGATCGAGGAGTGGAGGATGTACTGGTCACCCGACTATGTCTCCATCACTAGGGGCACTAGAGCCACGAGGGCAGTGGCTACACCTGCCGCTGCACCGGCAGCTTCAGCAAGTAGCAGTGGACTAGTGGGACTGGTGGTACAGTAGCTACGACGTCCACCCAAGCCACTACCGCACCAGCACTAGCACCCGTGCCTGCCTTCAACCCTGTTGTGGAGTTCTTCGAAGAGTTGAGAGGGAACTACCAAGGGGTGAGGACAGAGAAGTTGCGGAGCTTGCAAGAGTTCCAACGGAAGCCGACCGAGAGCTTGAGGGAGGCTTTCACTCGCATGAGGCGCTTGATAAATGTAACCCAAGGGGTTACGGAAGCTCAGGCAGTCCAATTCTGGTATGGGATATTGGACAAGGAGCTGAGGAGAAGGGCGGGATGCAACTCTCCTACAAGCGGCCCAACCCACCTTAGCAAATGTGTTTTTGCTGGCAGAGCGGATAGAGCTCAACATGGTGGAGGAACGAGTGGTCATGGTGGGATTTGCTAAGGAGACACCACGGGGTAGTGGTGCTCCTAGCCAACCACTACCTCAACGTGCTCAAGGCAACAAGGGGGCTCAGGTGAAGCTCAGGGAAGGGCAGAGAGGACCTCAGATGCAGGGGTCTCTCCCTTCATTTGCTGGCCAACAACGGGCGGATGTGGTGTGCTGGACATGTGGAGGACCCCATGTCAAGAAGGATTGCCCAGAGGGAGGCAAAGGGCCGGCACATGCACAGCCTGCACAGTTGCAGTGTGGGCATTGTGGCAAGCACGGGCATGGAGAGGCCCAGTGTTATGGTTTGCATCCTGAGTTGCGCCCAGGCCAGTTCCAAGGGAACAATGGTGGCGGGGGCGAGGTGGAGCAGCCCAGAGAGGACGAGGTGGCCAGCCACGAGGTGCAGGCCAAGGGCAAGCTCAACATGGCCAAGGACGCGGAGGTCAGGGTGTTGACCAAGGCATGGCCAACCGGCTTCAGCAGCTAGAGCAGAGGCTCGCTGCCATGGCTACAGCTCAGGTGGTACCGGCTCTAAGGCCGGATGGTCCACCTCCTGCTCCTGAGGGAGGAGATATGGGAGGCATGGGATTCATGTGGGGAGCAGCACTACCACTAGTGCAGGTGGAGTCTGCTGCAGCCGTGACTCGAGGAGCAGCACGAGTTCCTGAGCCACGAGGTGCAGAGGTGGAGTTGGATCCACAGCGTGGGGAGGCAAGCCGTCAGGCTAGGCTTCCTCAGTCATTCACATTGGCGGAGACAGTGTCGACGCCATCCATGGCACCTAGTTCTCGCCCGACTGTTACCGAGGCGGAGGTTACTATGCCATTGGGGAGAGCTACACGGGTAGCACCACTACCTAGTGTTGCCAAGGCTACGGCAGCTAGTGTGCTGCTAGGAGCGGCCACATCTGTGTGCCAGGCTCCATTGTTCTCGGCTACCATGATTGCGACGCGGGGGTAAGACCAGCTGAGGTGTTCAGGCTGGCAGCTACACTCTGTGAGAGTGGGGAGGTTACTTCATCTTCTGCGGAGATAGTGGGAGGTGTAGTGCCGGAGGGATCCTCGGATTTGAGGGTCAAGACTGCCACGGCGGCGCCATGGCAAGCTGCAGCTGCCAGGTTGATGGAGCTGCCAGCTAGGCCAGCCATTGAGCGCGCCATGGTGACACCTGGAGTTGTCATGTTAGACAACCAGGATGGCATTTTCTGTTTGAGTGGACCGGCAGGCAAGAGGTACCGGCCACTGCGGGTCTTGTTGGACTCGGGAGCTCAGCCATTGATGCTGGCAGAGCTGCTATTGCAGGCTTGGGCCTCACGGAGGCGGATATGGAGCCTTGTCCTTTCCAGATACAGACGTCTCTGGGAGGATCGGAGCAGGCTCGGGGCATGACACGGCGTGAGTTGGCTATCAGACTACGGCCGGATCACCCTACAGATGGCTCAGTGATGCGAGCCAAGGCCATTGTGACAGACGCGGTCTCATACGATGTGGGGCAGTGTTGTACCCCATGGGCTTCACCCTGGATTTTTGGGAGGAGTCAGCTTCCTATAGGCCTGCATGGCAGTCAGGGGAGGGCCGGCGTGTGCAGCTCCCTGTGACGTTCATAGGAGGAGTTGCGGTTGCCCAGCGAGGCAAGATGCCGACACTAGCAGCATTCACAGCAGTGAGTTGGCCTAGAGAGTTGCTTGAGGGCAATGCTCATTCAGAGGATGTGCCACCTCCGGGAGAGCAGGATGACATGTATGGTATGGCGGAGTTGCCTACCATGGTTGCTCAGACTCCATTGTGGGGCACGAGCAAGGATTTGCAGCGGGATGCTGATCGACGGGTGCAACAAGCCTGGGTGGAGGCTTTTGTACCGCAGAGGAGGAGGAGAGTGGGGATTGCACCAGGACCACCTCAATTGTCTCCATTGGACACCACAGGCAGTATCCGGATGAAGGCATTTGTCTTCTGGACTTGTTTGGCGGGATCAGCACCGGATTGGCTGCTGTGTTACAAGCAGGTGTACGAGTTTGGCGTTACCTAATGTGGGAGGGATGAGACTGCACGACGCGCTTCGCCATGTTGCTCAGTTGGTGCGTACCCTGAGTTGTTGTCGGTGTCTGCAATTCGTGGAGATCAGCAGGCCTTGCCAGCAGACATTTCGTTGCGGGGGCGCAGGATTTCGGGTTGACCCTATAGATACAGTGACATGGAGAGGTCTTTGATGCAGATGAGGACTCAAGATCTGGGAGGCAGGTTTGTGGAGCTCTTGGTGGAGAGATACTTCAGCCACGAGTGATGCAAGCCAAGAAGGATGTCTATGGCAATTGGACGGGAGAGAGGTATGTGCGGTGATTACGGCCTGTGTAAATCGTCAGACCAAGTCCGATAAGTATGCCATGCCAACACCAGAGGAGATCATTTGATGCCATCGGGCATGCTTAAGCCTTTAGCACTTTGGATTTACGATCGGATATCACCAGTTGCCAATCAAGGAGGCGACAAGCAGAAGACGACATTCTGGGGATCAAGGAGCACGGCAAGGATTGCCATATCAGTGGCGGTTCTTACCATTTGGGCTTAAGAATGCTCTTGCAGAGTTTCAGAGAGTCATGGATAGGATTCTAGCAGGGGTGGACTTTGCTCGGTGCTACATAGATGACATCTTCATCTTTAGTGTTACGAGGGAGGGAGCATGAGAGACACCTTCAGGTGGTATTGGAGCACTTGAGAGCGCATAGATTGAAGTGCATCCGAGGAAGTGCAAGTTTTTCCACAACCAGATTGAGTATCTGGGTCACATGATATATCCTGGAGGATTGGGGTACAGCAGACTAAGGTAGAGGCCATTGCACAAATTCCACGCCCCACGGATGGAGCCGAGTTCGAGCTTTCATGGGGTTGGCAAAACTATTATAGACGGTTTGTCGAGGGATTTAGTACCATTGCAAAGGCTCTAACCAAGCTGACCAAGGGTGGACCAGGAGGACAGTGGGAAGATGAGCAGGAACGAGCTTTTGAAGAGCTCAAGGCGAGGTTGACCTCGGCGCCTATCTTGAGACGACCTATCAGGGGCGTCCCTTTCAGCTGCATACGGATTGGAGCATGCTGGGGCTTGGAGCGGTGCTCACACAGGTGGATGATGAGGAAGAGAGTTTGTAGTGGCTTACGCTAGCGCTCGAACAACGCTGCAGAGGCTAAGTACAGCTCATATGAGGGGAGAGTGCTTAGCTGCCAGTGTGGGCCGTGGCACACTCAGGTGCTATCTAACGGCAATCTTTTCACCCTTGTCACGGATCACCAGCCACTCAAGTGGTTGATGGAGTCAGACAAGCTTACGGGAAGCTTGCACGGTGGGCACTCATACTCAGGAGTATGACTTTCAGGTGTGCATCGACCGGGTTTGGTCAATCGGGATGCGGATGGATTGAGTCGCAATCCATGCATGAGCCAGCAGGATGACACTGGGAGCTCGGTGGCATGGTGAGACGGACGAGGAGATGGTGCGGGATGGCACGCATCTGCAATTTTTGTGTATCTTGGCATCGGGAGGTCAGATTGGACCTACAACAGAGATGACTGTAGACGGAGTGTCTGAGGACCCTGAGGCTAGTGATGAGCTAGTGGTGCCAGAGATATACATGAGGATTCGGCTGTGTTGGACTACCTCCGCATGGGAGACACCGGCAGCCATTGTGACTGCCAGGGAGAGGGATCGGATCCTGCAACGAGCCAAGAGTTCAAGGGGGGGATACACCTACTTCGAGTGTGGGAGGATGGTGGGTGAGGATTGTGCCTCACCCCACACAGCGTGCAGGTTAGTGCGGCATGCCCATGAGGAGTTGGGGAATTTGGGAGTGCGACGCACTCACAGTTTACTGCAGGGGCAGTATTGGTGGCGTGGTATGCATACAGAGGTGCAACAGTTCGTGGCTAGGTGCATGGTGTGGTGATAGGGTGCGTGCTTCATTCAACGCCCCTACACCACAGTTGCATCCTTTACCAATCATGGGATTGGGCTACAGGTGGAGTCTTGACTTCGCAGGATCGTTGCCACTGACTATGCGCCACCACAGAGAGTATATTGTGGTGATGGTGGAGCACTTCTCCAAGTGGATTGAGTTGGTTCCATTGCCTGACAAGGCTAGTGAGGGGCTGCGTATGCATTCTTGGATTGTGTGCTTAGCCGATTTGGTTGCTCCAGCTGAGGTACTCACGGACCAAGGGAGAGAGTTTTTGGGGAGTTTCAGGCTTTGTGTAATAAAGCCTTGATAGACCACCGCACCACTTCTCGGGATCATCCTGAGGCCGATGGCTTAGCAGAGAGAGTTGTTCAGACGGTGAAGAGGGGTTTGCGCAAGTATGGCTTGCAGAAGGGACACCTAGGAGATTGGGATCTTCAGGTTCCTTGGTTAGCCATGGGCTACAGGTTCAGCAAACAAGCATCACTTGCCTCCTTCTCATCATATTTCCTTCTCTTTGGCCGAGAGCCGGATTTGCCTGCAGCCATTCGTAGGAACACTGCTCAAGTCCTTAACCTTGACGATCCGGACGTGTGGGTACGTGCATGTGATCAGCGTGCAGAGTTGTTCAAGAAAGTCATGCCCATGGCTTTGAGAACCTTGCCATTGCACAACACCGTGATACGTTGAGGTATGCCACTATACGTGGTGGAGGATATCGTCCTGGGGTCCGGAGGTTTAGCCCTGGTGACTATGTTTATTTGCAGCAGACTGCTCCTACGACTCTGGATGTTACTGCAGGGCGTGTTATTCTGAGGGTTCAAGAGGTGTTGCCCTCAAGAGTCCTGATCTTGGAGGGTCGGGATGGCATGACTTGGAAGGACCATGTGCGTAATTGTGCACCATGTCACCTTCCCAATGTCGATGGCAGAGTTGACCCAAACTTGGCAGTGGTACCTGCAGGTTTGAGGTGCATGCTCTGTGGGTCTGCCAAAAGGGGCAGCCACCATGCTAGTGTGTGATCGATGCTCAAGGGATTGGCATATGGGATGCTTGACACCACCTCTTGAGAAGGTTCCTGACGGAGATTGGTTGTGTCCACACTGCTTGGGATAGTGGCAGTGGACATGACTGGAGGCAGCTAACAAGACATGGGAGGCCAAGCTCATAGAAGTCAATACATGAGATCCCAAGCTCAAGTTCACAGGTTGCAAGACGGCGACTAACGATGGGGCAACTCTTGCACCCGGCCTCTTGATCTATCGAGTTTGAGTGTAGTAGGGACAGTGGTGGAGGACTTAGTGAGGCTATGGTCACTATCACATCTTGTGGCTACCTGGACTTAGAGGGACCTAAGCACCAGCTATGGGGGCGATTGTGTGGACTAGTGACTGCCATAGTGGGCAGCAAAGTGGCAGCCTAGTGACTGACTAGTTGTAGCCTAGTGGTTGGACTAGTGGCTGGACTAGTGGTGGACTAGTGATATACTAGTGTGTGGCGTGCACATGTGTTGTGTGGTTCTGTACAGCGATGTAGTTGTGTAGCGATACGTATGCGCACGACAGCTGTCAAGTTATTTTACCACTAGTGTGAAACTAGCTAGGAAATAGCTAGCTTTTACATATTGACATTTGGGATTGGCCCAAGTGTCAATCCAGGGGTCAAGGCAGATTTAGGCCCTGGAGTGGTTATCTTCATGGCAAGCGCGGAAGACTCATCTTTCTCGAGTTGAGCCTCACCGCGCCTAGCTATGGCGCCGTAGTGTGGATTCCCCATGGCGTGGGGTGCACTTGGCTTGACTTGTATTTGAGTGATGAGGTTATATATGCATGAGTTTATGCTTCAGATTTGTGAGCTCGTGCTTGTATTCTTCTTCTTTATCATTGTGTGGACTAGTAACTGCCATAGTGGGCAGCATAGTGGCAGCCTAGTGACTGACTAGTTGTAGCCTAGTGGTTGGACTAGTGGCTGGACTAGTGGTGGACTAGTGGTATACTAGTGTGTGGTGTGCACATGTGTTGTGTGGTTTTGGACAGCGATGTAGTTGTGTAGCGATATGTATGCGCATGACATTTCAATTATCACTCGGAAATTCCTTGAAATCACTCGGCTAGCATGTAATTGGCTGCCGGTTTTCCTTATTGGTAGGCTCCACTTCACTATCAATACTATCCTACGGTGGGATGCATTGCCAAGATATTCACACTCTGAAACATCAACTTTGGTCAAATCCACACAGATACCAAACACTACCTCCGTGCTCTCCACCTCACCGCCCTTAGATCCCTCATTGCACTCATCCTCAAGAATAGAAACTCGGCAAGTTGTTGTGCCTATGTCTCAGGCTAGACCCCAGCTTTCTTATATATATATATATATATATATAAAGGATGATGCTTTCCGAAGGAAGCATGTGTCTCTTGACGTCGTCTCTCCCACTATGTCTCCCACTATGTACATGTTCTTTTTTCAACAATGGGAGAGTGCATTTCAAGCAAGCGGCTAATTGTGTATGGCTTCTATTTGTGAATAGTGGAATTTACTATTATCCAGAAAACACTTCTTGAAAATTCATCCATTTATTTTTCAAATAATAAATATGTTCCTTGAGGGAGGTGTTACCTAGAGAAGGCACATTAGGAAGTAGTTTTCAGCAAAGGATAGGAGGTGGGGAAGGAGGGCTTAGCAATTTTTGACACTGATGTAGTCTCCTATTTAGAATAAGCCCCCAAGTTTGCAGGGCTCGGTTTATTCTAGAGTGGTCCAGGAATTAAATAGGGGGGCTAATCTAATAAGGCCACGTGTATTAAGGAATGAAATGAAGGGTCCTAAAACTAAGGATCCCAAGGCGTTAATCGGGAAGGTCAGAAAGACAAAGACCAATGGCCCAGCCAATGGGGAGGTTGGGCTGGGCCGCTGGAACGTGCGAACAATGAGGGCAGGTGTAGGTCGCTATGCAGAAATAGCATAAAGTTCTAGAAAAAACGACGGGGCGGTGGCCTCTGGAAAATTTGAGAAGTACCTGCGATCTGGAAACTTCTTCTCGAGCTTCGTAGAACGACGAGGAGGCGAGAGAGCAAGAGTGGTGAGCCACCGTGCAGGGTGCAAGCTAGGGTGGTGGGGGTGCGGCAGTGACATGTTGCGACAAGGACGAGCCGTGGTGGGCCCAACGAGTTGCATAATGAACAAGCTAGTGTCGAGTAGCCTCTATGGTTCTGTAAGTAGATTCAATACATAGTGTTGTTACTCCAATGCAAACTTTGGTTGCTCAGCAGGTTCCCTATATCGCCGTTTCTGGCATAACTCGTCCGATTTTACATTTGTGTGTTTTTTCCCTTGTAACTTTGAAATGTTTATACTTGTAAATAAACTTCTAGACCATCAGGTATTAAATCGAAACAACAATAACCCTATAAATCCCAAGAATAACGGGGAGCTAATTATAACCAAATGTTATTTTTCAATGGTTATTCAGTCTTTCTTGAAACCCTTGGTTCACCATTGGCTAAAGTACGTAAGCCCTAAATCAATGACCAAAGCACACAACAACACTTCATCCTATAGCCAAAACATATCTTGGCGCAACTATACCTTTACCATGGTATCATAGTGATGGCTTTGAGGATGAGGAGACAACCATTGATAATATGCATGATCATGATGGATGGAATGCACAAGGGTGTGAGGGTCATGGGGTGTTTTTGACATGTGACCACTATCTCTGAATTTTGTGTGGTTTGATAATGAGGCTGCTGATGTGGTGGGACCCACCACCTCATTAACTCCTACCTCCATGGAGATTAATCCCCAAACGCCCGCGAGGCCGGAAACGGGCCGTTTCAATTTGTTTTATTGCTTATAAAATCCGCAATTCTGAGTCGAGTGCGACATTCTTTGGTGCGCAAAAAGGCCCTCTGCGTCAGCTACCTGCATGCAAAAGCGATTTGTCAGCAACCGTTTTAGGGCTGAGATAGCCCTACAACTGTGTTAGCTTTGCCTTGGAGTGGGAGAGATAGAGCTTACTTTGATTCATAGAGTTGGCTATCAAGCTTTAGGGTGTAATGGCTGTCCTCAATCTCCCCCTACACCTGAGCATCTTGTGAAAGAGACGGCTGTTAACTCATCTTGGAGAGGCTTAGGTGCTTCAGACGGCCAAGTTGCTCAACTTATTGGGGCACTGAATGAGGATTACCTACTCTCCCTCAAACACCCTCCTGGAGTGTCTTGGCCAACATTCCCACAGCCGAGCAATTTTCGTTATTTGTGGCGTCGCAAAACAGCAAAACTTAGAGAATCGCTTGGATAGATGGATGTTGGTCCACTTGTGGTATAGTTGGTTAGCCAGTCGTTTGGATAGATGGTTCTTGGTCATTGTTTGTAGTCGTCGTAAATGGCCCATGGGGCTAGGGCAAAAGCTGGTCAGTGAGGCTCGTGCTTTTGGTATTTGCTGGATACATTGTGTGCTGGATACTTCACCTCAACAGGTTTTTGTACATGATGTTGGGCTGATGTAGCAACAAATTACTTTTGTAAGAGTAACTTGGCTGTAGGTTTTGGTATGTCACGTTGGGCTATTGCAGCAACAGCTTATTTGGTTGTAGGGAATGCTGGTGTAGTAACAAACTATTGTTGTACGAGTTGGCTGTAGGTTTTGATACATGTACTTGGGCTGTTCTAGCACCGGTTTTCTGCTTGTAGGGAGTGCTGTAGCAACTTTGGCCTGATGTGATTACAACTTGTGTATGCTGTAGCACTATTATAAGTAGTAGTAGTAGGTGTTAGTGCAATATTATGCTTGTTAGATTAGTGTAGTCCACTCTCCTCTCCGGGCGGGGGTGCACACAAAGAGGGGGGAGATTTTTCCCTCATTGTGTTCATATATGGGCTGCCAAAGGGGCAGTGTTACGGGTTCAAATCCCACCCATATAGAGCTATTGTAAGCATATATGGCCTCTTTCCCAAACAGTAGAGAGATCTCGATTTGGTTACAACATGGAGCTGTAGATCTCTTACCAATTGTCACATTTAGGCCCCCGCCGCACCAGCCTGCTATCGCCTGCTACACTCCTACTAACTACTGCTACATAGAAAATTGCGGCCGCACTAACATGTTTAAAATGTTTTAGCCATAACTGTAGTTATCTATCCTAAAAACTTCCTTCCTACTTTAGAGCGAATCTAGCACTACCCCCGCCCCTAGTGCTAAATCTAAACAGGCGCGCCGTTTTTGGGCAGATGCCCACGCCATTCTCTGCCATCGCCATTCCCATTCGCCATTGAAAGCCTCGAGTAATGTGCAGCATTGTGCTCCTAGCTCATGATCTTGTCTCGTCTTGTCTCGTCGTTGCTCCTTTGGCTATGGCGAAAAGAAAGGATGCGCGATAATATGGCGAGAGGAAGTCGGGCAGGGCAGGCGAACGCATGTTTAAAACTAACAATATGCACTTAAAAACATGTTAAGCTAAAATGTTGGTGTGGCAGGGATATTGTTAGTTGGAGCAGCTGTTATGAAAACGGGCCTGCTAACCGTTAGCAGGTGTTCTACGCTAACAGCCCGGTGCGGCGGGGCCCGAGGATCCAAAACTTTAGTACCCCCTCTACTTTGAGTAACCACCCTCGGATGTAGTCTTGGCCAAATGGCATAAATTTTTCATAGACAGCTGCGGTACCTCATGTAGATGAAAAGCTGGATCCACCAGCCTCATCCGATTCAATCCGTCATCCAAATCTACAAAAAACCATTTTTTTCAGCAGAAAATTAATACCTGTAAAAAAATCGGGCCCACCTGCAATGGTGGCGTTCTTGCAAATGTGGTCCAATTGGCCCTAATCCTGCAGGAGTAGGTGATCAAATTTCCAAAATTGTAAAAAATGAATAAATTACCAACAGGGGTCAGTCTTTTCATGGAAAGATAAAGATAAAGTTTCTTTAACGTCCAGTGAATTTACAGAGCCTAACTGCTCAACACACAGGCCATCGAGGGCCCAATGGACGGTCTGAAGGTACATGTTGAAGGATTGAACCCAGGATCACCTCGGTTATGCACAGGCAAGGCACAAGCTACCTGGTCAAGCTCATGGAAAGTCAAACTAACCCTGCGGGTGCTCAGGGGTTAACTTGGTTAAGGACTGATTATTTTGGGCTTAGGAAATTTATGACTATCTCCATGCAGGTAGCTGCATGATTTCCTCAGTGAAGAGGTAAAAACTAAAAACAAGTTGAACCACCTTCATGCGAATAGTCATAAACTACCTCCATGGGGTTTATATGCCACTGTCCAAATCTTGGGCATAGGTATATGTGGATAAGTAAGATCAGTAAAATCCTGACCGGAGAACTCTTTCAGGATCTGGGACCTCTCTCTAGGGCCAGGATTTGAGACACGTGCCTTGTCCCCTAAATATTGGGGAAAAATTCAGTGATCTGCAATTATAGCCCTCCTACCTGAGCAAATACATAGATTGACGGCCCTGGAAACTCTTTATGGAAAACATAGAGCCCACCCCTCCCCGCCCCCAAAACAAAACAAAAGGGGCCACTATGGGCAAGCGGAAGAGGCTATTATTTACTCTTAACTTCGGTTGAATGTATATATGGAAAGTCCCCATTTTAACAAGCCTCAAACTCGCGATGGGCTCTCATGCTTTGGCGAGGAAGGTAGGAGTATGGAGCATGACACACCAATCGGCCATGTAAGCTCCATTTACCACATTTTCTCCATCGGCTTGAACATGATCAGTAGTCTCTCTCTACAAGAGAGCCAACAAAGAGAAAATTTTCAACCAGCAGCTGGTCGATCAGTTGGATAGTGTACTTTGAGGCACCTGAGTGCTTTCGAGCTCGACTCCTGCCACCTTGTCCTGTTTGGTGTGGGGACGGTGTCTCCTCTATGCTTCATGGCTTCTATGAAAGGAGGATAGTTTTTCTTCCTCCTCTGTAAAGAAATCTGCATGTCGGACGGTAGCTCCCAGCTAAAATGAAAATGAAAAAGAAAAAGAAAAGAATAGCTTGTCAACCTGGCTTCGATACGCCAAATTTGAGCCACCGCATTCAAGTTTTTTCGTTTTTTTTTCGCAGTATGAGACTTGAAGCGACTTTCACATCCCACAGAAAGTTTTGTATATTATTGCCGGCCCGACCACATATGCAGCGATCCATCTTGGAACCCAGCGGGAAGCTCCAGCCACCGCGTTCTTCATAAGGGTCTTTTGAGCAGAGGCATAGAGCTTGGATCTGCTGTCGGTAATGGCAGGGGAAAGAAAGCTAATCGTAGTACGCTAGCTGAATAGCAGTAACTAGGAGGATATAACGAAACCTGTTTATGAGATCTGGATCCCGTCTTGGACTTGCAAGGTTTTTGGGAAGGCCAGTGCACCACTATATATTCTCGCGATAGATGTCAATCTCTAGGACAGATCACTTTTTCCTGCTCAATAAGGGAGGTTGAGACCCAATTCCAGCAGCAACCTTAACTTCATCGATCTCTGCTTCCCATTTTCTGTCATCTGAGCTATACTTCCCTAGACGATATGCAGGTTATGAAGTGGTTGAACAGTCTAAATTGCCTTGGTACACGTGCAGTCTGTGTGGCTCGACTAATGTTTCCTTGGCTGTGTCCTTGATCCAAAGGTCCGGGCTGCTCTTACTAGCTAGTCCGCTAAACTCATCTATACATTCTCCTCCTATTCAATCGTTGGACATTAACCTCTTCAATCTCTCTTCTTTTCCTGATCTTCGTCTGGACTAATTTCTGTGGAGCTTGGCCTCTTTGTGCAGCTTTCGATCTTTGCTTGTTGTGGTTCTGCGGTGTCTCGTGGCCGTTCTGAGCCGTCGACCTCACGCTGCACTCGATGTAGTAGAATTTTTCAAATTCTCGAGATCGGTGCCTACCGTGCTCCTGCTAGTCCTTAGCTGGGTGGGTGTATCCTCGGTGTATCATTGGCCATTCATTAAAGCTTTGCTGTAGATTTCCCTTCAATTTTATTGTACGAGTGTCGATTACGTGGCTTGGGGAGATTAAAATGCCAGAGAGCATGGACTGTAAGGAGAAAAAATCCCTGAGAGCTTTCAAACGGCTAATCATTTTCCAAGACATAACGTATGAACTACCGGTCCATCCAACCTGTGCCCTCTTCTACTCTATCACCTTTATTTTAGCCAGTATTGCGGTGAGCATCCTCATAATTGTAATACAGGTGAAGCACTGGCCGACGTCACTAAGGCATTTCAACAGTAACAGTATGAGCAGTTCTGCTACTGGATACACGTGTGCTTGCAGTGTACCCGCAAACCTTCAGGACAAACCTGTTGATACTCTTCCCAAGAATCAGCTTAGGCGATGTTATAATCCATCGGATTTAACAACCGTCACTATGGTGCAGTTCTCCTACGGTACTGCACCAGACTTACCAGAAATAGTGAAAGATTTCAGTCCGGGGGTGATCTACAATTCAACTGTCAACAATGCATACGAGGTGCGACAGACACCAAAAGAGCTCAATTTGTGGAACGGAGACAGTAATGGGACACTGTGGCCCATTTGCAGCGGCATTCCTTACTCAGGTGATGTGTACATGTCCTTAATTTGAATCAGATTGAAAACTGTTGACCGACTGAGAATGATCGAGTTTTCTCTGTTAGTTAGCAACGCAATGATCTGCAAGCTGTACGTACCATACAATTATACTTATGGAGGTCACTTGAAATGTTAGTGTCAGGTCTCTCGTCAGTCAACATCCAGTGACATTGGCTGTTGTTCAAAGACTGCGAGTGAATCAAGAGTCGAGCCAACTTTCATTTCCAGACTCCTAGGCTGAGCCGTCTGTCGATATGTTGTCACCTGATGGACTATATAGTGTGAGCGTCTGCGTCAACATAGTTGCATACATGTATATTTTCATCATGCTATGCATTCATGTAACTAGAAAATTTCGCACACATCTGATTTGCTGAGTCCGTCCAATAAATCGTGCTTTGATTTTTGTGGTCCTTGATGTATCACTTGATTCCTAATACGTGAGGATACAACCCTGAAAAAGGCACTCCATCGAAAGAAGGGAATTACAAGTTTCCCTTTGGTATCCTTGAGGCTTCCTGCTGGCGTCCCATCTCTGCCCTAGTCACTCTCTCTTGCTCGCTCTCTCTTTGAATCTAAGAGAATCGGGAGAGCGCAAATATTTAGCATTCATAATGTTAAGGCAATTTTCCTTGACCGGCTTCAAAACTGACTCTGAGGTCTACCGGAATGTGCACGAGAAGCCGAGCTGTTAATAATTCATTCTAGTCCTGATGAACTGTAGATTTGTTCATGGTTGTGGCGGCTGGTTGTTGTTGGGGACTCTGCTTTTCTGTTCTGTTTCTCTTATCCTTTTCCCCATCCATTTAAGTGAGTTGATCTTGCGTGAATTTCCCCTCTTTGATCTTTCCCCCTCTCACTGGTCTTACCTTTGTGGTCACACCGCTGCTATACGCGAGTTCACATATATACCTTTTTAAGTTGAAGTATTTGGCGCGGTGGTTCTCATTTCCAAGATTTCAACAAAAGTCTCCTAGGTAGGATCTACGGATCTTTGGGTTTCGAGACTACAAGATCTTCGCATATTATGTACAACCTCTTCTTTAGAAAATCGTCTAGGTAGTTATGCGCTGCATCTTTCGGATTCCCTGATATCTGGCTCGGAATTTATGCAGATACAACCTTCAACTTCGATTTGAGCGACCCCAAGTTGCCTGTGTACTTCGACTATCCCCTCAGCTACATGCGAATGGTGATAGAGTACAACTGCACGGACTGCCAGCAATTCGGACCTGACACGATCCTGCAAAATGTCGTAGAAAGGGCCGATAGCAGTTGGCTAGACCTAAGCAAATGGATCAGTTGCTCTGGATATGGAGTAAACGTCAGCAAGGACCACCCCTGTAAGTCGAGGCATGGCGGCTACCATGGGCGATGCGCCTTATATCCAACTTTCGACATATCCATGTCCAATCGCCTAAACAAGTTTTTGAATGGGCTGCAAAACAAGTCAAAGTTCGGTGGTCACCTCACAATTACTTCGAATGGTTCAGCGTTGCGACCGCCCGGCATCGAGATGCACTCGAATGTCATATACTATAACTCTAGCCTGGTGAGATACGCCTCTTCCCAGTTTACATCCCTGTGCATTCAAAGAGGGTCCAGATATCGCAGATAGAGCAAAATATGGACCAGATAGATTAGTGGAGAGCTAAGTCTAGTCGAATAGGTGAGATGCTGCTTCTCGAATCATGTACTGTGATGTAGTATTCTGGTCACCATCCACTTATTATAACATGTCGGTTTGGAATGTTATGTAATCTGTAGAAATTATGCTACCATGGACTAGTTGGGGAAGAGGGATCCATCAATTACTGAATACACGACGAGTTGGTTAACAATGCACTTGCAGATTACAGAAAATCAGCCGCTCACGTATGGCTACCTGGAGGTACAAAAAGCGTCTACCATGTGGACGACCCTGGCAGCTGGGTATCCAAATCTAGCGCAAAGTTGTAGTAATCTGGCCATGGACAACGCGACGCAGATTTGCAACGGGACAGCCTTCTGCAATGTATACAAAGCGCTTGGGGAAAATGGAGTCTCCATTCCGTCACTCTCTTGCATGGACTTTAGGGACGATTACGAAACGTGTATACTTATGGCCAATAGCACTGGGAATGAGCATCTCCGTAAGAAACTGTGCACTGCACCTTATTCTCCATTTTGCCAGCTGGTCGCTCCCTTTCAAGTTCATTACACCCTCACCACAAATATGAGTGCACTTGATACACGCTTTATCTCCGATGAAATGACAAAGATGTGGAATACTACATATTTGAGAGGAGTTTGCAGTAACGATTACACAAATCGATTACGGTATGATTCGACGACATTGGGGAGGCCTGTCCTCCTGGAGTTGACTTGCACCGAAGTATATACGTCCACTTCTGCAGTGTGTACCTTGACTGGAAGATACAATGACCTTAACGATAGCTACAATCAGGACCCACGAAACCTATCCGAGATCTCTCACTTCACCACGCCCTCGTACGTGTGCTACAAGGTTAGTGCCTTGTTTCTCATGCTGTAGTAGTGCTATTAAGATTCAATCCATCACTCTAGCGAATAATTTGGGGAGTGAGTCCCTCAATTGTACCTCACTTCTGATCCAGAGGGACCAAACTGCTGTGTGTGTGCCTCGGCTCATTTCGGAACCAGTTGTGGACCTTTGTACAGCCCTGCTCGACTCTATCTCATGATTCATCAATGTGATCAGCGTTCAAGCATACTCTGTACTTATCTTTGTTCAAGATATAGGTCTTCCAGTCATGTTCTATTCTCCCACCATGAGAATTCTGTTTCTATTCCCTAACAAGCCTTCAGTATATAATATATACTTGTTGAGACAGAGCAAAAACTCTCCAGGGGCACTTTGGAGTTTCTTGAGTCCAATTAATTAGCACAGTGTCCAGACTGATACATATAAGCAGGCTCTGTCACAAGCGCCATGAACAGCCTGGGAAACTACAGATCAATTAAATGTTAGTGGAGATGAAATATCGCAAATTAGAAGTAGTGATATTTTTCAGATTTTCTGCTACTATCACGGAATGGGTTGATATTGTTCAATCAACGGAATTGATGGCTCAAAATCTATACAGATTGAGTCAGTATATGATTCAGAATATACATTTAAGATTTTCTGGAGATTTCTGACGTTCTGGAGAATAATTGCAACTCTGCAGGTGGAACCTCAAGTTTGGTGGTCATATGCTATCACCATCTTTGGAGTCATCTCTGGCTGGATATCAGCAATTTACGCAGTCTTCAATCTGGCCTTTCCATTGGTAATTTACGTAGTCTTCAAACTACCCCAAATTGTAAAGGGAGTACTACGGAATCCCCAACATGAACAGAAAGTGGAGTCGGATGACCCCGATCAGGATGTCAAACATGATAAAGACTCCGAGGCTTCCGACGACGAGGACGATCCAGGGTCCACCTCGCAAAGTTCAAGTATGGTTCAGTCGGATGTCAGCACCTCTGAAGGTTCAAATGCAGTTGTCAGTGATGTTGAGCGCCAAATGCAGTGAGTCCTTGACCTGCGTTGGAGGCAATATGAGGGCGATACCCAGACTACTTACCATGCACATGGACGTTCGCAATGCAGTTTTGTTATCCCTTTGGAGGGTGGCCCGGGGTAAGAAGTCGTGTACTATTGAGCTGTCCAGGGAAATGCATATGATTGTTTATATCTATTTTTATTTGCCTTTTTTTGTTTTTAAGGGAAAGGGGAGATACCCAAGTTGTTAGTTTTATTAAAGATTATTGGAGGGAAAAAAATTAAAACCCTTACATGCCCGAAGGCTGCCATGAGGCCTGAACCGTGCTGGAGATACCAATGGTAAATGGCCCTGCTTGACAGCAGGTGACTGGGCCAGAGCCCAATACATTGATAGAGTGGGAGAATTCATGTACCCATATGTAGTTGAAAGTTTGTAAATTGAAGGCCCAGCTTCTCAGCTGGCTGCTCAGATTTTTTCTCCACTGCTTGATTGCAAGATAACATTTATAATTTTATTGGCTCTCTTGTAGAGAGAGACTTTGAAACATGTTCAAGTCAATGGAAAAAATGTGGTCAAAAGGACCTTACACCGTTCAAGGCTCCGATTGGTGTGTTGTGCTGAGTCATGCCCCTTTACTCTCACCTTCCTCTTATGTTTTGCCAAAGCAAGAGAGCCCATTGCCGTTTTAGGCTTGTTCATTTAGAAGGGAAACAGGCCGGAGCGACCGCTAATTGTGGCAAATCAGGCCTCTCTCTTAATTATAGTGAGAAGAGAACAATAACCTCTTTCAAGGTGGCCTTGCCTTGAAGGCCCAAGGGCCCAGTATAAGGCTCATGGGACAAATTAAGACCTTCAATCCACACATTTGAAAGGAAGTACTTTCTTTCAGGCAGTTTGCTCATTTCAACAGCAATCCCCACAAGAACAAGCCCACCTTAGATAGTGAGAGTGGTTGGCATCTTGTATAACAAGCCTCAAACTGCAAAACATAAGGGGGAGGTGAGAGTAGGGGCATGACTCAGCACAACACATCAATGGAAGCCTTGACACGGTGTAAGATCCTTTGACCACATTTTCTCCGTTGACTTCAACATGATGCATAGTCTCTCTTCGACTGAAGAGAGCCAACAAATGCTTGCCCAACAGTCTGTGACATGAGCTTGTGCCATGAGCCAGTTACCATGCACCTGAAGGTTCTTCATGACAAACACATGTCTCGAGGGCCGTACTGATCATGAGCCCAAAAGCAATGGCCAGCTTCTCATAAACAAAAATTCCTTTTTGCACATCATGTAATGCAAAGCCCCTGTTAAGCACAGGAATTGAAAGTGAGATAATTGGTTGTTCAGTCTTGTGAGAAAGAATAATTTTGCTTGGTACTAGGCCTCAGGATAAAAGTCAGCTATGGCTGACCAAAACAGTGCTATTTGTAGGTGTGGACAGCTCCAGTGGGGCAGGCAGGTGGGTTGCCCAGTTTGTGGGGTGACTTGTTGCTAAGTGCATAGATAATGGACCTATGCACCTGTTTGCAGCAACCTGCCTCCTTCCTGACACCTCTCACCTTCAAAAAGACTCACCCTAGCAATATCGAGTCACCTGCCACCCACGGCCAAGATAGCTGACAGCAGCACATGAATGGCAGTGTGCCATGGACGCCACTTGAGAATGCATTTTGCAAACCTTCTGCCACCTCCACATTCCCATGAATTGTGCTGACACCAAAGGCTCCCATGAGATACACCTCATTCAGTCGGCATTTTGTGAATGAAGTCCTCAACCTTATCGAATTGCCTGTCACCAGCCAAGAAGATCCACCATTCAGCAGGATGCTCCCCTGCATGAGCAAGGCCATGATCTTAACTGGAATCAAATTAGTGACTGCTCATCCTCCAGGCATGACTGGCAGCAGATATAAGCACATATAAGTCAAACCATCCCAGCTTAGTCCTTTCTATTGCATTTGTCTTAATACTTCACCTATGCTGAACATATCCAGGGTTGGTCACATATCTCAGGCCAGAATTTTGTGTATCCTCAATACCTCCACATGGCTTATTCGAAAAGGGCAGTGTCCACCATGGTATTTGGCACATTTCAGACTTTCATGATGTCAGCATGCACCTGTTTTGACCTTCTGGCAGGCTGGCCCACACCACACTTTTAACACAACGGACATGACCTGGTCAAATGTCCCCCTTTTCAGCCTCAATGACACTCCCTGTGCTGGGTATATCCTGCAGTCATTGCTCTCGATGACACATCTCATCACCATATTGATCGCCATCACCCTTTTCAGCCTCAATAACACTCCCCATGCTAGGCATGTCCTGCAATCGTAGTACTCAATGACACATCTCACATACCATATTGCTGAACACTCAAATTGTATTCTTCATGCTGCATTGTCTTATCTGACTGAATATTGGAGGTTCTCATCTAAATTCCTCAAATTTGATTGCCCACAAACTCTATCACAGTTTGGAGAATGAATGGATGAATCGCCTTTGTATATCATTGATTTAATTTGCCTCAGTCAGATTTAGGGAGAACATGAACAGCACATACTCTGCCTTCGCATTCATCCCCTAGAAAATTGAGGCCGTCCATCCATGCCAAGAACTTTCCAGTTTGAAGGCAATACTCTTTCATGCAAGTTGCTCAATTCACCAGTACTCCCCACAAGAACACACTCCACCTTCAAAGTGGTGAAAGCGGTTGGCATCCCGTACAACAATTGCTCGCCCAACAATCTTTGAGATGAACTTGGTTGCTGTGTGGCAGTCACCACACACACGAAGGTTCTTGATGATACGGAGAGTAGTGCCAGGGGACGTGCTGATGAGCCCAAAGGCAATGGCCAGCTTCTCACTGTGGTGACAAAGAGAAAACTGCTTTTGCTCATCTTCCAGATCATGCAACACAAAGCGTGTGTCAGGTACATACCCCGCTTCCTTCATCTGCCCATACAATCTAGTCAGCTCAGCATGGATTTCCTCAATTTGTGGATGCCATTTGTCGTCTACAACAAATGTGTGCACCTTGTTCTCAACCTCAATGCAGCAGCGACCTGCCTCCTTTCTAACACCTTTGGCATACATCATCTTTCTCACCTTTGCAGTATCCTCCCACCTGCCAGTGGCAGCATAGATGTTTGACAGTAGCACATAAGTTGCGGCATCCTGTGGATCCCACTTGAGAAGGCATTTTGCCGCTCGCTCTGCCACCTTCACATTGGCATGCATTCTGGAGGCACCAAGCAAGGCACCCCACACAGGCACACCTGGTTCAATGGGCATTTTGTTGACAAAATCCTCCGCCTCATCCACTCGCCCTGCACGGCCAAGAAGGTCTACCATGCAGCCAAAATGCTCCCCTGTAGGATTGAGGCCATGATCTTGACTAAGGGAATCAAAGTAGTGTCTGCCTTCATCCACTAGGCCCACATTGCTACATGCAGAGAGAACACATATAAATGTGATACCATTCGGTGTCAGCCCTTCCTGTTGCATTTGTTCAAACAAATCCAGGGCCTCCCTACCACACCCATGCTGGGCATATCCTGCAATCATCGCACTCCATGAGATCGCACTCCTTTGAGGCATATTGTCAAACAGTGTACGCGCATGAGTTATGTTCCCACATTTGGCATACATATCAACAAGGGCAGTGTCCAGAACAATATCTGACTCAATGCTGGCTTTCATGATGTCAACATGGATCTCTTTGCCCTTTTCCAGGGCTGCCAGGCTGGCACAAGCATTTAGAACAGAAACAAATGTAGCCTGGTTAGGCCTCACACCCTTCCATATCATATGCTCATAGGTCTCCAAAGCCTCTCGACCGCACCCATGCTGAGAGTATCCTGCGATCATCGCATTCCATGAGACCACATCTCTTTCAGCCATACTGTCAAACACTTGAAATGCGTCCTTTATGTTTCCGCATTTGGCATACATGGCAACAAGGGCAGTGTCCAGAATGATATTTGGCACAATTCCAGCTTCAATGATGTCCGCATGAATCTTTTTGCCCTTCTCCAGAGCCCCTAGGCTGGCACAAGCATTGAGAATGCAAACAAATGTGACCTGATTGGGCCTTATCCCTCCCCCTATCATGTTCTCATAGGTCTCAAAAGCCTGCCTACCACACCCACGCTGAGCATATCCTGTGATCATCGCATTCCATGAAACCACATTTCGTTGGGCCATATTGTCAAACACTTGATGCGCATCTTTCATGCTTCCGCATTTCGCATACATGGAAGCAAGGGCAGTGTCCAGCTTGACATCTGATTCAACTCCAGCTTTGATGAGACCAGTATGGACCTGTTTGCCCTTCTCTAGGGCTCCTAGGCTCGCACAAGCTGTGAGAGCGCAAATGAACGTGACCCTGTCAGGAGACACCTCTTCCTGTAACATTTGCTCATAAATCTCCATGGCCTCTCTACCACACCCATGCTTCACATAGCCTGCCATCATTATATTCCATGTAAAAATATCTCGTTCAGGCATTTTATCAAACAACAGGCGTGCATCTACAACGCTCCCACACTTGGCATACATGTTGATGAGGGTGTTGTGTAGGAAGATGTTTTGCTTTAATCCGCTTTTGATGATGGTGGCGTGCACCCGCTTTCCCTCTGCTAGGCCTTTGATCTTGAGGCACTCCTGCAAGAGACAGATGTAAGTATTGTAATCCACCGAAATTCCTCCTCGATCCATTAACTGTACAGCCTCTTTCAATTGTCCTGCTTTGGATAGTGTCCTCACATCCCCACAAGTGCCAGCACTAGGGTGGACTCCCTCTCTTCGTCCTCTTTGAAAAGCAGTCATTATGGTGGAGGTTCTTGATTCCAACAACTGTGCTGCCACTGCTTCCCGTTGACCATCGAGCCATGCAGGTTTGCTGTAGTTAACAATCCACATTGCCTTGTTGCTACTCTTGTGGTTGAAATCTTGTTCTCTTGGATGCATCTGCACCCCCACTTTATCCTGCCTCCATCAGCTACCCACTGCCTCCATAACAAAAATGCATAGATCCTCCCCATCGCTGCAAGTAGCTGACCATGACAACACGTACTCTCCATAGCAAATACTAGTCCCATGCTGAATTGCTTCCAGAGAGGAGAATAACAAGTTGTAAGAAGGATTTTCAATACAAACTGCTTGTCCATTTCTGCTCTAACATAACAAGCGTTCACCTTTCTGCCTTGTTTGTCCCTCCAGTGGCTGGGATCTGCAAAACATTCCTTCCAAGGATTTTCCTTGTCTCTATTTTTGCTTCTCGAATATTTGCCTGCAACTCCACTACCAGAAACATGTCAAAAACACTCAGACCCCCCAGAGATTCATCCCACAAGCAAGAAATGTAGAAAACCATGATGAGAAAGCAGTGTGCATGTTGTTTCAGCGAACCCCATGTGGACACCTAATTTGGAAGGAAGAGGGGGAAGGAAAGATGGGCGGACCGGCGGAACTCGAAGTTGTCACCTGTTACATCTGATACAGTATGAAAACCTAAATAAAGGGAACCTTCCAAATCCTCAAGTGCATCCAGACATCTTTGTGGGCAAAATAGCCATCCTTGTCAAGTGCTAGCATGAAATCAATTGACGGGCTAGAAGCAACACTGTGGGAAGAATGAAAGAAAGAAACTTTACGACGTCCAGGGAAAGGTCAAAGAGCTTATGGGACAAAAGACAGCAGGATACAAGAAAGAATGTGGGGCCTTCAACAAGCAGGAAGGAAACTCTGTTTATCATCTAGTCCATCTCAGCGAGGCATTGCATGTACTCACCCCTATCTGCATCCAGCTTCTCAAATTCATAATCCACCCAGACAGGTTCCTTGTAGCAATCCGTCCACAGCTCCTCATTGGTACTCTTGTGCTGGAAATCCGATGCTCTAGGAAGCATCTGTGCCCGCCCTTAATCCCTGCCTCCTTCAGCTCTCCTTGTCTCCACAAAACAAGGGCATAGATTCTCCCCCTCCCCAAAGTTGACAATGACAATTCAGAACTGACAAAGCAAACACCCCCACCCTACCTACCAAAAGCTTGCAAGCGCTGGATATGGCATGACCAACTCCCACTCTACACTTAAAGACATCAGGGTCGGTCCTGGGGTTTGCACCCGGCAGGGTAAAAGGAAGGAGGCCCAAAATTGCCATATTTGCAATCCGATTACAATCTCGACGCGCATCCATGCAGACATACAATCTAGCATGACTGCAATGATACCTTGATACATTGACCGTTGATTTCAGGCACTGCCAGTTTCACTTCACATTGAATTGCAAGGAGGGGTGGAATGTGGTCATTGGCCATTGCAACACGCCAACTTTACTAGGCAGGTTTTATTTCAGACCTCCGGGTTGTTTGAGGCAGGTCGGAATTTCCTCTCGAAGCTGCCTTGGTTTCAGAGCTTTGAGGTGTGTAAGGCAGTCCGGAATCTCCATGGCGCTAGCGCACAGCCCACCACAATCCATTGCCGCAAACTGGGTGTTGACTAATGTGCTGGCATGACACTCATACCGAGTAGCATCAACTTGATCCAGCGCTGCTCCACTAGCTTGCAACAACTGTGGCACATTTGAATGTGCGTGCACTGCCACTCACAAAGTGCGAATAGAATATTTAGGTGGCTTGATTTGAAGGCGAGAGTTCCGGTCCCAATCAAGTGACTTCAATATTGGGACCGAAGTGAGAGAGGGAAATCCTTGACAGTATCCTTAATTTTCGAGAAAGTTTTGCAAGGAATCTTGTCTGTAACATTGAAGGCGCTCACTTTATTGCCTCGATTGTCCCACCATTGGCAGAATATTCATTCCATGGCTGTCAGATAATTGGCCTTGGTGAGTTCCTTTCTCAAACGCTTTCCATAAACTTCGTCCTCTACTACTGGCCTCCGGCTGCCCGTCATTAGCTTTAGTGAAGAAAATCTCTATGCATTGCGGTGCAGGAAATGCAAAGGGGTCCCGTACAGAGGGAGTCCACGTTTTCTTGAGCTCCTGGGGCCGCTTGTGAGGGCACCTCCAAGATGCCGTGAGTTGGAATTTGCTCAAGCCTACTATGCAGAGAGTCTCCTCCTTCTCTCTCTCTCTCTCTCTCTCTCTCTCTCTCTCTCGGCCTCCAACATCACAAAATCGCAGTGCCAACAAATTTCAGGCAGTGTGGAAAATGGAGAACACTAGGAATGAGGTAAGAACTTAATGCACACGTGCAACCTCGGTTTCCGGCATGACAACAGAAAATCGGTCTTTTCTTTCCTTTCTTTTGTCCCATAGGATCTTTGAGCATCCAGTGGACATTTCTGATATTCCTTCCTTTAATTTCTGCAAAATTCGGACCTAAACCCTCACTAGAGCTCATGCATGCGCAATCAAGCTAAAATCTCCTCCAGCTCCTGTGGCACGGAGAAGGAATAGCTATCAACATGCATCAAGATAATGCTATTCCAGAATAGTGCTGCCAAACTGTGGATCTCCAGAAGCTCACGATTCTTTCATGCCTTATCTAACACCCCTATGTAATGCGGGTTTTCATGACTTACACTGCTGCTGTTTGTATCAGAACTTGAAGATATCCCCAAAAGATTCAGCAAGATTGGGAGAGTCAAATAACTTTGGGATGACTAAGCAACATGCCACTATCACCATCAAATGCCAATTGAGAGTGTAATACAAAGTGTCACATTCAACCACAGACTGGACTTGATTCATGCATTTTGGTTCCTTCACCAGTACTCCCCGCAAGAACAAACTCCATCATGGAAGTGGTGAAAGCGGTTGGCATCCCGTACAATAATTGTTCGCCCAACAATCTTTGAGATGAACTTGGTTGCCATATGGCAGTCACCACACACCCGAAGGTTCTTGATGAGACGGAGAGGCGTCCCGGGGGACGTGCTGATAAGCCCAAATGCAATGGCCAGCCTCTCACTGTGGTGGCAAAGAGAAGATTCCTTTTGCTCCTCCTCCACATCATGCAATGCAAAGCGCGTGTCAGGCACATACCCTGCCTCCTTCATCTGCCCAGACAATCTTCTCAGCTCAGCATGGATTTCCTTCCTTTTTGGATGCAATTTGTCATCTACAACGAAGGTGTGCACCTTGTTGCTGACCTCAATACAGCAGCGACCTGGCTCCTTCCTAACCCCTCTGACCTTCATCATTTTTCTTACCTTTGCAGTATCATTCCACCTGCCAGCTGCAGCATAGATGTTTGATAGCAACACGTAAGTCACGGCATCCTGTGGATCCCACTTGAGAAGACATTTTGCTGCACGTTCTGCCACCTCCACATTGCCATAAATTCGGCAGGCACCAAGCAAGGCTCCCCACACTGCACCATCTGGTCCAATTGGCATTTTGTTGATTAAGTCCTCTGCCTCATTCAATTGCCCTGCACGGCCAAGAAGGTCCACCATGCAGCCAAAATGAGCCCCTGTAGGAGTGAAGCCATGATCCTGACTAAGCGAATCAAAGTAGTGTCTGCCTTCATCCACTAGGCCCACATGGCTACATGAAGAGAGAGCACAAATGAAAGTAATACCATTTGGCTTGAGCCCTTCCTGTTTCATCTGTTCAAATAAATATAGAGCCTCCCTGCCACACCCATGCTGAGCATATCCTGCGATCATCGCATTCCATGAGACAACATCTCGTTCCACCATATCGTTGAACACTCTACGTGCATCCTGTATGTTCCCACATTTGGCATACATATCGACAAGTGCAGTGTTCAAAATGATGTCTGGCTCAATTCCAGTTTTAATGATGTCAGCATGGATCTCCTTGCCCTTTTCCACGGCAGTCAGGGTGGCACATGCATTGACAACACATACAAAAGTGACCAGGTCAGGTGTCACCCCTTCCTGTATCATATACTTGTAGGTCTCCATAGCCTCTCTACCAAACCCATGCTGAGCATATCCTGTGATCATAGCATTCCATGAGGACACATCTCGCACAGCCATATTGAGAAAGACTTGATGTGCATCCTTTATGTTCCCACACTTGGCATACATATCAATAAGGGTATTTTCTAGAATGATATCACGCTTAATTTCAACTTTGATGATGTCACCATGGATCTCTTTGCCCTTTTCTATGGCTGCCAGGCCGGCACAGGCATTGAGAACACAAACAAATGTGACCTGGTCGGGTTTGACCCCTTCTCGTTTCATGTACTCATATGTCTCCAAAGCCTGGCTACCCCACCCATGCTGAGCATATCCTGCAATCATTGCATTCCATGAGATTACATCTCGTTCAGCCATATTGTCAAACACTTGTTGTGAATCCTTTATTTCTCCACATTTAGCATACATATTGACAAGGGCATTCTCCAGAATGATGTTAGGCTCAATTCCTGCTTGGACAATGTCAGCATGGACCTCTATGCCCTTTTCCAGAGCAGCCAGAATGGCACATGCATTTAGAACGCAGACAAAAGTGACAAGGTCGGGCCTCACCCCTTCCTGTATCATTTCCTCATAGGTCTTCAAAGCCTCCCTACCCAACCCACACTGAGCATATGCTGAGATCATAGTATTCCATGTGACCACATCTCGTCGAGTCATCTTGTGAAACACTTGATTTGCATCCTTTAGGCTGCCACATTTGGCATACATGTCAACAAGGGCCGTGTTGAGGATTATATTAGGCATAATTCTGGCTTTAATGATGGCAGCATGGACCTCTTTGCCCTTCTCCAGTGCTGCCAGGCTGGTGCATGCATTGAGAACGCAAACAAGCGTGACTTGGTTGGGCCTCACCCCTTTCCGTACCATTTGCTCATACGTCTTCAAGGCCTGCATACCACAACCATGCTGCGCGTACCCTGCAATCATGACACTCCATGAGACCACATCTTGCTGAGCCATATTGTCAAAAACTCGATTTGCATCCTCCATGCTTCCACATTTGGCATACATGGTGACAAGGGCAGTGTCCAAAATGATATTAGGCACAATTCCAGCTTGTATGATATCTGCATGGACCTCTTTGCCCATATCCAGTGCTGCCAGGCTGGCACACGCCTTCAGAATGCACACGAATGTCACCTGGTCTGGCGTCACTCGTTCCCGTATCATTTGCTCATAGATCTCCAAGACTACCCTGCTACACCCAAGCTTGGTATATCCTGCCATCATTACATTGTATGTAAACGTATCTCGTTCTGGCATTTTGTCAAACACTAGGCGTGCATCCGCAACGCTCCCACACTTCGCATACATGTTGATGAGGGTATTGTCCAGAAATATGTTTGGCTTGAATCCACTGTGAATAATGTGGGCATGCACCTTCCTTCCCTCTGCTAGGCCATTCGTCTTGATGCACTCCTGCAAGAGACAGACATAAGTGTTGAAGTCTGCCCAAATGCCTTCTTGGGTCAACGTATGCAATGCCTCTTTCAGTTGTCCTGCATTACATAGTGTCCTCACATCCCCACAAGTGCCAGAAGAGTTTTGGTGGATGCCCATTCTTGGTCCTCTTTTTAAGGCAATTGTCATGGTGGAGGTGCTTGATTCAAACAGCTGTGCTGCCGCTGCTTCCAGTTGTCCATCCACCCAGGCAGGTTTTTTGAAGCAGCAAATCCCTAGTGCCTCCTTGGTACTCTTGTGGTTGGAATCTGGTCCTCTAGAATGCATCTGCACCCAAATTCCATACATGCCTCCTTCAGCTATCCCTGCCATAGATTGTCCTCTGCAGCAAGCAGCTGACAATGACAACCCATGAATACATTGCAAAGAGACAACCCCTACCTACCTAACACTGGCCTATACTGAATGAGTGGCAAGACTAAAGCGAAGGCCATGTGAGGGGGAAAGGGTGAGAAAGAGAAAATGCCCTTGCAAGCATTGGTTCCGGCACACCTTTGCAGAAGTAATTCAGACTGGGTTGGTCTTGGGTTTTAACCCACCAGGATAAAGAAAGTAGTAGGCCATCCTACTTTCCTCATAGTCGACAAAACAATCGGATTGCAGGGGCTTGACTGGTGAGTCAACAGCTGGCATGGCATTATTTTAGAAAGCACAATGTCCATTCCACAACAAGTACATTAGCCCCCACTTTATGTATGAGACATGTGGATGTGGTTGCACTGTCAGTTTCAATTCACATACACGCCAAAGAGGGAGGAACGTATTCATGTGAACAACAAGCTACCTCAAGGGCTTAGTCCCCGGGGAGGAACCCCAGATTGGGAGTTTCCTAACCTTCAGGGTATATGAGAAAGGCCGGAATGTGTGAGGGGCTCACTCCAGTAGTGGGCTTACCTTGATATAAGCAATTAGTTTGGGCTTTCACACAAGCATTAATCTGCTGTGTGTGAGCTGCCCAGCAATTAGACCCTAAAAGAGCCAGGGTTTTACACTCAGCCTCAAGATTTTGAAAGTTGGTGAACAGAGGTGCAAGGACTATGTTCTTAATGGTCCTGAAGAGGGTCACTCTCTCATGAGATACCCCGCACATTGTATCAGAAAATGGATATTGTCTTCAGGACACGCACACATTGGGCATTGACAATGTCCCTTCCTCTCTGCATCTGTTTCTTTGTTCAAAGGAACCGCCCTGAATTGTTATTTCAGTCTAGTGCCAAGGGTAGATAAGCCCTTCAGATCATCCTTAGGGTCCTCACCCATGTTACAAACTGAAAACAAGTTCAAGGACATTTTACGCCTAACTTCATTTAGTTCCAACATTCTTTATGCTTCTTAGACACTTCAGCCTCCAAGTCAGCTTCATCTAGCAGGGTCAATTCTTCCTGCCTAATATGCAGGTACTTGAAAATATCCTCTACCCTTTTGTGGCAGGACTTAGCCTGTTTAACAGCATGGTCTTGCTTCCAAGAAAAATAGAGTCGATCATCCTAGGGTATCTGGTATTAGGAATGCCATATGATAAATGTGGAATGCCAAAAGCGCCTCACCCAAAAGTACAAAAGGAGAGAATGTAGTCTGTGACCATTCTCTGGCCCATTGCAAATACTTGGTTGCCTTCGGATAATCCCCTCTTAAAGCCAGTTGGGAATCTGAATTTAATTCAGACCATCCACTAGCTTGTAATAAAGGTGACAGATGTCGTCATCGCACTACCGGGCACATGTCGGCACGCTCCATAGGCCGCTTCAACAGATTGGCCGATCTTGGGATGGTCTCCGGTCATTCGAGGAGAGAAAGAAAGAATTGAAATAAAGTTCATAACGTCCTCAAAGCGACAAAGGAAAGCATAAATGAAGGAAACTGGGGAGCAGGCTGAGAGAGAAAGAGACCCTGCGCAGTATACTTGTGAGAAATGTTTTCAAAGCATCTTGTTGTGTGCTTGTGCTGTGTCATAAACATTCACCTTCTTGCCTCGATTGTCACACCATTGCCTGGGGTCAGCAAAATATTCGTTCCAAAAATTCTCCATGCCTGTATTTTGGCTATTTCGATATGCTCGTTTGTGGCCTCCTTCTCCATCTCGCTCTCCATAGACTTCCACCTACTCGTCTCCCCTCCCCCTCAATCGTCTTGAAACTGAAGTTCCCAACAAAGGGCCAGGCTCGCATGCAGGGTAGCCTCGCGGAGATTTGTGAGGGCACCCCGAGATGAACGGAGAACATTTGGAGACACGGGCTGCATGCTCCTGTATGCGCTACCATAGCTGCTCCTCCAACCCTTCAAACAAAACCCAAATCATGGACAAGAAGCAAATGAGGCAGGGGATCTCCGTCTGCTCATCAGTACACCCACCAACTGCGATGCCCTTATTAGCCACAAATTCCTGTCATGTAATCCCCATAGACCCTCTATCCCCTGCAGTGCCCCACACTGGAACTCCGCTACGGTACGTGCGTGAACAACGTCCACTTTGCACTTCTCACCTTGGTAATATGAAAAACCGCGTTTTGCATCGGTGTTGGAAGGGTATGGTGTTTACCCTCACTAATTGGCTGAAGTATACAGCAGAGAGACGCCATTCTAGGAAACACTAAGGCTGAGTCCCCATTGTATTGGTAGAACGAGGTATTCGGGCACTCGAATTGTTCATTTATTGTTCTTGTCGCACATTGACTGCTGATAGAGTACTTAATAGAATTGTAATGTAATCAATCATTTCACAACCAATTCGTAATTATAACAAGGCAGGGGTAGCGTGTACGAATTCCATGCATTTGTTTCACTTGTAATTTCGTGATGAAGGCAGGCATCTCTGCAACATGAGTGCAATAAGCAACGACAATATGATGTTCTATATAATAGCTGAATGTTCTTCGAATATTCTTTGAAAAAACAGAAGTCTTGGCACTGGGACGTCAAGAAGCATGGAGCGCAGCCAAGTGTGTGTGGGATTGCAAAGAAACAGAGAGGCTGCTTTGGCCTGCCGATTCTCCTTGTGAAATTGTATGAACAAAGCTTGGTGGGTATGTTCCAAGCTGTGGCCATGGCTGCTCAGCTGCACTCGGGAGTTTTCAGTTCACCAAGGTTGAGACCTGCGCGAGCAAAGGAGGTGCTTTGGATTGAAGTTTGTGAGAACTTCCTTGGTTGAGGCCGAGATGGCTCCGTCGAGGGAAATTTGGTGATGGTTCTTTGTGGTGGTGAAGCCCCGGGTCGACAATGCAGCGGGCATTTCGTGTGGAATACTATGAAACAGATAGAATTGGTAGAGTTTGATGTCAAAGGCAGTAACTTTGTCCGAGGAAGAGATCTTTCTTTGGAATATAGGAGCTTTGCGATTTATCTTTTGAGATTGGATACAAAATTATGCAACTACGAGTCTTGAAACCTCCATTGGAGGATGGTGGAGCCCAGCTCCATATGGGTCTCAAGACGGGAGATCAGACTCCGGGCGGATGGCAGGTTATGGTGGCAGGACAGAGCTTCTCAACAAGCTGTGGAGGAATGTGAGTACCACGCACAATCAGCCTGGCTTGCACAAGCTCCTTCAGTATCTTCTGCCTCATCTGTATGTTTGTTATGTCTGTATGTTTCTGCAATACACAGATGTGTTATTGGGTGTCCTCTATATGCTTTGCAGGCTTTCCTGGCTCCTACTTTCTGCAGTATAGGCCACTTTATCGTTCCAAGAAGTATCAATATTATTAACTTGTTTTCGGGCTCCTGACAAGCAACGACTGCTGTCCGTCTTTTCATCACTTCTCTGTCCTTTTGTTTCCGTGATGGGGAAGCAAATGTAGCCTGATTCAATAGTAACATGTATTATGTGCCTTTGAAGAGGGCTGGTCTTACGTTGCAGTCAAGCAGTGAACATCTGAGCTAACATTTGATGGCCTTAGGACTGCTTGACCCTGGTTGTTTGCCTTTCTTGAAGACCACTCCTGAATAGCTCATTCTCAAGTTCTGATTGAATGCTACAATCCAGGGGAATGGCCACAAGAAAGTGAGAAGCAAGCTAAAGTGAAGAAAGTGCAGAGGTGAGAACAACTTGGGACAAACGACAGGTTTGAGGATGAGCTCGACATGTTGCCATTGGAAGAAAATATCACCCATTTGTGTAATACTTGTGGCATTACTGACAGGCGGATGGGTTATCCCACCGATGACATTCCATCTGACTGGTGGAGCAAGCTGCATGGCAGTTGCTGCAACTGAATGCATCAGAGTGATTACATCTAAGAATGCACGGTTTGTTACATGCACAAGAAGGTTCCTTGCTGACTTAAATCAGTCTAGCACTTATGGATATGATGAGCTCAATCCTCAAGTCACTGGGTTAGTAACATGGGAAGGTCTTCTTGGGCTGGATGGATCCATCTCAGAGCCTCAGTTGTTGTTGGAGTATCCAGATGATGAAGACATGGCCATTCAGCCCGCCAATTCTGAACAGCCGGTTGTCGGACCTGCCACAGCCACGGCTTCAGATGAGAGCGATGTTTTGCCTTTCAAAGGATTGGTTCCATGTCCTTCCAGAATGCGGGATGTCATTCCATGCCGGCACGAAGATGTGAATGATCACTGTGGAGGATATGCACAAGCATCATGTCTAGTGACAGTTCCATCGCACTATGTGCAACTGTACAAATGGCCTCTGACTCATATTCAGGTGATTAGTGGTAAATTAGTCCTTATCATCATTCCAGGGCAGTTTGCCTGTTCTCTGCAGCTGTCTTCATTTTGGTACAATACTCTTGCACATTGGCCTTCATGCAAATGATAGGGAAGGCCACGGTTAGCCACCTAGGGGAGCAGGTATGGGAACTGTAACAGGGTGACTGTGTGGTTGCTGCAGGCACGAACCCAAAATGTACCTAATGTGCCATTACTACAGTCAAGGCAAGCACGAGCCTGGGTCGAAATAAAACGCTCTATTATCTTTTTTCTCCCAGGTGGACCAATGTATGCAAATGGTGCTAGTGACTATCTTGACCACCTAACACAGGTTGTATAATCCTTGACTAACCTGCAGTCACCACATATACACAGTGGTCACTATTATAATCATCATTTGTGTAACAATCCTTGATACCATGAGTGGCTGTCAATTGCAGAACGATTCAATCAATGATGTTATCCTTCAAGTATTGGGGCTGTCAGTGAACTCCTAAGTGATTGTTCCTCAGGTTAACCTGTCCTGCTTATGCAGCATTCGGGAATAGGGCTTTGTTTATGCAAAGCTTCACAGCTTCTAGAGACACTTCACAGTATCTGTAGTCCTGAAAATTTTCATTGTAGATCTCACAAGGTTAGAGATTGAACAATTCTTTCTGACAAAGTGAGCGGGGTGATCATGGATATCAGCTGGTTCCTCATGTGGCATTTGGAAAAAAGACGAGAGTGGTGCTGGATGTAGGCTGTGGCACTGGTAGTCTGAGTGTGGCTTTGGAGCAAAGGGGGGTTGTAACGCTATGTGTCGCACAAACCCAGTCACCTGACAATGGTATTCAATTGGTGCTAGAACGCGGCTACCCAGGCTTGCTCATGGACACCATACTCTCAATGGAACGGTTCCCATACCCAAGCGAGGCGTTCGACTTGCTTCACTGCGCTGCTTGCAATCTCCCATGGTCCAGCTATGGTTGGTACTACATTGTGGCGCATAGGAAACTATAAAGTCATAGCTGCAGGCTCACGCTCTTGCAAATGTATGTTGCCAACCGCCTTGATCATTTCAAGTGCCAAAAAGGAGCCTATGACATTCTGAACTATGCATATTATAATCAGCTGTAGCTCTTTAAGTTACATGACATCCTTATGAAAGCAGTGGTCTTATACTTGATACGGATGCGGTGCATACATGCAGATGGGAGGCTCTTGTTTGAGGCTGATCGTATACTTCGACGTGGGGGTTTCTTTGTGTGGATCCTGGATGCTTCTGAAGATCAGGGACTTAAATGGAGTGGTTTGCTCCGACTTTAACTCTTTCTCCCCCATGAGTTCCGAGAGTGGAAAGCCAAATCTAAAGGAGGTTATTGATCTTTTTAGTTAAGAGACTCTGCTCCTCGGCTGCTCTCTAATTTTGCATCTTTGTGAAAAACAATCTAGACTTTTGCTATTAGTTTGTGGCCATTGATTTGTGTGACTACTATACTATTCCCAGGGAACTTTATCCAAGGATCTGTTTTTTTTTTTGGGGGGGAGACTGTAGAGATGCATAAGCAGGCTGAGAGGATATGCTGGGAGCTGACGGTAAAGACAGACTTGGTGGCTGTGTGGCACAAACCCACTAACATCACCACCAGTGACTGCTATCATCAAGCACTTCTCGTATCTTTGTGCCCATCTGTACCTGCAGCTGATGATACCTGGTACCCAGTCTAAAACAACATCCCTCGTGTTTGCCTCATCGCATTCATCCTAATCATAGGCGCTTTCAGCTTGTCCCTTCCTTGTAGTTCTCTCCATTTGCAAGCACCAGTCTCTTTCTTCTACCTTGTCCCACTGGCCCTTGTGGCCCTCTATGGACATTATAGTGTTTTGTTCTTTCTTTCATTCTCACCCTTAGACAGTCACTCGAACAATAGTTTTTATCTCTGGCTCTGGTTTTGTTTCCTCTCTCATGTTTTCTTCCATTTTGTCCCATAAGCTCTATGAGCTTTCCCCGGACGTTATAAAGCACCATTTCATTTCATTTCTAGTACCATTTCATTGCATTTATTTCTCATCCTCGCCCTCTTGAGTGATTGGCTACCTCTAATAAGCAGTAGTAGAGGCCCTGGATTTCATAGTAGAGCAGACAGTCAAGGAAGATATGCTCCTCAGTCTCAATTTCCTTTCTAGCACATGCAGGCAAACCTTTTAACAGTCTATTGACGTACAATTGAGGTGGGATGGTCATCACTCTTAACCGAGACACAAATGCTCCAAGAAAGGACATATATATGTCATTGGGAACAGAAGTCTTGACAGATGAGATTGACTGAACTGGAATGTGGCAGGAAGATTGCTATAAAGGCTTGCCTCGTGGACACAGGGGCAGGTACACTCGTGGAAGAGGATGAGTGGAAGGCGCGGCTTGTAAACCCACCTCAACGACTAGAACGTGTGGCGGCAGCTGGGCTGCAAGCAGCTAAGGCGGAAGCATACATTGCTGACTTGAACTACTGGGTTTACATCACAGATTTCTATGTGCGATTCTTTGGTGAAAGAAGGGTCCTTGATATACGCAATGTCCTCGACATGAGCGCTGGCTATGGAGGGTACTCTCTTTTCAATCTTGTAGGCTCATGTGTCAGGAGTCCAAAAGTGTACGCAAATCACTGCGCTCTTTTGATAAATCTTTGGACTGAGTAGCTCTTTTATGCATAGCATGCACGCACTCATTGCCTTTAGAGTGATCAACCTCCTGTTGTCTTAAAGCAGTTGTTCACGTGGGCAGGTTTGCTGCAGCACTGGCTTTGAAAAGGCCCCATTTACAATGGTGGGTGTTAAATGTGGTTCCCATCGATGGGCCTGATCGCCTCCCTGTTATATTTGATCGTGGCCTATTGGGAGTGTACCATGATTGGTATGTTATGCATTTGTTTTGAGTCCCTTGAAAGTTTTAGTTCTACATGTATAATAATCTAACAGTATATTGGTTTAATTTCTCTGTAGAATGGTCTATGCCATTCTGCAAAAATTTCATTTGTACCTTGTCTAAACTGGCTCCCACTATTTCCAAGATTCTTGCTTCCAAGGAAAGAGGTCACACTTGGTGAATTTGAGGGTAGGATGCGTTGCATTTTGCATGTTTGGAGGAAGGTGTGAGAGCTTGAATCTTTACCCCCGCACATTCGACATGATTCATGCATCAAATTTCTTTTCTACCAAGCCCAGGTAAGTAACGTACCTGGACACCTGACCTTCACGTCTGTTTACTAGGGAAGTACTTTGTACAAAGATGACCAGCACAACTCATATGAAGATGTCACGACTTGATATGACTTGAAGAAAAAATTAGAATAGAAACAGGGGTGCACTGGAACTCATGGGAACATAGGCACTGTACTACATTGATGATAAATGCTGAACCATGGCAGGTGTCCAATGAGATTGATGGTGCAAGAAATGGACCGATTGTTGAGGCCTGGTGGATTTGCCTTAATCCGGGACCGTAAACTCACATTACAGAAGGTGCAGTACATTGCAGAAGCGTTGCATTGGAAGACATCTGTGAGCGACACAGAAAGCGGGCCCATGGGCACTGATAAATTGTTGCATTGTCAGAAGATCAATTGGCATTGGGTTAAGCCACAATCCTAGTTGCGCAGTGACAGCTCTTGTCACTCACTTTGTCCCCTACCATCATTGTTTTAAGTCATCTCCACTCAACAGCTGGAAATATTGGTAAACTGTAAACCACCAAGATGTTATGCGGTCTGTTTGAGAAAACTAGTTTCAAAGAAAGTCTAACCACCAAGTTTGAACAGACAGGACTGTTCCTGCAAGCTTACTGCCCTGCGATTTACAACATGGTGACTGTCTGTTTTACTTGTATATCATTCATTGTGTCATGCTTTCTCACTTGAGCCATTGAATCAAAGTTACAATACTGGTGAGTAAACAATCACGTGCAAAACTGTTGTCTGTTTTAGGCAAAATATCTTCAAAGAGTACCCGGAATGTTTGGGACTGTGAAGAACTGGATCGAATGTGAAAGCATTGCAATGTTCTCACGCAACATCATATATCAATAAGGTAGTTTTGTAGCTGGAGCAGGTATCAGACTCCTTGGCTGCTTTGTCAGATAGTCTTCCCCTCAGCTGTCAATGTTGCCCTCCTTAGTATGGGTGATCTCTCCGGAATATGATTTGGGAGGCAGTGGACTAGAGGGAAAAGCTTGTGAAGGGCCCTCCTCTCTTTCTTACAACAAGTGATGTTCTCACAACAAGAGCATTCGGAACTCCAGTCTCGTCCACAACGACCAACTATGCTCAGCGCATGGTGTACCGTCTTCCTTCTGGGAAGTATTTGTAAGTGAATCCGGATTTGATAGAACTGCAGGCATTCATGGCTTCAGTTGTACCCTCAAACGGGCGAACGTCCCTATAGTACATCTCTGCTGCCTTCTGTCCCAACACTAGCGCACCTAGCACGTTAGTACATGCTTGCAGAACTAAATGCGCTCAAACAATCACTCTCAGAAACAGGAAGATTGAGCGGTACTAACTCATTGCAGCTGCTGGGGCACTGGAGGATTTCCGAAATTCAACTATAATAATGCGTAGCGGAAACTACTATCATAGCCAAGACGAAGATGATGTCGTGCTGGAAATCATAGTGAAAGAGGGAACCCACCGCTCCAGTCCCTGACATTGAACCCCCTTCACCTGCAGTGAAGAATCCTTTCGTTCCTCTTGGTCCCTAGAACCCGTACCAACAAGGTGAGAGATCAATGTGAAGAATATCGCCATATGCAAATGCATATGTCCGGGATAGAGACAAACACAAACATTGTTAACAGACTGTTCAATGTTGTGAAAATTGAAGAAAACAATGAAGTGAAATGGCACTGTATAACGTTGCTCAAAGGTCAAAGAACTTATGGAACAAGAGAAAGCAAGAAACAAGAAAGAGAGTGGGGCCAGCAGCAAGCAGCCCAAATAGAACAGCTACCTATTGATGAAGGGATTGACGGCCTCGGTGTACATAGGTACACTATGCGTAATTCGAGGTTTTCTTCAAGAAAGGTTTAAAGGCATTTTTGAGAAGACAAAATTTGTAAATACGAGAGAGAGGGTCTTACATAACGGACTTCGTTTCGTATATCGTCTTCTGTAACCTTCTTTCTCGGAATGTATTCTTCTTTCGGAATTGGAGGTAAGGGGCGCTCATGCTCCACATTGGCCGGGTCAAATACCTGCTATAAAATTTTATCCATTAGTATCCGTCTGAAAATCTTTAACAAGTTTTCCTTCCTCAAAAGAATTCTCGAGGGCCGTGCCTTGAAGCATACGTCCAGCATTGAGGTGACTCTTTGTCCAAGCAAAATGGAGATCTTGGGTGTCGAAGACTAATCCAACATCCGTGACCAATTTCAGAACAGTGTCACGTGGTAGAAGTACAATTCATCAAAGTGGTTGAAATCGAACCGTGTATGGGTACTTCACAGGACATTCTTTATCCGACAGAGGCTTCAAGTGTTCAGTGTGACCGCAGTTCAATCGGGGTGGCATCACCTCTTGGACACATCTCTCCCTGAGTTCTTTCTCTTTCCTCTGGAAAAGCCACAAGGAAATACATGAAATTCAGTGAGAGCCTTGAGAGCCTGGAGGAAGACCAAGATAAAAAAAACAGTGAATTAGACCAATCCGGATTTCGAAATTGACAACCAGAGAGATGATCAGTAGATTTCTGAAATCTGACCTGTCCATAATCTTCTGCTGCGAGTATTTCTTTGTTGCGATCAAAACCTCCGATTGGTATCTGTCCAGCAGGGACGAATTAGTCAGAGACATCGGAGGCAAATATTCAACAAAGGATTTGGGAGAAAACATGTCTCACAAGTATTTACATATATCTGGCTGTCTGCACAGTACAGACACTTGTGTCAATCCATGTAGAGATTAAATTGATGTACGAGTTCTACTTCAGAAATGGAGAAAGGAAACAAAATCTATAACAACTGGACACTGGATATATGGACCCCTTCCGATTTTCTCCCTTGAAAATCTTACCTCCAGCCAACCGACTAATTTTTAGCACGAATCTGCTTCAAGAGAACTGAAGGATTCTAAATCACGGTAGAAGTGGTGGAACAAGTGGTGTCCAATACAATTCTCATGTGACCGATCCAACCTCGGTTACAGCTCTGCATGGAAGGTCCAACAAAGTTGATTGGAAGGAAAATGATGCTGGATGCGGGGATACCTTGTTGTGGTGGAAGCTCATGTCATTGGAAGAGGTTTGGAAGGCTGTCCGTGCTTCAAAGCCATCCCGGTATTTTATGTAAGGATCATTTTTATCCATTGGAAGGACAGAGTGGTCATACTTCTCTGGAACTTTAACTCTCGAGTACTCGACACTGGGGATCGCAGTTGTCAATTCAGTCCGGGCCAGAAATAAGAACTTAGCTATAGAGGCTTACTCAATGATAACCCAGTGAATCAAATCCTTATTTCAAAGCAAGTGTGGAAGACAATTGTTCGACAGACAGTGCTTTTTCCATTGAAGAATTTAATCGGGATTTAATCCCAGAACTTCGAATTACATATGAAAACTACCACATCCCTCTATTTCCCCCTCTCTTCAGGCTCTCTTTCACAGTACTAAACAACATCTCTCCAGGGACATAAAAAGTTTCTTTCTTCATTCACATGTAGATGTGTCGGACAACCTGATTTACAACCTTGTTTTTTATGATCTAGAAAAGATAAAACAAAAGATCTACTGTAATTCTAGTGAAATCCAACCTGTATAGTGAAAGGTCTGTCTCAAAAGGCATTGGATTCCTTATGACTTTGTTGGGATGCCTGAACCACCCTCCTCCTTCTTTCGGTGGATCGTAGTCCCCGGGTTTTGGTTTTTTGTACTGGGTTTACGATTAGCAGGGGATATCTATCAGAAATCGCATGATAGTACGCATCTTAAAGAACACTAAATACATTTGAAGGGAAAACACAAATTCTGCTTGTTAAGTATACAAGGCAAGCAACTCACAGAAACAAGAAGTGTTTATCTTTGGTATCTTGTTGCATTATGTTCTAGTGCAGAAAGACACACAGATTACTGATGTCTAGATCCGTGGGTCCAGATCACCAGACCTTGTTTCCAAATCTCCAAATTTACCACAGATCTAATTTGATCAGAGAAGCATGAAACTGATGGAATTGGTTAGGGAGGTGTACTTCGACGTCGTATAAAGTCTCCCAGCGGGTACCGGATCTGTCACTTCTGGTCTCTTGTGGAATAGGTTTGGATATGGCGAGGTGAGGTGCCATTGTCTAACTCCGAAAGAAGACCACACAGTACAAGTTTGAATATTCACAGGGTAGATGAACGCTATTGGGGCACACCAAAGGAGGCAGATCTGGACTGTCTACCGAACAGCAATTCTGTGTATCTTGTCCCTTTTATAGTCTCACGGATTCATGGCACATTTAATTCAAGAGACAACATTCCCTATTATACATCTGGTCTGCGACGATCCCCTACCTTCTAATCCTCGTTCCTGCCTCGTTTCCTTCTTTCCCACAAGTCCCATAAGCTCTTTGAGCTTTCTGCGGACGTTATATTGTGTCATTTACGTCTCTCTCTCTCACTGTTTCTTCGTCACCAGAAACAGAAGTTGGACTGCCAGAGAACACTCTTGAGCCGCTTGAACAGATCTTCACGCGGTTCAGATGGCTATGGCGGTTTTCGACTCGATGGGTCTTTGCACTGGGACGCAGATGGTGGTGAGTTCAAATTTAGGCAGGGCGATCTCACTGTTTTCTGAAAGAAACCCACATCCAAGAGTTGGAATATGGCTGATTTGATAACCGTTTCTCCTGGACGTCCTCCCAGAGTTTGTCAGATTGCAAGATCTTCCAGGACTCTCTTTACAACCTTTCATTGGAATATTCAACTCAGAAATCTTATGACAATTGAAGGACAGGGTCAGGCTGTCTAATCAATCTGAGAAGTATCGGAGCAATGGCTACCGTGTCTTCATCAACAAATGCAGGCATGCCTGAAGATGGTGTCTTCATAAAAAAATTTATTGAAAACTTTCCAAGTTCCTCTTACACCCCTTGGCTATTATCCTCAAATCGAAAGCATACATAGCACAAGAATTGCAATTAAAGGAGGGGCTCAATAAAGTACAGAAGAAAGTAAATGACATTGGTGAGGAACCCTCATGGGTATTCTTCAACGACAGATTTGCTAAGCTGTTGCCTCACATTGGATCGAACCCATCAGTTAAACGGGCCACTGTTGATCCGTAAGCCACAGCTCTTCTGAGATGATGGGCACATGAATGATGCTTCATGATCAAGTTTTCTTTCTGTGTTCTATTCTCATTTGAGAATTCTGTCCTGTATAAGGGAATGCTGCTTAGAAAGAAAACCTATCAAACAATGAACTCGACGATTACGCCACTTGATCAGCTAGACTTCTGTTCAAAAGCATGGTGCACACTTGAATGGCTTCACCCACAGTAAGGAAGATCCACTCTTGTCCCAGTAGATCTATGTACATCGATTGACTCAACTTCTCAATCACACTTGTTCCTGGATTCGCCAGTGCTAACTGCAGACCAGAAGATGACAAGACTAGTCAAATCTCCACATAGATGAATGATGGTTAGAAACGAGAAGACCATTTACACATAGTTAAATAGGGCTATCTCAAAGAGGTCAAAAGAGGAGCTCAAACCATTTGAGAAGGTGTCTTATCTTACCTGAATATGGCGTCGCTTCAAGGCCCGTTCTAGCTCTTCAAAACTATGGATGCCACTGGTGTCGATGTTTGTGACAGCTGCGTACACCCAATCCAGATAATTTACTGGAGAGACATGAAATGAAATGAAATGAAATGAAATGAAATGTACTTTATCACGTCCATGAAAGAAATGAAATGAAATGAAATGGTGCTTTATAACGTCCGCGGAAAGCTCGTAGAGCTTATGGGACAAAATGGAAGAAAACATGAGAGAGGAACAAATCCAGAAACCACAATTAATGTTCTAGCGATTGTCTAAGGGTGAAGGCCTCGTGTAGGTAGGCTGCCAAGCATTTTTTATCCTCATAGTGAAAGACATCAGTGAGAGTTTGGGTTCCACTGAGTAAACAGTGGAATCTCCCACGGACCTCGTAGTATAGAGGGCAGTAGAAGAAGAAGTGTTCTTCAGTTTCAATTTCCTTGCTGCGCCCTATGCAAGCTGGACATAGGCGGTCCTCCCGTTGCAGGTTTTCCCATCTGCCAATCTCTATCCGTAGGTTGTGGGAACCCACCCTGAACCGCCCCAATGCCCTCAAGAGGGAAGGAGATAAGGGTGCTGAAAGGTAATTTGGTCTCAAGATTCTATCATCGCGGAGCACCAAGAATGTCTCTCGATAGAAGTGGAACTTTGTTGTGAGATTGGGTAGCATCCAAGTTCTCTTGACATGTAATTCCATAAGCTCTCTCCGAATGAGTCTGTTGCGGTCATGTCTGGAAGTGATGTCCACCTCATCTGGGTTCATTGGTAATAGGAAAGCAGTAGAAAGTCCGTTACGTTGAAATAAACTGTCCACTCGAGCATACCAGGAGTTCCTGAAACCTGCAGCTTTGAGCCTCATAGATGTTGTGAGGGCCCTTGCCACTAGCCCTTTGGGTGGAAGGGCCTGCAATCTATGGAGAAAGATTGTAAGCCTGAAGAGGGCCTCGGATTGCAATGGTACACATGCGAACTCTGCACCTAGGATCTGAGATGGAGTCGTGCTCCTGGCGCCAAGCATTGCTTGGAGAAAAGATGACTGTAATGGTTCCAAATTCTTTTCCCACCAGGAGACAGGGACACCAGGTGCCCAGAACTCACAACCATAGATGGTAGCAGGGCTGACGACAGTGTCAAACAGCCACTTTTTGGTCGGGGGATGCCGCAGATGTATTTGCTTACATTTGGCCTGAAGGCGGACGGAGGCCGCCTTACCTTTAGTCAATCTGTCCAAGGCTGTGGCTGCAAAGTGAAACTTGGGGGAGTGGATAACCAGACCTAGGTACCGGTATGATTTCACAATCTCAATTTCCTGCTGGTTGAAGATGAATCTACGATCAGCCTGGCCATTGAAGACCATGATCTTGGTCTTGCTAAGATTGACTTGCACCCCATAGTCTTTGCAGAACTGTTCCAAAATTTTAAGATGGCGTTGCAGAAAGACCGGGGATTGTGCCAAAAGGGCAACATCATCAGCGTAGAGGAGATCTGATTGGGTTGGTCCCCCATCCAATGGGACCCCAACCCCATGGTTTTTTGATATGTAATTCTCCAAGGCGTCAATGTAGATCCCGAACAGGGTAGGTGAAAGGGGCAGCCCTGTTTGACTCCAATGTTGCTGTGGATCTCGGCTGAGAATTCACCAGCGACGTTGACCATGCCAGTGACAATCTCATACATAGAAGAGATGGCACAAAGGATGCCTGGAGGGACTTCCACTCTACGGAGCCGTTGGAAGAGAAGGTCCCGAGGAACTGAATCAAAGGCTTTGTGAAAGTCCACGAAGCAAACATAGACCATTTTTCATGCATGGCGTGAAGAGTCCACCGATAAAAAGTGGGTGGATGATGCTCTTTGTCCACTCTGTTGGAAAGCCCCGTTGCACCACCTCATTGAAGAGGTTAGCTATAAAAGGGGCTAAAGTAGGTGCAGAAAGAAAGAGAGGAATACCTCGATGATAAGGACCCTAAGTGCAGGGAGCTGATAGAGAATACAGGTGTATAAAACTAATTAAGTAGAATGCCGATTGACTTCACAAGCATTTGATACAACCTGGACCTGGTGACCTTCAGAGGGACTTGTAGAAGCAAGGAAATATCGAAGGACTTACGAGCCATTTCCACGATCACATACTGTAGAGGCACACTGCTTGAAGATAGCTTCAAGCGCTCTTCTTCCTCGAGCACATATCTTAATATCCTGCTTGGTACATGCCCGTGATACATCCAACCCATAAGATATTAAATCAATAAAACAAAACAAAAAATTGGATAAAATGCCTACTTATTTCCTATACACACCATTTTGTTACATCGCATTCTTTTTTCATATGAAATCATTTGGAAGTGCCTTCCCTCTTGGAACCATCCAAGGGAGGACCATGGCATGCAAAGCTCTTTCTATCCCTCCCTAAGTTTCCATTGAAGGAAAAAAAATGACAGCACAACCAACCTTTCGCGGATGTAGTTGGAGTTAGAGAAGTAGATGGCAGCATCAATGCGCACAACAAGGATACCAGGAACTCGTGATGCATCTGGATACTGATGGACATTGCGATAGACACTGGTGCCAGGAATATTCCCCAGGATGGCAGTGTGTGGCCGAGTTACATGGAACAGTATTTTGGCAAGTGAAATGCACACCTGCGTTGCCAACAAAACGTATTGAGAATGGAAAAGAAATCTTCGATGCATCTCTATCCCTCTCTATGACAAACAAAGTCAGGCATAAGACTTCCCTGAACTTGTTTTTCAGTTTATGACATGGCTGAGGACCTTAAGGATGATCTGAGGGCTCGGCCCTGGCCTAAATTTTAATCTCAGGGCCGGGAGTCTACCTTTGAATAATAAACAGATGCAGAGAGGAAAGGGAGATTGTCAATGCCCAACGTGTTGGGCGGCCTGAAGACAAAATCCATTTCTGATACAAGGTCCGGGGTATTCTCATCAGAGAGCAACCCTCCTCAGGACCATCAAGAACATAGTCCCTGCACCTCTGTTCACCAATTTTAAAAATCTTGAGGCTGAGCCTAAAGCCCCGGTCCTGTTAGGGTCTCATTGCCGGCAGCTCACTCACAGCAGATTGATGCTTGTGTGAAGGATTTCTAGAGAAAATCTGGTAAGCCAAACCAATTGTTTATACCAATGTACGTCCCACTACAGGAGTGACCCCTCACCAAGGTTGTGTGTGTTCCCTCTTGTTCCGCCCAGGGGCGGGCCACAAGGGCTACCGCAAGCAATGTCTAATAAGTACAATCTCTTATACTTGACAACAACTTTGGAGAGGCTTCCAGACTTAATGTACATACAATTGGGCCTTCTTAAACAAGGAGGGAAGTACCTAGTCTGCTTCCTTACTTCAGTAAAATAACAGAATCCACAAAAATCATAACTTCTGGACACCCTCACATACATTCATGTGATTCAATACAATCCAAAGAAAACAACCTGGATCTACCAGTGGGAGGGGTTTGACAGTAATTACAGCAATAAGAAGCCCAATCTCAACAGATACGAAAAAGACACCGAAGAATGCCCCCAAGCATGCAATGAAGTCGAGCTTGTCAATCTTCCAAATGAGGTATGCAGCCTTGAAGTCTATCAAACTGAGGACAGCTGCAATGATGACAGCCGCGAGGATACAATTGGGTGTGTAGTAGAAGAGCGGTGTGAGAACCAGCAGTGTAATCATCACTATCACAGCCATCACTATGTTGGAGAGCGCTGTATGGACACCTGCATTATAGTTAACCGCAGACCTTGAAAAGGACCCTGTTGCCATAACCAACATACACCCACCACACAGTATAAGCAAGTTAAGATTCTGTTGACCCCTCAAACAAAATTCATGTCACTTCCTTTTCTCTTAATTTGAGTGGGGTTACTCCAGGTTCCAATAGTGCCCACAACACTACCTTCCTTTCGGACCAAGAAAACCACCCCTCTTTTCTTCCCCTTCAGCAACCTGTTTGTGATCCTAACCTCCACGCAACCCTGCTGATGCAGAAATCCATGTAACCCACATCCCCTGAGAAATAGCTGAAACCCCACCATAAATAAGTGCACGTGAGCTCTTTCATGCCTGAGAAATAGCTGAAACCCCACCATAAATAAGTGCACGTGAGCTCTTTCATGCCAAAGAGATAGGTTACTTATTCCATAATGTAAAGGGTTTTGGCAAAATGCACACCTGTAGCTATGTAGCACGAGGTCACAGATCCGCAAATATTCATAACTCCAAGTGCAATCATCTCCTTGTTTCCATCAATGTGGTAGTCTTTCAGTGCTGCAAATGTCCGTGCAATGGCAATAGCTTCCTACAGAGTGACCATCATTCCACCTCCTCATGAGACCTGTGACCCCGGAGGAAACAAAGAGGAGAGAGCACACCATGTTGATAACCCAAAGAATGTCTACAACCACATGCCTTCCGCTATGGAGGATAGTGGTAGCTACGGGATCAGGAATACAATACCGTGAGAGCGATGAGGGCAGCAACCAATCCAATCTTGGCAGCCTTGGCAATAAGGTGTCCACTGAACTCGAGCTCATGAGAAGAAGCCGGATTTAGACCCTTCTTAATGTGACCCACCTGTCAAAATCCATGTGAACGTAGCCTCAAATTCTTGCTTCCTGTCTCCTTCTGAGGTCCCATACTTTCAGATTATCACTATGGATAGGTCTCTAGCCAGATTCCTATAGACCAGGTACTAAATCAAAATGTGCCAACCTTTTCGTGAGGTTACTTGTCATGATTGAGAACCAGCATGTTTCCTCCATATACATCAGCACGCACATGAACAAGTTTAGTACATGAACTGGTGACAAAATTAGAATTGGTTGTAACAGGTTGATTCATCATTGATTCATCACGTGCCCAAATGCGATTTGTCTCGATATTTAGTGAATGTACCCCTCTTATCTGCAAATGTTTACACTGTAATGGCAAGCTGCACTATGTCAAGAGTTTGAACAGTATGCATAATGTCTACATTGGCATATTATAAGAGTTCACTGGTTCAAAATCTTTTCGGAAAAACAAAAGCAACTTACAATTTTCACCCCATGCTTGTCAGCCCGCGACACGAACACAAAGAGAGTAGACAAAATTACTGCTGTGAGTGGTGCAATTGCTGCCACCCAAAACAGCTTCTTCTTTCTCTGAGCCTGAATCAACCAACAGAAGTCAATCATAGATATCAACCATGTTTGCAAGATCTGCCAAAGCTGCAAACGAAAGAATTCGAGTTTGTCAATTCCTGCCGGCCACGGGGAGGTACATACATAGATGAAAGAAAAAAAACCTTACAATAGGAAGTAGAAAACAAGGGAGAGATAGAAATGAAATGAAATGAACTGGCACTTTAAAACGTCCACAGGAAGCTCAAAGAGCTTATGACGAAAGAAACAAGAAAGAGAGAGGCGCTACAAACAGCCCAAAAGCAACTAAAACTCAAGGGATGTCTAAGAGGAGGAAAGAGGGCTCACTATTAATTTGGTGACGAGAAGGAATGCCAGAAAGGAAAGCCCGATCACTATTGCTCGCCAATTCCACTGCACATCAGATGACAAAAAGTTAGGTGCCCCAGTTCAAGAAAAAATTGAAGCGGCGGGTGCAGGATTCAGATGTGATGGAGAACATCTCCTGTTTGGACATCAGTTGACAGGGAAGAATTTATTGCCATTCAGACAAGATATTGAAGACAGAGACCTGCATTAGCATGGAAAATAGACAGGTCTAACATACCTCATGTATATGCCCAAAGACAGACTTCATAACTGAAACGAAATCTGTCTTGGTGGTAAAATCCGTAATATTCAGCAAACCCTTCAGCTGTTGGAGGCCAATAGTAATAGCTGCACCGGCCATAAATCCAATAATAGCGGCATGTGACAGAAAGTCAATGATGAAACCGAGCCTGTACAGTAGCAAAATTACCAGCTTTATAGAGCACAAAGAAGGCAATCTCCAGATCTCAAAAAGTTCAAAGAATTACAATATATTTTAATTCTATTGTTTTTGAATAATATATTTCTGCTAAGGAAATTTCAAGTTGCTGTCTCAAGCCTAACAAATGTTCTCATGTTTACATGTACACTGTCTTGGAAAGCTCATTACATAATCTGCAGCACTAATTTTAAATGCTGGCTAGCCTTGTAAGGTTCCAGACATGGAGCAAGGGAGAGACAAGTTTTAGTACATGACTGACAGGAGGTGGAAAGGGTCCCTTGGATCAAAAGGAGAGAGAGAGATGCTCAAGATGAAACAGAGAGAGATCCTCATGCCAGGACATGAAGTCATGATGGAGACAGTGTCTGGTTTTCCAACAGTGTATAAGAGGAGAGGAGGGGGAACCTCGTGAGAGGAATTTAAAACCTGAAGAGGCCCAAGGCAGCCTGGAAGACTCCAGCAAAGAAAGTGGCCGTGAAGGCAAGCTGAGTATATTGTTGTGGATGTTTGACTGGGTCAATCTCCTGCTTCAATAATGTGCCGAGTAATATGGACACGACAGCGACTGGGCCGATGGCTATGTCCCGTGAGCTTCCCAGTACGGAATATATCAGTGGGGGGACAAAGCTTGAATCTGCCATGGATTTAGGTCAGATATTTGCAAACTTAATGTCAAGTTTACAGAAGTCTAGAACTCCCTTCACTCTGTCTGTTGCCACTATAAAGTTACTTGAATCTGCTGTATCCCAACGCAAAGATGCAAAAAACTGTTTGGGCATCCTGTGTGCCTTCCTCTGCGTGCATTTATGTTGAGTTTCTCTGTCAATTTCTCTCTAAGCTGGTCAAGACTGTCTCAAATGGTCCTGGAATGCCTTAAGCTTTTTAGAAGAATCCTCTGACTTTTAGAGATATCATTCTGTCATTTCCACAGCACAGAAAACTGCTATAGTTTACTCAAGTTGTTCAAGGAAAGGTAGTTCAGCATTGCATGGAGCAATCACAAACACCTTGGAAGATGGGGTCAAAACCATTTTATCGGAGGGACTCAAAAGGGGTGAAAAGGGTGCGGAGGGGGACACCACTTACAGAGGCCGTTTACAGGAGGCAAGCCCGCCAGCTTGGCATATCCCAGATCCTGAAAGCCCCACAACAGACAATGTGTATGTTCATCATTAAGATTATCCTTTAAGGTATGCTTCAAACTGCAAATACCTTACAGGGCAAGGGAAAGCAGAAGACAGACAATGTGACATTCTGAAAATTTGACGTCTACAGTTTCTGCCGAAGGCATTGATACAAATTGGAAGGACAGATGTAAAAGAAAAAAAAGTGTTTCCATGTGCATTCCTACTGAGTCCCAAGATGCTTTCCACTACAAGTGTTATTCGTACAACTACAATTTGGACCAGATAAATTATAAAATACCTGAGGAATGGCAAGGCTGGCGATAGTGAACCCTGCAATGAGATCACCTGGCAGCATTTTAAGTTGGTAACTTGGCAACCAGTCGAGAATCGGAAACACATACTTAAGACCCAGTAGAAAACGTGCTCCTCTTGGCTGGTTCTTGAACTGGCGAAAGGAGTCTTCATAGAAGAAGGTCTCTTTCACCGCCCCCCCAAATTCTGCAGCTATGCTGCCCTTTGGTGGAAGGTTTACTTTGTGGACCAATGGCAAAGCCTCTCCTGTAGGATTTACCTTACCAGATGCCAACGGTCTGTAGGTCACCTCGGCAGGTGGTCTCCTGTCACCGTCCTTGTGCTCATCGTTCTCAGAGTCATTGAAATTCATTTTCCCTGTTTGCGCCTAGCAAAGAAAGCTGTCATTTGACACCATTTAGTTCAAGATGTATGTACAGTCCTTCCTCTCCAGGTGTCTCGGGAGAAGAATGAACTCTACAGAGAAGGACTTCATGGTAAGTGCCAGACATAGCCCTAATCCACCATCAGTCATCTCTCATTGATAACGAACGAGATCAGTCCCATACGTATGCCAAATACTCCTCCATGTGAACCTTGTGCAAGTTTGGCAGTCAAATTCATACCGCTACTAGATTTCCGATAATTCCTAAGCAAAATTGATCCATTCGGAGTTCGGAGCATTCAGAAGCTTTCGAGGCCTTTCGCCCTAGATCCGACCATAAAATCTCTCTCTCGCTCTCTCGCTCTCTCTCTCTCTCGAACCGGTACACATCACAAGCTAGCTCAAATTAAACTGGTAGCTCTAAATTTAAAAAATCGGCTTTTAGAACTCACCTGACACAACCTCAAGCTCGATGATTCCCGATGAGGACTAAAAATCTACGTGTCTTGCACAGCCCTTCTTAATTGTGGAATCTCTGAAAATTCCCTCCTACTAGGGAGCCTCCAACTAAATTGATCCCCATGACCATAATTTCGTGACAGTGGAGAGATGGCTAGAACTCCGAGGTAGAGAAACAGCATAGGGATCCACAGCGCCTTAAGTAGAGAATTGTAAGCAGAAGCTGCCACAAGAGCGGGCGATGCCTCCGGCAGCGCCGCCTTCTCGCAGCTGCCATGGCCTCGCTCCCACCAACCCGACCCTCCTCGCTCTCCTTTTTTTATTTCGCATCCAAAAGGAAATGTCCGTCGCATTCTTGCGCCAAAACACTGATTCTCCAGCTGAAAAATAAACTATTTTCTGGGATTGTTTCTATTTTCCGATTTTATCACGAAAAATCCTGCTTTTTTCTTATAAACGCTAAAATTAAAGAAATTGTGGACGAGAAGCGGCGACCGGCATCTTCAAACCCGGCGTTGAAAGGTAGAAACCCGTCACCCGGGAACGGGGGTTGGGGGTGCATGGCGGGCCAGGGCGGGATGGCGACCAGATGCATGCCCCCTTCCAGGTGGCAGGCCACACATCGCGGGTTGCCTCCGTTGACTCTTAAAAAAACGGCCTGGTGGGATATTTTGGTCCAGGGAGTTACAAGTCAACTCGCACACGTGCTGTGGCTTAAGGAAACACGTCCGGGGATCGACTTGGGCATTCCGGCTTTATACCATTACACACAAGTATGGCTATATATATAGGTGAGGATAAGGATGCCGGACGACTATGCTAGGCCAGGCATGGCCATTATGCCATGTCGCTAATGTTGCCTTCCATGTCATGCATGCATGTTAATCAATGTACAGGTAGCGTGATGGAAGGGTAAATAAGGGGCGTAAAGGATTTTGGGGGCAGATTCTGCCGTTTTTGAGGCAAATTAGGAAGCAGAAGATGGGCGCTCCACCGCGCTGGCGCTTTCTGCATTCCTAATCGGTTGTTTGACTCTCCTAATCAGCAGTTTGACTTTTATTGGCTCATTATGGCGTGCAGCCAATCAGGGCGTCCCAGAATCTGCCCCCCAAAATTCCCTCACGCCAGGGAACGCGCCCCCTAGGGCCTAGTTCGTCCCTAGGTCTCGGCGGCCTACCGGCCTCGCCCTAGTAACTCACTAGGAGCTATAATGCGCCCTAGGGGCGGTCTCTAGTGCGTTAAAAGCAGGTGTGGCTGATTCTGCCACTTTTTCGGCCTAATTCTCAGGCCCAATCGGCAGGGATGGCCGATTGCGCATGGCAGACCCACCACTGAGGCCCATGTCATCTGCCATCAACCCAACCCACGCACCTTCCCCGGAGGCTCACCCCGTTTATATCCTCTCCGGGGCTCTGAATCTGGGCAATCGATATGGGATAATCGAACCTCAATCATATTGCGTCACGTAGCGGCGAGAATCCGCCACACCTGCTTTTAACGCCAATGAACTGGCCGCTTTTAGCCGACTCTGCCCTGTGCGCGGCCATAGGGCTCGCCCTGACGGGCTCGCCCAAAGGCCGCTTACAGGGCAGAATCCGCCAAACACGGCCCGTTCTCTAGTACGTAAAGAACTGCCCAGAATTTTCCTATATGATTCAAGGTCCCTCCTGACGGGAATATGCCTCAAACATTCTGCAAATTGGAGAAACATTCTGCAGATTGGATGAAAATTCTGAGCCCGTTCGGGAAGGCCCATGCACGCCGGGGGGGGGGCCATTCCACGATTTTCGAGATGCCAGCCTCCGGCCCTCAGCAGGCAGCCCTTAAATCATAACCAATTTTTAGAGCAGGCTCGCTGACATGGCGTGTCTCTACTGGATTTGAGGAGGGGTGCTATATGTGGTATTCTACGACCTACTAGATTTTAACTACCTATGCGGCTGGGTAGGTCCTGGCTCCTGCTATATACGGTGGTGGTAGGTAAGCACAAGGGTAAACTGACTGGCTCGCTGCCCTAAAAACTGGTTATGTCTGGTAGCACTCCAGAGGAGCCCCTGCTTAGGGAATTCCAAAAAGGCCTTGATGTGAAATGCATCGCAATTCACTTCATCGACCCCTAAAAGTGCGCAATTCAATTGAATTGCAAAGGCAATTCAATTGAACTAACCCTAATTTGCAATTCAATTGAATTGCCAACTCGCAATTGAATTGTAATCTATAATTTTTAACTTATTTCTGTATATAATATATATATATTATACATATATATAGGTATAAGCTAAAAATACATGTTGCCCGTCTATTCTTGTTGTCCGTCTATCAATCCTTTGCCCGTGGTAAGGCTTGAGCCCAAGATAAGCCTAAGGGAGAGCGAGAGAGGGAGAGAGAGAGAGAGGAAGTCACGAAGCGCTTGTAAAAGCGGGATTGTCTCTCTTTGTGGATGTTGGTGCCAATATATGGCTATGTACATATACCAAACATGATACCAATGTAAGAATATCAACGTGTAAGAGTTTGATATATTAAACTTATATAGAACACACATCCCAACTTCAACATGATACCTTTGTAAGGGTATCGAAATTTTTGATAATTCTCAAGATGAACATATTTTTTGTTTTCTTTGTCCTGGACCAGATACTAGTGTTAGGGGACTACATGGTGATGCAAGGGAAGCCTTTCATCAATTGTCAAGTTTGATTTGTCTGTTTTTTTCGGACCCAGCCATGTTTCTTTTGCCAGTGAATCACAGGAAGCCGCTGATCTGTCTCCGTCTCTGGCTCTCCCTTTCTCGCTGAGGCTGAGGGTGGCTTCACAACTCCACAATTTCCTCAAGGGCACAAGAAAGAGGGCCAGCAAGAATAGACGGGCAACATGTATTTTTAGCTTATACTCTTGTATGTGTATAAATATAATTTGAATATATACATGTACATATATATTATATATTATATACAAAAATAAGTTAAAAATTATAGATTACAATTCAATTGAATTGCCAACTAGCAATTCAATTGAATTGCCAATTAGGGTTAGTTCAATTGAATTGTGCACTTTTAGGGGGTGATCAAGTGAATTGCGATGCATTTCACATCAAGGCCTTTTTGGAATTCCCTACCTGCTACCGGATATAGCAGGGAGCCAGGACCTATGGAGCCGCGCTAGTGGCGAGGTGTCATGGCGACCTGCTATATCCGGTAGCAGGGGTTCCTCTCGAATGCTACCTAGTCCGTGGAATGCCCTAGGGCAAGGGCCTTCCCCTAAACAAAAGTCCCGAGTCTAGAGATCATCTCCCAACTCTATGCATAGTTGGGGCGTCTACGAAGAAAATTATCGTGAAACTGCAATTGATGCTTCCCCCTAGATATCATTGAACTTGTTTTTGGATTTGTGGAAAGCATAGTACACTGATATTTCAGCATATCATCAAAATAGCCCATAAATTTGCTTGGAGTCTAGCTAATCTTGCTTGGTTTTTCTTCAATTATTAAACAGAAAATATTTGTTAATTACCATCGAACTGCCATCCTTGATGCATGCATGATATGCTTGACATTCGTGCTGTTATGACGCATGGCTTGATAGATAGTCTGGGTCTGTAACAAATGTGGAATGATAACACAATAAACTTAACATTTATAGGAAGGATTTCAAAAAAAAACACTTATGTGTAGGGTAAATACCAGTGTTGGCCGGGTACCATGTTTTGAGCCCTCTTCCAGTCCCGTTTATGGCCTATTCCTTGAAAAAAATGGATGGCCGGGGGAGGGTATATCAATGGGTTTGAAAAACATCTCGGTTATAGGTTCTCATCAAACACATGAATTTTTTCTTGTCCGGTTCTCAATCTACCGGTTATGCCATCTTAAAAATTGCCGGTTCCATGGTACCGGTTATGGGATTCATCCATCCATTTTATATTTTTACTTTCTCTAGCATTTTTGTGTATGTGTGTGAAAGTACACAATAGGGCTCTGGCATGGTGGTAAGCCACTTGTGGATTGGCCTGTGGGTCTCAGATTCAAACGTTCAACCCCTATCATCTATCTATTGCCTTCAGGCTGCCCCTGTAATACACCAAGTTTATAACTATTGTTTAGCCAAATGCCCAACTAATTAATTTCCTATTTACTTGGACATCCTCAATGTTGTGCACCTAATCTCCCCAACCATTGTAAACGTATCGTTTTCTTTTTTCTTTTTTTTTTCTTTTTTCTTTCTCTTTGTATCGTTACTAGTAAGACATAATCAGGGTCTGTCCATCTACAATAATCTTAACTACCATCACCCTACCATCACCAACCCCTATACCTATATTATCTAGAACCGCCTCTACGCCATCCCCATTCGTGCTCCGAGTATAACACCCTCATAATCACAATGCCGGTTCTCTAGCCGGTTAGGAAGCTCGATGGCTTTTGCCGGTTCCCTTCCATAGCCATTTCCTCCGGGGGCTGCACTTTCCGGGTATGCATATGTGTATAACCGGCAAATAACTGTCGGGTATGCATGTCCAGATGCCATACCCGGCCAACACTGGTAAATACTAAAGAACCAGGGCAGGTGCTTCACTGGTATGAGCCACGAGGGCCGAGGGCCCCCCCCCAAGTGGTTATGGGCGAGTATGAAGTACAGCGCCCTGGTTCTTTACCCAGCGTAAATAATTTTTAAAAGAAATCCCAACTTCTACCACGTGTCTTTTCTTTTAGGCTTCTCTTCTTTTTGTTTGTCTCGTCTCTTTGCGAGCTACCCTTTGGTGCCAGCTGTCTACTCGCTTTCTTTACGATATCTGGAAAGATGGTGACCTGTAGGGGAGTGAGCTTACAAAATGTAAGCGCCTTGCCAGCATGGTCTCTTTGCGGGCTACCATTTGGCACCAGCTGTCTACTTGCTACTCGCTTTTCCTTACGATATCTGGAAAGATGGTGACATGTACGGGAGTGAGCTTACAAAATGTAAGCACCTTGCCAGCCTCGTCTCTTTGCGGCTACCTTTCGGCCCGAGCTGTCTGCTTGCTTTTCTTTACAATATCTGGAAAGATGGTAAACTGTACGGGAGTGAGCTTACAGTTTGTAAGCACCTTGCCAGCCTAGCAAGGTGCTTATGTTTTGTAAGCCACTGGCGCCAGGTGCTTACGCTCCGTAAGCCACTCCCATGACGTGGCGCTATATTAGGCCACCCAAAATACAACTGGTTTTTTTTTTTTTAATTGTTTACGTAGTAACTAAGCAGACCTATTGGATATTGGAAAGTGAAACCAGCGTACAGAAAAAATAATATAAAATAAAGGGGGCAAATCTTGTGTTATCTAGCTGCCTCCAATTTATACATCACAGTCGTTAAAAACAAATTAAGAGCCATATTTATTTGTCGATACTCTTCAACTTTACTTTAATTATATCTTTTTTCTATTGACACAAGTTTTTCTAATCAGCGTGGTTAGTCATCCGGTCGTACTTGAATGTTGGACAAAACACTAGAATGAGACACCCCAGGAAGCTATGATTTGACGGAAGTTGTATGAATGTCCTAAGCCTAGTTAGATGGAAACTATAAGGGATAACCTACTTATTGAGGAAACTTACTTTCTTCTTTTTTATATTTATTGAGGAGTAGTTAGGACTCCTAATGCCTAACTAAAGAGGAAAATAACACTTATTGAGGGCCACTTAGTAAAGGAGTGAGCATCTAAAGAACAATTAATCTTTGTAAAATAGTAGAGACTATGAAAAGTAGTGATTTTTTTTTTAAATTTCTCCAAAATCACCCTAGGGATTCTACCAAGTGCCGATGTGGCAAGAATAATGAGGTGGCAGGTTTAGAAAAGTGGCTGTATAACAGGTGGCACGTTTTTAACGGGTCATGTAGGCAAAATCAGTCTCCTGATATTCAACTGGCTTTCTGGCAAAAAATTTGGTTCTTACTCCCATTAATTCATTTGTACAAGTAGCCACCCATGGTCGAAAACTGGCGATTTTCACCAGAAAGAAAAAACATTGATGAAAAGTGTAACAAAATTAGATAATGGAGAGAACACTTATAGAGCTAGACTGTAATCCATCTGAGTTGTGCGATCATTTGTAATCTAGGGATCATTCCTTGGAATGTGTGGCCCTCATCCATACGTTCGAAAACGACAGAAGGCCGAGTCAGCAGCCCCTAAGCAATGTAAGAAAACAACTTGCCCCCTTCATCGCCCCCAAAATCGTCATCTTACAAATTTTTGTAAGGCCCTAGGTGTCTTATGTATGAGGTAAAGTCCTGCATCGAGGACTTTCTGCGATTTAAGATGTTGCACGAGGGAGTTAGCCCCAGGGCAATGTCTAAAATCGCAGAAAGTCCGAGGTGCAAGACTTTACCTCACGTTAAAAACTCCAAATGTTTGAACCATCAATGTCTTTCTGGAATGTTCAGATCTGATTATGGCGATAAGCCCATGGGCTTCACCCCATAACCCCACCCAAGGAAATTACGAAATTCAAGGCCCTCCAAAAATACAGTGGAAAAATATTTGGAGGTCTTACGCCTGACGTTGATGTCCCGTCTGAGAAGGTGACAATCTTAACAAAGGAAATTCCTAAGGCAGTTTATTAAGGAAAATATAATTGTGGTTAAATTGAAAATTCATTCATGATAGTGCTGCTTTTATGATGCATGGCTTCATTACTGAACATGGACCCAGCTATTATTGTGTCCCCACAAGTAGGGGCTTGAAATAGCATGGGCAGTTTTGTATACATGTATTATATTTTAGTATAATCGGACAAACCCTGTGTTTTCCTTTGCAATCAGGGATGCATGGGCAGAATTCCAAGTATATTTTTGGAATTTCAATGTATTACTGTTTGCACTAGATAGGTAACAGGGAAGCTGAGGAGCAATATATGTGGAAGGGGGTTGATATCCTGTGAGCACGGCGTGAGCATGCTCACGTGAGCACGGCGTGAGCACAACCCCCGGTCATAGGGGTTAAATTTTTTCAAACCGTGGTCATAGGAATTACATGTTAACAGGCACGGTGCATATGAGTACCTTCAGATTTATTTTCTCAATGCGAAAATAATTTTTCTAGGGCTTAAACTGCCGATACTCGAACTGAAAACCACAATTTTTGTTTTATGTTGGTTTTCAGGGGTTTTCTTGGGTATCCAGTTCGCATAACGTGAGGAAACCCCACGCCTATAGGATAACATGTTTATCGTATATAGTGTTACTTGTTTCTTAAGTGATGTTGTGAGGGCCTATGTGAGCACTTAAAAAAAGTTTCACAAAGTTTTTAGTTTCTCAATTTCTAGTTTCGCTGGAGAATATTCGAAAGGCGTCTCGCCAACACAAGTTCAAGCTACTCTTGTTTCCAGTCCCAGTACTGTAGTCCAGCAATATCCTTAATATTCGCTTGTGCTCACGTGAGCATGCTCACACGCTACCTAACCTCATGTGGAACAAGGGAGCAAAGATCTGCTTCAAGGACTTCGAATTTTTTTGGGATGTAAAACTATTATCTTAACTTCTTTGAATCATCGAATATACCAATTCAACCACACCTTGGCTGAGGTTTCAAGTTTCAACTCCACACCCCAATATTTCCGAATCAATGCACCCAACAACCAAGCTATTCATCGCTTTCTTGCCCCATTTAAAATTTTAATGCTTTATTCTATAATATAAGCGTGAGGGAGTGGGGATTTGACTGTGCCCGCCAAGGGCCTCCCGTCTCCTACAAGCCCTGACGTCCCTACCGGAGCCCCCAACTCCATGTGTAGTGTCTTTGATATTCTAAATGGATATAGTATTGCATATAGAATTGCATATAGGGAATATTGCACTAATATTCTACATATAGAGTTATCTATATGGATTACGCAATATGGAGTCGTTGGGCCACTATGGATTACAACATGCCCTAGCAAATTATTTCAAGTCTTTCCACATTTGATTTACAAGCCAAGTAGTCCCAATTTATGCTGGCCAAAAGAAAGAAAATTAAAACAAATCTGCTATGAATTTTCCTTTCTGTTTTTAGGACTATTTTTAGCATAAATATTGATAGTTAGTACTAGTTTATGCTGCTTTTGAGGTATCTTATTTGGCATAAAAGACGAGTTCAAATCATTGCACATTTTTTTGTTTCAATTATCTACTCGAACTGTTCCCTAATTACCTTATCCAAATGTATTTTGAAGGACCTCATGAGCAAAAATCGTCCCCTATAGAATTCCACGTTTTGCATTCCACGATTTGCCCTAGGGCTCAACGTGGGCTCTTTTTCCCACACATGATTTATGAAGTAAAATCTTGGCCCCAGAATTTTCCGATGCTCTTTTACCCTTCTCCTTGGAACATGTGTCTCAAAATCGTGGAAAGCTATGGGGCCAAGACTTTATCACTTACATAGCATAAGCAAGATTTCTTATACGACATGAGCACATCATTGGCTGGCAATCAATCTTCTAGTTTTTAAGATACTTTCTTTACACATGACAAGAACATCGCAGCAGCAGATAGACTTCACAAAGAGGACACACTTTGCCCAAAAGAGTTTTCATGTTTTGACAAAGCTTCTACAAGACTCCGCCTGATTTGTGTCTGATAGGGCGTTGCTTGGGTAAGTTTAAAGTTGTGGCGAATACATGGAATAGTAAACAAGCGGCTCTTTGCGTAATGGTTTTTTTTTTTTTTTTTTTTTTCAAATAATAAATTAACAAGGAGCGGTGGAACTGGAAAACTTTATTGAATGATGGATTATTTGAAGGGAAAAAATTAAACCCTTTTGTGCCCATAGGTTGCCATAAGGCATAACTCACGGAAGACCGTGCCGGATAAATCACGAACCATTTGCTTAAGATGTGATGTACCACCACATGAGGTACTATGTCAGCAGGGAGCAGTTTCCCTTTGCAACGACCAATGCAGAGAAGAATTAACCTGGTTGGGACCCAGAATCATGAAACTAAATCGATTGTAATCTGGAAATGTAAAAGTAGACAAGCCGAGGCTTGGAGGCTTAGAAGGAGGTGGCTAGAGAGAGAGCTGGGGTTTGAGCTGGGGAGGGTGAAGGCGCATAGAAGAGGGAGGCGATGGATTGAAAGAGAGATGGGTGGTCAATGAATTAGAGCCCGACAAAGAGCCTCACAGTGATAACTAAGGCTTGATGTGCTTCCAATTGATGTCGGATCGCTCGAACTCAGGGGATGCTGAAGATGCCAGATTGTCGCCCCTGCCAGGAGAGAGGTATTGGCCAGTGTTGGACCGGTATCATCAACATTTCATACCAGCCAGGGTATGGTATTGTCGGTGACGAGGCCTCCTTCATACCTGGCAAGTGATGGTATCAAAGTAGGTATTAAGCTTTTGATGTACCAGTCTGGTATGTATATTGTTTTTGTTTGGCTTGGTATGGTATGGTATCAATATTTCAAATTTCAAATCTTATACTGGGGGTATATCAATACTCGTATCAATACAGTTATTTTTTTATTTTATTTTATTTTTAAACTGAAAAATAAAAATCTGTCCAAATTATTTCGCTGAGGTGAGCACTTCAGCCGCTGAAGTGATCACCTCATGGGCTGAAGCGCTCACCTCAGCGGTTGAGTGCCGCAACAAGGAGCGGGATCTCACCTCAAGTAATTTGAGGTCACCTTACAAGAGCCATATTACAGGCTGATAAATGAGACAATGCTCCAAGCCTAAGCAGATTTTCGCCAAAATCGCCATTCAGATCGTCTCAATCAAAGAGCCGCAACTCTCCATGCTGCACCCTAAATCCCTATATCCCTAACGCTCCACATATTGATATCTAGGGTGCAAGTGATGGCGGTAGACATAACACTGGTATTGACAAAGGTGCGTTCTTTGCGATACCAGGCTGGTATGGTATATTGCCCTCAATATGTTCTGCCCAGGGTATTGCCAGTTGCTTATACCCGCCTGGTCTGGTACCCTGCCGTAATACCCTTACCCGTGCTGATACCCCGCCTCACCCCCATATACTGGTCCAACACTGGTATTGACTGTGTCCATATACAGGTGAGATCATAAGCTCCAGCTACAAATGATCCCAAGCTTTCCCCACGTTGCTCGGAAGGCACTGAGAAGATCCGGTTGCCGTTGTGGTTTCCTGGCAACCTCTGCACATAACAATGCCCAAGCCTTCTTAGTAGCGACAGTTAGATAAAAAAATGCCAAAGTGAGAAGGGTTGTTGGAGATGTGTTCTCATTGCTGAGTGCCCATGTACAACGGGCCTTCCAGATGTTCCATAAGGTGGAGCATCTTAAAGTCTCAAAGACTGGGCATATAGAGGCTTCGCATTTTTCCCCCTGATCATAGTTGAGCAGGATGTTTACAGAAGAAGCAGGCCAGTTATCCTGTAAAAGTTTCCCACCAGTGGCCAAATAGTGGAGGGAGCCTTGCAATGGATGAGGCAGTGCTCCAAGGATCCTATGGAACCTATTGTGCAACATGGCAAAGCAATGCATTTGCAAAGTTCAAGAATTGGTCCACTTTTAGGACACAATTGGCCACTTGCCACAGAAACGCACTGATCTTGGCTGGTTTTGATTTCTCCCAAACAAGAGACCAGATACATTTTCAGTCTCCCCCTCAAAGTTTTCAAGACACCATTTTTTATTCCATTTTGAGTAGAGGGGTCTCGCCCCAAGTATCGCCTTGTAGGCCCTCTTGGCTGTGAATGCAAAGAATGACATTATGTCATTGTCAAAAGCCCATTTCCATTTGGCTGGGTCTAACTGCAAAGAGGCTATATTGCTTGAGCCCCATATGAGAGCAAAGGAGCAGTGTTTTAGCCAGTGCAAGGTGGGAGCCTTCGGGTTGAAGGGCTTGGCTGGGTCTAACCATAGACAGACCCTTGCTGGAGAGACCGAGGCAGAGGAAAGAGAAACCGTTTGCATGGAGGAGAGGGACAGAAGGCTAGAAAAGGCATCAGCCTGGAATTCATAACCCGCGATGTGGGAACCAGTGGACTCGGTGAGGTAGAGGACATGGAGAGGGAGAATGTCTAAAAGAACTCAATGGTGGGGAGTATGAGGGGTAGGCCCATCTCTAAGGATTAGCTTCCAGGAATCCGGGATTGACTCGATTATATTGTTTATACCCGCTTGAAGGCGGTGGGGGTCCAAAGCTAGGTGAAGGGATTGTGGGGTGCTTTCCCAAAGGTGCTCGACAGTGGAGAACCCTCGCGAGTCCCATCCAGCCCAACGCTTAGCCTTGTCTCTCTCTTCCGAGGAGGGGTTGTCAGAGTTGAGAAAGAGGTATTGCCTTAGAGTCTCGTGGAATGAAGTGGGCTCCTGTTTGCGTAGGAATGGCCTGAAACAGCCCCTAGCCCTCCAGATTGAGGACCAGAGGGGAGACCCCTGTGTCTTGTGGTTGAACCCCTGCACTATCTAGTGCTGAGAAGGAAACCAAATGGTGCTTTGCATAGGGGAAGAGACCGAGATGGAAGGGGCCACCATGAGCTTCCACCATTGACTTCGTTTATGGTCTTGGAGTTTGGCCCCCAAGCTGATGTGAAGTACCAGATTCCGGCCTGGAGGATCTGATTGGCTGCAAGAGCCCTTCCTGTGATAGATAGGAAAAGGGAACCCCAGTATGAGAGCTGACTTTTAAGCTTCTGTATTATAGGACCAAAGCGCTGTTCTTCTGTCAGATTAATGCCGAATGAGTGGCCCAGCAAGGTGGTGGGCTCTCCTTCCTTCAGCCAAACCAGGCCTAAATGTCCCCCCCCAAGTAGGAGCAATGCCTATGGCAGATCTGGAAGTGTCTCCAACTAGCAAAGCTTTTGTCTTAGCCCAGTTGACCTTGAACCCTGATACCCCACAGAATTGAAGGAGAGTGGATTCTGCTACCGCCAATGTGGGGGGTGCGGCTTCGAGAAGCAGAAAGGTGTCATCTACGTACCTGTCTCCAAGCTAGGTTTTTGGGTTATGTAGTCTAAGCCCATTTACCCTACTGTTGGCTTCCAGCATATATCCAAGGGCATCTGTAATGAAAAGCAAGAGGAAGGGGGCCAGGGGCACCCCTGTCTTACCGATCTTTGCAGCTAGAAAGGTTTAGAGAGGTGACCGTTCATGGAAACTCTACTGGAAAAACCCTCCAGCAGAATAGTGACCCATTGACAGAAACCTTCCGGCAGGTCGGATTTCTTTAGAACTGCTAGGAGGAATGTCCAATCCACCCTATTGAAGGCCTTCTTGAAATCAAGAAGCCAGAGGGCCAATGCCTTAGTTGCATAGAAGGAGGCTTCTTGGGCTAGAAGCACATTGTCAAGGATATATCTGCCTTTGATGAAACCTGCTTGACCCGTTCTAATCAGAGTTGGAAGCAAAGGCTGAATGCGAAGGGCCAGGGTTTTTGCAATGATTTTATATGTCACGTTCACAAGGGTGATAGGTCTATAATTACCGATTGAGGATCTATCTCTTTTCTTGAAGAGCAGGGTGATGACTCCCTGAGTCATTACTGCTGGCATATGGTTGGAGGATTTAATGCAGTTAGCCATATCGCATGTCTTTGGATATGACTATCCAGAGAGCCTTATAAAACTCAACTGGCAAGCCGTCAATCCCCAGGGCCTTGTTGTTGCTCATGAGCTTGAGAGCAGCCCCGAGCTCATCAGCCGTGAATTCTTCAGAGAGAGCAATGAAATTAGCTAGTTTAAGCTTTTGCGGTACATGGGTGAGACTCAAGCCGCTGTTGGTAAGAGAGGTCTTTGGTGTCCTCACGAAACAAGATGGAGAAGTGATGGAAGGCCGAGAGACACATTTCCTTGGGGTTGGAGGTCTTGATACCAGCAGGGTTGAATAGGTCAGCTATAGCGTGAGTGGCTCTGCGTTGTTTCATCTTCTGAAAGAAGTATTTAGACATCTTTTCCCCCTTTGGTTGACCAGTTGATCCCGGCTTACAGTTTCATTTTTGTTTCTTGGAGAAGATGATGTTTGTCCAGATTGAGGCGGGCTTCCAAGTATGTCTGGTAAGTGTGGTTGTCACAGGAATTGTTCCAGTTTCTTTTGGCAGACGCCTAGGCATTTACTGAGGGCTCGAGCCTTTCTTTTTAGTGAAGCTGTGATCTGTCTACTCAGAGTCTGACTAACCTTGCTAGCTGCTGCCAACCTGGCTTGGAATTTAAGGATAAGACATTGGAGATTGTTTCCGGAGGAGGACCAAGCGACTTTAAGGGCTTCGAGGAATAAGGGAATACGTAGGTGAGAGCAATTTAATTTGTAAAGACATCTCCTTCTTGGGTGAGAGTTGGACAGTTTCAGGGTGGCAGAGATGAGCGCATGGTCCTATCGCAGGTATTCTCCACCATATTAAAGTCTCTAGCTACCAACCATTTATAAATTGAGGACTCTGCAGCCATGAGGTCATTCGGTTTGCGCCAGAGTGTTGTCACTGTCGGAGACTGAGTTAGGGGCACAAATGTTGATGAAGCCAGTAGGGTCAGGATCGTTAGGGAAAAGCAAGGAGCAGAACTGAACTCTGTCGGGGACCCATATAACATCTTTTTGAAGGTACTGAAGTAGAGAGGGAGAGATAAGGATGGCTGTACCGCCCCTAGTATTGTCATGGGAGGGTTTCCATAGAGCCGCATTCTTAGGCCAAAGCTGATCAGAGAGATTTAGGATTTTCCTGGCGCAAAGCTTATGTTCTTGGAGGAACACAATGGCCTGCAAGGATATGAGGGGTGAGAGCCATGTGGGTTAGTACAGACTTCACTGGCTCAAAAGCGGCAGATGTGCCATCCACTGAAAGTCCATGAGAAAAAATTAATTAAATTTTAATTAAAGATATTTATTCAATTATATTTTTATCTTCATAGTTAATGGTATACTAATCATATTTAGTAAATGTTCTCATCCCAAATATTTGAGATATTTTTTATAATGTATATTTTTAAATATTTTTCCCTTATTTAGAAATAATAGTCATTTATTATTATCTTGTAGTTTATGAAATTTGTCCATATAACAATAAGCTCCTAGAGACAATAACAATATATATATTCTTAGCAAAGATCTCCACCCAAATATGAATTTTTCAAAATGCTATGGACAAATCGTAATGACAATTCACCCTAAAAACCAAAAATCAAAATCAAAATGAAATAAAAGCCTTGGCAACGAGCCATGTTCGTAAAGGGAAACAGGCTGGGCATTAAGGTGGCGTCAATGCCACCTTAATTCCCAGCCCCTGTTAGAGCTTAATTCCAGCCCAGAAGACCAACCAGATTAAGGTGGCAGGTGAATTGTCATGTTCCAAGAGGGGCTGGGATTTTGGGGGTTTTTTTGGTACAAAAAAGTCCATAGTGTCTGGATGGATGGATAGATGGAATTGTTCACAAATTTATATTTGTGTCTATTCAAACATTATGTATCTAATTGTAAAGTCCATATAATGAATTGGTTTGCACAAATAGGTTTTTCAGATGGCATTTGGGACAATAGAGGGACCGTGACAGTCCATTGGAATTCCCTACAACAGTCCATAGCTTCATGAGATTTCATCCAAATTCCAAAATAATTGTACCCACATGTATATGTACATATGGTAAGTGGCTAACCCATTCTAAGTCCATTTGATACGAATATATACTTATGTGTATAGGGTGAAGAATAATATGACAAGCAGTCAGTCGAAAACTGCAAATTGCAGTCCAAATTGAGCCAATGTAGTCTTTTTTCAGAGCCATCCTATCATAGCCCAGACCCCTAATATTCCAGGATGAAAGGTTAACCTGCATTATGAGAGTTTGGCAAGCTGAGAGGGAACTTCTGAAATGATGGCTTGGGGAGAACAAATCTAAATTTCGTTCGTTTGTCAAGGGGGGGTTGGGAGGTGGCCTGGAAAAGGTTTAAGGGGGGCTGAAGAGACTGGCTTAGCAAAGTTCTATGATCATGATATGTGATGTGGGGGTTATTCAGCGGGCATCCACAGTTGTCAACTGACATGAATCTGGAACTTGTGAGCAATCTAAGTCGAATAGATGAAGGTCTGGAGGATAGTTGCATGAAGAAGTCGGAGAGCAGAATGAACCTGAGCGGTGTAGGGGTATCAGAAGGGAGAGGGCCAGAGCCCAGGTAAATAGAGAATTCCTCACCGCTAGGAGGGTAGTGAATGGATGGGAGAAATTTCCATGAGGGAGGACATGGGAGACCAGGACGGGATGACAGAAACCTGCATTTACGGGGGTTATTTGTATTGGCATAGTAAATGATAAAAGGAATAGAGGTGGTTGAAGAGATTGAACTTACATGGTTGGGCGAGGTGGACAGAGACCTAGGGATTGGAGTTGGGGACGACAACGACAGTTGGATTGGGAAGGTGGGTGACGGCAGAATGGTGAAGTAGCTGGGTGGCCTGTAGTAGCATCTGTGGCATGGGCTTCAATTCGGAGGAGCTGGATGTGGAAATGGATCCTTTTGGGTCGTACTTGTAGATCGGGTTGAAGTCCGGTCTTGAGGCTTCCTCGATACGCTGCCCCTCAATTTCTTCATTGACATTGATCCCCTCTGTTTCGAGGATTGCATGAAGAATGGTAAAGGCATTGCAGATTGCATCTTTAGTTCTTATGAGGGCCTTGTTGATAGTGCATGGCTCGTCGAAATGAGGTGGTTCTGCCCGTACTCCTGGCAGCGTGAAGTTGCTATTGAGGAGCATTTTCTCGTCCATGAGTGCAAGGATATGCGTGGAGGGGGACAGATCCTGGCTCATGCCCGGGTATGCTTCGGTGTAGGATCCCAAGTAATGCATTCATGGGATGGGAGAGTGAAGAAAGGTAGGCAGGTGTTGAAATAGTTGTGTATTTTGTTGCATAGAGTGGGCACCGGGCTGTTGTCCATTGGGGATTTGGCCATGAAGGATTGCACATCCTGCACCGTAATCCATAAAGATTGCAGGTTCATGCCATCTCTTGCTGTAATGAGGAAGGCAGGTCTGGGTTTCCTCCTATACACCATTGGTGTGATGCAAATGGCCGATGGAACGCTGTGGAATTAAGCTGGGAGCAACCCTTGAGGTAAAGAGTGGGAAAAGATTGTAATTTGCTGCATATGCTAGCCACCACTGGGTTGTGGGCAATGGGAGAAGTCCGCTGGAATGGAGTGAAAGCAGATGGTGGCTGCTTGCTCTCTGTCCTTTCGGTGGTGGCTGCCGCTTTCCCTTTGGCAGCTATCGGATCAGAACCCCTGCTGCATGAATCCAGATTCCCTTGGACATTTCTGGCAGACCTGGATGATGCTTCGAAGACCATTGGGTTGATGACTTCTTTTCTTTTCTTAACTGGAGGGGATGAGGAAGAGATCTGGATGGTAGCTGAATCATTTTCCATGTAGGCTGGAGACTGGCAGTCATTGCTTTTGGCTGGAACCTGTGAGGTGGGAGGCATGAAGACCCTTGAAGGACCTGGGACTGCTGGGGGGTTGGTAGTCTCTCGCGAAATTGGGTCTGATGTCGGGTTAGAGATAGGAATAATTGATACAGGTGCTGAGCCAGAGTTGGTGGCAATTCCTCTTTTTCTCTTTGCCTTGGGAAAGTTAGCCTTTAGGTGACCTGATAGCCCACAGTTGTAGCATTCAGATGAGGCCGTGTCTTTGGACACCTCGACAGAAAAGTAATTCCCCAATTTATCAATTGGCAATTTGATGAACTGTGGAAGAACCGAGTCGTTTGGCATGACAACCGCAATTCTGGCAAAGCCATTTTCATGAATTTTGGAGTTGATCGTGTTGCCTTGCCATGCTGGATTCTCCCTCAAGGAATCCAAACACATCTTGTGATCAAACACCCCAATATATCCCAAGTATGCGCCAAAGTAGTTTCCAATGTTTGGCAGATAGAAGAGATATTGATCTGGGATATAGGGGAGGGAGATAACCCTGGGGCTCCAAATTTTGCCATTGCAATTTCCCATTGCTTTAGACCAAGGAAAAACGTTGACGTTGAAGCCATGCAGATATGGGTTGAACACCAATGCTCGATCAGCTGCCTCTTTGGAGTCCAACACGATAGAGAAGAAGCCTCTCCCTCTGGCTTGGCAGAAATAGTGAAGCAGGATCCCATTGCCTCCCAAATGCCTAATTGCCCAATCTGTTGCGTAAGCTCTGCCTACATTTTTGCCTGGAAAATGCAGCAGGATACCTTTGCTCTAGATATCAGCAACAGTGCCCTCAAGGTGATTGATATCAATATCTACGAAGGGGTGTTCCTTGTTCATGGCTACCTGCAATGCAGCAACTTCCTCCGGAAACCCTTCCATGATATCCGTGCTCTGGCTCGGTGGCGAGGAAAGAGCTGGATCAATAGCTTGTGGAGCCGTTACACCTGATGTGAGAGGATAGGCGGATGAATCCCCAGCTGAGGTAGGAACCGAGGGACATGCAGAAGATGGGTTTCTGCGGGTGAGAATTTTTTGACTGGGCTCGATGAACCATGAAGAATTCGGCGCCCGTGGAAGGCTGCATGATCTGGAGATTGGCGAACTTGGATGGACCCGACCTAGCTGGAGCAGAAGCAAAGGCTCTGTTGGGAATTGGTCCCATATAATTGCCTGGGAGGAATGATAAAATGAGGAGAAGGGAGTAGAGAACAAGTGGAATGAATTTTAAGAAGATCAGGTGAGGTCAGTGGAGAGCGGAGGTGAGGTAAGAGAGATGGAGAGTAGTGAAGCACCGATAACGAGCAGAAACAAGCATCTGGCCGGGGAGTCCCTATGCAGAAGAGAGGAGAGGCGACGAGCTGTGTGGGCTAAGGGTGGTGGGAAATTAGCGCTGGCGACGGCTGCATGGCCGGAGGAGCCAGAAGTTGTCGGCAACCATTATTTCGATGGAGGCCAAGGAAAGGTGATTGGTTTAGGGAGCTTTAATCAAGGGAACGCGTGAAGGGTCAAGCCTTTGGCGGCTGCGCATTGAAGGGGTGATGAGTGACCTTTGGCGGCTGCGCATTAAGGGGTGATGAGTGACCTCTTAAGGTACAGGACGTCACAGTTCCAAGGAGGGATGAAGAAGGGAAGTTCGTTAGCAAAAGGTATGAAGTTGGGGCTTGCTCGCGAGCGATGGATTCTTGATATGATTGTTTGGAATGAAGCCACCTGGTACGGGTGATGATTTAGGAAGATGCGACGTGAAAGCTGAAGGTGTGAGGTTACTGCAGCATACGAAGGAGAACACCAGAGAGCCGTTCGGGGAGCTTGCTCTCTCACCGCGTTTCGTGGAGCTCTTCTTTCTTGTCCATCCCCCAATTCTAATCTTAGTTGATGATATACATTGGTAGCAATGAATATAATTAGATAATTTAAATCAATAAATACATATTTATGGGTTATGTACAGTGTTGGACTGGTATATAGGTGAAGGACTAGTATATATATTGGTATGTGCACTGATATAAGATAACAGAACAGTCTGGTATTATTTGGGAGAATACTTGGTCATATACTAGACCAGGTTGGTATCAGTTTTTATATACCAGCCACAATTCCAGTCCCCCCCCCCCCCCCCCCCCCCGACTTCCTCATTTATTCTGGTATGTGTACTACACTAATTTATATGTATATATGCCTATATACATTTATTTATGTATATTTATTTCTCTATGTGCATTTTATTTGTTTTCATTGCTATTTCATAAACTTGTAGTTCAAGATGGCTTTGAAATGATACCAGAGTTGATATCTCATACCAGCTGGTTTTGTGGTCATGATACTTATACTCATACCAGTATCTGGAAAAAATACATCCACCATTATATAGATGGTATGAAAGTTTTGTGATACGTTTGGTACACCCAGTTCCAGACTGGTATATAGAAAACTTGATACCAGTCCAACACTGGTTATGTAATATTAGATATGCAATGTTGGTGAGATGCGTTTATCCACACATGATCTGATTGAGAGCCATAAATTATGAATCAGAGTTGCGTGAAAATAAGTCGCGAGTATTTATAATTACTTGTTGATAAGAAATTATTTTGTAAAATATCTACAATCTCATAACATTATCGCTGGATAAAAATAAAAATAAAAAACATGGAAAAAAATCACTGGAATTGAATTAGAAAATGGGTAATTACAAGGAAAGAAATAATTTAAGTGGATATTTTATATACTCCAATTAGGTTACTTTGTTTTCCTTGTATTCAAATATTTGAATGCTGATATTTAGATATAAAAACTTATAAATAATATTATATAATGCTCACTCTCCTTCATTCTCTGCAACATCTGATCAAGATGTACCAGATGCTCATCCTAGCTTTCATTGTGAATGTTTAAGTTATCTACAAACACCTTTGCGCATTCTCTTATTTCCTTGCAGGCTAGTACTGTGTTCATGGTTCGCTGGAATGTAGCTGTCGCATTCTTGAATTCAAACGACATCACGAACCACTTGTATATGCTAACATCATGGTAGAACTAGAGGAGGATATGTGGGAAGCAGACAACAAGGTATATTCACTGCAGCAACGTATGGAACAACCTAAGAACTAAATAATACAGCTTTAGGATGAGGCATGTGAAAAAGATGAGTCCAAAGGGAGTAAGGACCCCACTACAACACACCTATGTTCCTCCAACAGATGAGGTTTCACTATTTTTTTGACTATATACGATTGACTACAACAGTGAAACATACCACTACCTGGTTAGTAAGACTGACACAATCTTTAAGAAATTGACAACTGTAATTATCGTCACTATCATTTAAAATATTCATTAATTCTTGAAAACTAACAGTCAAGTATTTGACTGTATTAAAGCATAATAGTAGAAATGGTTGCTGGTGATAATGAACAGTTCAATAAATGACTATATGAAAATGTAAGTCTGAGTAGTAGAGTGAAACTAAAAACCATAAAATAGTATAACAATGCACTTCTTTTGAATAAATGATTTACTCAAATGTCATATTAGCTTAAGGATAAATGTGGATGAATGATATTAAACAAAATGATGACTAGGACCTCATGAATGTACATATGTCATCAAGTCATCTTTGTGCAAGTCATTTGTTGTCATGGCTCCCTAATATGACTCCAGATTTGAAATTCATTATTGACTATATTCGTTTGAACATGTAAGATTTTCATTTAGTGAATTTTAAAACTCCACAGCAATGGATGTTTCTTCAGCCTATTACAAAAATACAAGTGTCAAACATAACATCAAGAGCAAAGACCCCTTGATGGCCAATGTATGTGTTGTGCCGGTGAACTCTATGTTTTCTGCAATGTTAAAGCCTAAAGGGTAGAGAAAGTACTCTGTACTTAAGGAGATTTTTCAGCCTAATATATTGTGTCGATTAGGTGATCACAACTAATGTTCACGTAAAAGAGTGAAGAATCCTTGGAGAGAGAGATATATATATATATATTAGTGGAAAATTAAATTCAAATAGGGACTCAAAAAAGATTGGACTACATCAAAATTATTCGTCAGAAGCATATTAGATTTGGAGTGTCATCTTCAGTGTTAATGCCGACAATGGCTTCATTTGATCTTCTCAAGAATGGTTTGATTTGACAAAAAGGCGAGAAACAAATTTTGAAATCAATCCCTTGAAAAGTTTGTTCACCAAATCCTGACAACTAATATATTTTTAAAATTCTCATTTTATATCATAAAATCAGGAAAAAAAATAAAATTATCTTGTATGGTAGTCGAACAAATTATAAGTTAGTACTTTGTTTTTTAGATTATGAAATCTACATAAAACTCCAAAACTAACAAGTGAAATTGGATAATCGGTTGTAAGTAAAAAGATATTTTATCTGAATGTAAATTCAATCAAAATATTTTATAATATTTTATCTCTGATTTATAATTCCATTATTTATTGGCTGAGCTCTAAATCAAGGATCACATTTATAAAAAGGATGCAAGTCCATGTTGTAACTTTCTTAGATAAATCCTGCACTAAAGCCACCAGCCTCTATCAAATTTTCTCAATTATTTATATTTTAATTTTCTTTTTTTATGTAACTTGGTTACCTTCTAACATTTTTGGCTGAAAGATGTTTCGTTGTTGTTTTAGGGAGTCAATTCCAAGACCGGTTTCTTTGCTCGCCAAAACACTAATATGGGTGCATTAGTATCCATGGTTTTTCCATTTTCCACCGTACTAACCTCCAGATTTTACAAGATCTTAGGTCCCTTCAGATCAATCAAGTTATATATTATTATTATTATTTTATATTCACTAAGATTAAGATCGCAGATTTGGAAGTTTCGATGTGGATATGAGTTTTGGGGATCCCTCCCCAACTTTAGACTTTCAAATTTGTGCTTTTGAATTTATTTGCCAATTTGTTGACTAAGAGACACAAAACTTGGGCTTTGTAGGGAAAGCTATTTGCGGATGTTCGAAGAGACTGGCACAACAAATTCTTGTGAAATTTGACTTACTTGGGCAAAAATGGCATCGTTTGGACTAGATTTTCTAGCACAAGAATTGTTCGGCATGACAAGTCTCCCCAAAGTATATTTAGGAGTCACCACTTGGAAGGTAATGATCATGAGGTTTAATTGGTGATATTGGAAAAGTCGCAAAAATCGAGGTACACTTAGATTTTGCTCCTCCTAAATAGTTGGCTCTTCTATCTCTTTCTTCTAGTACTTTGCGTTGTTGCATTCTCAGAGCTATGATATTTTCTCGACTACTGGTGCTTTCTTGTTTGCTTTTGGCTCTTAGTTATTTTTTCTTGATTCGGGGTGGTTTTCTCTTTATTTTTTGACTTTAATATGGAGTGGTATCCCCCTCACTTAAGGCTTTAAGACTTCCTCGAGGTTTTTTTTTCTCATTTTAACATTACATCACTCCCGTTCCACTATAGATAATACAAAAGAAAATAAATTGAAAAAATATTTTCTACATTTTAGATCTTATCGGATAGGATTGAAGTATTTATCATAGAACTCAAACAAGTGTGAGTTTGGAAAGCAAGTTCTGGTCTTCTTAGGCTATATGGTGTCAAAGAATGAGATTCAACCAGACCCCAACAAGGTTGCAGCAATCCAGAAGTATCTAATTCCAAGAAATCCTAAGGCAATGAAGAACTATTTAGGGTGCATAGGGTACTACATAACTTATGTGAAGTCGTATGCACAAGACTAGCATAAGAAGCGACACCATTGTTTGAACCAACAAAAAGACCTACAGTTCAAGTGGAGTCTGCAGTAGAATGTCTTTGCGAGACTGAAGCTGAAACTCATACAGACATCGATATTGATTATAATGCTAGACTTTGCTAAACCTTTTACGATTGGTCCATAAGAGGTGTATGAGTTATATTGTCTTAGAAAGAAGGGAAAAAAAAAAAAAATGATAGCAAGGCTTTTTCTAAAACACCAAAAAAATATGAAAGACAATGTTATGCGCTGGTCTGAGGAATTCTTCAATTTCGACAATACATCTATAAGACACAATTCATGGTAGGAACTGATCATAAACCTTTAAAATGGCTAGCAACTGTGAGTGACGCATATGACAGAAGATGTCGTTGTATTATGATGCTATATGACTTTGAATTTCATATTTTACATAGACCAAGTGGCAAACATACCAATGTAGATGTACTCAGCACATATCCAGTGGGACCGACAAGTGTGAAAGATGATTTTGAAATAATTATGAAAGAGAAACCATGGAAGCCAATAATGCACATGTCATGGTTCTTACTCTTGAATGGACGTCATCCAAGATGTATGCAGAGTTGTTTAAAGTCATTGGGGGAAGGTATCACCTTGCATGCATGATAGAAAGATGTGTGAAGAAATATTTCAGTTTTCAGTCAAAATCACACCGCAAGACTCTGCGTCCTAGAGTTTGGGGCTCTTCACTTATTTTGGGAGACATGGGAGAAACAAATTCGGGGTGAGTAGATTGGAGATGGGAAATCGAGCTTGATTCTAAGTTTTCAGATTTTTTTGAGAATATTATAAATTATTGTTGTTGTTTAGGAAGAACGTAGTTTATGCATGAGGGCTAAAAATAAATTTACGTACGACCGCTAGTAATTGACGGTCGTACTATGCAATTTATAAATAAATAAAAACGTGTCACTGCAAAAAATTGGCGGTCATATGTAATTTTTAAAAAACAAAGTAGGTGCAACGGTCAAATAATGACGGTCATATGTAAATTTTACAACAATAAAGACGTGCGACCGCCGAAAATTAGCGGTCGCATGAAATGAAAAAAAACAAAAATAGGTGAGACCATCAAGTTTTGGCACTTGCTTTTGTTTATTTTTGAGAAAACAATGGTACGACCGCCAGCATTTTGCAGTATCAATAATTTTTTAAATTGAAAATTATGCAAAAAATATCTTCAATTTAAATAAATAAACTGCCACCGCCAAATTTTGGCAATCTAAATCTAGATGTGTATCCACTTGGGCTGCCACCTCGTCACTTGGGATTAAGAAAAAAATAATGAAAGTATAAAAAAATACATAAATTAACATCTGTTTTGGACATGACGCTGACGTGCAAACGTAGATCTAGGGCTATGAAAAAGCGCCGCGGGCTCAGCCTGTTACGTCTTGCCATGTGGCGTGAAGACATGCAACTAGGATTTGTATAATGCGGCCTGACCTTGTGTGTGTAAATGTGTCCTAGCACGATACGTGTGAGATTTACGTCAATTCACTTGTGAAGATCCTCCTCTCGCGTGCATGCACGCTTTTCTTTGCTCACCCCTTGTCATTTTGTTCAATACTTGAGATGACAGAAGATTATTCTCTCATCTTGTTTTATGGTGGAGAGCCGCTAGGTACGATTGATTGTCATTTCCCTAATCTCCTACAGTGGCGTGTTTATGTGATGTGTTAATGCCCATTAGGGTTGTGTAAGAATGGCCTCATCCCGCCCCATCTCTGTGTTTCTATCGTGCTTTCCTTCTGTTTATGTGCTAATCTTTCGGTCTCTAGCTGCGTTGTCAGTCGTGAGGAAGAGAGCTTGCACATTCAACTTAATCTGCTCATTCCGCTTTCTGCTAGTCTGAATACTCATGCTAACCCTCCATCCCTTGCGCCGTCTGGCACTCTTGCCCTGCCGGTGTCAATCATATCTGGAGACAATGCTGTCGATCTGAGCCGTGCTGTTCATTTAAACTCACCTAGTACTAACGACTGTGCTAATCTTGTAGAGGCAGAGGCATGGTCACCGAGTCATGCACAGTCGCCTAGTTCGTTTGATAGTTGTGATCCTGATTACTACAACTTTGATAATTTTGTAGACCCAGGACCCGAATACTTTGAAGCTCGAAGGGCGGAGGCAGATCGTGATAGGGAGAACAAACCATCCCAAACACCTGACGACTCGCTTTGTGAAATGTGTGACATTGATCGTTTTTTGTTTGAGTGCATTGAGAATGTTGTTCGACGTGATGTGGTAGAGTTCACATGGCAACACGAGGTGTTGCTTGCTCATTCTTTGTCCAGCAATGCAACTGCGCAGACTCGTGCTGCTTATCTTGCCCAGTAAAAACTAGGATTGCGCAACTCCCCGCAATTGCCCAACAGGGTGATCAAGGCTCGCTTCCTCCAACATCGACAGTTGGCTTGGACTTTATTTTCCTCTTTCTACTCTTCATGGCCCAATTCTTTATCAACTTGCTGATTTTGCAGGCGATGTATGATTGTCGTTGATGCTAAGAAGTGATGGGGCTTTTGTTTTCATATGAGCGGATTATCTCTTTCATCTTTGTGTCTTGTTATCTTTGCTTCTACATACCTCTTTTCTCACTTGTTCATCATATATGATCATTCATTTAAGTCTAAGCAAACTAATCTTTTTTGTAGAATCTACGACCCACCGAATCTAAAAGTCACAATCCAACATAACAGTCAAATTTTCATACTTTGCACACAGAATGTAGCTTATAGATGTCATTTATTTGTTTGGATTTTTTCTATCATTTCTTATAGATATCTCAAGCCTCCATCATATCTAGCCTTTCACTGAACTACACTATACACCACTACACCTCCGGATAGTGGACTCTGCTGCGGTGTCACAACAATTATGTGGAAAAAACGATCACGTCAAAACTTTAGCTCCACACTTGCACAACAAAAGAAAACAATAAGAATGAGAGAGACAAACAAGCGGGACAGTTCTATATGCTGGTGCTAGTTCTCATACTGTTCACAACTGTTTGAGTATGTTGGTGACGGTTCCCAAACATTTCAAACATACGATCACCGTTTCCAAATGTGCAATTCTTTTAGTGAACTGCACATCATATGAACTCTTCTTCTGAGTAAGCTGCGGGAAGCAAGCTAGCCGTTTGGAGTGCCGCAGTTGGTGAGTCCCACGGATAACGAGGCCCTGCAACTTTGGGTATCCATGCCCGACACTATCTCAGTTCTATCAAAGCGGTCGATTAAAAAACGCAGGCAAATCCAAGGTATCTGTTAAGGTATTTCGACATTTTTCTTTGATACCATGTCTTTTGTGTATGTATAAATGCTCTTCTATTGCATAATTAATGACCTGACACAGTCAGAATGCAAGCAACGATGGCTTTGTGCGCGATACAGCTGATTCAAAGGCTTGGAAACACATTGATATTACTTGACCTGAGTTTGCAGCAGAGCCTCACATTGTAAAATTTGGACTATACTTACTTTTAGTCCTGAGGTCTAGCTTCACCTGAGTTCATCCACAAAAGTTGTGGACCCGAGCAAAAAGGTCGTCTAATGAACGTTTAGGCGTTCGTCATTTGAAAAAAAAACCGTTATTCACTAAGGGGCGAGAGGATGATGCAAACTTTGAAGCAGTGGAGATGAAGGGCTTCTTGCTGAGAAGACATCTGAGTAAGAATACAATGTGTAGAAATGTGATGTTCATGTGATATGGGAGGCATCCAAGGAGGACTCACAAGGATGAAAGTTCATTTGTCAAGGGTGTCAGCCTTGTGGACTTGCGTAAGGAAATTGATCGATATGTGAACATAGCACGGCGCAACTTTGGTCTCCTCCTTCTCAGAGTAAGTTCATCATCACCTTTGAACTTTGAATATTAAACAGATGCTTAGAGGAAATTTAGAAGATTAGAACCAAATCCATAAGGTCATGTCTTTCGCCTCATGGCCTCCTTCTTGGCATTTCTCCTTCTCTTTTAGTTGTCTCAAAAGCTATAGACTGAGTAGTCCCCAACAGTTTGACAGCTTTCTGCTTTAATATTTCAAAATATTGAAATGCCGCCCTCCGTGGATTCCTCTATTTTGTGTTGGGTATATTGTCTCCAACAGTTAGGTAAGTTGTCGTTAAGATAACAAATTTTTTTAACTAATATCACATTAGTAATGACATTCTAGTCAATTGCGCAAGATTAATTAGTAGTAAGATTTGAAGTCGCAGCAATTTGTTTATTTTTCAAATTCATGCGACAACCAATATTGGCGGTCGTACTGATTGTTTTTTTTAAAAACAAAGACTCTTAAATGATATCCCCGTGGTCAGTCCATCTGGACTGCTAGCTCGAAATTCAAGGTAAAATGTGAAAAATAAAAGTGAAAACACGGAATAATGTTAGCTTTGGACGTGATGCGACGTATGTCTAGACGTGACACTAAGTTGAGGTGAGTTTAAGTATTAACTTAATAACGCACCTCAAGTGCACAAGGTTCATAAAGCTCAAAGACCTTGAGCTCAGCGAAGACTATCCTTTGTGAAAGACCAATTAGTTGACTACTTAACCTTTGATCACATGTACTTTAAAAAAAAAACAAGTATATTAAGAAAAGCATTGGGCATTTTGGTCGTGAGATGAATCAAACAGTAACAAATTGATGAATGAAATGAAATACCTCAAGATCTTTGTGAAGAACTTATGAGTGAAGTATCGATGTTCCATTAAATTGTTTAATTTGACAGCCATAGTTTCCGATTTTATGTTGATCGTATGTTGTCGTTAGTATCTTGTTTGTATCTTGTTTGTATTGTGTTGTTTCAACTTTGTAGTCCATCCAGATTCCAAAGTTCTTCCGGAAGGATGCATAAAAAAAGTTCAAGGTCAAAATGGATTTATACTTGTTTACACAAACCATTAAACCACCACTGTGGACAGTTCGCCCCGCCGGAACGTCGCCGGTACGGCCATCCCCGGCGACCATACCGGCAAGGCTCCCACGCTTGCATTCAACTCATCAGGTAAGCGTAGTCTGCTCCATCGACAAGATGGTTTTGTTAAACCGTAGTGTATGAATAAAATATGTAAAGTGATACCCAAACATTGCACTGCGCAACTGCTGAAAGTCTATTTAAATTTAATCTACATTAATGGCCGTGACCAAAGCTTGCAGAAATAATTGCACTCCCTGCTGTCAGCACCCCTTGCAATCCGGCGACAGTACTTTATCCACACAATAACAAAGCCCACCAGGGCCACTCGTTGCTATGCTAAAAAACTCAAAGGGTTGTCATCACAGTGCTCTGCCCAAATTATAAAAGTCTACATGAGCTCAATCTATGTGAACTGGCATGTCCAAAGCTTGAACGGGTTAACACACTCCTCGCTGCTAGTGTCTCATATAACTCAGCTGCAGTACTTCACCCATACGAAATCGAAGCCCACAAGTGTCACTCAGTGCTAGGATAAAAAACTCAAAGTAGTAACTAGAGTTATCTCACAAAGAAAACTAGACTAATATGGAATGTCTACATGAAAAATATAAAAATCAATTATACAACTTACTAGATTTATTTATCAGGAAAATAGATTTATTATGAATGGTTGATAAATTTACTAGAAAGCTTTCAACAACATTCACGCAAGTCAATTTGGGCTCCATTGGACTCTACACATTGATGAACATCGAAACATGTACAAACTAACACAAATACTAAACTAGTTTATGTTTGTAGTATGAAGATTTTGGAGTAGTTTGTGAAAATGATCAGGGAGCAACTGAGCAACCACTCTCAAACAATACCTTGCAAACTTCATGGACAAGATCTTGTATATCTTACATAGTTGGAAAGAACCACCTCCATATGGACACAAAATATTTTGACTTTACTCAACAACATTAATATATCATACTTTCAAGACGGCTCTGGACATCGTAATATATTTACATTTGCATGTTCGCTTTGATAACAATATTCATATGCCTACATATTATAGGTATTGCAGATGGTCTAGGTCCCATCAATTTTGGGTGACTGAAAATAAAATGGAGGAGCCCCCATTTCCGTGCATCTTCAGAGGCAACCAGTTGTCTCTTTTTCTGCAAATGCTCTAGTATTATAAATAAAGAATGGTTCATATCTCCGTGATTATGTGGACCCTTGGAAGCAACAACCATCAATTCTTGATGCTCAGTTTAGGACAGTTTTAACTGAAAGTAGGTTTTATTTTATTGCTTATTGGCATTGATCCGGCAATTTATTTTCTAGTTTTAGTGAAGCTAAATGAACTCTTAACCAAAATAGGTTTTATGAAAATGATGACATTTTTTTACTCACGAGTAAATTCCCACCACCCCCCCCCCCCCCCCCCTTTGCTCCCCTCTCACTTGCGAGCCCGTATTTGTAGAACAAATGATTAGGAAATCAGGCAAAAAACAGATGGTAGCGTGGTGGCTAGGTGATGTGTGTTACGAAGTTGAAGTCTGAGGTTCAATACCTGACAGTGATATTGCGTTGACTAATTGGATGCACATGGGACTGATTAATATATATTTTTATCTCCAAAATAATCCCAAGTCCAAGATCGTGGCTATGCTCCCCTATTCCCTCTGTCCCCTCATTGTTCCCATTCCCGCTCCCCTATCCCTGCCCCTTGTCCTCGCTCCCCTGTTCTTGGTCCTCGCTCCTCTCCTCGCCGTATGGAACACGGCTTGCTCCCCTGTTCCCGGTCCTCGCTCCCCTCCTCGTCCTGTGGAACGTGGCTCGCTCCCTGTTCTCGGTCCGCACTCCCCTCCTCGTCCTATGGAACGTGGCTTGCTCCCCTGTTCCCGGTCCTCGCTCCCCTACTCGCCCTGTGGAATGTGGCTCGCTCCCCTGTTCGTGGTCCCCGCTCCCCTGTCCCACTATGGGGAGCAAGGATCTTGGACCGGGAACAAGAGAGCAAAATTGGAGAATGTTTGGGAACATGGTCCTAATATGGGGAGCGGGAGGTGTGGAGCGCTCCCCACCTTCACAGTGGGGACGAGATTTGACAGGTAGTAGTATGCCGGAGCCTCTCTAAGCTCAGACCAGCGGGCCCCACCACCTCACACGCTTGCCTTAAACTCGTCGGGTAGGCGTAGTCCTTGCCCTTGTTGATGTAAGATTTATTGATTTAGTCTAGATATTATTTAAAATTCTATCTTTTAAATCTTGTAAAGAATATTTACTAGATTCTAAAGACTTTTTCTTAGAATTTGATAAAGTACTATAAATAAATTCTAATTTTTTTCCAATCCATGCCATAAAATTTTCAGCATAGGTCATATGTTTAAATGTATTATTACTGAGATATATTTAATTTTAATTTTAATTTCACAAGCAGAATACTTAAAAAAAATTACCAAGACATAACTCTACATTATTTTTTGTTCTTTTTTTAAAACAAACTCTCATTCACAACGTACTAGTCAATATTTTAATAATCATATTGAACTTTTGAGATTATTCTTATTACTAGAAGAACTTTTATGAATGAAAGAGGAAAAAAATTAAAATCCTCAAAGCCATACGACAAAACATTTTGGTACGGTATAAGATTGTCACCTCCAAAAAACATGCACAACAATTGAAGACGTGCCGGAGTCAAGTGTAGTGAATAAAAATTGGATTGATTGTGTTCCTGGACTCTATTGCTAGTGTAAAATGAGTATCCGGCCCCACTTGATGACCAATGTTGTTGCAAGGTTCACTGATTTTATCTAACGAACAACATATGCTACTTAAATCTCACAAAGAGAATCAATGGTTCTGTTGACATCATGTATTCATCCTTCACTAGTTCCATACGCTCTTCTTATAGAGACAACTATTCTAGCAAGTACTATACTATCTAAGAGCACCGACCATGCCTTGCACCAACAAGATCACCTAATATACATAATCTAGATGATGAAGAGTTTACAGATAAATGACTTATAATAAATATTTAAAAGAAAAGATTTATTATTAATTGAAGAGAAAGTTGATTTTGGTCAGTAGAAGCTACAGATTAGGTTACGACACACAATTGAAAAACAAACAAAAGATATTTTCCACACTGCAACGTAATGTTCAAGGGCCCTGCGTGTGCCCGAGCCAACACAAAACATCATATTGGTTAATTATATTCAGTTGTGGCATTGCATGCTACACTCATACTAGTCATTACCTTCTTTCTTAGTCCGATTGAGTACTGCTAGTTACAGAAATTGACATAGTGTTGGGAAAAAATGTAGGCATGCGGCGAAGTGGCTCTTAGTTACGCCGGTTTCTGCCGGAGTCTTCTCTCTCTTGGGAAGAAATGGAAAAATAATAGAGGATGGCATGTGAGAACAAGTTCACATTGCGGATTACCTCTACATTGGAAAACAAGGTCAACAAGAAAAAGAACGAAGCTTGGGGATGATGAAGGCTTTCAAAACTGGACTCGTCGAAGGGAATAATGGAAAGACAAAATGTGAAAGTCAAATTAATGTCGTCTATATTATTAAAAAGTTATTGTGGATTAAGATTTTTTCATTGTTAATTTATAAATGTGGGTATGATTTGATTTTTAGTATTTAGCCGTCAATGCGATGTTATGATTATATTTTATATTATCAAGTCTTAATAAACTATATAATCAATTTAATGACATTGATAGATATATATGTATCAAATATGAATACCAATAGAGTGACAATATTTTGATGGTGACATGTGCATTGATATATTCAAACAATATGATAAAATCATGTGTGTGAATGAGCCTATGTGGTGATAAAGGCCTCTCATTTTTAAATATTAAGGTCTTTAATGCGTGTGTTGCCCCGCCGGTACGAGCCTATTGGCCCATGGTCATCCCAAGTTAAATCCAAGTCAAGGCTAGACGACCAAGGGATGGTCCATTGGGGAGTCCACTTGACGGTCCACCTAACCGTCCAATCCATTGGATGGTCTGCGCTACGGGCAAGTGGGGTGTCTGTCCGCCAAATTCGTTCTCGAGATTGCCACGCCCGCCTGCCCAACATAGAAGAAATCCGGGCTTAGAATTTTTTTGCGGAATAACAAGTTCATAAAAAATTTCAATATTAATTAAGGCTCTTGCTCCCACTAGGAATTGAACATGAGAGTCAAATGTACCAATGAAAGCCCTTAACCATCAAGCTACCTACTACCTCCTAAAACATTTTACACTTTTAATGTTTTATACTAGGGCTTCGCGTTGCTCCGCACTACTAGCACGACTTCTGAGAACAAGGTCCAGATAGATGGGCTATATTCAAGTTTTATAAATAGATGAACATTTATTGGCTGTCGACTACGCATCATGCTAAAATCAACGGAGAAAATGTGGTCAAAGGACCTTACAGTGTGTCAAGCCTCTTATTGTTGTGTTGTGCTGAATCATGCTCCCTAGTTTTCCCTTCCTCTTATGTTTTGCCAAAGCAAGAGAGCCCATTGCAATTTGAGGATTGTTTCATTTGATATTAATTTGACGGGTGTAATGACTCGGGCTCGTTTTGATACAACAAGTAGATTTTGTTTATAACTATTGTTTATATGATATATTTTTCATCTTTATTTTCCTTGGTTTAGATTTCAAATCGTTTGGATTTTGATTTAATGTCACGGTTTCATGGTTGTTTTTTTATTTAATGCATATTTGCTCCGGCGTTCATCATTTATTGTCTTTTCCCTTAATATATTTTTTTTTTGTCTTTATTTAAAGCATATGTTATCTGGATTCTGTCTGTCCGCATTAACATTTTGTTAACGACCATATATCCGAAGATATATTCTTGAAAAAACATAGTTGTCTACATAAACATAATTAGCTTGACAAAAATTATTGTTCTGAAAAAAATCTTTTGTCTTGATAAAAAATACTGATATTGATATTGATATTTCTCTTCAAAGTTGAAGGTAATTTGTTCTATAAATGTTTGATAGCAACACATAAGTCGCGGCATCCTGTTCATCCCACTTGAGGATAGATGTTGCCGCATGTTCAGCCATCTCCACATTGCCATGGATTCTGCAGGCACCAAGCAAGGCCTTCCACACCACAACATCTGGATTGATTGGCATCTTATTTATCAGATCCACTGCCTTGTCCAGTTGTCCCGCACACGTCCAAGAAGGTCCACCATACAGCCAAAGTGTTTTACTGTCGAAGTGATACCATATTCTGGACTCAGGGAATCAAAGTAGCATCTTCCTTCATTTAGGAGGCCATGTGGCTGCATGCAAAGAAAAAACATAAAGGTGACACCGTCCAGCTTCAAGTCGTTCTTTGCATTCCTTCATATAGTAGCAGGACCTCCCTATGACAACCATGCTTTGCATATCTTGCAATCATCGCACTCCACGACACCAAATCTCGTTCAGCCATACTGTCGAACACTCCCTTCGCATCCTCCATGCACCCACATTTGGCATACATGTCCACAATGGCATTGTCCATAATGACACCGGGTACAATTCCAGCTCTGACGATGTCGCCATGGACCTCTTTGCCCTTTTCCAGAGCTGCACGGCTTGCACACACATTGCAAACGCACAAAAACGTGATGTGGATGGGCTTCACCCCTTCCCCCATCATTTGCTCATAGGTCTCCAAGCCTCCCGCATCCCTGTTGTGCATACCCTGGCAATCATCGCGTTCCATGATACCACATTTCGTTCAGCCATATTGTTGAACACTCCCTCCGCATCCTCAATGCACCAAATTTTGGCATACATGTCCACGAGGGCAGAGTCCAGAGTGACATCTAGTACAATTCCAGCTTTGACGATGCAACCATGGACCTCTTTGCCCTTTTCCAGGGCTGCCAGGCCTGCACAACATTGCAAACGCACACAAACGTTATGTGGTCGGGCTTCACCCCTTCCCCCATCATTTGCTCATAGGTCTCCAAAGCCTCCATCCCGCGCCCCTGCTGTGCATACCCTGCAAGCATCGCACTCCACGACACCACATTTGTTCAGCTATAGTGTGGAACACTCCATTTTCATCCTTCATGTACCCACATCTGGCATATATGTCCACCAGGGTAGTGTCCAGAATGACATCTAGTAATCTGACAGGCATTTACCTTTTTGCCTCGGTTGTCCCACCATTGAGTGGGGTCAGAAAAGTATTCACTCCACAGCTTCTCTTAATCTATGTTACCTGTTTTTGGATACTTTCAGGTTGTCCACTCAACCAGCTAACTTGCAGAATTTAACATAAAAATTTAGGGTTGATTCTGTTAAGAGGGAAAAATAGGGGGCAATGTGTTGAAGAAGGTGCCTTCATTAGCAGTGCCTTGTTCTATCAATTGTGTTGTTGCCGCTGCTGTTTCCAATTGACCATCTACTATTCTTGTAGCTATTGATCCATAGGGAATCAAAAGTAATCGTGTGTTTGAAATCCGGCCCTACACTCCCCTTTGCATGCTCGATGCTCCCACATTTGGCATACATGTCCACCACGGTATTGTTCAGGATCACATTTGGTACGATTCCAGCTCTGACAATGTCGCCATGCACCTCTTTGCCCTTTTCCAGGGCTGCCAGGCTTGCACATGCATTGCAAATGCACACAAACGTGATGCGGTTGGGCTTCACCCCTTCGTAGATCATTTGCTCATACGTCTCCAAAGCCTCCATCCCGCACCCCTGCTGTGCATATCCTGCGAACATCGCACTCCACGACACCACATCTCGTACCGCCATATTGTCGACCACTCCCTTTGCATGCTCGATGCTCCCACATTTGGCATACATGTCCAACAGGGTATTGTTCAGGATGACATCTAGTACAATTCCAGCTCTGGCGATGTCGTCATGCACCTCTTTGCCCTTTTTCAGGGCTGCCAGGCTTGCACATGCACTGCAAACGCACAGAGAGAGAGAAGACTCCGGCCGAAGCCGGCGTAACTAAGAGCCACTTCGCCTTGCGGCTACTGCCCCCTTTCGGGGGTGGGCCCTATAAAAGGAAAGGTGTCCTATGGGACACCAATTGACAGTAGAAAGTAGGGGAGTCTGTGTACCCCTAGGTACCCTAGGGGTACCCTGGGGGATCTATGGTGCGTTTGAAGTGCCGGATTCCAATTGGCGTTTGTTGGTGATAATAGCTGTGAATGAACGGAGTGCCGTGAGGTGAATTGCTTTGAAACATTTGTGGATGGGAAGAGTGGGAATATTGAGGTTATCATGTATGTCATTGATACTGGCGTTATGAATGCCGCCTCGAGTACCGGCGGTGATGACGGTTAATGGGCCAGTTTTCCAGCCATACCGTCGGATTGCAAGGATAAGCGGGGCATATTTTTGACGTTTTTCTAAAATCGAATCATTGGGGTAGAGATCATGACAAAATGTGAATTCAATGAAATGGATGGCAAATTGTGGGGATGGTGAGGTGGGGGGGGTAGGGTATTAATGGGTAGGCCTTGTACAATGAGTATGTCCGGGCAAAGCCTGGAAGGGCATGAGCATGGTGATCGGGTACATATGCATGGTAGCAGCCAGGGTGGCACGGTGTGGTCGGGTGGCCGACCTTGGTAGGTGCCAGCGTTTATAAGCAAGAACCATCTGGTTTCAGCACGGTTTAGAAAGAGCTTATGGAGATGCCAGACTGCCTGGTTGTGTCGCGTGATATGAAGGCTGTGTATGATCGGGTGCGTACATTGGCTGAGGAGATGTGGCCAGGTGTCACAAGCTTGGTGAGTGGTTGAATACAATGGACAGTATGGGGATGGGAACATATGCGGCCAGAAGATGTGCTTGCGCTGGTGACCCATGTATTGGGCGTATCTGAATTTGAGTGTTTGTCAAATTTGTGCGTCCGTAGTAGTTCTGGTTAGCCAGAAATGATTTGAGAGTTTATGGTGCAATACACTTGATTGAGTCCATTTTTGGATGTGTACTTTGGTGCGGCTGATGGAGGCTGTAGCTTGTTTATTTGCTTCTCGGGTAAGCGTGGTCAGGAGGTTACGAATGGGTCTGGGTGCAGGGGGGTCTGATATGGGGTGTATAAACCAGAAAGGGTGGGTGTGGGCGATGTGGATAGAATCATCATTGGGTACAACTATGGGGTGGGAAGTGCCGAGTTGGGCGAATAGGTCTGCTTCTTCATTACCATGAATGCCAGTGTGTGAACGGACTTTGAGTATATGGACTGGGTGGCTGATGGCAACGGCCCTCTGGACAATAGCGAAAATAAGGTTGCCGTTGGGGTGATGATGATGGGCAGAGGGGCGAGAGATGTGGTTATGGATGAGGAATAGTGAGGTAAGGCTATCAGTGAAGATGTAGTATGGGGGGGGGGGGGGGGGGGGAGTGTCGAGTGAAGAGAGAGCATCGTGAATGGCCATGAGTTCAGCCCTGAGGATGGTGGCAGGTCCAGGGAGCCTGAGGGCAACACCTTGACCGGTGCTGGCGTGATAAATAGCGTACCCTGCATTATGTTTGGTGAGGGATCCGTCGGTGTAGTGTGAGTTGGCCGGTGGGTATTTGGGGATGGTGTTTTGTTGATATATTGTGGGGATTGGAGGGGGAGGCGTTGTTGGCGTGACCTGTGGGGGGCGTGGTATCGCAATGTTCCAAACTTTGTTTGTTCTAATCCGGGGCAGTGTGGCGGGTGCGTGGGTGTGAGGGAGGGCAGTTGGGCGATGGATGGTGGCCTTTAATTTTATGGGTTTTGGTTAGTAATTGTTCTAGTTGATGGAAGAAATGTGGCGGTATGTCTGCATGAAGGGGGTTTTGGACGTGTAGCAGCAGGGTAAGGGTGGGTTCTTTCCGTTTGAGGTATTTGGGGAGAGGAGGGGTGTGAATATATTTAAGTTGGTTTGGGTCAATTGTGGCGAGTAAGTTAACCCCTTCTGGGAGTCGTAGGAGAGGGTGAGAGGTGCTCGGTGTGATTTGGTGTGTGAGGATGAGGATTGTGGACGCAGAAGGAGAGGAGTGCGCAGCAAATTTTGCCATGGGTTGGTGTATGTATCTGTTATTTAAAGGTTGGGTGGGAGTGGCGTGTTGTTGGTGGGTGTGTGTTAGATAATCGGTGTTAGTATTTTTGTGGAAGGTGGTGAGTAGGGCAAGATTGTGTTCGGGGTCACAATCGTCATGTGGGCCGAATATGTCATCTTCTATCTGCCATGTGTTGTCTGATGAGGAGTACCCAGCCCATTGACAGTGATAGTATGTATCAATGCAGGTGGGCCCAAAGGCACCAATGGACATTTGGGTTTTAACTCCTAGTATGGCATCAATGATGTAAGCATTGTTATTGTCGTCACTATGTGGTGAGGATGGGGGGGACAGTGCAGTGGTTAGTTGGGAGGGGGTGGGGGAGCCTTGCATACTAGGTGATGGAGTGAGTGGCGTAAGCAGGTTGTGGTTAGGTTAGGGAGGGTGTGTGTTAGGTACTTGATATGGGGGATCGGGTTGTGTGTCTGTAGGAGTATTGGTGGTATATGTCGTTTTGAGTCTTTGATAGATGGAGGCAGTAGGGGAAGATCGGTACTGGGGGAGCAGGTCTTGGGCCGTATGTGGATAGTAGAGGCAGGGGAGATCACATTGGAGAGTGCAGGCTGCTGAGGGATGGCAAAAGAGAGTGCGAAGGTGGTGTAGGCATCGATTGGTTTTGGACGTGGCGCGGGAGAACTTAAGAGTGAATTCGCTTGGTTTTAAAAGTCTATGGCCGGTGGCGGTAGTAAGTTGGGCGAGGGTGGTGATGTGACATTCTTTGAAATAGGTGAGGATGGGGGTCTTTTGTTTGGGATAAGAGACGTCGAATTGTGATAAAAATAGGCTTGTGAGCCATGCTCGTTCTAAAGGTGACGAGGTGTTAGGATAGGCTCGCAGATCGGTTTGTATGCTAATTTTCATTTGGCGTAGGATGAGTAGCGTGCGTGCAGTGGGGGAGTGTAGGCAGGCATGTGGGTGCAAGGATGATAATGAGTAGAGGCCATTGTATTTTAATGCAAGGTGTTTGAGAAGTCCCTGATAAATGATACCTAAGCGCTCAGGATCGTTGAGTGCTTCTTGTAATTGGGTGCCTAATGTATGAGCATACGAGATGATTAATGGGCTCAAACCAATTCCGTAGTGGTCAGTAGGGAGTTGCGTGAGGGCATTGGGAGTGCTAGTCGGTAGACCACATACACGCTTTGTTAGCTGAATAATACTTTTATCAAGTTTTTTGATGTCCGGTAGGGAGAAGGGTGCGGTGTGGAATGAGTATTGAATTTGTGTTTGTAGTACGGATTGAATGATTGATAATTTTGGTCGAATGGCAATAGGGGATTTGAGCAGGGCAAGGCTTTTGGTAGCGAGTTTGGATGATATAGATTCTTTTTGGATATGCCATATGAGGGAGGGAACGAGTTGTATACCTAGGTAAGTATATGGCTCGTCTGGTCCTAGAAAAGGAAATGGTGTGTTTTGGTAGTGTAGATAGAGTTTGCAATGTGAGGCTATGGTAGTTTTGGTGAGCCGACTATAATGTGTTGCGGATGTGATGGCGCACTTGTGCAGGCTGAGTTCCATGCCTGACCATAGATTGAATTTGAATAGTTTGTTAACTTGTCGGTTTATGTGTTGTGGTTTATGTGCCAGGATAGCTAGATCATCTGCATATGCTGCAGCGGAGATGTCACTTGATGAGGTTTTGTATTGGTATCCGAGCTTGCTGCGAGCTAGCCATCTGAGAAGGGGTTTCTCGAAAGATAATGAATAGGTAGGGGCTTAAGGTGTCACCTTGGATAGTTCCCGGAGGATGGGGATAGGCGGGGTGGAACCATAGTATGCACCAAAATATTCAGTAGTACTGTTTGTGTAGATGTTTCCTATTAGTTGGACGGCATCAGTGGGGTAACCAAGGTCAAGCTTGATAGCAAGTAGTCTAGCATGATCTAGGGAGCCGAAGGCATTTTTAAAATCGATATATAAAAGATAAATATCTTGCTTTGTAAGTTTAGCATCTTCGAGTGCGGATAGAACATACTGTATTTGTCGTGTTGTGCTGCGTGTAGCTCGGAATCCTTCTTAGGGGTCACTAAGAATTTGGTGTTGCTCGCCATAACTTGATAGCATTGTGATGAGCGTGCTGGTGAATAGCTTGTATATGGTGTTGGCCAGTGCTATGGGCCTGTAATTACTGAGATCTGTAGGGTCGCCTTTTGAATAGTAGAATGGTTCGACTGTGCTTCCAGGAGTGTGGGATTCGTTTTAGTTTGTAACATAGTTGAAAAAAATTAAAAATGAGGGAGTGTAGTTGAGGGTCTAATGCTTGAAGTATGGCATTTGGTACAAGGTCGGGTCCCGGGGCTTTAGATTTTGATAGTTTTTTAAGGCATGATTCGTAGAGATCAATTGTAAATAAGTCTAGGATGCGGTCCGTTGAGGATCTTCTGTTGTCAATCGAGAAGCCATCTATATCATGCCATGGATAGTGTTTAGCTTTATACATGCAGTTGGCAGTATGGAGATTGGGGTGTAAGCAGTTTGTAACTGTGGGTGTGTAGATTGAGGATGCTTGTGACCATATTTCTTGGTTGATGTCCGTTGGATTGGTTAGCAAGTGGCCGTGCCTGTGTTTGAGACAGTCGATGGGTGGGTTGAGGGCAGGGTTAAAGATGGCTTTGTGAGCTTTTTTGGGATGGTCGCGTAGCAGTCGGTTAAAAGAAGAGACGAATTTTTTGTGATTGTCGGCGGCTTTTTGTTTGGTAATACTGTAAGCAGCTTTTTTGGCATCTCTTCCAACTTTGGAAAGAGCAGTTGTCCAGTGAGCAAAATCTTGGGGATTGGCGGGTGGGGGCATAAGTGCTTGACATGTTGTTAAGGTGTTTAGGCAGGTGATACGTGGATCCGAAGGCCAGTTGTTTCCTGGGTGGATGGGGGTAGTGGTAGGTATAATGGTGAGGGCACGCCTGATTGTGTGGTATGTGTTAAGATGTGATGTCCATATACGTTTTTGAGTACAGGTAAGGTAGCCCCCATTTTGTTTTGAACGTGTAGTTTGTGGGATTTCAGGGGGGGCAGAGCAGGTGACAATGACATTGTTGGTCATTTCTTTCATTGAAGTTGTGAGTATGGTCTCGGCTTCTGTCCAGGCTTTGTCAGGGGATTGCGCGAGGTTTGCTTTGGAGAGTATGTCAGAGAGTTGTATCATAAGGTGTAAGGATGTTGGTTGGAAATGCTTTAGGAAGGTGACTATGTTATTGTGGGGAAGTGGGGTTAAGATTCTAGATTGTGGTGGTGGGACATGTATGGGTGGAATAGGTCTAAAGGAAATGAGAGATAGTGGGATAGTTACTGACACGGGGTAATGGTCTGAGTTGCATAGACTATTAATGTGTACATGACTGCTGAGGTATGTGGGGATGTCGTTTTGTGTCTTGAGATAGAAACCATCAAGAAGGCTTAAGGATGAGTAGTTGAGTCCACATTGTCTGGAATAGTGGTGATCGGCGGGTATATAACGGAGACGGTGTGAATGAGTAAAACTTGCACATTCATGGTCAGCGGGGGATGGAGTTTTATATATACCATTGTATATGTGACCCATGAGGGCAATGTCCCTGTTGAAATCGTCTGCTAGAATATAGTGCTGGGAGTGGGTGGAAGGTTGTGTTAATGTTTTAGAGATGCTTGGGTTTTGATGGAATGGGGGTGGGGAAGTGATTAGATAGATGTTGGTACGGGTGTGTGAGGGAGATGGTGTTACTATATAGTGCATATCTGTCTTGTGGGTCCATTGCCTAGTTGCAAATTTGGACGTGACGTGGCGTTGACGCATCAGCGTCACGTCCTAAACCGACGTTACTGTACATAAATATGTTTATTTTTTTACTTTACTATTGACTATTTACTATGAGAACCGACGTGGCAACCGATGTGGCCTCATTACGTGGACTTCATTAATTATCTGTAAAATTCATATATTATGATTTATATTCTCAATCATGCAACCGTCAGCAAAGGTTGGTCGGACAAATTTTTATTTTTTTTAAATAGGTGCGACCACCAGAAGGGGGTGGTCGCACATTTTTTCTTATTTTTTAAATGGGTGCGACCACCATCAGGTGGTGGTCGCAGCATTTTCATTTTTTTTAATAGGTGCGACCACCAAGAGGTATTGGTCGCAATTTTTTCTTTTTTTAAAATAGGTGCGAATACCAACAGGTGGTGGTCGCAACTTTTTCATTTTTTTTAAATAGGTGCGACCACCAGCAGGTGGTGGTCGTAACTTTTTTATTTTTTTTAAATAGGTGCAACCACCAGCAGAGGATGGTCGCACATTTTTAATTATTTTTTAAATGGGTGCGACCACCAGCAGGGGATGGTCGCACATTTTTAATTATTTTTTAAATGGATGCGACCACCAGCCGGTGGTGGTCGCGGATTTTTTTTTTTTTTTGTTATTAGGTACGACCGCTCCCTGGACACGTGACGAGGCATGAATAGGCAGCAGAGGCGGTTGCACGTCAGGCCTCTCCAGGCAGTATATAAGGGCCTACCCCTCATCCCAACCCACTTTTTTCCCTCTCTGTGAGTGCGGTTTTGGGGCTTCTTGGAGTTTGAACTTCGGTGGCCAGGACTGAGCGTGGGGGGCGGAAGTGGATTTGTGTGGGGGAGGAATTTTTTCCTTTTTTTCCAGGGTCAGCGGGAGAGTTTGCTTTGGGTACTATACCAATAGAGGGTAGGATAGTCAGGTCAACAAAAAAGACTATCCAAGCGCAGAGGCCGCGAAGGTGGTGAAGCAAGTAGTGCTGGATTATTTGAAGGACAATGACATAATGCGTTTGAATATTTTGTATGTCCGACATGGGAATGAGGGGTTCCTTAGATTCCAGCACAATATGGAGATGAGAATGAGAGAGGCTTTGGTTGGGGATGAATGGGAGGAGGACAGGGCGAAGTTCCAATTCACGAAATGGATGGACGACTGGGCCCATGATGTCACATGGAATCTGAGGCAAACCATGGACAAGTTTGTTACGAGAACACCTGTATCTGAAGGTCACATGCCAACTTCGGAGGAGAAGTTGTTTGTGCTTGTGGATTGGTGGTCTGACATGGCAAAGGCCCACGCCAAACGACGTACAAAACCACTCCCATGGAAGGCAGGGTCCTCGTCCGCGGATGTGGCATTGAACGTGAGATACATATCCACAAACGCACAGGTACAACAACTCGACGCGCCCAAACAGGGAGGGTATGGTACAATTCGGAGGATTAGAATTGTTGGGGATCAATTCATTCCTCCATCTTGGGAGCTAGCAGGGAAAACGCCCAGGGAAACAAATGTTGAGCTTGCCAAAGTCCAACATAACAATGAGGCGTTGGCTGTAAAGTTCCATCATTTCGGCATCATAAAGTATTTTGCGTTGCATCCACGTCGAAATGAAGGTTACACACATTGGTGGAATGGGGGGACCATACGATCACGGTTGAGTATTGACAGGAAATGGGGGAATGATCGGGATAACAGAGAGTTAATGGAACGACGGGGGACAGAGCAGGAAATGCAGGAGGTCAACCGACTGGTTCGATTCCGACAGAATCGCACCCAATTGGCATGGGCACTTTTGCACATCATGCTCAACGTCCATAATCACCACCTCTTGCACAACGACATGTCCCCCGACAACATCTTGTTGCATTTTCCACAAGGGTCTGAAGATGTGTACATATTGGGGGATGGCCTCCACGACGGATGACCCAAAAATCACGTTGTACATTTTCGAGAGCAGAGACAAGATGATAAAGACTCTCGCACATAGATGGTGGATTGCACCTGAAATTGCAATTGTTTATAATGTAGCCAACAATCAGTCAGATGGCACACCTCGTAGGCCCCCTCTAACCATGCCATCAGAGACCTTTGCAATTGGAAAGATAGCCCAGGCAATAAATGGGGGTAACACGTTCGATGCAAGTCTATTCAACGATATGTCTACTGGAACCTGTTTTACTTCCACTCTGGAAAACTTGTGTGTAGACACAGTAGAGTTGCGGTACAAACTAAAAAATGTTGTGAAGCGTTTCATGACGGGGCTATTCAATTGGCCTGAGCCCAAAAATTGCTGGAGGATGGATAGAAACTTGTTGACCTCTGACTGTACATCATGTTTGAATAAATGTTGTTTTCAATTGTGTTTGTCTCGTACCATAATGTTTTAATGGTTTGTTACTTGGCCATGGCACTTGGGTCCATCATATGGGATAATCAAGCACCACACCCACGAATCTTGAAGAGTGACAGTGTACACCGGGTCAATGGGTGAACCAATCGTTCCCCTGCCAAATGATTTTAGATTGATTTGAAACTTTGGGAGTGTGTTGTACATGCCCTCTTTAAGTTACCGATCAAGTATGAGGTCAATCTAAAATGGTTCTAAGGGTGAACCAATAGTTCCCCTATTAAATGATTCACGATTGAAAATTGGTTGAAAAGTTTAACAATTATATTGCTTTGGTAATTCTAGCCCCCCAATGGCCCATTGTAACCCTTGAATTACAATTCAAAATGCAATTCAAGCCCTTCAAATTGGTACTGCCAGTCCCTAAAATGACCAACCCCGGCCGCCCCTCAAATTGTAATTTGAGCCCTTGAAATTGTCAATTCCAACCCCTCAAATTGCACTTCTAGCCCCTGAAATGACAATTCCCGCCCCTCAAATTGCAACTGTAGCCTGTGAAATGGCAATTGCTAGTGCGGCCCCAGAAATTGACAATTGAAGCACCTGGAATGGCAGTTTTAGCCCCTCAAATTGCAAATCCAGCCCCTCAAATTGGCAATTCGAGCCCCATAAATGGCAATTTCAGCCCCTGAAATTGGCTATGGGTGAACCAATCATTCCCCTGCCAAATGATTTTGGATTCATTTAAAACTTTGCGAGTGTCTTGTACATGTCATCTTAAAGTTACTGGACAAGTATGATGTCAATGTTAAATGGTTCAAAGGGTGAACCAACAGTTCCCATGTTGGATGATTCATGATTAATCGTTAACGATCGATCTCATATAGGACCTATCAGAGGGTACATTGAACACACTGGCCAAGTCTCAAAGCGAACGAAAATCATTTGGATGGGCAACCATCCATCGGCCCATTGAACGAATTTTGGTTGATCTCATATTACTTTGGGGCCTCTTCCATGGCACATTGAACATGCTGGCCAAGTCTCAAAGCGAACCAAAATCATCTGGATGGCCAACCATCCGTTGAGCCATCGAATGAATTTCAATTGATTTGATATTAGTCCGAGACTTGTGAGAGGGTGTCTCGAACATACTGGCAAAGTTTGGAAGCAAAAAAAAATGATTTGGATGGGCAACTATCCGTTCACCCGTTGAATGTATTCCGCTGGATCTACTATTGCTTTGGGACCTGTTGGACTGTGTTTCGCGTGCTCACGATTTTTTTTTCATTCGGTTTTTGAATGGGGCGTGTAATGTAGTCATATGCAACGTGCGTGCCAAATTTGGAAGCGAACATAATTCATTTGGACCCAAAACCACAGTTTCTTCCCTGTTTTACACTCCAAACTTGATTTGTGTTCAACTTCATGCACTATTTATATAAAGTTCTGCAATAGTGAGCAAAGAGAACATTTTTTTTTTTTGGCATTTTTGATTGATCCAAATTTTGGAGGGGGAGTAGTGGTGGGATGCTGGAAGCCGCAGAACAAAATTGAGCCAAAAACAAAATTGATACGTGCAAGAAACCCCCAATGAAAGGCAGTGCAAACCTATTTATTGGCTTAAAATTAATTTAAATTCAATTACATTATGGAATGGCTTGGTGTCGATGGGGAGGCAAATGATTTATTCGTCCGTTGTGTCTCCGCACATGTGTCGCACACATGTTCAAGCACATGCGGTCAAAAGAGGGGCTTCAACCACATCCGTTCAATGGGTGCAATAGCCGTGCACGCATTGCAGGATTTTTTTTTTCGCAATAAACAAAAATCAGATGACAACTAAACGCCTCATTGGCCCATCGAATGAATTTCGATTGATCTCATATTCCAGTGGGACCTATCAGAGGGTACATTGAACACACTGGCCAAGTCTCAAAACGAACGAAAATCACTTGGATGGGCAACCATCCGTCGGCCCATTGAACGAATTTCGATTGATCTCATATTACTCTGGGGCCTCTTCCATGGTATATTGAAGATACTGGCCAAGTCTCAAAGCGAACCAAAATCATTTCGATGGCCAACCATCCGTTGAGCCATCGAATGAATTTCGATTGATCTGATATTGGTCCGGGACCCATGAGAGGGTGTCTCGAACATACTCGCAAAGTTTGGAAGCAAACAAAAATGATTTGGATGGGCAACCATCCGTTCACCCGTTGAATGTATTCCGCTGGATCTGCTATTGCTTTGGGACCTGTTGGATTGTGTTTCGTGTGCTCACGATTTTCTTTTTTCATTCGGTTTTTGAATAGGGCGTGTAATGTAGCCATATGCAACGTGCGTGCCAAATTTGGGAGCGAACATAATTCATTTGGACCCAAAACCACAGTTTCTTCCCTGTTTTACACTCCAAACTTGATTTGTGTTCAACTTCATGCACTCTTCATATAGAGTTCCGCAATAATGAGCGAAGAGAACACTTTTTTTTGGGACATTTTTTATTGGTCCAAATTTTGGAGAGAGAGTAGTGGTGGGATGCTGGAAGCCGCAGAACAAAATTGAGCCAAAAACAAAATCGATACGTGCCAGAAACCCCCAATGAAAGGCAGTGCAAACATATTTATTGGCTTAAAATTAATTTAAATTCAATTACATTATGGAATGGCTTGGTGTCGATGGGGAGGCAAATGATTTATTCGTCCATTGTGTCTCCGCACATGTGTCGCACACATGTTCAAGCACATGCGGTCAAAAGAGGGGCTTCAACCACATCCGTTCAATGGGTGCAATAGCCGTGCACGCATTGCAAGATTTTTTTTTCGCAATGAACAAAAACCAGATGACAACTGAACGCCTCATTGGCCCATCGAACGAATTTTGATTGATCTCATATTGCATTGGGACCTATCAGAGGGTACATTGAACACACTGGCCAAATCTCAAAGCGAACGAAAATCATTTGGATGGGCAACCATCCGTTGGCCTATTGAACGAATTTCGATTGATCTCATATTACTCTGGGGCCTCTTCCATGGTACATTGAAGATATTGGTCACGTCTCAAAGCGAACCAAAATCATTTGGAGGCAAATGATTTATGCGTCTGTTCATTTATTTGTGATTAATCGTTAATGGTGAAAAAGATAAACCAAAGGTTCATTGATCAAAAAAAATTTGAATGATTTGAAATTTGCCAGTATGTTCTACATGCCTCTTACCTGGACCGGAGAAGTATGAGATCAATAAAAAATGGTTCACAGAAGGAACCAATGGTTACTTGATGTGCCAATTTCTGAATGCTTTCAAACTTTGCCATTGCATTGTACATGCCCTCTTAAAGGTACCAGACAAGTATGAGTTCGATTTAAAATATTGCAATGGGTGAACCAATGGTATCTTCATTCAGCAATTTTTGATTGTTTTGAAACTTTGCCAGTAGATTGTACATGCCGTTAACAGGTGCCGAACAAGTATGAGGTCATTCAAAAATGGTTCAAAGGATGAACCTCGTATTTCCAAAAATAACGTAGACTATACAGTGGGTTGCACATTTAAGTTTTCGCAACTTAAGACCTTTGGCCTACTCCCTACGTTTTTAGCCTTTCTAGTCATCTTCATCTAGATTTATTACTTCGTTGTCGTCATCTCCAGATGTTGATGAAGATGCTCCGGGTGTAGAGGACGTGCCTCCACCAGTACGGAGAGCTCGAGCCTGGGCTCGAGTGGTCAAAGAGGGACCCAGTGTTGTGTGGTCCATCCTTGCCATCATGCGTAGCGTTCTAGGCGAGTGTTGACTCTCTTCCACATTTGCCAGAGCCGAGTGTGTCGCTCTTGCTACGGCGGCATGTAATTTTTCAATTAAATCCGATATGTTTGGAAGTGGCAAGAACACCCCTGGAATAGGGGCAACTTGGTCACGCCATGTGTTCTGCCAATACTTTTCCACACTCATGATGACAGCCTTGAAATTGTCCAACACCTCCTCCTGCTGGGGGTCTCTGCGCAACTCTGGAAGAAATGGCCCATCATCCCGACGAGGCACCCAGTACGTCTCATTCATATTCTCCCAACGGATGCTAGCGGCCTCCAACTCCCTCAGAAATAGGTCTCTCCCATCGGTTCGCGATTGTATGGTCGTTTTCCGCTAGCACCCACGGATCCTCAGGCAGTCGGAAGAATCTTTGTCTGGTACAGCTCCAATGCCCTCCCAAGTTCCGGCAAAAAAGCTCCCTTTGGACTGGGTCCCGTATGCCTCTAGCACGCATGGTTATTTCCCAGTTGGATGTTACCCAAAAGGTCACCGGATCTTTAACCCTAGTTAGCGTCTTCGCATCCAAGGCGTGCATATCTCTTGGAGCATCCTATGTCATTGTCTCCCCCCAATGCTTCCAATTTAAAAAATCGTAAGACGATACATCCAATGGCATGTTGTACCGGTTGTACTCGTATCCCGTGGGCATATTGTCTTGCAACCCAAACAACTCGTAGAAACGTCGATGGATTGGTCCACGGCAGTCAGGGCATTGGCTGGCTCGCATGGCTGCCGATATGAGACATGTGGGATGGAATAAATGGCCACATGAACCAAGCATATAGCCTTCCTCCAGTCCATAAGGGTTTAGGCACATTGTGCACACCGTACCATCTGTTACCCATGACGCTGGATTGCTCTGTGGTATCCACGTCCGTTTATCCTCATTAATGAATGATGACATCCTCGGCCTGATGTACCACTCCTCCTCTACTTCCAAATCCCAGTTTATGTTGTTATTGGTATCGGAAATTGTATGCACACAATGCTCAAACATGGCATGCACAACACCCCATGTGGTGAATCCAGTGTACTTCGACGTGAATACATCACGCACAGTGTCGTGCCTTTGCAAATTAGCATATATGCTATTTACGCTTCGATTCGACAAACGTGCTGCACGTTGGAGGGAGGACAACGTTTTTTCTATCCGTGTTTCCCGCGATGCTAGATGGCCCGTCCATGTCACCCAATTCCGCCAATTCCCCTTCAACCATGGCCACGATCAGATTTGCATGGCACTTGAGTACCGATATGCAACAGCCCTAGCTTGCTCGCGTTCCCCCATAAGCTGCTCTAATTCATGTTCTTGGGCCGATGTAATTTGCACGGCTGAACATTCCCCAGTTTCCACTATGGGGTCCTTCCCTTTTCTTGCCCTCTCCGCCGCAAGTCTTTCTTCCTCAACCCTCGCCGGGTCCAGTTCAGACGTTTGCACTTCATTCCTATGCCCGATTGAGTCAACCCCGTCGATGACGCGGACAATGTCCATTGGTGGCATATTCAAACGCGCCAATATGTCTTGCTCATTGGTGATTGGCCTCGGGTCCTGAAGCACACCGCGTACGCTGTCGAGAGTCCCCAATCCCATTCTTTCCAGCAACTTTGCTAGTTGCCACCGTTGCAAATGAATAATGTCCTGCAGGTCTTTGATGTGCTGTTCATGTGCGACCAACTGTTCCTCCAACGGAGAGCGTACCTCGCCCCCCTCCACCTCAGATGTTGAAGGCCCGGCTGCGGAGACCTGTTGCGGCGTATAATCTGGAGGTTGGTCTGCATTTCCTTCTTCTTCCACATCGTCGTTTCCATCCGCCTTTCCTCCTTCTTCCACCTCGTCGTTTCCATCGAACCGTATGATGTCATGCCCTTGACATATATACAAGTCTGGGATATCAGAGAACATGTATAGTCTAGTACGCTGTCTCGCAGTGGCAGTTTGCCAATCCACTGGTCGCAATAAAATCAACTCTATGTACAACATGGCCGCAAATAAATACGGGACCTTGTTGTTGACGAGCGGTTGACCCCACAATGTTGTATGTACCTCCTCTGCCCTATGGCGGAAATGCGAATTGGTGCAGGAATGCAAGCTAGCTTGATTTTGTTTGGTTTGTGGATCATGCCTATCTCTGGGTTACAAACGATTTATGTGACACCAGTCCACAAATTTCCTGCAGTCACCAAGCGACCACCGCTGCCCCAACTTCCAAACTTCCTAACCTGGTTCTGCAAGAATGCTGGGGTCATTGTATATGTCCCAACGAAGTTCGCGCCTTGCCCTTTTTGGTTTTTTTTTGGGAGGTCTAGGTTCATTATCGTCATCCCTGGGATGACCTCCTCTGTCTTCTTCCTCCACCATTTATGGCTTTGGCTTACTCCTACTCGACAGGTGTTTGCTAAGAAAAATGCTCTCCCAACCCTCATAAATCGTACCTAATCCTACTCCCTAATGAATCCTCCCCAAATACTAGAGGCACGTGTCACTCCCTCGGCAGTTCTAAGTGATTTGACGCAATGTGCAATGAAAAAAACGTGGGTGCTAAAGAAGGGCTTCCCGGGAGGTACTCAACATCGATTTCGTAAAATCCAACGGCCCAGAATACCCCCACTAAATCAATAGCCCACTTGGACTCAATGACAAGGAATGCAACATCCCATCGCCCACCAAGTCCTGGTGTGGAGAAAAGTGAGGGAAAGAATGGCTTCCCAGGCCTTATAAGCCCCCCCTCCACACTCGGGGCGCGCGCTGTCATCATGACTGCGCACGCTATTCATAGCTGCAACCGCCAGCAGGGGTGGTCGTATCTTTTTTTCTTTTCTTTATTATGTGCGACCACCAGCAGGGGGGTGGTCGCAGATTTGTTTATGTTTTTTAATGGGTGCGACCACCAGCAGGGGGGTGGTCGCAGATTTTTTTATTTTTTTTAATGGGTGCGACCACCAGTAGGAGGGTGGTCGCAGTTTTTTTTTTTTTTTTTATCAGCAGGGAGGTGTGGTCGCATATATATATATATATATATATATTTTAATAGGCGCGACCATCAGCGGGGGCTGCTATTTCATGAGCCATGAGCTATGAGCGGCATGAGCCATGAGCAGAGTCGTAAGTGTGGAAAAAAACATGAGCAGCACTATTTTCCGGAAATGAGTGTCCGCGGGAATAGGGTTTAGGGTGCCACGGTCATAGGGGGAGAAGGACCTCCCGATGAAGGAGGTTCGGCAATGTTATTTAGAATTATATATTGAAAGGCAATGTTTCGCGAATGGAAGGGTGGTACTGCTCTGTACAATGGGGGCCCATTTCAGCCTACCAGCCACTTGGAAAATCCACCCTCACTCCCAATCCCAAACGAAATGAGCAATGACGCATTCTCGGAACGATGGACACAGAATAGAATAAAAAGAGGGCACAATGAGGTTTTTATTGATCCACATGAATTGCATTTGAAGCACGTCTACTGTGCTGATTGTGCAATCAAATCTTTAGCCCTGTGCCTACTGAATACAAGTCACGTTGTCAATGGGACTTCGACTGCTCCCAGAACTAGCTCATGAGTCATGGGGCTCCTCCAGGTAAAGTCGATTGCAGCCGTTGTACTGCCCCTAGTGATGTTCACCACAATGTCCTGCCCTTCAATCATACCACCATCGAATATGGAAATCTTCACGTTTTCGTCGTCCACACCAATGCGAATGTCCCCATACAAGGGAGAAGAGGAGCGCACTCCTTCAGGAGAATAGGTCTCTCCGATGGAGTCCACCCACGTCCAGTGGTAGCAGTTCCACCGCAACAGCATAGCAGTGCGCCTTCTTCTGCATGGGTGACCGTCGTAGCTGGGAAAATCGGAATCGAGGATGCGCAGGAGCCACGGACTCCTCAGACCAAGATCGTCACCCCGCTCGAAGGCGTAGTGGCCTAGGATATACTCAAAAGCCACCAATGTTTCCACAATCGAACCAATATCTTCTCTATAATCTGTGTACCAGATAACAATGTCTCCCGATGTGGCCGAATACATTGCATAATCGATGCCTCCAAATGGGCAGTCGTCCCGGTTCCGGAAGCACGGCATCATTGCAAAGGAGGACCTGAGGACGACTTGGATGCCGATGACAATGACCTTGCGGACAGCTACGAAGCCCTTAGATTTTGAAAATGATGCAAAGCGGAAGAGCAGTCCGGCCTCCAATAATGGAGCATCTGGGTCCCACGTACCCACCGACGGAGGTGGAACGTGTTCATCACGCCAGCGGTGGATGAACCCATACATCTTTCTCATCAACAAGTTATAGTTTGAGATCTGCCACCGAAGTCCATCCCCCGGATGGAAATTCGGCGCCGCATTTACATCGAAGAGGGGATGGACTTCGTCGTGTCCAGTGGCTATCGGCCCACCTGGCAGTGACTGTCCATAGTTTGCATGGCAGGGTAGGAAACTGAAACGGCTACATTCATGCAGCAGCCAATCTTCATCGGTCCAGGATCCTGTAGGGGGGAAATTTAAATGTGCCCTGGAGTGTTTGTGAGGAATTGCAGCGTTAGCTTGAACTTTTTCCAGCCACCGCGCTGCTCCTCCTCCATCCGGGAGCTGCTGTCATTGAGCGTACTCCGCTACTCTTTTTCAAGGATGCCGTGCCGCCGAAATCCAGCCGACTGCCCTTATCATGGCCACGATTATGCTATGTTCAAACCAGAATCAGGAGACATCATTGTCTGGCTCTCTGTTTTCACAGACGCTGCTGGAATCAAGCAAGAGTCTTTGCGCGCAATGGAGTATCTGGAGGGCTATTACCGCTTTGAGCGAGGTGAGGGCGAGGGTCAATGCGGTCCGTGGGTCCTGAAAATTGTTGACTTCGATATACCAAGCTGGAAAGGGATATGACATTGTCGTCGGCTCCAGCAAGGGCAGCAGAACGACCGAATTGCAGTTTACCTCAAAGTGCCGCAGCAGTAATGAGCTTGTTTTGAGGGGTATCGAAGTTCCGTCGACTTGGTGAAGCCCATGTAGAAGGAGGAAGGGCTTAGTTTTGTCTGCAGTTGGTAAATGTGAGACATCGTGTCCGATCAATAAACCCATCGTACCTCACTTCTGTATGATTGTGTTTCATTCTGTTGAATAACTGTCGGAATTGGCCCACTGTTTACAATTTGATGTCTCATTTCTACAATTTGTCTGTTCGGATGAATATACCAGAGTAACTGGTATGAGAGTCATGTGTCAAGAATATACCAGAGTAACGCCATGTTGGACATTGAAATGCGGCACCGCATTCCAATGTCCGACATGGAAATGCGGTGCATCATTTCCGTCCAGGTACACGAAATACCAACACGGGTCTATAAATTGGACAGACAACGAGGTTGGCATTGCAAATGCGGCGACGCATTTCCAGCTTGGCAATGGAAACTTCTTTTTGGACAAGGGAATGCGGTGCCGCATTTCCGTCCAACACTTCGAAAAGTGTGACATTTCCGACTAGCGCGATGGAATGCGTTACCGCATTTCCGTGAGAGGGTCTGCAAATGGACAAATTGCGATGTCCGTTCTGGAAATGCGACGCCGCATTTCCATGTCCGTCATCGATTTTTTTTTTACAATGGAATGCGGTGCCAATTTTTGCTGATGGGCCTGCAGTTCGAACAACAACCATCCCCAATATGGAAATGCGGCACCGCATTTCCAATTCCGCCATCTCGACCTCCTTGTTCGACCTCTGTAAGCGTGGTGGCATCCCTGCAATGAGCGGGAGAGGCCAAAACTGGCGTGTGGACAAAGGAAATTTTGGAAATGCGGCACCGCATTTCCAATCGGCCGATTACTTTTTACTATGCCAACATTGAAATGGAAAATTTAGTCCCTCCCCTGTTTTGGAAATGCGGTGCCGCATTTCCAAAAGAGGTTTTTAGAGTTGCCAAAATTTTGGAAATGCGGTGCCCCATTTCTGATTTTGGGAGCGTTGTGGTTTGGGCGATTGTGTGGCTGGAATGCACACTGGAGAGGGGTCACGAATGTCGGGGAGAATTTCCTTTATATACTCTGGAAGAGAATTTACATTTACAGAGACTTCATTAAAATTCTATTAATCTTGAAAATCATCCGAATCCTCATCCTGTTCTAGACTGTCCTGCTCCGCCTCCACCCCCTCATTGCCTTTCTCATCTCCAGCGGACTGCTCATTGGCCAGGCTTTCGAAAATCCCATCTTCCCCTTGCGGAACTATCCATCTCACCTCCGTTGGGTCGTCTTCCTCCCTGTCTGCGTCGCTCTCATCCGCTGAATCACATATGTACTTTCGTACACGTCTACCTGTCTGAGCTGCTGCCAACTCTTTCCTTATCCTTCTGTCTTCCCTAGCCCTCTCCAAAATCTGCTCTACTTTATTGGGATTCTCACTTCTTCTAATCGCTGTATTTGCGAGTTTAGCTGCATAACTAGGAAGGGAGTAGTCCCTCACCGGGCTCGTCATGAAGTCGGCCCTCGCAAAGAACGGGACATTCTTCCTGGCAGGAAGTGTAGGCCCTACATGTTTCGACCCGGACCCTGCAATCCTGCACATGACAATCATCAACGAGACTAATGAGAACCACAGTCCGGAAATTCGTTTGACAAAAATGACCCAGAAGGCTTTGCAAACTTACAATGTTTGCACTCACTCGTATTCCGGGTTCTCCTCCGCATCAATGTCCACTGTGTCTTCCTCGGACTCCGACGAATCTGAGGAGACTTCCGCTCTGTTGGGAGCCTTAACATTCCGTTGCAGCCCTTCCAGATGGGATCCCCACACGGATGAATCCTCCTCGTAGGCAAAGAGGTGCCGGTCGGAAAACCGCCCAGCCCACATTGAGGCACCAGTTACAATGCCATCCACACATTACAACATGGCGCTTCAGATGTTGCGAACTACATCCTAACGAGAATTTGCAAAACAGCATAGATCAAGATTCTGCATACCTGTCCCACAGATGAGGTCGAGCACTGTGCCCTCCACGTCTGTGCATGTCTCCATAATTGTTTGAATGAAGGCAGGGCTTCGAGTCCGTGAGTACCGCAGGGTTCCGTTGAAGTGAGGCTATGAGGGAGAAGTTCCTTGGGAACGTTGTTGAACAGAACGTTGTAATCGAGGGGGTCGCATTTCGGGTCAACCTTTCCTCCCTCCTTCTGGAAAGCAAAGGTGGAGTTCTCCTTCACAAAGCAGTATGCATCGAACTGCTTCGTCTGCATACACAGGGGGGAACGATTAGAAATCGAATGCGGCACCGCATTTGAAAACACCCAATCAAATGAATGGACGAGTGCCAGTGTCGTAATCACCTTCTTCCCTTCCGACCGAAGGCCCAGTGTGTTGATGCACGTCCACTTCTTTTTCAAAATCGGGACGGCGCTCTTGCGGGTCCACTTCGCAATTCCTGTCTGAGTGTTTTTTCCTCTGCTCGCCAGGACAACCACACAGCCTCTGTCGTCCAACACCATGCGGGCAAGCCCGAATCATTTCTTCCAAAAGTCCTCCGAGTACCTGTTCCAAGATGGCAAAGCTTGCAGTCCTTCCACAGGCTCTCCGTCCGGAATATCCAAGATGATCATATCGCAAGACCACTCGGTGGCATTTCCGCCCTCCTACAATCCTTGTCTGCACACACCCTCTCAAGAACGAGACCATATTTTGAAATCCTGGGGTGTCGGAAGGCTCTTCGGCAGTCGCCTTCTTCAGTGCTCTGCCCTTCAGACCCTCCATGGTCTTCATGTATGCCAACTTGGCTGCCCGCCCATCCAAAGCCGCCAAGAAACTCTCATTTACACACTGGACTACTGTTTCGGGAGCCACTTTCGGCCTCTTCATTTCCACCGGCTTGAAAGGGTGCCCCCCTGGGGGGTTGAAGAGTGCCTTCTTTGCCGAGCTAGTTCTCGTGCCTCTCGTGACAACGGTGGGCACAGGGGAGGCAGCCTGCGTTTGGGGGGGTGGGCTGGTTGCAAAGTCTCCATCGGAGTCATCTTCCTCACCCTCTTCCTGAACAGGCTGTTTCTGCTTCTTCGTTTTGGCGGGTGTCACAACAGCTGCTCCTTGCTGGCGAGTCCTCTTCTTCGACCCCTTCTGTTGGGCCTGCACAGCTGCATCCACCGTCTTTTGTGCCATCTCAGCTGCATTTCTGGATTCTTCCAGAGCAGCAGATTCCTTTGCCGACTTTGGCCCAGCAGGGACACGTCTTTCCTTTCTCTTCTCTTCTGCCAAGGCGTGCAGATCTTTCTCAGACTCGTCAACAATACCGCCAGACATATCCAGGTACCAGGGGCATCCAATGAGATGCGCGGGATGCCATTGTTTCTGCATCTCGGGTGTGTAGACACAGCTTGGGCCCGCCACGGTCCAAGCCATGAAGAACGGGGGCTCTTGAGCCAGGGCCCCTGTCTGAAGGAGCACGTATTTCATATACCTGCAAGGCAGTCAGGTTGCGTGAGCATAAGATTGGACGAACCTATTGGCAGAGTGCCACTGAAAACATAAAATGCGAATGCGGTGCCGCATTTCCGAGACAAACCTCGTAACTAGGCTTCGCATACAAGGGCAGCTGTGCTTCACCTGTAAACAATTCGCATTGCAGCTTTCCCCGCTCCCTCCTGATGTGTAAACTCCACGCTCCTTCTTGCTGTCTGTAGCTCTCTGGCGAAAAGGTTGTCCTTGTACGCACATCTGAAACGTGTCACATAGTCTTCCAATGTCTGTGTTCCATCCCATTTGACGTACAAGCCGAACGAATTTGTGTGCATTACGACTTGCTCCTTCGCATTCGACATTACCTGCGATTCCCAAATGCATTGTCACGTAGCAGTTCAGGGAATTCATTTCAGAAAAGCAAATATGGGGAAGTACCTTGAATTACCTGGAACCACCAAGTCATGCGGTTGAGCCACACATCCACTGCAGGGTCGGAAACTTCGAGTGGAAAAGACCACGTTGTCCTTATGCTCTCGGATGCATTCCAGATCGACAGCCACCGTGTCTGCCATTTCCAATCCAATGTCAGGAGCTGGAAGAGAGTGGCTATTGCTAGGAAGGAACTTCAGTGCATTGAAACCTCACCTTCTCTTTCGCCTCAACACATGCCGTTGAGAGGTGATGCAGTTTCTCCAATTGCATGGTCGGCTGCATGGACCGAGAATAGTGTTTTGCAATCTCGGGGATGAAGTCCTTTCCAAGTGCCGGATCTGCAATTGCCACCAGCTTCACAAGCTTTGACTTGTATTTGGTTCTGGACTTGACACCGGCTTCCTTCAAGTGCTCAGTCAATGACTGCAACGTTTTCACCTGCCCCTCACTTTCCATGAAGAAGCGTTTGGCATGGGCCAAATCCAGCTTGATGTTTGACTGCCAACAAAAACATGCAGAAGCGTTACATTCGATTCATGTGGAAAGATTACTGGAAATTGGGGAAGGATGAGGAGAGGAAATTGGAGGACGACTTACTTCGTATATCACCTCCACCATTCCATCCATAGTGAGACGATACCATGTCCGGTCTGTTTTTGCAACGGCTTTCTGAATGAGCTCGGGCTCCAGCATTTCCGCAAACATCTGCGGATCAGTGAGACCAGTTTTCCTCACCCTGTACAGCATATGTGCCATGTGGGTATGCACGTACGCATTCTCAGTGACCCTGCAAGGCACACTCTCCAGTTCAGTACACGGAAGCACGGAAACAAACCAGAATGGAAACCGAAATGCGGCACCGCATTTCGAACGTGCTAGGGAGGGTATGAGTATCTTACGAGTTGAGGTCCGCCATGGCATTCTTGAGCAAGGAGGAGTCTGCCGCCTTCACCTTGAGGATGACACACTCCACCATGTAATGCCAACCAATGTGCTTGGCATGGTTCTGCTTGATGTACTCCCACCAGGCAAGAAGTCGGTGATTCCCGTCCCACACAAAGAACATTTTACCCGACATATGGCCGAAGTCTGGATCACCCTTCAGCGTCGCCTCGAATTCGTCGTTGCGAGTGTGCCAGTGGGTATCCCACGTTGACAATTCATCGGCAGTGGGTCCACGAGTTTCGCCGTCCTCATTCTCAATGGAAACGTAAAACGCTACCGATCCCAGACGGTACCCTTCTCGAAATGCGAACTTCAGCTTATCCACATCTCCGGGAAGGGCCTGCCTGACGATGGGAAGGGAGACCATGCGACAGAGTGGGATTCGAAGAGTCCGCTGGAATACCCTGCTGCCCAAAACTCTGCCAATGCTACTGTGTGTCTCCTCCAACATTTTATCCGCTGCACTTTTGAAATCCTCCGGAGACATGTCTGTAGGTGCCGGTAGTGGCTGAGCAGCTGGAGCATCCTCAACTGGAGCTGCACTCTGGGGCCTGTTTGCGGGCAATTCTGCCATTGCAGAGGCCTCCTCCGGGCCTGCTTGCTCATCGGTGGTGAGGTCTTGCTGCGAACGTTGAGCGGCAGCACCCTCCTCCGGTACCAAATCGACAGAAACGGTCGATCCCATTGCCTTCGCTGCAGCAGAGACGGCCCCAACATCTGCAAGCGGGAAATCCTCCAGGAACTGAGCTTCAGCTCGTGGAAGCGGTTTTGTGGGAGATTGTTCGGCCGTCGCCCCGATTGCCTTCTGCTTCCTCATCCTTGCAGGTGAAGGTGTCTGCTGCAATTGAATCTGTCTTTTACCCTGCTGCTTCATTCGCGTTGGTGGGGGTGAAACGGCCTGAGCCGGTTCAGAAACCAGTAGAGGGACGGGCTGCTTTTTCTTCGACTTTGCTAGAGAAGGGCCCGACCCCTGCTGGCGATTCTCCATGGCCGAAGAACGCGAGTCGATCTCTGGGGCTTTGAACTTGCCCTTCGAAGCCGCGTCTTTGAAACGCACAGGGCTAGGCCCGGCAGGAATACCCGCGCTCGGGGATCGGGTGGTGTACGTGCTGCAGCTAGCTCCACGGACTCTTCCTGCGGCTCTTCGGATTCTTGTGATCCCTCCAGCACGTCCACCTTTCCTGTTAGGCATGCAAACATGTTCTGCATTCAAGTCTCCTAGCATTCAGTCTAAGAATTACAGAAGCAAAATGGGGGGTTCGGTGCTCGATCAGCTGCGCGCAGCCTGATCGCATGGAGCTCTCACTGGTGGCTGGGTTGCCTGAGTGGCCTGCTGCTCGGAGATGACAATCTCCTCCTGTAGACGCATCTGCTTCCTCCCCTTCGGCATTGGCCTACGTCCGAAGTATAATTTTCGGAGCTTGCGACGAGGTCTCCTGTCTGGTGCACGAACTCCCCCCCTCTCAGGTTCGAGCATAAGAAGAACAGAGAAAGGGAAAAGGGGCAAAGAGTGCAGATGGAAAGGGCGCGAGAGGGGTGACTGAGGAGACATGACAAAAGTAGATGAAACGGCGGTGATGCACCACATGGGTTCGAAAGGGTTGGACGAAAGTGTCTCCTCGTGGCCTTTGCGTCATTACGAAATTCAAATCGTTCAGGGAACGCCTGCCGTCCGAAAAACAAACATCATTATCCAACGGTCAGGCCGCGCCGCCTCATGCCACTTCAGTCAGATAGAGTGCAGACATATGCCGCAATTCCGTTGCTCCACGTGTTCACATTTCAAGGCATTTCCGTCCCAGCGTCTCATGAGTTGGAGTGAAAATGCGAATCCGGCGCCGCATTTCCGTTAAGTACCATCACGAAGCTACACATCCGTACTTGTTGGAAGAAAATGCGGCACCGCATTTCCGTTCCACCTTCACATACCTTAGTTGATGAACGGAAATACGGTGCCGCATTTCCGTCCCACAGCTCCATGTATGAGATACAAAAGGGAAATGCGGCGCCGCATTTTCGTTCTAGAATGTCGGAAGGTGCGACTCGGACGGAAATGCTGTGCCGCATTTCTGTTCCCGTTGTTCACGATTTTCAGTCAGAACGGAAATGCGGTACTGCATTTCCGTTCTGTAGAGTATTAAGGTCTGACCCTGGCGGAAATGCGGTGCCGCATTTTCGTTCCACAGCTCCATGCCTCACATACAAAACAGAAATGCGGCGCCGCATTTCCGTTTTGGAATGTCGGAAGGTGCGACTCCGACGGAAAAACGGTACCGCATTTCAGTTCCGATGTTTCACGATTTTTCATCAGAACGGAAATGCGGTGCCACATTTCCATTCTAGAATGTCGGAAGGTGCGACTCGGACGGAAATGCGGTGCCGCATTTCTGTTCCCGTTGTTCACGATTTTCAGTCAGAACGGAAATGCGGTACGGCATTCCCGTTCTGTCGAGTATTAAGGTCTGACCCTGGCGGAAATGCGGTGCCGCATTTTCGTTCCACAGCTCCATGCCTCAAATACAAAACGGAAATGCGGCGCCGCATTTCCGTTTTGGAATGTTGGAAGGTGCGACTCCGACGGAAAAGCGGTACCGCATTTCAGTTCCGATGTTTCATCACGATTTTTCATCAGAACGGAAATGCGGTGCCGCATTTCCGTTCTAGAATGTCGGTAGGTGCGACTCGGACGGAAATGCGGTGCCGCATTTCTGTTCCCGCTGTTCACGATTTTCAGTCAGAACGAAAATGCGGTACCGCATTTCCGTTCTGTCGAGTATTAAGGTCTGACCCTGGCGGAAATGCGGTGCCGCATTTCGTTCCACAGCTCCATGCCTCACATACAAAACGGAAACGCGGCGCCGCATTTCCGTTTTGGAATGTCGGAAGGTGCGACTCCGAAGGAAAATCGGTACTCGCATTTCAGTTCCGATGTTTCACGATTTTTCATCAGAACGGAAATGCGGTGCCGCATTTCCGTTCTAGAATGTCGGAAGGTGCGACTCGGACGGAAATGCGGTGCCGCATTTCTGTTCCCGTTGTTCACGATTTTCAGTCAGAACGGAAATGCGGTACCGCATTTCTGTTCTGTAGAGTATTAAGGTCTGACCCTGGCGGAAATGCGGTGCCGCATTTTCGTTCCACAGCTCCATGCCTCACATACAAAACGGAAATGCGGCGCCGCATTTCCGTTTTGGAATGTCGGAAGGTGCGACTCCGACGGAAAGCGGTACCGCATTTCAGTTCCGATGTTTCACGATTTTTCATCAGAACGGAAATGCGGTGCCGCATTTCATTCTAGAATGTCGGAAGGTGCGACTCGGACGGAAATGCGGTGCCGCATTTCTGTTCCCGTTGTTCACGATTTTCAGTCAGAACGGAAATGCGGTACCGCATTCCCGTTCTGTCGAGTATTAAGGTCTGACCCTGGCGGAAATGCGGTGCCGCATTTTCGTTCCACAGCTCCATGCCTCACATACAAAACGGAAATGCGGCGCCGCATTTCCGTTTTGGAATGTTGGAAGGTGCGACTCCGACGGAAAAGCGGTACCGCATTTCAATTCCGATGTTTCACAATTTTTCATCAGAACGGAAATGCGGTGCCGCATTTCCGTTCTAGAATGTCGGAAGGTGCGACTCGGACGGAAATGCGGTGCCGCATTTCCGTTCTAGAATGTCGGAAGGTGCGACTCGGACGGAAATGCGGTGCCGCATTTCTGTTCCCGTTGTTCACGATTTTCAGTCAGAACGAAAATGCGGTACCGCATTTCCGTTCTGTCGAGTATTAAGGTCTGACCCTGGCGGAAATGCGGTGCCGCATTTTCGTTCCACAGCTCCATGCCTCACATACAAAACGGAAATGCGGCGCCGCATTTCCGTTTTGGAATGTCGGAAGGTGCGACTCCGACGGAAAATCGGTACCGCATTTCAGTTCCGATGTTTCACGATTTTTCATCAGAACGGAAATGCGGTGCCGCATTTCCGTTCTAGAATGTCGGAAGGTGCGACTCGGACGGAAATGCGGTGCCGCATTTCTGTTCCCGTTGTTCACGATTTTCAGTCAGAACGGAAATGCGGTACCGCATTTCCGTTCTGTAGAGTATTAAGGTCTGACCCTGGCGGAAATGCGGTGCTGCATTTTCGTTCCACAGCTCCATGCCTCACATACAAAACGGAAATGCGGCGCCGCATTTCCGTTTTGGAATGTCGGAAGGTGCGACTCCGACGGAAAAGCGGTACCGCATTTCAGTTCCGATGTTTCACGATTTTTCATCAGAACGGAAATGCGGTGCCGCATTTCCGTTCTAGAATGTCGGAAGGTGCGACTCGGACGGAAATGCGGTGCCGCATTTCTGTTCCCGTTGTTCACGATTTTCAGTCAGAACGGAAATGCGGTACCGCATTTCCGTTCTGTAGAGTATTAAAGTCTGACCCTGGCGGAAATGCGGTGCCGCATTTTCGTTCCACAGCTCCATGCCTCACATACAAAACGGAAATGCGGCGCCGCATTTCCGTTTTGGAATGTCGGAAGGTGCGACTCCTACGGAAAAGCGGTACCGCATTTCAGTTCCGATGTTTCACGATTTTTCATCAGAACGGAAATGCGGTGCCGCATTTCCGTTCTAGAATGTCGGAAGGTGCGACTCGGACGGAAATACGGTGCCGCATTTCTGTTCCCGTTGTTCACGATTTTCAGTCAGAACGGAAATGCGGTACCGCATTTCCGTTCTGGGATAGTATGAATGTCTCAAGCGGTCGGAATTGCACTCGGCTCCATGCATCAGATACAAAATGGAAATGCGGCGCCGCATTTCCGTTCTGGAATGTCGGAAAGTGCGACACGGACGGAAATGCGGTGCCACATTTCTGTTCCCGTTGTTCATAATTCTCATTGGGAAAAAGAATCATGGATGAAACAACTAGGAAAAAGTGCAAAGTCGGTTGTGACGTTCATTTGTACACATCACATCCCTCTGGGCATTGTTTAGAAGGCATGAACCCAAATACCCGGGTGAAACCCGCTTTGCCACAAACTTTTTGATGGTGGATCGACTGGTGACTATGAGGGCGGGTCTGGAGCAGGTGATCATTGACCCTCAATGGGATGCGTATGTGGGCACCTTACGCGACTCTCGTAAGTCCAAGTCTTTGAGCAAAAGTCGGAGGGTCCGCACAATCATTCGCTCCGACGATTTCTGGGTGAAATGTGCAAATTTTGTGTACATGGTGGAGTCGGTGTTGCGAGTCTGTTCACAATGGGTCTGCTGGCCTGTCAGTGCTCCGGATATTCCCCTCCTGTGAGCGGAACTGGAGCAGTTACTAAATTGTTCATAACAAGATTCGCAACAGGTTGAATCCTGTCAGGGCTGACAAATTGGTTTATGTCTACACGAATTGTAGGCTACTGCGAGATAGGAGAGCAAGTGATGCATCTGCATGGTACGAGAAGAATCTGTTGTCTGAAGAATCTGCCTCAGAGGTCCAATCTAGCAGCAATGATGACACTGACGCCGCGAGGGACTCTGACTCCGACGGTTGGGATAGGTCCGATGATATGGGCAATCCTCCACATGACCCATATGAATTTAATGACGATGATGCTGCAATGCATCCATCCTTCGATGACCTTGTTGTTGATGAACTGCGACATGGTGTCATCCCAATTGCGGACCTCATTCCCCCAGTGGAGCACACTCTCAACAATGAAGTTGAGGTCAACTCTCCCCCACCACGAGTTCCACGGACTGCGGGAGATGTGCAAGTCGAATCGTCGGATGATGACAACCGGCCGTTGTCATTCCTTCACCGACATCGTGGCCCTGTGAACCGTGCTTCATCTCACCCCGCTCCATCTCATGTTTCTCTTTCGTCAAACTGGTCCATCCCATGCTGGTCCATCTAGTCTCTCTCCCCCTCATGTAATTCCTTCCATCGCTACTCCGATCCTGGGAGATGGTTCTTCTGTTGCGGGACTTCTGCAAGTTGAACCATCGGATGACGACGACCGGCCATTGTCGTTTCATCTGACCCAACGACGTCCGCATGTGAACCGTGCTCCCTCGACCCTCGCTAGTCCATCTCATGCCCCTTCCTCTCATGTCGGCCCCTCTGATGTACGTGCGAGTAGCCTTTCTCATACGAGACCTGCTCCAAGGCCACCACGAAATCCGGGACAAGCCCAGAAACGACAGAGAATTGTGCAACCTTTTATTGGTGACCGACCTATGAACAGGCCTGATACCCTAAATGGTATTCATGATAGGAGTGGAAATCGACCAGAGAGACAACTGAACGTACTCCGAGGACGACTACAGGTCCAACGGCCAGTTGTCTCTGGAAACGAAAGAACAGATGGAGATCATGATTCTAGCACTAGTCATGGGAACGAGGGTGAAGTGAGTGGGGACGAAGATTTTGTACTAGACGTGAGATCATACCATCGTCGTCGTGCCAGACGGAATTAGGTACAGCTATAATTTCTGTGATATGTCACATGATGTGTAGTATGTTTCCATAGATATCCATGTTTCAGTTTAGGTATATGCATACGTGTACGGAAATAAAAATGGTGGAATATGTGTACCCAAGAAAGGGTTTGGTGGTTGTGCGTGTGTTTGTGTTTCGTCATTACCTTTACATTGTTGATTTCCTATTATGGTTTCGAAAGCCACAAAAGCCAGGTGCAGCTCCCAACATTCATCTTCCCCTTCACAAATCCATGGGGAATCGATACATGTGCTTTTCATCTGCCTCTCCAAACATACATACAGGTGCAAGGGGACCAACCTCCTGGTGGTCGCACCTATTTAAAAAAAAAACAATTGTGTGACCACCAGTAGCGGTCGTCGCAACTGTTAAAATAAAAGAAAAATGTTGCGACCACCCCCCTGCTGGTAGTCGCACCTATTTACTGATTTACTGATTACCCCTGCTGGTGGTCGCAGATTTTATTTTATTTTATTTTGGGAAACACCTGGGAGCGACAGGTCACAAATCAGGCCCCTTAGTAGTGAGAGGAGAAAATAACCTCTTTCATTTATGCGCCAAGAGGCGTAGGAATGGGGCACCATACACGAACCATACCACACCCATCAAATAGCAAGATTTGACCCCAGAATTGTCCGGGTCGCACTCAGTGCACTTAACCAATTGAGCTACTGACTGTTGGTAGATATTAAAAAATCGGAAAATTATGCGACCACCCCCTACGACCACCCCCCTACGGTCGCATCTATTAAAGAAAAAGAAAATAGTGCGACCACCAGCAGGTAGTGGTCGCACCTATTTGTTTTAAACAAAATTTCTGCGACCACCCCTCTGCTGATGGGAGGTTTACTATTTCATGAGCAGAAACCATGAGCCATGAGCCATGAGCCGCATGAGCCGCATGAGCGGTGAGCCGAAGTCTAAGATACGCGGATTTCATGAGCGGACTCCTCCAAATTTGGAAATGCGGCAGATTAAACAAGTATTAAAATAATAGTTTTTTTATTTGACCTTGCCGTTTTTGGACGTTCCAGATCATGTAATGCGGCAAAGATATGTCGTCAGTAACAAGTCCGCTCATGGTTTTTTAGATCCGCTCATGGAAATAAGTGACCGTGCAACGGGAAATCCAGTATACCACTGCAAAAGGACGTCGCATACTGGCCTGTATAGAGTATTCCGCGGTTTTACATGCCTTAACATTGGAATGAAGCTGACCCTTTTGCCGCGATTGAACCAATGGAGTCTGCACCAATACAGTTTGCAGTACTTCACAATTCTGTCTTCTTTGGGTATTCGGCGGGAAATGTTTGCAACGGAACTGGGAAATAAGGTGCCGCATAAGGGTTCGCATGTGCGAAATTTCGGAGCGGTTTGGTGTTGGCGAAGGCCGCCTCTACCAGTACCTACGACGATACTTGGAAATGCGGCGCCGCATTTCCTTGTCGGAGGTCGAATGAGGAAAGCAAGTTTTCGGAAAGCAGAAAAACATGAACCCTCCAACATACAAAAATACATGCACGTGGAAACAAGTGAACGATGTAGTAATATCTTAGTTCGAGCAAAACAGGTTACTGGTAGGCAAGACATATGTCGGACCTTTCTGTGGCCAGAGTCTGAGGTACTGGCAGCAGTACAGTTCTACTATCCGAAAAGGATGGGCGTACCATTGTATTGGGACCGCAAGCCAAGCTCACTGGTCCCCTGGATCCATATTCAGAAGAGTGTGAACCTCCTGGGGGCTCAACCCTGGTGCATGTATGAAGTGATGAGTTGTGGAATTACAACGGAGTCTCTTTAGGTACACGTAGTACAAATGCTTGCAAGGGCAATATGATGCCCCCTTGTTCGCCATGATCTGGAAGTCGGTGCAATTGCAGGTGGGTAATTCTGAAATTGTGATGGTGTACACCTCATTGCGAACAGCTGAGCCTGCCGTGGCCATCTGATACACACACGCCCGAATCCTGGTGGGGGCACTTCTGTCGAGCTCTGGATTGTACAGTTCATCCGAAGTGCATTCTCCATCCTTGTCTCGTTCACTTTTGAGGGAGTTCGCCGCCTCTTCGGTTTCCCCCAACAGTGTGTAGGATGCTTAGAGCTGTCGTGTCCCATTGTTCTTGCTCTCACATGGGTCGGTGGTGGAGGCTGTGGAAGCGGAAATGGTTGTCTGGGGACGTCAGTGCGCTGCACCATCCGAAATCCTGCGGCGGTAAGGGCGTCAGCCTCAACCTGACTCAGATCGCAGCCTGGTTCTACCGGCCACACCGGGGGAGCCTCTGGCATTGTTTGTATGCCGTACTTGGGCTTTCCATACACGCAAGTCATAATGTCGTGCTTGCAGAACCAGAACTAGGTGGTTGTCGCCTCCGCAAACTTTGCATGGACAAATCTTCCTGTAAAAGTAGGAGCGGGGACAGCCCCATCTGGATTCCTCCTTATCATCTCTAAACAACGTTGCCGTGTATCCACACGAATTGCGGAACACCTTCCTCGAAACGACGGCTTTGTGCGAGCAATTCTCCACTGTGATGCAGACACTGTCGTCTCCACAATGGCTTGGCCATACTGCATAACAGCGGGCGGAATCTGGGGCAAGGGAGCGGTGGGAATTTCTCGCACGAAATCCCCGGTTGAAGGCGACGGCGATCTGGAATTTCTTGGGCTTCCACTGCTGGAAGACACATTGTGCGGCAACATGACGGGACCTCGAGGTGCTGTCCGAATGTTCCTGTCGGATCTCCAGGAATCCTCTTCACACCTGGGTTCCTCTTCAATCCTCCGCCTCACAGGGCGAGTCCGGATGTCCCCCTCTAGGTGTTCACCTCTGCGGTGCAGAGGCGTCCCTTTGATCTTCTCTCGCAATGATGTCGCCCATTTCAGTGGATTCTTGGACCTCGAAGCTGTTCGTACCAACAATTCCTCCCTATCCGGCCCAAAGCCTCATTGTTTGCCGCTCAGAAACTTGTAGTACGTGGCTTGCTGCATGATTGCTCTGTCGATGTCCTCCGTTGTGGCCGTCATTACGTCCACCAGATGTGCGGCAGAAGACGCTCGCCAGGAGGAGTGGACCGATTCTGCCATATTCGTGTTCGGCATGTCCGTGTCGGAATCCAAGCACCGCTCCTAGAAGGACACAAACAATGGTGAGGGACCAATCAAAATGTCCGTAACAGAAAGACAAATGAACGAAAATGACAGCAGCCTACCTCCCGCATGTACTGTCCGAACTGTCGATACCGAAAATGCCACCACCCCAACCAACTGTGCAATGCTCCCAGATTGGTTGTCTCCACTGCACCTGACGTGTTCCACCAAGCCTCAATGATAGCAAACTTAACCTCCGCGTCATCAAATGTGGGTGCATCCTTCCACGCCGTACAAAGGACACGGTGTTCAGCCTGGAATGAGCTAGCAACAAATTTGGAAGTGTAGTGAGATAGACTCTGCATCCAATGGAATCCACAGGATCTCTCTTTCCCCTCCATTGGAACATTGGGGTCCTCACCGTACACACGCCGCACCGCTGCCCAGTTGGCCTGAGCGTTGTCTGCCATGAATCCCCTGAAATTGGGCTCTGGCAATCCCGCCCTTGCCATCTGCTCGTTTATGCCCTCCCACAGATGCATCTCGGACTGTGTGTCCTCCCCTTTCATCTCGCAGATTGCAATCGTCATGAGCCTCTTGGAGTGATAGTCATAAACATGCGCACCCATAGTCACCCACTGATGGTTTGTAATTCGCTTGATGTGATCAAACATCACCCAAGCATTCGACAAGTTTCCAGTTGTCATGCGAGTGACCAAGTCGACTCCACTCCCAGGCCGACTGATTCGGAAAGGGAATGGGCATTCCCACAGCTCGGTACAGGATGGTGTCTGATGGGGGTACGTGCCATTCGATTCCGCAACCTCCGTCGTTACCTAGCACGACAATGGTCTCATCAACCTGTCCAGGAACATCCTTCCTTTCTTCTTCCAAATAAACTGTGCCCGGTTTGAGCTTGAATTGGAACAAAGGTAAGTTTCAGTCACTCTGCAAAGTCCTCCCTCGTTTGGGATCCAGGCTCTCCCAAGTTGTGGAGGACAACAAACTATAGCGTAGGAATTCGGAGCCATCGAAGACCGCACGAAGTTGGCAAGTGCGAGGTTCAGTATAGCGACAGACCAAGGCTCACAGGCACCATGCGGAGTCCATCGACGATTGGAAGTCGCACATTGAAGTGGAAAGTATTGTTTCAAGCTACATGCATGAAGGTGGGAGGTGTGATTCCATAGCCAGTAAGTATGACAATGATGGCCGATTCGGCGACGAAATAACATCTCCTGACAGTTTCTCCTGAGGGTGGATCGAGCAGTATTCTCGGTGCAGACAGGAACGTTCGCACTGACAAGTGCCAGTACTGTTAGTTAAAACGGTCAGACAACCAAGTTGTGCTCATCAAGACTGGCCGCAATTGTGTTGTTTCGGAACAATGCAACCCATTCAGGTTCAGCATGCGGAAATGAGGTTCCAGATTTCCCGTCCCGAGTGATTCTTTCGATTGCTGCTGGACGGAAATACGGCGCCGCATTTCCGTATTGCATCTTGATCATGCACCAGAGCGACGGAAATGCGGCACCGAGTTTTCGTCCAGGGGAAACCTTTATACTCTCCAGAACGGAAATGCGGTAACGCATTTCCATCCAGCAAGCACGGTAGGTGAAGGTGGTACGGAAATGCGGTACCGCATTTTCGTTCAGTACCGCATTTCCGTTTTGATTGAGAATTATGAACAACGGGAACAGAAATGCGGCACCGCATTTCCGTCACAGTCGCACCTTCCGACATACCAGAACAGAAATACGGCGCAACATTTCCGTTTTATATCTGACGCATGGAGCTGAGGGATAGAAATGCTGCACCACATTTCCGTCCTCACAAGACATTCATACTCTCTAGAACGGAAATGCGGTACCGCATTTCCGTTCTGAAAGGAGATCAAAGATATGAGCAGCACATCCTGGGGATATCGTACAATCAAAATATCGGCCATATTAACCATGTTAGATGCATTGTCCGTGCACACTGGACAATTTTATTAGCTCCAATTTTATCGATGTAACTCGTCAACAACCCTGCTTGATAACGTGCATCTTTTCTCTCCCCGCTTGTGTCAACGGATCCCAAAAATTGTTCCCCCGCAGGACAGACCAGCATGACATTGAACAGTGGTCGATTAGTAACAGAACTCCAACCGTCCACACATATAGTGCTTCCATATTTCCGGAGAGAATCACCTGTCTTTTCATTCACATTTTGGGTGAGGTCAGACATAGCCTCTTCTAACAATCGTGTGCGGAGATCGCGATAACTCGGAGGTGTGTATGTGGACTTGGAATCGGACGTGGCTTTGACAACAGCCACAAACGCATGAAGCCTCGAGACATTGAACGTAATATTGGCCTCGTAGAAAAATTGGGCCCACTTCTTATCCAGAGTCCTCCTGTGCGACAAATTTAAGTCTTCTTGCATTGATTGTTGCCTCAATGGTCTGGTCCGTACAAGTACTGGCGTACAATCGGGTGTTGCTCCTGACCCACCGGCTTCTCCACGAATAGTAGACGCCTCGCAAAAATCCCCCTGGGTATAACCCTGAGGGACAGTTTGATTCGAACCTGGAGTGTTTGGCTCAGAAGCCGCGGCCACATCAAGAGACGGTGGGATATTGCCTCCACATTGGGCAAAGTGGGCTTTCACTCGCATGGAGGCTTTTGGGCACAAACTAACCCCTGCATTCTTCCCATCTCTGTAGCCAAGGTGATATAACATGCGATCTTTGCGACCCGCCAGCTTCAATGCACAAAAATTGCATTGAACACCGTCCTTTTGTGTGGGTCTATGGTGAACCAAGGGATCCACTCCTCCCTCATTCTCACACCCAAAACCCTAACCACAGACTTAAGGTTGAACGAAGAACACTAGTGTGCTTGGTAGATTTGTGAAGAGCAATAGAAGTTAGAACAGAATGCGATGGCTCAACACTACAGAATCTATCCAAGTGGATCAATGCACCATGTAGTATTGTGCTTTTCGACAATTTGCTGCAGTGGCTCTGGTGGAAGCCACAACATCAAAAAATCCGCACCCTCCTCTTGGGCTTACACTCTTGTTCAAGGAATAGAGAACATTCACTCGCCATAAAAGTGTTTGCCACAAAAGAAGTGAGGGGCATTGGGACCACCTTATATACCCTCCAGCCTCCAAGCCTCACACGCTCGACGAATCAGATCTAATGCTACGACCGCTCCAGGTCGCACGATGAAGTCGCATGTTATTTTTTTTTAAAAACTGCTGCGACCACCCTCATGCTGGTGGTCGCACCTATTAAAAAAGAGAAAAATGCTGCGACCACCCCCATGCTCGTGGTCACAGAGATTATTTAAAAAAATAAAAAATAAAATAAAAAATTGGTGCGACCACCCCCTTGCTGGTGGTCGCACTTATTAAAAAAACAGAAAATTTCTGCGACCACCCCCCTGTTGGTGGTTGCACCTTTCAAGAAAATAGAAATTTCTGCGACCACCCCCATGCTGGTGGTCGCACCTATTAAAAAAAAAAAAATGCTGCGACCACCCCCAATGCTCGTGGTCACAGAGAATATATTTTTTAAATAATATAATAAAATAAAATAAATCTACGACCACCCCCTTGCTGGTGGTCGCACCTATTAAAAAAACAGAAAAATGCTGCGACCACCCCCATGCTGGTGGTCGCAGATATTAAAAAATAAAAAAAATGTTGCGACCACCCCCCTGATGGTGGTCGCACCTATTACAAATAAAATAAAAATTGTGCGACCACCAGTAGCGGTGGTCGCAACTGTTTAAGAAAAGAAAAATGCTGCGACAACCCCTGCAGGTGGTCGCATCTATTTTTAATAAACAAAAAATGCTGCGACAACCCCTTTGCTGGTGGTCGCAACTATTAAAAAATAAGATAAATTCTACGACCACCACCATTTGGAGGTCGCACCAATTTAACAATAATGATTTAAAACTCATGTTTTACTGATTTTCCGGCAAAACTGACGTGACGTTGGTCGCGTCAGCGTCAGGTCTGACGTGACGTGACGTCACTGACGTGTGCAACCCTGGTCCATTGGCAATGGACCCATGATGTCATCAATAGAAGTGGGACCTGGATTTGGGTGGATGTCACCACATCTTAGGAGTATGAGCTCGATACATGTGTCGGGACAGGGGGGGTGATGGTAATAATGTCTGGATTTTAGGGGGTTTTGACGTCGGGTGCCGTGTGGGTGAATAGCGAGTGCAAGGGGTTCAGAGTGGGTACGGTAGGGTATTTTGGGATGGTGAGGGAAAAAGAGGTGTGGATGGAATGTATGGATTGGAATGTTGGGGTTTGTAGAAGTGGAGCTAGTGGACAAGAAGTGTACGGGGCGGACGGTCACGATGCTATTAATTTGATGGGTCGATATGGAGGAGGGTCGAATATTTAGGGAATAGTATATAGAGTGTAAAAAGTGGGGTTACCTTAGATGTGGCCATTGCTTTTGACGACTATCGGGTGGAGGTCGGGCAAGCACCAAAGAGGTGGTGACAGAGAGGCACCGTGTGCAAGATTTTGCGGAGTGGGGTGACATAGTTCCAGGCCTGGCGGGGGTTGATGAAACTTTAGCAGTAGTGTGAGAGGTGATGGTATGTGGGCTAAAGGGTTTAGGGGTGAAATATGTGTCATGAGCACTTAGGGCATATTGAATGAGAGAGTGTAATATTCCATTGTAAGGGATTTTGGGGTATGGGTGTCTGGGGAACGGATGTAGTGAAAGTTTTTTGGACATATGTGTCACGGTATGAGAATTGTGCAATATTAAGGCAAGTAGGGGATGGATGATAAACGTCTGGGAGACGATGACAAACAAAATATGGATGGTATACGCCTGGGAGGCGATGCCAAACAGAAGATGGATGATATACGTCAGGGAGACGATGATAAATGAGATATGGATTGTATACATCCGGAAGTTGAAGAATAACAAAATGGCGGTAATACATTTTGTGGTAATCAATGAAGAAGATCACGGAGTAGAAATCTTTGTGTAAAATGTGGTAGAAGTCATTTGATATGATCATAGAATAAAAATCTTTGTGTAAAATCATGTGGGTAGAGTAACATAGGTGAAGATGTTTGAAATAGAGAGAGTCGGAGTGCCCGAACAGCTGGGGTAGAGGAGATTGAAAGTGCAGAGTTGTCCTCGCTTGAACGAGAGTCGTTGTTGGAGCTATGCTTCAGCTGACAAAGATTGAGAAGTCTTGTACCAGGGTAAGTGAATTGTGGTACCATGAGTGGCGACTGACAGAGGGCAACTTGTCCAAGGTGCTGGTCTTGAGTCACAACTCTGCGCCTGTGGGGTGTGTGTGGTAGATACTGTGGGGTAGTGGGATGCCCTTTAAGGTCGGGGAGCCAGCTGGGGTAGAACAACAGTAAGTTAGAGAATGATGGCAATTTAATGTACACAGGAGTGGATCTTGTGAACATAAAGGGGGGAGGGGGTGTCCAGGGTAGGGAAGAGGGTTGAGTGTGCTCCCTGGAAGTAAAATCCATCTCAACGTGCGTCTTCTGAGTTGTGGCCAGCAAAGCCTCCATGGGGGCAGCCCACTCTGCGGCCTGGTTTTGGTGTGTGGTGAGCAGGGCCTCAAGTTCAAGAGATCTTTCACTGAGTTTGTTAGCACTGTCCTTATGGTGGGATGCCCTCCCCTCATCAATTCTTGCTTTCTCTGCCAGTGCAGTCATCATTACTTGAGCTTGAAGTTGATGTGTAGCCAGGGAATCCCCGAGCTCCACTGTACTTGTGGTTGATTGCTTGGCAATGTCGTCAATGAGAGCACCTGCTGACTTTGCCTACTTACAAAATCAGCTTGCATGTGCTGCAAACTTTCCAGCTTCTGTGCTAGTTCTGCCACCTTGGCAGCTTTTACTTCCTGCTGCTCAATCTGAGGTTGGTGTGTGACCAACAGGCTGGTGATATTGCTGTAAGAACGGAGCCAAGGTAGTGGAGTGGCGAGTTGATGCCGATGTGAATGACCATCTTGGTGGAAGTCGTGATGGAGTTTAAGATCTAGAACATAGAGTGTATCAGTACCTCCCTCCACGCAATCTTCGGGATGGGGGGCAGAGCTTCGCCACTTCAGGATGCGGAAACTCCAAGAGGTAGGGTGGGAACTGGGTCTCCATGGTACGATGTCTGTACGGCTCCAAATGAGGGTAGCGCCAAGCTCGGTGTAAGGCCCCCAAAACTTATATAGAGCCACTTGCATGGAACAAGATTCTTCGGGCTGGGGCTCAACATCCAACCACTGTTGAGCAATAGTTTGCAATGCCCCATCACAAAACTGAGGCCCATTCTGTGAACCTCCCGCATTCTTATTCAATTCCAGATCTGTAAGTGAGGAAGAAATAACATCTTGGAGAGGTTGGCTGCGGGCTTCATGATGTGCCATGCTATACCAGAAACCCTGGACAGTGCATACTCGTGGAGTGAGAGATTTCATTATACCGGTAGCAGGCATATAAAGCAGCAGATTGCATCTGAAGTGAGGGAGAGAGGTAGCCATAGTGTCAAACACTCCCTTTGCATCCTCAATGCACCCACAGTTTGCATACATGTCTGCCAGGGTATTGTTCAGAATGACAGTTGGTACAATTCTAGCTCTGAAGATGTCGCCATGGACCGCTTTGCCCTTTTCCAGATCTGCCAAGGCAGTGTGTAGAATGAACTGCCATCTGGAGTGTGTATTGCTGGTATTGTACTCCGGGGTGAGGAGGGGCTGGGGTAGAGTGAGATCTCCCGGGTTGTAGTGGTTGCCGTGTGGCCATTGCCATGTTGCAAACATAGTCCATGCCGTGATGAGGTTGGCCTGAGCCGCAGTAAAGTTGCCACCAGATGCTGTAATGTTGGTGACTTGGCCATGGCTGGCCCTGATGGTGAGAGACTGTTGGCAAGGATGCTGCTGCTGCATCCTAACGTTGCAATCCGGCACTCTTGGCCGAATGATACCAGGGTATGCTTCGTGGAAGGAGAGATACATGTGAGAGAAGGGCTGCTTTCTGATGGTGTTCAGAGGATTGTAGTGGGTGACATCATAGAAAAGATGGGGGAGGGTGTAAGAACCTGGTGGGGTAGAGAATCTGACAATGTAAGATTCAATATCTGCTTCAATATCGCCATGTTGCCCAAAAGTAGTTTCAGAATGATGTTGATGGCGCTTCCTATAAAGCTGACGCTTGCAGGAATGAGTCAAGTTATTGTGTAGCATTTGATGATAGGTTGCCAAAGCCTCCAGCCTGTCCATCACTGCACCGGCCTCTCGAATGTTGTCGTACTCGTACTGAAGCTGTTTTTGGGCTGGCAGACCTGCATAGTTGATGGTGATCTGAATCCAATGTGCTTTGGGAAGTTGGCTGAGAAATTTGTCACCTTGTGCAACAGCCCTGCACCAGAGACCACTCCACTGGCTGGTGTTGCTACTCCCCACACGGGTATTGTTAGCTCAGGTTTTGCTCCAAGCATCACTCTCAAACTTGAGAGAAGAAAATCATGTTTGCCATGGGGCCTCTTGGTGTGCCTGGTCCGTAATTGGGCCCTCACAAAGTAGGGATTGGATGTGCAGATTTGGGTGCCAGAGTCATCGCACGTGCCCCTGTGCAGCTTTACCATAACCTCTCTAAGTCTGACTTGCACTGTGTAGAGATTGTGCACTTTCAGAGATATTTCCGGTCTTTGACTGCAGCAGGGGCTTATATTATCGGTTGAAGTCACGAGCCTATGCATGGTGCCCTGTTGGGGTTGCTGCAATATGTACAACGTGATCCCAGATCTATGTTGGAACCCAATCTTTGAGGTGCCAGTGCAGCTTGGCCAATGTAACTGGGCACAACCTTGGGTAAATGTTGACAAATCAACATGACAATGTTTATAGGAGTTTTTAGCGTAACAATTAGCGTGCGGCTTTGGGGCAGAGTAGTAGATGGGTAGCTTTTGAGCATATCGGATAGCAATGGGTTTATCAGTACAACCATGAGTAGTATTAAGCTTTTGAACAAAGCACTTAGTATGTGCCATTTGGACCTGGAGATGGGCCGCAATTGTATGAGTGGCTGGTAACTGCCACATAATTTGTAATAGTGGAGGTAAACATTGATCATAATATTGGGTGACCATGATGGGTACATATGCCCTTTGGGTAGGGATGTGGCGTTGGGATTCCTGCAGACATAGTAGTTGGCCTGTGGCATACTGTGCTTCAACATAGATGCTAGTGTGACTTGGCAGTAGGGGAGGTAGTTCCATCGCGTATTTTTGCACTATGTCACAGGGGGGTATTGAAAAAGCGGCATGAGCATTGGATACGAGCTTCCGAGTGTGCAGTCTTTGCTGAGGGTGGCGTGTTGTCCTTTCACCCCAATCTGCTAACTGGCCGGGACCTGTTATAATTAGCGCACTGTTGTGTATTTTGGTCCCTAAGCTATCTTGCAGTGGTAGTAGAGGATATGGTGCTTTCTTTAGGCTCTGTTCAGGCCTGTGCATGGCATTAGTACAGTGATCATAGTAGAGAGGTATTAGCATGTACTGATTTCCATTGAGCTTTTGATCATAGGAGCGAGTAACAATTCTGAACATTGATGGTATATAAATATAATACTGCATACGAGTTACAAATAGCTTTGACAGCAGAGAGTGCAATGATATTTCCAGGCTTTGAGCCAGGCAGTACTGTAGTGTCACATTGAGTTTTTGGTCATAGCAGCGAGTGGCAATGGTGAGCTTTGATGGTGTGTGGACATGTTACTGCATTCGGGTTTTGACAAGTATCCTTGACAGCGTTGCGTCTTCTTGCACATATGGGGACATTTTCCAATCTGCGTTTTGAGCAGCCAGATCCTGCAGAGAAGGTGGGTGCTCTGACTGTATCCAAGGTGCACGTATGGTGCATTCATTGGTCTTTATTTGTACGGTGTGTTTGCTACTTTAGTGCAAGACATTCTTGTTGTGCAGATCTCTTATTGTGGCTGTTTTTGGCTGCACTTGTACCAGGACATTATATCTCTGCGGGGCATCAACCAAGCATTGCTGTGGGCTTTGGGGACAGAGAAGCCAGCCTCTGTGGGGAGGGTTAGTGGGGGCTGCAGCAGACCCATTTGGAGTAGGATTGTAGTACAGTTTAGGATTCAGATTGCAGCAGATGAGCAGACACTATAGGACCTGTTGGCAGCATCTACGCCACAATGTGATGTAAAAAGGGCGTTACATAGCATAAGAAAAAGAGATATTGCATTGTATCTCTCATACAGTCTAGTTCTGTGATATAATCTGAATCTGCTTTTGGTGGCAGCTACGTTGAGTCTGTCTTGGTTGTTGAATATGCTATCCATGTGCATACTCATTGGCGGTCTGCATGTGTATGTCCACTGTTGTTGTGCGCTCCATGCGATCAGCCCCCGTGGGTGCCGGTGTCTGGGGCTGCTCCCCTGCCATGGTGAGGGAGAGTAGTTCAGGATCACATGGTGGCGGGACAAAGTTGAAGTTTCCTGATTCTTTGGCCAGTTGGTCGAGTGTGTCCACCTGCTCCTTATCCAGGGGGAGAATCGCTCCAAGTAGTTGTGGCATTTTGCAAAGGGCCTCATTGGCATGTTCACGGAAGCTGGCCAAGTTCTTTGAGAAGTGGGCCGTGGTGGACTGACGCATATTCTGCAGGTTCAAGGCATTTGCCGCGGTGAAGGTTTTGACAAAGCGCCTTTCCAATTTGCTCATGTCTTGTGTAGTTGTAATGCGGTGTTCCACAAAACGTTTGTCTAGAGTAGCAAAGCGCTGGTCCACCTCAGCCCGGCTGATAACATCTGCTAGCTTTGCAGCTGTGATTTTGATGGACTCCACCGTCTGCGCTAGTGCCTTGTTGATGTTGTCAGTGCCTAGCCGCTGGAGAATTTCTAGGGCCACAGGGACTGACCCGCTTAGGCTTTGTGGATGTGGTATGAAGTCAATGAAATGTCCATGCAGCAGTATATTGCGTCTGTAGCACCATTGTGTGTAGACTGCTGTATTAAGGCATGTGATGTATGCTATGCCTTCATGTTTTGTCTTCTCCTCCCTCGGGGTACAGCAAAAGTAAATCTGCGCCACATTGTTTCTTCCCAACAGCCCGCGGACACCATCCTCTATTTCTGCCTGAGTTCTGGAGGAGTTAAGGTTTTTGACTTGGAGTGTAAGGGCATTGCGTTCAGCAATGAACTCATTGGAGGTTATTGGTGCGCCTGCCAGGTTTGTATATCTTACTTCAGGTTTGATACGGTTGTTGGCAAAGCTGACTCTGTGTTTCAACACCTTCGTTCGTGTGTCTTCTGAGATGACGTATATGAACCCAAATTTCGTGTCTGTCTTATTTTTCCCGACATGCTGGAGCTCATATTCATCACCGCTAATGTAGCCTTCCACAATGAATTGCACAGCCAGGGTATGCCCCAGGCATCCATGAAAAACATCACTAGCAATATGCAGAGAGAAGTAGCCACCAGATGCTGCAAGATCGAAGCTTTTCTCCACATGACCGATGACTCTTACGCCTCTGGATAGCTCGAGAGTGAACACACGCTCCCCCCTCAGTAGAGCAAGGCCATCTCTCTCTGGATGTTTCAGCTCAATCTTGATTAGCCCATTCCACAGTTTGGTTTTGGTTTGCGTGAACACCAGGATTGGAGAGATACGCGTGCTTCCCAGGGGGATATCCATCTCCTTAAGTCTTCGTCGGGTCTTCTCTAGAACTGTGGCTCGATCCATGTTGGTGTCACAGTCGAATCTGATTATGATGTGATATGATTCCAGGGCCAATCCTGTGTGGGGATTAACTTTCGTGCCTTTAGGGAGCTGGGTGAGATGATAGAACTGCCCCTCTTTGCCATCGCATCTCTTGGAGGGATATAGCCACTGAGGCACTCGGGGAAAAGCACGTCGACAGTGCACCATTTCTTCGCTCTCTCTCGGCACCACCCCAAGTCGGATGAGTTCTTCTTGTGACCGTAGCTCCAAGATAGGGGGGTCTCCTGCCTCGCGGGCTCTTTCTTCCATGGTTCTGCTTCCAAGCCATAAATGTGTGATGTCTGCTGCGACTAGAGGAACAATTGGGGTCTGGGCAGGTGTCAATGGGGATGACATGGTGCTGGGTCTTGTGGGGCGCAAATAAACGCGAATAAACGCACACAAACGTGATGTGGTTGGACTTCACCCCTTCCCCCATCACTTAACATACATGTTGACAAGGGTGATGAGGAGAAAAACATTTAGCGTGAATCCACTTTGGATAATGTGAGTGTGCACCTGCTTTCCAGCTTCCAGGCCTTTCACCTTGACGCACTTATGCAAGAGACAGACATACGTTTCTGAATCTGCTGAAATGCCCCCTTGGTCACTTAACGTGCCTCTTTCACACTCCCGCATATGGCATACATATGGACTAGGGTAGTCTCCAAATTAATAGATGACACAATTCCAGCTTCCTTGATGTCAGCATGGATTTACTTCCCTTTTTGCAGTGCTCCTAAGCTACCACAAGCATCGAGAATGGTAATAGATATCAGAATGGATTCCCCTGCCACTTTCCAGGGCTATTGTAGCTATCCTTCCACATACTGTTGGAGTCACATCATGATCTTGAGTCAGGGAATGAAAGTAATGCATGCCTTCATCCACTAGGCCAACATGGCTACATGGAGAGAGAGAACACAAATGAAGGTGATCTTGTCCAGCTTCAAGCCTTCCTTTTGCATTCCTTCAAATAGTTGCAGGGCCTCCCTATGGCAACCGTGCTGGGCATATCCTGCCATCATCACATTCCACGACACCATATCTCGTTCAGCCATATTGTTGAACACTTCATTTCCATCCTTGACGCTCCCGCACTTAGCATACATGTCCGCAAGGGTATTGTTCAGAATAATATTTGGTACAATTCCGCCTTTCACGATGTCAGCATAGACCTCTTTGCCCTTTTCCAGAGCTGCCAAGCTGGAACACGCATTGCCAACGCAAACAAATGTGATCTGGTGTGGTCTCACCCCTTCCCACATTATTTGCTCATAAATCTCCAAAGCCTCCATCCCGTACCCATGTTGGGCATATCTTGCCATCATTGCATTCCACGTGCAGCCATATTGTCGAACACTCCCTTTGCATCCTTGATGCTCTTGCATTTAGCGTACATGTCTAGGAGGGCAGTGTCCAGAATGACATTTGGTACAATTCCAGCTCTCATGATGTCACCATGAACCTCTTTGCCCTTTAGGTCTGCCAGGCTTGCACACACATTGCACATGCACACGGACGTGACGTGGTTGGGCTTCACCCCTTCGCAGATCATTTGCTCATAGGTCTCCAAAGCCTCCATCCAACAACCAAGCTGGGCGTATCCTGTGATCTTCGCACTCCAGGACACCACATCCCGTTCAGCCATATGGTCAAATATTCCCACTGCATCCTTGATGCTCCCACATTTGGTATACATGTCTATGATGGTAGTTTCCAAGATGATATTTGGTACAATTCTAGCTTTCCTGATATCACAATGGACCTCTTTACCCTTCTCTAGGGCTGTCAGATTCGCACACACACTGCAAATGCAAACACACGCGACTTGGTTGAGTGTCCCCCCTTCCAGGATCATTTGCTCATAGGTCTCCAAAGCCTCCCTCGCACACCCATGCTGGGCATATCCTGCTATCATTGCATTCCATGTCACTACATTTCGTGCCACTATATCATCAAACACTACCTTGCATCATTGATGCTCCCGCATTGGGCATACATATCCACCAGGGCGGTGCCTAGAATGACATCTGGTATAATTCCAGCTTTCATGATGTCAGCATGGACCTCTTTTCCCTTTCCCAGGGCCGCCAGGCTTGCACACTCATTGCAAATGCAAATGAATGTGACCTGGTTGGGCTTCACCCCTTCGCGCATCATTTGCTCATATGTCTCCAAGGCATTCTTACCACACCTATGCTTGGCAAATCCTGCAATCATTATGTTCCACGAGATCAAACCTCGTTGAGGCATTTTGTCGAATACTTGGTGTGCATCCACAATGCTCTTGCATTTGACATACATGTTGACAAGGGTGTTGTGTAGAAACACATTTGGCTTGAATCCACTTTGGATAATGTGAGCATACATGCCCACGAGGATATAGTTCATAATCACATCTGGTACAATGCGATACAACCATGCACCTCTTTGCCCTTTTCCATGGCTGCCAGGCTTGCAAACACACAGATGTGATGTGGTCGGGCTTCACCCCTTCCACCATCATTTGCTCATAGGTCTTCAAAGCATTCGTACCACACCCATGCTTGGTAAACCCCGCCAACATAATATTCCACGTGATCAAAGATGGTTGAGGCATTCCGTTGAACACTTGGTGAGCATCCATGATCCTCCCGCACTTAACATACATGTTGACAAGGGTATTGAGTAGTTTGCTAAATCCACTTTGGATAATGTGAGTGAGCACCTGCTTTCCAGCTTCAAGGCCTCTCATCTTGCACCTATGCAAGAAACAAACATACGTATCTGAATATGCTGAAATGCCTCCTTGAAAACTGCCTTTGCATCCTTAATGCACCCACATTTGGCATACATGTCCACCAGGGCATTGTTCAGAATGACATCTGGTACAATTCCAGCTTTGACGATGTCGCCATGGGCCTCTTTGCCCTTTTCCAGGGCTGTCAGACTTGCACATGCATTGCAGACGCAAACGAACTTGATGTGGTTGGGCTTCACCCCTTCCCCCATCATTTGCTCCTAGGTCTCAAAAGCCTCCACCCCACGTCCCTGCTGTGCATACCCTACAAGCATCACGCTCCACGACACCATATCTCATTCAGCCTGCATATTGTTGAAAACTGCCTTTGCATCTTTAATGCACCCACATTTGGCATACATATTGTCCACCAGGGCAGTGTTCAGAATGACATCTGGTACAATTTCAGCTTTGACGAGGTCATCATGGACCTCTACATCCTTGCCTTGCTGCTAGCAACATACAATGACAGCCTAGAATTCTTCCAGCAAACACCCCAACCATACTTATCAGACTAGTTCCTATGCTAACTTGCATCTGCTTCCAACAGACATTCACCTTTTTGTCTCCATTGTCCCACAATTGACTGGCGTCAAGTGTTCATTCCAAAGCTTCTCCTCGTCTCTCTTATCTGTTTTTGGATACTCTCATGCTCCCACATCGGCACTAACTTGTCAAATTCATTCCAAACCACCACAGATCCACTGCAACATATGGCAAATGAAAGGCTACAACTAGGATGCAGACACCATATCCACGACACCACATTTCCCCACCATGGACCTCTTTTCCCTTTTCCAGGGCTGCCAGGCTTACACAGGCATTGCAAACGGAAACAAACGTGATGTGGTCGGGCTTCACCCCTTACCCCATCATTTGTGTGTGCTGCTTGTGTCTGTAGTCAGGTAATGTCGGATCGGTCTGTGAGAACCACCACGGTGCAGCTAAGCAGCCAGAGATTGAAACACGGACTGGCAAGACCAAGCTGACTCTCGCAAGAACCTTGTAAACATCAGGAAGAATACCAAATCATGGTACTAACAGGAGGCAGAGATTGAAACATGGCCTGGCAAGACTAAGCCGACTCTCGCAAAAACCTTGTAAACATCAGGAAGAATAACAAATCATGGTACTAACAGGAGCCAATAGCCCACATTGGACTCCAGCACCAGCCAGCAATAATCTTGAAGCAACCCTGCTTGCCAAACCTATCTAAACCCGTTCTAAATGCCAGGCCTTATCAACCTATGTAGCCATAACGCGCTCTCTCTCTCTCTCTCCTTTGAACATCAAACAGAAGCAGGGAGGAAAAAGGTCAGTCTCAACGAAGTACCGTTCAAGAAGTTATTTTCGGATTTTTCGGGCAATCCGGGCAGATAAAAAGAAATTGACGACGTACGAAACGTGGCGACGACAGTTGGCTACGACAGTTGGCTATGACAGGTGGCTACGAAACGTGACGACGATGATGTGGCACTATGGCACCCTATTCCTGCTCTACGCTAAACTAGCTCTCGACCTTCGGTCGTCGCTAGAATATGGCTAGAGGCTGGTCATGGGCCCTTTTCATACCTCCCATGAGCCCTACCGCAATGGACTCACCTGCAGTGGACCCCTTACGGACCTAGGCTGGATCGGACCTTGGGTAGGACCCTCCGTGACCCCTACACCGTACGTGGGCCCTGCCACATGCACACGCCCATGCCTTAAATACCCTAATATCTTGTAATGAAAAGCGTGATGAAGTTGGAAGATAAAAATAAAATCATTATGCATAACAATATTCCTTAGAAAAATTGACATTTGAATAAAATAATAATACAAAGTCTAACATTTAATGTTTTATTGGCTCCTCCCTCAAGAGGAGACCACGCATCAGTGCTGAAAAGAGTGGCGATCCTGATGTACCTACACCAGAAAACACCAGAATGTTGAAGATGTACCTCCACTAGTTACTAGTATATGTGATACTAAATTTTAATGTAATGAATATGGTGAAGTCAAATGCAACCATAAAAGCACTAAAAGAGGTGCAATAAATGTCAATGTCATGACAAAGTTTAAGAGATTAGGCTAGACATTGTACATTGGAGGTGTAATTTATAGTTATATATATTAAAATATTATATAATTATCTTGGTGGTATATCAGTCCCTGAAGCGGAATGATGAAGTGCATACACCCAAAGCTTGGAGATATTGGAGCTGCGTTAAATAAAGATGACCTGTAAAATGGGGAAGGGAAAAAAGTCCAAGTATGAGTACCATAGCGTAAAACAGAATTTAATATGAAACTACTGGATCATATCTTACAATATATAGATTGTAGTAGTTAGTGATACTAAATAATTGTTATGGACTTGATGGTGTAAGGCATTGATGTGTGATGGAAAAGGTTGTGGGATCAAACCTGTACTTTTCGCTTTTGCAGAAAGTAGTGCCTTTGATGGAAAAGTTAACTTAAAATGAAGAAGGTAGCAACTAATGGGCAAGGGAAAAAAGCCCAAGTATGTGTACCAAAGACAAAACAGAAATTAAAACTAGTGGAACAAAATTTATAATATATATATTGTAGTGCGAAACTATTTTTCAATAATTGGCTTGGACTTGGTGGTATAGAGCATTGACTTACAACCGCGAAGGTTCTAGGTTTGAACTTTTGCTATTGGCTTTTGCAGAAAGTAGTGCCTTTAATGAAAAAGTTCAAGTAAAATGGAAAAGGTGGCGACGGAGGAGGATGATAAGGTGGCCACGGAGTTTCATGGTGCTGCTTCATATGTGAAGCATTTTTCCTGAGCATCTCTACTTAGTCAAAGTAGTTCTTACCATGACAATATAGCCCACACAGCATGATTGGATTTTAGTAATTTTTGTGAGTTGTGTGTGGTTTATGTATGAGTACTTTGACAATATTGTGTCATTCTTGTGTGTTCTTTCAGTTTTACAGACTTCATCATTTTAATTTACAGCTACATTTTCAGCCAGTCCCTCAGTTAATCAGCCAGTTTCTCACTTAATTTTTCAATTCAGATTTATCTAATACAATATCTACGAAATTTAATTCATCCAAACATATAATTTACTATTACTATTGTTCAGCAACTCTTTATTCAACGTTTGATTGCCTTGTACATTGTTGTTTGTGTTCTTATAAGATTTTTCAAAATCTATCTAATCTGGCCAACCTCCATTAATATTATTTTCTGTTATAATACAACTTGAGCCTTAATTCAGTTTTTTTACAACCTTATTTTTATATCTAATTTACTCTCTTAACAATGGATACAGAGATATACTTAATATTACAATCTCAGGATTTGCATCGTGTACACGATTATCATTATGTTGTTGGAGACTGTTTATTTGATTCGGTTGCTTATTTGCTGCATTATGAAATATCATCTGCAGATCTCCGTCATCAAACCATGAAACATTTTATGCAAACTTTACAATTGCCCACTGATGAGGTGGCCGAAATGATTCAAATCCACTTTTCTTCGGACACCCTCTATGAGTTACATGGTGTTCGCACAATTGATGAATTTGTTCAACAAATGTCCCAAAGTGTTGTTTGTGGAGGTTTAGAAGGTGATAATCGTGCCATTTTTTGTTTAGCAAATTATTTACAAAGACCCATTCGGTTATGGTCTCGAGTAAATAAAACAATAATGTTTTCTGTGGGTGATCAATTTGTTACGCATACCCCTCTCCAACTACTTTATGACGGGCACTTTGAACCTATTATTTTTGAAAGAACTCATTGCACTTCAAATGTTATGCCGTCGACCTCGATTTCAAATTCTCGGTCGCTTTTGATTTCTGGATTTGCAACATCGGTACAACCTTCTTTGATATCACAACATGTCACTAAAAAAAGGGGTCGACAACAAAATGATATTATGAACAACACCAATGTAACCCCGAAAACACCTCGTTTTCAATGGCTACCAACTCATGATGAACACATGTTCAATTTGATGGTCGAGTTTCCGTCGTCCACTCTCAAAGACATAGCGCACATCTTCTCCCATCATTATGCAACTTTGAATCTCACATTTACTCAAATATATTCTCATTTGCGACGAATTAATAATAAAAGAAAGTATATAGCAAAACAAAATACACCGCAAATTGATTCTCCCATTGCTCTTGAAAGTTCAGTCCAACCAATACCTCTTCATTCATTGCATCATTCCAACAATAATCCCATTGAAATTCATGTCAACTCTGCTCATCGCATTAAATACATAGAAAAATTGTCTGATACACCAGTGCATCCATGTATGTGTTGTCATCGACTATGTTTTAAAAAACAAATTGTTACACCGACAAAAAAATTGTTAAAAAAATTAGCCGTGTATATTCCTATTGTAACAACGGAACAAAATCATGGACAAATGTTTATATGTCGAAGTTGTAAATTAATGCTTGACCACGATAAATCTCCTAAATATATAGTTTCTAACATAATTCATTTAAATGCTCCTATTAATAATGTTCAAAACCTCAATGCGCTTGAGGAAAGATTAATTGCACCACGTATGGCATTTGCCCAAATATATCAATTGCAAGGTTATGGCCAACATGGTATACGTGGTAGTATTATAAACGTTCCATCAAATGTTAACATTACACAATCAGTTTTACCTCGCATGCCGAATGACGATACTACCATTGGAGTACTTTTAAAACGTCGTCTGGAATATAAATCTCCATATTTATCAGGAACTGTTTGTCCCAATTTTATTATGTTGGCTTTACATGATCTTGTTACTACTCCATTATACATAGAAGCTAATGTTACCATTCGACCACAATGGTTAGGATTATTTGCAATGTCCCATCAAACAGAACAAAATTATATAAATATCGATGAACCATTAGAAGAATTTAATGAATATCTCAAGATGAGTTTGAGAAAATACTACTAGCGATACTCTGGTACAAAATATCCTCACTTCAGAGCAAATACAAGTATTTCATGATGGTCTATTAACAGTAGTTCCTTCTCAAGACTTTAAATCATTGGGTCTTTTCCAAGATACTCATAGTGAAGAATTGAATTTTCCTACTTTGTTTTTTGGACATCCTCGATCAAACACTGGTTCATTGTCTTATCAAGCCATTGCGCAATGGGAACTATTACATAAAGATCATGATTTCGCGAGACATATTCCAAATCTTTTTTTTAAAGCTATCAAAGTATTAATTCATGGCGTTACATCATCTTCATGGATTCATATTCGTAAAGGTAAACTTCTTGGTAGACAATTGAAAGCGGGTGAACTTACTAAAAACCAAATTTAGATAAATTATTACGCTCGGATCTAGGCTATAGGGATTTGGAAAGATTACGAACATCGCCAGATTATTTGGCTCGTCTCTGGAAAGAGGCCTTTGCAATGATTCGACAACTAGGACCACCAACTTTCTTTGTCACATTTACAAGTGCAGAAAGTAAATGGCCATCTTTACTGCAAACCATCCATTCGCTCAATCATAAAAAATTGGGAATTCCAAATGACATTCAAAATTTGGAAAGTAAACACGTTGCTGAATTGGTAAAGATCGGATCCCGTTACATGTGCTCGATATTATGATCATCGAATGGGTGCATTTAGACATCTATTTATGAAAGATCATACCATTTTTGGAACACTCCGTGATTTCTTCTTTGTAACGGAATTTCAAAGCCGAGGCAGTGAGCATGATCATGGTATGTTATGGATAGCTAATGCACCAATTTACGGGGTTGATAAAAATGATATAATTGAACAATTCGTAGATAAATATATAACATCCAATAGTAATGTTCTTCTACCCATTCTACATGAAGCTCAAACCCATCGGCACAAACGAACATGTAGGAAAAAGAATCAAGCTATATGTCGTTTTCATTATCCATTGCCCCCAATGGATTCTACCACAATTTTGGAACCTTTAACAGAACAATTAAACAAACAAGAATTGATGCATTTGAATCAAAATATCAACTGTAATATTTACTGAGTTGGACAAAATGGATATGGGTTTAGATATTACATTTAATGTGTTTCTTTCATTGTTACATATTGATGAAAAAACATATATAGCTACTTTACGTAGTAGATTACACAAACCAACTTTATTTTAAAAAAGAGCATGTAAAGACATTCGCACAAACGCATTTGGCATACATGCGGGTCCACTGTGGCAAGCTAATACTGATGCACAATATATTCTTGATCCTTATGCGGCAGCTAGTTATTGTACATCTTATCTAACTAAAATAGATAAAACTATTACTAATGAATTTCGCACAATCATAGAAAAATGTAATTCAGAACAAATTGATGCAAATGTCAGACTCCGTAAAATGGGAAATGTTTTCCTAAATGCACAACAGATGTCGGCTCAATTGGCTGCATATATTGTGTTATCCATACCACTATATCATGCATCAAGAACTTTCAAATTCATAACTACATCATCTCCGCAAGAACGTGCATTTGTATTGAAATCCGATAAAGATTTGCGAGGTCTTCCACCCGAGTCCACAGATATTAAATGTTCATCTGCTATTGACAAATATATTGAGCGACCAACTACATTACATCACTTGAGTCTCAGTGAATATGTAGCAGATTATAATGTAGATAGAAGTAATATAAAACCGCGGCAAAAATCCCATATTATTAGGTATGTGCACTATAACGAACATCGCGATTCTGAGAACTATTATCGGGAACAACTTTTACTTTTTCATCCATTTGTGGGAAGCGAAGAATCACAAAAAGGCGACCATGAAACATGATATGATGCTTATTTGGTTCATAAACGAACTATATTGATGGAACGTGACAAATTCATATATAAAACAGAAAACACTACTATTTCAAATTGGAATACATTAGAGACAAAACCACACGAATTAGCAAAAACCAACAATCTTAGTATATGGATGGACAAATTCATTGATGTTGATATAGAACCAAACGTTTTTGAGTCTATGACAGATTGCACAGGGATTGAAACATATGACATAGCAACAGAATTCCATTTGCGTCCTGAAATTGGATTGTTAACAACAATACCGGAGGCAAACATATCTACAACACCTGACAACATTATTCCTAATAAACAATTTTATGAACAACTACGAAAGCTTAATCCAGAACAACGTGCAATTTTCGATGACTGCATACACAGAAAACAGATGTTTCCTGACAAACCCTTGCATTTGTTTCTAACTGGGGGATCAGGAACTGGAAAAATGTTTACTTTACTTATTATTATTCAAGGTATGCTTAGATTTTATAATAAACATCCACAATCTGACCCACTTAAGAAAAAAACAATTCTTATGGCTTACACTGGCAAAGCAGCCTTCAATATTGATGGAACAACCATTCATTTTGGGCTAAGCATACCTCTTAATTGCAAAGATTTGCCTTCACTTGGATCGGAACGACTGGACACGTTGGTAAAATCATTTGATCAACTACAACTTATGGTGTTAGATGAAGTGTCTCTTGTGGGTAACAAGATGCTTACGTTTATTGATCAACGACTACGATCAATTAAACAAATTCATGGTACTTTCTTTGGTAATATTGATGTTATTATTACTGGAGATTTTTTATCAGGCACCGCTAGTAAGAGATTTGTGGATTTTTAAGAAAAAACTCGGAAGTCCTGATGCTTTAGTTCCTGGTTTTTGGCAGGACTCTGTTAAATGTTACGAACTTACTCAAGTAATGCGTCAATCAGATAATGAATTTATTGGCATACTCAATCGACTACGAACAACAACAGCAACCCAACACGATATTAATATTCTAAATCAACAATGTTGTCACCCTCCGCCAAACAATCCACCATTTCCACATTTATATTATACCAACAAAAATATGTTAATTCATAATCATAAAGCATTCGAGCAAACTAAAGGATCTGTATATATTTTTGAAGCTATTGACAAACACCATGATACATGTCCATCTACTTTTAAGCTCTTGGACAATGCAGCCAACACGGCCGGCTTACATACAACAATTCATGTTAAAAAAGAGATGTTAATTGAATTATGTGCAGGAAATTATGCAACTCATGATGGTCTAGAAAATGGGGCGGACAATATATTTAAACATACTTCCGTGTTAACAAATTCAACCCCTTTAATATGGATACAATTTAACAATCCAAAATTTGGTGTTGCTACACGTGCAAAAAATATTCACTTATATAACTCAACAATAGATAAGTTATGGACTCCAATTCAACCAATTTCTAAAGAGATTCAAATAGGATCAAATACTTCACATACAATTACAAGAACCCAATTTCCTATTCAATTAGCAGCCGCTCGAACAATCCATCGTTCTCAAGGCTTAACTTTGGACTATCTAGCATTCGATCCTACAGGGGTATATAAACATGGTTTAAGTTATACAGCTTTGTCACGCATACGTAACAAAGAAAACTTATACCTCTTAGCAAATTTGCAATGGAAAAATTTTCATGTTGACAATGGGGTTGCCGAGGAGATGCAACGTCTACATACAAGCGCACGATGGCAGTTACTCGTTCCAACTTTGCACATATACAAACAATCACATGTATATACAAGATCATTGTTATTACATAAAGAAGATGTTTTTGCAGACCACAACTTACAAACGGCTCATATTTTATGTTTTAGTGAAACACACTTCAAACCTAATTCCAATATAAATCTGTTTATGGATTCAAAATATTCATATATCACTGTACATGGTAGTCATGGCACCATGATGTTATATGACACAACAATGTCCTTAGTATCTCATGAAGTGTTTTCATTCTCCGGTGCTGAATATATAATGGCCACTTTCAATAAAAATACAAGAAGAGCTATTCATGTAGTTACTATTTACAAACCTCCATCACTTTCGATATCTATATTTTTGTCTCAACTACAAACAATTCTTCATAAAATACCACATTTTTGTCCCACCATTATTATAGGGGATTTCAATATAAATATATTACAAAATAATGCAACCATGTCAAAACAATTGCTACAATTCATGAGGATGTTCAATATGACACTTCAATTCATGGATGATAGATGAGAAAATGAAGTTATTCGGGCAATAGCCAATTCTGACATCTTCCCTCAATGAACTGGAAGTGGTAGTGAGATTACTATTGACAGACCGACAAGCTATGTTTTTCTAGTTAAAATTCTTTGGCATTTGCAGTGTCAAAAAATGGTGATCCAACTTGTCGCAATGTATTGGTAAAAATGTCAGATAGAAGCAAAGGGATAATGTAAGTTATTGTAAATAGCGTAGCCATGGAACGAACATAGTCACCTTGTCTGCTATAATTTAGTCTGTACCCATAAGACGTTGATATTGGTCACACTGCTGCCGGCAATAGGACGACTAATTCGAGCTAGGTGTGAGCAACGTGCAGTGGAGACTAGCCAATCCGCTGAAGAGTTTATCATTGTGAACTATGCTCGATCCAAGAAAGTTTGCCTAGCTTGCGTGACTTCAGTGAGGCGATCTGTTAAAGCTGGCATTGGTAGAAAGAGAAAGGTGATTGCACCTTTGACATATGAGATGGACAAAAAGATATTGGATCAGCCTATGATGTCTCGCACTGATCGACGAGGCTGTGTCATGAGAGTCACTTACTATGTGATGCATAATTTCTGTGTTAGGGCTCAGAAAGAGCTTTACAACATCATGGATTGCAATTTCTCTATTGCCAATGATAATGTGAATGGAAAATCTGTCAGATTTGATGAGCGTGAGAGCAAGAACCACAAGATGGATTTGAAGCACTGTCAACCTGAGAAATTGCGCAGGACAGTGACTGGTAAACCACCCGGACGTTGTTGCGACATTTGAAACCTACTTCGAGCATCTGCCACATTGGAACGACGATGAACAGGGACCACACCCTTCCTTCTTACGTGCTATTGATGGAGTGAATTTGAAAGATCCCGGTGTTTGGTATGCAAAGTCTAGAGTGGGAATGAAGATGATCGTGAAACTTATGATAAGCAACATTGTGAGCAGTGCTGATGGAAACTACTCTAACAAGAGCGCACGGGTGATCACTGTGACCCGGTTCAATGCGATGGGAGTTCCCCCTAAGATCGGAATGAGAATGACTGGTCATACCTCGAGAAAGGGTTACATGAGATATGACACAGATTCAGAGGGTTACAAAGAGTTCAGAGAGTTCCCCTAAGATCGGAATGAGAATGACTGGTCATACCTCGAGAGAGGGTTACATGAGATATGACACAGATTCAGAGGGAAATTACATGCGAGCCTTGCAAAACATTGCTAGCGGCGTTCTTGGCACGTGAGGTGACATATCCTGGGAGACTGCCTTGAAGTACGAGCATAATCGATACCTTGAGATGCAAGGAATGTCAGTTCCAAGAGGCACATCTTCTTCTACCTGCATTGCATCAACCGTTCCATCTATTGGGCCTTCTGAAGAACAGATAATACCTGTCACAACTATCCCTACCATTGAACCGGTGCCAGCTTGTTCTTCCCTTGATTTATGCAAGAAACTCCCGTTATCAGAGGATAACTTTTGGGAGCATGAAGATGTCTTTTCAGAGGTTTCAGAAATGATGCAGCGTGGTGAAGCACTCCTTCCCGAGCTCCTTCTTCCTCGTCCCGAACCAAAATGTGGACCTATTTATAGCGTTTCGAATAATACCTCCACTACAGGGAATACCATCTTTCACGGCAATCTTTCGAACTGCACAATCCAGCTTACTATGCCTGATGCGGCTTCAGCAGCTGCCTTGCTTGCAAATGTAACGTCATGTATGAAGAAGAATGTTTTTGACATTCATGAGAAGAAATAGTTCATAAAGAAATTCGTTGTAGGAGATTCATATACTCCATTGAGCAGATTCAATTGATTTTTACACTCTGCATAAGCTTCATTGAGCTTTATCTGAGTACAACATTACCTTGCAAGCAATAAAAATTTCATCTCCGGATTTCAGGATTTTTATCTGGCTCACTCGATCCACTTTTAACTCGTTGGCATAATCTGCCGTCACTCCCCTAGTGTGGGGCATTCCCAGATTTTCGGGCCTTCAACTGGGGCTACCGCCCTCGGTCATCAGGCACTTAAATCCGGGAATGCCCTCCACTCAGGGCATTACCATATACATAAACCCAGTCTACCATACACTGATGAGTCTTCATGCGAATTCAAGATAGGAATGTTGCTCCTCAAACACTCAAATGCTTGGCTGTTCCCGCACGGATCAGAATGCATCCACCGATTTGTAAGTGCTGCTTTCGAGATGTCTATGCACCCACAGTAGAATCGAATGTCTTCTCCAATCTCAAATCCAGCTTCCAAACCCAACTAGCTCAACATCCCTCTTCAATATGCAGGGAGGACCGCCGCCGCAGTGGCCTCTATGGCGCACGCGATCAACTCATCCACTTTTCCTTTTTATTGATCAGGATCTCAGGGATCAATTCTGGGTACTTAGTTTGGATCTGTCAGCATATGCAGGAAGCATTGCTCTCAGCGCAATGCAATTTTTTGACACTAGTATTTTCATATTATTAGTAAGAACCCACAATCGAGGGCATGATTGAAATTTTACAAGCAACTTCATCTAGAGCTCAGTGTTCTCTATCTTGATGGCAATAAACGGCCCTGGCAACCGCACTCTACCAGTTTCCTACATCCGTCTGTGTCTAAACCCGAAGCGAACTCTGGTGCTTGTAAGTTTTGGTCCATCTTCAGCTCAAAGAGCATACTGGGCTTGTACAAGCTAACAAGTTTGAGTAGATTCCACTCAAGTGTGACGGAAGGAGCTGCTACAACTTCAAAAATAAGAATTTCACCTATCCCAAAATGCATTTAAGTCTAGCTCACTGCCCCGGGACATCACCCTATTTCCTTGATTCAAATCAAGTGGCCCCTCTGTCTTGATACGATTGAGCAACGTAGGGCCTGCCCTGTGGGATGTTGTCATGTCAATATGAAAGGGCCCCTGCAGAGATGATGCAGTGGGCCTGGAATCACCACCATTCTGCCTCTCGTCCATCAGCGATTGAATGCCACCTCGCCTTGGCGTAGGCCTCTCCAAAGCAGCACTCCCAGACTCCAGTACAAAGGTATGCGACGAATTGCCTCCAGGGGAAGATTTGTCAGCACCTCCTTCTGGCATAGACATCCCACCACTCAATGACACCCCATCTTGCGAAGCTGCGCCCCACGTCGGGGGACCCTGCATTTCGGTAGCACCCTTGAGGGCGGCGGCAGCCCTTGCGAGCCTATGCTCAGCCCTAGCATTGCCTGATCCCTGCGGGGGCAGGCAGTTAGCACTCATCTCTCGGAGGCGAGTGGTATCCTGCCCACCACCATCATCATCCTCTGAACAAGCATAGGGGCTGCGAGGTCTTTTCTTACCAGTTGCTGCCTGGTGCTCGCCGCTTCCCGAAACACCCCCACTGTCCTCAGGGTTTGCTGTGAGGCTGGTGAGGTAGCTCTTTTGTGATGAAGACTCTGATGCTCGGGACTGCTGGCGTGGCAGCTGCTGTTGGGGGAGTGGAAGACCCACCCTTTGGTCGCTCCCAAGTGGTGATATGTCAGGCTGGGTTAGCCCAGGCAGAGACAGTGTAGAAAAAGCAGGAGCTAGTCGCTCGTTGGACACCTTGGATGCGAGCTCTGTGAGCTCTGCATGCGCTGCTTCCAGTCCTGGGGACGCCGCAGTGTGACCTGCCAAAGTTTCCTTGGCTTTCTCTAAGATTGATTGCAAGTACTTGCCTTGAGCTTCAATTCGCAGTTGTAAATGTCTTTGAACCTGCATCAAGGCCGCAGCAGTGAGAATAATGAGTTGATACGCCCGTTGCACCAAGCGGTGCTAACAAAATATTTGGTGTAACAAATGCAGGAAGCGATGCTAGTGCCAAACTAATGTGAAAGGAGATCCAGCAACAATTGTGCTGTGATGCTCTAGTAGATCCGTTGACAAACAAAGCGTAACTCACTGGACACAACAGCAAACTTTGTACCCAACGGCACAGAAGTTTCTGTCCTAGTTCTGCATTGTTTTGAACGCAGACGCTCGGAACAATAGCATCTAGACAAAGTCAGCCGCCCCTTGTGACAACAAGCAAGGAAGACTAGAATAACTACCTCAAGTTGCTCTTGTAGCCGACGCTGAACTTCCATTTGCAGGCGTATAGCTTCCGTGATCTGCAAGTTACTGCGAACATTGCCAAAAATCATTATTTCAACCTTAGCAAGACCAAGTTGGACATATAGGTTGTTTCCACGACGATTCAGGGATGCTGCCCCAAAATCCATCAGTCCTCTGCCTATCCATGAATCCAATAAAACAGTTTATATCTCTTGGAAAGACGAATCGATGCTGGTGGGACTAAAAAAGTGAAAATACAGTTAGAGATAGATGCTTGATTCAACTAATAATTGGCACTCTTTTCCATCAGCTGTACATTGGAAAAAGCAGAAGGAAAGAGTTGCCACATACTCTTGAGGGGTTTGTGACTTCGTTGTGCCCAATCTTTCAGAGGCACCAGTGCTTGTTCGTTGCCCATCTGGAGACCCTGCTACAGGCCATTGAAACAATCAATCCAGTGAACCCCAGCAATGTAAGAGACAAAGTAGGATATGATGGCTTAAATCTAGATTTGTTTAAAGCTTCTGTTACCAGATTTAAAGAGGGAAAGGTTTACTTTAGCTTTCATGGGAGAGACAGTGAACTGTGCATAGCAATGGTGAACTCTAGAGCCACATACCAAGGGGACCGTCTTGATTGGCTTCATGCACATGTGTATCTCTGTGTAGTTGCTTCCCCAGTCTATATTTCTGCAAGCCCACAATACGATGTGTTGGCTTAGATTGTTCATGACAAACAAAATTCCAGCTTCTGAAACAGACACCGACCAAATATATACTTGTAAGCTAAGCTAGCAGTTGGATATAATTACTTCCCCACACCATACTTGAGCCAGAAGTATACATCCACATAAGGCAGCCCCAAACACTCTCAATTTGAAGGGCTCGCATCTGCCCAATCGAATGCGCACATTGATGTCGACTGGCTAATCGACAAGAGGGATAGCCATCATCAAGAGGAGGGCGTGGGAATATGAGCCACGTCCCACCTAGTGCTTGGCTCTATCTATACCCGAGCTCAACTGACCAATAATGCTACATGAAGGTCATTCAGAGAGATTGCCTATACAAAGGAGTAAACAAACCAGCAGACTAGGCAAGAGGGACGTCCTAGAGTCTGACCCACGTGACTTCCAGGTAAGTTCAAACACATGATCTGACGTTCTGTCCCTACCTACATGCCAGAAAAACACAGACATTCTGACATAAATTATACTAACTTGGATGTGCACACATATACACATGAACGATATGCATGGATGAACCTGGATAGCTACAAAACGAGTGGAAGAAAACACACGTTGCACAGGAGGCCTAGAGCCAATCACTCTTGTTATCCCCCAATGATCCACAAAAAATTTCTACATGTGTACATATACCCTATATTTTACAGACATACAAAGGATGCCTGATGTTAACCTGGAGATGGCTTTTAAGGTGGTAGAGTGTGAGGCCCTTCACACCCATAACTCGCATCACGGATTTTGGTGTAGCCTCTGCAAGAATAAGAAATCGGGAGAAGTTTAGCAAATCTTGGAACAACGGAACGGGGCGTTTCCTGGATTATTCCGGCTGACATGCATCTAGAGAAGTTAGATTGATATGGATTCCTCCACAAATCCAGGCTTGAGCCCTATGCATGAAGATATGCCCTCGATTACATACCAATCACTTGTACCTAAGACCACATAAACTAGGTACTCGATCTCCCAAATTTGGCAAGCCTAAGGAGAATGACAGATTAGTGATCTGAACAATTAACATCTACACCACATTGCCTCTAAGCACGACGTTTATGCATACCTGGTGCTGCTGTCCATACCTTCTTCCTCAACATAAAATGAATCACTGTTCAACAATCGCGAATTTTCAAAAACTATCTAGGATTTTCTTTCTCAGGTCTTACAAATGGCGGTAGCCTCCCTGGCAGAAAGCTAGCTACAATTTTCCCAAGAAAGCTCAGGACTACGGAATTCCGACGTCCAGAAACTTGTTGTGTGATATATAGCATATTGTGAAGACCTGATTTGAGCTGAACATCTTGAGCTGCTTGACTGCGAGGTTAAGTGCATGCATTCCATCGAAGCCAGTTATTTCTTCCCAGGACAAGGCCTACCCACGACTGATATAGGAGGGATCTCAAACCTAGCGACAAGTACAAGGAATCCACCAGTTGCATCTGCAAAACCTCACGTAATCTTATGAAGATTGATGTGAGATTTGAACCAGACGAACAAAACAGTAATCAGGGATCCTTTTTAGTTGCTCAAGGTCCCTAGATGATTGTTACCTAAACAAGCACCGTGTCGATACCAGGCGAAGTTCAAGTCCATTAAAAAAGCTTGAGCTACCTAGGTAAAATATTTAGAAGACAAATGGCAGGCCGTCCAATGACTATCAGTTGGAGAGGGCGCGCAGTCAGAGTTAGCAGCAAGGTCCACAGAGGATTTGGATAGCAGTAAGGGAGAGGAGGAAAAGAGGCCCAGAAAGGACTTACTATCAGCGCCACCGAGCTGTGAGACTGCGTCCACAAAACGCTCATGAAGCTCAGGTGTCCACCGCAACCGTGGCTTCGGATCAGTCGGGCTCATAGCTCCTCCCACATCTCCAGAAATGCTTGAACCATATAGAGATGACCTCTCTGGATGTATCGGTGGTGGCTGCGCTCGATGCGGCATCAAGCCTGGGCTCATGTATTTCTTCATTTGGTACATTTTCTCTGCTCAAATATGGTATTTAGAAGGCTACAAGTATGATTTTGTAACATGAACGGGGAGATTATACATGTGCACGAAAGAAGGTGCGCTCTTTCTTGATCATGAGATTATAGAGTGCTGTCCCTGCACCTTGCAAGTGATATAGTCTGTATGTACAAGCGAATCCCTGAACCACGTGCAAATTGGTTGCCCCGGTAAGAAGTTTGTTTGATTACAGCCAATAGTTGAACTTTGAGGAGGAGGCTTCTGAAGGTGTTAAGCAGCTCGAGACATAATATACACTACACCTCATGTTCGTTGAAAGTTCAGTCCTCAATCACCACTCCCCGTGGCTGCGCTGATTATAGAGTTCAAAAAAACCTATAATTTTCCTGGTCACTTCAGATGGACGATAAGAGAGGTAGAAGAGTCACAGAGATCTTCAACATGTGTGTGTGGACACAGGTGCAGAAGAATAACAAGCTAGGAACAACTCAGAGGTGTACAGGAGACGACGGAGAGCGGGAAAAAAAGACGGAGGACGGGAGAAAAAGACGGAGGATTCGGAATAAGAGATGTATCTAGAGGGAAGACCTCAGAGTGCAATGTGAATAGCAAAATTCAGAAAATGGAAGTGAGAGAATGTAGGCAACAGCTGACCCGAGAGACATGACGGCGCACTATGACACGGTCGGAAACAGCGAGGGATCGAATCAAAGCATTTTACACCGGAAACAAAGACGACAGCAGTTGAAAGAGCTAGCGAGACGTAAAGAGAGAGGAGAGAGAGCGACTCGCGAAGTGAGGCAGGCATATCTAGGGCAGATGCCGATTTGACATTCCTACTATACGATTCGGAGATCTCCGTTTCTTTTCCAAGACAACAAGAGCGAGCACCAGATCCAGCGTCCCGAGTCCGACAAACAGTGAAGAAAAATTTGAGATGACGAGCACTTTTCGAGACACACTTGATCTTCGCGGAATGCAGAGAAGAGGAAAGAGACAGACAACAACGACGACGAAGAGGGCTCCCACAGAATATTCCCGTACCATTACTTTACTCCAGAATATTCTCCAACACCCTTTCCTCTTTTAGCCAAGCATCTCCTCACCGGCAGCTCCGGTGACCAAACCTCCCGGACGGCGTGAACTCACCCTGACAGACGAATGTAGACGGATGTGTAACAGATTCGCGCCCACGAGCGTTCCTTGTTCCTTCCCCGATAGATGAACCTGGGAACTGGCGGAAGCCATGTACGTGAGTTGGACAGATTCCGTCGGCGGCGTGAATCGAGTTTGGCAGGACCCGTGGCACGGGCGCGGGCAAGAATCTAGAGCAGGAATTCGAGCAGCGCTGAGTCAATATCGACCCGCGCACTCCATTTACTTGCGCATTGACCCGGTCGTCAGACGCATTTATGGGTAGAATATATACGTGATTCTGAGCCGCACTTCTGACCCCTATTTTTCTTCCAATATTAAAGCACGACTGGCAGCCACCATGTGGCATGACCGCCCCAAATACAGCTAACAATACTCTAATATTCTCGCACAGAAATATAGTATTCCAGGAATATATCGCCTGGCTAATATAGAAATCTGGCCCCATTAAACTTCACGCTACGCAGCATCTTTTGATTCCGAGGCCGGACGAAAATCGTGGGTCCGAGACTGCGGGAACGCCACGAATCTAAATTGAACCTGCCCACCGGCCCTACAAGTCGAACATACCGGGAATCATCGCGGTACGGGATAACAGGGTCATCCGGTGACGCTACCGGGAATCAAAGGTGCGCCGGACGCAGCGGCCGTCGCAATCATAGCAGGGAATCTTTGTAGTACCGGGCCCAGACGACGGGTGTGGGAGACGGGACCCGTTACCAACTACCCTCGCCGGGCCGATATCGCCACGTCAGACATATTCCGCCTCGTGGATCCACCCAGATCCCGGTTTCCCCTAAAATACATCTCGGAGCTTTCCAGCGCCTACAGATCATACCCCAAATTTTCACGAATTCAAGACTTGGAATAGGTTTTGGGGTCGAATCGGGTGAGACCCAGTCCAGGCTCGCCCGGGCGCCGACCATTTGGGTGGAAGAGGGCTGGGCCCAGATGTCGGCTGTTCCCATTGGCCGACCCGGTCGCCATCGCCCGACACTTGCAGAGCTCGCCCAGAAAATATAGACTATGGCGAGAGTATCTGCAGAATTTGTCCAACGCGCGCGGTCGGCCGAACCGAGGCCCGCGTCGGGTCCGCGGCCCGGGACGGACCGGATGAGTCAGAGCGACAGAAATTCCTGGATTATTCGTTCGCTCAGAGTTTCATTCGTTGGTGCGACGGACAGAAAAAGATGCTGCTGCGGTGTTCCTGCAGCGCCGCGTGGCAGCGGGGGAGTAATAGAATCGGCCCATGTGCGGGCCACATGGCGACGGGATGGCGCACGGAGTTTGATGCACCTGCAAGCTACTAACCTGCGGAGTTAGTGCGCTTTGTTTACTAATTGACTGCCTCTATGGCGTATGGGCCCGTGATTAGTCAGAGGGGTTAGTTAGATTGAGTCTTCCAGAAGGTTCGCCACGTTTGTCCACGCCTTTATTTGCAATATCGCGTGCGGCGTCACCGTGACGTCAGCACCCACGGATGGACTTCCGTCCGGATCACACTGCGAACTAGATTATTCGGACTTTTTGGGAAATGATGCCATTTATGATTTTGGAATCTAGACGCTGGGGGAATATGTGTGATACCCATGGCAATATTTATCATTCCTCGGCGGCTAAATAAGGTGTTACCTAACAATCAGTATCATTTCCAATTAAATAAATATAAAAGATATTCCGGTTGTATGTATCATTGAATGTCGCGAATTGTTGGGGCATCTTTGTCATTGAAAGCTTAGGTCGCAAGGCTTGCTGGCTATTATTACCGAGGTGCTCCCACAAATATTCCTGACTAAGTGCAATCTCGTGCCAGTTGGTGAGCTGCAGCCTTTGAAGGTTGAACTCGCTGGGGCACAGCGCCCGAGGTTTGACCCGATCGGACAGCTTCTACTACTGGGTTACGTGCTCGCCAAACTTCCCCGTTGGAGCCGATCTCCTTGGAATTTGGTGACCTGTTATCGACTGACTCACCTTCTTACATAAAGAGGGCTGGCAATTAACGGATATCAATATCCTCCCTCCTCTTTTCCCTGACCATTTGCGGATGCTCCCTTATTCCGCTCTTAATTCAGTTACGAAAAGCTGGGTTTGTATGGACGATGTCTTTGATGCACGAATTACAGCTCAAAGGTTAGTTTTCATCGACATGGGCGATTGTCCGAGTCCTCTCTTACTTAACCCTAACTCGATTTGAACTCGACTTCAAAATGTAAGTTCGATTCAGAGAGCCTGCTTCTGCGAAGTGATGAGACATAGGTAATATACCGCTGGAACAAATTGTCACAGTCACACCGACAGTTTCGATGTCGGTGTCCAAGTTTCGAGATTTAGTTGGACCGGTATTTATTCAACCAATCGAAGTTCTTTTCCGCGCGATACACGTTTCATCAAATCTATTTCATTTAAGGTGAAAGGATCTGGCCTCAGGTTCAAAGGTTCAAATATTCAAACATTATTACCCTTTCTCACGCTCTTATATTACCCAGCTCCTTTAAAATGTCGGGCATCGTCACCATCAGTACTGCTACCGAATGGCCTGTGCTGGTCTCGTTGAAGGCTTTAGCCAATATGTCCAATTGTCCAGAATGATGCTCAGCACGGCTGCTGCCTCTTTGCATAACATGCAGATGATCATATAACGAGATCGGATTTCTGGACACTCTGACCTCGGTCTCCCATCGCTTAGATAAGTCTCTAACTCGCCATTGCGTCAGATGATCTAGACGTTGTTACAGCGTGTTCATCATCATACACTGCAATCAGCATCAACATGCTACCCATTCTTTTGCATGATACATATGCAGGATCTGAATCTGGACACTCGACCGCTTAGGTATAGGCCGCTAACTTGCCACTGCGTCAGATGAAGCTAGACATTGTAAGTGCAGTTTTACAAGGTAGGGTGTTCATCAGCATACAGCCGGGAGAATAGGAGGGAGCATATCTGAGATTTAACATCTTGATTGCCCACTCAACAGAGAGAAATCTCTTAACTTGATGATTTTGACATCAAGGATTACACCAAAGAGCGGGAGAAAAGAGAGGGATATTGAAGGAAGAGCCACATATATAATGTAGTGTCTGGAAAAGAACCAGTCCAGAGAGTCACGGCTGGCTGACGATCGAGCTAGATAAAGATATCCAGAGACAATTCGAGTGACAAAACAGCCTTCAAGAGGCTGATTTTCAGAGTGGCTTTGGATTTAGTCTAAAGGAAATTGTAGGCCCTGTCTCTTTCTGCGAGAGAAGAAATGGTCGATGATGGCCAGCCACACACCCGAGGGGGAAAGTTTGTACTGGACAGCATGCCCAGTCAAACTAACGGCAACCCCTCAAACCAAAAGCCACCGACACTGCCTCATCTTGTGTACATCAAATTTTGGCCAATGCATGCAAAGAATCGCACACTGACTACTTTTATCGTTGCTGCAGATATGTATGATTGAAATGGAGAAAAATAACTCGCTACTAGTTGGAAAAGCTTGCCAAATGCTATCACCTTACCCACTCCAATAAGCCAAACCCCCAATCCTTTCTTCTACCTCTATCAAAACATAATGGTTTCATGTGTTTTTATCAATAGGATATTTACTTTTATTTTTATTTATTTTTAATTTTCGTTTTTATTTCCTCATACCATTTTTGGTCTCCAATACTTTGCATAAATTAGTAAGCCAATAGAATTGATTGCCTTTGCGTCAATTAAAAAAGAAATACTCATTGGCGCACTCATCCTAGATGTTTTGGAGAGCAAGTTTGTGTATCATACCGGTCGATCAAGATGTCCACGAATTTATTGGCTCCTCCTTGGATAGGAGACTAGTACGCATCATGAAATTTTAAAAGTGACATAAAGTGCATAATATTAAGAGTTTTTGAATAATTATAGATGAATTTACCAGTGTTGGACTGGTAATATATGGTCTAAGGCCTGGTATATATATTGGTATCAATACTGGCATTTGATAACAGACCAACCTGGTCTATGGTTGGGCATACTACTCCTGCCCATACCAAGGTACCCACATATTAGTCTTTGGCAGATATGCGTAGATACCCCATCAGTTTGGTATTACATTCGGGGTACCAATATTCGTACTAGTTCCTGCAAGCCAACCTCCTCCCTTGCCTGGTATGAAGCTGTTGTCTATAAGGTGTTGCTATATGTAGTTTCAAGGCAATGTTCTGGGCTTGAGGTAGATCACAGGAGGTTACTTTTATTTTGTTTCACCACTTGAAACTTTGGGAAACATAAATTGAATGGCTGCCTTCTACTTGTACACAGATTCATGTGATCTGTATATATCTATTTCGAACATGACTGCCTTCTTTTTGTGGCTTCTCATCAATACCAATGTTCCTATATACTTACTGGTATCACGTTAAGCATATTTATATTGATACCAGTGCATCATGAAACTATAATGCATCAATAATTACTTATAAAACCAGACTGGTAGATCAATTTCAAACTATGCCAGTACCAGTTCTAGTATGGTATCTCATGGCTTAAGAGACATATATACCAGGACCAGACTGGTATGTAATATACTTGATACCAGTCCAACACTGGAAATTACATCTCATATTTCACATAAGGAAAAACCATTATGCTTTTTGAACTTATGCTCCATGTTTAGGATCCTTAAATATGGCCCTTAATGGCCAAAAGCATTTTTTGCAAAATTGCAAAAACAATGATCATTTCCCGGCCACAAAAAGGCACATAACTGGGCACAACTTCACATCCATGAGACCTGGAGGTGAGTTACCACCTCAAAAACTTTTCAGAATTTTCCACCATAGAAGTTGGGAGTTTTTAACAATTTAGTGGAGGATACAAGAGAATCCAAGTAGTTTTTGGAGGACAAAAATTCTGGCTTTCTTATGGAGTTTTTTTTAAGTAGAAGGTATTGTCCAAACTTTTTTTAGGGCTTCTCATTGAAAGATAATAGTGTCTTCAAATGCGCGCGTGTGCCTACGACGGGGCCTACGTGTGGCAGAGGGGCCGTATAGGAGCACCCCTACCCGTCGGAGGGTCTGCCGCTGCTCAGTCTGCTCAGTCTGCTACGGCCCATAAAACATATAAACATGTACTGGTGTCAAGTTATTTCACCACTAGTGTGAAGCTAGCTAGGAAATAGCTAGCTTTTACATGTTGACATTTGGGATTGGCCCAAGTGTCAATCTAAGGGTCAAGGCAGATTTAGGCCCTTACCACTAATAGAGTGGTGTCTAAGTGATTCATACATTCTCCTACAATTCCTATACATTCCAAATGAATCTACAAATCCAAATACTCTTGAAGATTCACCATTCAAAAAACAGAATAGAATCCAAGACAATTAGCGTTGGAACAGAGTCAACAAAATCCAACCATGATAAAGGATGACATACTACATCTACACTACGTCTCCGCAGGCATGCTAAAAGCCATGAACTACTTTCCTGCCTTTTGGTCAGTGATAGACCATCTACCCATGCAAGTTTCTTGTAGCTATTGATCCACAGGGAATCATAGGTAACCTTATGCTTGAAATCTGGCCCTCTTGGATGAATTTGGACCCACACTCTATCTCTGCTCCTTCAGCTATCCATGCCTCTACACAAAATCATGCATTCATCCTTGGCTTGCTACTAGCAGCTGACAATGACAGCCTAGAGTTGTTCCAGCAAACACCCCAACCCTACTTGTCACACTAGTTCATATGCTCAACTGCATCTACTACTCTCTATAATCCAACAGGCATTCACCTTCATGCCTCGATTGTCCCACCATCGGTTGGGGTCAGAAAGGTATTCATTCCATACCTTCTCCTCATCTCTGTTACCTATTTTTGGATACTTTCCTGTTGTCATATTGGCAGTATCATGTCAGTCACTCCAAACTATCAAAGGTTCACTCGACCAGCTGACTATCAGAATTCAATATGGCCGATTCTGATAAGAGGGAAAAACATGATAGAATGTGTTGAAGAATGTGCCTTCATTAGCAGTGCCTGATTTTAACAATTGTGTCGCCGCTGCTGCAACTTCCAAGCAAATCTGTTAGGGGCCAGACCGCAACCCCTTAGAAACCATTATGGTTCTAGAAGCTATCATATCTTCATCACCATACTTGTAACAAATCCACCAAGCCATAGCCCACCTAAACTAGAGAAAATGGCAAGAAGATAGGCCCATTTGAGAACATGTACATCTGGAAACTTGAATGACAAATGCAGATCAATTGCGGGCCCAATCAGAACCCCTTATAAATGTTTATGGATGTGGAGGCTACATATCTTAATCACCCTACTTGTAATAGATCCACCAAACCATAGCCCACCCAAACTAGAACAGTTGGCAAGAAGATAGGCCCATTTGAGTACCTACACGTCCAGAAACTTGAACAACAAGTGCAGATCTGTTGGGGGCCAGACCACAACCCATTAAAAAAAAACTCCAAAGTTTTGGAGGCCACCATATATTTATCACACTAGTTTTTAGAAATATTCCAAGCCATAGCACACCACAAATGGAGGAATTGGCAAGAAGATAGGCCCATCAAAGTAGCTGAACGTCCGGAAACTTGAACAACAAGTGCAGATCTATTGGGGGCCAGACCACAACCTCTTAAGAAAATTCAGATCTCAGTAGGCCACCATAACTTGATTACACTAGTTGTTAGAAATGTGTCAAGCCATAGCACACCACAATTGGAGCAATTGGCAAGAACATAGGCCCATTTGAGTACCTGAACGTACGGAAACTTGAACAACAAGTGCAGATATGTTGGGGGCCAGACCACAACCCCTTAAATCTCTGGAGGCCATAATATGTTGATCACACTAGTTGTGAGAAATTCTCCAAGCCATAGCACACCACAATTGGAGCAATTGGCAATGAGATAGGTCCATCTGAATAGTCGAAAGTCCAGAAACTTGAACTACAAGTGCAGATCCGTTGGGGGCCAGACCACAACCCCTTAAGAAAATTCAGAGCTTAGGATGCCACCATAATTTGATCACTAGTTGTTAGAAATTTTTCAAGCCATAGCACACCACAATTGGAGCAATTGCCAAGGAGATAGACCCATCTGAATAGTTGAACGTCTGAAAACTTTAACTACAAGTGCAGATCTGTTGGGGGCCAGACCAAAACCCCTTAAGAAAATTCAGAGCTCAGGAGGCAACCATACTTTTATCACATTAGTTATTAGAAATGTTTCAAGCCATAGTAAACCACAATTGGAGCAATTGGTAAGGAGATAGGTCCATCTGAGTACCTGAACGACCAAAAACTTGAACAACAAGTGCAGATCTATTGGGGGCCAGACCAAAACCCCTTAAGAAATTTAGAGCTCAGGAGGCCACCATAACTTGATCACACTAGTTGTTAGAAATGTTTCAAGCCATAGCACACCACAATTGGAGCAATTGGCAAGAAGAGAGGCCCATTTGAGTACCTGAATGTCCGGAAACTTGAACAACAAGTGCAGATCTGCAGGGGGCCAGACCACAACCCCTTAAGGAATTCCAAATAGCACAAATGGAGGAATTGGCAAGAAGATAGGCCAACCCATCAAAGTAGCTGAATGTCTGGAAACTTGAACAACAAGTGCAGCTATACTGGGGGCCAGACCACAACCCCTTGAAAATCTTTATGGCTTTGAAGGCTAGCATATCTTCATCACCCTACTTGCTACAAATCAACCAAGCCATAGCACACCCAAATTGGAGAAATTGGCATGAAGATGGGGCGCAACATAAATGAATGTGACTCGGTCTGGCTTCACCCCTTGCTGATGTGCATTTGCTCACATATCTCCAAAGCCTATCCCCCATATCCATGTTGTGCATGTCCTGCAGTCATAGCACTCCAGAACACATCTTGTTTGCCCATCAAACATTTCATTTGCATCCACAATGCTTCCACATTTGGCATACATATCAACAATGGTATTGTTCAGAATGACATCTGGTATTATTCCAGCCTTGACGATGTCACCATGGACATCTTTACCCTTCATGAATATATAAATGGCTGAGCCCTAGAATACAACTTCCTGGCAATGTGTACCCCTAAAGAACCGGCAATAGAAAACCCAAACCTCGAGCGACCTACTGCAGCAAAAACATGAGAAATGAAGAGGGTGGGAGCGAGATTGATGGAGAGTTGGAGAGCGCTTGGGTGTGGACTAAGGAGAAGCAAACAATGTGAAAGAAAGATGGGGTAGAGAGGAGGGTGGAGATGATGATATTGAGGGCCGTATGAAAAAGCTAGGAAGCTGTTGAGCTTCAACCCTCCCCGCATTGATTGCGCACATGTCTCCAAAGTTGTCGAGCTCAACCCTCCCCGCATCGCTTGAGCACAGGTGGTCTCCAAAGCTTCCATCTCGGACCCTAGCTATGCACCTGCAAATCATCCCACGACACAAACAAAGAAAAACGACCAAGTCCAAGACTCATCGTCCAACACAGAACCCCGAAACCCTAAATCTATTTTGAATTATTTTGAACTTTTATTGGATAGTACACTTTTTGTTACCCCAGTGGTTTTGGGCTCAATTTTTTTATGAAATGGTTTTTATTGTTGGAACCATTTGTTCAATAGCATCATCCTACAATGGTTTGGACACTTGTCTGTTTTTCAAAGTCAGTCATAGGTGCACAAACCACTTAAAGTTTTTCATGTATCACCACAAAAGTGGTACCAATCACTGTTGTGTAGGCAACCATTCACGAGTGACCACTAGAATAGTGGTTCCAATTACTGCAGTGTCTTTCACCACCCACTCTCCACCACTGTCAAAGTGGTACAAATCAATGAGGGGTCTTTAACCACTCAAGATCAACGTGCACTGTCCCCATCCATGTGGAATATTATATTTGTTAATTAAAATAGATTTCCAAATCATAAATCATAAATAAAATTTGAATTATTACACGTGGAGTAGCAAGTGGTTTCTACCACTTCCCATCACTGAGGTGTCTATAACCACTCACAATGTACCACTGCACTCGTCCACGTGGAATATTATATTATATTAATTAAAATATATTATAAAATAATAAATAATAAATAATAACAAATTATTACACGTGGACTACTGAGTGGTTGAAACCACTTCCAATCACTGTCTGTGATGCTACCGTGGCATTTCATTGGGATTAACCACTGACAAGTGGTTACTAGTGGTTTATAGAGTGGGAAAAGACAGTAGTGGTTAAAGGGCCAGTGGTTATTTCACGTTTTTCTTTAGTGTCAACCCGAGAAAAATCCCCAACCTCATCCATCACCGCCGCCTTGGCTGCCAACTCCCTCTGAACCTCAAGCACCTCCCACGTGTGCCGTGGATGCCTACACCCCGTGGTCCTCACATGCTCGCCCCCACTCACTGCCTGTACTATCTCGGTATGCAGAGAGACCATCGAGGGAAGTATACTCCGCACTATGCGTTGCTCAGCCATAGCCAAACTGATAATCTAGGTCAAGCAATTGAGAACCATTGCTTGCCCCAATACCTGACAACATGATGCCTCAGAAAGAGAAGACACCACCGTGGTCCCAGTGGAAAAACCCATCGCCCGCTCACACTCGTCAGCATTAGGCTCCACTAATTGCTGCAACTGAGCATCCTACAGGAGGCCAGGTCCACTATCCCGGAAAGCATGCGATCCTGGGAAGCTGAGCAGTGTAGGTAATGCTGCTCGTGGTTGACCCACCTTGTTGACCACTGCCAAAGGTGAACGGTCATCGCGTCTCACACGTTGAGACTGCCTCCCTGTGTCCAAAATACTATCCACTATGAGGTGTGCTGGCCGCTGCACCCCATCAAATGCACGCTTAAGCAGTGCAGGTGACATCAAGTTAGTCCACCATAGCCGTGGGCGATGAGCCCGTGACCCCACTGCCATGACCGGACTTGATGCACTCTGGCCATCACCTTGGCCTGAGAATCGCCCAACAGTGGCACATTCTCCAAGATGTATACTGGAGATACAACTTGATGAAGTTGTAAGTGGCGCAAAACCCGCACCATCTCCCAAAACAGACCCGACCTTGAGTCTCGCAATCCATTATCATGCCCAGCTGATGAATGCCCTTGGCAGGGCCAATCTGACACTACCAAATTAATGGAGCCAAACCGCTCCAAATCCTGCGCCCCCAGCAAAAAAAAGTCTGCTGGCAAGGCTTGCTGATATCCATGAACCGCAAACACTGGTAACAACTCAGGGTACTGTTGCACCAACTGAGCAACATGGCGAAGTGAAACACGTCGTGCAGTCTCATACCTCTCCACATACAAATAACGTCGAACTCGTACACCTGCCTGTAGCACAGTAGCCAATCCGGTGCTGATCCCGCCAAACAAGTCTAGAAGGCAAATGTCTTTATCTGGATACTGCCACACAGTACGTGTGGTGTTCAATGGAGACAACTGAGGTGGTCCTGGTGCAATCCCTGCACTCTCCTCCTCTCTTGATGGTACAAAAACCTCTATCCAGGCTTGTTGTACCCGTCGATCAACAACCCGTTGCAAATCCTTGCTCGTGCCCCACAATGGAGTCTGAGTAACCATGGCAGGAAACTCCGCCATACTATACATGTCATCATGCTGTCCTGGAGGTGTGTCATCCTTTGAATGAGCATTGCCCTCTAGCAACTCTCCAGGCCAAGTCACTGCAGCTGTGAATGTTGCTAGTGTCGGCATCTTGCCCCGCTGGGCAACCGCAACTCCTCCTACGTCACAGGGAGCTGCACATGCTAGCCCTCCCCTGACTGCCATCCAGGCCTATAGGAAGCTGACTCCTCCCAAAAATCCAGGGTGAAGCCCATGGGGTACAACATTGCCCCACCAACCAGGACATCGTACGAGACTGCGTCTGTCACAATGGCCTTGGCTCGCATCACTGAGCCATCTGTAGGGTGATCCGGCCGTAGTCTAATAGTCAACTCACGTCGTGTCATGCCCCGAGCCTACTCCGATCCTCCCAGAGATGTCTGTATTTGGAAATGACAAGGCTCCATATCCACCTCCGTGAGGCCCAAGCCTGCAATAGTAGCTCTGCCTAGCATCAACGGCTGAGCTCCCGAGTCCAACAAGACCCTCAGTGGGTACCTCTTGCCTGCCGGTCCACTCAAACAGAAAATACCCTCCTGTTTGTCTAACAAGACAACCCCAGGTGTCACCATGGCACGCTCAATGGCTGGCCTAGCTGGCAGCTGCAGTTTGCCATGGCGCCGCCGTGGCAATCTTGACCCTCAAATCCAATGATCCCTCCGCCACTACACCTTCCACTATCTCCGCAGAAGATGAAGTGACCTTCCTACTCTCACAGAGTATCGCTGCCAGTCTGAACACTACTGCAGGTCTTACCCTCGGCGCCGCAATCATGGTTGCCGAGAACAATGGAGCCTGACACACAGATGTGCCGCCCCCAACAGCACACTAGCTGCCGTAGCCTTGGCAATAGGTAGTGGTGCTGCCCGTGTAGCTCTCCCCAATGGCGCAATAACCTCTGCCTCGGTAGCAGTTGGGCAAGCATTAAGTGCCATGGATGGCGTCGACCCTGTCTCCGCCAATGTGAATGATTGAGGCAGCCTAGCCCGACAGCTTGCCTCCCCACGTTGTGGATCCAACTCCACCTCTGCACCTCGTGGCTCAGGAACTCGTACTGCTCCTTGAGTCACGGCTGCAGCAGACTCCACCTGCATTAGTGGTAATGCTACCCCGTACATGAATCCCATGCCTCCCATATCTCCTCCCTCAGGAGCAAGAGGTGGACCCTCAGGCCTTGGAGCTGATACCACCTGAGTTGTGGCCATGGCAGCAAGCCACTGCTCTAGCTGCTGAAGCCGGTTGGCCATGCCTTGGTCAACACCCTGACCTCTCGTCCCTGGCCATGCTGAGCTTGCCCTTGGCCTGCACCTCGTGCCTGACCACCTCGTCCTCTTTGAGCTGCTCCACCTCGCCCCTGGCCACCATTATTCCGTTGGAACTGGGCCTGGCCGCAGCTCAAGGTGCAAATCATAACATTTGGCCTCTCCATGCCCATACTTGCCACAATGCCCACACTGCAACTATGCAAGCTGTGCCTGGGCTAACCATTTGTCGTTCTCTGGGCAATCGTTCTTGACATGGGGTCCTCCACATGTCCAACACACCACATCCACCCGTTGTTGGCCTGCAAATGAAGGAAGAGACCCCTACATCTGAGGTCCTCTCTGTCCTTCCCTGGGCTTCACCTGAGCCCCTTGTTGCCTTGAGCACGTTGAGGTAGTGGTTGGCTAGGAGCACCACTACCCCACAGTGTCTCAGCAAATCCCACCATGACCACTCGTTCCTCCACCATGTTGAGCTCTATCCGCTCTGCCAGCAAAAACACATTTGCTAAGATTGGTGGACTAGTGGTATACTAGTATGTGGTGTGCACATGTGTTTGTGTGGTTTTGGACAACGATGTAGTTGTGTAGCGATATGTATGCGCACGACACTGGTAATGCATATAAAAACATTAGTTATTTCAAAGGTTTGTAGAAAGCAGGATAGTGTGGTGGTTAAGGGCAATGAACTATATATTTGTATAATTGTTCTTTCTGAAAATTTCCTAAGTCTTTGTTCTTCTGTGGTGGCGGACCTTCCAGCGGACTGGGTGAGTCCACTCTGCATGTAGAGTGGATCCTCTAGCAGACTTACAGAGTGGACTAGACTGCAGAGTAGACCCTCTCGAGCCCGGTGGACCCTCCAGCAGACTCTCTAGAACAGACTAGACTATCCAATGGACCCTGGGGCGGACCCGGTGGGTGGGCGCTGGGCTTATGAACTGACCCCATGGGCTGTACTGGCAGGCCCAATAAGGCGCATTGAAGACGATATTATCTTAAAATGAGAGGTTTTTTATAAGGAGCACATTTTGCAGCAAATACCACTACCTTCCTACCAAGCTTAAAAAAATGTCGGATTATTTTTTTGTGGCTCCTTTGTCAAGACGAGCATAGGCAGCAAAAACTTTCACTGTTAATTGCTACAATCGCAATCCATTGAATTTGGAAATTTGCAATGGCGAGTGAGTGGGGTATTATGCTGGCCTCTCATTTTAAATTATTAGGGTCTTCAACGCAAGCATGTCATGAGGGCCAAGGTGGGGGTCGCATACCCGCGTCCCTCCACCCACACTCACCTAGCGCGGGCCAAACCGTGGGCCCCACGGTGCGGTCGGTCCCACCCCTCCTACACAGCGGTTGGGCCCTCCGCGGCCCCACCACCACCCCCCCCCTTCCCCCCGCCCCTCCCTCGTTGGACCCCCGCGCCATCTCGGGTCTGTTGGATCAACTTGGACCCGCCCTGCCATATTGATTGGATCCCTTCGGCACCTTGGTTGTCTTGCTCTCGGATCCCCCTGCAAGGTCCACAAATCCCCCTCACGTAGCTCTAAAAGTTGGACACCCTCGTTGGACCCCCACGCCATGTTGGGTCTATTGGACCCCCATGTCTGCCAGGTGTCTGCCAGGTCGGTTGGATCCCTCCGGCACCTGGCTCTGGCTCTTGGATCTGTGTGCAGGGTGCGTGATCATTTCCCGGCCACAAAAAGGCACATAACTCGGCATAACTTCACACCATGAGACCTGGAGGTGAGTTACCACCTCAAAACTTTTCAGAATTTTCCACCATAAAAGTTGGGAGTTTTAAACAATTTAGTGGAGGATACAAGAGAATCCAAGTAGCTTTTGGAGGAAATGTTTTTGGCTTTCTTATGGAGTTTTTTAAGTAGAAGGTATTGTCCAAATTTTTTTAGGGCTTCTCATTGAAAGATAATAGCGTCTTCAATGCGCGCGCGTGTGCCTACGACGGGGCCTACGTGTGGCAGAGGGGCCCTATGGGAGCGCCCCTACCCGTCGGAGGGTCCGCCACGGCTCAGTTTGCTCAGTCCGCTGCTGGGTCTGCTGGACCTAGCCAGTCTGCTACGGCCCATAAAACACATAAACATGTACTGGTATGCACATAAAACATTAGTTATTTCAAAGGTTTGTAGAAAGCAGGTTAGTGTGGTGGTTAAGGGCAATGAATTATATATTTGTATAATTGTTCTTTCTGAAAATTTCCTAAGTCCATGTTCTTCTGCGGTGGCGGACCTTCCAGCGGACTGGGTGAGTCCAGAGTGGATCCTCTAGCAGACTTACAGAGTGGACTAGACTGCAGAGTGGACCTTCTCGAGCCCGGTGGACCCTCCAGCAGACTCTCTAGAACAGACTAGACTATCCAATGGACCCTTGGGGCGGACCCGGTGGGTGGGCGCTGGGCTTACGAGCTGACCCCATGGGCCGTACTGGTGGGGCCCATAAGGCGCATTGAAGACAATATTATCTTAAAATGAGAGGTTTTTTTAGGAGCACATTTTGCAGCAAATACCACTACCTTCCTACCAAACTTCAAAAAATGTCGGGTTATTTTTTTGTGGCTCCTTTGTCAAGGCGAGCATAGGCAGCAAAAACTTCACTTGTTAATTTGCTACAATCTCAATCCATTGAATTTGGAAATTTGCAATGGCGAGTGAGTGGGGTATTATGCTGGCCTCTCATTTTAAATTATTAGGGTCTTCAATGCAAGCATGTCATGAGGGCCAAGGCGGGGATCGCATGCCCGCGTCCCTCCACCCACACTCACCTAGCACGGGCCAAACTGTGGGCCCCACGGTGCGGTCGGTCCCACCCCTCCTACACAGCCGTTGGGCCTCCGCGGCCCCCACCCTCACCCCCCCCTTCCCCCGCCCCTCCCTCGTTGGACCCCCGCGCCATCTCGGGTCTGTTGGATCAACTTGGACCCGCCCTGCCATATTGATTGGATCCCTCCAGCACCTTGATTGTCTCTCGGATCCCCTACAGGGTCCATGAATTCCCCTCACGTAGCTCTAAAAGTTGGACCCCCTCGTTGGACCCCCACGCCATGTTGGGTCTATTGGACCCCCATGTCTGCCATGTCGGTTGGATCCCTCCGACACATGGCTCACCTGGCTCCTGGATCCCCGTGCAGGGTGCATGAATTCCCTTGCCTGCGGCACCGTCAATTGGACCCCGCTCGTTGGAACCCCTATACCAGGTCGAATCTGTTGGACCCCGTCATCGTTTGTTGGACCTCTTGCCTGCTATGTTGTCTGACTCTCAGATCCCCCTGTAGGGTATGCTTTCCGCAACATCTGGCCCATCCAAATGAAAGGCATCGCAACCATCTATTTCTAGGGCATCGACATGTCCATCGAAGCAAATTCAGCCGCATGCCACCATGCGCGCTTCTTCGAGGCTTCTTCTAGCTGAAAATGTGCATCTTGTTTCTCCATTGCGCTTCCCTTGTAGGTTCTGGAGCATATGTTGTACTGTACATTTTCATGGAACAAACCACAGGCGATGACAAATTTGAAAGCAAAAGTCCTCATATTCTGCCTCTTCGCTAATGTTTGCAAACACCAAAGGAGGGGCCATTTAACAGTAAGAATCTCCATTGGAAGACTGAAACCCATCATGGGGGGGGGGATCAAGTGCATGTTCAAAAGGCGTGCATACTGTGGAATAGAGTGGAGGACTTTGTACTTGGAGAGGAGAGTTCAGATAAGTGTCATACTCGGTAGTTTAACATTCATGCGCACGTGAATCTTCAACCTAGAATGCGGAGAGCTCCAAGAGCAAACACATTCTAGTATCACGATATGTGCACCTTTATCACATCAGTCACTTGCTCATTAGGTTGTTTTTATGTGTGTTTTGATATAAACATGGTACATACTTTGCTTGCATGATTCTACAACACCATGGATATCAAGTGTATATTTCATGCCTAGGTTCCATTGCTACTATAGTCCGGAGGACAAGCGTACCTGCAACAAAGTCGATGTGACAGATCCTAAAGTGAAGCGTGGATGACCTAATATAGTGGCTGGAACAAGCAACCTTCATAAAGGCCCAAGGAAAAAAAATCTACATATGGGGAGTCATACAAGCGCGGTTGTCAGTGTTCTTTCAAGGTCCAACAATGCTATCTCACTCCTGACATTTACATTATCACATACTACATTGTACAACTCCATGGAGCATCTTGATCTTCAAGGAAAGCTGTCACATGGTAGTTATGTAAACTTCCGAAGCACACAATAACCCTATGCTCCACGTATTAGTAGAGCTCAAAATGTGGATCATGGAATGTTTGTGCCGCGGTTTGTTGGTGACTTAAATCATGATGGAACATAAAGAGTATGTCATGAAGAACACAAGATTGGGAGATGCATGGACACATGATGATTTCCTGCTTAAACAAGATGTGTGGAACCTTGCTAAGAAACGAGCTACCTGGCAGACCTTCAGAAAACACAATAACGATGCCCAAAGTGTCCGGATGTGGAAAGATCAAAATCCCAAAGCCATGTTTTTCTATCAAGATGAGACATTGGTGCCAACTTTCCAACATTACAATGGAGACTTTCAGACATTCATTATTGAAACAGAGTGGCAGAATCAAAAAATGTTGGAATTAGGCCACGCATGGAATGTTGCATGCGATTTAACTTTTGGAACAAATCATCACAAGGTCTGCTTCCTGACCTTCTTCATGTACCTTCCAATTAATGTTCATAGACCTTGGGCGGACCCTTCAGTAGACCCTCCATGACCAGTAATTCGCTTGACACATTGTCTTCCTACAATAATTGCGATTTGCACCATCCATGTGCATGCCAACACTTTCTATATCTACACGTTGATAGTATTTGACAAGTGGTTAAACGACATTCCGGTGGCATATGTCATGTTAGTGCAGAATCAAACCACATACCTCATCCCTTGGATAGCAGCCTTGGGTGATACCATCTTTACATATAGGCCGAAAATGGCGACCCAAGACTGCATTGTGGACGATGTCGAAGCAGAATTCAATGCGATTCAGTAAGTCTCATGCTCATAAAATGAACATGACGTCCATTTGTACAGTCGACTTATGGGGTCCCATGACAGAGTACGTTATTAGGGTCCAACGTTGAAGTCCACATTTTAATGATGCACGGGGTCGGACAATAGGACTCGTCACTAGTGTCCTTATTATAGGTCCACCACTAAAGGTATACATGTATTATAGGTTCATTGGTTGCCCATTGAATATGAAGATACATATATAGGTACATTTTTATTTTCTGATCGTTTTTTATCCTTAAGGCAGTTTCGGCATTGTACTGCCAAAATGAAACAATATGTTAGTTATTTGAGAATCGCTGATAAAGTTAGGAATTTAGTTAGTGTTTAAGACGACCATGTAGAGGAATTGTGGGGTCAAGATGACCGTAAAAAACTGCATTGACGACTTATTAGGCTGCCAATATTTGACAAGTTGGATCTGTTCAAACATACGAGACGATTGCTTGATTCCGGATTGTGATCTATTTGATCTCCCTTTTCTCTTGCACTAGAACAGATTGTGGCTATTACATCTGTCACTTTTGGCTAGTCATGGCATATTTGTCTGCAAATTGCAGTCGTCAATGCCAATGGAGCTACCCAGAAGTCATATATTTGACTACGTGACTTCTCGATCTACGGATTTGCGGTCAAACACAGTTGACCAGATGCATTGAGATGGTTGATGGAGTCAGTCCAACACTATACTAAGATGGCGGAAGCATTCCAATGTATGACTGCGTGACTGCATGACTACACGTGTGGAATGTGAGATGGTACATATGACTAATAGTCATATACATGTCTATGAATAGATGACATGTCATAGTCATGTATTAGTACATATCTACATGACTGTGACTGTGATACGGTATATATGACAATAGTCATATATTGACTATGATTAGACGTGTCAAAAGCCTTTAAATTTCAAATTTTGTTATGGTTATTTAAAATCAAACCACCTACGTAGTGTATATATATCTAATAGGTGTGTTGGTTAGTGTATGGTAACTTAGTGATGTTATAATGCGGAGATCTTAGATGTAAATATGTATTGTCTAGTAATGTGTGGGATTGTGTAGGGTGTAGGGTCAATGGTCAATGCACAATTCAAATTTTGAGTCACCAAAATTCAAATTTCGAATTTGAATTTGAATTTGTTAAAATTTTTGTGATTTTTGATTATTATTTTTAAATTATATGCTTAGAGATCTTATGACTACCGCGTTATCGCCACGTCAAATTGATATGGACTACTGGAGTCATAGATTGCAGTCATGATCTATGACTATGAAGAGGCATCAGGTGTCACGTCAACAGTTAGCACTGCGACTGACGCTTATGACTTGTGTATCACAACTAACAGGGTTTTTTTCACTTGGTAGTCATGAAGTCATAAATGGCTGATATTACTACAAAACAACAGTCGTAAAGCTAGAATTTGTTGTAAGGTTGTCCAGTATATCCACACCCTGATATGACTACGTAATTTTAGTATTAGTTTTGTACGTTGTTGAAATATCGTACAATGTTCAGCAAGATGTTGCATCGGAACAACGACGAGTCGGGACGATTTCGGAGCAAGGCGTAGGCGACCCGATGGTGCAGAATTAATTGGAGATGACTCCCAAGATCTATGATTCAGTGGCAAGGTCAAAGACCCCAGGGACACCACCATTAGGATATTTTTTCAAGGAATTAACAAACTTCCTATACGATGGATAAAAGAAGAACGGCGTTTGGAAAGGGTTTTGAGCTCTGATAGTCTTGAGAATTATGGAGACTATTGCGGGGTACCTATAATTTGTCACCAAGTTTGGTGAATTATGGTTAAGGTTAACAACGGCACCGAGTTTTAAGGCTTTCCATCTTATTTACTCAATTTGGAGTAATCCATAAATTTTTAGCAGGATCTCAAAAATGAAAACCAAGTTAAGTGGGTATATTGTGAGTCCTGGGGCTATTCACCAAAAATTACGTCAAACGGTTTCATATGACCAAGATATGGCGCCCAAACAGACATTAGATAATCTAATTTGGATCACCATAAACTTTAAAATGAAGTCTCAATGCAAAGTAGATGTTAACACTACCTATATTCATTTCAATAATGTGAAATCCACAAGTACCACACAGGACAAGGTAGTAGGATTTGAGCCCTAAACTATTGTGGAGTGACACACCATGTAAAAGGGTCAAAACATTCAAAAAATTCAAGGTTCAAAACGTTCAAAAGGTTGGCAATTAGGTGTGACACGATTAAGTTGGGACCTCGAGCGTTTTCATCTTCCTTCCTAGTGCAAAGGCCTTGGGGCAATAGTTTGATCTAGGGACAAAACTATGAGGTGTCTTCCTATTATTGTCAAGTGCTTTCATAACCTGGCACTAGCCCTAAAAAAGCGCAAAGAGGTCCATGGCAATGTCATAATATTCACTCCGACAGGTGTTCTAAGGATTTAGAAATTTTGAATTGAAAGCTGATGGCCGTACAAAGGTGCAGGGAAGGAATGAACCCAACCACGTACAATGTATGTTTACAATGCGTATGCACTAGCCCTAGAAAAGCAAAGAGGTCCATGGCGATATCATCAAAGCCGAGACACGGGATGGAGGCTTTGGAGACCTATCAACAAATGATGCAAAAAAGTTGAAGCTGCCTGACCACATTGCATGTTTGCGTTTACAATGCTTGTGCGAGTCTGGCAACCCTAGAAAAGAGCAATGAGGTCCAACTCCCTGAAGGTAGGCTCTTCCCCTGGTGTACTCATGAGATGTTGTTTGCAGTACCTAAGCCTGTGACCATTGACCCCGCGCCCAGTTTGAGCGGAACTCCCACTCTCGGCACTAGACTGAATTTTAAACTCAAGGCAGGAAGCCAACCTTTGAACGAACAGATGCAGCGAGGAAAGGGGGATTGCAAATGCCAGTTGTGTGGGAACCTTAGGACAATATCCACTTTTCTGATTCATTGTCCTGGGTACTCTCACCATAGAGACACCCTCTTCAAATCCATCAAGATTTGTTCAAGTACCTATGTTTGCCAACTTGGAAAATCTTCAGGTTGAGCCAAAAGCCCAGGCCCTTTTAGCGTCTAATTATTGGGCAAATCACACACAGCATATTGATGCTTGTGTGAAGGGATTTCTAGAGGATATGTGAAAACCTCAGATCAATTGTTTGTTCGAAGGTAAGTCACACTGCCGGCGTCAGCCCCTAATAAATGTAGTTTTTTTCTCTTTACTTTGAGGTCATCCATGATGGCCTCACCATATATGAAACAAGTTCAGAGAAGTTTTCTGCCTAACTTCATTTTCATCATACAATTTTTTGGCAACAAACATGGCTTTAAAGGACACTACAGCCTCTAAGTTAGATTTATCCAGTAGGGTCAAGACTTGCGGATTTAAATTCAGATCCTTGAAAATCTCTTCTACCAGTCTTCCGCCTTTGTGCAAAGCCTAGCATTTCTTATTATGATTTGCAAGCCAACCAACTGAACCTAGAAGATGCAAAGGGAGTATTCCACAATATATCGACACACAAGTGTTTAGTGGCATCTTCAAACTAGCTGCTTTATGACAGAATGTCCGTGCTGGAATTGTGCTTTATGACAGAATGTCCATGCTGGAATTGTGCTTCATGTCATTCTGAACGCTGCTATGTGTGAACATGTATGTCAAATGTGGGTGGAGCAAGGATGCGAAGGGACTGTTCAACAATAACCGGATGTGGTGCCTTGGAGTGCCATGATTGCAGGATATGCGCAACAGTGGGGGACGGAGGCTTTGGAGACCTATGACGAAATGATGTGGCAAGGGATTCAGCCCAACCACATCACATTTGTCTGTATTTGTTTGCATGTGTCTGCAAGCCGAGCAGCCCTGGAAAATGGAAAAGAGGTCCATGTTGACATTGTCAAAGTTGAAAGATGCTTTCCAGTCCTTCCGGGTCGTTGACGGGAGTGAGGCGAAAAAAGATCATAACATAGCAATGAGCATCCGAGAATTATGGTTGCTGCTGATCAGTAGACCTAAAGTTTTGTATCCACAGTAGGAGTGTAGAATGATTAACTACATGAATACAAAACACTTTTGCATGGGATAGGATCACTCAAGATCTTAGGTTTTTCTGACCACTGTTTGATCTAACTAGTGCCGTTCATCCCAATGGTTCTTGAAGACGTTTCGTCCTTCCAGTTCTTGGTACATCTAGTTCTTAGTGTACTTAGGAAGCTAGTGTTGATCTTCAAGAGTGAGATAGATACTCTCTGCAGGAGTTTTCTCTGCCGATGGTTGTTTTGATCACATATGCATATAGATCAAAGAATACATTCGATATATCTGAGAACAATTTACTCGTTGATAACTTCGCCATCATAGATGCCTGATATACTAAGCAATAACCAAAAGCAAGCATCTACAGTATACATCAGACGTCAGGTGCCCTAAACTTCAACACATTCCACTGTTCCATGATACTGGTCATTATACTGGCGTGTGAGAATTCTCATGTGACTTTATTGCTGTTGTGTGAGTCACATATAGTCGGAAAACAGGTTGAGCTGATTCACATATCTTTCTATACATGAGAACTTTGGTGCAGATGCAAAGATCCACATTAGCATTTGTTGCATGATCGGCAGGATGGTACCTAGTGTAAGCACTGGGAGAGATCATGCACCTTGACAATATTAGAGGTTAGATTCTTTCACACTCGTGTGTCTCTTCTATAGATACCTGGTCCATGTCATCAGAAAATAATGATAAGTTGAGAGTCTCTGGTCGGAAGGAGTCATGCTTCACTGAGGGGAGCTTCGCTGGAACGTTTGTAGATCCACTCAGCATTTGCCACACCTCGCGCATTGTAGGTCGAAGAGGCAGAATCCTGTGTGCACAGTCTGGCCACTTTGGCCATGTCCAAGGCCTCCTTCTCAACGACCTCACCTACTAGCTTGGGATCCACAAGCTTGAGTAGATCTTCAGGCTCCTCACCCACTTGATTCGCCCAATTCATCAGCACAATTTGTTCGGATGGAAGTGAAATGTCTAAGACTTTCCGACCGCTCAGGAGTTCGAACAGCACAACTCCGAAACTGAACACATCAATCTTCTCCGATATCTGTGAACAAGTCACATACTCTGGAACAAGTTCATGAACAAGACGATCAATGACAAAAATCTATAGTGGCTCTGAACTGATATTAGTCTGACCTAAATGAGTTCAACCACTAGAATTCATCATGTAACAGGTCTCTCACAGCAAATATATGTACAATAGGTCGAAGTCTTGTCCCAAGTCTGGAAGTCTTGAAGTCGGTGGCAAGTGCCTTTCAAGCATCCCTAGATACATTTAATAGAACATTTGATCATCTGTACTGGTAAGCTTTGAAAAACATACAATGACACTGATCTAGCTGCTCATGCACATGTAGTAGCAAACAGCGAAAATGATTTTAGTCAGTATATGAGGCTCTACCTGGTGCGAGATAGCCCACCGTCCCCTCTATGTTAGTTGTCGAGATGTGCGAAACCATGTCATCGCACACAAGCCTTGAAAGTCCGAAATCAGCAATGCGTGGATTGTTGTCGGCATCCAGGAGGATGTTTCCCGGCTTCATATCACAATGAATAATGCGGTGCTTCAACTCATGATGCAAATATGCAAGGCCACACGCTGTTCCAATGGCGATGTTGCGACGCGATTCCCATTCCAGCACATGCCCTTCATTCCTATGCAAAAGATCTGACAAGCTTCCATTGGGCATGTGTTCGCACACCAAAAGTGGGAACTCGGTATCAATGCAGCAACCCCGTAACATGAGCAAGTTGCGATGTTGCACAGAGCTAAGGATTGTCATCTCCCTCTTGAAGGAGACTTTGCTTTTATGGCACTTTTGGGTGAGTTGCTTGATGGCTACAACAGACTTGTCTCTCAGCACCCCTCGATATACCGTACCAAACCCTCCTCGGCCAATGATGTTGGCGTCACTGAAATCATCTGTAGCATCCTGGAGCTCCTTATAAGAGTAGAAAGCAGACCGGTTGAAGTCATCTGAAAGGAGACCGTCGGGGTCCGCTTGTGCACCACCGAATCCGGATCCTTGCTGATCTTTTCTCTTCCAGATAAAAGCCACTAGCCGCGACAGAGCAACAAAAACAGCAACAGCTCCCAGAGTTGCTCCAATGTACTCCTTCCATTTTGTTTTGCGTCGATGGCGCTGCAGCAGCTCTACAGAGATACCTGACACCATTGGCCCCGTCGCATTTGCAAGGTATCCTACGTTAGGATAATTTATCCAGCGTCCTAAGTTACCGGCATAAAGAAACTCAATTTTCAAGAGCCCATCTGTCACATCCACCTGCACGACCTTTCTGAAAGCTACACAGCTGCCTACTTCTTTTACCACATCTAGTTTCGAAAGAACGAGATTTCCTTGTACCATCACATCAAAAACACGGTAGCGCGCTGGAAGCTGGGTGAAGACAATCTCTGCAAAGTAGAGACTGACATTATACGTTCCGCTTCGCATGTTGATGCCATAGTAAGCCATGTAGACTGGAGCCCATCGCATGGATCGAAAGATCTCCATTTCGTCCGCAGAAACGTTTGAAATTGCTCTTGCAACCGGACCCACCGTGCTGCTTGGATAGTCTGGCTTGTCGCTGGAAACTTGCAAGGCCCAGGTGTTAGTTGGATCAACCATCATACCTGTAGATTTGTCAAACGATATTAAATCCGGCTGGAATGTAACTTTATCGCTATTTGTGACAGAGCTGTAATCACCGACATTAATTGCAAACTGAGAATTATCCCCTGGTGAAGACTGAAAGCCTGACAATACGCTTGAGTTCGGAATGGGGGTACTGCATGAGTTGAAGAGGGTGTTGTTTGCTATGCGCAAGCTCGAAGCAAGATCACTGGCGCCAGAGCCGAAGCAGTTGAAGGAGAAATCCGCCTGCAAGTTCGTGGTGTTCCAAGATGCTTTCTTGGTGAAATCCAGAGATCCTGATAGAGAATTGTGAGAGACATCCAGTATGTTTAGGTTAGAGAGATTAGCACCAATACTATCGGGGATACCACCACTCAAGTTATTGTGACTCAGAGACATAACCTGCAGTCTCGAAAGATTTCCAAGAGATAGAGGGATGATTCCTGAAAGATTATTGAAACAGAGAAATAGAGTTGTCAAGTTGGGATTGTTGGTGCCAAACTGTGGTATCTGGTCTGAGAAGTTGTTCCTTGCCAAGAACAACTCAGCAAGTGCAGGCATTTCCTCCAAAACAGCTATCCCACCGGAAAGGTTGCTGTTGTCAAGCCTCAAGCTCCATACATCGGTGAGTTTCCGGAATGTGCTGGGGATGGGGCCACTGAAGCCATTCGTCAAGGTGCAGCTCCTGGAGAAGGGTTAGACTACCCAACTCTGAAGGTATGAGCCCCGACAAATTGTTGTTTGACAAGTGAAGTTGCTGAAGGCTGGTCAAGTTTGCAAAGGCTGCAGTGGGAATGACACCCTCCAGCAGGTTGACGTCGAGCCAAAGTATTTTGATCCACATCCGACGAATTCAACTGCAAGACCAACTGAATGTCCTGAAGAGCGCTTAGTTCGCCAGCGGCTAAAAAGCCGGCTTCCACCAAAGATCTTGGCGGCAGAAGACAACCGATCCATACACAAAGAGTCATGTTAGTCCACATGGTTACAAGAACAAACTTTAGCTGTGCTATTATTGTTGTATAGCTGGAAATTTCGGAGGTGACACTAACAAAACCCAGAGAACAATATTGTTTTCACCAACCATTCAGGCCATTGCCCCACCAGATCCTCTTTCTGAACCACCTCATCCTCCACAGGTGCTGCAGCGTCCTTATATTCTACCCTTGGTACCTCCGTCACAGGTATTACATGCACAGCAGGGATTTCCCTGGACAAACTTTGCACCTCTGGAACCACTGATTCCCTTACCAAGCCAGAGTTTACATAGAGAAGTTCACCCTTCTCAATTTCTGCCACGACCTGCTCTGTAGTGGGAATGTCCAACCTTTCTCCGTCCAGAGCAATTGGGGGTGGTGTCACAGCATGTTCTAACTGTGGAACCTCTGAGACAACTGAGTCAACTGGCTGTGATGGCTGTGGTACCGAAGTGACTTCTTCTTCCCTCTCCGAAGGCCGTGCTTCCAATAATAACAGCCCTTTGTGCTGCTGTGCCTCATCCTGCACAAGAGCTTGGGAAACATCATCTTGCGGTTTCCGTGAAGCCAACGGATCCGCCACTACAGTCATACCCCGCTTCTGTCTCTTAGACTGGTGTTGCCCTGCCAGTCCACCCTCACTATGTGAAGAGCCCTGCTCTTCAATTGCAGTGGTTACTGCCTCAAACACTCCCATCTCCTTACGTTCCCGAGTATTAAGTATGCAAGAGTCAAGAATGATTTGGGCAATAACTGGACCAGACACAATGATCAGAGACTTAGCAGCAGTGCCCTGTAATCTCTTCATTTCTTCCACCAGACCATTGTACATTAACTCTGCCCAAGCTACATCCTCTCCCCTCAAAGCTTTCAGGATCTCCTCTGTGAATGACCTGCTCAAATATTGTTGGTTCTGTTTCATGGCAAACAGAACATTCAATATTTGGCCGACTTCTCTGAGCCCTGCGTACTCGGCTTTGGTACAAGCGTAACCTTGAGTATTAAAGAAACTCCCTTCTTGGAACAAATTCCCTATCTGCAATCTTGCCCTGTGCTCATCCACATCTACATGACCCAATGGCAAATCAAACAATTGCTGCAAGTACTGGGGAGTAATTTCTATATCTACTCCCCTCACCTGGGTAACTCCCGTCCGAGGCTCAAAGTTCTGAAGAAGAAATTGAATCAATACTGCCGATGATGCAAGGACCAGTCCTTGCGTAGCAGCCCCTCCAATCGCAACTCCCTCAGCAGCTGCACTGCCTGCGGTGTAGCAATTGTTTGCTTCTGCATAATCGTGGTGCTCTTCACCCTGATATCCTCCATTCCCCTCACTCTCTTCATTCTAGCCAAACAAAAAGGCCTTGTTTGAAACAGCTGAAGAAAAGCTTGCAGGGCACAGAGCATAAAGGTATGGTTGGCATAGAATGGAACAGGTAAGTGCGTGTAAGCCTGTGGGGCTTGCAAGTATCGAGTGAGAGAAAATGTACTCTCAATTCGTCCGTCTTTGCGCCACTACGTGAGAAGTAAAGCGAGCGTATAATCCGTTACATCCGCCATAGCTACAAAGCTAGTGCTTTGATTGCCCCTCCCGTCGAGACACTGGCTATTCGGAGCCACCCCGACTCTTCCGCTCATAACACTTCCAATTTCTTGTTCTTGTTTCTTGGAGGGAACCACCTGCATGAAATTCTCACTCCTGATGGCTGTTGCTTGCTTAGGTAACTTCTTAATTCCACCCCCCTCCGTGGACATTCCCACCTAGAATGTCCAGTAAGACAGCACATGCGGCATAAGTCCCTATTTTCTGTACTCGGAAAGGGTTTTGTTACCCCTGCCCTGAATGCATTAATGGGCCCACAAATAGTTTTAGCCGATGTACCGAGTAGGTACTTTGACGGCCCGATTTGTCTTCCTGCATGATGAGACCCACTCTTATAATCGATGCACTGCAGTATGCTTCGCCTTAGTGGCCACGTGTCCATTTTTAGATATGCCCCCGACTTCCCCTCTCCGCGTGGCATATTCTCCGAGTTTGACTTCCCAACTTCTTCTTCACTTGATTGCCACTTTTCTGATGTTAACCCGCGTCCACCTGTCACTGACCCAATGGACTGTGTAACCCGCATGGGCTGTGTTGGGCTGTGACAGGTTGTGTCTAACTGTGGTGAACTGTGATAGGTTGTGTGACGCTATGATGGGCTGTGATAGGTTGTGTCACACTGTGATGGGTTGTGATAGCTATGCGAACACCTGTACTTCCCGCCCTGGTCATACACGCTCGGCTTAGCGACAAGTGCTCCGCACTCCGTTGGTATCACTGGCGCAGCCCGTGACTGTTTTTGTGTTTCAACATGCAAATCGTGCTGCAATGGTTTGTCATGGATACCACTGTATCCCTTCAACTTATTGGCATTGACTCTTCCCAGCATTTCTTTGTTAATGGTTTGTAACATGGCGGTGTTATTATCATACATCTTCTGTATGACATAAGGTCTTTTCCATGGTGATTTAAGCTTAGAAGCTTTAATCTTCCCCTTCTTCTGCAACCATAGTACCAAATCTCCCGTCTTAAAAGTCTTTAATTTACCTTCATCAAACTGATCATTCTTCTTCATCTGAATTCTGGTCATGTTATCAGCACGTACTTCTTCCACATGGTATAATTCATGTTTCTTGATCTTAATTGAATCTTCCAATTCCATTCTCCTTCCCCATTCAGTTCTCATGGTAGTAAAGCTTCCATACCATAAACTAATTGGAATGGTGTATACTTAGTGGTGACTTTATATGAAGTCTTGTATGACCACAAAGCTGTCAGCAGCTTTGTATCTCAATCTGTTCTGTTTGCATTGACTATCTTAGCCAAGATAGTACATAGTATTTTGTTGGTAGCCTCTGCCTGCCCATTACCCTGTGGGTAATAAGTTGTACTCTTCCTATGCACAATCATGAACTCTTTAGTCAATAGTTCTATGGTCTCATTAATGAAGTGACTTCCCAGGGGACAGCCAAATCGTGTAAGTATGTTCTCATACAAGAACCTTGCTGTGGACTTAGCTGTGTTGTCCCTCAGAGCTTTAGCTTCCACCCACTTTGTAGTATAATCAGTGGCTGTGATTATATATTTGTTCTGTGTATTCTTGGCTGGTGGGTTAATTGGTCCAACAAAGTCTAGTCCCCATTTCTGAAATGGTTCAGTAGGCATCGTAAGATGCAAAGCCATCTTCCCATATCTCTGCAATGGTCCTAGCCTCTGACACTCATCACAACTCTTACAATACTTGTGGACATCCTTGAACAAAGTAGGCCACCAGTAACCTGCAAGTAGTATCTTTCTACTGGTAGTCTCTTCTCCAAAATAACCTCCAGCCACTCCTTTATGAATTTCCTCCAAAACTATATTTACTTCATGGTGGTACAAGCATCGTTTAAGAACTCCATCAGGTCCTAGCTTATACATTCTGCCCCCTACCATAGTATAAGGTAAAGCCTTGATAGCGATTCTCTTCCTCTGTTCCTTTCCATAACTAGGTGGGCACTGACCATGAGTAAGGTAGTATCTGATTGGCCACTGCCAATCTAACCAGTCATCTGCACTTCCTTGCACCTCCACCGCAAATAAACTCGCATCAGGTAATTGGTCGTCTACTCCTGTGGCGGGCTCTCCTGTTGATAGACGTGACAAGTGATCTGCCACAAGATGCAAACGGCCAGGCTTGTAAACAACTTCGAACTCAAACTCGTGCAAGATTATTAACCACCTTGCTATCATTCCACTTATCAAAGGTTTGTTCACCAGATATATCAGAGCCTGGTAATCCACATAAAACATAAACTTCCAACCCAATAGGTAATGCCTGAATTTCTTAACTACATATATCATTGCCAGTGCTTCTCTTTCGGTTGTGCTATAGTTCCTTTCAGCACTGTTCATCAACCTGCTAGCATAGTACATAGGTGAATCTATATTTCTTGTAATATTTTGGGCTAACACTGCTCCCAACGCTTCTCGTGAGGCATCACAGTGAACATGAAATACTACATGCCAGTGAGGGTTAATCAGCACAGGTGTAGTTGTTACTGACAATGTAAGTTCCTCAAAAGCCTGTTGACATTCAGCTGTCCATGCAAACACTGCATCTTTCTTCAGAAGCTTGCTCAATGGTGCTGCTACCTGTGCATACCGTCTGACAAATCATAGGTAATAACTGGTTTGTCCAAGGAATCTCCTTAGACTCTTAACATTTACTGGTGGTGGAGAGACTTTAATGGCCTCTGTATTTCTGGGATCCACAAGCAGTCCCCTCTTACACACAATGTGTCCCAAAAGCACTCTTGAGTTCACACAGAAAGTACACTTCTCTGGATTCAGGCCCAAACCTCTCATCCTGCATCTGGCCAAACATAACTCCAATTTATGCAAGTGATCATTCTTAGAGCTGTACACATTGAAATCATCCAAGAACACCTGCATGAAATCATCCAGATACTCATGGAACGATTCACTTATCACTCTCTGAAAGGTTGCTGGTGCATTACAAAGTCCAAAAGACATAACTTTGTATGCATAAGCACCCCAGTCTGTGATGAAAGTTGTCTTTCCCTGGTCTTCTTCTACCACTTGCACTTGATTATAACCACTGAAGCCATCCATGAATGAGTACATCTCATGGCCTGCCACGGTGTCCAATACCGCTTCTGTGAATGGCAAAGGGAAAGGATCTTTCATCGTACAAGCATTCAACTTCTTATAGTTCACACAAACTCTCAGTTTACCATTCTTCTTGGGAACTATCACAATGGGTGACAACCAAGTTGTATACTCTATCGGGTATATAAACTTAGCCTCAGCCAACTTCTTGATCTCTTCTCCAACCTTCTGTGCATAGTTGGGATTCATTCTGTACCTTGCATGTTTGATTGGTACTGACCCTGGTTCCAGTTCAATCTTATGCTGACAGATCTCAGGTGGTATCCCTTTCAGATCCTCATAGCTCCAAGCAAATACATCTCTGTATTTGATGAACAGACTCTTAGCTTCCTCAAAGAATTCTGGCTCCAAATCAGCCCCTACCTTCACCATCCTCGGTTCCCCTTCAGTTCCCACATTCACTTCTCTCACCTGCTCATCAGCTGTGATTGTCCATCCAGTCACCACTTCATCCTGTAAACTCACAGTGGCTGGTTCCTCTAGGATTTCCATTTCTCCCTCTTTTTCTTCATAGAAATGTGGTGGGTAACTGCTTGTTTCACCCTCAATTGGTGTTGCTATCACTACACCACAACAGATACCTTTTAAACAACTTAGGCCTTCCAGTTGCATCTCTACAACCTGCTCCCACTCTGGGTGTGCAGCGAATAAGGTAGCTTCCTGCTCCTCATCAAGTCCTCCCCTCCAGTCATACTCCCTGACCCCTCGAGGTCTTCTTGTAGCAGGTAGTCTACTAGATTTCCTAGTGGTGATTGTATCTTGTGCATCCCATCATGCACAGTTAGTAACTAGGAATTCCAGTCATGGAATACCCTGGCCTGTTTCAGCCACGGTCGACCCAGCAATAAGGAGTAAGCTTCCATAACTTCATCCATTTTCAACACAGTTACTGTGATCATAAAGATCATCTTTTGAATCTGTATCTTAACTCCTCTTATCAATCCCAATGGCTGTACACTTCTTTGATCTGCCATTGTTACTGTAAATGGGGCTGGTTTCATGTTACTTAGACCAAGCTTCTGCCTTAATTGGTCTATCATGATATTCACTCCAGAGCCTCCATCTATCAGTACATCAGTTAGTTCTGTGCTTCCAATTCTCAATTGGATTATTGGCATAGAATCATCAAAGTCCATGACTGTTTCTCGCCCTTCCGGCTTCACATTATAACTGGTCACCTGCTGTTCAGGTCTGTGTTCCCTGTCACATGGGCAATCTGATTGATTGCTTGATACAGCCTGTGCCTACAATAAGGTGCCACAGCCAATAGTTGTCCAATGGTAATCTCCGCTTTGGACTGGCATATTACTTCAGCCAAAGTCATTTCATTACTCTGCATTTCTGCAGCTTCTTTCTTCCCTTCATCCTCACTCACTTCCTCTTTTTTTCAGAATCAGAGGAATCTGCCATAGGAATATCAGTACTCTTCAGCATTTCCCCTATGGTATCAGTTCCTTCTCATCTCTCCAAGCCTCATCATCTTCAGGCACATCACTGCCATCTTCATTATCATCACCTTCCTCATCTACTGGAGGTATTAATTTAGCTTTGCTTCTGGTTACTATCATTGTACTTACTTTTGGTACAACACATGGCCTAACCATGTGAGCTGCCACCACTGGCCCCTCATTCACAGGAGCTCTCATCTCATTCTGGTGTCTGATCCAGAATGCGATGTCCTGCCTTATTACAATAGTAACACAGTTCTTCCCCATTAGGTCCTCGCCCTTGGTCTGTTCTGGGATTGTTTCTGTAATCCTGATTCCCTGGCTGGTAATTCCCCCTTGGATTACCCTGATAGTTGCCTCTGGAATTTCCTTGGTAATTCCCTCTTGGATTACCTCTCCCTTCCATGCCATTGTTATAACCACCAGGCCTACCATAGTGGTCATGATCACTGTTTCTTCTTGGTTGGGGCTGCACTTGATGCACCCATACTTGCCTAGGTTCTCTTGCAGCTGTCCTTCTGTTGTAGTAACAATTCTTAGTAGAATGGTTATCCATTTTACAGATAGTACAGTGTTTCTCCTTCATGTGGCATTCAGTGGTGGTATGGCCTTCATTCTGGCATTTTGCACACCAAACACCCTTCCTCCAATGTGTTGCAGCCTCTGTGGCATACTTCTTCAAGATTTCTTCTAATCTTTTCTCATAGTTATCCCTCTTCAACTTTTCCTTCCTCTTACTCTTCCTCTTAAGCTCTTGCTCTTCTTCCTCATCTGACTCATCCTCAGAGTCCTCATCATCCTTTTTCTCTCTCCTGAGCATTCACAATTGCTCAATTCTGTTCGCTGTTTCAAATGCCTCTTCCACTGTATTATGGGGTAACATATCCACTTTCTTTTTCAACTCTGGTCTTAGTCCACTCACAAACCAAGTCTTCTGTAAACTTGGTGCTGGTACAGCAGCCAGCTTTTTCATCATCAATTCCATTTTTTCCATATACTCCTCAACAGTTTCATGCTTCTTTTGCTTTAACTATTGTAAACTTCCATACACTTCATCCTCAGTTTTACTTGTCCTGAACCTATTTCGGAATGTTGTATTCAAGCCATTCCTGGTTAGGAAATGATTATCAGGGAATCTTGCATACCATTCACTTGCTTTCTTTATAAGTGAACAAGGAAAAAGTCTCATCTTGGCATCATCGCCATTCTCATTGTTCACAATACACATGTGCTCAAATTGGCTAACGTGTACATCAGGATCCCCTTTTCCTGAATATATTGGAAAATATGGTTTTGCCCGTGTTGGTTGTAACGCCATCTGTGGCCCTACCCCCTGCCCACTGATAGGTGTTGGCCCCCTTGCTGATGCTGGTCCTTGAGGACCTGTTGTAGTTGTGGTGGAACTTCCACCAAGTGCTGGCCCCTGTGCACTCTCTGCTACTGGCCCCACTCTATTCACAGTATTCCCAGCTCCAATTGCACTACTTCCCACACTCCCTGTCCCCCAGAGCCAGATCCAGGCTGCCCGCCTGATCCCCCTGAGCCGACACCTTCGTTGGCATGTGATCCAAGTGCTCCACTTGATCCAGGTTCAACGGGTTGGGATGTCCTAGTTGTAGTCTCAACCTCAGCTGTTGGGTCTACTTCTTCATACTCTTCCTCTTCCAATTTCTTCTCTTTGTTTTCATCTTCCAAGTTCTGCCCTTGGGTTTCTTCTTCTTCACTCATGTAACTCAATTGCAATGGTGTTGGAGAGTCTGAACTCTCCGTTGGCTCTGCCACATCCTCTCCTCCTTCTTCGTCTTCCGTTTCAGAAACTGGAGTTCCTGCTTTTGGTGTTCCATGCCAACTCTTATCAAAGATTCTGTCAAATCTTTTATCCAGGGATGTACCTCAGATCTTTCACCTCGTGGTTGATCTTCTTCCTGTACCAATTCCCTTAATCTTTCTTGCAAAGAAAAAGAAGGGGTGGCATCCAACTCTAGTTCTTCCGGTATGGGTGATGTACTCTCTGATCTTAATGGTGTGAGAGGTCCAGATGATTCCCCTATGTCTATTCCTCTCTCCCAAAGATATAGATAATTAGCTTTCAGATAACTTTCTCTTTTTGCTGAATATCTCTGGAGTCTAGCTTCTCTTTCATCACTCATGTCCCATGTCTTTCATTTCTTTAATGTGGCAATAACCAAAACTCTCTTCTGTAGTATCTCTCGTATATGCCTGGGTTTCTTTCAAGCTTCAATGCACCCTTGGCTATACTAGAAGTTTCCATTACCATATAACCATATGGCAAACAAGTATGAAAAGCCGTTCTTGGTGTGAGTTTGATCCACAGAATATCCTTTGGAATCCAATTCTTTACCAGTACAAGCTCCTCACGCATATGAGTATAAACATTCACCTTCCTTTCCTCCCAGCCTTCAAACTCTACTCGCTTAATGGATAGCAATGCTATCACATAAACCAGTGTTGGTAACCAATGTGCTCTTCCTCTACAGGCCACCTGATAAATCTTTATCACTCCTTTCTCCAGACCCCACTCAGGATCAGCATCATGTACTCTCTTAAGAATGTTTTCCTTACAACCGTCTGGCAATTCCAAGAACCTCTGAAAGAATTGTTTGGACAATCTTTCCTTCTCAGTTCCACAGCGAATTTGATTCACATCAAATTCTTTAATTCTCCAACCACCATGATCCCACCAGATGCCTGTCACATCTTGTTGTTCATGACCCAGTTCCCCAGTATGGTCGCCAAATGTCGAGCGGTTTTTACTCACCCATCCCTTCGCTATCCGAGGTGGAAACTCCAAGATAGAAGAGTTGGATATCTCTAAGCACTCAGCCCGCTCAGAACAATCAGTCATGACCTGCAGCTAGTGAATCATGGTTGTGCTTCCTATTTGTATTCCTTCCTGCCTTAATGTTATCAATTTTCCTTACCGTATATACTGAAACATCATATTGCTTCAGTAACTATCAGGTTCCATTCACTCATCCATTCATTCCATGGCTTCACTCATGTCTTTCTACATAGTGTGATTGTATCGAATAAATATCAGATTAAGATTTATCAGGTATCAGGCCAATGCCATGGTGTCCCTAATCTGCCCTACTGTATGATTCTGCAGCTTGCATGAAGTAAGCCTCATTCAAGTCATCATCTCATCTTCACTGTTTTCGCTCTCCGTTACGTCTTCTCCTCTCCTCAACAAGTCGCCCTCCTCCAGAAGTGATCCCCTTCCTGTTGCCGCTCTGCCTAATCTACCCGCAAGTTGTTCTAACCACCTAACCAACTAACCTTCACCCCTGAAGTAACACGTTCCCTCTTCAGATGTCGTTCCCTGTCAATGATAATTGTTCCCTATGAACTGTGACAGGCTGTGTCAGGCTATGCTGAGGTGTGACTGGCTGTGTAAAGCTGTGTCAGGCTGTGACTGGCTGTGCGAAGCTGTGTCGGGCTGTTTCCGACTGTGTCTGGCTGTGATAGACTGTGACGGGCTGTGTAAAGCTGTGTCGGGCTGTGACTGGCTGTGCGAAGCTGTGTCGGGCTGTGTCAGACTGTGTGTGGCTGTGATAGACTGTGACGGGCTGTGTGAAGCTGTGTCGGGCTATGACTGGCTGTGCAAAGCTATGTCGGGCTGTGTAACCCCCCTAAAGCCTGCTCCTACCACCCATAAGGCTCCTGTTGGTCTCAGTCTCCGCAAAAATTAAGCGTACCCCACAGAACCCATAAAAGCGTCTAAGTCCCAAGCAGCCCTCTAACAAAGACCAGGGAAAGACAGCTTTCATCACAGACTGGGGTGCTTATACATACAAAGTCATGCCTTTTGGACTTTGTAATGCACCAGCAACTTTTCAGAGAGTGATAAGTGAATCGTTCCATGAGTATCTGGATGATTTCATGCAGGTGTTCTTAGACGACTTTAGTGTGTACAGCTCTAAGAATGAGCACTTGCATAAATTGGAGTTATGTTTGGCCAGATGCAGAATGAGAGGTCTGGGCCTGAATCTAGAGAAGTATACTTTCTGTGTGAACTCAGGGGTGCTTTGGGACACATTGTGTGTAAGATGGGACTTCTTGTGGATCCCAAAAAGACAGAGGCCATTAAAGCCTCTCCACCACCAGTAAATGTTAAGAGTCTAAGGAGATTCCTTAGACAAACTAGTTATTATAGAAGATTTGTCAGACGGTATGCATAGATAGCAGCATCATTGAGCAAGCTTCTGAAGAAAGATGCAGTGTTTGCATGGACAGCTGAATGTCAACAGGCTTTTGAGGAACTTACATTGTCAGTAACAACTACACCTGTGCTGATTAACCCTCACTGGCATGTAGTATTTCATGTTCACTGTGATGCCTCACGAGAAGCGTTGGGAGCAGTGTTAGCCCAAAATGTTACAGGAAACATAGATTCACCTATGTACTATGCTAGCAGGTTGATGAACAGTGCTGAAAAGAACTATAGCACAACTGAAACAGAAGCACTGACAATGATTTATGCAGTCAATAAATTCAGACATTACCTATTGGGAATGAAGTTTATGTTTTATGTGGATTATCAGGCTCTGATTTATTTGGTGAACAAGCCTTTGATAAGTGGAAGGATAGCAAGATGGTTAATAATCATGCACGAGTTTGAGTTTGAAGTTGTTTACAAGCCTGGCCGTTTGCATCTTGTGGCAGATCACTTGTCACGTCTATCAACAGGAGAGCCCGTTACAGGGGTAGACGACCAACTACCTGATGCGAGTTTATTTGCGGTGGAGGTGCAGGGAAGTGCAGATGACTGGTTAGATTGGCAGTGGCCAATCAGATACTACCTTACTCATGGTCAGTGCCCACCTACTTATGGAAAGGAACAGAGGAAAAGAATCGTTATCAAGGCTTTACCTTGTACTATGGTAGGGGGCAGAATGTATAAGCTAGGACCTGATGGAGTACTTAAACGATGCTTGTACCACCATGAAGTAAATAACGTTTTGGAAGAAGTTCATAAAAGAGTGGCTAGAGGTCATTTTGGAGAAGAGACTACCAGTAGAAAGATACTACTTGCAGGTTACTGGTGGCCTACTTTGTTCAAGGATGTACACAAGTATTGTAAGAGTTGTGATGAGTGTCAGAGGCTAGGACCATTACAGAGATCTGGGAAGATGGCTTTGCATCCTACGATGCCTACTGAACCATTTCTGAAATGGGGACTAGACTTTGTTGGACCAATTAACCCACCTGCCAAGAATACACAGAACAAGTATATAGCCACTGATTATACTACAAAGTGGGTAGAAGGTAAAGCTCTGAGGGACAACACATCTAAGTCCACAGCAAGGTTCCTGTATGAGATCATACTTACAAGATTTGGTTGTCCCCTGGAATTTATCAGTGATCCGGGAAGTCACTTCATTAATGAGACCATAGAACTATTGACTAAAGAGTTCATGATTGTGCATAGGAAGAGTACAACCTATTACCCACAGGGTAATGGGCAGGCAGAGGCCACCAACAAAATACTATGTATTATCTTGGCTAAGATAGTCAATGCAAACAGAACAGATTGGGATACAAAGCTTCTGACAGCTCTGTGGTCATACAGAACTTCATATAAAGTCACAACCAAGTATACACCATTCCAATTAGTTGATGGTATGGAAGCTTTACTTCAAGTGGAGTTCTTGTTACCTACCATGAGAACTGAATGGGGAAGGAAAATGGAATTGGAGGATTCAATTAAAGTCAGGAAACATGAATTATATCATGTGGAAGAAATATGTGCTGATGCAGCAGATAACATGACCAGAATTCAGATGAAAAGGAAGGATCAATTTGATGAAGGTAAACTGAAAACTTTTAAGACGGGTGATTTGGTTTTGTGGTTGCAGAAGAAGGGGAAAATTAAGGCTTCTAAGCTTTAGTCACCATGGAAAGTCATACAGAAGATGTATGATAACAACACCGCCATGTTACAAACCATTAACAAAGAGATGTTGGGAAGAGTCAATGCCAATAAGTTGAAAGGATATAGTGGTATCCACAACAAACTATTGCAACACGATTTGCATATTGAAACACAGACACAATCACAGGCTGCACCGGTAATACCAATGGAGCATGAAGCACTTGTCGTAAAGCCGAATGTGTATGGCTTGAGCGGAGAACACGGGTGTTCGCACAGTTATCACAGCCCACCACAACATCACACAGCCTATCACAGCCCATCACAGTGTCACGCAGCCTATCACAGTCCACCACAGTTAGACACAGCCTGTCACAGCCCAACACAGCCCATGCGAGTTACACAGTCCATAGGATCAGTGACAGGTGGACGCGGGTTAACGTCAGAAAAACGGCCGTCAAGTGAAAGAGAAGTTTGGAAGTCAAACTTGGAGAATGTGCCACGCAAACAGGGGAAGTCGGAGGCATGTCTAAAAACGAACACGTGGTCACTAGGGCGAAGCACACCGCTGTGCATAAATTGCAGAAGTGGGTATCATCATGCAAGAGAACAAATCGGGCCGTCAAAGTACCTACCCGGTACATCAGCCAAAACTATTTGTGGGCCCATTAATGCATTCGGGGCAGGGGTAACGGAACCCTTTCTGAGTACAGAAAAGAGGGATTTTTACCACATGTGCTGTCCTACTGGACATTCCAGGTGGGAATGTCCACGGAGGGGGGTAGAATTAAAAAGTTACCTAAGCAGGCAACAGCCAATCAGGAGCGAGAATTTCATGCAGGTGGTTCCCTCCAAGAAACAAGAACAAGAAATTGGAAGAGTTATGAGCGGAAGAGTCGGGGTGGCTCCGAATAGCCCGTGTCTCGACGGGAGGGGCAATCAAAGTTATAGCTTTGTAGCTATGGCGGATATAACGGATTACACGCTCGCTTTACTACTCACGCAGTGGCGCAAGGACGAACGAATTGAGAGTACATTCTCTCTCACTCGATACTTGCAAGCCCCACAGGCTTACACGCTGTTACCTATTCCATTCTGTGCCAACCATACCTTTATGCTCTGTGCCCTGCAAGCTTTTCTTCAGCTGTTTCAAACAAGGCCTTTTTGTTTGGCTAGAATGAAGAGAGTGAGGGGAATGGAGGATATCAGGGTGAAGAGCAGCACGATACTGCAGAAGCAAACAATTGCTACACCGCAGGCAGTGCAGCTGCTGAGGGAGTTGCGATTGGAGGGGCTGCTACGCAAGGACTGGTCCTTGCATCATCGGCAGTATATGCTTGAATTTCTTCAAAACTTTGAGCCTAGGACGGGAGTAACCCAGGTGAGGGGAATAGATATAGAAATTACTCCCCAGTACCTGCAACAATTGTTCGAATTGCCATCGGGTCATGTGGATGTGGATGAGCACAGGGCAAGATTGTAGATAGGGAATCTGTTCCAAGAAGGGAGTTTCTTTCAGACTCAAGGTTACGCTTGCACCAAAGCTGAGTACCCAGGGCTCAGAGATGTTGGCCAAATACTGAATGTTCTGTTTGCCATGAAACAGAACCAACAATATTTGAGCAGGTCATTCACAGAGGAGATACTGAAAGCCTTGCGAGGAGGGGATGTAGCTTGGGCAGAGTTAATGTACAATGGTCTGGTGGAAGAGATGAAGAGGTTACAGGGCACTGCTGCTAAGTCTCCGATCATCGTGTCTGGCCCAGTCATTGCTCAGATTATTTTTGACTCTTGCATACTTCATGCGCGAGAACGTAAGGAGATGAGAGTGTTTGAGGCAGCAACCACTGCAATGGAGGAGCAGGGTTCTTCACATAGTGAGGGTGGACTGGCAGAGCAACACCAGTCTAAGAGACAGAAGAGGGGTATGACTGTAGTGGCGGATCCACTAGCTTCAAGAAAGCCGCAAGATGATGTTTCCCAAGCTCTTGTGCAAGATGGGGCACAACAGCACAGAGGAATGTTATTACTAAAAGCACGACCTTTGGAGAGGGAAGAAGAAGTCACTTCGGTACCACAGCCATCACAGCCAGTTGAATCGGTTGTCTCAGAGGTACCTCAGTTAGTACATGCTGTTCCACCAGAGCCTATTGCTCTGGAAAGAGAAGGGTTGGACATTCCCACTACAAAGCAGGTCGTGGCAGTAATTGAGAAGGGTGACCTTCTCTATGAAAACTCTGGCTTGGTCAGGGAGTTAGTGGTACCAGAGGTGCAGAGTCTGTCCAGGGAAATCCCTGCTGTGCATGTAATACCCACACCTGTGACGGAGGTACGAGGGGTAGAATATAAGGACACTGCAGCACCTGTGGAGGATGAGGTGGTTCAGGAAGAGGATCTGGTGGGGCAATGGCTTGAATGGTTGGTGAAGCATCACACTGTGGAGGATTAGGGAGAACAGCAACAAGTTCACCATGATGACCCCCAGCAGGGCATGCTTATGAGTTCCATAAGCAGGACACTCAATTTGTTGGGCACTTATGTGAAATCCCATGTTCCATCTACCCAATTGGCAGCTTTGAGGGAGGAACTCAGGAAGGAGTTTGGGACTCGAATTGCCACTGAGTGTGCTAACAAGGTAGATGAGGAGATCGATCTCAAGTTACAGCAAGAGTTGGAGGACACAAAGGTTGCCTTGCAGTTGGCTAAGGGACATTTCATTGAAGCAGGTCTCGAGCAGAACCAGGGGCTGTGACTGGCTGTGCGAAGCTCTGTCGGCTGTGTCAGACTGTGACGGACTGTGTAAAGTTGTGTCGGACTGTGAATGGCTGTGCGAAGCTGTGTCGGGCTGTGTCAGACTGTGTCTGGCTGTGATAGACTGTGACAAGCTGTCTACCCCCCCTAAAGCCTGTGCCTGCCACCCCTAAGGCTCCTGTTGGTCTCAGTCTACCATTCATAAGTCTGCGCAAAAATTAAGGGTACCCCACAGAACCCGTAAAAGCGTCCAAGTCCCAAGCAGCCCTCTAACATTACCCCTCCCCCTCTCAAAAAGCCGTGTCCTCACGGTTTACTGTTTGGGATTAGCAAAACCTTTGTGAGCGAGCACCCTTCTGTCGGTGAGAGTCTCGTGAAGAACTCCGTGTGCGAGCCCGAGTCCTGTCACTGGCTGATGGAGGCGATTGAGCACTACTTGGAAATGTCTGACCATCCTTTGGCTGATAATGAGGTAACCTCTCAGGCATAGGAGATCCCCGTCGTTTCTTCTCTGCCATCTGAAGTGCATAGTCCTCTGCCATGTCAAAAGAGTCCTCTGAAGAACCAGTAGTATCAGAATCCTCGTCCCCCCTTAGGTGTTTTAACGGCCGAACTTTAAGTGGCTTCTCGGGAATCCTGCGTGGCATACAATGTGGGCCCACCATGTCTGGAAGTTTAAACTGTACGACTTGCTGTAAGCGCTTGCAAGCAAAATTAGTGAACGCCCTGAACTCCTTACCCGTATAGGTGAGAGGTGTGCCAATGATTTTGGAACAGTGTAAGTATTTCCAGGCTTTATGTCCCTTAAAGAAAATATCATCAGGGCCGAATTTCTCTGTTGCCAAATTGTTCCAAGCCGAATTAAACCATGAACGAAGTTGGGAATCCTTCTGCATCATAACTTTTGCATCATACAGGTACATATGAGGTGACATTGAAGGTAAGACCCAATGATCCCCACTGGAATAACTCCGAAATCGTGATTGCATCTTCTGCTGCTCAATGTGATAACGTGCCATAAAACAAGCAACATAGTATAATCCACAGCCCATGACAATATTAGATACCTCCTTGGTCTTGGTATAGATGCACCCATGTACAACCTGGAAGGCAATTAATTCCTTCAGCATGGTACCTGCCTCAGACCAGTACCTTGCAAAGTGATGATCAACAATGGGTCAATTGTTCGGAAGAACCTTAGTCTAAGTTGCCATTGGCAACCAAATGCGCATGATCTGGTAGTAATGTGCCAACGACTGCGGAGGACTAAATTCCTTCCAAGCCAAATCCAGCACAATGGGAATTTGGTTGAAGGGCATAATCATAGCCCGACTGTACTCCCGTGCAGCATGAGTCCTAGGTGGGTTAAAAGCAACATCCCCCCATACCTCAGGCTGTGGTTTTGCTGTAGTAGCAATAGGGTCAACTACCTGCACAGGTACCTGCTATGGTATTGGTACCACTGGCCCTTCTACCACTGGCATCTCCTGCACCCCCTGCGAAGAAGACTGAAAAATTAGAGTCCTGGCATGCAAATAAATAGCCATCAGCTGCTCCTCAGGAACAAAGACTCTCTTGTCAATATTTGAACTCAGGTCATCCACTTGAGTCTGCAGGCCTTCCACATCCTCCTGTAGCTCCGCTATTCTACTATAGACATTGTCTATAGTAGTTGTGGCAATGTTCTGCACCTGCAATCTGAGCTCATTCATCTCGCCCTGGGTGAGCTTCCTTGGTGTTTTGCATTCTACCGGCCCTTGTGCTAACCATACCTGCATAAGGTGGTTATCCACCAAGTCTTGTGTGGCACCCCTGATAGTCTACTCCTCCGTAAGTCTGTACACATCTAACTGATGCTGTAAAGCCTCCATGCGCTTCGCATGAGGTTCAACCATGTCCGCATAGGCAGTAGCCAGATTATTGGCTTCCTTCCAAGCCTTGTTAGCCACAGAGAGTTCATTTCTATTGACCATGACTGTTTGTTGCAACTCCAGGATGTACACACAGCTTTACACAGCCCGTCACAGTCTATCACAGCCAGACACAGTCTGACACAGCCCGACACAGCTTTGCACAGCCAGTCACAGCCCGACACAGCTTTACACAGCTAGTCACAGCTCGGCACAGCTTAACACAGCCTGTCACAGTGTACATGGGGAACATTTATCATTAACAGGGAACGACTGTGTGGGAATGACATCTGCAGAGGGAACGTGTTACTTTAGGGGTGACGGTTAGTTAGTTAGGTGGTTAGAACAGCTTGCGGGTAGATTAGGCAGGGCGGCAACAAGAAGAGGATCACTTCTTGAGGAGGGCGATTTGTTCAGGAGAGGAGGAGACGTAACAGAGAGCGGAAACAGTGAAGAGGAGATGATGACTTGATTGAGGCTTAATTCATGCAAGCCGTAAAATTATACAGTAGGGTAGATGAGGGACACCATGGCATAGGCATGATACATGATTAATCTTAATCCGATACTGAATTGATACAAATATACTATGTAGAGAGACATGAGAGAAGCTGTGGAATGAATGCATGATTAATTGGAACTTAGTAGATACTGAAGCAATCTGATGCTTCAGTATACACGGTAAGGTAAATTGATAACATGAAGGCAAGAAGGAATACAAATAGGAAGCACAACCATGATTCACTAGCTGTAGATCATGACTGATTGTTCTGAGCGGGCTGAGTGCTTAGAGATATCCAACTCTTCTATCTTGGAGTTTCCACCTCGGATAGCAAAGGGATGGGTGAGTAAAAGCCGCTCGACATACTTCTTAAGCAGTGGCGCAAGGACGGACGGGTTGAGAGTACATTCTCTCTCACTCAATACTTGCAAGCCCCACAGGCTTACACGCACTTACCCGTTCCATTCTGTGCCAACCATACTTTTATGCTCTACGCCTTGCAAGATTTCTTAGAGCTATTTCAAACAAGGCCATCTTGTTTGTCTGGAATGAAGAGAATTTGGGGAATGGAGGATGTCAGGGTAAAGAGCACCACGATTCTGCAGAAGCAGACAATTGCTACACCTCAAGCAGTGCAGCTGTGGAAGGAGTTGCGATTGGAGGGACTGCTACGCAAGGAATGGTCCTTGCATCATAGGGCGTTCATGATACAATTCATTCAGAACTTTGAACCTCAGACGGGAGTTACACAAGTGAGGGGAGTAGATATATAGATTACTCCCCAATACTTGCAGCAATTGTTTGAATTGCCATCAGGCCGTGTAAATGTGGATGAGCACAGGGCAAGATTGCAGATAGACGATTTGTTCCAAGAAAGGAGTTTCTTTAAGACTCAGGGATACACTTGCACCAAGGCTGAGTACCCAGGGTTAAAAGAAGTTGGTCAGGTTCTGAACGTTCTGTTTGCCATGAAACAGAACAACAATACCTTAGCAGAACATTCACGGAAGAGATACTGAAAGCCTTGAGGGGGGTAGATGTGGTTTGGGCGGACTTAATGTACAATGGTTTGGTGGAAGAGATGAAGCGGTTATAAGGCACTGCTGCTAAGTCTTCAATCATTGTGTCTGGTCCAGTGATTGCGCAAATTATTCTTGATTCTTGCATACTTGATGCGCAAGAACCTGCACAGCCACCTGTTGTAGAGGTTGTGATATGGCCACCGTTGTCCCTCCTACTATTGGCAACTCTTGCACCTCCTGTGATGAAGACTGGAAAATCAGAGTCCTGGCATGCAAATAAGTAGCCACCAGCTGCTCCTCAGGAACAAAGTCTCTTTTGTCAATATTGGAACTCGGGTCATCCACTTGAGTTTGCAGACCTTCCACATCATCCTGTAACTCCGCAATCCTACTATAGACATTGTCTATAGTAGTTGTGGCAATGTTTTGCACTTGCAATCTGAGATCATTCATCTCCCCCTGAGTGAGCTTTCGTGGTGCTTTCCCTTCCACCGGCCCTTGTGTTAACCATACTTGCATAAGATGATTATCCACCAAGTCCTGTGTAGCACCCCGGAGAGCCTGCTCCTCCTTGAGTCTGTACACATCTAACTACTGCTATAAAGCCTCCATGCTCTTCGCATGAGGTTCAACCAGGCCCGCATAGGCAGCAGCCAGATTATTGGCTTCCTTCCAAGCCTTGTTAGCCACAGAGAGTTAATTCTTGTGGCCCGTGAGTGATTGCTGCAACTGCAGGATGAACCTTTCATTCTCAGCCTCAACCTGACTGTACTGTTGGAAAGTATCTATTAGAGGGCTGTTTGGGACTTAGACGCTTTTACGGGTTCTAGGGGGTACCCTTAATTTTTGCATAGACTTACGGATGGTAGACTGAGACCAACAGAAGCCTTAGGGGTGACAGGCGCAGGCTTAGGGGGGGGTAGACAAGCCGACACAGTCTGACACAGCCCGACACAGCCTCACACAGCCAGTCACAGCCCGACACAGACTATCACAGCCCGACACAGCTTTGCACAGCCAGTCACAGCCCGACACAGCCTCACATAGCCAGTCATAGCTCGACACAGCTTGGCACAGCCCGTCACACCGTACATAGGGAACGGTTATCATTGACAGGGAATGACTGTGTGGGAACGACATCTGCAGAGGGAACGTGTTACTTGAGGGGTGACAGTTAGTTAGTTAGGTGGTTAGAACAGCTTGCGGGTAGATTAGGCAGGGCGGCAACAGGAAGGGGATCACTTCTTGGAGAGCGCGACTTGGTCAGGGGAAGATGAGACAAAACGGAGAGCAGAAACACTGAAGAGGAGATGATGACTTGATTGAGGCTTAATTCATGCAAGCTGTAGAATCATACAGTATGGTAGATTAGGGACATCATGGCATTGGCTTGATACCTGATAAATCATAATCTGATACTAATTCGATACAAATACACTGTGTAGAGAGACATGAGTGAAGCTGTGGAATGAATGAATGATTGATTGGAACTTGATAGATACTGAAGCAATCTGATGATTCAGTATGCACAGTAAAGTAATTGGCTAACATGAAGGCAAGAAGAAATACAAATAGGAAGCACAACCATGATTCACTAGCTGTAGGTCATGACTGATTGTTCTGAGCGGGCTAAGTGTTTAGAGATATCCAACTTTTTTATCTTGGAGTTTCCGTCTCGGATAGCGAAGGGATGGGTGAGTAAAAGCCGCTCGACATTTGGCGACCATACTGGGGAACTGGGTCATGAACAACCAGATGTGACAGGCATCTGGTGGGATCATGGTGGTTGGAGAATTAAAGAATTTGATGTGAATCAAATTCCCTGTGGAACTGAGAAGGAAAGATTGTCCAAACAATTCTTTCAGAGGTTCTTGGAATTGCCAGACGGTTGTAAAGAAAACATTCTTAAGAGAGTGCATGATGCTGACCCTGAGTGGGGTCTGGAGAAAGGAGTGATAAAGATTCATCAAAATGGCCTGTAGAGGGAGAGCACGTTAGTTACCAACACTGGTTTATGTGATAGCATTGCTATTAGAGTTAGAAGGCTGGGAGGAAAGGAAAGTGAATGTTTACACTCATATGCATGAAGAGCTTGTACTGGTAAAGAATTGGATTCCTAAGGATATTCAGTGGATCAAACTCACACCAAGAACGGCTTTTCAGACTTGTTTGCCATATGGTTATATGGTAACAGAGACTTCTAGTATAGCCAAAGGTGCATTGAAGCTTGAAAGAAATCCAGGCATATACGAGAGATACTACAGAAGAGAGTTTTGGTTATTGTCTCATTAAAGATATGAAAGACATGGGACATGAGTGATGAAAGAGAAGCTAGACTCCAGAGATATTCAGCAAAAAGAGAAATTTATCTGAAAGCTAATTATCCATATCTTTGGGAGAGAGGAATAGACATAGGGGAATCATTTGGACCTCTCACACCATTAAAATCAAAGAGTACATCACCCATACCGAAAGAACTAGAGCTGGATGCTACTCCTTCTTATTCCTTACAAGAAAGATTAAGGGAATTGGTACAGGAAGAAGATCAACCACGAGGTGAAAGATCTGAGGTACATCCCTGGATTAAAGATTTGACAGAAATCTTTGATCAGAGTTGGCATGGAACACCAAAAGCAGGAACTCCAGTTTCTGAGGCATAAGGCCAGGAAGGAGAGGAGGATGTGGCAGAGCCAACGGAGAGTTCAGACTCTCCCACACCACTTCAGTTGAGTTACATGAGTGAAGAAGAAGAAACCCAAGGGTAGAACTTGGAAGATAAAAACAGAGAGAAAAAATTGGAAGATGAAGAGTATGAAGAAGTAGACCCAACAGTTAAGGTTGAGACTACAACCAGGACATCCCAACCTATTGGACCTGGATCAAGTGGAGCACTTGGATCACAGGCCAACAAAGGTGTCGGCTCAGGGGGATCAGGCGGGCAGCCTGGATCTGGCTCTGGGGGGGCAGGGAGTGTGGGAAGTAGTGCAACTGGAGCTGGGAATACTGTGAATATAGTGGGGCTAGTAGCAGGGAGTGCTCAGGGGCCAGCACTTGGTGGAAGTTCCACCACAACTACAACAGGTCCTCAAGGACCAGCACCAGCAGGGGGGCCAGCATCTGTCAGTGGGCAGGGGGTAGGGCCACAGATGGCGTTACAACCAACACGGACAAAACCACCTTTTCCAATATATACAGGAAAATGGGATCCTGATGTACACATCAGCCAATTTGAGCACATGTGTATTGTGAACAATGAGAATGGCGATGATGCCAAAATGAGATTGTTTCCTTGTTCACTTATAAAGAAAACAAGTGAATGGTATGCAAGATTCCCTGATAATCATTTCCTAATCTGGAATGGCTTAAGTACATCATTCCGAAATAGGTTCAGGACAAGTAAAACTGAGGATGAAGTGTATGGAAGTTTACAATAGTTAAAGCAAAAGAAGCATGAAACTGTTGAAGAGTACATGGAAAAGATGGAATTGATGATGAAAAAGTTGGTTGCTGTACTAGCACCAGGATTACAGAAGACTTGGTTTTTGAGTGGACTAAGACCAGAGTTGCAAAAGAAAGTGGATATGCTACCCCATAATACGGTGGAGGAAGCATTTGAAACAACTAACAGAATTGAGCAATTGGGAATGCTCAGGAGAGAGAAAAGGGATGATGAGGACTCTGAGGATGAGTCAGATGAGGAAGAAGAGCAAGAGCTCAAGAGGAAGAATAAGAAGAAAGAAAAGTTGAAGAGGGATAAATATGAGAAAAGATTAGAAGAAATCTTGAAGAAGTATGCCACAAAGGCTACAATACATTGGAGGAAGGGTGTTTGGTGTGCAAAATGCCAGAATGAAGGCCATACCACCACTGAATGCCACATGAAGGAGAAACACTGTATTATTTGTAAAATGGATAACCATTCTACTGAGAATTGTTATTACATTAGAAGGACAGCTGCAAGAGAACCTAGGCAAGTAAGGGTGCATCAGTGCAACCCTAGCCAAGAAGAAACAGTGATCATGACCACTATAGTAAGCCTGGTGGTTATAACAATGGTAAGGAAGGGAGAGGTAATCCAAGAGGGAATTACCAAGAAAATCCCAGAGGCAACTATTAGGGTAGTCCAAGGGGGAATTACCAGCCAGGGAATCAGGATTATAGAAATAATCCCAGAGCTAAGGGCGAGGACCCAATGGTGAAGAACTGAGTTACTATTGTAATGAGGCAGGACATCGCAAGGCAGCCTGTTCATTCTGGATCAGACACCAGAATGAGATGAGAGCTCCTGTGAATGAGGGGCCAGTGGTGGCAGCTCACATGGTTAGGCCATGTGTTGTACCAGAAGTAAGTACAATGATAGTAACCAGAAGCAAAGCTAAATTTATACCTCCAGTAGATGAGGAAGATGATGATAATGAAGATGGCAGTGATGTGCCTGAAGATGATGAGGCTTGGAGAGATGAGAAGGAACTGCACAGGGAAGTGGCTGATACCATAAGGGAAATGCAGAAGAGTACTGATATCCCTATGGCAGATTCCTCTGATTCTGGAAGATAAGATGAAGGAAAGAAAGAAGCTGCATAAGTGCAGAGTAATGAAGGGACTTTGGCTGAAGTAATATGCCAGTCCAAAGTGGAGATTACGATTGGACAGTTATTGGCTGTGGCACCTTATTGTAGGCACAGGCTGTATCAAGCAATCAATCAGGTTGCCCATGAGACAGAGAACACAAGCATGAATAGCAAGGTGACCAGTTATAATGTGAAGCCGGAAGGGCGAGAAACAGTCATGGACTTTGATGATTCTATGCCAGTAATCCAATTGAGAATTTGAAGCACAGATCTGACTGATGTACTGATAGATGGAGGCTCTGGAGTGAATATCATAACAGACCAATTAAGGCAGAAGCTTGGTCTAAGTAACATGAAACCAGCCCCATTCACAGTAACAATGGCAGATCAAAGAAGTGTTCAGCCATTAGGTTTGATAAGAGGAGTTAAGATACAAATTCAAAAGATGATATTTAAGATCACAGTGACTGTGTTGAAAATGGATGATGTCATGGAAGCTTACTCCTTATTGCTGGGTCGACCATGGCTGAAACAGGCCAGGGTATTCCATGACTGGAATTCCCAGTTACTAACTGTGCATGATGGGAATCACAAGATACAAATCACCACAAAGAAATCTAGTAGACTACCTGCTACGAGAAGACCTCAAAGAGTTAGAGAGTATGACTGGAGAAGAGGACTTGATGAGGAACAGGAAGCTACCCTGTTCGCTGCACACCCAGAGTGGGAGCAGATTGCATAAATGCAACTGGAAGACCTAAGTTGTTTAAAAGGTATCTGCTATGGTGTAGTGACAGCAACACCAATTGAGGGTGAAACAAGCAGTTACCCACCACATTTCTATGAAGAAAGAGAGGGAGAAATGAAAATCCTAGAAGAACCAGCCACTGTGAGTTTGCAGGATGAAGTAGTGACTGGTTAGACAATCACAGCTGATGAGTAGGTGAGAGAAGTGAATGTGGGAACTGAGGAGGAACCAAGAATGGTGAAAGTAGGGGCTGACTTGGAGCCAGAATTCTTTGAGGAAGTTAAGAGTCTATTCATCAAATACAGAGATGTATTTGCTTGGAGCTATGAGGATCTGAAAGGGATACCACCTGAGATCTGTCAGCATAAGATTGAACTGGAACCAGGGTCAGTACCAATCAAACATGCAAGGTACAGAATGAATCCCAACTATGCACAGAAGGTTGGGGAAGAGATCAAGAAACTGGCTGAGGCTAAGTTCATATACCCGATAGAGTATACAACTTGGTTGTCACCCATTGTGATAGTTCCCAAGAAGAATGGTAAACTGAGAGTTTGTGTGAACTATCAGAAGTTGAATGCTTGTACAAAGAAACATCCCTTCCCTTTGCCATTCACAGAAGCGGTACTGGACATTGTGGCAAGCCATGAGATGTACTCATTCATGGATGGCTTCAGTGGGTATAACCAAGTGCAAGTGGCAGAAGAAGACCAGGGAAAGACAGCTTTCATCACCGACTGGGGTGCTTATGCATACAAAGTCATGTCTTTTGGACTTTGTAATGCACCAACAACTTTTTATAGAGTGATAAGTGAATCTTTCCATGAGTATCTGGATGATTTCATGCAGGTGTTCTTAGATGACTTCAGTGTGTACAGCTCTAAGAATGATCACTTGCATAAATTAGAGTTATGTTTGGCCAGATGCAGGATGAGGGGTCTGGGCCTGAATCCAAAGAAGTGTACTTTCTGTGTGAACTCAGGGGTACTTTTGGGACACATTGTGTGTAAGAGGGGACTGCTTGTGGATCCCAGAAAGACAGAGGCGATTAAAGCCTCTCCACCACCAGGAAATGTTAAGAGTCTAAGGAGATTCCTTGGACAAACCAGTTATTATAGAAGATTTGTCAGACGGTATGCACAGATAGCAGCACCATTGAGCAAGCTTCTGAAGAAAGATGCAGTGTTTGCATTGACAGCTGAATGTCAAAAGGCTTTTGAGGAACTTACATTGTCAGTAACAACTACACCTGTGCTGATTAACCCTCACTGGCATGTAGTATTTCATGTTCACTGTGATGCCTCACGAGAAGCATTGGGAGCAGTGTTAGCCCAAAATGTTACAGGAAACATAGATTCACCTGTGTACTATGCTAGCAGGTTGTTGAACAGTGCTAAAATGCACTATAGCACAACTGAAAGAGAAGCATTGGCAATGATATATGCAGTCAAGAAATTCAGGCATTACCTATTGGGAATGAAGTTTATGTTTTATGTGGATCATCAGGCTTTGATTTATCTGGTGAACAAGCCTTTGATAAGTGGCAGGATAGCAAGATGGTTAATAATCTTGCACGAGTTTGAGTTTGAAGTTGTTTACAAGCCTGGCTGTTTGCATCTTGTGGCAGATCACTTGTCACGCCTAGCAACAGGAGAGCCAACCACGGGAGTAGACGACCAACTACCTGATGTGAGTTTATTTGCAGTGGAGGTGCAGGGAAGTGCAGATGATTGGTTAGATTGGCAGTGGCCAATCAGATACTACCTTACTCATGGTCAGTGCCCACCTAGTTATGGGAAGGAGCAGAGGAAGAGAATCGCTATCAAAGCTTTACCTTACATTATGATAGGGGCCAGAATGTATAAGCTAGGACCTGATGGAGTTCTTAAATGATGCTTGTACCACCATGAAGTAAATATAGTTTTGGAGGAAGTTCATAAAGGAGTGGCTGGAGGTCATTTTGGAGAAGAGACTACCAGTAGACAGATACTATTTGCAGGTTACTGGTGGCCTACTTTGTTCAAGGATGTGCACAAATATTGCAAGAGTTGTGATGAGTGTCAGAGGCTAGGACCATTGCAGAGATCTGGGAAGATGGCTTTGCATCCTACGATGCCTACTGAACCATTTCTGAAATGGAGACTATACTTTGTTGGACCAATTAACCCACCAGCCAAGAATACACAGAACAAGTATATAATCACAACCACTGATTATACTACAAAGTGGGTGGAAGCTAAAGCTCTGAGGGACAACACATCTAAGTCTACAGCAAGGTTCCTGTATGAGATCATACTTACAAGATTTGGTTGTCCCCTGGAATTTATCAGTGACCAGGGAAGTCACTTCATTAATGAGACCATAGAACTATTGACTAAAGAGTTCATGATTGTGCATAGGAAGAGTACAACCTATTACCCACAGGGTAATGGGCAGGCAGAGGCCACCAACAAAATACTATGTATTATCTTGGCTAAGATAGTCAATGCAAACAGAATAGATTGGGATACAAAGCTTCTGACAGCTCTGTGGTCATACAGAACTTCATATAAAGTCACAACCAAGTATATACCATTCCAATTAGTTCATGGTATGAAAGCTTTACTTCCAGTGGAGTTCTTGTTACCTACCATGAGAACTGAATGGGGAAGGAGAATGGAATTGGAGGATTCAATTAAAGTCAGGAAACATGAATTATATCATGTGGAAGAAGTACGTGCTGATGCAGGAGATAACATGACCAGAATTCAGATGAAAATGAATGATCAATTTGATGAAGGTAAACTGAAAACTTTTAATACGGGTGATTTGGTTCTGTGGTTGCAGAAGAAGGGAAAAATTAAGGCTTCTAAGCTTAAGTCACCATGGAAAGGACCTTATGTCATACAGAAGATGTATGATAACAACACAGTCATGTTATAAACCATTAACAAAGAGATGATGAGAAGAGTCAATGCCAATAAGTTGAAGGGATACAGTGGTATCCATGATAAACCATTGCAGCACGATTTGCACGTTGAAACACAAAAACAGTCACGGGCTGCGCCGGTGATACCAACGGAGTATGGAGCACTTGTCATTAAGCGAAGCGTGTATGGCCAGGGCAGGAAGTACAAGTGTCACACAGTTTATCACAGCCCACCACAGTGTCACACAGTCTATCACAGCTCGTCACAGTCTGACACAGCCCAACACAGCCCAAGCGGGTTACACAGTCCATAGGGTTAGTGACAGGTGGACGTGGGTTAACGTCAGAAAAGTGGCCGACAAGTGAAAGGACAGCTTGGAAGTCAAGCTCGGAGAATGTGGGCCACTTGGGCGAAGAACACCGCAGAGCATATATTGCAAAAGTGGGTGTCATCATGCAAGAGGACAAACCGGGCCGTCAAAGTACCTACCCGGTACATCAACCAAAACTAATTGTGGGCCCATTCAAGCGTTCAGGGCAGAGGTAACGGAACCCTTTACGAGTACAGAAAAGGGGGACTTTTGCCACATGTGCTGTCCTAATGGACATTCCAGGTGGGAATGTCCACTGAGGGGGGTAAAATTAAGAAGTTACCTAAGGAGGCAACAGCCAATCAGGAGTGAGAATTTCATGCAGGTGGTTCCTTCCAAGAAACAAGAACAAGAAATTGGAAGAGTTATGAGCGGAAGAGTCGGGGTGGCTCCAAATAGCCAGTGTCTCGACGGGAGAGGCAATCAAAGCTATAGCTTTGTAGCTATGGCGGATATTACAAATTATATGCTCGCTTTACTTCTTACGCAGTGGCACAAGGACGGACGGGTTGAGAGTACATTCTCTCTCACTTGATACTTGCAAGCTCCGCAGGCTTACACGCACTTACCCGTTCCTTTTTGTGCCAACCATACTTTTATGCTCTACGCCATGCAAGCTTTCCTAGAGCTATTTCAAACAAGGCCTTCTTTTTGGTCTGGGATGAAGAGAGTAAGGGGAATGGAGGATATCAGGGTGAAGAGCACCAGGATTCTGCAGAAGCAAACCATTGCTACACCACAGGCAGTGCAGCTGCTGAGGGAGTTGCGATTGGAAGGGTTGCTATGCAAGGACTGGTCCTTGCATCATCGGAAGTATATGATACAATTCATTCAAAACTTTGACCTTCAGACAGGAGTTACACAAGTGCGGGGAGTAGATATAGAGATTACTCCCCAATACTTGCAGCAATTGTTTGAATTGCCATCAGGCCGTGTAAATGTGGATGAGCACAGGGCAAGATTGTAGATAGGCAATTTGTTCCAAGAAGGGAGTTTCTTTAAGACTCAGGGATACACTTGCACCAAGGCCGAGTACCCAGGGTTAAAAGAAGTTGGTCAGGTTCTGAACATTCTGTTTGCCATGAAACAGAACCAACAATACCTTAGCAAATCATTCACGGAGGAGATACTAAAAGCCTTCAGGTGGGAAGATGTGGCTTGGGCGGACTTAATGTACAATGGTTTGGTGGAAGAGATGAAGCGGTTACACGGCACTGCTGCTAAGTCTCCAATCGTTGTGTCTGGCCTAGTGATTGTGCAAATTATTCTTGATTCTTGCATACTTGATGCGCGAGAACGTAAGGAGATGGAAGTGTTTGAGGCAGCAACCACTGCAATTGAGGAGCAGGGCTCTTCACATGGTGAAGGTGGACTGGAGGGGCAACACTAGTCTAAGAGACATAAGCGGAATATGACTGTAGTGGCAGATCCACTAGCTTCAAGGAAATCGCAAAATGATGTTTCCATAGCTCTTGTGCAGGATGGGGCACAACAGCACAGAGGGCTGTTATTGCTGGAAGCACGACCTTTGGAGAGGGAAGAAGAAGTCACTTTGGTACCACAGCCATCACAGCCAGTTGAATCGGTTGTCTCAGAGGTTCCTCAGTTAGTACATGCTGTTGCACCATAGCCTATTGCTCTGGAAGGAGAAGGGTTGGACATTCACACTACAGAGCAGGTTGTGGCAGAAATTGAGAAGGGTGACCTTCTCTATGAAAACTCTGGCTTGGTCAGGGAATCAGTGGTACCAAAGGTGTAGAGTCTGTCTAGGGAAATCCCTGCTGTGCATGTAATATTGGCGGAGGTACCAGGGGTAGAATGTAAGGGCACTGCAGCACCTGTGGAGGATGAGGTGGTTCAGGAAGAGGATCTGGTGGGAACATGGCCTGAATGGTTGGTGAAACATCACACTGTGGAGGATCAGGGAGAACAGCAACATGGAACTCATAAGCATGGCTTGTTGTGGGTCGTCATGGTGGTGTGGCACATTGTATGGTCATTCTCTGATGAACTGTCTCCAACTCTGTATGAAGCACCTTCACTTCTTGCAATTTGTCCTCATGCTGCACGTGCAATTGGTATAGCTGCTACTTATGTGCTTCATGCAATTTCCCCTGCTCCAGACCCACTTCCATCAGATTCCCCTTTGCTAGCTGCAAGGTGGCCTTTGTGTCCTCCAACTCTTTCTGTAACTTGAGGTTGGCCTCCACATCTACCTTGTTTGCACACTCAGTGGCAATTCTAGCCTCAAACTCCTGCTTGAGTTCCTCCCTCAAAGCTGCCAATTGTGTAGATGGAACATGGGATTTCACATATGTGCCCAACAAATTGAGTGTCCTGCTTATGGAACTCATAAGCATGGCCTGCTATGGATCTTCATGGTGAACTTGCTGCTGTTCTTCCTGATCCTCCACAGTGTGTTGTTTCACCAACCATTCAGGCCACGTTCCCACAAGATCTTCTTCCTGAACGACCTCATTCTCCACAGGCGCTGCAGTGCCCTTACATTCTACCTCTGGAACCTCCGCCAAAGGTTTGGGTATTACATGCACAGCAGGGATTTCCTTGGACAAACTCTGCACCTCTGGTACCACTGGTTCCCTAACCAAGCCAGAGTTTTCATAGAAAAGGTCACCCTTCTCAATTTCTGCTACGACCTGTTTTGTAGTGGGAATGTCCAACCCTTCTCCTTCCAGAGGAGGTTAGCTATTTCATGAGCATGAGCGGCATGAGCGGCATGAGCGGAGTAGTAAGACAATCGGTTTTCATGAGCAGAAGTACAAATTTTGAAAATAAAAAACAATAAAAAACAATAAACATAATTTAATGCAATGTGTCAGGAAAAACAAATATATTATTCGGCCCATTGAAGGGAAAATTGTAGTTTTGACAGTTGTGCTCATGATATTTCGTCTTCCGCTCATGCCAATTCCCAGCGACATGTGCAAATATGGCGCCGAATTTCGCGGTAATAGGGTCCGTAACCTGAAAAAACGGCGACGTATTTCGCGGTAATAGGTCTCTCTGGCGAAAAATGGTGCCGAATTCCGCGGCTATAGGTCCCCTCATGACAGGTAATTCGGCGCCATTTTTCCAGTGCATGTTCGGACTTAGCCAGTTTTCGGCGCAAAATAGGGAAATTCGGCGCCATTTTTCCAGACACTGTACCAGTGCATGTTGGGACTTAGCCAGTTTTCGGCCCAAAAAAGAGAAATTCGGCGCCATTTTTCCAGACACGGTACCAGTGCATGTTGGGACTTAGCCAGTTTTCGGCCCAAAAAAGAGAAATTCGGCGCCATTTTCCCAGACACAGGTACCAGTGCATGTTGGGACTTAGCCAGTTTTCGGCCCCAAAAAGAGAAATTCGGCGCCATTTTTCCAGAAATGGCCCCACAACTGCTTCTGTTGGATCTCAGTTTGAATGGAATATTGCCTCATTCCAGGAGTTTTGGGGTGCATTTCATTACACTGCAAAAAAAAGTCTGATACAGCAAAATGCAATTGAAAATATCCATATGGAGGATTCCCTTTGCCCCATCAATGATTTCTGGAATCCCTAAGGAGGAGTTTGTGCAGCTCGTTCACGCTCAACGCCGGTGCATGAATAAAGTCATCAATAGTCACGTTCATCCTCAACCTCTTCAGGTAAATGTAATACAGATGCTTGCACGGATAATACTTCGAACCCTTCTTTGCTTCCATCAACGAGAAGTCCGTACAATTGCAAGTCGGCTCCACTCCAATCGTAATTGTGTATACATCGTCGCGTACAGCCGAGCCGGCCGTTGCCATCCGATACACACGCCCAAGGCCGGGTGGGGGTACGTCCACGGAGCTCTGAATAGTGCAAGCCATCCCAAGAGCATTGGCAATCCGAGTCTCATTCAACTTGTTGGGAGGGTGTCGTCTCTTCACTCTTCCGAATCGCATTGTGGGATGTGCAGAATTGTCCAATCCGTCTCTACTGGACCGAGCAGTCTGCAATGGCTGGGTCTGAGGAACCGGAAATGCGTGGGCCGGGATGTCTGTGCGTTGCACCATTCGAAATCCTGCTGCAGATAGAGCATCCGCCTCATTCTGAGAGAGGCTGCAACCCGGTGCAACAGGCCAGACGCCCGGAGGCTCCGGCATTCCCTGAATCCCGTACTTGGGCTTGCCAAATACACAGGTCATTATGTCGTGCCTACAGAACCAAAATGTCTGCGTTGTGGCGTGAGCAAATGTGGGAGTCAAAAATCTGCCGCTGAAACAAGGTGCAGGTACAGCACCGTGTGGGTTCCTCCGAATCATCTCACCACAGCGTGCTCTCGTATCCACCCGGATGGCGCAGCACTTCCCTCGAAATGCCGGCAATGTCCTCGCAATTCTCCACTGTGACTCCGACACTCTTGTCTCCACAATGGGAATGTTGTACTGCTTTACTACAGATGGCTCGTTATGTTGCCGGGGCACGCGCCCTGTGCTCAAAGGAGATGGCGATCTTGAACGTGCAGGACTTGCGGTGCTCGACGAGACCTCCTCGGGCAACATCACCGGACCACGAGGGAGCGTGCGAATATTCTTGTCAGCTCGCCATGAATCCTCTTCTCCGCCAGGTGCCTCGTCAAGTCTTCGTCTCACTGGACGGGTATGAACATCTCCTTCCAAATGTTGGCCTCTTCGCAGCAATGGCGTGTCCCGAAGGCCCTCTCGCAAGGCCGCCGCCCACTTCCGAGGATTCTTCGATCTAGAGGCAGTCCGCATCAGCATTTCCTGCCTGTCCGGCCCCAAGCCCCACTGTTTCCCTTTCAAGAACTCGTTGTACCTGCATTGCTGCATAATTGACCTCACAATGTCCTCCGTTGTGGCAGTGAGGATGTCCACCAGATGCGCCGCAGAGGAGGCACGCCAGGAAGAGTGCACTGATTCGGCCATGTTTGTCGTGGGCATGTCGGTGTCGGAGTCGAGACACATTTCCTGCACAAGCACATGTTGAGGTTACAAGCAAGTTACAAATATGGCCAAGAATAATATTCAACGGGACGCGAATTCGTGCAACTCACCTCCCGCATATAGTCGCCGAACTGGAGGAAACGATAATGCCACCATGCTAGCCAACTGACCATTGCTCCCTCGTCTGATTTCCTTACAGCACCTGACGATGTCCACCAAGCCCGTATACATGCAAACTGTGTCTCTGCATCATCCAAGGTGGGAGCGCGCTTCCACGCAAGGCACATGGAACGGTGCTCCTCTCTGAAATCTGGCGCCACGAGCCTGGTTGTGTACTGCGAAAGGCTCTGCAGAAAATGGAACCCACAAGATCTCTCCTTGCCTTCCATGGGAACATTGGGGTCTTGCCCGTACACCCTTCGGATGGCAGCCCAATTTGCTTGTGCGTTGTCCGCCATGAAACCACGGAAATTGGGAGGGGGCAATCCCGCCTTGGCCATCTGTTCGTTTATTCCCTGCCAAAGAAGCATCTCCGATTGTGTGTCCTCTCCTTTCATCTCACAAATAGCAATTGTCATTAGCATCCTGCAGTGGGTGTCGTAGACATGTGCACCCATTGTCACCCACTGGTGATTTGTAATTCGCTTGATATGGTCGAACATGACCCAACTGTTTGACAAGTCCCCACTCGTCATCCTGTCGACCAGTTCGACGCCGCTGCCAGGTCCACACGTGGACATTTTGAATACGAAACAACGATCTGCCTCAGTCCCTTGTCCTGGAAACCTACTTCCATGAATGTAGTCATATCCACATCGTCGCTTCACCTCCAGAATGGAGTGCATATCCGAGCCACGCCCAATTTTCTGTTTGCATGAGACAATGTGGTTTCGGACATTCGGTGAACATACGTGGGACACCGACTCCAGCAATGCCTCCATTTCCTTCTCATCGAGAGGAACTCTATCGGAGCCGTCTTCCGACATAATTCTGGCCAATGCCATCTTATGGGCGGCTTGGAGCTGTATCTGTTTGGGTTTGGCACCCGGTCTCAACTTAACCTCCTCCTGAACGAGCTGCTCTGCCTCGTGGGCAGCCTCCCGCGAGTTCCCCCTCGCCAATTTGTGACAATGGGAACCAACGTGTATGCAAGCTCGGGTGAGGTCAGGGAAACGGTGCAACACATAGAACTGCTTGGCATTACAAACAGACATGCAGTGTGGTGGTTCTTTGCAATGCGCACACTTAAATGTGGAGTTCGGAACCTTCTCCTGAGCTCGAAATGGTTGATGAGCTGTGCCTGTCCAATCGGTCTCGTTCCTGTGACCTCTGGATTTAAAGTGGAAGCAAGTTGGGGAGAAACACCGCAACGCGCCCGCACAAACAACGTAGCGCACCCGCACACCATCGAGCATCTTCATGCTGGTGGTTTTGGTAACGCACCAAGGATGACCGTCATGTTTTCTATCCATATCTGTCAACATTCCGGACGCCCTCGAGTAGTCCGCCCGAGGAGGGAACTCAAAGAAGATATTACCGTCGACGTCGGCGGGAAGGCATGTAACCGATTTAATTGCGAACTTGCTGTAGTCCAGCCCGGCCAGCTCCGACCGGTGTCCCTCCAGGTGAAGCCCTCGCAGAATTTCAAGAATAGATCGAACTGCGGTGCTCGTGCTGGGAATATGACTCCCTCCTCCACTGACGTCCATTGAGGACTTGCCTGATCTCCAGGACGACCTCGGAACTTCCATGACCTCGTCTGAGTCGGACAGGTTGTGAACAACCCGGTTCTCGCTCGTCTTCATGGATGGGTTCGGCTCTGGATTTACTTCGTTGCGGACTTCTCTCTTTGAGGTAGCCACTCTCTGATTCGCGGATTGTTTCGTGGAAGGCGCCAGGATAGAAGGTGCATTTGGCGGGCAAATGAAGTCCCCAACAGCCCTGTATATGACGCTGTCCGATGGTGGAACTCGCCATTCCCTGCCATCGCCGAAATCATCGTGGAGCACAACAATACTCTCGACAACAAGGCCGTTTGAGTCCTTCCTTTCCTCCTCCAAAAAAACCGACCCCGGTTTCAGGTGGTATCGAACGCACAGATATTTCTCCATCACCCGGCAGATGTCCCCTCTGCACGGAAATGAAGCTCTATGCTCGTGAGGAGGGCAGTACACTGTAGCGCTCGGGTTTTCCGCCATGGGAGATGTGCACACAAGACTGCCAGGATGGCGTGCGGGGAAGCTCCCTGGTAGAAGGGGGATGCAGCGATGGGAAGGAATGCGGTGCCGATTTGTCCGAGCGACGAAGCCTGATCCAAATCCAGGGAGCCAACTATCTCAAAAATCCACAGTCAGAGTGTTAATGAACCTTGTCTCCGGAATGCGGCCCCTGGTCTTTGCGCAATAACTGCCAACGGTATGCAGTCAGAAAGTGGGGGCCGTCCGGATGATGTCGGCTGAAGGGGAGAAGCCGGCACCGTGCCGTCACATTACTACCCCCGAATGGAAATTCGGCACCCAATATCCAACAGGGGCCGCACGGATGAAGTCGTCTGGGGCAGAGATGCCGGCACCTGTCCGACAGAGAACATCCCCCGGATGGAAATTCAGCGCCGAATTTCCATTCGGATCCCCCAAAGGAAGTCCTGTCGGGGGGTCAGGCCGAAAACTGGCCGACATAAAAACCTCCGCGGATGGAAAAACGGCGCCGAATTTCCATCCGAGGCCTTTCGGATGCAGTCGGCTCGGGGGAAAGGCCGCCATCTGGCCCTCACATTACAACCCCCGGACGGAAATTCGGCACCGAATATACAACAGGGGAAGCCCGGATGAAGTCGCCTCGGGCGCAGAGGCCGGCGCGTGTGCGACAGAGAACATCCCCTGGATGGAGATTCGGCGCCGAATTTCCATCCGGGCCCCCCCAAAGGAAGTCGTGTCGGGGGGTCAGGCCGAAAACTGGCCGGCATAAAAACATCCCCAGATGGAAAAACGGCGCCGAATTTCCATCCGGGGCGGTTCGGATGCAGTCGGGGAGGGGGGAGAGGCCGGCACCTGGCCGTCACATTTCAACCCCCGGACGGAAATTCGGCACCGAATATCCAACAGGGGACGCCCGGATGAAGTCGCCTCGGGCGTAGAGGCCGGCACGTGTTCGACAGAGAGCATCCCCTGGATGGAGATTCGGCGCCGAATTTCCATCCGGGCCCCCCCAAAGGAAGTCGTGTCGGGGGGTCAGGCCGAAAACTGGCCGACATAAAAACCTCCCCAGATGGAAAAACGGCGCCGAATTTCCATCCGGGGCCGTTCCAATGCAGTCGGGGAGGGGGGAGAGGCCGGCACCTGGCCGTCATATTTCAACCCCCGGACGGAAATTCGGCACCGAATATCCAACAGAGCGGCGGAGAGGCCGGCACCTCTCCGACAGAGACCATCCCCCGGATGGAAATTCGGCGCCGAATTTCCATCGGGGCCCCCTCAAAGGAAGTCGTAAAAACCTCCCAGAATGGAAAAACGGCGCCGAATTTCCGTCCGAGGCTGTTCCGATTTGCCTCTAGCAGTCAAGGATTCCAAGAAAAACGTGTCTACAAGTGCACTTCAGCCACAAAACAAACAGTTAGGTTTGTTTTTCTCCGAAAAATCAATCGGACACGCTCAGAATTACCTGCAGGAAGGTAATTCAGCGCTTCGAAATACCTGGCAAATGGAAATTCGGCGCCGAATATCCATACGCCAGCGATCCGACTTACCTGCTGGATGGAAATTCGGCGCCGGATTTCCATCCATCCGGGATTCGAATTACCTGCTGGATGGAAATTCGGCGCCGGATTTCCATCCATCCGGGATTCGAATTACCTGCAGGATGGAAATTCGGCGCCGGATTTCCATCCATCCGGGAGTCGAATTACCTGCAGGATGGAAATTCGGCGCCGGATTTCCATCCATCTGGGACTCGAATTACCTGCAGGATGGAAATTCGGCGCCGGATCTCCATCCATCCGCTCTCCGCCCAACCTTGCGGATGGAAATCCGGCGCCGGATTTCCATCCATCCGCCTCCGAATTACCTGCTTGAGGGAAATTTCGCGCGCCGCCCTACCTGCGCGGATGGAAATCCGGCGCCGGATTTCCATCCATCCGCTTCTGAATTACCTGCGTGAGGGAAATTTGGCGCGCCGCCCTACCTTGCAGGATGGAAATTCGGCGCTGAATTTCCATCCTGCTGCGCTCCGAATTACCTGCAGGATGGAAATCCGGCGCCGGATTTCCATCCTGCAGCGCTCCGAATTACCTCTACGTTGGAAATTTCGGGCCGAGTTCCGTCGATTTTCATCCGACATGGAGGGCTTCATCCGACATTTAATTGCGCAGTTGGGCAATAAATGTCCACCGCCGTCCGTTTTCATTCGGGCTGGCGACACATGGCTTCCTGGATACGTACCCTAAATCTGATGCTAATCTTGGCTTAACATGCTATTCGAGGCATGTACCCCAAAAACGGAAGATCTTTTTCCATTTTGGCTGGGACTTATGCCGCCTGAAGGGCGTGGCTCTCCTGAGAGAGACCTCACATCCAGACCGCGGCGGAAGTTGAAAGCTCTGTACTACGGACGACGGCCAATCTCTCGCATGGCCAAACTGAAGCTCCAGCAGGAGATTCCAGTGTCTTGCTCACAACCCGCGCCAACTGAAGCCGAGTACTCTCAGGCAAGCCACTTCTGCTTTCGCTTTGTTCGATTTGTTTTTTGCTTTCGCTTTCGCTTTCGCTTTGTTGCCTCGCTTTGTTTTTGCATCTTCATCCTGGCTTCGCTGGATGAGTGAACCTTAGATAGTTGAGTGAACCTTAGATTGTTTGCAATGCGTGTGCAAATCCGGCAGCTCTGGAGAAGGCTGCTTGTGCATGTCATTCTCAGGCAATGGTTGCATTTGTTTTCATTGTTGTTGCATGGCTCTCCATACTTCCTAAACTTGTTATGTTTTCATTTTTGTTACACGATTGTTGCTATGGTGGTTGCGCTGCTCGTTGCGATGCTGGTTTTTGCACCGATGTTGGTTCTCACGATTTTTGGGAATGACAGAGTGACGACGAGCCCGACACGCTGGTGGTATCATCGACAGCTCCAACTCATCGCATGTTTGAATCGCCCAACTTGGGGCGAGAGGGCAAACTTAAACCTTTTGTTGGTGGACGGGAGGACTTGCAACGAGAGTACGACAGAATAGGCATTGGGGAGGTTGGTGCAGGCGGCATGGCAGGTGAAGGGCGTGAGGACATGAGGACAGCAGATCCGGCAATGGAGGTTGTTGATGCACATGCAGTAGGGCCCGCCCACGCAAAGAAAAAGAAGAAAGCTAAGCACATGCAATCCCCGGCGAGAGAGCCGTCACGGGCTGCAGGGGGAGTGAGCAGTGCGCGCGAGGGTGTCAGTTCGCCTCAATCAAAGGTGGTCGTCCTGGAGGGCTCCCCTGCTGCTAGCCCTAGTAAGAAACAGAAAGCCCGTGAGAGGGCAAAAGAGAGGGCAAAAGAACAGACGAGACAGAATGCTAGCCAGGAGGAAAGAGAAAAGGCCACTGAAGAGGCCAGGGGTGCCCAAATGACAGATGCCAATGTAAGCGAGGGACGCACAGAGACGGTGGATCCCTCCAAGACACCACAGAGAGGCAGTAACACACCGGTTAGACCATCGCGGGCAAGAGCAGCCCCTGCAATTACCCATACGGTGGAGAGTGGAGGAGAGGAAAGAACACCAGAAAGAGCACGGATTGTGCAAGTTCGAGGTGAAGCCAGGGAGAGGGCAGTAGAGACGGGGAGAGTGCTGGAGGTGGTTTCGCAGGTGGCTGACCCTGTTGAGGAGGACGACAGGGAGCTTTCTGACCAGGATGACATCCTCCCGGACATCCCCAGGCCCCAAACCCGGAGCATACAGGCTGGATTTGGCGGTCCTGGTGGGCTGCCGGAAAACCCCTCTGCAGCAGACGTCATGTCGGAGGCGGATATGAAGTTGGCCGCTGCCAAGATGTTGGAGGCAACCCACAGCAACATTGGCAGGGTGCTGGGGGGCATGGTGTACCCGGCCAAGCTTCGAATTCCCCTTTGCCGCTTGGTGTCATTGCAGGTGGTGAGACCTGCCCTCCCAGGCGATATCGACAAGCTGAAATTCTCTTTCCGGGATGGATATCGAATGGGGTCTGCCGCGTTTTACGTTTCCATTGAGAACGACCACGGAGCTTCCCGTGCCCACACTTCCGATGAGGTGGACAAATGGGGTCCCCATTGGCAAACGCGAAATGAGGAGTTCGAGAGATCGATTGCTAGTGATCCTCTTTTCCAGCACTTGTCCGGTAAGATGTTCTACGTGTGGGACGGCAATCATCGCCTCCTGGCATGGATGGAGCACATTGCCCAAGCCCACCCCAACGACCTCGATTGGCATTTCGCCGTGGATTGTGTTGTGCTGAAGGTTGCGGGGCCCAAAGATCGCAGTCTTCTCAAAGCTGCAATGGCGGACATCAACTCGTAAGCTACAACGCCTCTCGCTTTTGGACTTTGAATTTGGAAGTCATTTCATTGCGAATCCTCATATATGATGAAAATTCCCATTTCAGTATTGTTTGATGGAAATGTGGCACTGCAGGGTGACTGAGAATGCCTTCATTGCCACCAACTTGTCCCATATGCTCTTCCGAGTGAAGGATGTCGGGAAGCAGGGGGTGCAAGAGTTTGCCAATTCCCTCAGTGCCGACCTCCTGCGCAAGTCGGAGGCAAAGGCAGACAGAACCTGGTATAGGCTGAGCGTCGACGCCATGGTGGACTACATATTTCGGGTAAAGCTCCTGACAGTTTTGTTGAGCTAATCTGTCTCTCCTCCCCCAATAGAAGAAAATGTCTTCACCGTGATTTCTAATCTCCTCCCCCAATAGAAGAAATTGTGTTGAGCAGGATCTCTAATCTTATGTGCGCATTCTTGACAGACGAAAATACAGCAGGATTTGGCACATGCGCGGAGGTTCTACATGGAGTCAGAGGAGAAGAATCCAACCCTCCCGGCACTCGAATCGTATGTCAAAGCTGCGGAGGTGAGGGCCCGCATAAAGTACAAGTCGCGGATGGTAAAGTACGTGGCCATAGCTGATCCCGCCCTTGGTGCCGACTTTCTGGTGGAGGTGGGGAAGCACTACTCTCGCGCTCTGAAGCCCACGATGACATTGGAGAAGCTCCATCGTCTAGCCACATCCTGTGTGGATGCAACAGAAAAGGTGATACATTCTTAACCAAATTGTGGTGGCAACAACTCCTTTTTGTGGTGTTTGGCGCTTACGAATATGCTGGGTGGTTGGACAGACCCGGTGGCTCCAAATCTGGAATGGTTCCCAAAGTACCAGGACATGTGGAGCTTCCCCAAACCGGACAAACTCTCTGACCCCACATTCGACATGTGGATGAACCGCATGACATGGTGGTTTCAGGTACTTCCCCACGCTTCGTTTGGGGCTTCTACTCTAGTAGGGGGTGGATTCATTGTATTTTTTCAGGAAAGCGATCTGATGGAGAATCTCCACAGGTGACGACGAATGCGCAAGAGCAGCTGGACACACAAGCACATCAGTTCAAGATGGAGATATCTCCTGCAGCAGAGAGCCTACGTGACTATGTGACGAGGTACTTTCTGCTCTACAAAACCAACCTATTCTTTCGGGAGATAGCAGATGCTCGCCGGAGCCACGAGTTCACCGACCAGCCGAACGCGGACAAAGCAGCAATGCGCCTTCTGTACAGGTACATACGCGCTGCCTTTCTTTCAAGTCCTTGCATTTTAGGATGTTAGAGGCCTCATGTGGTGTTAGGGAAAATGGCGCCGAATTTCCAGTCAGGGCTCCGAAAATGGCTACGTCCCTAGACTGGCTGGCCCTGAACTGGAAATTCGGCGCCATTTTCCAATTCGAGGCCCTATTGCCGTTCAGGGACTTGGCCATTTTCGGGCTAAGTCCCTTGACTGGCTGGCCCGGAACTGGAATTTCGGCGCCATTTTCCAGTTCCAGGCCCTATTGCCGTTCAGGGACTTCGCCATTTTCGGGCTAAGTCCCTAGACTGGCTGGCCCTGAACTGGAAATTCGGCGCCATTTTCCAGTTCCAGGTCCTATTGCCGTTCAGGGACTTAGCCATTTTCGGGCTAAGTCCCTAGGGTGGCTGGCCCTGAACTGGAAATTCGGCGCCATTTTCCAGTTCCAGGCCCTATTGCCGTTCAGGGACTTAGCCATTTTCGGGCTAAGTCCCTAGGGTGGCTGGCCCTGAACTGGAAATTCGGCGCCATTTTCCAGTTCCAGGCCCTATTGCCGTTCAGGGACTTAGCCATTTTCGGGCTAAGTCCCTAGGGTGGCTGGCCCTGAACTGGAAATTCGGTGCCGTTTTCCAGTTCCAGGCCCTATTGCCGTTCAGGGACTTAGCTATTTTCGGGCTAAGTCCCTAGGGTGGCTGGCCCTAAACTGGAAATTCGGCGCCATTTTTCCAGTTCTAGGCCCTATTGCGGTTCTGGGACTTGGCCATCTTCGGGCCAAACCGGGAAAAATGGCGCCGAATTTCCAATTCAGGGCTCCCAAGATGGCTAAGTCCCTAGGGTGGCAGTCACCGAAAACCGAAATTCGGCGCCATTTTTTCATTTCTAGGCCCACTCACATCCGCCCCAACCTGGGAAAATGGTGCCGAATATGCATTTCAGGGACCTCATTGTGTTTTTCATGAATGCAGGTACTGCAAGTTCTCCCTTTTGGAGAAAGGTCATCTGTCTTTCGAGCCACCATTCTTCCTGGCATGGAGGAACCCTGGGGCCGACTCCATGCACACTGACGATATTGTGAAGGATCTGGAACATTTGCGTGATTGCCCTTGGTATGTGGACCTTCCGCCCGGCTTGTTCGACCCATCCGAGTTTCAATTGAAGCTGGATGCTGAATTCCGACGAAACCGGGCTCCGCTGCCTCCGTTGGGTGCAAAAGAGGCAAAAGCGCTTGCGAACTCCAGGAAAGCGGCAGAGCTTGCTCAGGCAGGAATTCAGGAGAAATTGCATGAAAAGAGTAAAGGCCAAAGGAAAAGGACAAGGAAACAGGTGAGTGCAGTAACACCCAAAAAGAAGAAAACCATCGGGGCATCGGAGGAGGCGCAGGAGGGGACCCAAGAGAGTGACTCGGACGACGACTTTGTTCAAGGTCCTGCAACTGCTGTTGCTCCTACCCAGTCACCGGTCGTCCGGGTTCCCAAGTCAGTTCGGAATGGGACTGGATCTGCCAAGAAGTTGGCATTTGAGGGTGAGCCTACACGGCGGTATTCGGCGGTGACGTTTACGCACAGGCCAAAGCTAGAACCTCCAACCATCATCCATGCGTCAATGAGAGCTTCCTTGACGCTCTCGCTGCCAGGGCGAAGAAGGTGGCACACAGCAAGTCTCTGGCAGAGCAGAAGGGGAAAGCCAAGAAGAGGGCTGGCGGTACAGAGCCTAGAGACACCCCTGGTTTTAAAGCCATGATGGAATTCTTCACGGCTGTGAGCACGAATTGCAAGAGCACTCGGGGGGGGGGGGTTTGAGGTGGGGGGGTGGGGGGGGGAGAGAGCTTGCGACATGATTCTCGCTCGACATTCCAGATGGGGAGCTTTGCGAGGGCCTGGATGGTGTGCCCACCTGGCACGGTTAACTCTGAGGCTACTGGAAAGCCGGTTTGGGCTGGCGGGGATGCTTCTGGGACGGTGGATGTGTGGTTGTCCTTGCCACGAGAGGGAAGACCACAGAGAATGCTGTGGCAAGGTGGACCCCAAAGTGTCACCCACTTCCTCCTCAGAAAATTGGTTCTGCATCGTACACAGGGTTGCCGAACAGAGGGCCAAAAAGTGTAAGTTATCAATCTATTGCATTTCCCTTCATATTGTGGTGTATGTTAAGTAGACCCTAGAGTTGATCCCTCTTTGGTTGGATGTGCAGACATTGGTGTTGAGGCATATTGTTTTGTGAAGAGAGGGTCTACGTTCAAATTCCCGCAACGAGGTCGTCTTGTTGATGCCGTTGTGGACCCTGTACCTACGATGTCCTCTAACAACTATGTGCCCCACTCCAGATTCGAAGGACACAAAGACAGGCAAACCATGGCGGTACACGCTGGACCCCCGAGCCCTGCTTTCATCCGAAACCCTCATATGGAATGCTCGGATGTCCAAGGGCGGATTCTGGACCTCACATGCTGGCACGGGTAAGCCTTCAACGTGATCAGTTTGTCCCCTGGCCCGATTGCAATTGCATGCCGCAAGCTATTAAACCGCCCACTTTGTTCCTCAGGTGCTTCAATGTGGGCAGGGAACGTTGTCCGACAGGCATGTGTTCGCCTTCGAGCCAGATACTGCCCTCCACACTCGGAACTTTGCAGCGGCTGAACGTCTGCCGAAAGAGGAAGAGGCATCCTCGGAGGATGAGGAAAAATCCGAGAAGGAGCAGGGGGAGGAGTTGGGATCGAGCCGAGGAGCCCCCGGTTTACGAGTGAGTGGTGGCATTGTAAGTTGCCTCCAGATTTTGTGAGACACCTCCCTCCGCTCTCTTATTTCATTGAAAACCCTTTCTGGTTGTGCTGGTATTGATATTCTTGAAGTGGATTTGTTCTTACTGTAGGATGCCAAGTACTGCCGGAGGGACGTCTACACCGGAGTTCATGGGCAGGAGGAACGTGTCTTTTTTTGCCAGGGGGATTTCATGCCTAGTCCAAAAAGGGAGTACATCCTTCCTACTTATGCTGCCCGGCTTGCTTCGATGTCCATTAGGAGGTGTTCCGAACCTAGTCGTGTACAGCAGATTTTAGACGAGGCAAGCCTCAAGAAAATGAAGATGAGGGAGAAGGCAACAGCTATTAGAGCCCGTCGGGCTCGTAGATTTGTCTTGGATTCTGCTGAGGAAAGTGGGGGAGAAGACGCAGAAGATTCCCAGGAGGTGAGGTGGACAGTCCCCCAAGGAGAGGACGGGATTTTTGAGAGGCATAGTGGAATTGATGCATCACAGAGCTCAGAGGATGAGGGGGATGAGGGGGATGATGAAGAAGGTGGGGCAAGTTCCTCGGAGGGTGTAGGAGAGTAGTGCCCATTCCGGCTATGACAGTTAGAACACACTTGTATAGACGTGGCTTGCCACAAAATTTGCAATAAAATGTTGCATTTCAAGTCCACTGGTGCCACATTCCAACTTCACATGACCCTATTTCCGTGCCTCCTAACCCTATTTCCGTGGACTCACAATGGTCTGCTCATGTTTTTTTTTTTTCCGCTCATGCTCATGCCGCTCATGAAATAGCAGCCCCCCTTCCAAAGAAATAGGCTCTGGTGCAACAACATGTACTAACTGAGGGACCTCTAAGACAACCGAGTCAATTGGCTATGATGGATGTGGTACCGAAGTGACTTCTTCTTCCCTCTCCAAAGGTCGTGCTTCCAGTAATAACAGCCCTCTGTGCTGCTCTTCCCCATCTTGCACAGGAGCTATGGAAACATCATCATTTCGCGGTTTCCTTGAAGCTAGTGGATCTGCCACTATAGTCGTGTCCCTCTTTTGTCTCTTGGACTGATGCCACCCCCTTAATCCACCTTCACCATGTGAAGAGCCCTGCTCCTCAATTGCAATAGTTGCTGCCTCAAACACTCACATCTTCTTACATTCTCACGCATCAAGTATGCAAGAATCAAGAATAATTTGCGCAATCACTGGACCAGACACAATGATTGGAGACTTAGGAGCAGTGCCTTGTAACCGCTTCATCTCTTCCACCAAACCATTGTACATTAAGTCCGCCCAAACCACATCTACCCCCCTCAAGGCTTTCAGTATCTCCTCCGTGAATGTTCTGCTAAGGTATTGTTGGTTCTGTTTCATGGCAAACAGGTCTAATGGTACAGAGTAGGATGATATGCAAAATCATGTGTAGATTTGCCTTGTAGTGTGGTCAAGGTTTCTTCCAGGCTTTTCCATGTGTCTCCCACAATCTGCACGGGCCGCTTCTGAGGTGATTCTTTCTATATTGAGTGAGAGGGATTGCAATAAGCCTTGGGTGAGCTAGTACAAGACACATTTAATAGCACAACACGACACACTGCTGCAACAACAGACTGAGACCTACACCAAGCTCTACAGCTTCCACCATCTCATCAATGGCTTCGCTGTGAACACGACTGCTAACTAGGTACTTCAACATTAGTCTCTACAACCATGCTTACCCCAAATGGCCACTCTCTCGTGGTCCAGATTGTTAGTACGAATATGACAATGCTTTGGACTGGGCACCCTGAAATTGATGGTTGGCTGCCACTGGAAATTCATGAAAAATAGGAGGCAGAAAAACTGCTGAGAGGAATGGGGACAGAGATAATGGGTTTAGAGTTTACCTGGATACACTTGTGCCTACCTGCCCACCCCAAACATAGAGCTGCAGACAGGTAATTGGGATGCCCATTATCATTCCTCTCAGCAGTTTCCTCACCACTTGTGCACTCTGCAACAACACGGAAATTTGAAAGTGAAGAATATTTCTTTTCTGATTGTTCTTTCTACCATGATGTCTGTGGGAGAATCTATTGTCTATTCCAAGATACTCAATCTCTCACAGATATCTTCCATTACGGATCAAATGCTGACACACGGCTCGTGGGGACACATAGCTACCTCTAGCCCTAAACCTCTCTTATCTGTTTTGGGGATGTCAGGGAAGTGCTGAGCATTTATGTTGGTTATGTGGCTGGGCATTTTTATTATGATTGGAAGGTATGCATTGCCTCCTTTTGGCTACTACATTTGGCTTTGGCAAATTGTTCATAGGTGAAAGCTCTGCACGGTACGTGTTGTTTCTGTGTTTTGGGTGTTGTATCATGTTGTGCCCATGTCTTGAGGGTGTCAGGGAGGCATGTAGCTACCTGTAGATTAATGTAAAGGTTAAAGACATGGAACAGTCGCCTAGTCTTGTCAGTTTAGGTAAGGTAAGATGGCAGTTGTGGGTGCAACCAAATTCAACTCTTAGATTTATCCCAGGTCAAATGGTATTACTTTCAGACTTTGGGGCAGGTCACTTACCTTCCTGTCAAGGAATGAGCCAATGTCTGTCTGCATGCATGTCTGATGTCTAGTAGGGGTTGGTGGTTTGTGTTTATGTGGTGTAGTGATGCATATACAAACCAAGTCTGTAGAGGTTGAACAATTTCGAACCAGGCATGGAGGAAGATGTATTTCAAACTCCTCCAAACAGTCCTATTAACCTACTGGCGGAGGATGCTGAGGCTGGTCTGATAAGAGAGAGTCCAACTAGGACTATATTCTTGGATCCAAACTCCATTTGTAGGGCCATTGATTCAGAAACAAACACTCTTGCTGTGAACAATTTCACTTGGAGAACTCGAGGAGAGCCCAGTGTAAGCCAACATTACGTAAGTGTTGATCAGACATCATTCACACCAGAAGCATCTACAAGCCGCCGCACAAGTAATGATATCATTCATGATCATCCTGCAACTATCGCTCCTGAAGGACCCCACCTAATCTGGAGTTTGAATCCAAGATTTGGAATTGTTGGAGAACCTTTGTCTAGGTCAGAATTCTTGAGCTTCTTGTGGGTTTTGCTCCCATTCACATTCACATGAATCGCTACTGTGGGGGCACCATTAGAGACCATGGATGAAGATACCGAAGGTCTGTTGCCCTTGATTTCCAAGTATTTGAAAACGATGTGTGGGTGAGGCCTGGCGGACATAGCATATGGAGTCCATAGTTTCAGTGGAGATTAGAATATGGTTCAGATCTAGGTGTTTTAGATTACGACATACTCCTCACCAAGAGAGCAGAGATATTTTATACTGTTGTAAGTATTTGGGAAACTATGGTGGGTGCCGGGTGGGAAGAGAGGGCCACTGCTCTGTACGTTCCAGCGACATTTGAGTTGGTTGATTTGGAGTTCCCAGACACAGAGACCTGTCCTGGATTTGCACGCCAACATCTTGAATTGTGGACTTGGGGTGATTGGTAGGCGAGGTAAATTCATAAGTACGTTTCAGTTCCATATTGTTGCATCTCTTGCTTTGATATTGATTGATCTGCTTTCATTGAGCTTAGACTGGCTTTTGCATTCAATGCATTTCTGGTTGAGACTATTTTCTGAACTGTATGGCAGGTAATTTTTGAGACATCAACATGGAAGAAGATTGTGAACCTGTGGACTACAACATTCAAGATCTAAAGTTCTTCATGGAGAAGAGGGGTTTAAGTGGAAAGGGTCACAATCCTTGTAAGCGTTTGGGTGCTTTGGTTCGTATTACTGATGAGGTAATTTCCCAAACTTTTGAGAGGAAGAGACCTAATGGATGGAAGTACAATGGGGAGCCCACTGAAATTGAGCACCAGAAGAGGGTTGAGGAGTTGTACTTTAAACTCTATAGCAAACTGCCTATCACCAATTCCGAAATTGGTGTGTCTCTTGCGAGGGGTTATGTTGCAGAGCAGCAAGGCCTCCCAATTGATTGGGCATCGTTTGGCGTTGGGATAGCAAAGGAGTTACATCGAAGGCAGGTTCAAGCTCCAATCAAGTACACATCTACACTGAAATGTGTGAGTGTTAAGTCTGAATCCCTCAAGGTAGGGGCAACTGTGCATGATCCATGGGCCACCACATCCCATTCTTTTACTGTTGATGAAATTGAGCAAGTGGATGAGCTGGTAGTTCTGAAGAACGAGGAGGTGATCATGATGCGTGCGAGGCTTGCAAGCCTTGAAGCACAAAAGACCCAACAAGGTAGTAAGGTGTCTAGTCTCTTGGCAACAATGGAGGACAGACAGGCAGCAGCTTGTGAAGCAATGCAGGCTCTAGAGGGAGGGGAATGAGCCTTGGAAAAGGAAAGGGCTGTTGCCAAAGAGCTGGATAACAAGTGTGCAAAGCTTGGGAATGACAAGAGTGGATTGATTGCTGAAGAGGATGTGGCTAGAGGCACTCTAACATGGACTGCTGCAATGGATGATTATGATGCTTGTATGGAACGGGTGCATTCTTTGGAAAGGGAGAACGACTACCACAAGCAATTTGCAAACAGTCAGATGACTCGAGCTACAAGTGGAGAGCAAGCCTATGAGGTGATGTTGAAGCAGTACGAGCAAACATGTAGCGCCATTTCTACTCTCAAGGATCAGATTGTGACGGTGGGAAGGCAAGCGGATGGCCTGGCGGATCAGGTTTCAAAAATGAGGATTGGTAAAGGGTTAACAATTGTGCCTCTACCTGTTCTAAACCCTTCAGCTCCTTCAGCAAATTTGCACAATTTTCTGATAGTGAAGGCCTGTCCAGTGTGCCATGAATGGTTTCATTGCAACAACATGGTAGTTGCATCGTGTTTGCACACCTACCATGCTTATTGCCTTGCCCAACATTGCTTGAGCTCTATTTGTTGTGCAATGCCGCAATGTGCCCAAAAATTCCACCCTGACTGGTGGTTCAGCATGGGCTATGGGGCTAGCAACGCTGACATGCGTGAGTATGCCATTAACTTGGGGCTGGACTTACAACGCAAACAACGCATTGCAGCAAAGAGGGATGCTTTCACAGATGATGTGAAAGGTATTCACTCCTTCGAGCACTTTCTACTTTGCTACTTTTTATTTTTTACTTTGCTAGTACTTTCCTTAATGAAAGAATGGGCAAGGGTGTAAGGGGTTCAGGAGGTTTTGAGGGGTTGCTTCAGGGATTCCATCCTGTGCATCACTGGTTAAAGATTGGACCTGGATTATCCAGGGGTACTCCTTAATCAAAGAATGAGTCAGGATGTAAGGGGTTTGCTTAGTGATTCCATTCTTGTGTGTCAGTGATTCAGTATTTGGTAAGGGGTTGCTTAGTGAATCCATTCCTATGTATGAGTGGTTCAAGATTTGGTCAGGGGTTACCTAGTGAATCCATTCCTGAGCGGAGTGGTTCAGGATGTAGTAAGGGGTTGCTTAGTGAACCCACTCCTGTGCATCGGTGGTCAATATTGTAAAGGGTTCCTTTAGGACTATATTCCTGAGACTTAGTGGTTTAGGACTTTGTAAGGGGCAGCTTAGACTAGGCTACTATGTGAATGGGATTTAGGGATTTGGTAGGAGAAAACTCCTCATGAATTGTTCTTTGTATGGCTGTAGGTGATCAGTCCATGTCAGTGACCGATGTCACCGACTTAGGATTTTCCAGCTCAAGAGCTATGGTGGGACTCTTTCCGACCTCTGTTGCAACATCCAACCTCGTTGTCAGTCCACATGATAGTAGCATGACACCTAGACTTTCTCGCAGTCCAACCCCAACAGGCCTACCTATTTCAGTTGACAAGCCTTCTGAGCATGCAAACCAAAAAGCAACTAATTGTGCTGTGAATGTCCTTGACGTGTCACCAAGTTCTACAGATTCTGGAAAGTTGCTTGCAGGGGATCTTAAGGTATCTCCAAATCCTCTGAATGACCCGCTGACAATGTTTCAGCAGCAAACAACACCCTTGAATGGGGAGGACCAGGCATGGTGCCCAACGAAGCCACTCAATCCAATAGAATTGAAGTTTGTTCCATCCTCGGCAGAGCCAATAGAGGTCATGTCTCTTTCAGAGAGCCCTGTGTCAGAAGCTGATCACGATCTTCAAGTGTCTTCAAATCCTAAGAAGAGAAGCCAGGTCGTGTGTCTTTCAGAGAGCCCTGTGTCAGAAGCTCCATCAACGGAAAAAGAGGTATAACTTGCTTGTTCTATTCATAGATTATATGTAATCTATGAATTTGTAGTTTCAGTTGTATTCTCCAAGGGTAGTATCATATTGAATGGACTCCCTCACTACTTGTTCTGTTTTTTAGCAGCCTGAGAATGCAGTGAAGGAACCAATGTCAATGCTCAAAGCCCAGAAGGGGGTCGATCATGACATGGAGGTGTTGCTTGTTTTGGAGAGACCCAAGCCAGAAGTTCCATCACAGAAAGCAACAATGTGTGGGAGTGGGCCTAGTTCCCGGGCCAACAAAGTTGCACTAGTCTTACAGGTACGTAGAAAATTAGTCAGAAAGCCCACAATTCAATTTTACTATTGTGTGTTGTATGATGCTACCCAGTGCTTCCATGAGATCTGAATGTGGGCATCTTATTTTTGTGCGTGTGACAGGCTCAAGAAATGATGAAGGCGCAAAATCTGAAGAAGGCTTCGAAGAAGGGGAAACATGGAAGACTCACCAGACCCGCTACTCACTCAAGTGACTCACTGCATGATCTTCATCCCTCGGTTAGTGACGGTCAAGGAAAAGATCGTAGAAAGAGAACATCCAAGGTGAACTATTCCCCCCCAACCAAGGAAGAGTTGAAACAGATGAAGGCGGTCATTGCAGCCCACAAAATAAGTCAAAATATGCCAGTGGGTGAAGATTGTGATGCCGGTGATGTTGCAGGCACTCAATCACAAGAAAGCAACTCAGATTCTGACCAGGATTCCAAAATTAACAGCCATGGTAGTGCAACTGATGATGGGGATTCCAATAACTCGCATGGCTCGGATGCTGATCACAATCTTCAAGTGTCTCCAAATCCTAAGAAGAGAAGCCGTAATCCTCGCAAACCTGGACCTGAAGCAAGGAGACCAACGACTCGGGCGAGCTTGACACCACCAGGAAAAAGGTTCGATCATCAAGTTGTGGAAGATGATTATACCCCACCCAAGGGGGGCGTCAAGGTGGCCAAGCTAGATGCTGTCAACCACGTGAAGCCAGCTTCAATGCAAGTACCATTGAAGCTCTCCAAGCAGAAGAAGGTGACAAGGAAGCGAAGTTGAATGACTACTCCTTGAACTCTTATTTCTCCAAGTTTGATCTATCCAAATTGGTACTACCTGTTTGCTTTTTTGTGAAGCAATGTATGTTTGTTTCAGGATGAAGCAATTGGAAACTCTGCAGATTTTGAATGGACTCCATTTGTGGACCTCACTGAAATTGCACTCTCAATTTGTTGTGTAATTTAGGGGTGATTTGATAAGAAGACAATTACCTCTTCCATAAGTATGAGCATATATGTGCAATTGGATTTCAGGCTAAGGCAATGACTGTGTCTTCAACATGTAGTGCACATTTGTGATGGGCAGATTGCTGAAAGATAGGCAGTGGTGGTGGGGGTTCCTTTCCTTTCCTCATGTCCTATCTATGGGATCTACATCTACATCTACACGTTTTCCAGGGATCTTGGTGTGCCCTCATAATCCTACAGGTTCCAGATTCCTGAAAGTGGTTGTATAACCGCCTGTGTATAGGTTGAGTGGAGTGTGTGGTTCTTAGAAGGGCTACAATGTTACTTGCTTGCATGTTTTGGATTGTGGAAGGATTGTGGTCTTATGTGGAGGCATTTGGGCAGTAGTATAGTTGAGCCATGGGGATTTTATAGGTGTTGCCCCTCATTGGCTTACAAAGGCCAGCATTCTTCTGTTTTTGATCTGAATGTGGCATTGGGGAATTCACTGGCCATTCATGGACTGGCTCGACTGAGAAGGTAAATACAAATCAGCACAATTTCAATATTTTGGCATGGGTGGTTCAAAGATTGAAAGTTGCCTCTGTATGTGGCATTCATTGTTTAGTTTCTTTGCAACTAGGGGGACCAGTCCGGGCAGTTCTAAATGTAATCTATCTTTCCAGCTTCTGTGGCAAATCTCCATTACAACACAAAGTTAGCATTGGTGAGTTGCAACCAAATGTGTTGTGTCCTATGTGCTATGCTTGCATGGTTCAATGTAAGAGTTCTTGTTGGGTCTCTGTGTTGTTTGGCAAGCAGGCAAATCATAGGCAGCCTTCCCTACTTCCATTCATATTGAGAGGCTGTTTGCAAATGTGCAATGCTCAAGTACCTAAAGGTGCAAATAGATTCAAGAAGAAAAACTGTGTTTCTGACTGGACCCCAAGCATTAGAAAATTTCTCCACAGATCTGAAAAATTGTGGGTAATGAACATTGCTATGCTTTGTGTGTTTGTGACTGTACTACAGTTGTGTGCACCTCTGACAACAGCCGACAGGCTGGTGGCCACAGTGCACTTGCACCTGGGCTTATTTCTTAACCAAGTACATGCCCTACAATCTCTACTTGGAGAGAGGTTGTGCTGCTCTTGGGCATCGTTGCAGACAGCCACTGGCTCAAGCTACAAAGATGATTGAGTATGGGGACTGAAGTAGAATGTTATTCCTCTCCAATGCAAACCAATCTTGTGTAGGTTATGGTGGATATCAGAGAAGTTGTGACAGAAGGGTTCCAATATAGCTTGTGTGGTGTACATACAAATCAAGGTGTAGGGTGCATGACTGTGGGTGATTCCAAAATATCCAAAGTGTTGACCAAGCTATCTACTTGCACAATTACATCACTGTATAGCATGCCAACACATTACACGAACAAGGATTAAAAGCATGCAACAATGGGCATGTTCAAGCTTTTTATAGGCCCCTTGTAGGAGCAGTAACTGCAGGAGCAGGGTGCACCACATCAGTCAAGAATTTGGAGCATTTCATGTCTAATCAAGTAGGGCAGAAGTCTGTATGAGAGTCAAAAGTCTAAATCAACCCTGCCGAACACCGGAGTAGTGATGTATACCAGACTAATATAATGCTAAACATCCAACTCTAACAATGCTTCCACTATCTGATTTTTCACCTGCGTCGACAGAGAGTAAGTTGCAACCCCACCCCTAGCTCTAGCTCGAGTTGGAGGCATTGGAAACCTTGCAGCACAAACTAGATGCGAATAGCAAAATGTAGGGGGTGCTTCATCCAAAAGTGTGTAGGTGGAACTAGTCGTGCCACCCCGCTTCGCATACCAAATGCCTTCTAGAAGCATCACCCCAGCACCCCATGTATTGCCCCACCCATCAGTGAACTCCTCGCTGTTAGTGAACAACACATTTGTACAAATGACAATATAAAAGTGTTCACCTGCCGGGTCACCAGTTGCAGACACTGCAAAATTATCGCCCACCTCTATAGTAGACGCAAGGCTTTCACCATCACCCCCAAAGTCCCAATTATCTTCATCTTCTTCAATTGTCGTTGTCCTTGCACAAGCTGGATTTTTTGGCTGCAAACGGATAAGCTTGAATTCTTGCACATGTGACTTACTGTCGCAGTCCTTGTCACCACCATCCACACATACGGGACAGAAGCAAGACAATTCCCGTGCATTCAATTGGGTGATATCTGTATGGCTTACACTTGACACTGAGTGCATTTTGCGACTACCAGCCACAGTCTTGCAATCGTGTTTTTGCCTTCGGTTGATGTCACCCACTTTAACCTCCCAAAATACCCTGTTGGCATCTTTTCGTGCATCAGAGTAGGCCAAATGTTCCCTACCCAAACTGCTTGTCAGAAAACCTACAGCATCGTGCGCATTTTGCATCTTCTGTCCATTTGGTTTCAACTGCTCTTTGCGCAGTTCCCTCTTCAGCACTGCACCGGCACCATCGTGCTCTCCCTTGCCATGACCTGAACCAAAAAAATTCCATAACATTTGACATCCCTCTGGCAGGTCAGGTTCCACAGTCAATGATGGGTAGCGGGCCACATGGTACCAACCTCGAGCTCCTTTGAACTGACCTGAACAGCCATCTGACCAGACCCAATGTAGTGAAGGCATTATCCCCTGCGCCTTGAGATAACACCAATGAAGAGCAAATGCATGTTGAACAAATAACGTGTCATGCTTGCGGTCATCCGAAATGTAATAATTGTATTCTTTGAGGATGGGAATTACCCCCACACTGTCTTATGTGTATTTCGGGTTATGGCGATACGTGATGTGCACAAGAATTGAAATTTGAAATGAATGCCAGTGCATTTCCTGCACCTCATTCTGTTCCTGAAAAGCATAGTTCTCGGCAAAGTCAATCACTGAAAGGATTGCCTCCTTAGGGAAATTCAGAAGGCAATTTTTGAAGGCCTTGTCTTGCCATCTAGCCACATAATTGTGGGTGACAAATTTGCGTAGCTTGGATTTAAGATAATCCATGAAATAGGTAGCATTGGTTTCCTGGTGGGCCAGTCTCAAAATGGCTTTGTCCTCCCCATGCTTGTTCTTACCTGCTGCTTGTTTCAAGTAACATCGCCATCGAAAAAGTTGGATGGATTCTGGATCCACTTCCCGTGGGCATACTTTTAAAGTATTCACACCACAAGCACTGCAATCAGCATATAAGCAACTAGATTTGTGCCACTCATCAGTATCCCTTTTGGGACAGACTACTACCTGCCAAAGTGCAGTTGTGCCAGGAAAAGACTGTGTGTGAGCCACACACATCCCAGTAGGTAGGACATCAAGGCTTTCATGCCCACATACCTCAGAACAATGACATGTACACGAGTCACCATGGATGCCTTTTATCGCCGATCTCATGTTGTTCCACCCTTGCTTCAATTCCTGCATCTCTGTGTGATATTTGCAACAGCAAGTGTTCCTTTCAGTAAGACGACGCACGTATCAAGGCTTTAGATACTCAAATGATCTTAGCCCAACCATCAGAAGGGTATGCTGTTTGGAAGCGCGTGTAAAAGTCAAGCTGCAATATCAATCACAACATGTCAATCACTCCATGATGCATATTGTGCTAGGTTATAATTATGTACATATGCAACTGACTCCTATCTTAATGGGTCACATGACTACTTTGATACTAACTCGTGCTCCTACCCTAAGGTGTAACTACTGTGACATTTGCATAATTACTTTATTGTTGCTACTTGAGTCCTGCGTTCAATAGATGAGTGTAGGAATAAATGGCTGGAGGAGTTACTAGAGGAGTTATATCATGGATGCAGGAATCAATAGCAATAGCAGTATATAGTTACTGATTGATTATTGCTACTGAATCCTGCCTTTAGTAATTATTTACTATACTAGTGGTACTGAATCCTGCCTTTAGTAATTACTTACTCTACTAGTGGTACTGATTCCTGCCTTTCGCAATTACTTACTCTACTAGTGGTCCTGATTCCTGTCTTTAGCAATTACTTACTCTACTAGTGGTACTGATTCCTGCCTTTAGCAGTTACTGACTCTACACCCTAAACTGATTCCTGCGCAGTTACTTACTCTACTAGTGGTACTGATAGCTATCATTAGGATACTGCAGTACTGCACTGACTCCTACAGAACAAGGGCTTTATGATGTAGTAGCCCTAGTGAGTGCAACTAACACTTATACAAACCAGGCCATAGTATATATACTGTAACAACATATATACCTGATCCTGAAAACTTCAGAGGTCTTGTCCTACCTAGTAAGTAAGTACTCTAACAATGTACAAACTCCTAAAAAAGTAAGATCCTTAAAGAAGGCGCGCTTCTGGTCAGTCTAACATGCTGAAAGCAAACTGTTCAGGATCTATGTAGGTTGCTGAGAAGATGGACATGCAATTGAACACAGAAAAACAACAAGTGTAGAGAGGAGAAACCTGAGACTCTTGAAGATAGTGTGTGGCACGTGTCTCATAATCTTTTGGGCCCCTGCGACGTCGAGTAACATCCTTTTTGTTTGGTGACACCGTGGTTTCTGTTGCCCACCACTCTGTTACTAGCGTCTGCACTTCTTTAGTCAACGCATCAGCTCGCTTACTCTCCAATTGCCACAACGGTGTCCCGGACTCATCAAGAAGCCTTCGTCTATTCATACCTTTTGGAAGCAGCCTGCGATCTACGCCAAGGACCTTCGCAGTCAATCTTACATTCTCAGTGTGGCTGGAAGTTGCCACACTACAAACAATGCTCTTGGCTCTAGCAATATCTTTTCTCTGTCTCCCTTTTACTTTGCTCTGCCATTCTCTAATACTATGCAAGGCAATTTGGTTTGATCTAGCTTCTTTTGCATCAAGTAATAAGTTAGAAGGCATAAAGGGTGCAAGCTATGGGTGAGAGAGAACCTTCCCCATCACAATTTTTCTTTGAGTCTAATCCACCACCCAAACTTGTCAGTTCATCTTCAATGACATGCACAATGCTATTCAAGCAGTTACCCACTGCTTGTTCGTTCCCATAGCCATCCCTCTCTTCACAACACTCCATATCGCGTTCATGAACAACCACTTCAACGTCCCTTGCAGCTTTGGCAACCCTTGAATCACGCCTACGCTTCGCTTGTTCAACCTTTCTACTTTGCTCTTCATCACATCTCGCTGCTGCTATCCTACTTCCCTCGCCTGGTCTGACCACTCCAGTGCCTCTGCGGCTGGCCTTTCTTTTGTTGCCCATGTAGTACGCCATATACCCCTGGGCCCCTAGGTAGTAAGGTACGCCACACCAGGCCCACAAATCCATAACAGTGTCAACTACCTCCTCTGCCCTCCCACTATCCACATTGGCAAGAGTCTATTTGACTACCTTGTCCATGCTACTTAGACACAGCTACTTAGACACAGAATCAGCTGCTAGGGCTGCAATCCCAATGACAGCCATGGAAAAACAGGCTGAAATGCGTTGAAGAAGTTACCTTGATTAGCAGTGCCTTGTTCTATCAATTTTGCTGCTGCCACTGCTGTTTGCTAAAAAGCAGAAAGCAGGAACTCATGATCTGCACTCATGCAGCACGGCCAGGGGTTAGAACAACACGACGGCCCTCTACGTTAATGCAAGTGAGATCAAAAACTAGTTTGCAATGCACAAGAGAATCAAGGTGGACAGTGTGGGAAAGAGGAAGAACAGAGGGATGTTGAGGGAGCAGCCGATACTGTCTCCCCCGCAAGACTTCCGTAATAAGATATGGGCCCTCGATACGCTTGGAAGCCTTGGAAATGATCTTCCCTTGCTGAATCCGCACACACGCAGATTGAACCTTGAGGCCTGCAGCTCTGAGACGACATAATACACGTTGCAGGTCAATGAGGTGAGAATCGAAATTAGCAGAATAAACATTTATGTCATCAATGTATACTAATGCACATTCCCATCTCAGATTGCCAAGAACCACATCCATAAGCCTTTGGAATGTTGTTGTGGCATTACATAGACCGAATGACATGGTTTCGTATTGATACATGCCATATCTGCATGTAAAGGCCGTTTTCTCTTTAGATGCTTCTGTCAAAGGGACCTGCCAAAAGCCAGAAGCTAGGTCAAGTGAAGAGAAAATTGTGGCTCCACTAAGCTGATCAGGGTCTCATTAATTCTTGGTAAAAGATATACATCCTTCTTAGTCATGGAATTGAGCCTTCTGAAGTCAACACAAAACCTGGTGGAACCATCTTTTTTGGCTACTAACACGATATGACTAGCCCAAGGTGATAGACGGGCGAATGACACCAGCATTCAACATTCTCTTAATTTCTTCCTGAACCGCTGCTCTCTCACGAACTAACTCGCGGTAGGCATATTGTTTGACTGGATTCCCATCAGTGACAATCTCATGATTCAAAATACTGGTCCTACCAAGATCATGAGATCCTCTACTGAACACAGATAGGTTTCTTCGAATCAAAACATGTAACTTAGCCAATTGAACCTCAGTTATATCACCCACCTGGATGTCTGCCAACACTTGAGCAAAGTGCTCCTCTTGCTCGGTGGTGAGAATATTGTCATTACTGACTGCAGCAATGTTGGTCATGGCAATAAGGCTGTCCACAGGGCTGTCTACAAGTCCAATATCATGAAAATTGAGAGCAGGCTCTACAGATTGAATTTCAGTCAAAGGCAAGGCAGTGAGTCTAGCCATAACCTGTCCCTTCTTGATTTTGACCATCATACGCTCAGGATTAGCTAGGAGTAATCGGATTTCTCCTCTGTACCCCCTGTCCAAAACCCCAGAAGCCACCAAGTAGTGTTTGTGCAAAGATAATTTCTTCCAGCCTTCTACTTCCAAGTACATGTCCTTGGGGCAAATAAAAGCCAGACCTGTGGGGGCCAAGATTTGTGACATTGCAGACAAATCAATATCATGAGGAGCCCTCAAAAGTATGGAATTATTGGGAACAGGAAGAGGGGCTCCAGTCTTCTTACCTGGTTCAGGAAAATGCCATTGAAAAAGGGTAGTGGCTGACTCACTGGTAAAATTAAAGAATCTAGTCCAGTTGTATGTGTTACCAGCTCTTTGGCGAACTTCGTGAGCAGCAGCCTGCATCTGAATAAGATGCCGAGTGGAACTCCCAGCCATAATAGGGACAAACGTTCAGGTTGACTTTATGCCTTGTACCATTGCCACCACAGGTTTCAATCATCCCTGGCAAATCTTCCTGGTAAGGACAAAACCTGGTGACATGATCCTTGCTTTTGCAGATGTAACATGCTACATGGCTTTGATAACTAGCACCAGTATAAGTACGTCCCCTGTTGCCACCACTCGGGTTGGAATTTGATGGGGCCTGCCAACGAGCATCAGCCTTAAAGGCTTGTAATTCAAGTCTGACCGTTTCCTGCACATCTCGTACAACTGCAGGAAGAAGTTCCATAGCCTTTCCCTTGTTGGTGCCCACAATCAGATCCGAAGCATCACTCAGCATGTGTGTGGCTGGAATTTTGGGTACAACTCCCCTTTTAGCTGCTTTAGTGCGCAAGCGTTCTTCTATTAACTGAACCATTTCTTTTTCGGTGGAGTACTTGTTTCGTTGCAGGTATACTTGCTCTGCAGGAGGTAGTCCTCTGATGAAGCCTAATTTAATGGCCAATGGCCTTTCCGAGAGAACAGGGACGGTCTACACTGCTTTACGTATATCAGTATAGTACTTGTATATACTTTCTCCTTCTTTGTAGCTTCTCTCAGGTACACAGAATTCAGACAACTTTTCTTCATGAAACAATTGTTCAGCTAAACCCTTAGCTTCAGACCATGACACATCACCCAGATCTTTGATAGTGGCTTCAAAGAGTTCTTGGGCCTCCCCTTTGAGACAGAAACGAAAGGCATTGGTAACAAAGGCGGGTGGAACTGCATTCATTTTCACACTCATCTCAAAAAAGGTGATAAAGTTATCAAAGTTATGCCCCACCTTGTATTCCGGATAAGGTTGCTTCGTCATGCGGGTCTCAGGGGATTTCGCAGGCACAACAACATTTTTAGTACATTTAGCAAGAAGTAAGTCCAACAAAGCAAGACAGTCAGAAATGAGACGCATAGCATGGCACAACTCATCAAGTTCTGGTTCACCTACTTGCTGTTCAACATTAGATGTGGTGGCCATACTTGGTTTTGTTTCAGGCCCTGGCAACCTTGTTCCACCCGCTGTGAACTCAGAATTGGGCCCACTGGCTTCAAAAATTCGCTCACGAGGGTCTTTTACCTCTCCCATCTCACTGTCTTGATCTTTTAAAAGCCTATACTTAGCTCTTGTAAGTCAATAGTTCACTATAACTTTGTAATCAAAAGGAAAGCACTAGGCCAAGAAACCTTCACCTGTCGGAGGGGTTTATCATAGACTTCTCCCAGTCCAAGGTGTGAAAGGAAGAGATGAACCGATGATTGTAACTTAGGTAAACAGCCTCTCCCTGCAGATGCCACAATCGTTCGGCCACCTTGAGCCAAAATGAAACTCGTGTAACAGTTCCAACCACCTTCTCCTTCACAACTAAAGAGTGCAAAGGGTAGCGCTCAGCCAGGTTGTGCGCATGGCAGAGCCCGATCTTCTCCTCATCAAAAGAGGTACCAGGATACACCACTATATCCTTGGTAGTGAACGTGAATTGATGCTGCGGGATTCCAGTAATAGCTTGCTTCCAAGTGAAATCGTCAGCATGCAGTTCTTTGTCCCAGGCAGGACGAATATTGGTCAATGCAGCCGCAGTGCCACCCCGAGTGAACTCCCACAATCGATAGCCACTAATGGTCTTGGAAAACTTAAAGCTTTCAAGGTCGGAGGTCCGGTCCCTTGTCACAACAAACTTTGGTACTCCTAATTGGGGCCAGGTGAGCAGCTGCCCTACACCAAGTCGCCGACGAATCTCATCCCTAGGCAATCGCTTGGCAATCTCTTTGGCATGGAGTTTCTGCAGCAGTCGTCCCGCAAAGGCACCTTGCTTGGTGACAACTATTTTTTTGCGTTGCTCACGAGCCTCCCACTCATTGCTCACAGGTTTGCGAGCTTCTTCGATGGCGGTCCGCTCAAATTGAGCACACCAGTACTCAGAAGGCACATCCAAGGGGATTTCGTCGTCCGGAACCCTCACAAGTGGTTCGCCTTCAGTAGTTTTAACCAGATTGGGCGGCGTAAGATCACGAAGAACACCCAAAAACACTGCCTCAAAAGAATTGTCAGCAATGTCCGAACAAGATGATTCAAGCGAGCTAGAAGCCGCCATCGCACTTGCTCACTGCACAACAAAACACGACTAAAACGAGAGCTACAAGGTGACGGGTGAATAGAGAGTATAGCATGATGAATGCCGCCATTGCACTAGATCTTCAATACGTACGACCTGCCGAACCTACGAAGCCCTGCAGCCAAAACACCGTCACGCACGTTGGTTTAGAATGCCCCCCATCTCCACCAAATTTCTCTACCTGGGGGATATTCTCTTTTCCTCTAAGAGTTTGGGCGCTAAAGCGGGGAAATAGCCAATAAAGCAGGCCAAGCTAGATGGGAAGAATCTCTTGCTAGAGGAGCCTCACAGGTGGGCCAATCAAATCACATGCAGGGGCATCAAGTGCAAATCATCCAAGCGCCAAGCACATCCTAGTACACTGTCCTCATCACCCAAAACATCCCGCGTTTGGCATAAGCCAACCGCTTTTTATATTAAGGAAAGGGCTAATCTGGAATGGCAAATGGTGGCCTCTTATGGGCTGCCAGGATTTCTTTAAGTTTCTCCCACACATCAGCACCCACCCTGTCAGGTTAGGTTACTGTTGGAATGAGACAAGGGCCTTGGCTAACTTTAGGTACATTTAATCAGCCATACCAACCACCCTACTTTTCATCCAGCTTGCGAACAAAAGAGCATCTGCAGTAGGTGGAATACTCCATCTTACAGGAGAGACCAGCTACTTGCCGAGTTCGACAAGTCCTGGGGGAAAGACTATGTTTTCTGCAGAAGAATTTCAGATTCTCGGATCGCATGGGAAGACTCCCTCCCTTCCTGCTGGAAGCTCAATTAGCTCAAAGCTCTCTCCTTTGGAAACTGGTGGCTCGGAGATCAATTGGAGGCAAGGTGGAGGCACAAGCGTAGCAATAGTAAAAAGGGCTCTTTTAATGCCCCAAAGCGTAAAAGAGGGAGCTCTTAGGTTCTGGCTTCTTTCTTAATTGTTTGCTTGCTTAGTGGCTCCCTTCTCTGTGTTGCAGGCTTCTACATCTGCTGCCTGTTTCAGTGGTGGGCTTAGACACTTCTTCTTTCTTCTATAGTTCAGCATCTGATGTAAGCTTATTAATAAGCTTAGTGTTTACTGGCTGCCCTCTTAGTCTTCTTCCTTTTTCTCTTTTTTCATGTTCTTAGGCTCAGTGTGGAACCTCATTACTCAGCCTTCATGGCTAAATGTAATTCCTTACAAATCCTTCTACTAATAAAGTCTTCAGGGCTACAATCCCCCTGTTCTTTTAAAATAATAATAATAATAATAATAAATAGTAATGGAAATTCTGTCCAGATTGCAACTCATGAATTAGCAGTTGTCAGTATGGCCTCTTTTTTGTAGAAACCTCTTTGTAGTGATCAGGGTCAAAATGATTCACGTACAGCTTGGGTCCTTTGAATGGCATTATATCTATGAGTTCATGGTGAATATGAAATCCACTGAAGGTTGTCTGCTTATGGATCCCTCTTTTCATCCTCCTCTCACTCTGGTGAAGACAGCAAAGTCCATGGACAAATATTGAAAGCAAGTAAGGACGAGCTGATTCAATGAGGGATTCCAGTGTAAGAGGGATCAGGGACTGCATACAAGCTGAGAATTGATGATCTGTTCATCTTTATGTCATCAACATCTCCGGCTGGCAATGTGCTGAGATCACCAAATTGTTTTGTACACACAATTTAAAGCAACCTCATCTGGTCGAGTCTCGACGTCTCAACGTGCCTCTAGTGGTCAAAGAGTACTGGAAGGTCAATTCCAGCAGTACATGTGCACAGATAATTTGGTCAACAGTTTTGTGTGGTTCAAATACTTTTCCCCAGATGACTACCTACGAACTTATGAGCTAGTTTCAGTTGGTTTTCTTACAAGCCGTTACAACCCCAGACTTCCTAGAATCTTGAACCAGGTTTAGATTTTGTGTTACCTGGCCGGATCTGGAGAGTCTCCCTGGATATATACATATATACATTGTTGTGGCAGAATGGTATTGTACATGAATTCAGGGGGACAAAGAAGTACCCATGTTTTTTATTTCTTTCAGTACTCTGACGACTGTAACCATGGTGGGTCGGTGTGCAGGCAACTCATCTGTGCATAACAGACCCAAATGTATGAAGTGCAAGAGCTCCTGTTGGTGGCCTGTTTGATTTACAATAGGCTCGCAAATCTCTTCCTGCCTGCCCTGACTCTGAAGTTTGCGAACCCAATCCACCAAATTGGCCCCCTCCAGCCCATTGAAATGTGGCCCTGTTGGACGCTTTCCAGATACCAACTCCAGCAAAACCACACCGAAGCTGTACACGTCGCCCTTGACTGTAGCTCTCCAGGTCTGCCCATATTCTGGGGGGACATAACCGGGAGTCCCTGCCACAACTGTGCTTACGTGGGTGTTGGTAACATCCATATGGCGGGCAAGCCCAAAGTCTGTCAAACAAGCATTGAAGCTCTCATCGAGTAAGATGTTGCTTGCTTTCATGTCTCTATGGATGATATGTGGTACACAGTCATGGTGAAGGAAGCAAAGCCCCTGAGCAACGCACAGGGCAATATGCAATCGTGCAGGCCAATCTAGCGAGTCGGCATTGCCATACAGCCAATCATCAAGACTCCCGTTGCTAATGCACTTGTAGACCAGCAATTTCTCCTGATTGTTGCAACAGTAGCCCAATAGTGGCACCAAGTTTTCATGGTTTATGTTACCAAGAGTCTCCATCTCTGCCTGGAACTCGCGCAGTCCCTGTTCCCCCTCCTGAAACAATTTTTTGATGGCAACGCTTGTTCCATCTGCCAGCTTCGCTTTGTATACAACTCCAAATCCCCCATCTCCAATGATGTGTTCTTCACTGAAATTATCAGTGGCAGCAAGCAAGTCTGCATATGTGAGGGCCTTCAGGCACGGTGTTCCGAATGACGCAACAGGAATGGTGAAGCTACATTCTCTGTCGACAGAGGAACTTGGCCACCCCTGTCCATCTGACATCACCATCTGTTTCCTGACATGTTCAAGCTCCCGCTTTTTGGACACTAAGCACAAACCAACTGAGATGAACGCCCAAAGAGCCCACAGAACGATTCCGAGGACGATAATGCTCGTCCCCATACTGGCCAGTTTGATCGCAGGTGCTCTGGACGGTGAAATTAAACCGCAGACGGTCACGTTTGCCTGCCAGGACGTGCGATTCTGGGTCGTGTAAGGGCCGGGGTTAAAGCAAAGATTTGGATCGCCTGTGTAGCTACTCATAGTAAAGGTAAGAAACTGGTTTTCGGTAGGCACACTCCCAGTCAATTGCACATTATAAGAGACATTGAACTCAGAGAGGGAAGTCAACTGGTTGATACTGTGGGGAATGTCGCCCGATAAGCTGTTGTAGGACATATCTAGACTAGCTAAATTGGACAAATTACCCAAACTCTCAGGGATTGACCCGTTGAGGAGATTGTAAGACACATTCAGATTGTACAAAGGAAGTTCACCGATCTCCAAAGGTATTGGACCAGATAAACAATTCTTTGCTGTAAGTAGAAAACCCAAAGACAGAGAATGGGTGAGGTCAGGAATTTTTCCCGTGAGCTGGTTGTCGGAGAGCTGCCAATAACCGAGCACAATTTTGTCCCCACTTACATGATTGATTGGGAACGTCAACGCTCCTGTTAGAATAGTCTCCCACCTCATATGGCACTGCTGGTGTTCCAGATTGGTGAACAATTTATCGAATGGCTGAGAGTTCGCAGGTATCCAAGTAGAAACGATCATACACTCGCCCAAGCCCACTGGAAGCCAAGGCAGAGCCTGATTTCTCCTAAAAATTTCGTCTGAATTGTGGCCAATGAATCCCAGATTAAGTGGAATGTCACCTGTTAACATATTCTCCCCAAGATTGAGCCACAATAAGCTCGTACAGTTTGACAACTGTGGCGGAATTGGGCCTGTCAGGTAGTTGCTCCCTAGCTGCAGCCACAAGAGGTCTTGAAGGTTGCCTAGTGTCGGGGGGATGGTGCCAATCAGCTGATTGGATGACAGATCCAGTGCTTGCAGTGAGCCAAGATTCCCCAGCTCCCCAGGCACCGTGCCATTAAACTGATTGCATGACAGCCTGAGGAACATCAGATTGCTCACATTACCCAAAGCAGGAGGAATCTCCCCTTCCAGACTGTTGTTACTGACATCCAGATGCAGCAAATGTTGCAGTGTCATGAGCTCTGGGGGAAGTCCGCCCGTGAAGTGATTGGAATGCATAGTCAAGTACATCAAACTTGTCATTTGGCTCAACCAAGCAGGAATTGGGCCAGAAAGACTGTTATTACTCACATCTAGCAGGTACAGACCGGCACAACGAGCTAAGTAGTAGGGGAGATCGCCAGTGAGATTGTTGCTACCTAGTCCCAACCATTGGAGATTACCTAGCTGCCCCAGCTCGCCTGGAATAACCCCACTGAAAGAATTTCCTTGAAGATTCAGCATCACCAGCTTGCTGCAATTCCCCATTTCGGCAGGGATGCTGCCTTTGAGCTGATTCCAGGAAACGTCGAGCTTCTGGAGATTTTGGCACCAACTGTGGAGAATACCAGTGGACTCGTTAGAAACTAAATCCAGTTTCTTCAGAGGCGCTTCAAGCTGCCCAAATCCACCAGGTAGATCCCCGTTCAGACCGTTGTTGCTAAAGCCAAGGATTTGCAGATTCTTGCAAGACCATATCGCTTTTGGCACCAAGCCCGTTAGGTTGTTGAATGAGACGTTGAACATTTTGAGGCTGTCGGGATTGGAAAGAAGTTCTGGCAGGATAGCCCCTGTTAGAAAGTTTGAGGAAAGGTCCAAAGCCTCAAGGTGAGTCAAGTTTCCAAGCTCCTTGGGAATGGTCCCTGACAGATGATTCTGAGAGAGGTCCAGAACCTGGCACGAACACCACACTGCATAAGTAAATTCTGGGTGTATTGGACGCTGTCGAAATTGTCTTGGCAATGGGGACACTGCTGCTCAAGGGCCTCAGGGCGAGTGATTCCTCGACCCGAGAGAGCCCTAGATCACTGTGTACAGTCCATGGATCAATATTCGACTTGATTGGAATGTTCAACAAACAAGTAGAGCTATAGATTTTGCGACCTGTCATAATTATTATCTGCATATGTTTTACAGAATAAAGAAGGAAGTTTGCATTCTAAATGTAAAGTCTCTCCTGACCGTATATGCTTTAAAATCTTTCTGTAAAACGGAGACAACAACTGTCTTACGGTTCATAGGCGTGCACACCTGCAGGTTCGTGCAGTCGCCAATCTCTGGGGGAATGCTTCCGTTGAATAAGTTGTCTGAAATATTAAGAGACGAAAGAGCTGTGAGGTTGGCTACTGCAGAGGGTATTGGGCCTCTTAGGTGCAAAGAAGTGAGGTTGAGAGCTGTCACACGAGTTTCGCCATTCCAATCTCGGCATGTGACGCCACTCCATCCGCTGCATGGACCTGACGAGTTATTTTCCACCCATGTCTGTAGGATGGAATTGACTGCGGAATTATATGATGCTAAGGCTTCCTCCATAGACAGGAGCACTGCTTGGTCCTGGCTCAGATCAGGTGACAAGGCTGCCGACTGTAGCCCAGATATAGACTGCAAACCTGAAAGCATAAAATCAATTAACATTAGGTGTGGCCAGCCCACTTGAAGTAAGCAATATGAGTTCCACCGATCATTAAGCGGTGACTATCACAACCGAAAACTACTTCTGCATATCGTTTATTCAGCTGACAACACATGTGTATCTACCTCGGCTTTGAGTGTGCCAATGATAGCTTCGAAAACCCAATTTCCAAGAAAAGTGGCCAGTCTCACTTCAAATATAGAGTCACCTCGAGAGTGGTCGACCTTAATTCGGCTATGGGGCCTTGTGTGTGACCTGGTTTGTGTTGGACTCCCATGTAGGTGACTTGTTGGTGCTGCTGCGACTCGTAATGACATACTTAGGACTACCCATGTGAAGATGGACAACCAATGTAGCAGTTTGGAACGAGATATGGCCAGGAGAGGGCTCAGCTGAAGGACGCTATTTCCTGAAACATTGGAAGCCAGTTTCCCGCACCTTTGTGCATCTGATGTGAAACCTACTGAAGCCCCCTCTTTCAGAATCCCGTGACAGCAACGTCTAGTGCACTGTAACCTATCGCTTGGGATCTTATTTAAGGAAAAGCTTTCAGAAGTATGCCGATTCCTCTTCTCCATGATTGAGTCCGGCCCAGAGCCCCCTGTCAAAATTGTCTTCTTGCGAGGTCCCCTCTTCCTTGGGAACTCTTGCCGGTCATAAATGCGTCACTCAGATTCTTAGTTGGGATCTCCTCCGTACTATCTTCTTGAAGTGTATGCACCGCTCCTCCACGCGAGCTCCACAGGTTCTTGGCACAACTGCGCTTATTGACATTTCCTCTCCAATGAGGCTTGTTCATCTCATCTGAAGGGTCAGACATTAGTTTGAACACAGACATATAACAAAAGGAGTTCGAAGACACTTCGAACAGAAAGACGATCAAAAGCGAACCGCGAGAAGGGGAGGATAATCAAGTAGATGGTAAAGTACTGAAAGACCCTTGAAGATTAAAGGGTCAGCGGACTTCAGTGTCGAGACCTTCTCCGCAAGCGAACAACACCGAAGGACGGACTTGCAGGTGCAGGGTGACAACCGACTGCACACGAGGACATTTCGTGTTTGATCTAGACTGTGGTCATTACACTACACTTGCCGTTGTGGACCCACCAGCGGGAGAGCGACAAAGAAGGGTCGACGGCTGGACCCCACGTTGTATTGAAAAAACAGCCTGATGACGCCATAGCCCACTTATTTCTTGGGCGCTCATGAATTCAAACTTCTGACAACTTGACTAGACGATTTGGAGCTTCTTCAGACCGTGGCTACTAGACACAACTGGATGTTATCACGGATCCAGCACTGTGGTTGTTTCGTTGTTTCATATTACCACATTCGATGAATCAGGCTCGACAGCTACCATTCACAATCCCCAGAACACGAACACTGTTTCAGGAGCATGCATCGTGGCAATCCCCATTAAGTCACGATTAGTGAATGATGTTGATCTCGCCCAGTATAGTAATCACCAAGTTATACAATATTAGGTTGTATGCCTCTCTCATTTAGTTCATACTATTGTTGGCTCGGGTTTATCTTTATGACGATTCAACCAACGAGGCGCAGATACTAAGGCAATGATCGTCACTCGCAATGTGTCAGTCAAACTTGTACACTTGCGACTCAGTACGGCATGTTCGATCTTTCTTCTCTCTTCAAAGAAAAGCTCCACATTTGTGAGTTGAATCAGCAGATACCTAAACGCTTTCCTGGCCGTCGCTCTCAGCATCCTGCATATGCGATTCGAAACATCAGCTGGGTTTGTAGTTGGGTTTGTCGTTGAATGAATCTCTTTGCCACATGTCACATCACTGAACAACGCTGGAATAGCTCGATCGATTCTCCAAAAACACGGACTGGTTGTCGACACACAGACACACGAGGGGCTTATTGGTCTCCACGACCATCGCCCCACCTTTCTCTCGTAAGTATGTTTGTTATGACTTTTCGGGTCCAGTGAGATGTAAAATACGCCGCCCGCACTGGACATTCCACTGTATACGAAAACTGGAGTCTTGCATTTTGATTCTTGGAGTTTTCGAAGCCTCCCTTGTTGAACTGGTTAACAGGTCCGGAATACATTAGTAATATTTGGTGGTAGGACTTCTGATTATTTGAAACTTTACACGTGGTCTAAAAAAAATTGCACATTATGGGTGTAGTGTTTTACTGGTATCTAATATTATTGACTATAACCATTCTTGCACTGTCTATACCTAAGTTTTTCCTCACAAAAAGGGTCCGATACTGGTGTTAGGTACCAAATTTTGTGACCACCTTCTAGGCGGATAGGGTATCGCCCATAATATTAGTAAGCACAATACTGGGCCAATATGGGCATATGCTAGGTAGTGATGCTAGCTGATACCAGACTGGTCTTGTACTTCATATTATGATACCAGTATACCAGTCCACATTGTTACAAACATTAGCAGCCAATTTTGAATCTTTAGGTTAGAGTTGTCTCTAGACATTATCGATCATCAATGGACCCCGGACGGTGGCAGATGTTGAAGGATTCAACTTTTTTTTATTTTTTCTTTTAAAGGGAAATACCTGGGAGCAAAAGCTCACAAATCAGGCCCCTTAATTATAGTGAGAGGAGAAAAGAACAAAAGAACCTCTTTCACAGTACCGTGAAGGCTTTCGCATGGGACAGCACCGAAGGGAGGGGGAGAAAAACATACCACAGCCGTCAATGTAGCAGGATTCAACCCCACAATCATCTGGGTGGCACTCAGTGGTCTATCCAACTGAGCTACTGACTGTTGGTAGGACAAACCTACCGTCTCAACCGTTTTAGGCATTTTTGCGCCTAATAATTATTAAAAACCAAACAGACTGCTTAGGCACGTTTCTCAAACCATTTCTCACATTAGGCATCTTCATGCTATAAGTTTTTCGAATTAGGCACATGAGGAGAAAACATTTATTTTCTTAAGAATAAAAATACAAAATAGAAACCCAATGCCCCTTGTCCAATGCCAATAGGCCCAGCTAAAATCTCCTCCAAGCTTGTAGGCTCCAGCTACCCTTCATTTCCGTGCAAAACCTAAAAATGCACCTCTTTGTTGGGCTCAAGCGGTGCTCCAAGGCTCAAGTTGGTACAATGCTCACTAAGTCACTAGTGGTAAGCAAAAATTTACTTGATTTCAATATTGGCCGGTAGAGTGCTCTTGAATAGTGGTAAGCTACAAGCTCTTGCTTCGCTCACAGTTTTTTGCTGGAATTTTAGGCATTAGGCACTTTGGTCATTAGGCCAAAATTTGAAACATTCCCAAAACGCGTTAGGCACTTTCAATTTGAATAAATTATCGCCTAAATGGTTGATAACGGACGGTAATGTTGTGCGAGATATTTAAGCCCTACGCTCCGGATAATACATTGTCCTAAAATAAATACCCTCTGGTCAGGGCAATTTGCTATTTCTGATACCTTGGGGGTAGGTATAGTACAGTGTTGGACTGGTATACCTGGTTTAACCTAGGTATGGAATACAGGTATGAATATATGAAGAACATACCAGTCGGGTATGAAAGAACCAGTGTACCCATGTGATACACGTACTGGGGGAGTATGGCTTTAGGATTCCCCGCACACATACCATACCAGTCTGGGTATATGGAGGAATAGCATGGTCCCGATACCAGTATTGCGGTGAGTTCATGGCGAATGGAGGTAGGTATGAGTATATGTTAGTGCAGTTAGTTATACCCTGTACTACAATTTGGTTAATTCAAGGCTCCATGTTGCAATTTAGACTTCATTTGCTGCTACTTTGGGTTACCTTTGCCTAGTGTTTCACGGCTTGGATTAAAATTAACTATGTGCTAAATGACATTTATTTCTATGTATGGTGAGCTGTAGAAATACCATACCAGTGCTCATACCCCCCCGTATCACTACAGAGAAAGGGCAATACCAGTACCATACTCATATACAGCCCAAAGTACAACTACTCATACCAGATTCATACCCAAGTTGCTCATACCTGTATAGAAACCTATACCAGCCTGGTATGAAAAAGGGGTGGGACCCTTCATACCAGGACCAGTCTGGTATTAAAAACATACCAGTCCAACACTGGTATAGTACTTGTTTTAACTTGCAAGGATATGTATAGTATGTTTTGTATGGCGGGTACATTTAGTATAGATAAAAATACGTACCCTATGAAGTACCAGGTGGGTAAATGACGGGTAAGTTCATAATGGGTATGTAGCAGGTTTTTTAATAATATCATAAAATATGACAGTCATGACAATCTGTAGTCAGAAATTTGCATGACGCATGCATAAGGGGGTAGGGATAAATATACCCTTGTTTACAACGTCCCCTCATATTTATAAATTAGATCATCCGCTTAGATACTAATAACACATATATGTCTGTCATAAAAGTCTAATATCCGGATATTGAATATTGGTGGGTCTGGTAGTTATGTTCAAATCCACTTGTGCGGATATAAGCCCTTTGGGCGTATCAAGGTGAAACATATACCCGCACAATACATTGGATTGAGCTACTGTTGGGCAGTCCTTTGATTTGTATAAGAACCTATGGTTGTGGTTTGGATGTGGTGCCTCCTAGAGATCTGGTCTGAATGCTCCCACTAAATTTCTATTTTGCACCTTAGGCAGTAGTCTCAATTCCAACCTCATCATAGAAGAGAAACAAACACGACAAACCAAACATGCAATTATATTTTTAAATAAATTGCTTTATTGTTTTAAAGTAAAGATCCACAACGGCATGGGAGCAGGTAATGGCGGGATCGCAATAGGGTCCGGGGATTATGAGGAGGTTTCTTTTGGTAGCAAGTGCACAATTGTCAAGAATGGAACTTGCAATAATTTGCGGCCTCCTCAAGATGGTGGTGCTTAAAGAATTGCTGGCCTTTGGGTTCCAAGTCCAGACCTGTTCCAAACATGTTCTTATTTACTTGCCGTTGTTTCGAAAATTGGAACTCACGTAGGGAGATCAAAATGACAGAATGACGTGAAAAAAAGTAGAATAGAAAGCTAATTTTTGGCAGAAAAAATCACATGCACACACTTCATACATATATATGGACCAACCAGTTTTGACTGTGCCCACCTGCATTGGAAATAAGACACTGCAATATTTGATTGTAGCTATACATAGCTATGCCGACTTCAACAACCTACTCGATCTCTCTACCGCCTTCTCTATACAACCTTCCGAGTTGGCAGTGCAGGCCTCTAAGTTACAACCTTCTCTCTACAACCTTTGATAAAACAAAGAAAATGTAGAAAGCTTCATGACGGTTCCACATAGCAGTTGCATGCACGGTAGAAGTGGGCATTGCATGCAATGGCCGTGTGGGCCTACATGCAAGCCCATGATGTTGCATCCTGCTTCTCCACTTTGTCTCCTCCACTTTGAGAGAGAGGCTGTTGAGTGCGGTTACCCCATTGGGGGATTTGTTTTTCTCCAGTCCTTTTCTAGGTGAACGGATGGTCCCACTCCACCTCCCCACGTTCCAGGGGTCACTTTCCGTGTAGACCCGTTCTTGTGCCGTTAGTGTGAGGTAGAGTGAGCACGGGTTTGCACAGTACTTCCATGCATGCACACCCATGCAACCCTAACCGGTTCCGGCAATGCACCCCTCCGCTCAATGTGAGGCGGTCCGTTCTCTCATTATGACTTGCCCTAGCAGATAAAAGAACATCGAATCCACTTACGAAAGAGGTCACCTATTCTTGTAAAGACCTGGGCCACATTTCCGTAGTGTATTTAGGGGGTGCTTATTTAGTGGATTTTCCAGTCTGTCAGGGCAGTGCATTCTTTCGAAATGGAATGCATGATAGTTTACATTACGTATAAGGGGAAGGCCTCGAGGGGAGGCCCGAAAATCAAGGAACCCCAGATCCAAGAGGCCTTCCCCTCCATAAATTAGCACGTGAAAATTTCGCGGTGCATTCCACCGGTGCTCCCACGTTTCAGGGGCGTTCCACCTGTGCGTATTGCCCTCCCTCGTCAATCGGGCTATTCTGCTCTGGGAGGAGCAGATATTAACAAAGAGAAAAATCTCAAAGTGCTTTATGCTGGGTGTAATGCACTGCTACTCATCTTTTATTCTCATTTCTTTTTCTTTACAGGTGTCTTTCTTTATCTCATCTTTTTGGAATTCCTTAAATAAAAATTGGCGCCACACAGAGTTGCATGAAACTGAAGGAGTTGTATTGTAAGAATGATCAATTTGATCGGCTACAATTGCCGTGTACCTGAAATTATCTGTATTCAAAGAATGCAAGCCTACATCTAAACAAAGATGCAACATTATGCTGTATCGAATCTACTAACAAATGTACTACAAATTCTATCTACACAGCAGGCTTGTCCTCCGCAGGTCCCTTGTTAGCAAGCGCTGTTGGAAGCAGATTCGCAGCTTCAACAACATCACCTCCGACATTCAACGTAATGATGTTACAATTCTGGAGGTTATTAAAATTGTGCCCTGCATGAACACGAGTAGACGGTCCAGGAAAATGTTTGAGCATTGCTGAATTCGATTGCACCAACTCCTATTCGGCTTGTACGAAGATCTCATCAGGCATATCATAGTAATTTTCATTGTTCCCCTACTTGGCAACAATCGCATGCACCCCAACATTCTTAGAAGGCAACCTATTCGGCACAATATCAGCAAGAGCCTGGCCATTTGCAGGAACCGTAACCAATTGCGATGAGGATCCCTGCTGGATCATCTCGTACCCCTCCACTTCGTCCTTCAAAGTATCCTGAAACAGTAAGGGAATACCTTCCCGCTTTTCGCCAGAAATAATCTGTTGTGTAGCTCTGTCATATAACATCTTGTCAATCCGGGAGTATTTGTCATGATAACTCTCCTCATCTCTATGCTCTATGATTCCCATGCCAGTCCGGGAAAGGATAAGCGCCTCTTGCATCGTAGTAATATCAGTACTACGCCCAGATTTATTCGTCAATATCTTGCCCTCCAAGCCGGGGACTCCTGCTGTCATCCTTTTTGTCACCTAGCTAAGTGTGTTACGACCAACAGGACCCTTGGAGAACCAAACGAGATTATTGTATTTCCACTTCGCAAGTGGTGTTAAAAACAGGGGGTACGGTGATCCGGGTTCATCAACACCGAACATAGGTCGGCGAGCAATTAGCATTTCAAACGTATACATGATGTCCGGAATCTGGCACAATACAGGTTTCCTCAAATTTTGCATGCCACACTTCGCAACCCCAACCTTGGTTGTCTTGGTAATCCCAGGCTTATACTTCAGCACCCTACCGAGCATAGGGCGAAGAAACCTAGCACGTCGATTGCGCCAGAACCAACGTCTCCTCATCGACTACCAGACAATCCGAGTTTTTGACTTTTGTACCCAAGCCCGCATTAAATGCTCGCATGATAGCTTCATCTATTTGAATTAAAATTAATTCAAATGTTAATAATATCATGGACAGTAATGTGTGATTGAACTTTGTGAAATTATAAGTGATGTCATACTTGCTTCAAAATGTGACATATAAGATGTCCATTTGACATTGAAGTGCTTGTGAAGTTGCCATACTGAACAATTCATGGAACGTCCACTAGGAAGTCGAATGATGTAATATTATATTATGTAATCACGATAAAAAATGTGTCGAATCAAACATGGGTAGACTCATACTCTACCATACTCGATATAAGTTGATAGTAATTTTGATTGAATCTTCATGTTGACAAGCACAATATTCAGAGACAATGCCATTGGAATGATGTTTTGGGTGTGAGAAGGGCAGTAAAATATTAAAATAGCTTGAAACATTAGGAAGATGACCTACTAGGGTAGTAAAATAAGGTTTGGGGTGAAACTAGATATATTAAGTGCAATAAGGTCCAAGTTTGTGGTAACTCGGAGAAGGGTTTAGGGTTTTAAAGGGTTTAGGATAGAAAGAGATAAACAAATATGGAAGACTCACCTCCGTAGAATGTAAAAATGTAAGGAGAATTTGATATCTATGTAATCATTCTATCATACGTTATCCAACAAAATTAAAGAAAACATAAAAAGAGAATGATACAAATTTTACAAGAGGTAACATGGTAGTACAATAAGGTTTGGAGTTTAAGTAGGGTATTACACTAAGGTTTTTGGTATATGGTAAGAGTAATGGTTTAGGGTGCTAAGGGTCACACTTAAGCTTAGGGTAAGGATTAAGGGAAGGGTAAAGGGAAGGGTAAGGGTTTAGGGTTTGGATTTAGGGTAGAAAGGGACAAACAAATATGGAAGACTCACACATGGTAGTACAATAACTGGGTTTGGAGTGTAAGTAGGGTAGTACACTAACCTCGTTTTTGGTATATGGTAAGAGTACTAATGGTTTAGGGTAGTAAGTGTCAGGCTTAAGCTTAGTGTAAGGATTAAGGCCAGGGTAAAGGGAAGGGTGGATTTAGGGTTTGGATTTAGGATAGAAAGGGACAAACAAATATGGAAGACTCACACATGGTAGTACAATAACTTGGTTTGGAGTGTAAGTAGGGTAGTACACTAACCTGGTTTTTGGTATATGGTAAGAATAATGGTTTAAAGTAGTAAGTGTCAGGCTAAGGATTAAGGCCAGGGTAAGGGTTTAGGGTTTGGATTTATGGTAGTACACAAAGGTTTTTTATATATGGTAAGAGTAATGGTTTAGGGTACTAAGGGTCTGGCTTAAGCCTATGGAAGGGTTAAGGGAAGGGTAAAGCGAAGGGTAAGGGTTTAGGGGTGATGGTAAAGGTATAAATGGACAAACAAATATGGAAGACTCGTACTCACTAAAACTTGGTGTGTATAATTATGGTAAAACAATGAAAATAAAAATGGAGAAACAAATATTATGGAAGAGTCATTGAGACGGACAAATATTTAAATTAACGACTCGTTGTTGGAACCTGGTCTTAAGATACATAGAATACACACTAGTATATAAACTTGGTAAGTGCATGTGAATCCAAAACAAACGAGAAAAGTAGCATAAAAAGGAATGGAGAAGAGATTTGGATTACCATAAGGTCCATAACCATTATTGGTTATGGTACATTGGATAGTACAATCCTATTTGCAAAAGGAATGGTAAGGGTTTAGGGATAAATGCTTAAGGGTCTTTTAGGGTAAAGGGTTTTACTAGGATAAGGGTTTACTAAGGTAGGGGTTTTGGTTTAAGTTAGAAATGGACAAACAAACATGGAAGACCATTTGTCGCTAGACATAGACTCGCTTAGAGGTCCAGGAAAAGGAGGAGAACATGAGAGGTATAAGTTAAGGAGTGGCAAATTGAAAAGTATGGCAATAATGATAGGGTAAGGGTCCTCTTAGTGGGATACCTTAGTTGGAGACTTGGCTTGAGTCAAGTGCAAGCACTGAGAGACGGACTGGAATTGGCGCAATGACGAGACATTGGAAAAAAACATTTAGACTGGATTGGAAAAGAAAGACTCCAGGGGTTGTGCCAACATTTTTGTTTTTTTGGTTGCACTGTCTGTTTTGTAAGCCAGAATCCCCCACACGAATATTTGTAGATGAACAGAATGTACAGCAGTGCAGAGTCCAGCACGTCAAGAAAAAAAAAAAACGTCCACTGCCCACTCGAGATTCAGTGCGACAGAAAAATAATAATAATAATAATAATAATAATAATAAATAAATAAAAAATAAAAAATCTCCCAACGCAAACACGAAGGGAAAAAAACGTAAAGAAATTTTTTTATCTTAAAACGAAGAACCGGAAATGACCTCAACATTTAGTCCATTGACGGAAAGTGGTTCGCAAGAAGACAATCTTCAAGTATCTGGCTAAAGGTTAGCCTCCTCCAAATTCGCGTGCGCCTTCACTGCTTCCACCGCTGTAATTCTCTTGGTGCTATTTCTTGTCGTATTTTTTCGTGGCGGCATTGTCCACACGACATTGTTCATGTGGATCCATTGAGCAGGATCTGACGGGTTGTACTCCCAAACTTTTGACCAGCAGTCCCTGTACCTCTCAAAGTCTGAGGGGTTACCTCTTTTCTTCGGTCTCCACCACTCCACCTTCACTTTCTTAAAATTAGGATCTTCCCTTTCTCAGATGACATTTGAAATTGTCATTCCCATCCAGACCAGGCACGTCGTTGGGTCATGAGGGCGAACGAGCACAAAAAACCCTTTCTCAATATCCTTGAACAGATTCAAGGGTATCATTGGACGCTCGCACCTAGGGCCACAGTAAGATTCTGGAACTTCATCCTCATCTTCAATATCTTCCAGTATCTGTGGCTGGATGCCATCCCTCCGATGGTTTGAGGACCAATTTGTTTTCGGCCTGAATCCCTCAAGAAGCTGAATACGATCCGGAATGTCCTACATTGGCTTAGCAAGTTCTGCGAGAATATTTCCCCAGTATTGGTCGTATAGTTCTATTACACCCCGGTAATGATCGTCAAGCAACATTCCTTTGGTCCAAAAATCTCTGTATTTCTTAATACCATTTTTTATGAATGACTGTTTTTCGGAGGAGTCATCCCCGACTCCCCATATCGGTCTTCTTGGAACGACATCTGGGTCTCCTTCAGGGAGATTTGGAGTCCCATCAGGGTTGGACTTCCACATATTAACGCTGGAGTTTGTAGGAAGCCACTCCGAATCAGTAACTGACTTCTTGTACTTCATAACGGGCCAGCCATCCGCATCCTTAAAAAACCAAAAGACGTGCATCTCTGAGATCCCGACCAAAGCCTCATTTCCATCAAGAATACAACCCTTAACAAACTTCTTGAAGTCGGGAACCTCCTGAATAATTTGAGGAATGAATTGCATATCTTGGGAGATCATGAATGACCTCATCAAATCTGGAAGAATGTAGGTGATGCGTTCTTTTAGCTTCTTCGAGAGATAGCTAAAGAATCCGTCAATATCCTCATGGGTATGTCCGACCATGAGAAAACCAAGCTGGATCTCTTCAAAGACATCTTTGGTAGTGAAGAGGGATAGGAAAGCAAGCATCCATCTGTTCTTATTGTCTTTGGAGGAGTTGTCCATCAGCAAATAAAGTCGTCTAGGAAGTGCGAACACCACGTTTATCTTGCGGCCTACAAGGTTTTAGAGCCTCCAAACATCTCGATTTACCTCTCATGAGCGTTTAAAAAAAACCTTTTTGAACTTCAGTATCGAAAATGTTCCTGGATTCCCGATATGTCAGTTTTTCCAGTTGGCGCAGGCACCGAGCCAGCGACCAAATTGTGAAGTTTGAATTGTCCTTCCAGAACTCAAGAGAAAATGGAGCGTAAGCTCCATCACCGTGTCCGTGCGTAACCATTCCTGTCAATGAGACATGCAACTAACCTAATCCCGAGACCATCTTGTTCGTCGTCTGTAGCCTCGGAATAGTCGTTTTCCTATGATCCATCTTATCGTGAATAATACACATGAACTCCTCCGGAATCATAACAGACTCATTCCTCCAGCTATGGTACAGCCTTCTCATGACTCTTGATGCCTCAAGTGTAAATCAAGCGCCCGTTTATGTGCGACATGTTCGGAACTCCTCTTAATTGACTTCTTGATCAAGTCCTTCAACATCTCGCATTCTGTGCACTTAGGAAAGGTGCTTCCGGTTTTTCGAACCTCCACGTTAGGAAATATTCGATTCCGTATACGGCTTACAGCTGGCTGCGAGACTCCTTTCAAACCAAGAAGTATGTTCGTCTGCACCCCAACTCCCCAATAATGTCAATGTCCACTGGGCAGTGGAGGTTCTACAAAGTGGAAGAACAAGAAAGCATGATGGCATCAACAAGAATAAAATCAGCCACAGTATTTTGAAAAAGGAAAAGTGGACAACGAATAAAAGTCACTGCGTTGGACTCCTCTCGAATTCTCTTCCAGTTCATTTCGGGTGGTAAAATTCTCAAAGTATCCCGACGTCCCTCTCCAATGCAACATGTTTTGTGAGGCATAATGTCAGTATTGACATTGATAATGGACATAATGTTCCCCTCTGCCTGGAGTGTCCCTGGTCGAGGCCGCTTGACGCCACGATTTCCATGGAAGATAACAAATAGCCCTCTTTACTAAGTTTTTTGTACTTCATGTACGTTGACCTTCCAATTCCGTGTATTATCCACCATGCTTTCTCACAAACATCAACACCTTCTATTGTAACATACGACCTGCGCAATGCCCCTTTCATAATGTGTAGTCGTTTTGAAACATTCAATCCAAGTTCTCTCCTCTCATCGAATGACAAACCCCAAAATGCAGTACGAATTGCCAAGGTTTTTCTCCAATCAAAATACTGGCAGCACTGAAGCTTGCAGCAAGGTTTGTTGCTCACCGACCTCACTTCTTCCAAAGTAAGATTTTTCTTGCACTTTTTTTAGTCCTCCAAATTGGATGGTTTCTTCTTCCTAGTAAAATGCCTGTATGTTGCTTTCTTTACGCCTGTACCATGGTCGTCATTCTCCATGTTACTGCATAATCGTAGGAAATTTTCAAGATCAACGGAGAGTATCCGGCCATTTTCAAGAACTCTTGTTTTTGTTAACGGCCATTTCACAATGGACATCAGAGAACCGGATTCTCCAGAGATCCAAACACGAGGGATAGACGCCTCGTGTCGGGTATCCCTCGATAAATGGGCAGTCCCTATGGTGGCTATGGACCTTAAATCGAGGAATGCCCGACACGAGGGGCCATCTACTATCCTTAAAGCCGTATGTCACATGGCACTTGCGGGTGTTGTTAGGGAATATTGACGTCTGGCGGCTAACAGCCGAAAATGATTGTGGACGCTCATAATGAGACAATGATTATACAGTGTGACGAATCCGTAGGTACAGCGTTGTGTCCTCTGGCAAATTGCGTTCGAAACGACTGCCTAGGCGTGTCACGTGGGTGGTCACATGTGCGTTTGGGGCGTGGGTTAAGATTTGGCGGCTTCGAATCTATTTTAAGATTTTTGCAAGCGTGAGGGTTGCAGAGTCTGATCAATGGCGTCATTACAGTCATTTCGTCCTTTTTTCACTCGTCTGTCCAGTCGTCTGTCCAAACGTGTGTGCATTCGTCTGTCAATTTGGAACAAAAGTTGAGCTAATTTCATCTGTGTGGATGGACAATATTAATGTTAGTTTGCGTGGATGGGGCAGAACATCCATTTGGGCCGCGCGACCATTCGATTTCAGACGGAGGCGATTGTTCATATCATCCTTGAAGGTCGCTTATAAGGGGTGCGCTCTTTGAGCCCGACCTTTGGGCTTCCCATTTTCTACGCGTAAGCGCTGCGCGAGTGAGAGCTTGACAGTTGGGAGAGGAGAGCGTGAAAAGGAAGAGTTTTGGAGTGCGTTTTGCAGCCACTTGGACACTGGAGCGTAGAGAGAAAGAGAGCAGATTTGGCTGAGTGTAGAGAGAGCAGAGGGTGAAAGGTGAGAGAGTGAAATAGGTGAAATTTGAAGGGCGGGGAGGAGAGACAAGACAATGGTGAGTGGAGATTGACGAGTGCAGAGGTGAGAGCACAGTACAATTACCGGCAGGTGGAGGTGCGGAAAAGAGAATCAAACGAAGGACTGTGGTTGCAGGGGCACCAAAATGGCCGGCACAAGTAGGTACAACATTGAGAACTCCATCTTTTTGTCTTATGTTTCATGTTTTGTGTTGGCCTATTCTCAATTCATGTGTTGGCATGTTCTCAGTTTTGTGTTGGCCCGCTCTCGATTCATGTGGCCTGTTCTCGATTCAATTCGTTTGGATCCTGCTTCATTCTATGCTGCACTGCACTATCTTCAGTGCACTCTCATGTCTGCTTCAGTGCTTCAGTCTGTGCTTCGGTGCACATTAGGTTTCTTTGTCTGCTTCGTTGTTTGCTTCATTCCTGCTTCATTCTCTGTCAATTCATTTCACTCCTGCTCCATTATGTGCTTCAGTGCACTCCCGCTTCATTGCTTCACTGTTGTTTTTCAATTCACCGATGGTTTGTAGGGTGGTTTTGTGTGGTGGTTTTGTGTGCAATAGGGTTTGTCTGTGCTTGTTCTAGTCGATTAGGGTAATGGTTTAGGATGGCGGGAGATTACCATGCTGGTTGTATTGCTTGTTTTGTTCATTGTGGTGGTTTTTTGAGGACAGTGGTTTCGGAAATGTCCGGATGTTTTCTTGATCCCCAAATCCAGCGTTAGTTTTTTCTTATCAATCAATAATTTCTTCCCATTCAAATTCGATTCTGAATGGAAATTTTCATTTCTTATCCAATTGTGTCGAATTTGGCAATTCTGAAAAACCACGATAGCCTAGTCTACTTGTATTCTACAGTAGACATAGGCTAACAGTAGGCTTCGTGCAGGCCAGAGTAGACTATTCGTAGACCCATGTCATGCACATGAGGAACAATAAACTGGAACCTCCACTGCCCAGTGGAGGTTCGCGTGAATTCTGTATGGAGAAGCTGAAAGACATTTTTTTAAAGTAAAGACGAAATCGGATAATTCCGGGAAAAATGAAAATCAATGTGAGACGATGTGGGAACGAGTGTTGGAATCATATGTGTAACATTGTAAGTGTGACACATACTTTCCAACGAGACTGGAATACGATAATTGGGAACCTCCACTACCCAGTGGAGGTTCAATATTTCTTTGGGTCAGCCAGTTACACACTCTGATTATTTATTCTGTCAGTATGAGAAAGAGGAGCGAGGGTGGGAACCGGTGTCTGACGATGAGTACAAGACCGTAAGCTTAAATTGGAGCAAGAGACGGTGTTCGGTAGACGTGATGGAAGCAGACCATCCAGATCAAGAACATGGTGTTTTGGAACCAGATGAAAAATCCAGTTGGGGGTCTACCGAGCCGAACAAAATGTCTGGGATTGACGAAAATGTGACTGTAGAATCCGCGAAACGCAGCCGAATCTCCCAATAATAGACCTCAAGACTACTCCACGGAAATAAGAGATAACGTTCATGAAAACAATGATGTCAACGGATCTCCTGCTTACTCCCAAGATTATCCGACATACACCCCTCCAGACTATTCCCCGGATACATTGGCAGTGATACGAGAGACCGTTTTTGGATTTCCCGCATCTCCGGGTTACTCGCCAGCATCTCCTGAATCCACAACAGGATCTGCAGGATATTACCCTCCAAACTTTTCCCTGGACACTGCAACGAGACATGGAGTTCTGGAACTCCAGGACGTCTCCGGATCTCCAGGATACTCCCCTGTGTCTCCTGATAGTGTCACCGGGGAAGCCTCGTGTAGAAAGCCTTGTGCATATGAACCTCCATTGTCCAGTGTAGGTTCTTATATATGGAATGATGGATGCTAGTAAGAGAGATCTTGTTATTTTATTATCTAATGAATTTGTGTTTGGTTGTAACAGAAGACACTACAGCAAATGGGGGAGGTTTGCGACGCCAGCCGCGCCCCCACGCCCCGCGCGGCGCCGAGCGTGCGACGCCAACCCCACGGAGCGTGTTTGCGACGCCGGGCCGTCACAGCCAAACCCCGCGGGTCGCCACCTGGCACCGGGGCCAAGCGGCGACGCCTGGCCGTCGCACAGAGTGATGAAGGGCAAATGGCAGCCCTTCCAAGCGTCGCCCCCCAGCAAAGGGCAGAAGGCAGCCCTTTCTGGCGACGGCCGGTCGTCGAACACCGGAAAAAAAAAAAACCCTTTCTTGCCATTTCTTTCATCGCAGCCCTTTCTTGCGACGCCAGGCCGTCGCATGGTGGCATGAAGGGCAAAAGGCCCTTGCGACGGCCGGGCATCGCATACTGCCCGGCTGCCCTATTCTTGCAAAAAAAAAAAAAAAGGGGTCACAGTTTGCGATGGCTGGTCGTCGCCGTTTGCGACCCCCGGCCTCATAAATCCATTCAAAAAAACAGGTCGCAGTTGGCGACGGTTGGCCGTCGCTGTTTGCGACCCCCGGCCTCTTAAATCCTAAAAACCGCCTCGCACGTGGTGAAGCGTGGGGGTCGCAGGCAGCGACGGCAGGGCTTTCTAGGTTTAGGTTTATGGCCTTTGGGGGTACTTAGTTTTTTTTTTTTTCCCCATATGGTACTGGGGTAGGGTGTTTGTTTTTCTTTATGGTTTAGCTTGTTGTTGTGGACCTTCTTGTAGATTGTGACATTCTTTTTGATAATTCTCTTGATACCACATCTGTATGTGTTGCTCCAACATATTCATTGCCTCTGCCTTCTTTCTTGAAAGACTACCAGCCACAGCCATATTTGATCAATCATAGAAATAAAGTACAGTATGCATGTACATGTATGTGTGTTCCAGACAAGCCACCATAATCTTTGCCATCATTGCCATGTTTATTAACAAGCTGAAAGCCAGTTAGACCATGGCCTAAGAATTAATGTGTGTGTCCCACACAAGTCACCATCCTCTCAGCCATCATTGAAAGGTTTAAACAAGGCCTAAGAAGTGATGTGTGTGTCCCACACAAGCATCATAGTCAGCACCTGTATGTTAAACCTCACAGGCTGGAGACAAAGCAAAAAAAGGCTACAAGCTGATGTGTGTGTCCCACACGAACCACCATGGTCTTTGCCATCATTGCCAGGTTTATTAACAAGCTGAAGCCAAGTAAGCCAGGGCCTAAACTGATGTGTGTGTCCCTCACAAGTCACCATATTCTCAGCCATCATTGCAGGGTTAAACACTGTCCGGGAAGGTACCCAAAGGGCTGCAGCAAACTATAACTTGCAGCACCTATATGTTTACCCTAACAAACCGGAGGCAAAGCAAATCAGGGCCTAAAAACTGATGTATGTGTCCCACACAAACCACCATAACTCAGCCACCATTGCAGGGTTTAAACAATGCACGGGAAGGTACCCAAAGGGCTACCGCAAACAATACATTGTAGCGCCTTTATGCTTAACCTGACAGGTTGGGGGCAAGGCAAGGCAAATCAAGGCAAGGCAGTCTCAGCCATCATTGCAAAACAGGGGCCCTCCACCAATCTGGAAAGGATTACCCACCACAAGTAGCACTATACTGTCCTTCACAGATCAACATAGAGGTAGGATCATGAAAAACATAGAGTAGTTTAGTTTTTCAGATTTCAAGATGAATCCACAGCCAGCCGCCATCTTCACTCCTCTGTAATCCTCATGGTACCCTGCAGCACTTAGCAATCAGCATATTAAGTGGAATCCCTCACCTGTGCCCGTCCCAAAAACAACCACGACGCATTGTGAATTAGTGAGGATGCACGAGGTGAGTAGCAGGCTTCCACACTTGCTATCGAGGTCAAATACACTTGAATCTAAGCACAGAGAATGCCAAAGAAAGCAAGGAAGCAAGACAAACATAAAAAGAACCTTTTTTACTGTTTGGGGGATGGTCGCCATCTCTCCACAAGCCCAACCGTGCAGGGAGGTCTCCGCCAACACCACAACACTGTTACCTTAACCAAAGCAAAGTCTTGCCAAGCACAAGAAAAAAGAGCTTTGTCTCATAAGGTAGGGTTTATAAAGGGAGGGAGAGAGAGACTTCCTTGTTTTACCAAGATGCCGCCATTCATCAAAGATCCAGAGGAGGGCTCCTGAGGAAACTTCACAAGCAGGCAGGTGGTACCTCTGCCATCACTGCCTTTGTTCCCTTGTGCAGCAAAAAAACAGACAAATGAGACAGTGCCTTCACTCACCTCAAAAAAACCGCCGTCTCCTTAATGAATCCATAGGGGCGGCATTCATAGAGTCTTTAAACAATCCAAGGAGCGGCAACTCAACGTAACTGCAGCTCGAGCACCTTCTCCTCCTCCATGCCGCCATTGCACGATCCTTCAACGCAAGAGGCAGAAATAGGGTTGCACAGGGACCTTACCTTGTCTTGCCACAACAGTCATCCACTGTCCGGATGAATTTCATCCAGCATAGCCTTGAACCCGGCGGACAGATTCCAATTTCCATCAAGGTAGGATGAGAAAAATCGGGAAAATACACCAAGGTTCAACACATCACAGCTATGGTATAGGCTGGATGAAATCAAGGTAGGCTATACTGAAAAATTGTAGGCAGTAATGAAAAATCAGATATGTGCCAAGGTAAAACGGATGAAACCAGGATGAAATTCAATCTGGTTTTCTCTGCAACCCAGATTTTAAGCACAAAAAATATGGAAGTCGGGATAACAATTCCATAGACCCAGGTAACAGAGGGAGAGAGAGGGAGACATCAGGGGGCAACAAAGAAAAGAAAAGAAGGTGGGGGGGGGGGGGAGTGACTGAGCAGCAGCGTCACTCCCCCCCCCCCACATTTTTTTTTTCCCTTTGTTGCCCCCTCTCTTGGGGAAACAAAAGGGACAGATCCTACCTCTGTCAGGGGCTGACGTTGGTAGTAAGACTTACCTTCACATATAGAATTAATCCGGGTTTTCCAGATATCCTCTACAAATCCCTTCACACAAGCATCAATCTGCTATGTGTGAGATGCCCAAAAACTAGGCCTCAGAAGGGGCTGGGTTTTTGGCTCAGCCTCGACTTTTTCAAAGTTAGTAAACAGAGGTACATGCACAATTCCCTTGATAGATTTGAAGAGAGCGTCTCTTTGGTGAGAGAACCCCGGACAGTGTATCAGAAAATGAGTACTATCTTCAGATTGCCCACACAACGGGCAATTGCACTCTCCCTTTCCTCTCTGCTTCTGTTTGCTGTTCAAAGGTAGGCTTCCTGCCCTGAGTTTAAATTTCAGTCTAGTGCCGAGAGTGGGTAGACCCTTGAGGTCATCCAAGATGTCCTCCCCCATGTCACTAACTGGAAACAAGTTCAGGGAAGTTTTCTACCTAACTTCATTTTCAGCAGACAATCTCATGGCAACAGACATGGTTGGACACTACAGCCTCTAAGTCAGATTTATCCAGCAGGGTGAAGACTTGCGGTTCCAGGTCCAGGTCCTTGAGAATCTCTTCTACTGTATTCTGCCAGGACTTAGCCTGTTTGACAGGTCGGTGGGCGGTCCTGTTTCCAAGATATAGAGTCGATTAACTTAGGATATCTGGTGTTGGACATATGCTGCAGCTGACCCCACCATCTGACCTCCCCCCCCCCCCCCAACCCATTTTTTTTCATTGTTGCCCCCTCTCTCCCTCTGTCTCCTTCCTCAGAACTGGCCGGTTGCATCAATGTTCTTTTCATGATTTTCCATCTATACCAGATGGACTCTAAAATGTGTTTTCACCCGACTTGTAAAGGTTTTCTATCCATACCGGAAGAATCACCTGGGTAGACACTAAAGTACCTTTAAAAAAAACCTATAATTTTTCATTCCTCTTTTATTGACTTTCATCTATATGAGATGAGTCACCAGAGAATGAGGAATTACCTCCATAGGGGTTATGACACTGGCATCCTATCTATAATTTTTCCATCCATGCCGGATGAAAAATACCAGGATTTGAATTCGTTTTATTCCCCCTTTATGCTTTTTTTCCGTACTAGATGAGGCTTTCTCTTAAGGGATGACAAATTAACCGTTGCCCTGGATGATGTATACTATTTTTTCATCTTGCTGATGGACCTCATCCAAATAAATGAACCTATTTATTTTTTCATCTGGACCGGATGAAAAAAGCAGCTTATGATGGCCATGGAGATTTTTTTAATTACCCTTAATTATTGCTAATTAAGGAGTGAAACCCTAACTCCTACCCTATAATCTACTGTTTAAACCTAGCTAACGGATGACATCCATCGGGTTTTTAAGAGAAATGGTATTGATTATTCATCCTCCGGATGAAAAATCGGGCTCTGCCCTAGGGTGTCTCTCCCGCTGTCAGCTGCATTCCTCGTGCTGCTGAGCTCGTGAGTTATGGCGTCTGAGCTCTGCTACTACCCTGTCTGCTGCTTCATGCCGGATGAGCTCCTGGGGATGCGCAATGGCTCACAGGCGGGAGAACCCGTTGTGATGGCATCGTCCCTTTCCCTCCTCTGGCTTTTATGTTTCGCAGCGGCGCTTTGGTGGGGAAGTATATCGCTCCCTCTCCCTTCTTAGACCTAGCATTTGCATGCTTCGCTTCTCCTTTGTTGCGCTGGAGGTGGCGTGTTGGTGGCGATGGCGCAGTGTTACCTTCCCCAATCGCTCAAGAGCTTTTGGCGATTAGGGTTCCTTTTACTTCATATCTTTCTCTCTTATTTTTGGGGTTCTTAGTTGACATCGATAACAAGTGTAGGGGTCTGTGATTCACCTGGGGTTCCACAATCCTCACTAACCCATTGGTTTTTGTGGGGGCTTGTGATGGGACCAGGTGAGGATCCCTACCTACTTTGAATTCTCTTGAGCTTGCAGATAAGGAGTGCAAAAGGAACATATTGCTGCTGCCTGCAGCCCCGATTTTGGCCCGCTTGCTCCCGGTTTGACATGATGATGCTTGCTTTTGACTTATCTTTTGCTGCTGCCGATGGAGCACTTTGGCCTGGCAGCCGTGTCTCATGCAGCACTGCATGTGAATCCTACCTTGTCTTGAATCTTTGACAGCTTTGCCTGTGGATTTTTAGACTAGGTTCCCCTTTCTTTTGGCCTTAAAAGAGGATTGATGGTGTAAGGGACAAGTCATAAGTGGTTGTTTGGCTCTAAGGATGATGAGACCTGAGTTTTGTTAAAGAAGACAGCCTGATAAGGCAGTGACAGGCCGTTTTCAGACCTGGTTTTGTTGTGAAATGGAGCATAGTGAGGTTCTATTTGCTAAATACATTTGGCCAAATGTGAAGCTGTAATATGGCTTACCTTGCCCAAGAAGTGTACTTGGTGGCAGGCTTGAAGTGTAATTAATTGCAGGCTGGTCCTTCCTGCTGCCGGTGTGAACACTCACTGAATGTGTTGCAAGGCAGACTGTTCTTACCTACTTTGCATAGTGCTTGTCTTGGATCACCTCAAGGTACTTGTGTATACATATCTTGGATCTATATTGTGGCAAGATACTCTTATATGCCCATGATATTTTGCATGGTGCATATCTTATGGATAACTATGGATGATGTAATCTGAGGCTGCAATCTGACTTATATTGTGCATAAGGGTCACTTGGGTACATGACAGGAATCTAATTATGAACATACCCTGCCCTCCTACCCTGTTTTATCATGATTGAATGGGTGGCGTCACTTGGTGTGTTATGACAAGACTGGAAATGTTAGATGGTGCCCTGTCATGGGGCTGTTTATGTCTTTAATTGACAATGACCCTAGTTGGTCTTGTCCATGTCTTGACATGACATGAATACCTTCCCACTCTCTCCCTCTCTCTTATTAACTTTTTCTACCCCCTATTTCCCTCCGTGGTTTTTTTTTTTTTGTGAGTAGCAACTGCTCAGTCACTCCCCCCCCACCCCACCTTTTTGTTTTTTCTTTGTTGCCCCCTCTCTCCCTCTCTCTCCCTCTCTACTAGGAATTGGCAGTTTGCTATCAGTGTTGACTTCTTGTTTTCTCATCCTCTATCAGGCTTTTTCATCCATACCGGATGAGCCACCAGGATTTGGCCTTTTCATTCCTCCTTTATTGACTCTCATCCATACCGGATGAGTCACCATGGAAGAAAAGAACTACCTCTATGGAGGTTGCCAACAACATCATGTTTTTCCATCCGTACCGGATGAAAAACTACCAGGGTGATAATTTTTCATTCCTCTTTTATTGATTATTTTTATCCATACCGGATGGTCTGGTGAGGAATGATAGAATTACCTAGATGGAGCTAAGACGCTGCCACGGATGATATTCCCTACTTTTTCATCCTGACACAAGTGATCTGTCTATGGATGATGTGATTATGGCGTGGAATTGATCTTTACTACCCCTAATTATGATTAATTATGGTGGAAACCCTAACCCCTACCCCAAAATCTATTTTTAACCTTGCTGCGGATGAAATCCATCAGGGTATATGGATGCGTCCTACTGTTTCTCATCCACGGATGAATAATCGAGGGACAACCCTATGTCGTCTCTCCCGCTTATGATGGGAAGTTCTCTCCCTCCTTTCTAGTGCCTTGCGATTGTGCCTGCTTTGCTTCATTGCTTATGTTTTTTGTGGAGGCGGCTTGCTGCGGGTGGTGATGGCGCATAACTCTCTACCCCAATCGCTTTAAGGTGCCTTTGGAGTTTAGGGATTCTCATGTTCTTATCTCTTTCTCTTGCTTTTGAGTTTCTTAGTTGACATCGATGACAAGTGTGAGGGTCTGTGATTCACCTGGGGTTCCACAATCCTCACTAACCTGTTGGTTTTTGTGGGGGCTTGTGATGGGACCAGGTGAGGATCCTCACCTACTTTGAAGTTTCTTGAGCATGCAGATTGGGATATGGGCTGAGGAGACCTAGGGTTGTGCGCGTTGTGAGGTGGCTGCTGGCTGCAGCCCCGATTTCAACCCAACTGCCCTTGACTTGATATGCTCCAGCCTGCGTTGTGGTCTTTGTCGTTCTGCCGCCGATGCGCAGCTCGGCCTGACGGGCTTGTTTCATGAGGCTTGCATACAAACCATACCTTACCTTTTAATCTTTGACAGCACAGCCTGTGGATTACTAAGCTAGGTTGTAAGTTATTTTGGCCAAAGAGGATCTAGTTTTTGGTGGTATGTTTTTGGCGGTTTTGGGTAACTATGGATTTGATGGCCTTGAAGTTTAAGGCGGCAGCCTGGTAGGGTATTGCCCTGCTCCTTGTCAGGCCTACTTCTGATGTGTACTGGATCGTAGTAAGGTGTTCTTTGCATGTCTTAGCATGGAACTCTTGAAGGATGAGGATGGTAAGCTGCAATGGAAGCCTACCTATTGTTTTGGATCTGTCATAACATCAGGCCTATGACCTGCAATCTGGTTTTTTATATACAAAAGAGGCTGGATCTCGGCTGTTCATGCTGCTTGTTGGTACCAGTCTTGAACCTACAATTTGACAGGCTGCATTCACATTCCCTTGATACCTTGTATGATCACATGTCTCGGGGTGAATACAAATGATATGGAATCTATTTCATCTTGCTCAAGTTGGACTGCTTGGTGGCATACTGAGATTCTGACAAACTGCAGGCTGGTCCTTACGCCTTGGCTGATGCATGACCTGCCATAATTAATGGCTGAAATGGTAGGCTGCTGGTATGTGTACAGGCTGAACCAAGAGGCCTTGCAGCCTGCACAGGGACAACAATATCTTATCTTGTCCCACACATGAACAAATGATTCATTGGCCAAGATGGCCGGATCTCAGGTGTTCAAGATGCTTGCATCCCCTACATGAACAAACCCTGCCCTCCCACCCTGTCTTATCATGACTGATTGGGTGATGTCAATTCATGGGAAGCTATGACAAGAATGGAAATGTTAGATGGTGCCCTGTTTTGGGTTGTTTATGTCTTTAATTGACAATGACCCTAGTGGGTCTTGTCCATGTCTTGACATGACATGAATATCTTCCCTCTCTCTTTTTAACTTTCTCTGCAGAGGGGTCAACTCTGAGGTTAAGAAAACCATGCTTTGTCGCATTATTAGACTTGCCTTGGAGTACGGATCTGCAATATGGGTTGATAAATCTGACTTAGAGGCTGTAGTGTCCAAAGCCATGTCTGTTGCCATGAGATTGTCAGATGAAAATGAAGTTAGGCAAAAAACTTCCCTGAACTTGTTTCCAGTCAGTGACATGGGGGAGGACATCTTGGATGACCTCAAGGGTCTACCCACTCTCAGCACTAGACTGAAAATTTAAACTCAGGGCAGGAAGCCTACCTTTGAACAGCAAACAGAAGCAGAGAGGAAAGGGAGAGTGCAATTGCCCGTTGTGTGGGCAATCTGAAGACAGTACTCATTTTCTGATACACTGTCCGGGGTTCTCTCACCAAAGAGACGCTCTCTTCAAATCTATCAAGGGAATTGTGCCTGTACCTCTGTTTACCAACTTTGAAAGTCTCAAGGTTGAGCCAAAAGCCCAGGCCCTCCTGAGGCCTAGTTATTGGGCAAATCACACACATCAGTTTGATGCTTGTGTGAAGGGATCTCTAGAGGATATCTGGAAAACCCAGATTAATTCTATATATGAAGGTAAGTCTTACTACCAACGTCAGCCCCTGACAGAGGCAGGTTCTGTCCCTTTTGTTTCTGCTCAAACTGGGCGCGGGGTCAATGGCCACAAGGCTACGGCAAACAACGTCTTATGAGTACAATCTTTTTAACTTTTTCTGCACCCTCTCTCCCTTGTGGTTTGTTTACTTTTGTGAACAGCAAAAAAAAGAGGGAGGGAGAGAGAGAGAGAGAGAGGGAGGGGGAGAGAGGGACAGAGAGGGACAGAGAGAGGGAGAGATCAGGAAACCAAAAAAAAAGAAAATGGGGGGGGGGGGGGTGTGAGCCCGTGGTGCTCAGCAGCTGTTGGTGGTGCTCAGTCACTTCCCCCCACCTTTTTCTTTTCTCTTTGTTGCCCCCTCTCGAGACCCCGAGCACTTGCTGCTCTCAGCCCCCGGCATGCTTGATTTTTTTTGTTTTTGATCTAGAATGTAGAGGTTGTTTCCTAATGAGGCCAACTTGTGGGTTTGCATGACATGTGCCAGCTTATGGGGAAAGAGAAGAAGTCCCCTGCCCCAAAGAAAGGGGCGGACAATCCGTTTGCTCTGCCAGCACGTGTGACGTGCCAGGGCGTCTCACGGTTAACCAGCCCCGGCAACAGCCGCAGCCGGACGGCTCGTCTGCCCCCCAAGGCCAGTACCCCCCCTCTTGTCCACATCTTGGATGCGCCAGGGGCTGGCTCAGCCAGCTCTCCTATTCGGGAGGTTGTTGCTGAGCCGGATGCTCAGTTGAGCACACCCCCGGCCACCATGACGGGTGAAATGTACCTTGGCAAGCACATCACCCGTTCGGGGGCCCGGTATGGGCACCTTTTGGATGTCATCCCCATAGCGACCCCTTCCTCCGCAACAAAGGCTGCACTTGCCAAGGCCCAACGTTAGGTTCAAGGGCCTTTGAAAGCCTCCATTGCCAGCCCATTGTTGTCGATGAGGGAGGAGGAGACGAGGAGGGCCAATGAAGTGGCCAAGATGAAGAAGTCAAGCCGGGTGAGGGCTTCTACCCTGATACGCATTTGGGGGGGGGGGGGGGAGAGAGGAGGAGGTTGGACCAGCCTAGCCGATCAGCGACACCGCCCCCTAAGCCTGAGCGGTCAGCAAAGAAGGGCCTGGACTACGGGGTGCCGCCGCCAGCTATGCTCCACATCTGGAATCTACTTCCAGTGGCGCTCCGGGAGGGGATAGAGCGGGCACATCCGGCAACGGGGACTCCTCCCACATCGGGTGACACCGGGGGCGAGTTGGACAAGCTTGCAAAGGTACAACTGTCGCACTTTGTTCCATGATTTATCCTTTCCTTTGCATGCATGATTTTCTTTGTTGTTTGTTTCTTTTTTTGAATTTGGAGGGGTTATTTGTCTTCAGGAGGCAGCAACATGGCTGGCCTCATTGGTGCAGTCCAGTGGGGTTGCCAATGAGGGACAACACGTGGTGTTCATGAAGGACTCGAACACCAAAGGTAAGAAGAAGAGGCCTCGATCTCCCGATATCCCTTTTACCATCAATGAAGGGGCTGCCGAGGAGAGAGAGAGAAGGGAGAGGAAGTAGCGGGGAAGGGGAAGGAGATGGTCGTGGAGAAGGGGAAGGAAAAGAAGAAGAAGAAAAAGAAGTCCCATGGAGAGGAAGGGGTGAGTGTGCATGCGGGGGAGGGCAGTGGGGTAACAAAGGAGCATGGGAAGAAGGCTACAAAGAAGGGAGAGGGTGGGATGGCCTTGGCAATACAGGACGTGGAGTTGGCAAAGATCGTAGTGCCACCGGTGGAGTTGAATCGCCATGGTGACCCCTGCGGTGCGTTCTGGGAGGCTATGAAGAAGCCAGCCTTCGAACTCGCATTGAGGTGGTTCCCTTTGCACATCGAGTGGGCTGATCAGCACTTTGGCGCGAAGCGGGCATATGCCCGTGAATTAGACCGCCGGTTTCCGGGCAATTGGAGTGACACAAAGGTGATGGAGATGGTGGGGGCGAAACTTGAAGGACAGGAGGTACCGTGCCAGATAGATCATTCGGAGGGCAATGGAAAAGGGGGCCATACCCAAACCACCTTATGGAATTACACAGGTTGGCAAATCCTGAATCATGTCACCTTCCATTTGTCGCATGTGCATTAATGAGGTGGATTTGATGCAATGTAATTCACTAATTGTTGGGGGGGGGGGGATAGGTATCGTAGGATGCACTCATTGCGGGAGAGACTGATGCCGCAAACAAGGCCAAATTTGACCGGGCACGCGAAGCAACAACAGTCCGCCTTGACAAGCACGAATCCACACACAAGTGGGGCGCCGGCGGATCCAAGGGTTTTATCTTGCGATTTGTAAGTCGTACTTCCCTATGGATTTTGTTATGTCTTCTTTCTGGCTCCATCATCTCTTCATATTTATCCCTCTAGTTCCACTTTCAAATTTATTATTTTGCATTTGTCCTTTGCATTTAATTCATTATTATCAGGACCACCAACACTAGCATTTCAGTTTTGTAATTAGGGTGGAGCCATTACGCGACTAGCCGCTTGTTAATAAATATCGCGGTAACAGGATTTGAGCCCTGAATCACCCCGGTGGCACGCAGGGTAATATCCTCATAAGCATGTACAAGAAGTTGAACTCCACCATGAAACTGTTCATCCAGGGGTGTCATTCATTAGAAATATGGACAATATTCTGGTGGCAACTGTCTCTTCGAATTGGAAGCGTAAATCGAAGAAAAAAAAAAAGAAAGAAAAAGCGGTAAAGCGTCAAAAGCTGATGAACCCTTTGCGTAGTGGGCCTGCCTTAAGAAGGCAGGGCCAATAAAAATAATCAGCAAATTTCGACCTTTCAAAAAGGGAATATTCTATCGTAAATTCCTTATTTTTCCATGGATGGAATCGCCAAACTTTTCCAAATATTTCATGGATGAATCTGCCAAATACGGATGCTATCAATGGATGAAGGTACAAAAGAGTATGATTCTATCCAAATTTCACTGGATGAACAAAATATATGGCTATTTCTTGCATCCCAAGGTCATTGGATAAAACATAAAACCCATGGTAAGCCCCACCTATGATGTCAGCGAATGGGAAAAGGTTCACATGGAATTTGGAAAGTGGCCCTTAGTTAAGTTACTACAACCCCACGTTCTCAACGGCCGGGCTTGGAATCGTTGGGCTTTGCTACGAAATGCCCTACACCGGCCGGAATCCCCTGATGATGTGGATAGTCAATGCACCAGCACCCAACAATCTGCACTGCTGGGCTGCCTGCGTAATTTTGGGAGAAAGCGTGCCGACAATCCAACGTCAAATCCGCACGTGGTTTTCGTTTGCTTTTCATATGAAGGTCTGTTGCTATAAAAGATTGGAGGGAGCTGCAGTTTCCTGCCACTTCGGGCTCTTCGGTTGCAGCACTAACTTTGCCTTTGTCGGTCCTCTGTACGAAAGACGGGCGAACAGAAGGGTGCGAATGTAATAAGACTTGAGAGGCAGTTTGCTCGGGGTCAAGCCCATGTGCTGTTGACATTCGTGTGCCCTTACGAGTAGCGTGCATCCCAAGTTTGTCCTAATCGTGTTTCCCAGGCCAGAAGATAACTTGCTACCTGAACTGCCTTCTACTGATCCGGCCGCATTAGACGTTGGGGTATACATATCCACTTCTACATAGCTTGCACCTCCATAGATATCATGGATTCTATGATGCTCGAATGTTCTTCCTGTTGTGAATTATTGAAGTTACATCTGATCTCCATCCTACCTGGCCTAGGTAGCAGCAGTGGAAAAATAGAACGAGGGAAAATTTATTTAAATGGTGGAAGTTGAGGCTCAATTACTACTAAGCAACATGTATATACATGTTTTTCAAAATCAACGATGCCTATCCATACGATCATCCAGGCCCCCAAAGTATCCAAATGACAAACACGCCAGTTAATTCGTTTGAGGAAAAGTCTGAAGACTGATGATGATCCAAGCTTCCAACTCCAACAAATAGCTTAGGACTGAAAAAGTGAATTTTGCGGAAGGTCAAACATATACCCCACCAGCACCATGCACTCAATGAGTGAAGTCCGGATAGCTCTGTTGAAGTATGATTCTGCCACCTCAGTGTTGCCATGTTATCAAGATAGTACATCAATGAAGTGCCACACTACGTGAATGCTACTTCATCTAGTTTGAACGATGTTACTGGCCAGCAATATTGGAGCTGTTTAGTCTTTTAATCTCTAGTTTTGTCTATCTGCAAAAAGATAGCGCACGACAGACCAGTACGAAGTAGATACTCACAAGCTAGTGTGAATTAGCTAATAGGATAGGATACAGTAACAGTTCCAGGATGTTACACTGGAAGAGCACAGCAATATCATATGCAATCAATAATTATCTACCCCTCTATCTTGTCTCTTGTTTGCCTGACTGTTTGCCTGACTGATTGTTTGCCTGACTGCATTCACAGCTTTTGTGTTTCAATAAGCTCAGCTTGGTGATGGGTATTTCAAGTGTTTTGCAATACATGTTAGCAGCACAACCTGGTCCATTGGCGAGAGTTGAGTCGACTCTGCAGAAAATAGTTTGGCAGATAACATCACTGAGCAGAGCCAAAACTTGCTAAAACTTGCTAAAACTTGCTAAAACTTGCCAAAATTTACAACGGGACTTCAACCTCACTTCAACTTCGTCTTGTGCCATGTCTTTCGAGCAGTAGCCATTCTCTTTGCCTGATGATTGTATGCTGTAGGAAAATAAAAGGCTCTAGATAATAGAGCTGTGAGGTTCAAGGATATCCGGAAGTATCGCCCACCTTAGACTAGATTGAGGTTGAGACCTGTCAAGTGGTTGCCTAAAGCTCAAATTTCGCATTTAACATCACTCCATCCACATGGGTCTATTGAGCACGCATCACTTTCACATGGATACAGATCCAGCAATATGGTGGCCCCAGATAGACCTATCAGGGTATAATTATGAGTAATTATGCTCCCACATTTCACTAATAAAGTGCTTAAGATGCTCTTCATATCCTTGTGGATTTACGGAATCTCAAAGAGATACGAGCCCGGAGATGTCATGAAACGGTGTACACAAAGAAGCAAGTCTGTGAGGTGGCACCCTACTCTCTGATCCTGAAGTAGAATAAGGCCTTGCGCGATTAGCCACACAATCTAGCTTCTACGTCCGTCTTCGTCAAACAACCACCTGGCAAAGAAGAGATGGCACCTGAGCCGCTGAGCTTCCGACCTTGCTCCACAACTGCCTTCTCGCTGCCTTACTGGTAGTGTGGAGACCTGGACCCTTCCACTTTTTGAATTCAAATGTTTCGACAGTTGTTCAATTCCGTTCCACAGAAACCAAATTTCGTCCAAAGTTGAGGGACGCCTTGTCGTCTCGTCGAATACTTCCGTTCCCCTAAACCCTAACAATTTCTCTTACCCCTCCGAAGTGTTTTGTTTCCCGCTCGTCTCGACTCATACTCTCATGTTCATCATCCTCTGAGTCGATGATAGGAAATTTCTATTCAGTTCTCTTTCGTCCCGCTTAAAAGACTTGCCTTTTCGAGAATCTACTTCGTTTTGCGATTTCTGCGGCAACCGGCTATGGCGGTTGTGGTAGCCTCCAAACATTTGACAGGCTTCAAAGAAACTGACAAGGAGGTGTGTCACTCTTATCTCTGTTTTCACTCTCAAGAGAGGGAAAATGTCACACGACGATGTGTAATACTTTGCTTGCAGCCATGGGTTGCTGGGATTAACCTGTCCCGGCGGGGTGGGAATCTCTCTGTGGAACTGACAATTCTCTAAAAACCATCGGCCCCGGTGCAATAGATTTAGTCTGGCTGTTGTCAAACACTTGTGATAGTCAGGTGGAACGAAACGCACTAAGGAAACTTCTACCGTGGTATTAGACTAAAGAGTAAGAGTGGTGTTCATGTATGTGAAAGAAAGCATAAAAGAGGGGTTGCTGATTGCTGCCTACCCCTTTACTTGTTGGACTTCGAAATCAATGAATTCATGAGTTTGTGATTCCGGTTGTCTCCTCTTGATCGTTTTTTATGAATGGGGAAGTCAATATGCATTGTGTATAGCTGTTTTTGTTATGTAATTGTCTTAGAGACAACTAAATCGAAAGCTTGCAATCAGAAATGGTGCGAACTGAACAAGCATTGTCTGTTTATATTAGTGTCCAGAGCACAAAGCCATCAATGGTGCTTGCAGTGGATTGTTTCCAATTGGCACTCATTCTGACCTTCTGATGGTGATGTTGTGAATTGAGGGTGGCAGGTCCTAGTCAAAATTGTGAAGATGGCACGGGCGCGAAAAGTGAAGGGTCACAAGGGCCAATGGGACAATTTCATAGCAGCTGTCAACAGGAAGACCAGGGGATATTTCAATGACCCTGCCATGCATCCAGTTGCTGTCCTTTCAGCATTCGTGGAGACCTTTACTGGTGAAGATGAAATTGAGGTGGGTCTCGTTTTGTTGAGCTATCTATTTGACTGCTGTTTAGTCTATCTTCCCTCTGTTAGGTGTACTGCAGTCCCTTGGAGGATTTCTCATGGAAGGTGGCTGATTTTCTTATGGTTACTGTTCAGGGTGTAAGGTCACAATTTATTTGAATCATACTAGTCCATCTGATGGCTGATTTCCTGTATTGATAATGAGTGTGCAGATGGTTAAGAGGCTCCGCGAGTGGGCACAGCTCTCCTTGCTTGAAAAACAATTGAACCAGACTCAGCCATGGCCAATGTCTTCAGAACAGGTATGCATTGGAGGCAAAGAGAGCCAAATGTTTTCTTAGTAGTATGCTCGTAGCAAGCAAACTGACTCATAGCCCTGATTGGGTCCAATTCAGGCAAAAAAGGTACCGAGGAGGGACATACTGCCAACCAGATGCACTACAATTCAGAGCTTGACATGCAGTTGATTTACTGCTCCAGATTGCAGCACTGGTTGTCTTCAATGCATTCTGAGTGCATTAGGTTTTCAATTACAGTATGTAACCACTCGGTGGTTTATTCAGTAGGCAGTTCATGTGGTATCCTTCACTAATCTGATTTAGGTCAATTTGTGAGTCTCATGTAACTCTTTCAGCAATATGAACTAGAAACATGTCGTCCCGTAGACATGTCTTTGTGTTTGGAAGGTGAAATTCATTGAAGCTACAGAGGAGGTATGGTTATAATTGTTTGCAACTGTTACAAATATCAAGGATTATGTCTCCATTCTTTCAGTCAACATAAACTAGGTTAAGAATGCGGTGATGGCAGTGCAGGAGCTGGTGGAGTTCACTCAAGCACATCCGCGATTTAGGGCCTTATACAGTTTTCCTTCCTACCATCAGGTGCGTTTCTTGCATTTCCCGAATAACTCTATCTTGAGGTGCCTCTATCGTATGGTTCTACATGGTGCGCTATGCAGAAAATGAAGACAGCACTGATCTTCTACTCCAAGTAGCCCTAGTTTGATCTTCACCGGGAGTTGGAAAAGCCCACTGGATATATTGTATGTTGGGGGCGTAGAACGCACTTCATGTGCACAAGAGGAGAGAACATGTGCTTGTGGAGTTTGTGTTGATCAGGAGTGACATTGCGTTGGGCTGACAGGACTGGATAGTGTCAAAGAGAGGGTATGCTAGCTGTCCAGAAAGGCTGGTGGCTCTCGACTGTGAAATGGTGCAGTGTGAAGGGGGTAACGAGGAGGTTGTTCGTTTATGTGCTGTAGATCGTGATTGCAATGTAAGCAAAACACTTGACCTTCTGTCTGTTCTAATGTACTGTGGATTAATTTTTCTTTCTTTCCTTTTCTGTTTTGGTCCTCCCAAGTGGTTAGTATCCCAGGGTTTTATCCAGAGTATTTCTTAGCAAATTTTGAGGTTGATTGGACCATGAGTATTCTTCACGTTATGAGACCTGTGAAATGCCTAGAAAATTGTAAAACTCTTCTGACACTATGCCAGCTGACCACCAGAGGAATCTTGGATTGGCCATTAGTTCTCTTGCTTCAAAAGTTGGATTACTGAATGTGATTCATGGGTTCTGTTGCATGCAGATGTTGATTGATGAGCTGGTTCTGCCAAGCAAACGGGTGATTGATTATATGTCGAACATTACAGGAGTTGGGCCTGAGGATTTGGAAGGGGTTACTCTGACCCAACCAGGTGCGCAGGTATATTTACCATTCATTAGGGAATTGCAGATTTCTGAGCTTGGTCATTTTTTAAACATCCTGGCGAAACAAATCAAGAGAGAGAGCGGGAGAGAAGGCACTCATCAGACTTAGATTGCCATAGCAGTGTCCCATAGACCCCGCATGCGGTGTGGATAGAGCAGAAACGTGAGGAGAGAGGAGAGAGGACCGGAGATGATTGGTTGGCCAGTAGTTCTCAGAGTGGGAAGGCCCTTTGTATAATCCTTGAGTTCAGTTTTTCGCAAGCAGAAGCTTTCAGACGATTTTTGCAGACTTGAGCTGTACACATTTTAGGAGTAGTCTCTCCGATGGCCTTGCTAATCTTGGTCTCAATCTCCTCCACTAACTTCTCTAAGAAAAGATAGGAAGGAACTTGATTGCTATATTTACTGTCTTTCTGAGATACTCTCCGACATGCATGTACATGTCAAAGGAGACTACTCATAAGATGTTGTTTGCCATAGCCTTGTGGCCATAGAGCCTGCGCCCAGTTTGGGGAGACTCAGAGAGAAAGAAAGAAGCTTCAACTGTCCACACAGGAGAGAAAGAGCTGGATGTCCTCACGTTGTTGAAAGTCTTCTGACTGTAGGCTGCTTATGTTGCTCCGAGATGAGGTGCTGTCTCCTTGTGAGTAATGGGAGCATTTTACCGAGCATGGTTTTTTTTGTCTACTTTGCAGGAGTTGGTGAAGAGTTTACTGACTCCCAGCACCATTCTTGTGGGTCATAGCTTGCACCATGATTTGAAAGGTAAATAAGAGCTCATGTCTTCATGAATCTGAGAATTCCTCGAGCATTGTTTGATGGTAGTGGGTTAAGTTTATGCTCATTTGTTTGATGTCACTCTTTGCCTCAATAACATTGCTTTGAAAAAGATGTGCTTCTGTGGGTGAGACAGTTTTGAAGATTGATCACAAGCGGGTAATTGACACAGCGCTACTGTTCCGAAATGACAGTTTGCCTCTTCCTCGTTCTCCTAGCCTTTCTATCCTATGCAAGGTAGTTTCCAACCTGACGCTACTCGGAATGCCTTTGTGGACAACATTCCTCAGCACTGTTTTGCCGAAGGCTGTTCTTAGATAATATATGGCCCATCAATGTAAAGTTTTGACATCTAGAGACTCATAACAAACGACTGGATCATCTCAAGGTCCCTTGTTGGATGTACAGATGATGAGTTCTTGCCTGTTCTACCCCCTCTCTTAACTTCTTGGATCCCTCATCTCACTACAACTAGACTTTTATTGTGGTCAAGAGGACTTAAGGGGTCATCATTTCTCATGTATTCTGAGATCTTCTTAGTCTCTGCAATGCCTTGTAGTGGCATTAGATCGATATGTGCTGTACTTACCTACTGAAACTGGATGAATATCTACACCAGGCTGTGTTAGGGTATGAATTTAGGGAGGAAGGCAAGGCCCACAACTGCCTAGAGGATGCCATCATCCCCATGCGCTTGGTTTTATATCGGCTTCAGCATGGCCCCTGCAATATATCTCCTCCCCCCGGGGTATGTATCCTTGTATGTCAATTTGACTGGAGAATAGATGTGTCACATGAAAGGGTATGTGTGGTTCTCTGGTTGCAATAATGTAAAGCATATTTGATATTATATTAAGAAGTTTCTGCTGGACTTCTCTCGACAATACGTTAGTGGCTGTCACTCTCTGTGTATTCGTTTTCTCTTTGAGGGGGCAGAGGGAACACTTTCATCAGTGGCATGGTAATTTTAGCAGGTGACACGAGAGATGTTGTCAAGGCTGTTGTTGCACAAGTTACCCAAGTGTGCCACTGTCACATCACTACGATCTCTCTTCCCAGAGGAAATCCCTTGTACAATCGAGGTATGTTTGGCTCAACTGACTTACATTGAAGCTGTCTCCATGATAACCAGGAGTGTACTGGTGTTAAAGGCGCAAATGTCGCAATGAGCCCCTCCATCTCTCCCTACCTTTTAACCTGTCCTCATCTCTATCTATATCGCTGTTGAGCATTGTGTCAAATTCTTGTGGGAGCCCAAAAAGGAGGGCCAGGAAGCAAAACAATGGATCAGGCCCCCACAGAGTCGAACCCCACTAAATTACTCCGCCAAGAGCAAAACCAGAATTGAAGCCCACCAATTGGAGGTCTTGACAAGTCCCTGGGGCTGTGCAAGTCCCTGGTGCGTCAGCGAAGGCCTGGATCTCAAAGAGGTGGCACTTCCCAGGTAGTTAGAAGTTTAAAATTCCACATGTAAATCCCTCTTGAACACGCATGGGGCCATCCTCGGAACATCTTCAGGCAACAACTGCCATTACTAAAAATCAAAACAGTTGACCTGCAGGTTAGCTTGGATGGACAACCACTATATCCATAAGGGAGTCAATCACCAGTTCACTTGCATCAAGTCTGGACACCCTCTAGACACTGCACAAAGCAGATAAACAGATGTGGGCCATAAAATCTTTATGTCAGCTTTGAACTTCATCTCAATACTGCAGTGGGCTGGAGCAAAATAGTCTGTTTTCTTAGGATAAAACGAGAAGTCTGGCATTAGCCCCTTGTCATGTAATTGTGAATAAAGAGCTCTGTTGGACAAGGTTCTCTAGTTTAGGCAGAGCCTGGTTGATGGAGATTCCCTATATATATGGATATTCATAAGTCCTGCCCTTCTGTGTTATTGTACTCCTCAAGTAAGCTTCTCATCAGTTAATAAGGTACTACTTGCTATGCTGTCTGCGGCATTCCAAGGACCACTCTCATGTCTCAGAAATCAAATTCCTGTTTGAACCTTGAATCAGTACTAAACTTTTGTGTGGGATTGTATTTCGTTAGGCAATATCTGAGAAGCACAAAGGCAGGATGACATTTGCCATATTTGAGATTGTGAAGGATGCGAATGATGCATTTGAGCACCTGGAAGGTGTACTCGGAGAGGTATTCATTTGGCTGACCCCGTGAGTCTAGGGTTTTGACCTTCCTTGGTCGCCTACTGAGAATCTGTGGTCAAGTGTGAACTACGTGCTCTAGGGGCATTTTGTGATCTTCTGATGAGGACTTCTTGCTACACATTCAATAGAATTATGAACTCCTGCACTCATGTCATGTTATGCTCTATAGCGCAATTACAATCGTTGGGGTCACGGTCCCACAGGCCAAAGGCGTCTCTTGTGGATTTGAGCAAAGAGAAGACACTGGTAGTTGACACTGTAATGTGATGTTATCACTCCCAGTGCCAGCCACACCATAAAGAATGGAGGGGTGGAGAATTACACACTCATTGACCATTCCCTGGCTCTGTCATACCCTCAAGGACAGTACCCCTTGCATACTAACCCCCCCAGAGCTGGTTGACTAAGGCTAAGAAACTCAGCACTCCCGGATAGCTAAGACGATCAGGTTTAGAGGGCATTGATCATCTAAAAGTGGCATTCACATGAACCCAGGAAGTATAACAGTCATCTACTGTAAGCATACACCTTCATGTAGATGTCACACCGGGATTCCCACCCAACTGAGAGGCCATCTCTCTTTTTGGGTGAATGTTATAAGGCTAAGGCACCAATGCAATGGCATTCCATGGTGACTGTGGATGGAATTTCCATCCTCAAGCAGTATACCCTCCTCTCTATACCCTCCGCCATAGCTCACAAACCCAGTAGATCATGCAACACCACATCTGAAAGTTCAGAGCTTTCGCATTTAGAATTACTTGACCTACCTCCCGATACTTTGCACTCTGCTGCATTTGACTATATGCACCTGTCAACCTTTGGCTAGAGTATTCACTTGCTGAGCTACCTTGCAGGACTCATATGGGAACCCACAGAAGACAGTCCTTTTGGCCATCAGTGGCCTTGGCAAGAAACGCAGGAGGGCTGATATTCTAATTCGCAAAGTGTATAGGGATATTGTCGCAGCTGATGTGAGGCAGCTGGAGACTGGAGACAAGAGAGACTACTTTGTTGAACCTGTCAATAAGACTGGTGAAGTCAGGGGAGTTGAACAAGATAACTGTGATGATATGTCTAATGTCCTTCTGAACAGGCAGGTAGTAGAATTTGGTGCAAAGCAGAAGGCCGAACAGACTGACTTAGCAGAGGATGGTGAAGCCCAATTGCCTGAGAGGTGCGAGGGAACAGTTTGCAATGGACTTCAGAGTAGGGAGGTTGAAGGAGGAATTTTGAAATCTAGTCTTAAGGACAGGGGTAAAGGACTTGAGATCAAAGAGAGCATTGAGCATAGGGGTCCCCTGGGGAATGGGTTCTGTGAGAAGGCACGTGGGGAAGGACATGAGACAGAAATGACTGGTGATACCGAGGCAATGACATTACCCTTGAAACGAAGTGCAAATGCTGGTAATGGATTTGAAGCTGACACACTGAGTGGAATCAAACGGCTCAAGTCTGGAAAAAAGTGTACGTGCGGCCATGTTGAGGAACTGCGATCTGTCAGTTCAGCACTTGCAGAAGCTCGACAGCAACTAAGGTTAAGAGACTCGGAAGTGCAGTCGTTACAGAAGCTGGTAGCAGCCCTTACCCGCCAGCAAGGCCTTGCTTGATTTTATCTTGGAGTGGATCCCATTTTGCCATTCCTTCAAGTTTCTTTATCTGAGGTACAAGGATTGGTCCTCATGTGTTCAAGGCAAGGACCAGGTCTAGAGGATCAAGTGTGCTAGTCAAGCATCACAGTGTGGGGGTGAGCACTTCCATCAGAATACGATGAGATATGCATGCCAATGGAGGAAAACTTCTTCCCCAATTTAAGGGCTCTATTGTGCTCACATTTCTCCTCTTCCCCCCTTCATGAAATGTATGCTGCCAGGATGATATCTCAGATATTCCAGTATTTTTGTGGCTCATTTTCTGACCATCTCAGTTCTACCTTCATGATGGATTCACGGTGGAGTTTCAACTACAGCTTGGCACACATGGATTCGATGTTCAATTGGACAGGCTGCAGGGGGATCCCTGTATGAAGTGCAGGTCTACCATGGAATCCTTCAGCCAACCCCCTCATAGTCCCTTCCGATATGCTGAACAAAGCATGTGTAGACACTATACTGTGACGAGTGCAGAAAGTGGCTTTGAGTAGGAGTCATCTTTCTTTCTTTCTTGCACTTGGGCAGGTAGCCCAGTGGTTGGGTGTTTGTGCCTTGCCTCTGCATAACCTGGGTGATCCTGGGTTCATTCCTTCAACATGTGCCTTCAACTGTCCATTGGCCCTAGATGGGCTGTGTGTTGAGCAGTAGGCTCTGCAAATTCACTGGACTGATTCTTCCAGGAAGGATGCAGACGCGGTGGTCTGAAACTACAGCAGGTAAAACAAAAATTCTTAATCACTTTTACAAAGGGCGAAGTTCTATGTCACCAATGGATGTGATAATGATAAACTCTTTTCTTTTATTTCTGGGATGATGGCTGAAATCAAGCAATATCAAGCTCACCAGTTTACTGGGTTTGCATTTTGTGCATGTCAGGTGTTGTCTTCTTTGGTTCAACCAAAGTTGGGTGGATATTTAATGTTTTTTCATTGTTTGGGACTTTAAATTTTTGAATAACTTCTGAACAGTTAGTTTCAATCTTAAACTATTTTCCATCAGTGTGCCACCATGACTAAGATTACATCTGCGGAATGCGCAGGTCCTATTTTTGACTTGGAACAAGGACAGGGCCAAAAAATCAAGTTAATTGGCACTATAAACACATAAATAACATGAAGAATTTGCTCAACTAGCAAAGGTTAGGTTAGATGATAGGTTTTCGATTGATTGGTTTTATATTTACATGAAGGGTCAAAAATTGAAAACTGAAGGTATGATCTTATGATTTCTTCCATATTTTAGTATCATTGTTGTAACTCTTTCAAACTAAGCAGCTTCTCAACATATAAGTTAAGCTTCAAGATATTATATTCTTTGCTTTGTGAGTTCCAATCATCTTTCATTTTGTTGTTTTTGCCCTCTCTCTCTTCTCTTTTAAACAATGAGAGGTCTCTGCCTCAAGAAACCATACAGTTTGTAGAGTTTTTCGTTTCTTGGTACGAACTTGCTTAAGCTCGACTTGTAAAATTTTAGCTTTTTCGTCAAACATCTTCATGTTTTTTACATATAGTTTTGCCTGATTTGTAGAGTCTTTAACTTCCGCTTGAGAATATTTGACGGAAGACTTGTTCTTCTCTGAGAATTTCCTTGTTGTCTTTAGAGCATCCAATATCAACAATTCAGTTATGATGATTGTGCTCATTTCAATGGCAAAATATAGAAGGTAACTAGAAAACAATGCGACGAGAAAAAAGAAAAGAAAACAGCTACAATGATCGTGAGCTTAAGTTGGACAAAACTTATCAGAAAAAGTCCCAAGTTTTTAATAGAAACAAGGAAAAAAAATGTCTATGAGGAAAACGGGCCACCGTCGATGAAATAACATTCATCTATTGGTGAAATACATCTTATTAAATAAATAAAATCAATGCCAATAATAAGATGTATAAACTCAAAAATATTTTAATCCTTTACGAAAGCTATAAAAGTATGAAATTATTTTATACCTAGTAGTAAGTGAATGTGTTTGGCTACATCTCCTGCATTTGAGAGTTAATGTGAGAACCAAAGAATATGATTGTAGAGAGGGCATGACCATCATAGAGAAAAATGGTCATCTTACAATTATATCTTGTTGAAGCTCTTCGTTTCTTCTCTTCAATGCAGGAACCCTTGCCTTCAATAGTCTACAAACTTTGTTTTGGTTGGTTAAATGAGCATATGTTGCTTTAAGTTGTTTCGCAATTCTGTCTAACCTCATCAGTTCTGATGCAAACACATCTCTTTCCGCCTTCGCCTCCTGTATCACCAAAAATGTTTATCAATACACAAACATTTGTGACGCAAATAACGTCTGAGTCCAAAGAAAGAAGTGTCACGATTCATGTTAATAGATTGATGGAAATTGCAATGCGTAATGAATTGTTTGGACTCTATGAAGTGAATGTATGGTTTGTCATGTCATCATGAAGGAAAGCTCAAACCCTAAAAAATAGATTTCATATTTTTTAAAATAGTATTACAATATACAGGCATAATATATATTTTAAATATTAAGATATATGTATTATCAACCATCAAATATTACAACCTTTGTTTACTTTCTCACCCTAGTGGCGCTCACACGTCGATCCCCATTGAGCTTGTCTATTTCTAGTGATTGTGATCCAATGGTCTTCTCCAACTCTTCAATCCGTGCTGTCAATCCTATATTTATATAGAAATATAATTATCAATATATTTATGATTAGTTCGACATTTGAGTAATGGAGAAATAATAATAATGATAATGATTGATGAAATAATAATATAAGAGTAAATTATGGTGTCTCTTGACCCCCAAGGACTACTGCCTTCCAGCATGAAGGTGGACACCTTTGTGACACCAATTGGTGGATTGAACGCACAACCACTTCGGAGATGGTATGTGCCCATTATGACTGGGCTACAACTTGGTTTGTCAATTGATGAAGTAATAGATGAAACTCTTTACAAAGCAAGTATAACTTGTGGTGTCAATTCACCCTGAAAGGCTACTACCGCGTGTTGGTGAGATAATATGCTATATTATAGTATAATTGAGTGAGGTTATTGCTAAGTGGAATCGGTCGAATTTTCCGCCAAAATTTGAAATGACACATACCTGATATCTTTGTGGTTAGTCGAGTTCTACCTCCTGTTCGTGGACCATCACAACCCTCCCTTTCCTCCTTTTGTTCAATTTGAATTTCTAACTCTCTGCAATTTAGATATCATGTTTGAATTTTGTTACTAACTTCGGATTTTATAAAACCTATTTCCGTGTCCACATTTCAGTTGAGGGGCAGTGAGAGTGAAAGCCTTATATTTTAATTAAAAATAATAATATATGCTTAATTGCAAGATATTTATAGGACATAGGCATTAATTTTAAATCCAGCTCAATAGTGGAAACGTGTATTGTATGGTTTGAGTTAAATTATGAGAAGGATAAAGAAAATATAAAAAGTAAAAAATGACAAAATAAAAAATGGATGAGGTTAGAGTGTAAACTTTTCACATATACAACAAGAATGGGGAATCATTTGCGAGATGTCTGTATTACCTATTTTCTGCTAGGACGCAATCCAAGTGATATTTGTGAAGCCTTGCATGATAGGATTGATCCGAAAAAGCCGCCTTCAATATGCAAAGATCTTCCAGCATTCTTTCCTTGTCCAAACCCTTAGCCACCTCAATTTTCCGTAATTTGACTTCAGGATCTGGTGGCCTTGTATATGGTTTTGGGCCATAGCTTCTCGCCGAATTCATTCTTGGTGTGGGAGGTATTTTGGATGATGCAAACATATGGCGAATAATAAATATACACTTATTATGGCCCTTTGAGGCAAGTCATATAATTATTAGGAGAAAAAATTACTCTAAGAGATTACATTCATTAATTTGTACAACTTGATAGAAATGCCCGTGTAGGATGGTTGCCATAATACAAGATATGGATAATTAAAAATAATTTTATTAGGGATTAACATAGCGGGAGATGATCTCAACAAATCCCATCAATTGAGAGATTATTAGAAGTTGCAAATATTTAAAAATATGTGTATGAATCTTCTTTGGTTCCGAAGATGTTAGAGTACTTTTATGACATAAGGTTCAGATTACTCTCTTTCGACCGAGTACCCGACTGAGTACCAGAACAACGAAACTAGCTTAGATGGTTTGAATGTTGCATGTTTTATGTTGCGACGACATAGGAGTTTCATGGACTCTTTTGTAAAAAACCTCAGCTCATTGACGACCTTCCCATTAATCCAACCACATTTGTGTGGAACTGTTGACTCCTGATTACGGTGTCACTTCATGCCCAAGGGCTACTGCCTTCCGGTTGGAATGTGGACACACTTGTATGGAAGATTTGAGTTATATGATTCATGAGGTAATAAACATGGGGGGCACAAAATAGTGAACAGCAACCCTCAAAACAATTGTGGTGTCTCTTCCCTCTTTCAGGGGGCAGACACCTTCTCATTATTTGGAACAATGCAATGTCAAGTATCCGTTTATCGGATGATACATGATACCTAAATGGATGATATCCTGCACCAAATAGCTCTTGTGTTATTTGCATAGAAAGAAAGGAATGCAAATAAAGTTACATCTTTATTTCAAAATTAAAACCAAAAAACCAGTTTGTCTTGTATCTTTTTTTCTTTAAAAAAAAAAAGAACAGGGGTATGCATCTTTTGAAATCTCAGTAGAACAGTTGTAATAGCCCATTGTATCTTTTCGTTTATTTTACCAATTTCATATGCAATTATTGTTTACACTTTACACCCTTTTATTTGAGTGAATCACCAGTGACAAATGCCATGAAATTGGTAATAATGAAACAGAGGTTTGTGTTCATCTCATTGAGAACTCGTTCCCAGATTCATATTACACAGATTTGACGTTCTCCATGCTGCTGAACCCTAAAACCCACATCCTTCACTGCTCCCTTCTTCTCCATCTGTCTGAAGTTTGAACCGTTTCCATCATTTGTATCCTATTGAGATCTGTCTGTCAGTGTCTCGTTTTGTAGCTACTGTAGTAGGTATTCCAGTTAACCCAATTGGCAAGTTTGCTTTCCCGTTATGCTGCACGACAGATTGATTGACTGCAAGCTATACCCTCCCAGTTTGTAGGATGTGGAGAGTATTGGGTTGGGTGGGAATGCGAGTATTCGCGTATTGAATTGCATTGAAATTTGAGCTAGGGCGTACAATTGAGAGAGGTGTTTTTCTTCGCCCCTTGAGTCAGTTCTTCAGCTATGGACGAGAAGCTTGTGTTTGAGGAGGAGTTGGCATCTTTGAAGGAGGGAGATCGAAGTGTCAGCCCTCGGAAGCTTCGGATCTTCGACGATAAGATGAGAAATCTCTGTTGGGCAAAAGCCGATGTGGTGCCTGGAAGGCATCCGGAGCGATGGAGGAAGGACATTGCTGGGAATATAGTGTGCCGGAGATTAACACGCTGCGAGGGCTGTCTTTGCTATGAGTATGATCACATCCGGCCATTTTCGAAAGGTGTCTCTCTCATGTCCTCTAGTCGTTTGTGACAATATGCCAGAGAGAGGGAGGAGAGATTTCAAACTAAAGGGCAGTCTCTGTGTTTGTGCAGGTGGAGAGACAGATGCGAAGAACTGTCAGATATTGCAGTCGCGGGTGAACCGCCAGAAGAGCAATAAAAGTGATTTGGGCGGCCACGATCTACGGAATTATTCTTGCAACCTCCAGTTCACAGGTCTCTGTCTCTGTCTCTCTGTTCAGCCCAAACCTCTGTTCACCAACTTCAAAATCTTGAGGCTGAGCCTAAAGCCCTGATCCTGTTGGGGTCTAACTTTTGGGCTGCTCACACACAGCAGATTGATGCTTGTGTGAAAGGCTTTCTGGAGGATATCTGGAAAGCCCGAACTAATTCCTTAATCACACTACCGGAGTGAGCCCGTCACAAAGGTAGTTTGTGGTCCCTTTCGTTCCGCCCAAACTGGGCGCGGGGGCTGTGGCCACAAGGCTACGGCAAACAACATCTGATGAATACAATCTCCCTATTTGCTCTCTCTCTCATACCTTAGAAAGCAACACATACATGTCATGCCTTTTTATAAAATGGAGATCTGATAGTTATATGCCAAAGTGGAGTTAGGCATGTTCTCTGTTTACCAACTTTGAAAATCTCGAGGCTGAGCCAAAAGCCAAGGCCCTTTTGGGGCCTAGTTATTGGGCAAATCACACACAGCAGATTGATGCTTGTGTAAAGGGACTTCTAGAGGATATCTGGAAAACTCGGATCAATTGTCTGTTCCAAGCTAGGTCATACTGGCATCTGCCCCTGACAAAGGTAGTTTCTGTCCCTTTGTGTTCCGCTCAAACTGGGCGCGGGGTCAATGGCCATAAGGCTACGGCAAAGAACGTCTTTGAGTACATTCTCTCTAAGCCCAGGCCCTTTTGGGGTCTAGTTTTGGGCAAATCGCACACAGCAGATTGATGTTTGTGTGAAGGGATTTCTAGAGGATATCTGGAAAACTCGGATCAATTGCATGCTTCAGACTACCAGCGTCTGCCCCTGACAAAGGGAGTTTCTGTCCCTTCGTGTTCTGCTCAAACTGGGCACGGGGTCAACGGCCATAAGGCTACAGCAAACAATGTCTTATAAGTACATTCTCTCTCTCTCAACTGAAATTTAAACTCTGGGCGGGGAGCCTACATCTGAACAAACAGATGCAGAGAGGAAAGAGAGATGGTCAAAGCTCAGTGTGCGGGCGGCCTGAAGACAATATCCATTTTCTGATACAATGTCTGGCAAATCCTCTTCGGAGAGCAAGAACATAGTCCCTGCACCTCTATTCATTGGGTTGCTTTTGCTCTGGACGTTGCACATGCTGCATCTAACAGTTGGGTGCCTCGCAAGGCTGCTATTTTGTGTGCCTTGACAGAGAGAGAGAGAGAGACTAATGCGAAAAGAGAGGGAGTAACAACAAGTGAGCACATTAGACTTCTTTGCCCAGACTTATGGCCGATAGACAGTCTGCCACATTTGGACAGCACCAGAGAAAGAGGGACAAGGAGAGCACTTCTGTTATTATTGCAAAGGGGGGAATTCTGGTTGTGAATGATATGAGTTTTCGGCTGCCTTGAGTTCTGAATCAGCTAGTTGATAAGAATTTCACCATAACTGCAGACCTAAGAAGGGCCACAGCACTAGGCAATACCTGGAGGAGAATGTGATGAAAGTATTTGAGAAAGAATTTTTTCAGCACATGAGACAAGGATACCTAATGAAAAAAGTGTGTTCCAGCATCTGTATCATTTCATCAGTGCATGGGTTCCCATTTCCCTACAGGGTAAGATTACTCTGTGGATGTCAGGATCCAGCTCTGACTTGAAAGTTAGCTGATAGTTAAAAGACAAGATGTATATATGAGTGCAATGCTTTTAGCAGGACGTAGATGCCGGAACTGAATGTCGTAGATTTTGAGGGATGTAACTATGTTTGACAATCTGAGTAAGAAATGGCCACAGCTCTCTCATGGCCAAACAATGTCTAGTTTTGTGAATTGACTGCGAATGTCATATTGAGTGGCGTGTGGAAATAACCAAGAACCCGAGGCTTTCTAAGAAATCACACTGGAAAGTGTGCCAGCATGTGCAAATATGTTTACTTGTATACAATGTACTCATAAGCTGTTTTTTATTTACTTGTGTTTACAAATATGTTTACTTGTATAGAGAGATGGAGAAAGAAGAAACTTCATGACATTGCCAGAGGGCCAATGAACCAAAGTAGAAGACTAAGAAATTCATGGCCAGGTGGTTGGAGAGAGAAAGAGAGCCGTGTTCACAGAAAGTTCTGAATTTCTACTTTTGATGGTGGCAGAGAAGGAGCTGGATGTGATAGAGATGGCTGTATATGGAAATGTGGTCCGACCAGGCCTCCAATGCAGATGCAAGAGTGTGGCAGAGACTCTTGGAACTGCCTTGTATAAGTCCAAAGGCCCTGAAATGTCCTGCGAGCTTCCCTACAAGGAGGCATCCTGACCTCGATCTCTGGTGCTGCACTCACCAAGTGAAAGGGGTTGAGAGTACAGTGCTGTTCTTCAGCTGTCCCATGCCCTCAGAGAATTTCAGGGTTGATATTTTAGATGAGAACCTTTGAACTGGCTCCATTAAGGGGTCTGCCAAGATGATCCTGTTTAGATCAACTATACCCTCTCTTGGGTCTCCTGGCTGTTTCCTTCCCACCTGGAGGGCAGCCCTCCCATAACCTCCCCTAACAAATCACAGTAAGCATTCTAGTGGGCAAGTTAAAGCCTGCCATCTGTTCAAGCATGGTGTCGATGTTTTAAAACCATCAGATGCCAATAGAAGGCTTCAAATGAAGCTCTTCCATGTCATTCTGTACATGGTATGAGTGAGGTGTACCCTACTGCAAAAATGGGGCCATTTGCAAGAAATGGGGTCAATTGGCCTCTTGACATTCCTGTTTTTCTTTTCTTTGTTGAGAAAAGGGAGCAGGTCCTGAAACGCTTTGAGATACACCATTGAGAAATTAACCATTGACTAAAAAGTCTAGCCAGCGAAGGCAAGCTTATAAAAAGGACATTCCTCACTCACTCCTAAATACAGCTTGGCAGAATTACTCAAGACACAAGCTAGTTTCTTTGAGATACACCATCGAGAAATTAGCCATTGACTAAAAAGTCTAGCCAGCGTAGGCAAGCTTATAAAAAGGACATTCCTCACTCACTCCTACATGCAGCTTGGCAGAATTACTCAAGACACAAGCTAGTTTCTTCTATGCTCCCAGCAATCTGTGCTTGTATGAGAGGATCTGCCATTCTGTCAAGGGTTTTGCCTCTTGGTCGACAAATGCATTCAATCACTGCCAGAGTAACTACTTGATTTAAACTCCATGAAGTTAGTTTCTCTCTAGCCTGTGTGTTGAGCAGTAGGCTCTGTAAATTCACTGGACGTTAAGGAAACTTTATCTTTATCTTTATCTCATCCAGATGACGTAATTACTGCTGGTTCAAACTTCATCCGGCCCAGGTTTCACCAGCCTGGAGTATGTGTTGGAAGTCCAATGTGCCCTACGACTTCAATATTAAATCTGCTAGATGGGACAGCCATCAGGATTTTCCTTAAAAGGCGAGGTTATTTCTCCTCTCATAATAACTAAGGGACCTGATTTGTGAGCCTATGGTCGCTCCTGGGCCCTGTTTGATTGAGATGTCAATCTTTATTTTTTGCTTATGAGTATTGCATCCTCAAGCTTCTTGCAGGGCCCACCATTGTGATACACTCGCAGTTGCGAATAATGTGTGAAACGTCTCTTTCCATTGCATGTCTGTGGAAGACGACCTTTTCAGGAGTTGCGACATGAATGCATACATGTCAACGGTGCCATTGTCACCATGGGAAACTAAAGCTGCAACAAAGTGTCTGAGGCACTTAAAGTTCATGTATGTAGCAACAGTCTATGGGAAACAACTCAGGGCCCTACTACTTTGTCGTCGATCGCACAAAGATCACTCCCATACTGAATCACTCGAGAGCGTAAATTTGGTCCCAGCAGGACGCAGTCCAAGCCAGGAACCTGATTCCGGGTCCAAACTCCAACACTTGGTGTGCAGGTCTATGTTGTGGCCCCGCACCGATACACATGCATCCAACCCACACAGCACAACAACCTCAAGAAGGTCTACTCCTCACAACAAACCCCACCTGCCTGACCTCTCTTATGCATCGTTGACATCCACTGATCTGCTGGCCAGCACTCACCCCCTCCCTCTTCTCCCTCTTGTTAGGTACAAGTGTCCCTGTGCAGGATTTTGCTATCCCCGCTCTACCTCACCAACCCACCTCTGTGTAGGATGTAGGGCCCATTGGGACTAGGATCCAAACCACCCAATAGCTCTATATAACCAATCATAATCGTTCCGAAAATAAAAATCAGCCAGTCTATATCATCTTGTATGATGAATGAGGGTGTGTGTTTTTTTTCATGCCGCTGCAATAATCAATCCTAGGCTGCTTCAAAACAGAGAGGAAGAATAACCTCTATCAAAGCCAAGCAACTGGACACTCGCCTAACTTGTAAGGGCTTTGAGCCCAGCATCACGTGGTTGGCAGTGGGTGCTGTACGCTAGGATATTTCCGGCCGGCAGTCTTCACGTAGAGCCACTGTAAGCTACGACTGGGACTCGCCAGTCATATCCATAACAAGTCCAGTCATTAACGATAAATTTATTCTTTTCATCCATGAGGGTTCAGTTACTACTTCACTGCAGTGTTGGGCGGTTCTTAGTTTTTTTTTTTTTTTTAAATAAATTAAACAAAGGGGACGGAGGCCCTTTTAATCAAATTAAACTAGGGTAGCATGTGCCGTTGGCCCAAGTGTCCAGGGTTATGTAAGCCCAAGTGCAATCTCCTATGCATTCATGTGCGTCTCTCATGTCTAGGCCCAAGTATGACCTCCAGGGTAGTCTGTGTCCAAGTAGGAATCCGATTGCAAAAACTTGTGTTGTACAAATTTTGTTATAAATGAAATGGTTTCCAAATGTTGTACTTCCTATTTTGTTTGGAATAGCGATGCATGGTATGGTTGGCTATTGTGTAGAATGCATGTTAGCTTACAAAAGTGGGAGAGGTAAATTGGATTAATCGTATGTTTGCGCAGTGCCAAAATCGGGTGACTCCCATCCAAGGGGCAATGAAACTTGCACCTTCTTTGGGAGATCACGTGCTAGTGCGCACCTGACACGTGCGTGTACTATAACTGCGCTACTGAGGGGGTTGCCTTGTAGTGCGGGCTAACGCGGAAGTTACGTGCTTCCGTTCACGTACTATAATCGTGTAACCTCGGGACGAAATCATAGTGCGGCTTCGGCGTGTTCCCGTACCTCAGGCCAGCATTCCAAGGCGGACCCAATTGTAGTGATTGGGGTGCACGATTGGTTCAAGGTTATCTTCCTAGTAAAAAAGGGTTCAAGGTGAACCCTTGCTCAAGGTGATGCCAAAAGCGGCATCATGAGCGGTCGTAAGCAATGTTGTTGCAGTAAAGAATCGGGGAGGATCGTTCCTTGGCCTTGAAGTGGGCCAAAAAGAGTGCACTGGGTGGAGCTTGAGAGAGGGTAGCATGTGCCGTTTGCCCAAGTGTCCAATGTCTACCTAAGTCATCCAAGTCTAATCATTTTTTTTTTCCATCTACGACCTGATTTGAACCGGAGACCTTTCCCTTGATATCTCTCTTGTCGAGGCTCTGATCATTGTGCCAGGAAAGCGCCTCGTAGGTACTCTTATGTATCTTTGGGAGAGAAGACCTCTTTCTGCCTCTTTGCATTGATCTTTTTGGCTTTTGTTCTTAACCTTCTATGGTGGACAACGATTCATTAGGGTATTTCTCTCTTGTTCCTTGTGGCCTTCTGTTGTGACACTGGAGCAATTATATGACGAGCAGGCTACTTTAAGATATCTGGTACCAAGCAGCAAAGTGGGGAAGCTCTGGTTTTTGACCAAACAGTGTCATTTATTAGCCTGGATTCTGTTACAAGCAGGCTATTTTCCTGTTTTTTCAAATTTCCAGCGACCCAAAGTACTTGAAATTCGACATCTCCCACACCGCAGGTCCAAAAATCATGAGACCAAGCCCGTGCACCCCTCCTCATCGAGGGCTTTCCAACGGTACCAAGCACCAGGGTTGTGACGGCTTTCCAACGGTACCAAGCACTTAGGGTGGGCCCCCGCAGTTTGGGACATCTCAAATCTACAAAACAAAACAAAACAACGTCTCGCTAGGGTAGCTTGTGCCGTTGGCCCAAGTGCCCAGTGTCATCTAAGCCGAGTGCTATCTCCTATGTATCCAAGCATTTCCTATGTCGAGGCCCAAGTGCGACCTCTAGGGTAGCCTGTGTCGTTGGCCCATGTGTGAAGAATATTTGAAATCTAAGACCAAATGTAATTTCTTATGTATCCCAGTGTGTCTCCTATGTCGAGGCCCATCTAAGCCCAAGTGCAGTCTTCTATGTATCCTTCCATGTAGAGGCCCAAGTGTCCACTGTCATCTATGCCCAAATGCAATCTCCTATGTATCTAAGTGTGTCTCCTATGTATCCAAGAGCATCTCTCATGTGCGTCTCCCATGTCGAGGCCCATCTAAGCCTAGTATGTAATCTCCTATGTATCCAAGTACGTCTTCCATGTCAAGGCCCGATTAAATTTTTTCCATGAATTTATTGAGTAATAATATATCTAATCATTATTGATATAGGGTAGCCTGTGCCTTTGGCCCAAGTGTCCAACTTGTCATCTAAGTCCAAGTGCAATCCTTATGTATCCAAGTACGTCTCCTATATGGAGGCCCAAGTGCGACTTCTAGGGTAGCCTGTGCCTTTGGCCCAAGTGTCCAATGTTATCTAAGTCCAAGTGCATCAATATATGAAGCAAGCCATATCTAATCATTTTTTCCCACAGAGCCTACGACCAGATTTGAACCGGAGACCTTTTCCTTGATATCTCTCCCGTTGAGGCTCCAACCATTGTCCCAGGAATGCCCACTTTGTCATTTTTGCTATTTTTTGTGAATTTCCAGCGACCAAAAGCACTTGGAATTCGACATCTCCCACGGCGCAGGTCCAAAAATTGTGAGACCAAGCCCGTGCACCCCTCCTCATCGAGGGCTTTCCAACAGTACCAAGCACCAGGGTTGGGGCCTTGCGGTTCGGGACATCTCAACGTGACAAAACAAAACAAAACAAACGTCTTGCTTCATAGATTCATAAGGAAAGATTAAAAATATGTGGAAAAAATAACCACCTGGGGCCGTAAGTACCTACTGATGGGGAACGAAGCTAAGCAAGCTAAAGAGAGAACAAGTGTGGAGGAGAACTAATGAAGTGTGTCCATTAGAAGACCTCCCTAAGACAGCTTGGAGAGATTGAAGGTAGATCCAGCACTGAAGGAGACGAAGCAGTGCGGGAGAGACATAGCACCTACTATAGTAGTCTTACTATAGTGTAATTGCACTAAGCGGAGGGAACCAAAATCTGCAGTGCATTTAGAACTGCATGCAGGTGAAATGAGGAAGAGTAGAAAATTGACATTTAGCTAAACTGGAGCTTGGCCTTGAAAGTTGCGTCTTTGGAGCGCAAGTGCCGCCAGTTGCGGTCTCCCTCTTCACCCCCAGTAGGGGTCTTGCCAATGGTCGGGGACGGAGTCCTTCCATTGAACGTTATTGGAAGTACGGGTGCAGAGCATATTGCTCTTGCCCTAGGTGAGATCAAAGTCCTCGAGGAGTTGGGTCCCGATGGCATCCGAAGATTTTGAAATAATTGCACACAATGCCACCCAAGCCTTTCTCCCCTCAGTCATCATATCAAAGTATATATTAAACAATGTAGTTCTGATGCTGGGGGGTCTCCCCTGGTACCTGAGCTTGCATCTGGATTTCCAGATATTCCAAAGCGAGTGGGCTCTGATGCAAGACCAAATTGGGCAAGACAGGGAAGAGGACCTAGGTTGATTGTTCAACATGAACAAGGATGGAGATGGTGAGGAAGGTAGGGTATTCCAGTTCGAGTAGAATCAGGTGACCAACTCCCAGATTTTGCGAACATGAGGGCATTGCACCAGACAGTGCTCTATTGTCTCCATGTTTTGAGCACAGGTGGGGCAATGTTGTGGGCCTTCCAGTGCATTTGCATTGACAGACAGAATTCTATGAGCCACCTTCCACAAAAAGGCCGATACTTTGGCTGCTCTGTTTTTTCCCATACTTCTTTCCAAAAAGTGGTCCAGTTCGTGTTGTCCCTAGAGCCGGGTCCGGATACTTGACAAATTAGAGAATGATATATTCTCCGGATCCGGACATTAGAATAATCTGCATTTCTAATATCCGCCGGTTATGCATAGTAAAAGCTTTGAAAAATCTGCCGGATATAAATAAGTCCGGATATTCAGATTATAATATCCGGCGGTTATAGAGTAATCCGGATATATGAATAATAGAAAATAACATCTTTTAAATTTTTCATTTAATCAATTTAAATCATTACAATTATAATAAAATATTAATATTTTATTTTTCTTATATCCGGTTGAGATCCGGTATTTTTGGTATATTTCCAGATACAATCCGGTTATTAATCCTTTTTATATCCAGCGGATAGGATCCTATCCGGATCCTTTGTTTTATGTATCCGCCGGATATAAATAATAGCCGGATATCAAATAACTGTCGGATCCGGATACATTGGTATCCGGATTTCGCTATCCGGATCACTCTATATCCGCCCAACATTGGTTCAGTGTAGGAAAAGAGGAGCTGATGGAGGCCCTTCCATCGTTTAAGAATGCGTGAACGATGGCGGTACTAGAAGGGCGCATCATTCCACCGTTTAAGAATGCGGTTATTTGATTTTTTTAATATCAGCCGGTTACGGATGTTTAACTTTAACTTTGTATTCACATCCTCCGGTTCCGGGGTTTTGGAGCTTTTTTGTTTCTGATATGCTGCCGGTTGGCAACAAATACAAAATTTAACCCTATGCGGTTGTGGACAAATGGAGTTTATGTCAGGATGGCCTCCGGCGGTTCAGTATCCGGTTATCGAACAAATCTAATTTTATTTTAATAACATAAAACAACCCAAACTAAAAATCTAATGTATTAAAAATACTAATGAAAAAATGTGTGCCCCTCTGAAACGTGCCCTTCTGAAACGTGATGAGTAGAAACGAAATGAAGACAGGCGAGATCATGACTATGGCCCGCCTCTTTTATGTCAAGTGAACGAATAACCAGCTATTATCCGGATTATAACCTCCGGTTTTGAATGCCGGATATATGGGTAATAACCTGCTTCTTTTGGCCACTAGTTCCAGTTCAAATCAAATTAAAGAAACATACAAAATCACCGGTTCTCAACCGGGTCCGGTTATCCCATCTTTCATATCCGGTGGTTCTTATCGGAGGCGGATATTTGATTTGACCTCCGGCAGATCCACATATATATATCCGGGTTGGGACCCGCCGGGGGTTTGAGGGTGAATCAAATATCCACGCAACACTGGGCGGTGTCAAGTTAAATAAGCACAGTGTGAAAACAGCTAGAATAAAACTAGTTATTTGTATTTAACACTTGGATTTAGGTCAAGTGTTAAATCAGGTGTCAAGTTTAGTTTGACACCTGGTCCGTCTTATCTTCACGAGAGCGGCAGTCGCGCGGCTCATCTTTCTCGAGTTGAGCCTGCGCGACCGAACTCCTGCATGTGTTTAGATTTGAGTGTGCTTATGTAGGGGTACAGGTTGTTGTGGGGTGGAGTCCCCATAGCTTCGGGTGCCCCTGGCTCGACTACTATTTTCTAAGAGTGATGGTTTGGTTTTCATGTTTTGTGTCACAGTGTGTTCGTTGGATTTCTATCACTCGAGAAAGATGATCTCTTACCTGTGAGTGCAAGGTAGGAGTTGAGGGTTAGCACTTGCAAGATTACCTGCGTATAAGTAGTGATTAGTTTGAGAAGCATATCATTGAATGTGACCACAAGATTCAGCGTGCCCTGAAACGCCTGGAGGATGACGATGCCAGAGCCGCCATTGTTATTGCAGTCGCTGAAGCTACCAAGTCACTAGAGGCTTTGGGGTACACAAGGAGATACTTAAAAATGCAGCATCAAATGCTAGTTGGCACCTATGCATGATCCTTGAAGCTGGATGATCGTTTCACCAGTAAGCTTACAGAGGAGCTCTTCTGGTCTTGTGTGTCATGTCTGAAGGCTTCATTGCATACCACTGATCCTCTTTCAAAGGAACAACCGCTTGACTGTCCAGGCTTTGCAGAATCAGAAGCTTGAAGTCACAACGAACGATGATGATGATGTGGAACAGTGGGTGGAAGCTTGTCTTCCAAATTTTTGGCAGCAGATGACACTGCAGCGCGGAAAAGAATGCCTTGCTCGGAAGAAGGCTCTGATCCAACTAGTTGTGTGTATCTGTGACTTGGCAGAGGACTGGGCATAAATGACATTTGGTGGGTCTCAAAAGTGGGTCCACATCTGAACGTTGTCACTTGGGGCTGCAAGTTATCGTGATTCAGGGGTGACTCTAACTGAATCACCATTGACAAGGACAGTAGTGGCAAGTGCTGTTTAGGGAAGACACCACTGTGGACAACTTGATTCATGTGATAGAAGGCTAAATACAGCAGTGGTGGGACTAGCCAACAACCGACAAGGCAATCCAGCATGCAGTACCTGGACAGTTTCTTTTTTTTTTCAAAATGGATTGCAGGGATATCAGCAGATGAGAAGGCAAGACTGCTACACTGTGTTGTTGTAGGTGGTGGTCCTACAGGGGTGGAACTCAGTGGTGAGCTCAGTGACTCATCAGGAGAGACGTCTACGGCTAGTTCGGCCATGTGAAAGATTTTATCCATGTCACACTTATTGAGGCAAAGGAGATTTTTTTTCATCTTTCGATGTTCGACTCCGGGAGTACGCGACCAGGCACCTGATCAAGGGTTTGGAGGGATAAGCTGGAGGGTCTTAAATGCATAACTGTTTTCAGACTGGGGTAAAGCTGATGCAAGATGTAGTCAAGGATGTTCTGCCAGACAAATTAGTGCTTACGGATGGGACGGAGGTGCCATACGGGCTGCTGGTTTGATCAATGGGTGTTGGATCTTCTTCCTTTGTCCACTCCTTACCTGTGAAGAAGTGCCCTGGTGGAAGCTTGGCAGTTGATCCAGTTACTAATGGAAGCCCTACCGCAAACAAAGAGTGTTGCTGAGAGACAAGGAAAGTACCTGGGCAAATCTTTGAACAAGCTGGCACAAGCAGGTGGTGGTCAGGCTGGGGTCCTTTTGTAGATATTCTGTGGGCCTTTAATGAGCAAGTGATCCAACCATACTCTAAGCTCAGGCGTTGAGCAGCCTTACAGGTGAATCTATAGGGTCCCGTGGGAACAATTTCTGCAGCTACACAGGGTGTGTTAGTGGCCTAAGAACAGCTTAGAAATGCTTCAGTGCAAGCCCTGGAAATTGTGGGCGTCAATGCCCGTTGCAGGAAAACATGAGAGATGCGAATTAGACCAAGTTGATGGAACTTCAAGCTGGTCTTGGCTTTGGATTCCATGCAAAGACGGCCACATCACAGCAGGCCGCCTGTCCATAAGCCATGAAGGTGCTGCGCAGTGCATCTGCTCTTGAAATCGCCCCAATTCCTGGTTTGTAGTCTCTAGGTCTCGAGGAGGCAGGCCCACGCGCAGAGAAAAGCAAATCGTGATACCCCACCCAACTGAGGTCGAGTGTTGGAATTAACGAGCTCTTGGTGCCTGGAGAATCCTGGAGGGGAACGACCTCGGGAACTCGTAGATAACCTGGGAACAGGTTGTAATGGCAAAAGCGTTTTGGTGTTAAAAAAAAAAAAAACAAAGCCTTTTTGATCTAATTTAAATGTTTAAAGAGCCTGGTTGGTCATATCTTTGTCAAATGAGCTCCGTTTGACTCAGTTTTTGAGGGGATAGCTGCAGAAAGGGGAAATCTACCTATCTAGACCTGGTTTCTGTTTTTGGGACTCTGCTAAAAATCTATGGAATTTTAGAGTGTGAGTGTGCCATGAAAGATCCACAATCCTGTCTCTAGAACTTGTGCTGGTCTATATTAGAGACAAATCTGTGGATGTACTCCTTGTATGGCTGGGGGAAATGAGGACGTCGTTGAAGGGCAGGTCTCTTCTCTTAGCCTGTGCACCAAAGGGGACAAGATTTATGTTTCCCAAGAACTCAGACTGATTTGAGTGGAGAACAGTTGGACGAGTTGATTGCATACTGGGAGTCAGGCATTAGCAGTAGACAACAGACTGCTGTAGTTGGCATTGAGGGCCTCAATATCGCCTTGGACAGTCAGAACTCTGTTGGAGCCAGCAGTTCTGCAGCTGTAGGTGAAATACCAAAGTGGGTGAAAGCTAGGCTTGGAACACAGCCAAAGACAGCCCCGGGGACCAAGGTGTTCAGTCACAAGGCCGTGGTGTACTGGAGCAGAGGAGCAGGAGCTACACAAGTTTGTGCAATTAGACAGTGTTGCAGTCGGACACACTCTGCACAAGGCAACCACGAGCGGGGGTTCATTAGCGAGGACAAGTTTGTTCTGTTTGAAGGCGATGCAGTCATTCGCAATGAAGACACCCGCAACCGTCTCAAAGCTTTCGAGTTGAGAGACTATCAGACCCTACCTTTGTTTTCTTTAGTGTTCAGTGAGCGGGAGATAGGGGAGTATTGCTTTGTCTCTACCTGGCAGAAAGAGGAGGAGGGTTGGTTAGAGCGAGCTACTGTAGCTTGGGACAAGGTTAGTGGCAGGTTTCTGGACATAGATATACCTCCTACACCTTACCATCACGCAGAGCGAGGCACTTTGAGAGAAGTCTGGAAGTTGATAGCATAGATCAGGATTAGATCTTGCTTGGGCGAACTTCTATTCTTCCCCTCCATCTCTGTACTATTTTCATTATCTTGTACTCGTAGTTGCCAAAGCCTCTCTTGGTGGAGGCCAGTCAGTCCGGGGTTTTGGGCTGGGATATTCTGCAGGATCAGCATTGCAGCTGGATTTTGGTGTGGGGGTGTTGATGTTTTGATTTCTTGTGTTTGGATCCCCCCCAACACCTGCATGCTTGACTGTGCGCCATGTTGGTTTTGTGTGGGCGCTTGCTTTCATAGGGATTAGGCCGGATTTGATCACCGGTCAATCCTAGAGTATGCTGTCGGTGGTGAGGCTGGAGTGATGACCAGCAAGACCACCAGTGTTTCTTCTATGGTGAGGCTGGGTTGATGACCAGCCAACCATAGGAGTTCTTGCGGTGGATGCAGGTGCAGGTGCCCTGAGCCATTGGGATATGACCCTTAAAACTGCAACAGGTGCCCACCCGTGTCACTATTAGATTAGTACTAGAGCCTTATAGTGTCACGTGGAGGAGGTGCACATTGTGAGTGTCATTACGGAGTTACCCAAGGGTGGTGAGGGGAGTACGGCTACAGGCAGTAACAGTGAGAGTGGGTTCACAAGACGAGGTATTCGGTTCAGACCACCTTCACCGCCACCCTCAATTACTGTAGAGTCAGACACAGACTCGGAGGCTTCATCAACAGGTGTGCACTTTCATTCGCCATTGTTGTGGGACGACATGGAGGAGATGTATGGAGCTACCAAGGGGCCTCGTAGGTACTCTGGAGCTGTGGGCACAATCGAGTTGGATGACTTTATCCAGGAGTTCGACAGCTGGTGTGATTTGCAGCAGATGCGCAATCCACAGCTATTCACCCCATTCATGGCGTGGAAGGGACTGTTCCAGCATTTGGAAGGCCCGCCTATGGACGATTACCACGAGTTCAGGCGAGGACATGAAGCAGAGATTGAGGAGTGGAGGATGTATTGGTCACCTGACTACGTCTCCATTACTCGAGGCACGACGCGACCAGTAGCTGCATCAGTACCAATAGCTCCCACTGCCAGCACTAGTAGTGGAGCAGGTAGTGCTGGTACTTCTGCAGGTGGTACCAGTTCAAAAGGTGCTACTACTCCTCCTGCCACAACTACAACACATGTGCCTAGATTCAACCCGGTGGTGGAGTTCTTCCAGGAGTTGCGGAGGAACTACCAAGGTGTACGGACAGAGAAGCTGCGAAGTTTGCAAGACTTCCAGCGCAAACCCAGTGAGAGCCTGCGAGAGGCGTACACTCGTATGAGGCGCTTGATAAGTGTGACCCAAGGGGTTACTGAAGCTCAGGCAATCCAGTTTTGGTATGGAATTCTGGACAAGGAGCTCAAGAGAAGGGTGCGAGATGCAACCCTGTTACAAGCAGCCCAACCCACATTAGCAGATGTGTTTCTGCTGGCTGAGCGGATTGAGCTCAACATGGTGGAGGAGCGAGTTGTTACAATTGGATTTGGCAAGGACATGCCTGTACGGGGCACAGCTGTCAGCCCACAAGCACAAGGGACTGCCCAACAGCGTGGTCAGGGGGGCAAGGTTGCCCAGCCCAAGTTCCATGGAGCTTACAGGGGGCCTCAGGTGCAGAGGCCCGTGGCATCTTTTGCAGGCCAACAACAACCAGGGGTGATATGTTGGACATGTGGAGGACCCCATGTCAAGAGAGATTGCCCAGAGAGTGGCAGAAGGCCGGCACAAGCACAGCCTGCACAGTTGCAGTGTGGGCATTGTGGCAAGTATGGGCATGGAGATGCCCAGTGTTATGACTTGCATCCTGAGTTGCGCCCAGGCCAGTTCCAAGGGAACAATGGTGGCCGGGGGCGAGGTGGACCAGCCCAGAGAGGACGAGGTGGTCGGGCACGAGGTGCAGGCCAAGGGCAAGCTCAACATGGCCAAGGACGCGGAGGTCAGGGCGTTGATCAAGGCATGGCCAACCGGCTTCAGCAGCTAGAGCAGAGGCTCGCTGCCATGGCTATAGCTCAGGCGGTACCGGCTCCCAGGCGGGATGGTCCACCTCCTGCTCCTGAGGGAGGAGATATGGGAGGCATGGGATTTATGTGCGGAGCAGCACTACCACTAGAGCAGGTGGAGTCTGCTGCAGCCGTGACTCGAGGAGCAGCACGAGTTCCTGAGCCACGAGGTGCAGAGGTGGAATTGGATCCACAGCGTGGGGAGGCAAGCCGTCAGGCAAGGCTTCCTCAGTCATTCACATTGGCGGAGACTGTGTCGACGCCATCCATGGCACCTAGTTCTCGCCCGACTGTTACCGAGGCGGAGGTTACTATGCCATTGGGGAGAGCTACACGTGCAGCATTGACTCCTGCTGCCAAGGCTAGTGCGGCCGGTGTGTTATTGGGGGCAGCCACCTCTGTGTGTCAGGCCCCACTGTTCTCGGCAACAATGATTGCGACGCCGGGGGTGAGACCAGCTGCAGTGTTCAGACTAGCAGCAACACTCTGTGAGAGTGGGGAGGTCACTTCATCTTCTGCGGAGTTAGTGGAAGTGTAGTGGCAGAGGGATCCTCGGATTTGAGGGTCAAGACTGCCACGGCTGCGCCATGGCAAGTTGCAGCTGCCAGGTTGACGGAGCTGCCAGCTAGGCCAGCCATTGAGCGCGCCATGGTGACACCTGGAGTTGTCTTGTTAGACAACCAGGGAGGCATTTTCACTTTGAGTGGACCGGCAGGCAAGAAGTACCGGCCACTGCGGGTCTTGTTGGACTCAGGAGCTCAGCCACTGATGTTGGGCAGAGCTGCTATTGCAGGTTTGGGCCTCATGGAGGCGGATATGGAGCCTTGTCCTTTCCAGATACAGACATCTCTGGGAGGATCAGAGCAGGCTCGCGGCATGACACGGCATCAGTTGGCTATTAGACTGCAGCCGGATCATCCTGTAGATGGCTCAGTGATGCGAGCCAAGGCCATTGTGACAGACGCGGTCTCTTACGATGTCCTCGTTGGTGGGGCAGTGTTATACCCCATGGGCTTCACCCTGGATTTCTGGGAGGAGTCAGCATCCTACAGGCCTGGATGGCAGTCAGGGGATGGTCGCCGTGCACAGCTCCCTGTGACATTCATTGGGGGTATTGCAGCTGCCCAGCGGGGCAAGATGCCAACACTAGCCGCCTTCACAGCTGCCGTTAGTTGGCCTGGAGAGTTGCTGGAAGGCAATGCCCATGCAGAGGATGTGCCACCTCCAGCAGAGCAGGATGACATGCATGGTACGGCGGAGTTGCCTGCCATGGTTGCTCACACCCCGTTGTGGGGTACGAGCAAGGATTTGCAGCAAGCTGCTGATGGACGGGTGCAACAAGCTTGGGAAGAAGCTTTTGTACCGTCAGGAGAGGAGGAGAGTGCGGTGATTGCACCAGGGCCACCTCAGTTGTCGCCATTGGACACCACACCTCTTGTGGGCAGCGGCCGGATGAAGGCATTTGCCTTCTGGACTTGTTTGGCGGGATCAGCACCGGATTGGCTGCTGTGCTACAGGCAGATGTGCGGGTAAGGCGTTACCTGTATGTGGAGAGGGATGAGACTGCACGACGCGTCTCACTGCGCCATGTGGCTCAGTTGGTACAGCAGTACCCTGACTTGTTGCCTGTGTCTGCAGTTCGTGGATACCAACAAGCCTTGCCAGCAGACATTTCCTTGTTGGGGGCGCAAGATTTGGAGCAGGTTGGCTCCATTGATCTGATAGTGGCAGGTTGGCCCTGCCAAGGGCATTCATCAGCCGGGCATGGCAATGGATTGCGAGACTCGAGGACGGGTCTGTTTTGGGAGATGGTGCGGATTTTGCGCTGCTTGCAGCTTCATCAAGCTGTATCTCCAGCATACATCTTGGAGAATGTACCATTGATGGGTGATTCTCGGGCCAGGGTGATGGCCAGTGTGCATCAAGTCCGGTCGTGGCTTGGGTCAGCAGTGTTGCTGGATGCAACTGCAGTGGGGTCACGGGCTCATCGTCCACGACTATGGTGGACTAACTTGATGCCACCCGCACTGCTCAAGCGTGCATTTGATGGGGTGCAGCGGCCAGCACACCTCACCGTGGATGGCATTTTGGACACAGGAAGGCAGTCTCAACGTGTGAGACACGATGACCGTTCGCCTTTGGCCGTGGTCAACAGGGTGGGTCAACCACGAGCAGCATTACCTACACTGCTCAGCTTCCCGGATCCCATGCTTTTCGGGATGGTGGACCTGGCCTCCTGTGGGATGCTCAGTTGCAGCAGTTAGTGGAGCCTAATGCCGACGAGCGAGAGCGGGCTATGGGGTTTTCCACTGGGACCACGGTGGTGCCTTCTCTTTCTGAGGCATCACGTCGTCAGGTGTTGGGGCAAGCAATGGATCTCAATTGCTTGACCTGGATTGTCAGCTTGGCTATGGCTGAGCAACGTAGAGTGCGGAGTGCACTTCCCTTGACGGTCTCTCTGCCTACCGAGACGGTACAGGCAGCGAGTGGGGGCGAGCCGGTGAGGACCACGAGGTGTAGACATCCATGGCACATGTGGGAGGTGCTCGAGGTTCAGAGGGAGTTGGCAGCGAAGGCAGCTGTGATGGATGAGGTTGGGGATTCTTCTCGGGATGAGGAGGTTCTCAATGATGAGATGATGGGGCAGGATGAGGCCTTGTCATTGACTGAGCAGGAAGGGGGTACTGCTCAAGAGGTTGCAGCATAGCAACCACGGGACGCGTCCTCTACCTCTAAGCCCACTGGACTTAAGGTTGCAGTTACGGAGGACAATTGGGAGCCTGACATCCCATTGTCACCGGAGGAGAGAGACGACGTATACGGCGGTTCCTGAGGGCTTATAGGAATTGCTTTGCCTTCAGTTTGAAGGACTTGGGAGCACTGAAGGGTCAAGAGATCCGTATTGAGTTGGCCACTGACACGCCAATCTTTCGGAGACCCTATAGATACAGTGACATGGAGAGGTCTTTGATTCAGATGAGGACTCAAGATCTCTGGGAGGCAGGTTTGGTGGAGCTCTCTGGTGGAGAGTATGCTTCAGCCACAGTGATGCCAGCTAAGAAGGATGTCTATGGCAATTGGACGGAGAGACGTATGTGCGGTGATTACCGGCCTGTAAATCGTCAGACCAAGTCCGATAGGTATGCCATGCCAACACCAGAGGAGATCTTTGATGCCATTGGGCATTCCAAGGTCTTTAGCACGTTGGATTTACGATCCGGATATCACCAGTTGCCGATCAAGGAGGCGGATAAGCAAAAGACGGCATTCTGGGGGATCAATGAGCACGGGAAGGATTGCCTATACCAGTGGCGGTTCTTACCATTTGGGCTTAAAAACGCTCCCGCTGAGTTTCAAAGAGTCATGGACAGGATTCTAGCAGGGGTGGAGTTTGCTCGGTGCTACATAGATGACATCATCATCTTTAGTGCTACGGTGGAGGAGCATGAGAGACACCTTCAGGGGGTATTTGAGCGCTTGAGGACGCACGGATTGAAGTTACATCCGGGCAAGTGCAAGTTTTTCCACAACCAGATTGAGTATCTGGGTCACATGATATATCCTGGAGGATTGGGGGTACAGCAGACTAAGGTAGAGTCCATTGCACAGGTTCCACGCCCCACGGATGTGAGCCGAGTTCGAGCTTTCATGGGGTTAGCAAACTATTACAGACGGTTTGTTAAGGGATTTAGTGCCATTGCAAAGGCTCTAACCAGGCTGACCAAGGTGGACCAGGAGTGGCAGTGGGAAGATGAGCAAGAACAAGCTTTTCAAGAGCTCAAGGCGAGGTTGACCTCGGCGCCCATCTTGAGACGACCTATCAGGGGGCGTCCTTTTCAGCTGCATACAGATTGGAGCATGCTGGGGCTTGGAGCGGTGCTCACACAGGTGGATGATGAGGGAAGAGAGTTCGTAGTGGCTTATGCTAGCCGCTCGAACAATGCTGCAGAGTCTAAGTATAGCTCATATGAGGGAGAATGCTTAGCTGCAGTGTGGGCCGTGGCACACTTCAGGTGCTATTTATACGGCAATCTCTTCACCCTTGTCACGGATCACCAACCACTCAAGTGGTTGATGGAGTCAGACAAGCTTACGGGGAAGCTTGCACGGTGGGCACTCATCCTTCAAGAGTATGACTTTCAGGTGGTGCATCGACCGGGTTTGGTCAATCGCAATGCAGATGGGTTGAGTCGCAATCCATGCACGAGCCAGCAGGATGACACTGGAGCTCGGTGGCATGGTGAGACGGACGAGGAGATGGTGCCCGGATGGCATGCATCTGCATTTCTGTGTATCTTGGCAGCGGAAGGCCAGGTTGGACCTGCAACAGGGATGACTGTGGATCAAGTGTCTGAGGACCCTGAGGCCAGCAATGAGCAAGGTGGCGCCAAAGATATACATGAGGATTCAGCTGTGTTGGACTATCTTCGCACTGGAGACACGGCAGCCACTGTGACTGCCAAGGAGAGGGATCGGATCCTACAACGAGCCAAGAGGTTCAAGTGGGAGGGGACACACCTGCTCCGAGTGTGGGAGGATGGTCGAGTGAGGATTGTGCCTCACCCAACACAGCGGGCACGGTTAGTGCGGCATGCCCACGAGGAGTTGGGGCATTTTGGGGTGCGACGCACCCATAGCCTACTGCAGGGGCAGTATTGGTGGCGTGGTATGCACACAGAGGTGCAACAATTTGTGGCTAGGTGCATGGTGTGTGACAGGGTGCGTGCTTCATTCAACGCCCCTACTCCACAATTGCACCCTCTTCCGATCATGGGATTGGGCTACAGGTGGAGTCTTGACTTCGCACGGCCGTTGCCACTGACCATGCGCCACAACAAGTACGTGTTGGTGATGGTGGAGCACTTCTCCAAGTGGATTGAATTGGTTCCATTGCCTGATAAGGCTAGTGAGGGAGCTGCGTATGCATTCTTGGATTGTGTGCTTAGCCGATTCGGTGCTCCAGCTGAGGTACTCACGGACCAAGGGAGAGAGTTCTTGGGGGAGTTTCAGGCTTTGTGTGACAAGGCCTTGATAGACCACCGCACCACTTCTCGGGATCATCCTGAGGCCGATGGCTTGGCAGAGAGAGTTGTTCAGACAGTAAAGAGGGGTTTGCGCAAGTATGGCTTGCAGATGGTTCCAGATGGGGATTGGTTATGTCCACAATGCATTGGATAGTGGGAGTGGATACAACCATGGGAGGCTAACAAGCAACGCAAGGCCCAGCTACAGGAGACCTTGAATACACGAAGTCCTGGCTCAAGTTCACAGATTGCAAGACGGCGACTAACGATGGGGCTACTCTTGTACCCGGCCTCTTGGTCTATAGAGTTTGAGTGCGATAGGGACAGTGATACAGGACTTAGTACGGCTATGGCTATTACGTCTTGTAGCTATCTGGAGGTAGAGGGACCTATCCACCAGCTAGGGGGGCGATTGTGGTAAACTACTTTATTGTGCATATATGTGTGGTGTGGTTTGGACAGCGATGTAGTTGTGTAGCGATATGTATGCGCACGACAGCTGTCAAGTTAAATAAGCACAGTGTGAAAACAGCTAGAATAAAACTAGTTATTTGTATTTAACACTTGGATTTAGGTCAAGTGTTAAATCAGGTGTCAAGTTTAGTTTGACACCTGGTCCGTCTTATCTTCACGAGAGCGGCAGTCGCGCGGCTCATCTTTCTCGAGTTGAGCCTGCGCGACCGAGCTCCTGCATGTGTTTAGATTTGAGTGTGCTTATGTAGGGGTACATGTTGTTGTGGGGTGGAGTCCCCATAGCTTGGGGTGCCCCTGGCTCGACTACTATTTTCTAAGAGTGATGGTTTGGTTTTCATGTTTTGTGTCACAATGTGTTCGTTGGATTTCTATCATTGTGGTAAACTACTTTATTGTGCATATATGTGTGGTGTGGTTTGGACAGCGATGTAGTTGTGTAGCGATATGTATGCGCACGACAGCGGTACCCAAGTTCACTTGTTCAAAAACAGAGGAAGGCCCCCATTCATCGGCATGAAAAACCAACCTGTCCTATTTTACGCGTTCATGAACGGTAAACGGAGGAACGCCCCAGTCAGCTGCCCTTCACCGACGTAAAAAGATCAACTTGGGCCCCCATAAGACCTCATCTTACGAATTTCGTAAGGCACTAGATGAACTACGCCTGATGTAATGTACGTCGTCTGGTCAAGATGAAAACTTCCCGTCTAAGAAGTTAAGATTTTTTTTAAAAAAAAATTTCTAGGCGATTTTTTCCAGTTATTTCAAGCTCCGCTCATGAGTTTGAGGACATCAAAATTAAGTGTAGGGTGGAATTTCCAGGAGTCTTCCAGGCTGGAATCCAGAGTGGGCGGAACACTTTGGTAGTTGGAACACTGTGATCCATGTGGATGGGTGAATTTCCAAGTGGGTTTTTGGAGTTTCCAAGAGCAATGTTGGGAAATGGATCATAGTGTTCCAACATCCACAGTGTGCGGATAGATTGCTCTTGGGAACTCCAAAAACCCACTTGGAAATTTTGTCATGCAGGAAACCCACAACATACCTCAAATGGATCACTGCCAATGAAATTGTTAGGGAATATGTGGGCAAAATCTTAATAGTTCATAATCTCCACCCTCTAAGGTGACACATTCTAACAACAGCGAGTGATACTAGGTCTGACTTCTCCGGTTCGTTAAATTGGCTGCTCCTCTTACCTTCCCACTGCGTAAACATGTCCACTTTGTTTTGGGCATTGTTGAGCGATCTTCCTTTGAAAAACTTAAAATCGCCTTAACAACTGCGCCCGTGTTGATTTATCCAGACTTTATTCAACCTTTCATTTTGCAGACTGATGCGAGTGACCTGGCCAATCCGGGCGTCATTCTCAGTCAAGTCGGCCAGAATGGCAAAGAACATGTTGTCACCTATGCTTCGAGAAGGTTAGACAAACATGAGAGGAATTACTTCATAACTGACAAGAAAGCTTTGGCTGTCATCTTTGGAGTCAAGTATTTCAAGCAGTATTTGCATGGTTGTCCTTTTACTATATTTGAGACTGACCATTTATCTTTGAAAGCTCTAATGGCCCGTCGTGAGTTATTGGATGTCTTGCAACATGGGCTTTGATCCTACAAGGCTATGATTTCAAGATCACATGTGAAAGGGACAAGGACAACGTGAATGTTGATGCATTGACCAGTAGGGAAATGAAGAGGGCGAATCCATATACCACTTTGGATAATTTGCTATCACTAACCACTACAGAAGCTCCACCTGTTAGTTCTATTGGCCATACCATGTTTCAGGATTTGACCTTCTTTCACCTTCTGGATGGTCCCCCTGCACAGGCCGATTTGCTTAGCAGTTGGGACCTATTATAGTTTGATGTTGGATGAAAAGTGTCAGGATATTTGTAAGCACTCGGAGGGTAAATCGTAGGGGTTGTTGGATGCACGACTTTGCTCATCTTCTGTCAATTTCTTCTTCGCAACATTTGGTTATGGCTTTGGACAAGGCTCAAATCGGGGAATAGCTCTGTTATCAGGACTTGCTTACTACCTCATAGGCAGCCATTTGAAACATGGTGAGGAACCAAGAAGGGACGACAAACGGGAGCGGAAACTTTTTTATCTTCTGCACTAACCTATTGATGTGTGGTCATGAGTAGGCTAGGCATGAATGATTCACTATACGCTGCTTTATTCCAAAAGTGCAAGATTGGTACTCACGTTAGTGAGGCGTTAGTGGCATATCCAAGCACCTTACATGAGGCAAGGGAACTATCATTTCTGCTCTCACAGTAAAATGAAGGGAAGTTGTACAAAGTGTCGGAAGTTTCTCTGAGGTCTTCTGTTCCTGCTTTGAGATTCGACCATTGGTTGTTAAGCACAATGACGATGTAGTACAATTCTTCTTCAATGAGGTAGTACTACGCATGGGTGCCCTTTCGAAAGTCTCATAGACCAAGGTATTGAGTTCGATAATTAGCTCATGGAAGTTGTGTATTTCGATCTTAATATGAATCACAATGTGACAGTATGGTTTTATAATCCTCAATGCAACGGTTTGACTTAGCGCTTTAACAAAACCACGTATAAGATGTTGGAGAAGAATGGTTATTTGATTGAGGAATAGGACATTGTCATCCCTAGCGCGATACCCTTACACATCTCCTCTTTATAAGTGTCAGTTGCTGACCCTGTGGATTGGGATTTGTTCTTATATGATCTAGATAACAAATGCTGAAGGCTTATGGAAACAACTAAGAGTAACATTGTCTTAGCTCCGTCTGCTCAAGTTAAACATTATAACCGCAGGCTGGTTGTCTATTTTGATGCCTTCAAGATTGGTCAATCTGTTTGTGCAGTACGATTACAACTTGGTAAGCAAGTCTCCTTGAAGGCTAAAAGAATGATTGACGATCCTTATCTCATTTCCAATATTCTCATAGGTAGGCAGTATTAGTTGCTTCCTCAGCATGATTCTACTGTTGTGATTTATGGTGTAGTACATGTATCATTGCTTGTTCCCTGCACTCTGTCTTTTGATCTATCATGTTTGAATGTTCAGGATAGAAGGGTTAGCTTCACTCCTCTCCGTGCAAGATAAGCCCAGGCTACTGCTACTTCCCTTTCATAGTTTAGACATATCTTTGGTAGTTTCACCACCATGAAGCAATTGGGGGTTTTCCCATTGAGAGTCAAGTTTTGTCCTCCACTCACCTTAGAGTGAGGTTTTTTCTCTTAGGTTTTTTCATCCCTCTTGTATTGGATGCCCTAGATGCTGCAAATAAGAATTTTAGGACTTTTGTTCATTTGAAATTTGAACCAAGCTCGCAAGCTCGCTTGATTGGAGGGGCCAGCATGCATCACATATGTAGGCCAGGAGTCCCCTTTGGCTATTATTCCTCATTATGGATGGACATAAGGTCATTGGAAAGGAATGGCGGTGAGCTGGATGAGGTTATGTTAAGGATTACAAATTTGTCTTACGTTAACAACTAGTTTATGATTAGATGGAGGTCTTGTGGCTGGCCTACGTACGGTGGACCTTTGATTGCAATCTGGGTAGCCAAGTGTTTTACACCACATGGCATCCTTGTTTAGCCCTAGGTTTTTCCGGTGATCATTTGGTGCTCAACAGTGGAAGGTGGAAGGCGGCTATGTTGGATGAATGTGACTTTAATGTTTGAATGCGGGCTTGAGTGTGTAAAGTTTGATTTCCTCACAAGCTTGTAGATTCCTCCTTATTAAGCAAGCTTGTTTTGCCAGCTATATCCCTAGAAAATTAGTTAGATGTACACCACATAGAAAGTAGAATAAGCCCATAAACGGGAACTCACAGGCCTGTCCCCTGTTTTTTTTTTTTTTTTAAATAAAAGGGGAGGAAGCCCTTTATATCATATTAAAAGAAGAATCATGAAAAAATAACCATGAGAGGAGGCCATGAAGGCTTACATCACATAGTGATTGGGTAACACCCAGAACCAGTCCATCTAGTGGTAAGCTCTATGAGGGCAAGGTTACATTGCCCTCATAGAGCTTAGAGAGAAAGAAAACCAGGACCTGAAGCTCATGGTTTCCAGAGCATGGAGAAGAGCCGGCCACCAGAACAAGTGGAGCTTTTCCTATTATTTGTACCAAAAAAAAAACTGCTTAAGAAAATAAATAATAAATAACCTGCCTCCCTGTAACCTGTGAGTCCAAAAATTTGAAACAAGACTGAGCGCGCGCATTGACTTGAATGTTTCGTAAACAGAGACCAAAAGCAGTCGCGTAATGTGAACGCGATCAAACGGAGCTCACCTCTTAACGTCTCCCCTGACATCGCAGGGTTCGCCGCACCGTCGCACCCGCGCGTTCACACGGGCACGTGTGCCGGTGCTAAACTAACCCTAATCTTATCATCGGTTTCCGCCACTCGCATTGCGCCGCACGCGCTTTGTGGGATACTCTTGTGCCACGTCGCGCATTTATTACAGGCCCCCGCAAAAGAAGCGGCGGATGACGGCGCACCGGCCCCTCCGGTGGCGCTCAGCTCCACTGGCTGAGCAGGTGGGAGTTGCTTCGATTTGACGTGGTCGCACGGATGAATGTATGTCGTCCGCCAACTGTCACGGGCCCTGTATGTCAAACGCACGACTAGTGCTAGTCCCTTTCATGTTTGGATGGATGATAATAAGTGTGGACGATGCTCGTTGGCACGAAGCGCAAAGTCAACTTCCAAAAGGACAAAACAGGCCTTTGTAGAGGGCGACAGGATAGCGCCGGTGGCAGGGAGAGAACCGACCAAAAAGGACCGCAGGCTGGCCGGTCACAGGCTAAAGCATCCACCTATGTAGCACCGGCTGACTTTTGTAATCACCGGCTGCTGAAGGTAAGCAGCCACGGCGCAGCCTTTTATCCGCAGGGTTGATGGAATTACCCAGTGGGGTGTGTCCACAGGGAGGATTCAAAGTCAAATGCGTGTGAACGCCGCTCTTTGACTGCTGCTCTGCTTCGTCACTCTGCTGCAGACCTTCCTCGATTGCTTCTTCGCGCAGCGAGCAGCTCCGAGATCCATCACATGGATTTCGTTTCTGTCTTCATTCTATCTCAGACAATCCATGCTAGACACATGCGGTTCCATCTTTTGCGTCTGCAGTGACCGACAGGGATTTGCTCTTCGCTATTCATATACTTCTTCTCATCACGATACTTCCGCCGAGAATTTTGGGGATCATCTCTGTCTGTCCTCTCTTTTTGTCTCTCTATCTCTCGCAAGTTCGACATCCATTATTTCATTGGGACATGCGATTTTCTTCGTCGGATTCTTCGCTAGACTCATCTTACACAGGAGGAACGTGCTTTTAGGGTGGTTTCTGGTAAGTCTGCGACTACACCCCAGCGATGCATCTCTCCGAACACTCATCTCTATGATCTCCAGGGCTTTCTATTCTTTTGAAACGTTTTTCTAACTCGTTTCTGTCTAGAGATGAGGGGAAGAAAATAGGCTCAGATTAGGGTCTGGACATGCATTTCGTTGCGGGTCTTGTTGTAAGTATTTTATCACTGCACTCCTTGGCATTTCCATCAAGGTAGCTCACTGAAGCCGTGTTCTCTCTCTCTCTTTCTCTCTCTCTCAGATTGATCATACATATGTATAAATGTCATTTGGCACGTAGAGTCATTCTGCGGCGCATTGTACATAGCACACATTCACTCAGCATCTTCCAAATTAGTTTGGTTCGTTCGTCTTTCTCCTCTCTCATTCCGTCATAATAAAGGGTCTCGCATGTCCAGATCACTGAAATTAGGTTTTTTCTTAAATCCAGATGTCACTAGACATTTGATTTCAGTCGTGAAGCTTCCTTGTGTTCCCTAGATCTCATTCAAATGAACAGCCTCTACCCGCAAAGGCCAGCTTTCTGAGCGTGTTATCTGCTTTGAGCAGTGTGTCTCTCTGTGGTAGATATACTTAAGTCTGTCTATGGTAAAATCCCAAAGACCACATATTTATGGGTTCATCACCTTAGTATTTAGCTGCTTCTCTCTCTGTACTTCTCGTAGTCGTGCTGATCAGACAAGGTTCCTCCAATATCCCTTGGTAGGTTATATATAGATAGCGATCTTAGTGCAGTGAGCTTTTAGATTCGGAGCTAGTCATACGCATGCTTTCTGTTAGACGTCAGTACCCTTTTCAAACATTCTGCTGCTTGAATATAATAGTAAGTTTGAACTTGTTTGATTACTGAGGTCGGTCAATAGGTCTCAGTACAGCCGTTCAATCGTAAATCCACTGTAGGATATATGCTCGCTAAAGACGAGCTTCTCTTTGATATCTTTTCCTCTCTATCGTTTGGCGCAATTGGTACACATCCGCCGATCCTTCATCTAATTTTGTGTGGACCACCGCTGGATCCCTTGTCCCTCCACCTCAGGAGCGGCGCCCTCCCAACTGCATGGATGTCGTTGCAGGGCATACACATTCCAACCTTAGCCCAGTGTCGTGGTGGGTCGACTGAGGAGGACTTCTTCAGTGGATTTGTTATGGAGGGCCGGCCACCTCACCAGCAAGAAGACAGCGACCAGGAGAGCTATTTGGCGAGGATTCTGCGGACACTTGACCAAGAGACTGCTGTGTCTCAACCAGCACCGGTGGTTTCATTCGAGCGATCTACATCTTATACAGCGGGAGAGACCTATAGCCAGAATATACACTATCCTTCTTCCTCGTCCCAGCGGATCCCTTGGCATTTTATCGACTCATCGCCCGACACAACTTTTGTGACAAACCCGCAAGCTGGACAGCAACTCTTTGCAGGCGTTGCGCCAAACTGGCGACCCACCCCGGCGGCTAGCCATACGATTAACTTCCAACAAGACCTACTCTCTGATGAATCGTGGTTCAATGAAGACTTCGAGCAACGGACAAGCAAGCATGTAACCGTACCATCAAGCCAGGCAATGCCAGATGTTAGCCCAAGCTATCCCAGGTTTGAGTCGCTTTATCAGGACCCACGTCAACCGTTTGGAGGACCCAGTGGGGAAGGCAGCTCTCTCAGTGAATTCAAACCCTTAGAAGTGGAGTATCGATCCAATGTGCAGGGATCCCAGTCGGCACAGGGGATTGGGCAGTCCTTAGAAACCATGGCACCTCAACTTCAGCGAAGCACGCCTGTATCGGAACCGCTTTATGCAATGTTGAGCGAAGCACAGCCTGCATGGGATCAATTATCAATGCTCCCCTCTCGGCTTCTTGAGGCCTCCCTACCATATACGTCCGCGGTAAGCTTGCCTCATCGTGCCCCATCTCCATTATCCGTAGCTGGAACTACCAACTCTGGTACACCGGTCTCCGATTCCCTGTCGTCCTCAACCAGCGAGGGACCAGATGAGTTAGACAGCAAAAATATCCAGGTACCTGGAGGAGGGTCTGCTGGTGAGGCCACGGCCATGTCTAAGAGCAGTGGGAAAAGGAAGACGCCAGAGCTGGAGGAAAGTGAAGCCGAACGGGATGCAAAACGGCAGCAACCGATGTAAGCGAATTCGTCCTTCCTATTCGTTCATGCCATGTCTCTTTTGATTGCTGTCTTGAGAGTTTGAACATTGCTGAAAAAGGGCAGAACAGAGGGTTTAGTTAGTCTTTATAGTTGCTGCCAGATGAGTCTTTATACAGCTAGAAATGCAAGGAGACATGATTTTGAATATGTATATGAAAGATGTACAGGAGCTGTATTTTCCTAGATTCGAGGGTGAGCCTTGAGGTCACTTGAATCCTTCGAGCAAGGGGCTCTTAACCGAACTATTATACATCTGCCACAAAAAACCAGGCCATTTCCAGTTTCTTCGATTTGGTCGACCACAGTATTCTCGTTATGAAGGATACAGACCGACAATGTTGCTAGGATAGGCGAGGTTGATGTCAGGCACCTGGGATATCAGCTCTCTAGTGTCTTCTCTTGAGTCCACCATTTATTTTTTCCGGAGTTCCTCCAGGGATTCATTGCGTGCTCTCTGGTTCCTTCATCCCTACATTCTTAAGAGATACGTTTTCTACTCTAACTGGACTTTCTCTGTTTCTTTAGACTGCTTCTGCGCCGTTTCCCTTGTCGAGATTAATAAAGCGACTGAAGTTCTGGTTAGGTCTGGGTACAAGACTTGTTTAATGCTGATTGTTATTTTGGAGGGCACTCATCATCTGCAGAACTAGGCAGCGTAAGAAGGCTGGGATGAAGAGGGTGCGAGAGCCCAGATATGCTATCAAAACAAGGACTGATGTCGACATCATGGATGATGGCTTCAAATGGAGGAAGTATGGCCAAAAAGCTGTGAAAAACAGCCCCCATCCAAGGTACCTGCAATGATCATTCTGGTGTGGATACATTGGTCAGAACTAAGTTATCTAGTAATATCTAGAATTGAACGAATTTGACACTCTTCTCTGTCCAAACCCTCCTTCAAAAAACGGATCTCCTTAGATATTTTCATGAAAGCCCGTACTCCATAAATGGGTTGTTTCCCTGATCAGAGAATTTGCAAGAAAAAACATCTTGCTTAATTTTTCTTGGACAAAAGAAACACTAATAATCAGGAGAGATCATGCAGCTATTAACCCGAGTACATTGTTCTACATGCATACCTTGAGTCCAGTGGAATCAGTTGATAAACGTTCTGAATACCATGGTGCTTATATAGAATCTATGGTTTTTGGACATGTTTCATCGCATAGACGGTCTCCAGCTTTCAAGATACTTTGAATTGGTTTGAACTCTTGAAACTGCTACTTGAATGCAACTCCCGGAAAATGTACGGTTTAAGAACTGGTTAAAATTTTCTAGAAATTTGGACATCTGATTTCTGCTTGCACATATTATCATGTCTGTAAGTATTTCTGGTCTAGCAAATACATGTTGGAGACATCATGCATTGTCTGGACTTCTTAGCTGACTAAGTTAAACTTCTATACATGCAGAAATTACTATAGGTGCACCACACCCAATTGTCCGGTTAGAAAGCGCGTTGAACGTTCATTTGAAGATCCTGCTTTGGTGATTACAACATATGAAGGCACACACATACATGAAACTCCAGGGTTTCATCGTACTCCAGCGGGTGGTTACTTTGGCGGTTTTGGTAGTGGAATGATTGCGCCAGGTCAAAGTCTCTTGGCTCCCTACGTCACCCTTGGCAGCTCAAGCCAGCACCCTTTTTTGCAAAGAGGAGTTAATATGTCAAGTTTACTGCAAGCCCAGGGTCCACGCCCAGCCTTAGGCGGCAGTGCCTTGCAAGAACACCCCCCACAACTTGGGGCCTTGCAAGAGAGCCTCCTTAGAGCACACCAGTTACTCAGGTTGCAGGAACAGCTCGGATCTGTGAAGCAGGAACCATTTCAATTCGCAGCTCAGGATATGCTTGCTAGATCAGACCAGCTACACTTACGTAGACATGTGTTGGATACTTCGGAAGAACAAAGTATTGGGCAAATTGGAGATCTCGAGCTTAGAAGTGCTCCCCCCGGCTTAGCTACAGGCATAGATTTCTCTAGTCTACCTCAGCAGATCACAAACATCAGATCAGACCAACTCAACACATATAGACCTCAAAATCAGACACTAGGTGGTAGCCATTCATTCATTGGCCCTGGTGGCCAGCAAATTATTGTCAGAGGTCAGGATCTCATAGGAGGCCAACAAGGCCCCAGAGATACCACTGAAGATCAGTTACGTAGTGTTAGTCAGGAGAATGCGGCAACAACTGATCATGAAGGGCTTCTTGGGGATCTGGTCCGACCTGCCGATCCTCATACAGGCAGACCTTTATAAGAAACTATTATAGATTTGCAGATTTGGCTGCAGGTATGTTTGGTTATGTACAAGCAGACTCCACTAGTTCCTCCCTTTGCCCTCACTCTGTCTCTCCTCGGTCTAGTGCCTCTCACACGGTCTCACATTTGAGTTGATTGTCTATCCGGATATAATAGCACTTCTACTGTGCAAAACAGGTAGCTAACAATTCACAAACGACGTAGAGATTGTTGACTCACCCACTTTAAAATTAGTAGAGAAATAGAAACAGAGTGGCCGTGTACATTCAATGTAACGTAACTTCGTGTTCTTTTGGTAGCCTGCATATTTTTGGCGCCTTATTGCGTCAGATGAAATTGTCTATCCATAACTTTTGTTCTTATAATATATCAGTAGTGATGGATAGGCAGTTTCCACAATCAAATGGCCCAGGTGGTCTTGGGTTCAAAAGCACACTCGAACCTTCACCCACAATTGGCAACCGGGTCAACCGATGGGTTGAAGTGTAATTCAAATCCTTGGGAGAGGTTTGGGCAACCGTGTTGCCCCGGTTTTGTCCAGGGGGCAGCAGGGCCAACGAGAGGTGGGGGCCCAGCCATTGAGGACATTGCTATAGACATAATCTATGCCCGAGTGATGGAAGAGTTTGAGTGAGAAACAGCGTTGAATCTAGAAGAACGAAGAAGGGCGAATCGGGCCGATGAACCAGATGAACCCAATTCACCGTGGATGAGTATAAGGGTTTACTAGGGATATTTTCGTTTTATGGGTTTTTGAGAACCAGAATTTCAGCCTTGACCAAAAATTGAGGGGTTTTCAAATTTTTGTGGGATATATATTATGTGTTCATTGGGGGGGTTCAAAGTGCTTTCGTTACAAAGACTTTCAAAAATGATGTTTGCCTCCGGCTATGGAAAATGACTAAATTTCCAAATCTCTCTGGTGAGGGAATGACTCCCATTACACCTAAGCCACTGCCAAATTGTGCCCACATCGGAGGGTAAAATGTGAAAACTTGGCCCCGGGAGTGGCCTGAACTGGTGTCCCACTCATCAGCCTGTGACGTGTTTTGGTCCGGTAGACACTTCCGGCGTCCACTGAAGGCATGGCAAGGCACCGGTGGGTGGCCGGAGGTCTACCGCCGGCAATGCCAATTTCATATTCTGGCAAGCACGTGGCCCGCGTAGGGCTGGCCATACATGTAGTAACAGTCAACGCTGCATGGCCCCCATCCATGCAAATGAATTTGGAGCTCTTAAATTTTGGAAATTTGTGGACGTGGAAAAATCTCTTTGAATGCATCGTGCCAATTGGAGCACCTCTGCCATGTCATCAACTGTAATATTGCTGCAAGAACAAACTAAAAATGTTAACATCGCGAGCATAATTTTGCATGTTATGTGAAACGCATTTTGGGTTAATGTTTAGAATTCGTAGGAACCATAAATGGCACTTGATTAAGAATGTTTACATTGTGTTCTGAAGCAAATTTCCCACACAAAATCCTTTGATGATAAATTGAATAAAAACATGAAGCATGTGAAGAACCAGATTCCTCTCTAGTCTTTATTCCCCATCAATGAATGTTATAACTCTATGGGGATGAAGGTGACTGTTACAACGGATGTGTCAATGATGAGCCTGAAATCTTGTCTTATATTAACCGCTAGTAGTATATTAATAGCCTTGATGGTGGCCTATCTGTCATGGCATTTGGATAACAATATGAGGAGCCAATGAGTGATAGCCATCTGGCCAGGCAGATAAAGGATGAAAAGACTATTTAATCAAGGGGGTCAGAGCCTTGGGGTGCTGGTTTTGGGAGCGTTCATCTTTGTGTACCTGTGTGGATGAAAGTGTCTTAGTATGCTGTGTGTGATTAAGTTTAGGGAATCGTCCCTTAGAATCTGCAGTCCTCTAGAGTAAGATCCCTCATCCTATGCATGCTCGCTCTACTGTAGCTATACTCCCCCTTTATGCGCCTCCACCACAGAGGAAGGGAATCTCTGGTGGGCGCCAAAATCTTGGTGGAGACGGGTCGCAAGATCTCGTCAATCATCACCTGGACATTCTCTGTTGGTACGACAGGTAGAAGTAGGCTGATGGCGTGACAATGGCGGCGCCTTCCCGTACATGTTTGTTTTTGCTTCTAGCTACTGTCGTGTTTCTTTGTGTCTTTGTGATTCACTGTGTTGTTGAGCTTCACAGCAATGGCGTCTTCATCGCGCACTCCCACTGAAGCTGAGCTCAACGCGTACAATGAGTCACCAGCGGGTAACTTTGAAGCAGTCTTTGCTGGGGTATTGTGTGACTCAGTTGATCCCAAGCTCATCGTGGAGGTGGACTATCATCCCTTTGGTGAACCATTTGAGCGGCCCGAGCTGGTTTTAGATACGCCCTCAGATCATTGGGTTCGTGAGTTCGAACTCACAGCTGCCAAGGAGGGCTTGAAGCCCACGCGTAACAAAAAAAAAGACTGTTGAGCAACGCCGCAAAGTCATTGAGGCACTGTAAGGTGCTAGAGCAGCAAAGCTCCTCCAATGCCTCTACACTACAGATGTCGTGCGCATACATATCGCTACACAACTACATTGCTGTCCAAAACCACACAACATATGTGCACACCACAGTATACCACTAGTCCACCACTAGTCCAGCCACTAGTCCAACCACTAGGCTGCCACTAGTCAGTCACTAGGCTGCCCACTATGGCAGTTACTAGTCCACCACAATGATAAAGAAGAAGAATACAAGTACAAGCTCATGCGAGCTCACAAAGCTGAAGCATAAACTCATGCATATATAAACTCATCACTCAAATACAAGTCAAGCCAAGTGCACTCCACGCCATGGGGAATCCACACTACGGCGCCATAGCTAGGCGCGGTGAGGCTCAACTCGAGACAGATGAGCCTCCCGCGCTTGCCGTGAAGATGACCACCTCAGGGCCTAAATCTGCCTTGACCCCTGATTTGACACTTGGGCCAATCCCAAATGTCAATATGTAAAAGCTAGCTATTTCCTAGCTAGTTCACACTAGTGGTGAAATAACTTGACAACTACCATGCGCATACATATCGCTACACAACTACATCGCTGTCCAAAAACCACACAACACATGTGCACACCACACACTAGTATACCACCAGTCCACCACTAGTCCAACCACTAGGCTGCCACTAGTCAGTCGCTAGGCTGCCTACTATGGTAGTCACTAGTCCACCATAATCGCCCCCTAGCTGGTGCTTAGGTCCCTCTAAGTCCAAATAGCCACAAGATGTGATAGTGACTGTAGCCTCACTAAGTCCTCCACCACTGTCCCTACTACAGTCAAACTCGATAGATCAAGAGGCCGGGTGCAAGAGTTGCCCCATCGTCAGTCGCCGTCTTGCAACCTGTGAACTTGAGCCTGGGATCTCGTGTATTGACTCCTATGAGCTCGGCCCCATATGTCTTGCTAGTTGCCACTAGTCATATCTACTACCACTATCCCAAGCAGTGTGGACATAACCAATTTCCATCAGGAACCCTCTCAAGAGGTGGTGTCAAGCATCCCATGTGCCCAACCTCTTGAGCATTGATCACACACCAACATGGTGGTTGCCCCTTTGGCAGACCCACAGAGCATGCACCTCAAACCTGCAGGTACCACTGCCAAGTTTGGGTCAACTCTATCATCGACATTGAGGTGACATGGCGCACAATTACCCACATGGTCTTTCCAAATCATGTCATCCTGACCCTCCAAGATCAGGACTCCTGAGGGCAACACCTCTCAAACCCTCAGAATAACACGCCCTGCAGTGACATCCAGGGTCGTAGGAGTAGAGTGTTGCAAATAAACATAGTCACCAGGGCTAAACCTCCGAACCCCAAGACGATATCCTCCACCACGTATAGTGGCATACCTCAACATATCACGGTGTTGTGCAATGGCAAGGTTCTCAAAAGCCATGGGCATGACTTTCTTGAACAACTCTGCACGCTGATCACATGCACGTACCCATATGTCCGGATCGTCAAGGTTAAGGACTTGAGCAGTGTCTCTATGAATGGCTGTAGGCAAATCCGGCTCTCGGCCAAAGAGAAAAAAATATGGTGAGAAGGAGGCAAGTGATGCTTGTTTGCTGAACCGATAGCCCATGGCTAACCAAGGTACCTGAAGATCCCAATCTCCTAGGTGTCATTTCTGCAAGCCATACTTGCGCAAACCTCTCTTCGCCGTCTGAACAACTCTCTCTGCCAAGCCATCGGCCTCAGGATGATCCCGAGAAGTGGTGCGGTGGTCTATCAAAGTTTTATCACATAAAGCCTGAAACTCCCCCAAGAACTCTCTCACTTGGTCCGTGAGTACCTCAGCTAGAGCACCGAATCGGCTAAGCACACGATCCAAGAATACATATGTAGCCCCCTCACTAGCCTTGTTAGGCAATGGAACCAACTCAATCCACTTGGAGAAGTGTTCCACCATCACCAACACATATCTGTGGTGGCGCATCGTCAGTGGCAACGGTCGTGCGAAGTCAAGACTCCATCTGTAGCTCAATCCCATGATTGGTAAAGGATGCAACTGTGGTGTAGGGGCGTTGAATGAAGCACGCACCCTATCACACACCATACACCTAGCCACGAACCGTTGCACCTCTGTGTGCATACCACGCCACCAATACTGCCCCTGCAGTAAACTGTGAGTGTGTCGCACTCCAAAATGCCCCAACTCCTAATGGGCATGCCGCACTAATCGTGCACGCTGTGTTGGGTGAGGCACGATCCTCACCCGACCATTCTCCCACACTCGAAGCAGCTGTATCCCCTCCCACTTCAACCTCTTGGCTCATTGCAGGATCCGATCCCTCTCCTTGGCAGTCACAGTGGCTGCCATGTCTCCCGTGCGGAGGTAGTCCAACACAGCCGAATCCTCATGTATATCTCTGGCACCACCTGGCTCATCACTAGCCTCAGGGTCCTTAGACACTCCGTCTACAGTTATCCCTGTTGTAGGTCCAACCTGATGTTAACCGCTGGTTTATGACTTAGACAAAACAAGCTATTAACACTACTGCCCATTTCCTAAGACATGCAACAGAGGTTGTCCAATGGTATGCTTTCAGAAACAATTACGAAGTAATCGTTTTAAGGATAGCTAAACTATGAACGTCGGAGGAAGCCATATCCTTGCAGACTGCTTAATCCTATTGATTAAGACCAATCTACAGTCTCTTAAGCATAAAAGATCTTAGTTGAAAGGACTGAAGCCTCTTGGTTCATACAAGCAGATGGTAGTCAAGAGAAAACAAGAACTATTCTGAGATGATACACTTTCTCACCATCTCACGTTCACTCTACACAGAGATACTTTGAATAGCATGGCTTTACTTCAGAGCTCGTCACATCATCACAGAAGTACACAGAATCACTCTGAGTCCCTCTAAATACACATTGATCACTGATACTCATACTGCACACCCTCTAAGTTGCGTGCAGTCTTTTTATACTATGCTCGAAAGAGCCGTTACAGCCTGCGGTCGTTAATGACCGTTTGCCTAACTGCCTACGCAACCTAAAAGGTTTGCTAAAAAGTGGCGTTGTAGTGGTCGTGAGCCATAGTGGTAAACGGTCCACTACTCCCTCTATTGGTTAAAGCCGATGCTATCGTGACCGTGTGATATCGTGGTTCACGGCTCACGGATACTACACTACCCCTTACTGCTCTCGTGGTAATGTACCCTTGTCCCGCCATTGGCTAAGTACCGCGTACTTAGCCGTCTCTACCTGTGGCTCAGGTAGTGTACGTCCATCACTACCCAGTATGTCCCGTTGCGACCCTCGTTGTCTGTCCCTCGTAGCATAGCCGTTATCATTTATCCCCCCCCCTCTTTTGAAATTGTGTCCGCACAATTTCGTCAGTTCTTGTACTTGTTGTATCTCTTGGGGATGTAAGGTGGTGGCATGCTGTCTGCGAGGTAGGAAGTGCGTCCCAGGATTGTCGTGGTGGCAGCTTCTTGTTCCTGTTATCGTCACTGTTTGGTTGTTCCTCTAGTTCGTGAGTAGGCCAGCTTTCTTCATCAGGGTGTTCTGCTATCCTGTCTCCACGTACCATATCGATTTTGTTGGTCAAATTTTCGCGGTAGGTTTGCAGCTCCTCCTTGGTCCATGGTATAATGTGTTTTGTTGCCCTGCTGCCCATTAACCAGTTAACAGCTTGGACCCATGTTTCTCTGAAAGGGTGGTCTCTGTCCAATACTAATGGTGAAAAGTGGTCCTTCGCCTGGCGCCATGATTCAGCATAAAGTGGCCTATTCATATATGTTGAAGTGCCTGTGACTCTCTGGTGGCTGGAATTGGGTAATTCCCAGTGAGTATCTTTTTCAATACTCTCATAGCGCTGCCAGCTTCCCCTCATTGTCACGAACATGCGGTACAAGTAACTGCCAATATAAAAACTTGGGCATCCCATCACAATGGTTACTGTCGGGGTAGGATTAATCTTCAATTGCCCCACTGCCCACATATAAGCTACCAGCTCATTGTATTCCAAAGGAGCTTGGCGCCAGAATTCAAGCAATTATGCCCCTGACCATGTCTCCTCCTTAGCCAGTGGTCTCATCCTATATCTCAGAGGAATAAGAGTTTGATTGAGAAGATGCAATTGACCCAATGATTTGCAGGGAGTTAAGGTTTTGAAAACCTTCTCCAGTATTTCTGGGATTTGGTGGGCTGGTACTACCATCATTTTAAAGTATTCCTCTGAATACTTTAACCACTCCCCATCCTGCTTGCATGGCATGATTTGGAAATCATCCACCGCTACTGAAGTTGATGCTACCAGGACACTTGGTAGTGTTACAGGGTTTACCTCTTGAGTAGATGGCCCTGCTGTGGCCTGTACCAGTGTTTGTTGGTTTGGTGGTGGTTGTGTTGTTGGTGGTGTTTGTGTTGGTGTTGTTGTTGTTGATTGTATTGGTGTCTCTCGTTCGTGATCTTGCTCCTCTTGATCCTCTTCGTCCATGAGTTCCTCTTGTTCTGGAATTGGTGGCAGGAACTCCTCATGAATGTCTGTCACCAATTTCGCCAACTGGCACTTCATCTGCCTCACCATTGCCCTGTTGAGTTTCTTCATCTCCAATTCACTCCCTTCATTCAACCAGGCTCTAGCTAAGGCTGCGTCTGCTGCATCCAACCCTGCTTGCAATGTCAGCTTCTCCAGCTGCTGCTTCCATTCTTGTTCATTGCCCATGGCAATGTCTCTTTCTGTGGTGGCGATAAACAGCCTGCTCTCAGCATTCTCCCTTTGCTTCAGCAGTGCAGTGTTGTTGAGCCACTTGGTTCCCTGATCTCTGGCAGTCCTCAGCTGCCCCTTGAGTGTCTCCACCTGCTGCTTTAATGTTTGCACCTGCCCTGTGAGTGTTTCCACCCCTATCTTTGTTTTCCGAGATCTCTCTCGCTCTGCATCGAGGTCGGCTTGGACATGGCGTGTTTCGTCTCTCTGTCTTTCCCATTTTTGCTCCCACTCGTCTCTGCGTTGTGCCAATGTGTTGTATTGGCGGAGTAAGGTTGACTTTTGATCTTCTAATGCTGCAATTGTAACCTCATGGTTACATACTGTTCTTGTAGTGGCCAATTCCCTCTGGTGCTTCTCTTTGATGTGGTCTAAGATCATGTTCAGGTTTTCCGGGCTGATGTAATCCTTGGCTCTGTCCATACAAACTGTCAGTTGCCCCAATGCTTGTATTGCCTGTAGAATGACATTTTGTGGTGCTTCCTCCAACCCTGTGTTCCATGTTATTGTATCTAAAACTTGTTGTGCTAGTAGTAATTCCAAATTGGAATTTCTGTCTTGTTGCTGCTGACTCGATGCCTGTTGTACTATCTGCTGTTGCTGCTGGTCGGGTGCTTGTTGCACCATCTGCTGTTGCTGCGCCACTATGTCTCCCTCCTCTAATTGTGTGGCATCTGTGTGTGCTGCTTGCTGTGCTTCGGGTTGCCATGGCTAATTTCCATGGGCGTTGCTTCGTTGGTCTGTGGTCTGTTCCCTCCTTCTGGCTGTTGATTCTCCCCTTCTCTCTGTACTGGGGAATCAGCCGTAGAGTTGATGATGTCCTCTGCTGCTGCACTTGTGGTTGCTTCGTTGATCCGGGCTCTCTTTGCAAGTCCGCCCTCTTCTTCTTCCTGACATGCTGCCGTCTCACTTCCTTCTTCCTCCATTGTGTCTACCCGTTGCATGATTCCCAACGTCGTTTGTTCTTCGGCCGTTAGGTGTACAGTGTGTCGAATCATCTGGAGTAACAATGGAGTTGTCATGGTAATAGTCGCTTCCTTCTTCTTCTTTGTCAACCTGGTCAGTTCTTGAGTTAACTTCTTCAATAAGAAGCTTGCCCAATTCACGATTTGCCCATTGAAGCAAATCAACACTTGGTCGATTAGCTCCTTGGTACATTAGCTATGGTTTTGCCTGAGGCAAAGCAATGTGCTAAGTACTGGGGCTATCTTCTTGAAGCCATGGTTTTTGCTGTGGCTGCATGTGTAACCTTGATCTGCTTGGTTGAGATTCTCAAACAAATCTGCAAGTACAAACCTTGGAGGTTTGTCAGTGTGCGGTGGTACGTCCAAACTGGGAAGGTGAAATACTTCCGCCAAGTACTTCTCTGTCAGCAGGATGTGCGTGTCGTGGACATTTGTGCTCCGAGTGCTGGTGTTGTAATTCTCCAAGAACTCCCTACATAGCTCGTCGTGCTTCAGGTTCCAGTCCAGCGTGGTGATGAAGTATCGCAGGCCAGGACTATCCAACGTCTCCTGTGTCTCTGTGTCTTGCTCAATCTTCCGCAACGCTGGGCTGATTTTGAAATTGACTGCGCATAAGAAACTTGGTGCCTTCGCTTGGTGCCTGCCATTTCTCTTAGTCTCACAGTTGCTGTAAGGAATTGGAGCACCAATTCTTGTATCACAAGAAGTATGAAGCACACTGGAAGTTGTGTATACAGCAATTTCCAGTTTGCGGAAGAGAAGGTGAGGAGTTCGCTCCTGGGTTTAAGTAGGGGTTCCTCTCTGTAGGTTTGTCCTCTAACTTCTCTTGAGGTTCTCGTGGAGGTAATTTTGTCCTGCTGGTTGCCTAGGTTTAAAGCGTGGTTAGCTTTAATTGTTGGGCCCAGGCATACCAAGAAGCATTTAGCCTCAGGTAACGGTTTTGAGAAAACTTCATCCCTTTTGTGCTTGATTTTCTTCCGTTGGTTTTTCTTCGTGATTTGTTTTTTAAAACTGATGGTCGTTGATGATTGTCCAGTTTCGGTCAGTTTATGTTCATCCCTCTGAGCTGTGTTCATCCACTTTGGTATGTGGTCCGTTTTTAGATGGGCGGCGTTGGCACAATACTTGCAGCTTGGTTTAATGGCTTTGCCCTTATCGTCCGCCGTCTTTTGGCAATCCGTTGGATTGCGCCGTCGTTCCGCCTCTGTGTTATGATCGAAGGGTAGTGGTATATGATTACCACTGTCGGTGGGGTGATCTGAAGTGTACATCTCGGAATTTAACACAAGCAGTGACTCGTTGGCCGTTCGTATTCGTTCACTGTTCTGTAGGGCATATGTGTTGGCCACGGTTCACCATACGGTATACGGGGTGGTAATGTTGTCCTCCAGATAAATGGTGGTCTAGCCGTCGTGGTGCCTTGAATTCGTGTTGCCACTGTCTTAGTACATGCTGATTCACCGTGTCGTGATGAATGTAGTAGGCATTGGTGGTTTCGCGCTCCTCCTCTTCAGTTTGATCTTTCTCGTTGGCGTATAAATCATGTATAAGGGTTTTGTCATGTATTCCCTGGTAGCCTTTTAACTTGTTAATATTAATTCGTCCCACGAATTCTTGTTCCAAGGTTTGCAAATCAACAGTTCCATTGTCATGGACCCTTTTGATTTGAAATGGTCCCATCTATGGCATTTTCAATTTTCCGCCCAGTTTGATCTTCTTGATTTTTGGTAACCATAATACAATATCCCCGTCCTGGAAAGATTTCTCTTTCCCTTCGGATGTTCTTTTCCTTCGTTGTTCCTAGATCCGTGCCATATTATCTGCGGCATCTGCTCGAATTTCTTCCAGATGGAATAATTCATATTCCCTGACTCGTAATGATTCTTCTAAGCCCCATCGTTCATGAGTTCCGGTTTGTAGTGTGGGTATCATACATTCAATGGGTAATAGTGCCTCTGCTCCATACACCAGTTGAAATGTGTATGCTTCGTGGTCACCTTGTATGATGTCCTGAATGCCCATAGTGCTGTGTTCAATTTGGTGTCCCAATCTGTACGATTGGCATTTACTATCTTGGTTAAGATAGTGCATAATATTTTGTTGGTAGATTCGGCCTGACCGTTTCCTTGAGGATAGTAAGCAGTACTCTTGTGATGTACAATCATGAACTCCTCCGTCAAGCATTTTATAGCATCATTTATGAAGTGTGATCCCTGATCACTGACGAATTCCAGTGGGCAACCAAATCATGTGATGATGTTTTCATATAAGAATTTGGCTATTGATCTGGCAATGTTGTCTCTTAGTGCCTTGGCCTCTACCCATTTGGTAGTGTAGTCAGTGGCTGTGAGGATGTATTGGTTTTGTGTGTACCTTGTTGGAGGTTTAATGGGTCCCACGAAGTCTAGCCCCCAGCGCTGAAATGGTTTTGTTGGTAGTATTGGGTGCAGAGTCCCCTTCCCCGTTCGTTCTACTAGTCCCATCCTCTGGCAGACATCACACTGTTGACAGTGTTCATAAGTATCTCCAAATATAGTAGGCCACCAGTAGCCTGCTAGTAATATTTTCTTTGCTGTCAGGTCCGAACTGAAGTGTCCACCTGCAATTCCTTCGTGTAGTTCTTGCATTACTGTTTTGGCTTGGTCTTTGTTTACACATCTTCTCATTATGGAGTCAATTCCTCTTTCGTACAAAATCCCTTTGATTAATGTGTATGGCTTGCTTTTCATTGAAAGCTTCCTCCTGTCATCTTTGGTGTAACCTTCAAGAAATTTCCCTGTGTTCAGATAGTATTTGATTGGCCATTGCCAATCATCTTGATTCTGATCCTAAATATCTTCTGATTCTTCTTTGGTGACTGTATAAGCTCAAAAACTGATATTGGCCAATTCTCGATTGTTTGTTTCTTCGTTTTCCTTGTCATCTTCTTCTTGTGGATCTGGCTCTTCTTCAATAATAAGTCCTTCATCAAGAGGTTCATCTTCATCTTCATCCGTGTCGTCCATGAGTTTGAGAGCATCTGGAAGGTCATAGTCTCCTTGAAACATTCCCAAAGCATTTATAGGATCTGTCTCTTCATCTGGTGCTTTTGGTTGAACAGCAAACAGAAATGAATCGGGAAGTTGATCCTCTACCCCCGTGGCTGGCTCTCTTGTAGTAATCCTTGATAGATGATCTGTTGTAACATGTAATCTCCCTGGTTTATGAACAACTTCAAAGTCATACTCATGAAGAAATAATAACCATCGAGCAACCCTGAGAGGGTGGAAAACTACGAGGAAGAGAAGCTAAAGCAATGCCTAACCTCAGCATGCCCTCATCCCAACACTCTTCCTCTCCTCTCTTCTCTTCCTTCCATGACCATGGGAATATCATGAAGATACTCCTCAAACCGCCCTCCACGAACTTCGAAATTTGGCCTTCAAGACCACATGCCAGTCCTCAGGCAATCCACCAGTGCCTCCACGAGTCAACACAGGCCATCCACAGGTCAACACGGGCCACCACAGACCAGCATAGGCCCACACAGATCACTAGTCACAGCCGTCACAGCCGCACACAGGCCACAGCCCCACAGCCCATCACAGCCCCACAGGTCATAGGTCACAGCCTGTCACAGCCCGTCACAGCCTCAAAGGCCACAGGGCACAGCCTATCACTGCCAGTCACAGTCCGTCATAGCCCATCACAGCCCCACAGGCCACAGGCCACAGGTCACAGCCCGTCACAGCCCCACAGGCCACAGGCCACAACCTATCACAGCCCTACACAGGTGATAGGGTCACAGCATCAGAGGCCACAGCCTGTCACAGCCTGTTACAGCCCATCACAGCCCCACAGGCCATAGGTCAAAGCCCGTCACAGCCGGTCACAACCCCACATGCCACCTGTCACAGCCCATCACAGCCCCACAGGCCACAGGTCACATCTTGTCACAGCCCGTCACAGCCCCAAAGGCCACAGGACAGCCTGTCACAGCCCGCCACAGCCAGTCACAGTCTGTCACAGCCCCATAGGCCACAGGCCACAGGCTGTCACAGCCCTACACAGGTCATAGGGTCACAGCCCCATAGGCCACAGCCTGTCACAGTCCATCATAGCCCCACGGGCCACAGGTCACAGCCTGTCACAGCCCCAAAGGCCACATGGCACAAACCATCACAGCCTGTCACAGCCCGTCACAGCCCCACAGGCCACAGGGCACAGCCTGTCATAGCCTATCACAGTCCATCATAGCCCCACATGCCACAACCCGTCACAGCCCATCCATGGCCGTTCATGGCAGTTTAGTCATTTCTCCAAAGGGTTTAGCCACGCCAAGCTAGGGTTTGTGTCTCTTGGACTCTAGGCTTCTTTGCACCGAGCTATAGCGGCTGTGAGGAAATCAGCAAGGTATTCTTGCTCTTTATGGCTCCCACACACCACCAATAGTATCTCTAATTCCAAAGGAAGATGTTTGCAACCAAAACTAAGTGCACAAGCTTCATTTTAACTCACAAAACAACGCCATTGATCCCTATGGCGACTAACCAAACATGGCTGATTTCCAGCCCTTGTAGGCACTCATTCACGCGCTTTTCTTGACCATAGCACGCCCCTTCGCACCTAATCCTGCCCCTGCACCTGCTGCTTCAAGAGTTGTGCTCCCTTCAAGCTTGAAGTTGAAACCCCAACTCACATATGCCCTACAAGTGCTTTTCTTTCACCCCAAGTGGAAACCAGCCCTAGCCCTTCCATTCTAGCTCTCTAAAGCTTGAAAACAAGAGCCTCAATGGGTTGAAGGCATGCTCCACACATGCCCCACTCTCACCATAAGAGTGTCAAGTTATTTTACCACTAGTGTGAAGTTAGCTAGAAAATAGCTAGCTTTTATATATTGACATTTGGGATTGACCCAAGTATCAATCCAAGGGCCAATACATGTTTGGGCACCTGACGTTGTTATCTTCACGGCAGATCGCGGTGGGCTCATCTTTCTCGAGTTGAGCCTCACCACGTCTAGCTATGGCGCCGTAGTGTGGATTCCCCATGGCGTGGGGTGCACTTGGCTCCTGGCTGCAAGTTTCTGGCAAGTGCCTTTGACAGACCCAGCCAAGGAAAAACTGCCTTCACCTGCAAAATGGGATTGTTTCAGTTTGAGACCATGCCCTTTGGGCTTTGTAATGCCACTGCAACCGTCCAGCGACTGATGGATATAGTGCTTGGTAATCTTCGATGGGAGTGTGCCCTGGTTTATGTGGATGACATTAACGTATACTCTTCTAGTTTTGAAGCTCAGATGGTGGATCTTCGAAGAGTCCTCTGCAGGTTACGAGCAGTTGGGTTAAAGGTAAAGGCAAAAAAATGTGATCTCTGTATGTCTAAATTACGCTTTCTTGGTCATTTGTTATCCGCTGCTGGTATTAGTCCTGATCCCTCTAAGATTGCCGCTGTTTGGGAGTATCCAACTCCCATAGATAAAAATTGTATTAGGGCCTTTCTTGGCCTGGCCTCCTACTATCGGCGTTTTATCATGCTAAGATTGCGCCACTAACACGTTTGTTATGTAAGGATGTCAGGTTCTTATGGAGTGATCATGAACAACGTGCCTTTCAAAAACTCAAAGTTGCTTTGACCACAGCCCTGTGCTCATTTTTCCCAACTTTGATGAGCCATTTCTTTTGCAAACTGATGCTTCAGATCTGGCTATCTCTGCTATCTTATGCCAGAAGCGAGATGGGAAGGAGCAGGTTGTAGCCTATGCTTCCAGAAGGCTAGATCATCATGAGCGTAATTATAGTATTACAGAGAAGGAAGGTCTCGCAGTTATCTTTGGGGTTAAGCATTTTAGGCAATACTTAAATGGATGCTCTTTTGTTGTAGAGACAGATCATCTACTCTGAAAGCTCTAAAAACTCCACAAAAGCTCTCTGGCCGCTTAGCTCAATGGGCTCTCACCCTTTAGATCTTTGACTATGATATCCGTTACAAGAAGGGTAAAGAAAACACCAATGTGGACGCATTAACTTGAGGAAAAACAAAAATTCCAGAGCCTTACACTACGCTTGATGATCTTACATTTGTATCCCATGCTAATGCTGCTGTTCCGGATTGTGGCCAGGACCTTCTCTCCCTATTTGCAGATACACGGGCTTCACCACCAGATCTTATGTCCACATGGGACCTGATGTCATTTGTTGCCGGATAGATTGTACAGGGTGCTGCATGAATTAGTTGTTACTGATGAAGACTGGCTGGTGTTTTCCCTTGTTTACTATTTCTTTTCCTGATTTGGCCTACTATTTTCTTTCACCCTATCCTTGGGACAGAGCTTGCTCTCAAGTGTCTGCCTGTATTCACATTAGGCTACATTTTTTTTCTAGGGTCTTGCTATTTTGACTGGAGCTCACCAAGGCAGACACTCCAAGTCAAGCTTGCACTAACCTGTGAGGGTCTTGTCATGTGTGATCCCCTGTACGAGACTCTTCTCCACAAGTGTAGACATCAGTCTCACTTACCTGGCATCCTTCCCAAGCTCATGCGACAGGTAAACTATCATGCCCCATCTCATCGGGAACATGAAGGGAAGCTGTTAAAGGTACTCTTGGTTCGAGGGCAAGAACATGCTGTGGAGGTTCCCAAAAAGAGTTCGGTACTTGTTCTCTTAGAATTATTTCATGCTTCACTCTATGCTGTACATTTAGGGGTGCACAAGACTGTCAAAAGGTTGAAGAAAAGTACTATTGGAAGGGCCTACATCAGGATGTATCGACCTTCATTCATCAGTGTGTGCCCTGTCAGACTAGAACCCAGCTACCTATAACCCAAGCTCATCTTCCCCTTCAGCCAATCCCTGTCACTGAATTCTTTGCTCGGGTTGGCCTAGATTTGGTCAGACCTCTCAAAACCACGGCCAAGGGCAATAGCTACATTGCAGTAGCCACTGATTACCTGTCCAAATGGGTTGAGATCCGGCCTCTGGTTGCTAAGGATAGCGATGAAGTGGCGCAATTCTTTTTTGATGAAGTCATACTTAGGCATGCATGTCCTGCTGAGATACTTACAGACCAGGGGACCGAGTTTTGCAACCAATTGATGGAGGTCATTTGTTTCAACATGGGGATAAAGCATTGCTTGACTGCTCCTTATAATCCTCAGTGCAATGGGCTCACTGAAAGGTTTAATAAGACAATGTGCCAGCTCTTGGAAAATAATGGGGCTCTCACGTATGAGTGGGAAATTGTCGCGGCCCTTTGCCTTGAGGACAGGGGGTTGGGACACAAGAGGGGCTGCCCCTGTGGTGGGGGCAGTGGTAGCGATAGGTATGGGGGGCTGAAGTACCCTTGAGTGCCCAAGGCACTCAAGGAGGCAGAGGCGCTCACTAGGTGGAGCCCCGCACACCGGGTTGCGGTGGGGGTGGCTCCACAAGGGGTGGTGGTAGCTTAGCGGGACTTAGTGGGGGTGGCATAGGACTCACCCTGGGGCGGAGACCTCGTGGTGGGAGTCGTGGTGGGAGTCGTGGGGAGTCTTGGGACTCATCACGGTCCATAGGGGCCGTGGTGGGTGGGCCAAGACTTACCGCGACTCAGCACCGAGAGTCGAGGGTGTTCGTGGTGGTTTGCCATAAAATGACATGGTTGTTTGTGAAACCCCCGCGGACAGCTACAGAAGTATATATAGGGAGTAGTAACCCCAAGAACGGTGCAAGCCCGTTGGTGACCAAAAACTAGTGAGTAAGCGAGCGAGCCGGAAAGCGACCAAAGAGTAGGGAGCTGTTCCGGACTGCCAACTACCAAAGGGAATTCCGCTGGTCCCAAATCATTGGAAGGTTCTTTGGGGGATCAAAGGGGGACCGTTATGCCCCGGTGAGCAGCCGGAGCTCCAAATTGGCCCGGCGGCCAGGTTGGGAGTTATGCGCGCGCATCAAGCGAGTAACTATGACTTGAGGAGGGAGCTTACCGAAGTGAGGTGCACGACACTTGGTATCAGAACTTAGAGTTCAGTACGCGATCGTCCTTGGGATTGGCCTCATCAAGGGGTCGGGCAAGCCAAAGCGAAAGCGGAACGGCCCAAAAGATGATGATCCTGGTGAGCCCGATGGGGGCGACGTGTCACCGAGTCGGCCGTTTGAGGAAGCGATGCATGTTTCCGAAAACGAGGCCGCTCAAGAGCGGGAGGAATCTGAGGAGTCTGAGCCTGAGGAATCCCTGAGAGCTCCGACCGACCAACAGATGCCTCCCATGCCGGCAGCCTTTTGGGAAGGGTTGTTGGCGCAATTTGGTGGGACGTTGAAAGACGTGTTGAAGGCGGCTAATGCCACTTCCACTAAGGCAAAGTTTAAGGTGAAGCCTAAGGAACCCGGCACCTTCGAGGGCGTCCGAAATCGGAAGGCACTCAACACCTGGCTCTTGGAGCTAGAGCGGTACTTCCGGGCGGCCAAGTTGAGTGACGAGGATCGGGTGGAAGTGGCTCCCACCTATTTGAGGGGCTATGCTCAACAATGGTGGCAGAAACGCCTTCACGACCGAGGTCCAAGCCCGGAAACCTTGAACTGGAGTGGGTTCAAGGAATTGATGAAGAGGCAGTTCGTGCCCCTCAACGCGTGCTGGCTCGCCCGCGACAAGATGAGGAATTTGAAGCAAACAGATGACATTCGGGGATATGTCCAGACTTTCAATGTGCTGTTGCTCGAAGTCGGTCAAGGTAGGCAAATTTTCTTGTGAGTTGTATCAGGAAACTGGCGCATTACGTAAAGGGAATCAGTTATTGTTCGTGGATGGGATAATATCCGGAACTAATGTGTCGTTGTTGGTGGACACAGGAGCGTCGCACTCCTTCATGACACTGGCAACGGCACAAAAGCTGGGACTCCCGACAAGTGACGTGGGGGCCTCTATTGAGGTGCGTTCTGCCAAAAGAGAACATCAATTGGCGACATGTTGGCGTTTGATGTTCCTCTTCAACTAGGGAGTTGGGAGGGACGTGAAAATTTCACCATCTGCGAGATCGATGGAGTGGATCTCATTTTGGGGATGACCTTTTTGAGCAAATCCGGAGCGGTCATAGATGGCCGCAAGAGAGTAGTCACGCTGCCATGTGGGAATGATGGCGAGGCCTTACGACTGTCGGAAACGCCCAAACCCGTGGGATGGCGAATAAACCTTCTGTCAGCAAGGGAGTGGGCTGTGGAGGAGGCACACGAGCCCCAGTTTTTGCTCTACATTAGAGAAGTGAAGGGAGAAGGCGATGGGGAGCCCAAGCCCAGATTGGATCAAGGGGATTTTGGAGAAATACCAGGATGTGATGCCGGAGGATTTACCAAGCGGCTTGCCACCGCGAAGAGGAGTTGACCACAAGATTGAGGTGATACCGGGATCGAAACCGCCTGCCAAGGCGCCCCCTACCGGTTGAGCCACAGAGAGTTGGTCGAGCTGAAGACTCAGCTCAAAGATCTAATGTCAAAGGGGTACATCCGGCCGAGTAACCTTACGGAGCCCCGGTGCTATTCGCAGACAAGAAGGATGGGACGCTGTGGATGTGTGTCGATTACAGGGCTTTGAATAAGGTGACTATCAAAAACCGGTACCCTTTGCCAAGGATCGACGACCTTTTTGATCGGTTGGCAGGAGCGAAGTATTTCAGCTGGATCGATCTGCGCTCCGGCTATCATCAAATTCGAGTGGCGGAAGGAGATGAGGAGAAGACCGCGTGCAAGACAAAGTATGGTTCATATGAGTTCTTGGTGATGCCTTTTGGACTCACCAACGCTCCCGCGATCTTTAGCACGCTGATGAACAGCCTTTTCCAGGAGTGGTTGGATGACTTTGTGATCGTGTACATTGACGACATCTTGGTGTATTCGAAAACAAAGGAGAAGCACCTGGAGCACCTCAAAAGGGTGTTCCAGAAATTGCGGGAGGGGAAGCTGTATGCCAAAGCTTCAAAGTGCAAATTTGGGATCACAAAAGTGGAGTTCCTGGGGCATGTGATTACACAGGATGGGATCAGAATGGATGACAGGAAGGTGAGGGCAATCTTGGACTGGGAGCCTCCGACTTCGGTCCCGAAGTGCGATCCTTCCTAGGACTCACCTCCTCTTACCGGAAGTATGTGAGAAATTTTGCCAAGATCGCGGGACCGCTATCAGACCTTCTGTGTAAGTCCAAAGTCTGGGCATGGAATACCTTTTGTGGCCAAGCTTTTGCTGAATTGAAGCAGCGGATGGCGGAAGCTCCAGTCTTGAAAATCCCGGAGTTCAATCGTCCGTTCGAGATTCATACAGATGCATCGGACTTCGCGATTGGGGGTGTACTGATGCAAGATGGATGTCCAGTGGCTTACGAAAGTAAGAAACTGAATGAAGTGGAGCAACGGTGGCCGACGCACGAGAAAGAGATGAAGGCGGTGGTGCACTGTCTTGAGCTTTGGCGCCACTATGTTGGTTCCAACCCAGTGAAGGTGTTCACGGACAATGTCACGGTGAAGTATTTTGCCACGCAGCCCAAGTTGTCCCCAAAACAACTTAGGTGGCAAGATACTTTGGCGGTGTTCGACGTGGATATCCAGTACAAACCGGGACGGGACAACGTGGTGGCCGATGCTTTAAGTAGAAAGCAGCAGCTTATGTTGGTGTACAGGGGCGAGACGGCGCTCCAAAGGAAGATCCGGAAGGCTTGCCGGAAAGATGAGCTGGCGAAGTCCGTGATGCAGGACTTGAGGATGGGGGTTAAATCGCAGTTCCACTTGCAAAATGGATTGCTACACTACCAGCAAGTGATCACAAATCAAAACAAAGCCAATCCAAAACAATTTGTCACAATGCTGAGAATCCTCAGCAGCAGGGTCCTCCGTCGCACGCCGCTTGCGAGGTGTGAGAATCACATGCCGATTTTCAACATTCAGACATATAAGGTCAAACTGCAAACGAGAGGGGACGAGTTGAGACACATGAACTGTGTCCTTGAGCGCAGCAGTGGAGGCATGTTGGGGTAACAAACGATATTGCCTGCCAGGAAGGATCTCTGCAATCAAATAGGGCCCATCAATTCGAAGCTTGGCCTTGGAAACCTGCTTGCCAAGTTGAAGACGAACACACACGGTCTGGCCGATAACAAAACTCTCAGAGTACACCACCCGTCGGTTGTAGTATTTGGCCTGGGCAACCTGAGCCACTGCAATGTTGTGCTTGGCAGTCTCCCTCAAGCTCAACCTGTGAGCAGTCAGTTGTTCCAAAAACAGATCCCAATCGGGAGGTTCCTGCACTTGTATCTGTAAGACAGGGACATGTAACGGGGTCCTAGCCTTTCTACCATACAATAATTCAAAAAGAGAGAATCGAGTGCTAGCATGAACGGAAGTTCTATAAGCAAAGATAAGCACATGCAAGGTGATTTCTGTCGCGCACCTCACTTCGGTAAGCTCCCTCTTCAAGTCATAGGTACTCGCTTGATGCGCGCGCCTAACTCCCAACCTGGCCGCCGGGCCAACTTGGAGCTCCGGCTGCTCACCGAGGCATAACGGTCCCCCTTTGATCCCCCAAAGAACCCTCCAATGATTTGGGACCAGCGGAATTCCCTTTGGTAGTTGGCAGTCCGGAACAGCTCCCCACTCTTTGGTCGCTTTCCGGCTCGCTCGCTTACTCACTAGTTTTTGGTCACCAACGGGCTTGCACCGTTCTCGGGGTTACTACTCCCTATATATACTTCTGTAGCTGTCCGTGGGGGTTTCACAAACAACCATGCCATTTTATGGCGAACCACCACGAACACCCTCGACTCTCGGTGATGAGTCGCGGTGAGTCTTGGCCACCCACCACGGCCCCCTATGGACCGTGATGAGTCCCAAGACTCCCCACGACTCCCACCACGAGGTCTCCGCCCAGGGTGAGTCCTATGCCACCCCCACTAAGTCCCGCTAAGCTACCACCCCCTTGTGGAGCCACCCCCACCGCAACCCGGTGTGCGGGGCTCCACCTAGTGAGCGCCTCCGCCTCCTTGAGTGCCTTAGGCACTCAAGGGTGCTTCAGCCCCCCATACCTATCGCTACCACTGCCCCCACCACAGGGGCAGCCCCTCTTGTGTCCCGACCCCCTGCCCTCAAGGCAAAGGGCCGCGACACACACCCCTACCAACAGGGAGTCGATGTCCTCATCGGCTTGTCCATTTTGTGGAAACAAACATCCAAGTTGTGGCGTCCCACATCAAGGAGTTGTTTCCGTACCATGGCGTCCCATGTGTCAGTTATTTACCACTAGTGTGAAACTAGCTAGGAAATAGCTAGCTTTACATATTGACATTTGGGATTGGCCCAAGTGTCAATCCAGGGGTCAAAGCAGATTTAGGCCCTGGAGTGGTTATCTTCACGGCAAGCGCGGGGAGGCTCATCTTTCTCGAGTTGAGCCTCACCGCGCCTAGCTATGGCGCCGTAGTGTGGATTCCCCATGGTGTGGGGTGCACTTGGCTTGACTTGTATTTGAGTGATGAGGTTATATATGCATGAGTTTATGCTTCAGCTTTGTGAGCTCGCATGAGCTTGTTTGTATTCTTCTTCTTATCACTCGAGAAAGATGAGCTCGTATCTATGAGTGCTAGATACGAGTTAGTTGTAGCACTTGTGGTTTTGCTTGAGAATGAGAGAAACCAAGTTGTTATGCAAGAGCACCGTGGAGCTCTTGGTTGTTAGAAGCGGAGGCGATGTGGGTTATTACGAGGTGGTAAACCTTGGCATTCGATCTTCAGCTTCAGAGATGAAAGCACCATACTGTAGGTAATTCCAGAGCACCTTGATGGTTTCAGATTGTGTACATGCATGAGCAAGCACGATTGGAAGAGGACCAGTCAAGAGCAGGTTATAGTGGCTTTGGTGGCAAAGCTGAGAACTGGACTTGGGAATGCGAGCTTTGTGTGAAGGATTGCAAGACCAAGCGAAAGGGCTGATTTGGCTTGGGGCAAATCAGTGCACTTTGTGGAGTATGGTGAGATTGGGTTTCAATCTCGAGCTTCAGCATTGAGAGGGCTCTTGTCATGGCAAGAGCAGGGCTGGAACAGGAGCTAAGAGGTGCGGCAAGGCCATGGAATGTGCACCTAGGGTTTCAGAGCTTGGAAGAAGAGCTCTTGCACCACAAGAGAAGTGTCTTGTGGCTGGAAATGTAAGCCTTAGGGTTTCAGGAGCTTGGCAAAGGCTGGAGTGCTTAGTCTTGTCTTAGAGAGCATCAAGGAGCCAAGGAGCCAAGATAGGGGGCTGATATCTCTTGTGTGAAGAGGTTGCATGTGTGGAGCATGTATTCAGCTCATTGAAGCTTCCATCTTCAAGCTTGGAGGGCAAGCAAGGAAGAGGGAAGGGCTGACTTCCCTTATGTGAGGGCAATGTATGTGTGGAGCATGCTATCAGCCTGGTGAAGGCTTGCACTTTTAGGTGTGGGAGTGCAAGAAAGGAAGGAAGGGGCTGGTTTCCCTGTAGGGCATGTAGAGCATGCTTTCAGCCTGCTGAAGCTTGTATTTCAGGTTTGTGGGTGCAAGAAATGAAGCAAAGGAGCTGATTCTCTTATGGTGAGAGTGGGGCATGTGTGGAGCATGCCTTCAGCCCATTGAGGCTCTTGTTTTCAAGCCTTAGAGAGCTAGAACGGAAGGTCTAGGGCTGGTTTCCACTTGGAGTGAAAGAAAAGCACTTGTAGGGCCTATGTGAGTTGGGGTTTCAACTTCAAGCTTGAAGGGAGCGCAACTCTTGAAGCAACAGGTGTAGAGGGCTGGAATAGGCTCTAAGACAGATGCTATGGCCAAGGAGAGTGCTTGAATGAATGAGTGCTCACAAGGGCTGGGAACCAGCAGGGCTTGGTTGTTTGCCATTGAGTTTAGTGGCGTGTTTGGGGAGGCTAAGTGAGAAAGAAGGCTTGGTTTGTGGCAACCACCTCATGGCTTAGGGCTACTATGGTGGTGTGTGGGAGCCGAAAGAGCAAGGATACCTTGCTGATTTCCTCACAGCCACCATAGCTCGGTGGAAAGAAGCCTAGAGTCCAAGAGACACAAACCCTAGCTTGGCGTGGCTAAACCCTTGGAGAAATGGCTAAACTGCAGAGCGGCCCCAAGCTGTGTGCTGTGACTGAGGCCTGTTGTGACAAAATGAGCTGTGAGCTGTGGCCCAAGCCAAACAGGCTGTGACGGGCCCTGTGGGCCAGGCTGTGACCAGGCCTGTGATGACGGGCTGTGGGCCTGTGATGTTGTGTGAGCTGTGACGGGCTGTGACAGGCTGTGATGGGGCTGTGAAGGCTGTGTGACAAAGGGCGCTGTGACAGGCCGGGCAGGCTGTTCTGATGGGGCTGTGACAGGCTGTGCCCCGACGGGCTGTGCTGTGACAGGCTGTGAGGCTGTGATGTACCTGTGACGGGCCTGTGCTGTGACAGGCTGTGAGGGCTGTTGGCTGTGAGGCTGTGGGCGGCTGTGTGAGAGGCTGTGACAGGCTGTGCCCCCTGTGACAGTGACAGGCTGTGGGCCTGTGAGGGCTGTGTGGGGCTGTGAGGCTGTGAGGGGCTGTGACAGGCCGTGCCCCGGGCCTGTTGTGAGGTGAGTGACAGGCTGTTGGCTGGCCGGACTGTGACGGCTGACCAGTGAGCTGTGGGCCTGTGCTGGTTGTGGTGGCCCGTGTTGACCTGTGGACGGCCTGTGCTGACTCGTGGAGGCACTGGTGGACTGCCTAAGGACTGGCATGTGGGAAGGCCGAATTTTGAAGCTCGTGGAGGGCGGTTTGAGGAGTATCTTCATGATATTCCCATGGTCATGCAAGTGAGAAGAGAGGAGAGGAGAGTGTTGGGATGAGGCATGCTGGGGTTAGGCATTGCTTTAGCTTCTCTTCCTCGTAGTTTCCACCCTCTCATTAGGCCAAGACCTTTCCGTAGGTGGAGGCAAGAGTCAGTCCGGGTTTGGGCTGGGGTGTCCTTGCAGGAGCAACACCGTGGAGTTGTTTTTGGTGTGGGGGAGTTGTCGTTCTGATTTCTTGTGTTTGGATCCCCTCCATACCTGCATGCTTGACTGTGCGCCATGCTAGTTTTGTGTGGGCGCTTGTTTTATAGGTGATTGGTCCGGATTTGATCACCGGCCAGTCCTAGAGCATGCTGTCGATGGTGAGGCTGGGTGATGACCAGCCAGACCATCATTGTTTCTCCTGTGGTGAGGTTGGAGGTGATGACCAGCCAACCATAGGAGTGCTTGCGGTGGATGCAGGTACAGGTGTAGGCTATGTTAGGAACTTAGTATTCCAAACCATAAGCCGCAACAGGTCTCTACCCGGTTACCTTGTGGAGAGGGGGTTAGGGACATGTTCATGACCGGTTGAGTGTCAACACGGAGGTGCCACTAGTTGCTGGGGACAGTGCCGGTTCGAGCACTAGCGATACTAGTGGGTACACGAGACGAGGTGTGCGGTTTAGGCCACCTTCACCTCCTGTGTCTTCTACGGAAGGTTCTGATTCGGATTGTGAATCAGGAGGACTCATACCGGCGGTGCAAGTTGTTTCTTTGCCATTGTTGTGGGACACAATGGAGGAGATGTATGGAGCTACCAAGGGGCCACGAAGGTACTCTGGGGCGGTGGGCACCATCGAGTTGGATGATTTTATCCAAGAGTTTGATAGTTGGTGTGATTTGCAGCAAATGCGCAATCCACAACTATTTACGCCTTTCATGGCATGGAAGGGCTGTTTCAGCACCTTGAGGGGCCGCCTATGGATGATTACCATGAGTTCAGGCGGGGGCATGAGGTTGAGATCGAGGAGTGGAGGATGTACTGGTCACCCGACTATGTCTCCATCACTAGGGGCACTAGAGCCACGAGGGCAGTGGCTACACCTGCCGCTGCACCGGCAGCTTCAGCAAGCAGCAGTGGGACTGGTGGTACAGTAGCTACGACGTCCACCCAAGCCACTACCGCACCAGCACTAGCACCCGTGCCTGCCTTCAACCCTGTTGTGGAGTTCTTCGAAGAGTTGAGAGGGAACTACCAAGGGGTGAGGACAGAGAAGTTGCGGAGCTTGCAAGAGTTCCAACGGAAAGCCGACCGAGAGCTTGAGGGAGGCTTTCACTCGCATGAGGCGCTTGATAAATGTAACCCAAGGGGTTACGGAAGCTCAGGCAGTCCAATTCTGGTATGGGATATTGGACAAGGAGCTGAGGAGAAGGGTGCGGGATGCAACTCTCCTACAAGCGGCCCAACCCACCTTAGCAAATGTGTTTTTGCTGGCAGAGCGGATAGAGCTCAACATGGTGGAGGAACGAGTGGTCATGGTGGGATTTGCTAAGGAGACACCACGGGGTAGTGGTGCTCCTAGCCAACCACTACCTCAACGTGCTCAAGGCAACAAGGGGGCTCAGGTGAAGCTCAGGGAAGGGCAGAGAGGACCTCAGATGCAGGGGTCTCTCCCTTCATTTGCTGGCCAACAACGGGCGGATGTGGTGTGCTGGACATGTGGAGGACCCCATGTCAAGAAGGATTGCCCAGAGGGAGGCAAAGGGCCGGCACATGCACAGCCTGCACAGTTGCAGTGTGGGCATTGGCAAGCAACACGGGCATGGAGGCCCAGTGTTATGGTTTGCATCCTGAGTTGCGCCCAGGCCAGTTCCAAGGGAACAATGGTGGCCGGGGCGAGGTGGAGCAGCCCAGAGAGGACGAGGTGGCCAGCCACGAGGCAGGCCAAGGGCAAGCTCAACGTGGCCAAGGACGCGGAGGTCAGGGTGTTGACCAAGGCATGGCCAACCGGCTTCAGCAGCTAGAGCAGAGGCTCGCTGCCATGGCTACAGCTCAGGTGGTACCGGCTCTAAGGCCGGATGGTCCACCTCCTGCTCCTGAGGGAGGAGATATGGGAGGCATGGGATTCATGTGTGGAGCAGCACTACCACTAGTGCAGGTGGAGTCTGCTGCAGCCGTGACTCGAGGAGCAGCACGAGTTCCTGAGCCACGAGGTGCAGAGGTGGAGTTGGATCCACAGCGTGGGGAGGCAAGCCGTCAGGCTAGGCTTCCTCAGTCATTCACATTGGCGGAGACAGTGTCGACGCCATCCATGGCACCTAGTTCTCGCCCGACTGTTACCGAGGCGGAGGTACTATGCCATTGGGGAGAGCTACGGGTAGCACCACTACCTAGTGTTGCCAAGGCTACGGCAGCTAGTGTGCTGCTAGGAGCGGCCACATCTGTGTGCCAGGCTCCATTGTTCTCGGCTACCATGATTGCGACGCCGGGGGTAAGACCAGCTGAGGTGTTCAGGCTGGCAGCTACACTCTGTGAGAGGGGAGGTTACTTCATCTTCTGCGGAGATAGTGGGAGGTGTAGTGCCGGAGGGATCCTCGGATTTGAGGGTCAAGACTGCCACGGCGGCGCCATGGCAAGCTGCAGCTGCCAGGTTGATGGAGCTGCCAGCTAGGCCAGCCATTGAGCGCGCCATGGTGACCTGGAGTTGTCATGTTAGACAACCAGGATGGCATTTTCTGTTTGAGTGGACCGGCAGGCAAGAGGTACCGGCCACTGCGGTCTTGTTGGACTCGGGAGCTCAGCCACTGATGCTGGGCAGAGCTGCTATTGCAGGCTTGGGCCTCACGGAGGCGGATATGGAGCCTTGTCCTTTCCAGATACAGACGTCTCTGGGAGGATCGGAGCAGGCTCGGGGCATGACACGGCGTGAGTTGGCTATCAGACTACGGCCGGATCACCCTACAGATGGCTCAGTGATGCGAGCCAAGGCCATTGTGACAGACGCAGTCTCATACGATGTCCTGGTTGGTGGGGCAGTGTTGTACCCCATGGGCTTCACCCTGGATTTTTGGGAGGAGTCAGCTTCCTATAGGCCTGCATGGCAGTCAGGGGAGGGCCGGCGTGTGCAGCTCCCTGTGACGTTCATAGGAGGAGTTGCGGTTGCCCAGCGAGGCAAGATGCCGACACTAGCAGCATTCACAGCGGCAGTGAGTTGGCCTAGAGAGTTGCTTGAGGGCAATGCTCATTCAGAGGATGTACCACCTCGGGAGAGCAGGATGACATGTATGGTATGGCGGAGTTGCCTACCATGGTTGCTCAGACTCCATTGTGGGGCACGAGCAAGGATTTGCAGCGGGATGCTGATCGACGGGTGCAACAAGCCTGGGTGGAGGCTTTTGTACCGTCAGGAGAGGAGGAGAGTGTGGGATTGCACCAGGACCACCTCAATTGTCTCCATTGGACACCCACCTATTGTGTGGCAGTATCCGGATGAAGGCATTTGTCTTCTGGACTTGTTTGGCGGGATCAGCACCGGATTGGCTGCTGTGTTACAGGCAGGTGTACGAGTTCGGCGTTACCTGTATGTGGAGAGGGATGAGACTGCACGACGCGTTTCACTTCGCCATGTTGCTCAGTTGGTGCAGCGGTACCCTGTTGTTGTCGGTGTCTGCAATTCGTGGATATCAGCAGGCCTTGCCAGCAGACATTTCGTTGCTGGGGGCGCAGGATTTGGAGCGGGTTGGCTCCATTGATCTGGTAGTGGCAGGTTGGCCCTGCCAAGGGCATTCATCAGCCGGGCATGGCAATGGATTGCGAGACTCGAGGTCGGGTCTGTTTTGGGAGATGGTGCGGGTTTTGCGCCACTTGCAGCTTCATCAAGCTGTATCTCCAGCATACATCTTGGAGAATGTGCCACTGATGGGCGATTCTCGGGCCAGGGTGATGGCCAGTGTGCATCAAGTCCGGTCGTGGCTTGGGTCAGCAGTGTTGCTAGATGCAGCTACAGTGGGGTCACGGGCTCATCGTCCACGGCTATGGTGGACTAACTTGATGCCACCCGCACTGCTCAAGCGTGCATTTGATGGGGGGGTGCAGCGGCCAGCACATCTCACAGTGGATAACATTCTGGACACAGGGAGGCAGTCTCAACGTGTGAGACACGATGACCGTTCGCCTTTGGCAGTGGTCAACAAGGTGGGTCAACCACGAGCAGCATTACCTACACTGCTCAGCTTCCCAGGATCGCATGCTTTCCGGGATAGTGGACCTGGCCTCCTGTGGGATGCTCAGTTGCAGCAGTTAGTGGAGCCTAATGCTGACGAGCGTGAGCGGGCAATGGGTTTTACCACTGGTACCACGGCGGTGTCGTCTCTTTCTGAGGCATCACGTCGTCAAGTGTTGGGGCAAGCAATGGATCTCAATTGCTTGACCTGGATTATCAGCTTGGCTCTGGCTGAGCAACGCAGAGTGCGGAATACTTCCCTCAATGGTCTCTCTGCCTACCGACGGTACAGGCAGTGAGTGGGGGCGAGCATATGAGGACCACGGGGTGCATGCATCCATGGCACACGTGGGAGGTGCTCGAGGTTCAGAGGGAGTTGGCAGCCAAGGCGGCTGTGATGGATGAGGTTGGGGATTCTTCTCGGTTGAGGAGGTCCTCAAGGATGAGATGATGGGGCAGGATGAGGCCTTGTCATTGACTGAGCAGGTAGGGAGTACTGCTCAAGGTTGCAGCATAGCAACCACGGGACGCGTCCTCTACCTCTAAGCCCACTGGACTTAAGGTTGTAGTTACGGAGGACAATTGGGAGCCTGACATTGGACCCATTGTCACCGGAGGAGAGAGACGACGTATACGGCGGTTCCTGAGGGCTTACAGGAATTGCTTTGCCTTCAGTTTGAAGGACTTGGGAGCACTGAAGGGTCAAGAGATCCGTATTGAGTTGGCCACTGACACGCCAATCTTTCGGAGACCCTATAGATACAGTGACATGGAGAGGTCTTTGATTCAGATGAGGACTCAAGATCTCTGGGAGGCAGGTTTGGTGGAGCTCTCTGTGGTGGAGAGTATGCTTCAGCCACAGTGATGCCAGCCAAGAAGGATGTCTATGGCAATTGGACGGAGAGACGTATGTGCGGTGATTACCGGCCTGTAAATCGTCAGACCAAGTCCGATAAGTATGCCATGCCAACACCAGAGGAGATCTTTGATGCCATCGGGCATGCTAAGGCCTTTAGCACTTTGGATTTACGATCCGGATATCACCAGTTGCCAATCAAGGAGGCGGACAAGCAGAAGACGGCATTCTGGGGGATCAATGAGCACGGCAAGGATTGCCTATATCAGTGGCGGTTCTTACCATTTGGGCTTAAGAATGCTCCTGCAGAGTTTCAGAGAGTCATGGATAGGATTCTAGCAGGGGTGGACTTTGCTCGGTGCTACATAGATGACATCATCATCTTTAGTGTTACGATGGAGGAGCATGAGAGACACCTTCAGGTGGTATTGGAGCGCTTGAGAGCGCACGGATTGAAGTTGCATCCGGGGAAGTGCAAGTTTTTCCACAACCAGATTGAGTATCTGGGTCACATGATATATCCTGGAGGATTGGGGGTACAGCAGACTAAGGTAGAGGCCATTGCACAAATTCCACGCCCCACGGATGTGAGCCGAGTTCGAGCTTTCATGGGGTTGGCAAACTATTATAGACGGTTTGTCAAGGGATTTAGTACCATTGCAAAGGCTCTAACCAAGCTGACCAAGGTGGACCAGGAGTGGAGTGGCAGTGGGAAGATGAGCAGGAACGAGCTTTTCAAGAGCTCAAGGCGAGGTTGACCTCGGCGCCTATCTTGAGACGACCTATCAGGGGGCGTCCCTTTCAGCTGCATACGGATTGGAGCATGCTGGGGCTTGGAGCGGTGCTCACACAGGTGGATGATGAGGGAAGAGAGTTCGTAGTGGCTTACGCTAGCCGCGTGCAGAGGCTAAGTACAGCTCATATGAGGGAGAGTGCTTAGCTGCAGTGGGGCCGTGGCACACTTCAGGTGCTATCTATACGGCAATCTTTTCACCCTTGTCACGGATCACCAGCCACTCAAGTGGTTGATGGAGTCAGACAAGCTTACGGGGAAGCTTGCACGGTGGGCACTTATACTCCAGGAGTATGACTTTCAGGTTGTGCATCGACCGGGTTTGGTCAATCGGGATGCGGATGGATTGAGTCGCAATCCATGCATGAGCCAGCAGGATGACACTGGAGCTCGGTGGCATGGTGAGACGGACGAGGAGATGGTGCCGGGATGGCACGCATCTGCATTTTTGTGTATCTTGGCATCGGGAGGTCAGATTGGACCTACAACAGGGATGACTGTAGACGGAGTGTCTGAGGACCCTGAGGCTAGTGATGAGCTAGGTGGTGCCAGAGATATACATGAGGATTCGGCTGTGTTGGACTACCTCCGCACGGGAGACACGGCAGCCATTGTGACTGCCAGGGAGAGGGATCGGATCCTGCAACGAGCCAAGAGGTTCAAGTGGGAGGGGATACACCTACTTCGAGTGTGGGAGGATGGTCGGGTGAGGATTGTGCCTCACCCCACACAGCGTGCACGGTTAGTGCGGCATGCCCATGAGGAGTTGGGGCATTTTGGAGTGCGACGCACTCACAGTTTACTGCAGGGGCAGTATTGGTGGCGTGGTATGCATACAGAGGTGCAACAGTTTGTGGCTAGGTGCATGGTGTGTGACAGGGTGCGTGCTTCATTCAACGCCCCTACACCACAGTTGCATCCTTTACCTATCATGGGATTGGGCTACAGGTGGAGTCTTGACTTCGCAGGACCGTTGCCACTGACTATGCGCCACCACAGATATGTGTTGGTGATGGTGGAGCACTTCTCCAAGTGGATTGAGTTGGTTCCATTGCCTGACAAGGCTAGTGAGGGGGCTGCGTATGCATTCTTGGATCGTGTGCTTAGCCGATTTGGTGCTCCAGCTGAGGTACTCACGGACCAAGGGAGAGAGTTCTTGGGGGAGTTTCAGGCTTTGTGTGATAAAGCCTTGATAGACCACCGCACCACTTCTCGGGATCATCCTGAGGCCGATGGCTTAGCAGAGAGAGTTGTTCAGACGGTGAAGAGGGGTTTGCGCAAGTATGGCTTGCAGAAGGGACACCTAGGAGATTGGGATCTTCAGGTTCCTTGGTTAGCCATGGGCTACAGGTTCAGCAAACAAGCATCACTTGCCTCCTTCTCACCATATTTCCTTCTCTTTGGCCGAGAGCCGGATTTGCCTGCAGCCATTCGTAGGGACACTGCTCAAGTCCTTAACCTTGACGATCCGGACGTGTGGGTACGTGCATGTGATCAGCGTGCAGAGTTGTTCAAGAAAGTCATGCCCATGGCTTTTGAGAACCTTGCCATTGCAGCACCGTGATACGTTGAGGTATGCCACTATACGTGGTGGTGGAGGATATCGTCCTGGGGTTCGGAGGTTTAGCCCTGGTGACTATGTTTATTTGCAGCAGACTGCTCCTACGACTCTGGATGTTACTGCAGGGCGTGTTATTCTGAGGGTTCGAGAGGTGTTGCCCTCAGGGGTCCTGATCTTGGAGGGTCGGGATGGCATGACTTGGAAGGACCATGTGCGTAATTGTGCGCCATGTCACCTTCCCAATGTCGATGGCAGAGTTGACCCAAACTTGGCAGTGGTACCTGCAGGTTTGAGGTGCATGCTCTGTGGGTCTGCCAAAGGGGCAGCCACCATGCTGGTGTGTGATCGATGCTCAAGGGGTTGGCATATGGGATGCTTGACACCACCTCTTGAGAAGGTTCCTGACGGAGATTGGTTGTGTCCACACTGCTTGGGATAGTGGCAGTGGACATGACTGGAGGCAGCTAACAAGACATGGGAGGCCAAGCTCATAGGAGTCAATACATGAGATCCCAAGCTCAAGTTCACAGGTTGCAAGACGGCGACTAACGATGGGGCAACTCTTGCACCCGGCCTCTTGATCTATCGAGTTTGAGTGTAGTAGGGATAGTGGTGGAGGACTTAGTGAGGCTATGGTCACTATCACATCTTGTGGCTACCTGGACTTAGAGGGACCTAAGCACCAGCTAGGGGGGCGATTGTGTGGACTAGTGACTGCCATAGTGGGCAGCGTAGTGGCAGCCTAGTGACTGACTAGTTGTAGCCTAGTGGTTGGACTAGTGGCTGGACTAGTGGTAGACTAGTGGTATACTAGTGTGTGGTGTGCACATGTGTTGTGTGGTTTTGGACAGCGATGTAGTTGTGTAGCGATATGTATGCGCACGACAGCTGTCAAGTTATTTTACCACTAGTGTGAAACTAGCTAGGAAATAGCTAGCTTTTACATATTGACATTTGGGATTGGCCCAAGTGTCAATCCAGGGGTCAAGGCAGATTTAGGCCCTGGAGTGGTTATCTTCACGGCAAGCGCGGGAGGCTCATCTTTCTCGAGTTGAGCCTCACCGCGCCTAGCTATGGCGCCGTAGTGTGGATTCCCCATGGCGTGGGGTGCACTTGGCTTGACTTGTATTTGAGTGATGAGGTTATATATGCATGAGTTTATGCTTCAGCTTTGTGAGCTCGCATGAGCTTGTGCTTGTATTCTTCTCTTTATCATTGTGTGGACTGACTGCCATAGTGGGGCAGCGTAGTGGCAGCCTAGTGACTGACTAGTTGTAGCCTAGTGGTTGGACTAGTGGCTGGACTAGTGGTAGACTAGTGTATACTAGTGTGGGTGCACATGTGTTGTGTGGTTTGGACAGCGATGTAGTTGTGTAGCGATATGTATGCGCACGACACATGGCAAAGAACCAAACCCCACACTTGACTCTACTCTCCACTAGCTAGTTCGGCCGACTTTCTCCAAGTCCCGGCCAAGGGTGGAGCCTCTCAAGCTCCTCCCAGTGCACTATTCATCGCTTCCTCAAACTGCCGCCTCGGTGACACGTTGCCCCCATCGGGCTCACCAGGATCATATCTTTTGGGCCGTTCCGCTTTCGCTTTGGCTTGCCCGACCCCATGATGAGCCAATCCCAAGGACGATCGCGTACTGAACTCTAAGCTCTGATACCAAGTGTCGCGCACCCTCACTCGGTAAGTCCCCTTCAAGTCATAGTTACGCTTTGGCGCGCGCCTGACTCCCAACCTGGCCGCCCGGGCCAACTTGGAGCTTCAGCTGCTCACCGGGACATAACGGTCCCCTTCACTCCCTATAAACCCTCCACCTATTGGGACTAGGAGAATTCCCTTTGGTAGATGGCAGTCCGGAACAGCTCCCCACTCTTTGGTCGCTTTCCGGCTCGTTCGCTTACTCACTAGTTTTTGGTCACCAACGGGCTTGCACCGTTCTCGGGGTACTACTCCCTAATATCAGAGATACCCCCACTGGCCCATACTTGGACTACGTAAGTGATGCAGAAATATGTGTGCCACTTACCTCTACTGTAAACCAGAATGCAAAGGCCCTAGTTTCTACACATGAGCTCTCATTTTCCTTTTTATTAATACTACAGCTATCTAAGAAACAGATCCCCTTTGCATGACATTGCTACCCCTTCATATCCTGCCCATGGATTGTAGACTGATGCATGGTGTTTTGACATCATTCACATCTACTTAAATGAAAATGCAAACCCTAGCTTCTCTATTTCAGATTTCTTTTCTTCCCCTTTGCATGAAGAGGGCATGATATCACAGAGCCCCCACTTTTAACTCCTCCTTAAACTGCATTTTAACTATTTGAAAGACCCTTATGCCCCATGATTGTAGATCTCAGTCTATGAATGTCCTAAGCTGATTTGATACAAGCAGTAGGGAACAAATGCATGCCACCTGATATCTTCTTTCAGAAAAGCTACAGCCTACCCCCACAGTAGGTACATTGCCTCTTCATATGTCATTGGCATTCTTCCCCCACTATCCTTCATTTGTGTCCTCCTTCCAACTAAGTTCAGCAGATGTTCAAAATCCTTTCACCATCTCTTCACACAAGACATCCCCTACTTTAATGATTGTACCGCTGGCATGAGCATCATCTAAAGGCAGTACACCAGCAACACTTCACCAGCAGAGACACCCATTCCATAGCACTCAAGCACTTTCATGACCTCCTACCGTAATTCAGATGCTTCCTTCTCCATGAGTATCAAAACCCGCGGTCGCGGTGTCCCACCATCGTGCATGCCTCATGCCCTGATTCTAGGGCTTGAGTCCCTGTCTGCCCCCTATCCCACCAGCTCCGCTCGTCATTGTACATTGAGAAAAGCCACACCTTGCGATCGCGGTTGTCCCATCATCGTGCACGCCTTCATGCCCCGATCTAGGTCTTGAGTCCCTGTCTGCCCCCTATCCCACCAGCTTCGCTCGTCATTGTACATTGAGAAAAAGCCACACCTTGCGATCGCGGTTGTCCCACCATCGTGCACACCTTCGTGCCCCGATTCTAGGTCTTGAGTCCATGTCTGTCCCTATCCCACCAGCTCCGCTCGTCGTCTCTCATGATCAAACTCGACACTATAAGAAAACAAACATAGTTCTGTCATGTTTGTCTTTCACAATCAAACTCGACACAAAGAAAACAAACAGATGCCACAACCCCCTCAGTAGCGCAGTTATAGTATGCGCACGCGCCAGGTGCGCACTAGCACGTGAACTCCTAAAGAAGGCGCAAGTTTCCTTGCCCCTTGGATGGGAGTCACCCGATTTCGGCACTGCGCAAACACACGATTAACCCAATTTACCTCTCCCCCTTTTGTAAGCTAATTCTACACACTAGCCAACCACACCATGCATCACCATTCCAAACAAAATAGGACGCACAACATGTGGAACCCATTTCCTTTATAACAAATTTGGTACAATACAAGTTTTTGCAATCGGATTCAAAGCTAGCTAAGCCGGGCTAAGCATGCATTTCCTCCCCCACGCTCCAAGGTTGATGTCCCCATCAACGCTTCTTCCGCTTTTGAGGTCGCCATTCGAAAACTGCAATCGTCTCGGATGCGTTTTCCATTTCTGAGGCACGCACCCAAGATGCCTCCACATGATGATAGCCCTTCCATTTGACGAGATACTCCGTTCTCGGTTCTTGAACCTCCTCGACTTAAGTACTGCCTCCACCTCGTACTCAGGTTCATTTTCATGATCCAACAGCATAGGTGGCGGACGCAACACTTGATGCCGATTCGGACGCGCTTCATCTTTGAAGTAAGGCTTCAAAAGGGAGACGTGGGAATACTGGATGCACTTGCTGTTTGCCGGCAGCTCCAATTCATACACATCCTCATTCATAACCTTGCGGATGCGAAAGAGGTCCCGTATACGGAGGTACGAACTTTGGACTCACTTCTGGAGGTAGTCAGGAAATTTTGATGTTCAACCAGACTCCGTGCCTGCCTCAAACTTCACTTCCCTCCGCTTCCGATTAGCCTGCCTTTCATACCGTTTCCTAGCTTTGGCAATGTTGTACTTTGCGAGCTTCAACAAACGCTCGTGTTTTCCAGTACCGCCGCTACTGCCGGTTCCTCAACGTCCTGGGCGGCCAACTTGTCGGCACCAGAGGTGCTTTTCCATAGACCAATACGAAAGGGGAAACTCCCGTTGCGGAGTGTTCTGTGTTATTATAACAGAACTCTGCCGCGTCTAAGTGTTCCACCCAGTCTGTTTGGTTTGCCGACACGTAATTCGCAAGATCTGCTTCATACGGAATTCACTCTTCCGTTTGGCCGTCGGTCGTAGGTCGGAAGGCGGTGCTCATCTTCAGCCTCGTCCCCATCTTCTTCCAAAGTGCCCTCCAAAATTTACTCGAAACTTTGGATCGCGGTCCGAGACAATATCCTTCGGGACTCCATGTTGCTTTAAGACGTGGGCGAAGTAAAGTCGCCCTGTTTCCTGCGCCGTTGCCGTCTCTGGTGGGGATTGAAAATGGCCCATTTTACTGAACCTACCACCACCACCATGATTGCATCGAATCCTTTTGACAGCGGCATAACAATCATTAAATCCATCGAGACGCTTTCCCAAGTCCCCTCTGGAATCGCAAGGGTTGTAACAGCCCCGCTTTGCTTTTTGTACTCGCTCCGGTTTTGTTGGCATGTGGTGCATGTCTTGACATACTCCTTTGCCTCCTCCCTCAGTTTGGGCCAGAAATATTCTTTCTTCAAGAGTGCCGCAGTGCGTTTGGCTCCGCCGTGGCCCGCAAGCGGGCTATCATGGCATTCTCTCAAGAGGCTATCTCTTATCCCTCCCTTCGGCACGTAGAGACAAGGTTTTATCCTTCGCTCAACTTGCCGAGCAAAGTTTTCTTTATCTTGGTTTTTTCATCCCACTTGCTTGAGGTCTTGAACTGGACATGTTTATTGCAACAGCTCGCAAGAGCTCGCTTGCAAGGGCGGCGGCTGGCTTCAATATGTGAAGAACCAAATTCCTCTCTAGTCTTTATTCCCCAGCAATGAATGTTATAACTCTGTGGAGATGAAGGTGACTGTTACAACGGATGTGTCAGTGATGAGCATGTCAACTTGGCTTGTATTAACCGCTAGTAGTATATTAAGCAATAGCCTTGTTGGCGGCCTATCTGTCATGGCATCTGGATAACAATATGAGCAGCCAATGAGTGACAGCCATCTGGCCAGGCAGATGAAAGATGAAAAGACTATTTAATCAAGGGGGTCTAGAGCCGGGGCACTGGTTTTTGGAGTGTTCATCTCTGTGTATGTGTGGATGAAAGTGTCTCAGTATACGGTGTGTGACTAAGTTTAGGACATGTGTGATTAAGTTTAGGACATCGTCCCTTAGGATCTGCAGTCCTCTAGAGTAAGATCCCTCATCCTAGCATGCTCGCTCTACTGTAGCTATACTCCCCCTCTAGAGTAAGATCCCTCATCCTAGCATGCTCGCTCTACTGTAGCTATACTCCCCCTTTAAGGGCATCCACCACAAAGGAAGGGCATCTCTCGTGGGCGCCAGAATCTTGGCTTCACAAACAACAATTGAGAAAAGAAGAGGTTACCATAGAGGCAACTCTATTTCGACGGACCCCTGACAAAATCATTAAATACATGCAGGTCGCTAGGTTCGGCAGGCTTACTAACAATATTAATTTTTTCACTTCACACTACAAGTGTATCACCAATTTTTCCATTTCGCACTACAAATGTATCACCAATATGTCTATGTAATTGCTAGGGGACAGAGTTTCACTTTGCGAAATCATACATGGGTGGGTACTTTAACAGTGACCTATTCATCCTTTGAACTACAACAGTGTAATTTAAACTTAAGCTGGTTGGTCGAGAATGTCGCCTTGCAAAATTATCCATGGGAGGACCTTAAATGTGAGCTGAAGCCTCACCGCCCACTCTTGCACCTATTATGGAAAGGAGCTGGCATCAGAAATAGCTTCGCGGATATTCTTTTGAGTTGCGCCAATTTCATTTCGCTGTGGAATATTCTTCAAGTATGTGGGAAATTCGAGGAATATGCCTTCGAGCTCACATACTATCCAACCAACCTCTGAATGGGGGAAAGTATGCTCTATAAAACGTAAGGCGCTAGAGATGGGGTTTCTGCCCTCAACCTAGGACTTTAGTAACTTGCAGTTGAACATCAAATGGTTGGTCAGTATATTGCCACATTACTCCCATCACAATGCCATGCAATTGTTACCTGCACTACATATGCAAAAGCACTCCAATTGTGATTTGGCTGTCTCAATAGGGGTGCGGGAATACAATTTTGAGGGCCTTTACCCTTTTCCTGTTAACCAATGTGCGAGGGTACTATGGTGTGTTATCTATAAGATCTGCTGGTATTGTAACTACACACATGGGTAGTATTGCTACATTCACTGCCACCAAAGCTCTCAAATTTGCTGGTGGTAATTATATCATGGGTGCAGAAAGGGAAATGAACGCATACCAGTTCTACTACCTGCGAAGGAAACCCTTAGCAGAACCTTGCAAGTTCCAGCATAAGGGCAGTGGTGCACTTCAAGCATCCACAGCTGCCTCTGCCTTCTCCTTTTCCCACTTAAGGAGCTTCACAGTCTCCCAGGTGAAGTCAGGGTCATTGCGGCCAAAGTGGCCATATGCAGCAGTCTTAAGATATCTCTTGTTGCCTCCTCGCTTCAAGTCCAGGTTGATGGAAATCATGCCAGGCCTGAAATCAAAGTTCTTCTCAATGACCTTTAAAATCTCACCGTCTGGAATCCTTCCAGTGCCATATGTGTCCACAAAGACAGAAAGAGGTTCTGGCACAGCTATGGCATAAGAAACCTGAACGAGGCACCTGCGTGCGAGTCCTGCTGCTACAACACTCTTGGCAGCTTGCCTCACAATGTAGGCTCCGCTGCGGTCCACCTTGGTTGGGTCCTTGCCTGAAAAGGCACCACCTCCATGGGCACCCCACCCTCCATATGTGTCAATGATTATCTTCCTGCCAGTGAGGCCGGCATCTCCATGGGGGCCACCAATCACAAACCGACCAGAGGGATTCAGGTGGAAAATGGTGTTCTCATCGAGATACTTCTCAGGGATAACTGGCTTAATAACATGCTCCCGCAAATCAGAAGCAATCTGATCATTGGTGACACTCTCGTCATGTTGAGTAGAGATCAATACTGTGTGAACTCTAAGAGGAACCATGGCACCCCCTTCATTCCTGTACTCAACAGTCACCTGTGTCTTTCCATCAGGCCTCAACCATCCACAAGTTCCATTCTTCCTAACTTCAGTGAGCTTCGCTCCAAGCTTGGTGGCCAACACGTGAGTCAAAGGCATGAGCTCTTCTGTCTCATCTGTGGCATACCCAAACATGTGACCCTGGTCACCTGCACCAATTTCTTCAGGCTCTTTTGTAAGATGGCCGTGCACTCCTTGTGCAATATCAAAGTTTTGTGCTTCAATGTTCATAAGCACCTTGCAGTGGTCCGCATCAAGCCCAACAGCATCTGATGTAAATCCAATTTCCCTGCAGGTGTCTCGCACAACTTTCTCATAGTCAACTTTAGCCTTTGTGGTGATTTCTCCAAATATCATCACCATATTTGTCTTGGTGCATGTCTCACATGCTACCTTGCTCTCGGCGTCTTGCTCGAGGCAGGCATCTAGAACTGCATCAGAGATCTGGTCGCAGAGCTTGTCAGGGTGTCCCTCGTTCACAGACTCAGATGTAAACAGGAACGTCTCCATCTGCAAGTAATAGACTCCCATACCCTTCAGAAGCTAGCCCTGGCAACCATCCTTCAAAAGCCAGTTGCTTAACCAGAGACCATCCACATCATAACGTAGATCGCCACACCCAGAGCTGCATAGACCGGAAGATAAGGGGGCTCTATACCAAGCAAGCATAAACGTCACTACAAAAGAAACCATCAGTGTCTCCCTAGACAGGAGGACAGTCCAAAGCCTCCTTCCATCAGAAACGAGACTGTCCTGGACAGAAAGTTAATGGTCAAGACCACGAGAGCTCCAGGGAGACTGCCGGCAATGAAAACCGAGAAAGGGAATACACTTCCGGTGGCTCAATCTCTCCAGGTAACGCATCTCCTCTACCTCAATCGCTAGATGAAAGAAGGTCGGGAATCGGGAAGGTCTCGACAGGAGGCGAAGGCATCGACACACCTAGACTTGGCAGAGAGGTACAGTCACTCACAATGCAAACCACCGGCCAACTACATCCACGTACCACACGAGTTGTGAAGACGACAAACAAAACCCCAGTTCGATAAATTGAAGAAAACAAACTCACCTTCAAAGATCCAACCGACCAAACCCTCAAATCGAAATGCAGGACCTCCTCCGGCCGCTCACCCACTTGACGAGCGAGGGTGAGAAAGGCGAGAACGCAGACCAGCTCCAAGGTGAGACACACGGGCACAGTTAGGGATACGAGCTTCCAGCTACTCGCTTACCTCGCCCAACTTGGTTGGTTGCCAGGTCCACTCCCTGTGATATGGGCATTTCCGACTCTTCATTCATCCCCTACTTTGCATCCATCTATCTTTCAATGCCAATTTAAAGTAACCATGAAAAAGGACGAGCACTTTCAAAACTGCTGGATGAGATAGCCACATTTCTTACACAAATGCAATCCAATCCCCTACATAACCCCACAGAAATGAAAGGAAATGGAAGAGCTACGTAATAAGCCCCCCCTTACATGAGTGGAATGTCAACCGAGGTTGGCTAGGACATCCGTAGTTCGCCACCCAGAGAATCAGAAACCCTAAAGGAAAACTCTTTTGACCAGTGACATATTACAGCCTTGAAAATCAGTAGTAGCAAGGACACATCTAACTTGAGGCAGACTTCAACAATGTAGAAAGAGCTCCAAAAAATCACAATCAGCCTTGGAGTTGGAACAAACCAATTCACTCACTAAATAAACCCCCTCCAGGAAAACCTCTTGGGATCAAGGTGAAAGACTTGAAAACCACCAAAACACACAAAAGAGGCAGAATCACAGTTCCTTACCTTGCTAAGTCCTGCACACCACCAGACTTTCGATTTGCAACCAGAGCCTTCTCAAAGCACATCATTCACCTAACCAGGCCTTAACTCGCCAGTACCAGAGGAATTGGTGGCAAGTGAGAACTTGCCACACACAATCCGGGCGCCACATTGAAAATTCAGGCAACAGTTTCACCACTCTATATTTTCTGATTGACAATGCAAGTAGCTGGTGAACCATGATAAATTCTTTTCCAGTGCATACCTTGGCCATGGCTTTAATTCCACCTCAACTGTCGAATGAAAGGAGGTTGCCTAACCTCCCACTTGATTTCTTGGAAATTAGCTTCAATTGGAGAGAATAGCGGAGAGGGTTGCTACTGGTCTTGAGCTGCTAAGAAGGAAAACCATACCTCCTTCGAACAGCTGCATACTCCATGAACTTAGTAGAGAAAATGGAAATATGTTTGGTAGAAGAGGAATGGCAGGCCTGACTTCTGCTCCAACCTTTTGGAAAACCCAAAACATAAGGTTGCCACCTGAGTAACATTTGCTAGATTGCATGCTTACTCGTACCATTGTGTGGTAAGTAATGAAAAATGCAAAAACGAAAAATGACCAAAGCTGTACAATGCTTCGGCATCATGAAAATGTCATGTCTTGCACCTGTGGATTTAGCCCCTTATCTGCGAAGGACGACAATTAACTAAGTGCCATGCAAACCACCAAGTTGTCAAAGACCTGTTTTTACTCTCACTGGCTTGAAACACTTCCATGGCCTGGTGCATGCTAAAATCTGGACATTCTAAGAAAATGGAATACTTAACTACCTCTGCTGAGATCAATTGACACTGCTGACAATTATTCTGCCAATGCCATAGCTTAATGACAGCTGACTCAAGTGCACAATTAATTGTGCAGGAGTCCAACATATGATTTTGGAGACTGACAACAACAACTGGCTGAGCAATTGACCCGTTTCACAATTTAGTAATATAATGCTGGTGCCACTTCAGATTGGTATCGCAGAAGATATTCCAACAAGACAGACTCCCTTGTGATAGTAGAGCAAACAGTGGTCAATATTAACATGTTAGAGCAGACATACCCAGACTTGCTGGAGAACTCTTGCTTCCAGGGGGCAGAGATGAACAAAATCCTGGAATGATTGGAAGCTGATTGCCATAACCAGTAGCCACAGGTGAAAAACTCCACGCCTGCTTAATAAATGTGAGAAAACGTTTCAACATCCAATTGATGGGTATCTTCTACAGTGACAGTAGTAACCAAGTCCCACTTAAATAGGCTGGTCCCAGTACTCTGTAGAATGCTCTAATGAATAATACTAGAGGAATCGTGAAATCACGCATTGTACAGAAAAAGAAACATAAATTCCATCACATCCTGGGTAGAACAACACCAATCCAAACTACCAGAGGTAAAGGACAAAAACTTACTTCTTACTACTCTCTAATCTTAGGACAAGGGCACCTTATGAAGCTTGACCGCTAGGTACACTACTACAAGGCCATGCCCTTACCCGCATAAAACCCATAAAAACAGTATGGCTTAGGTGAACTAAGATAACCCCTGTAGTGTACATATCCTACAAGGTCTTGGACTAGCAACTCGTGTAGCACATATCCATGCACTGTATTGACTAAACATGTAGCTTCAGAAAAGGATGGCAGCAAAGTCATGATTTCCTTAATGTTGTAGTACTACAAAGACCTGGAAATTGGCGGCCAGAAACATGAAAATTACTTGCATTAGAGTACCAACCATACACTACAGGTGCTGTTTCAGATGAGCAAGCAGAAAACGAGCATGAAAACACTACTCAACTTGAGTTAGGAGGCAAAGTGCAGCAGGAGCTTACAGTTACCATTGGTTCCTGATAGACTTGCAGCAATATCCATCAAGATAACGCTACAGATCCCCCAATGATCTGTCAGGTGATGATAGTCTCAGGCACACACAGTGAGCATCTTCCAAGCCTTCTGCCTGCAGAGTCAGCATGAGAGCGACAGCAATAAATTCAGACTCGACACTGCAGACTACAGCTTTTACTAATATTGTTACCACAGTGCACGCACCAGACACAAACTACTCTTTACAGCATAGAGGGTGCCAAACTTGGCTGAGATTCAGAGTCTTCACTATTCTCCAGACACAGTTCTGCAGATGCGAGCTAGCCCAGCCACCTCCACCAGTCAGCCACCAAGTTTTTTCAAGTAGAGCACAGTACAGAATATACATTATAGTTAACTGCCAGAGAGCTGGTGTCAGGTGTACCACACTTAGACTCGTCCTGCTACCGCTGCATCCTGTCAGGATAAAAAGTGGCCTACCACATACTAAACAAACATAATGCTACCACACAACCTGTTCCACTATGCTAAGCAAGTTCTATAGCCACCAGGCTGTAGAACAAGTAGTGTGCACATCCATTCGATCCAGCAAACTGCATCATGGTCAGTAGCCCAGAGACAATATAAAACTTCCCACAATACCAAGCTTCTCAAAGCTTAACTGAACACCTGCATCACACCTAACCATTTAGATTCACAGTCGTTCAAAACCATAATACACACACCCATCGGATGACAAAGCTACAGCAGTCACCACATTCACATCCAACCTGTCTGTTAAGCAACACTCCATATCACATTCACCACTACCGCTCAGAACCTAAAGATATAGGCCTAGGATGCCATGTACGTACAAAACGTTAAAATGAGAAAGGTCACAACGGCAAATGTGAGCCACTGACACTTTATGGCCCACACTTGCCCCTGCCACTGTGAACCCCGGCCATTGGCCGAGATCACCAGTGAATCAATGCATTTAACATTTGTGATCAATATCAGAAACCAATGAGCCTCTGTTCATGTGAAATGAAGCATACAGGAAAGAATTTACACAAACTACAAGTCTCTCCCATGCCTCTATCGTTTTCTACAACCACTGACAGATGCATCAAAAATTAAGAAGGTTGAATAATCTGGCCCGCCATACCCCACCTACACTCTACTACAATGAGCAACTCCCTTCATAGAACCAGGGAGCACATTCTCCTCTCCATCATCAGTCAATATCCCCTGCCCGCAACTCCTTACCAATATTTATCTACTTCACAAAACATGGGAGCTATTAACTCTGCAAGAATACCCAAGGACCTCATCCGATCAAGGCATCAGATGGCCAATATTACGCTCTAGACTGCCACCTTCTCCCACTTCAGGGGCTTCACAATCTCCCAGGTGAAGTCAGGGTCGCTGCGGCCAAAATGGCCATAAGCGGCCGTCTTCTGGAACCTCTTGTTACCTCCACGCTTCAAATCCAAGTTGATCGACATCATTCCAGGTCTAAAGTCAAAGTTCTCCTTAATAATCTTCAAGATCTCGGCGTCGGGGATCTTCCCTGTGCCGTAAGTGTCAACAAAGACAGACAGAGGCTCTGGCACACCAATGGCGTAAGACACTTGAAAAATGCAACGGCGAGCAAGGCCAGCAGCCACGATGCTCTTGGCAGCTTGCCTCACAATGTAGGCCCCGCTGCGGTCCACCTTGGTTGGATCCTTCCCAGAGAAGGCACCGCCACCGTGCGCACCCCAACCTCCGTAAGTGTCAATGATGATCTTCCTCCCAGTGAGACCAGCATCTCCGTGAGGACCGCCGATCACAAACCGGCCAGAGGGATTCAAGTGGAAAATGGTGTTCTCGTCCAGATACTTCTCAGGGATAACAGGCTTAATGACATGCTCCCGCAAGTCAGAAGCAATCTGATCGTTAGTGACGCTCTCATCGTGTTGAGTAGAGATCAATACTGTGTGGACTCTAAGAGGCACCATAGCACCCCCTTCATTCCGGTACTCAATGGTGACTTGAGTCTTTCCATCAGGTCGCAACCATCCGCAGGTTCCATTCTTTCTCACCTCAGTGAGCTTCGCTCCAAGCTTAGTGGCCAACACGTGGGTCAAGGGCATGAGCTCCTCCGTCTCATCAGTAGCATACCCGAACATGTGCCCCTGATCACCAGCACCAATGTCTTCAGGCTTCTTTGTAAGATGGCCGTGCACTCCTTGCGCAATGTCAGGGCTCTGTGCCTCGATGTTCATGAGCACCTTGCAGTGGTCGGCATCGAGGCCAACGGCATCAGACACAAATCCAATCTCCCTGCATGTATCCCTCACAATCTTTTCATAATCAACCTGAGCCTTGGTGGTAATCTCACCGAAAACCATCACCATGTTGGTCTTGGTGCATGTCTCGCATGCTACCTTGCTGTCAGGGTCCTGCTCGAGGCAGGCATCCAACACTGCATCAGAGATCTGGTCGCAGAGCTTGTCAGGGTGCCCCTCGTTCACAGACTCGGATGTAAATAGGAAGGTCTCCATCTGCAGAAAATACATCAGCACAACCTTCAGATGTACGCTCGGAAAATGAAACTATAAGCAGACACCTTCCACACTGACATCGTAGCAACCATAGCAGCGAAGGCCTTAAGAAAAAGAAGCTTCATACCATACACAAAAGTTGCAACCAAAACAACATGAATCCAACCAGAAGTGGCTCCATTCACAAGAGGGATAGGAACGAGACTTTAATATGGAGAGGAAGCTCAGGCTCAAGCCGTCAAGAGCTCCAGAAATGAAAAGGAATGGCAAACACTTTCGGACTTGGCCACTCCCCTACGATACATCACCGCTATCCGGTTCGCTAGGCAAGCGAGGCATTGCATAAAAAGGGAAAAGAGGACAACAACTCAAACAAAACTCAACCAAGAAGGACAGCCAATGGCAATGACACACTAGACTTGGCAGAGCTACAAGCATCGACACCTCACTAGCACGCACAATGCACCGGCCGACTCCCTCACGCACAACACCAGACAGACGATATAGTTTGATAAATGGAAGAAATCAATCTCACCTTCACAGATCCAACCGACCAGGCCTCAGATCCGCCTCCGGACCTCCTCCGACCAACTCTCTCCACCTGTGATCGAGCGTGGCGAGGGCGGAAAGGCAGGCGAGGGTGCGAGGAGATAGATGGCGAGTCGAGATAGGGATGCAAGCTTATAAGCTCCACACGCGCGCTCCCCTCAGCCAGCGAGGTCACAGCGCAGCGCCGCTCCCAGCCCTTGGATCCTGCATCGCACGGTGGAGACTGGATCCAACTGGCCCCACGTTGCTGGGTCTCGTCCAGCGACAGAGCAGCGTCGCCGACTGGCTGTTCCCGGTATCCCGGTGGCCGTGAATGATCGCAGTTGGTGGCCTGCTGCGGCGGGCGTGATTTGCACTTGCGCCCGTTTGTCCATCCCCTGCTAAGTTTCATCCATCTATTTTCCCGTGACAATAAATGCAACTGAATTTTGAAAAGCTTACGTCCAAAAATGTACCGTACGGCGACATCCCTTATTCTATTAGTTTTTTATTCAATTATTCGTTTTTCTTTCGTGATTTTCGGAGAAATGTAAGTTTTAAAGAAAGAGTAATGATTTTCTGGCGAATCTGTAGAATAACAAGGATCATAATGACGCAAGGAGAAGATGCATGCACCCGCGGTGAAATGCCTAACCCTAATCTAAACACGCCTAGGCAGGTCAAGTATCCCGGACCAGAGCATCGCGGCCCGTAACGGAATCGGAGCTCCGCTTTTCTTTTTTGAAAGAAAGAAAGAAGGGAGTCGGCGTGTCGAGTTGTGAGACGGGGGCACGGGTGGTGTGCAAGGCGGAGCGCTGATGTGGGCAAGGGAAGGGTACAGCGTGGTGGTGACTGGGTTGGTGGTACAGGAGCGCACGCAGCGGGTCATGACTGCGCAACATGGCCGCCTAACCGGTACGGGACTGTGTATCAAGTTTGTGTGTGGGCTTGGGGACAAGTCGTGTGCTGTAAAACGGCAAACTGACAACTGACGATGTGCTACTGTTGGATCAGGTAAAAAACCCGCTGCTCGCTGATTAATACAGTGCTAGAGGAAAATTTAACCTCTTTCAAAGTAACATAGCCAGGGGCACCGGCTACCGGACGGGAAAAGTGTAGGGTAAGCAATCCACGCGCGTTGCTTCACTGGTTCTCGCCCCTGCCCCTCGGGCTCCGCGGGGGCTCACACTTGTGAAGCACCTCGCCAGGGTTGCTTGACTTACCCTGCGTAAAGAATTGAGAAAAGAAAAAGGCCTTGCCAGGCTGGCGAGTAGCGTTACGGAGTGTTAGCCACTCGCGCCAGTGGCTTACACATCGTAATGCTACTGGCCAGCCTGGCACTTTATTCCACGAAATAAGCCCACTCGAAATACAAAGGAGTTTTTTGGAAATTCTTTACGATAATAGGACACACACTTAGGTAGCAGGATTCCATCCAAAATATTATCCCAAACTACATGCTGCTGCTGGTCTTTTATTTGAATGGTCCTCAACACCAAGTTTAATTTATTAGGGCATCGTAGTAGGAGACCAGTGTGCGAATCGCCAATTTGATCCATGCCAAAACTAAAGCCAATATGTAGCCCAAGTTTCATTTCAAAAACGTTCAGCTAGTAAGAAGATGTTTGATCATGTTGTACTGGAAGAAATGGATGAAACCCTGACCACGGAGAAGGATGGAGATTTATAATATTACGAGTTTATGAATTTATATGGACTTGAAGGAGGAGTCAGCTTTTACAAATTTTTGAGAGAGTCGGGTCCCTTTTTGTCAAAAAACAGAAATAGTGTCGGTGTTTTTTATGGCGAAAATCGCCAGATTTCGACCTGGAAAATCAGACAGCTACTTGTTCAAAGGAATTGTGCCCCCCAAGCTCGGAAGAGTCGAAGAGAGATGGAGCCTAATTTTGCCCATGTGGAATATAGCAACTTTTCTAACCGTGATCACCTCTTTATTCTCTCCAAATGGCCACCGGGTAGAATTCACACGTGGCCCCACCTGCGATTCTCGAAAAATGAAAACAAAAACACTTATAGTGTACAGTTTAAAGGATGGGTTTCTTATTCTTTGAATGAGGAACGGCGATTCATGATAGTACCTCTGATAACTGTACTGGAATTACCGTACTTACCTAGCTTATTAGGCACTTGCCTAATAAATAATAAAAATGGAATATTATTAGGCAGATTCGTTTTTATTATTTAGGCACCTCACCTAGGTAATTTCCAAACATTAGGCATGTATTACAGTTGACCCTGGATAATAATGAACAATTATTTTTTACCTCCCTCAAAACCTATTGTTAAGGTAATTTTCTTTTCAAAAAACATAAAAACATTTTTTGGAGCAATTAGGCACTTCTCATGAATTTTTTCCAAGTTTTAGGCACATTTTCCAAAAATGTTCTAAATTTAATTAGGCACTTGATTTTGAATTAATTATTGCCTAGTAAGCTAGGTAAGTACAAGTGTTGGACTGGTATCGTATTTTCAACACACGAAGCTGGTACTGGTATATAGGCCACCGGCCAATTGTGATACCAGGGAGGTATTGGTATTGGCAAAAATATGAGATTTGGATACCATGGTGGTATGGTGTGGTGTTTTACGGGTATCAATAGCAAGAGTTTTTAGAAATCGATACCAGGGTATTATCAATACTGGTCTGGTATAAAAAAAAACTCATGAAAGGCCCACTTCTCATATAAATGTGTACAAGCATGCTTCTCATTGATTTTATTCCTCAAAGCATTCCTTGAGTTCCTCAAAGTATTGATACCTAGGTTTTCCTCAAAAATATGGATATGGTAGTGGTCAGGTACTAGATTTTCAACCACTTACCAGTCTCGTAGGGTATCGTCCACAATATTAGGAAGCAGATACCAGGCCAATATGGGTATATGCTTGGTAGTGGCCTGAGGTGATACCAGACTGGTCTGGTACTTCATACTAGTATACATACCAGTATTGATACCGGTTTCTTATCGGTATACCAGTCTAACACTGGTAAGTACGGTATGGGAGCGAAATGTCTTACTTTGCCCTCATATAAGGCGGTAAGACATCAATACACGCGGAGTGTGTGAGGGATAATTCTATGGAGTAGGATTACAAATTTTAAAATTTTAAAAATTGCTAAGAGTAGATACACTTATATGAAAGGGACAGAGCGACCTGAAGGGGGGGAAATTTAGAACCCCCATACACATCACTGTAAGGCACACACATACACATCACTGTAAGGCACACACTGTCAACAACGAAAATAACCAAAGAGCCAGGGAGCATTCCCTAAGAAACGAGGCAGCCCCCTTGGCAGATGAGGGCCAAAGAAACGGCAGACTGAAGCAAAGACAACTACAACAACCAACCAGTGATCCGCAATAGAAGTATTGTTGATAGTCAAGTTGGTAGCAATTTAAAGCAATGAATTACAAAATCTATTTATCACACAATGCACTAAAGATGTTGGTTTTGTTTTATTTTTATTTTATTTTTAAAAAGGGAAACACATGGGAATAACCCCTCACAAACCAGGCCCCCCTAGTTACAGTGAGAGAAAACATTAACCATCAAAATCAAGAAATCAAAACTATACCTAAGCATAAGGAGCCCAAGGAAGTGGGGGAGAATATAATACCACCCACCAACAGTCAGTTGCTCAGCTGGATAGTGCCACCCAGATGATTCTGGGTCAGATCCTACTACCTCGAGGGGTGTGGTATGTTCCAATGTTGGGCGGTTATTTATATTTTTTGCTAACAGGCGGTTGCGGTTACATTGGAATTCAATATTGAAATAACCTAGTAGGCCGGTTACTTCAATTTATTGACTTTCTAATAACCTGCCGGTTGCCGTTAAGAGTGACATGTTTTTTTGCCGGGTATCCATAAATCCGGTTATCATTTTCCCTATAACTGAGGGTTATACAACCGGTTATGTATATTTATTTATTTATCTATAAAGTTTTTAGATATACACATGCGTCTAGAATTACTTGGGCTCATCAATGGGGATTTCAAAAAATACAATATCCTATCATAATGTTTCAATGTGCTTCAAAATATGAAGCCTTGGCAAGCTCATTCATGAATTTAGCCAAGGACTAACACCTCATAACCACCACTCACAACCTTAGGTTATTAGACCCAATATATATATATTCATAACCGTGCACTTAAAAAATACCCAACCAGTTGTCTACATCAATTTTTAAAATTTTGGCCTCCGCCGGTTACTATTGGGACCGTTATTTGTATGCCTACACTATGCCAGTTCCTAATTGGGACCGATTATTTCAAATTTTCATCTCCTTACCGGGCAGTGTTCATGATGACATCTGGTACAATTCCAGCTTTGACCATGTCACCATGGACCTCTTTCCCCTTTCCCAAAGCTCCTAGGCTTGCACACACACATAACCAGATAGAGAACCAATTGTTATTAGAGACAAGATTAAATAACCGCCCAACATTGGTATGTTCTTCTCCCCCTTCCTTTGGGCGGTGTCCCATGCCAAAGCCTTCACTGTTACTGTGAAACAGGTTATTTTTAGTGTTGTGCAGGTACCGTAGTACCTTAGCAAGTTCAACAATCATTTGTCGAATATATATTTTATTTTGAGAATTTCATTTCATATGGAATATTCCTAAAGATGCTTTATTATCATTCACAAGGTTACTAAATTTTACAAAATCAATTTCCAAAATTTTCAACAATCTTTGGAATATTGAAATTTGTGTTGAAGTTGCCAAGGTACTAGGGTAGTACCTTTTTAAGGAAACCGCGGGGTCCAGGTTCGGGTTTTCCTTTGGAACCAAGTCCGGGTCCAGATCCGGGTTTCTGAAATTTGGTAAATCTGAGTTCGGGCTCGGGTCCGGGTAGTTGCTGGAAAATATTAGCGGGTTCACGGGTTCAAATCAGGGTCCTGATTAATTGATTAAACAAATTTAAAAATAAGACTAATTAGAGATAAAATTATTTTGGCTGGAAAAAAAAACTAATCCCTAATGGTGAATTTAATTTTAAGACGGATTCTTTCAAAAGCTCCCATGAATATAGATGGCTCGTTTATAAACTACACACATGATGGCACAAGCATTAAAATAGAATTTGAGTTCCATTCTTCAATATCAAACATGTTAAGAAAAATAATGTGTCTCAAGGCTCATAGATCAAGTATCACATTTTAAATTTTAAAATTGAAACCCGGACTTGACCTGCTACATTGGGCGCTGGTGTCAGTTCTGGACCTAGCAGGCGGTCGTTGGGGGTCCATTTAGAATTTAACCTGGTCAGAGTCCGGGTTTCTGGTGATGACACGGGTAACCCCGGACCCTAACCCGCCAAGTACCCGGGATCAAATCCCAGACCCGCATTATTTTCTCCTCCCACTATAATTAAGGGGCCTGATTTGTGAGTTGTCGCTCCCATGTGTTTCCCTTTAAAAATAGTAAATTAAAACTATACCACCCAGCCTGGTAGCAGGATTCGGCGTCCAGTACCTAATGGGTGGCATACCATGCACTACCCAAGTAGACTATCGTCATATGGTAATGAGACTAATATACAATAAGGGCGCTTAAGAAAAAGAAAGCAAAAGATCTTGGAACCTTTCATTGAATATGCCGAGGGTGATTGTAGACTACCGTCGGTGTACCAAGACAGGAACCAACTGCAGAAAGAGGACAAAGCATGTAAGCAATTTAAAACCATTTGTTGGAACGAGTATGGTCGCTTTTCAACTTGAAGCAAGAGAAAATGTGGAGAAGAGTCTTTGCAAGAAAGTCTCTGTTATGATTGATTCACCAGACTAAAAAATGAGGGGTTGCTCAGTCAACCTCTGGCCATCTAAGGTCGGTACCAAAGGACTCGAAAGTCCTTAGGGGGACACAAGTTGTGTGGTTAAGGCGGTTGGAAGATGTCAACTCTCCAAACGGAAGGTAGTAGTACAAAACGTATTAGCCCTTCCGGTAACATGGTACCTTCCTTTTGCGTTTGTTGTAGCCGCGACCTAACTTACTAAAAGCTCAATGGTTATTCGTTTTGGTTGTGCGAGCAAGACTCATGTGAGAGGAACCCTCTTTATTAATTTGATTAAAAGGGCCTCCGCCCCCTTTTCTCTAAAGAAAAAAAAAAAAAAAAAACTATGCTTATGCAAGCGCAATACCGAGCACCTATAGACTCTTTTAAATTATGAACATTAATACGAAAATAGGAGCCATATGGTATTTCAGCATTTCAGCATATACTAGGGTAGCCTATGCCGTTTGTCCATGTGTGAAGAATTGAAAAGAACACTTGATTTTGTACCTCGCTTCATATATTGAGACCAAAACTGAGACCAACTGTAACAAGCACGGCCCATGGTTTGGGAGATCTGAACGCTACACAAAACTAAATTAACTAACTAACTAACTACCTTGCTTCATATATTGATAAGCTCTTCTAGCAAAACTGATGATAGGGGTCGAAGCATTTTTAGAAAGAATTTCATTCACATTTTTTTATTTTTTTTCCAAACAGTAATTCCTTTAGGGGTTGGAAGACATTTCATCAACAAAACTCTTTTAATCTCTCACATATATATATAACTTTTTCCAAACAATAGCTCTTTTAGATGACCCAAATCGATATTGAAGCATCTGAATTTCATCGTTTCTACATGTCGATGTCAATAATATTAGAAATAGTTTCTTACCGTAAAATTGGTGTTGCTTACAGTCAATTATTTGAATTATAGTCACGCAATATTAATTATGCCTCATGAGACTGCTTTTGTTTTGCTCTTGTTTATGGAATATTCAAAATATTTGCTCACGTGAGCTACCCAACCTCTTGGGGAAGGACTCGGGAGAGGAGGAATGTTGTGCTTGTAATTTTCATGCTCACATGAGTAGTGAGTACTACTTACACTTCGAAAGTTAGTACCAAGTGTTGGGAGGTTATTATCTTTTGTAAGACCCGTTGGTTCCGGGTATCGGCGGTGTGAGGTTGTGGATATACCCAAACCAATACTAGATTTATTTAGGATTTTACATAGCCGGGGGTTATCAATCAAGCCCATTATCAAAATTATCAGACAACATATCAATAAACATCAAACATGGATGATAACCTACTGTTATCAACCCGGGGCCGGGGTTTAAAAAAAAATCTTTAACCATTTTTTAAGAGCGCCTTATCCATGTAAAATTTATCCAAACTTATCAATGTGATGTGGAATACTAACTAATTAAATCAGAATGTTATCTACTAACTAATACTAATACTAATACTAATGTACTTATTTAGGTGGCTAGAATTATAAAGTTAGTTAGTATTCCTAAGTACTTTAAGTAGCTTGTATTTTTCAAGGTATGGTGTGTAAATTTGGGCAATGTTTGACAGCGTTTAAGTATTAGTATGACTTACCGGTTTAATATGTTTTTAAGAGGGTGCTAAATCCCTGAAGCGATGGGAAAAGGTCACTAAAATGTGACATTTAATGTGAAAATCCAGCCACTTGATGTTGATATGTGGGAAATCTAGTTTTTGTAGCCCTCATAAATATCAATAATCAATATCATCAAAGCCTTATATGAGGGTCCGGGTCTCAACATCAATATCAGCTCAGCACTTAACCGGTAGGTAGGTTACGAACAGGGTATTATCCAACAATTTACCCGGCGGGTCCGGGTCCACATACCCGCATTGATACCCGTGTTGACACCCTCTACGTACCCAATACCCTCCCAACACTGGTTAGTACCCAAGGCAAAAACAGAGGTTTAAGTAAATCCAACACACGTTGCAATACCTTGAGCAATTAAAATCACCTCATCCAACTCCCCCGTCTACATACCCAAACAACATTAAGGGGCATCCTACCGAAACATAACCACCCTCAAAGTCTTTAGAGAACCCCTTGTTATAGCCGATGGGCTACAAAACCCTAATCAGCTTCAAGAAAGATGACTCCACCTCCTAGAGGAATAGTACATTCTAGTGTCACTTCAACCCAAAGGACTACTACGTTGAAAGGAGTTGGTAGAACGTGAGCACACACACACAGCTCATAGCTCACGTGAGCATAGAAGGCATAGTAATAGGTTCCAAGCTTTTCATGGACATAGAATATGTGAGATAGACATAGGGTATGAGGACGCAAATTCTTAGTTACAATATAATCACAATTTATATGAAATAAATTATTATATTACTACATGTAATAGGATTGGTATTCTTTGACAAAATAACCAAGTCGAAAACGTACTTGAAATTATTGGAGAAAACAAAATAATACTCTCATAAGGCCATGAGACATATCAAAAATATAATGTAATAAGGCAACATTCGGGTTGCAAGCGAAACTTAATAATCCGAGATATGACTTCCCCCCATGGAATTTCTAGGCGGTTTTTCTACGCCTATGGATTCATGGATACCCATAAAATACTTTTCTCAAGGGGGTTGGTAGAACGTGAGCACACCGGTGAGCACGACTCACCAAGAAAACATAGGCGTGAGCACAAAACACGGCAATAGGCTACACATGTTTCCACGGAAATAGAATTCTTGCGAATAGGGTTCCAAAATAGTGAAAATGTTAGTTGTGTGCCTATTTCTGTGGCGCTCTCTGTCCCTATTTCTGTTCCTAATTATGTCCATAAATCCTAAACCCTAATGAAAATAGGTACCCATAATGTATACCTTCAAGCTCCAAGTTCCACATAACTACAACTTTGGTATCCTACAAAAGAATAACAAATTATGGAAAAACAAAGTTGCAATAACGCACACCATCCAAAACACACTTGAAATACCAAACAATAATTGAACAATTTAATATAATGATTCAAACAACGGGTGTCCGTAGTGAAATAAATCAAGGTATCGAGTTAAAATTAGGGATTTTGCCAACGGAATAATGGAGGTATCACTGTTAAGGTCATTATCCAATGGTTTCGTGAGCGAAACAAAATGTTTTGTGTTTGGTTTTGCATATAAGAGACAACGAGAGATTGTTTTATTTCGGCAACAAATTGTTATGTGTTTATTGCGGTATGTCGGTACCCATGTTTTCGTGGGTGAAACATAATGAAATAATTCTAGTTTCGCGTATTACTGATTGCATCGAGCGTCACCTGCACTTGACTAAATACGCAATTATTCAGCAACAAAAATCCTTGATGGAGACGACACCTACTGGATATTCCTTATGCCCCAACTTTGCATGGCTTGTGCTCATGTGAGCACAAATTGCACATTTTAGTTTCGCTACAACATCTTTACAAGAATATTCTAGGAATTTCTGATACATCCTCTTATGCTCACATGTCACAGGCTCATGCTCACGTGAGCCTACTCATGTGCTACCCAACCTTTTTTCTGAGCATTTGCTCCCCAACAAACATGAATACCCGTATATCCAGAACAGAATTGTCCCCAATATCCATTGTGACCATTATTTGAAGTGTTGTCTATAATCGTGATCATGCCATGCAAGCCCCTCACGGGATCTTATTAGTCTTTGATTCAAATAATTGCCCAACATTGGGAAATGCGTTGACTCTTGACCAAGGGGAGGTCACTTCCAAATATTACCACTTGACGTGCAAAAAAATATAGGGTGCCGAAAATTTTGAGAAAATAAAATTTAGAATACATTTAGAAATACTATAGGGTACCAATATATTGGCGGCACCACATTTAAATTAAAATAGGGTCCAGAATAAAGACGTATTTCCAAAAAATATTAAAACTAATATATGGTGGAGGGAAATTAAAGGGACACGTGTAGTTCAGTGACAAGCAGTTCGGGACATGCAGCGGAGAGGGCGTAGACGCATGTGCACGACAACCCTAGGCTTCCCTCTTTCCTGTCGGCTGCAATTCATGGCGGCATTGTGCTAGACAAGCAGAGAGAAATGGTGGTGCGCTCAGTGGTACACGCATTGTGGCCCATAGGCTTTGAAGCTTACAGGGCGTGACAGTGAAGAAGCGTAGATTGAAAGGGGAATGATGGCAACCCCATAATATTATTAATATTATTATTTTCAGGTTAATATAGGGTGCCCAATATTTGTTATCTGCTATAAAATATAAATAATATAGCTTGCAAGAAAATATGCCGTATTACAACATTATGTAATAATAGGGTGGCCAAAAATTCAGAAAATAAAATTAATACCCCCATAGAAAATGCCTGTTTGCCTCACGTGCCTGGGAAACTAGATAAGGAGTGACCTCCCCGAGCTCTTGACTCCTTCCAATAGCTAAAGTTTGAATGTGCTTCTATATTAACCCTAATGTGTCTAGGTCGCATATGTTACAAAGCATTTAGGAGGGCCTTTCTCTAAGCACCCTGCTCTAGAGGGTGTGGTTAATTGGTGAGAAATCTTGTAGGGGGGCTCTCACCTGTCAAAAGTCAATTTTCCTCCTAAAATTATAAAGTATTCTTCACAACATTCTCCATCCACCTGTCGCGCACCTCACTTCGGTAAGCTTCCTTTAAGTCATAGTTACTCGCTTTGATGCGCGCGTCTAACTCCATAAACTGGCCGCCGGGCCAACTCAGAGCTTCGGCTGCTCACCGGGACATAACGGTCCCCTTTGCTCCTTCAAAGGACCCTCCACCAATTTGGGGTCTAGAGGAAATTCCCTTTGGTAGATGGCAGTCCGGAATAGCTCCTCGATTCTCGATGATGAGTCGCGGTGTGTCTTGGCCCACCCACCACGGCCCCATTGGACCGTGATGAGTCCCAAGACTCCCCACGACTCCCACCACAAGGTCTCCGCCCCATGGTGAGTCATATGCCACCCCTCGTGGACCCACCCCCACCGCAACCCCGTGTGCGGGGCTCCACCTAGTGAGCGCCTCCGCCTAGTGAGCGCCTCTTGAGTGCCTTGGGCACTCAAGGTACTTCAGCCCCGTACCTATTGTTGCCACTGCCCCCACCACAGGGGCAGCCCTTCTTGTGTCCCGACCCCCCTGCCCTCAAGGCGAAGGGCCGCTACACCACCACCATCTATGCAAATTTTGAAATTCCACCCATTGAGCATGTAGCAAAATAACAAGTGAAAGCTTTGCTTGAGTTGCCTCTAAACCCCGGCCCGCGCCCCCCTTTCTTTCAAGCAACTGCTGGATGACATGACGGTAATGTTTGAAAAAAATCCTGTATTTGAAAAAATTCAATGCATAACCAGAATTTCTTCGTCCAAAATGTTTTGGAAATTATTTTTCTCTACCACTAAATTCCAATTTCTACCCTTTCAGCCTACGCTAAAGTCACGATGGCAGCTTAAGAAATATGTTAGAAATCAAATTTGCAACCCAGTGGCCATTTGAAACTTAAGTAATTATTGGATATATTGTAGAAATCTCGATAGTAAATACGTAAATACCTAAATAGTAAATACCAGTGTCGGCCTATTGGTGTTGAGCTAAAAACAGATTGAACATGTGCAAAAATGTAAATGGATTTAGAATGTACCAAAAATTGTAAGTGAATTTTGGGCTGCCCATCCTTGACCCTGCCAACCTTGTATAAGAGGATTTTTGTTACAATATTCGCCCCAATAAAACTGCTGGGGATTTTTGTGTCCCAACTAAATCATTGTAATCTACCAATTTCTACAGTGGACTTTGATGTGATAAGGGCCCCGGGACAGCTCAATAGTAGGGTCAGCTTGCAGGGATGTTAGTTTAGTCTTTCTTGGTTTTATATTTTTAGTATTTTTTTAAAGTAGTCTTAAGTCTTAAGTCTCAGTTTTGTTTGACTAGACAGGAGGTAAGTTCAGCTTTCTTCCAGTTCCAGGTTTTCCAAAAAGGGCCAAGTCAAGGACCAAGAATTGGACCAAAATGCTCCAACTTGGTCCCACTGTCCCTTGTTGGTCTTTGTCCCTGGAATAATGTGAAGGTTCCCAAATGATTCCAGACCCTTTACATAATATTCTACTGGATTATCCTGTGGAGTCTGCACTTGCAGGGAGACTGGCAACCTGGGTAGTGGGTGCCCGCCTTCCTATCTACCTACCAACTGTCGCACACGGTACTACCTACCAGGTACCCACGACAATCATTGACTGCCTCCCACCACAAGTTTCCCGTGCCCAGGTAAGTCGGTGGACGAGATGTGGATGATGGATGATATCATGACTTCATTCATCTCTGGACACACCTTTCTCTATGTTTCTTATATTTCACCCACGACTAAGGCTGTGAATTTCTTCCCTGGTTTTTACTTGTTCCTTAAAGCAATATTTATTCTTCATTATCATTTATACCTGGCAGAAAATTTTGAAGAGAAAAGTTTTCTTGACAGGGGAAGAAGCCCTTTAATAATATTTTGTTTCTTTGGAAATGGAGTAAAATCCTGAAATGAATGGAGCTAGGAAAGCTATAGAATTAGATGGGGGGCCAACAGGAATCATCCAATCACTCTCAATAATCCAGGCACCGGCAAGGCTGACCAATGAAGGTGAGGGCAGCAGAAGATTGAGAGGCAAGGGTGAGGGCAGCAGTGGGGCTGTCAGAAGGTCAGAGCAGCAGCAGTCCTCAGTCAGGACGTCAGGACCCACACCACAACATAATACAAGTGCTCTTCAGATCTTTCCAGCTTTTCTGGTGGAAATGGACTCAGGTCCAGATTTCACTGTGTGTGTTTTTGCAAGTTGTTTCTAGGAAGAAGTTGAAGTCCAAGCTTGGCATGTTCGTATCTAAGACTGTGGGCAAAGTCCAAGTTTCTGATGCCGCCATATTGACCTAGTTGGAGATCCCACAGCCCAGGCCCCAAATGGATGGAGGGTGAAAAAGTCTGTCTCCATTCTTTATTGGAGATCTGGGGCCCACTCTCCCACTTACACATATATGTTATGGAGGGAGAGAGATTGGTGACCAAAGAAGGCAGGACTTGAAAACACGAGAGAACGCCAAAACTGGAATCAATGTCAGCCATGGAAGTCAGAAGCAGCTAATAATAGAACATCAGCACCAGACATGAATAGAGAGTACAAGAGAGACCTAGATATTAGTCACCCTCTCTAATTGGTACGCCGGAGGGGTAATGTTCAGCTAACACTTAGAAAGGCTTAACAGTTTGAATTTATATAGTACGTGTCTATCTACACGGTGGGATACATATGTCAATCTAAGAATACCGTGACACTCACACAGCTAAGTTGTATAATTTCATTCAGATTTGGGTTCAAAACAATAGTAGATAGTGGAGTTGCACCCAGGTGATTCTACTTGCTTTGCAAAACATATCTCACTCTTTCCTTTGGATGTTATGGTGCTAATCAGTTTCATGACATCCTAGGATGATAGGTCTTGTAAAACAGCAATTCATAGACCAAAAAACTACAGATAGTTTTGGATCTTGAGCTGGTAGAAGGTTTGGTCTGCAAGATCCTGAGAACCCATCATGTGTAGCTTAAATTCATGCCTATTGTAGGTATTGAAGCCCAGACATGGTCCCCTGGTTCTAACCCCGATTCCTAAACGGATTTCTGAATTCCCAGTATATGGTTGATATATAGTGGAGACATGACTACTGCCTAGAGGGGATGGGCTATCCATAACAATTAACATGTTTATACTTGGGCTGAACTTTAAAAGGGTGAGACAACAAGGCGTGAGATATGCCCTGCCATTGTTTTATTGATATGAATTGTAACATGTGCCCAACTGGGAACTAAGAACTTTCATGTTCCCATTAAGTCTCATGGGAACAACCCATGATATAAGGTTAAGGTCACTTTGGCCAACTTGATGCGTAGTCCCTACCCTGTCGGGCAGGGCCAATAAAGGTACTTCAACGATTAACGGTGTAACATTTATGGAGGGGCAACAGTACATAAATGAGTAATCCGCTGATCGTGTGGGTTGTGGTCTAGCTGTTTTGTTCAAAGTTTTACACCGTCAGAGACAATTTGCAGTTGCAACCAAGTGGGCATTCTGTCAGTGTGTCAGGCACGTTTGCCGCAAGAATTTGCAAAGGAAGGCGACAGTGTGGAGCCCATCAAATCCAGCCCTAATAAGCTGGCCGCGGAAAGCAAGGGTGTCAGTTCTGGCGGTCTCCCCACATGGGTACTCCAGATCTGCCCTTTCACTGGTCGCGCAACATCCTTCGTGCACATTCACAGTGCGCCCAGCTGGGCCATTCCTAGCTCTCAGGCCTAGTGGCCGATCGTGAGTTCCTTACGTGCCAGGTCTGTAACGTTTGCACCAGTTAGGACACGTGAGATTTAACGTACAATGTGTGAGAGGAGGAGAGAGAGAGAGTTTCTGGTTTGTTGGAGTCTGGACTTCAGGAGAGGACATGGTTTGAAAGCTGAGCCTTGGTAAGTGACAGTTATCCCAAGCGCATAAGCTACATCACAAGACGTGAGCACCTCCCAATTCTCCCCCTCTCCTTATTCCTCTCCCATTCCTTATTCCTTATCGTCAGAATGTCGTGGAAATCTTGTCGTAGTATTGCCTGCTCCAAAGACCTAAAAAACTTATTACCAGTCCAACACTGGTACATACCTCTACTATAATTGTTTGGATTCTCCAGATTCGACCATGTAGCACACTCAATTTCTTCAGAATCTGCCACAAACTACTGGACAGTCGGCAAAGCACACCCAATGCTTACATGGTTTAAATTCATGTCAATCACATGGGTGCTTGCATCCCCATGCGGCCACCATCTTATACTTTTGTATCCTTCTCGAAGTGTCCATATTACATGCAAATCCAATCCAATGGTTCGTTCGGTGTTCAGTCTGGAATCAGACCAGATCTCCCTGGAAACATAGTACCCCAACTTAACACATGAAGTAACTATATCAGGACTTGACACTTGATACCGACTCCCTACCTCCTGGCTATGTACCATACAGGCACATTACCAGCTACTGCTAGTCTACTTCCGGAAGTGCAGGCCAGAACCCTTAATTAAATCACCCATCTTAGGGCTCAAAAGCTTCTTGATTCTGCACTGGATTCACCCTAATTTGATCCCTAGTTTGATGAGAAGTATGAGGGACAGAAAGGGTCCCAGTGATGTCGATTGCTGGGGATGGAAGAGTGGGTTGAGAGTCCTGGCGAGCATCAGGTTGTGGCTCATTGAACTCTTTCCGTAGACGCTCAACAACCATGAAAGAGACAGCTGATGCTGGCACAAACCACAGCACCCGGGGTAGGCCCCCCTTGAAGAATCCCTTCAACCCTTCCTCTCTCCAGATTCTTTGCAATGAATCAAACCAGCCTTTGTATCTGCACAGGGGACCAGGAGTTGGAAATATCACCAACGATGCATCATATATAGATTACCTTCTCAAACTTAACTCAACATTCAGGCAATGGAGAGAGCAGGACCCCAAGGACTAGGGGGAAATCTTTAACCAGATATGAGATGTAATCTAGCTATGACATGGACAATTATCTCCTCCATTGTACTGTTTTCTGTCAGACAATAAATGGACTCATTGACCATTTTGGGTGAGTATTGGCCATGACAGGCAAGTTGAAGAAATGTGCCTACTGGAAAGAAACCTTCCAGAGCAGGTCTGGAAATATCCAGGATAATAAAGATAAAAAGAGGAGCAGAGGCAGAGACGCAGGGAATGAAAGAGGAGACACCACTGCATGCATTTTCTACAGCCATTGTGAGTTCAATGGGAAGAATGGGCGTCCAAGCTGATGGGGATCACCAAAAGACCAGCAATACCTGGCATGCGAACCCTGAACTTGAAGTCTGGTCTTCACCACATCCATGGGAGTCGTCAGAAAAGCACCTAGACCTGCAAGCAAAACGGAGACTTAAGTGCAGTCACCAGATGGGGACACCTCGATCTTCCTGGAAGTCGGGACCCATTTCCCCTTTCACTCCCAATGTGGCTGTATGCTCAGGCCAGTACATCTGGCTGGCAGTACAATTTCAGAACCATTTGTCCTATTGGTTCAAGGTAAAAAGCAAGTATGATGAGAACGTCAATTGCCAGGCCCGACCTCATCTGTCTGCCAAACTATAGTGGGCTCACTATAGGAAATTCTGAACCCAAGGTTGCAAGAACTCCTTGACCAACTTCAAGAGGACCGGGATCTTTATCAGGTCACACCCTCTGCTCACATCAAGCAGTTAAATACTACTCTCCTCTCGTGAAGCAGTCTCTTTCAAACCAACCCTTTTTGCATAGGCGTGAAAAAATCTCTCTAGAGGCCTTAAGAACTTACCACCAGCAGTACCCCCCATGATAAGCTCCTCAAAAGAACTGAACTTATGCTCCTCATAATCGTTTGATTGCAGGGTTGCTCTGGAAGGCCACCATCTTCCCCTCCCTAATTCTACCGATGCCCTCATGGCTTCATAGAACATTATCTGCAGAAGTCATGGTCAAAACACACTTAGTCATTATGACAGTCTCTCCACTTTCTGATGTCCTCAAGCATCAACCATTCATGAAATTGTCAGTCTACCTTTCTACTTGTAACTTTGACTAATCCATGGTCACATATTGACTCCAGGTTTTACCCCACCAACTATCTACCACAATTGCATACTTGCCATTACATTCTTCAGACTCAGGAAGCCAAGCAACACCACTGGAGTGCAACCCAAAGAGCTTGATAGGCCACACCAGCACATATTACAGTCAAACGTAAGCGCCCTCCAAGTGGAGAACAAGCCTACTCTCTCAACATCCACCTTACTGCCAAACTAACAACACACTTGAGGATCTGCCCAAGCTCAGCATTAACAGAATTCAGCACTCAGTTTCTCCACAGAAAAATGTCCACTTTACTAACGTTTGACCCCAGATGGTTCCTACATTGAAACCTTGGCAGCAGGGGGTCGACCTGCACAGGACAACCTCCATACGGGCAAACATAATTTGAAACCCAATACTACTCAGAATTCTAGTTCTGACTCGACACATTTACAAGAGGTAAGGGATCGCAGTTCTCACCTGTAAACCTGCAAAAGGGACATCTCTTGCAAGAGTGGGGAAATACCTAGACATCCATGGAACATCAAACTTCAATTAGTCACTCATAGCCGAAGTTTATAATGTGTCAACCTAGTGTATTCTACCTTTCAGATCTTCCAACCACAAGGCAGAGGTCTTGTGCAGAGGGATTTCACCAGAAGGATTTCTTTGTGATAGAAAGCAGCATGCAATGTAGCACAGAGGACCATTGTAACAGTGTAAAAACAGTAATGGTTTCTGACAACAGCATGACCAACTCTACCACATGATGGAGGACCCAGATGGGATTCTCCAAGGAATATGTGGAAAACACAGTTTGAAATCTTGAAAATAGATGAAGCTAAGACATAAACTATGGCATCAAAGACATACCCGGCATAAAGGCCCGCAAGGCCCTCATGTCTTAAGATTGCTCGTGTTGCATGGAATATCCCAGAATAGTACTCATAATTGGGTTTCCCAATCGTGGACGACGAGCCATGCATGTGGTGCCAGGCTTTCCTGCTGCCTTGAATCTGTAACAATTGCAACAATCTCAATCTAGAAACTCAAAAGAACCGTCTCTGGCAACGCTTGCCCCATCTGAACTTACTCACATTCACCTCACAATGTTCAGGTTTTATGGTGGACTCTGTAATCTTGGCAGCTTCTGCCAGCAAAAACTGGAATACAGTAGTTTTGAAACTGGAAGAGAGAAACAGACGCGCTCCTCAAGGACTTAGCTTTTCGTGGCTTAATGAAAAGCACAGTTCATTGTGAAGCAAGAAACTAACAATAAGCGTCATTGGGGAAGAGGAGTAGAATGGGAGTCACACCAGCACTGATCACTTGTATTTGGGATTGTGGAATTCCACCTCTGGAAAGGAGGGGAATGTACTCATATAAGACATTGTTTGCTGTAGCCTTGCGGGCCATAGACCCCGCGGGCGGAACAGAAGAGAGCAGAAACTACCGTTGTGAGGGGCTCACTCCGATAGTGAGGAAGAGAAAGAGAGAATGTACTCATAAGACGTTGTTTGCCATAGCCTTGTGGCCATTGACCCCGCGCTCAGTTTGAGCGGAACACAAAGGGACAGAAACTACCTTGACTTACCTTGGAACAGACAATTAATCAGAGTTTTTCCAGATATCCTCCAGAAATCCCTTCACACCAGCATCAATCTGCTGTGTGTGGTTTGCCCAGTAACTAGGCCCCAAAAAGGCCTGGGCTTTTGGCTCGAGACTTTCAAAATTGGTAAACAGAGGTTCAGGCACCATTACCTTGATGGATTTGAAGAGGGCGTCTCTCTCATGAGAGTACCCAGGACAATGAATCAGAAATGAATATTGTCTTCAGGGCAACAATGGGCCAGATTTTCCTCTCTGCATCTGTTTGCTGTTCAAAGGTAGGCTTCCTGCCCTGAGTTTAAATTTCAGTCTAGTTAAATTTCAGTCTAGTGCCGAGGGTGGGTCAGGTCATCCATGATGGCCTCCCATGTCACAGACTGGAAACAAGGGAAGTTTTCTGCCTAACTTCCTTTTCAGCAGACAATTTCCTGGCAACAGACATGGCTTTGGACACTACAGCCTCTAGGTCAGATTTATCCAGCAGGGTCAAGACTTGCGGGCTTAGATCCAGATCCTTCAGTCTTCCGCCAGGACTTAGCCTGTTTGACAGGGCGATCCTGCTTCCAAGATATGGAGTCGATTAACTTAGGATATCCGATATTAGACATATGTTGCAGCTGACCCCACCATCTGACCTTGAATTCATCTTGTCGGGAGCTTAAGGAAGGGATGCCAAACTCACCCCGAACAGCCACATTGGCTGTTTTGGAGCATGCTGACATGCACTCCTTAAGCACCCCCACTTGAATGGATTCTAGAGACTTAGCCTGGTTGGAGTTATCAACCAATACTGCAGATGCGTACTCCAAGGCAGGCCTAATAACGCGGGAAAGCATGGTTTTCTTTACTTCAGAGTTGATCCCTCTGCAGTGGATAAATTTAGTGAGCCTCTTCCCTCCCCTCGTTCATTGAATGCCACCACTGCGCATTTACTGACGTTAGCCTCTAGCCCCCAAAGGTCAAAGTATCTCTTTATGCAATCAATCAACTCCTGGAGATTGGAAGGAGTCTCCCCTATGCCTGCGAAGTCATTCGCAAACATAAGGGCTGGTATGGTGGCATCACCCACCCTTAACCCAAATCTCTCACTTTCCACATCCTCGAGGAGTTGATTGACGAAAACATTGAGGAGCAGAGGGGAGAGGGTCATCCTTGAGCTACACCTTGGTCTGTGTCAAAGAAGTTAGACTTCTATCCACTAACAGAGAGAGACAGAGAGAGAAAGAGACAGTACCTGCATCCGCTGTTTGATCACTTCACACGGCACATATACAACCGACCCCAGCGTATCTCCTAAACATACATCCCCGCAGAAACACCCCACTTCAGTTTCAAAGATCTTATCCCACATCTATCAAGTAACTGAAGTTCTACTCAAATTTACAAGCACCATTTGTCAAAGGGAGATCTTTAACGACCACACAACAGAACTCTTACAAGTTCTGGTGGGGTGCAACTCTACAGCTCTAGCCAGCCCAGAGGCTCAAGGCTGAACTCGAGAGGATATCCTTGGATAGAGGCCAGACAGTGCCAAAGTCTATGTGGAAGGTAAATTGACTGGAGTGTGTATTTGTAAAGGAAGAAGAGTGACTCAGGCTGCTTGTTTCCGAACCCAAGCAACACTTTTCAGCACACCATCAGCATGTACAGTCTCTAGTAGTACCAATTATCCCAGGACCCGCAATAATCGTTTCACAGAAGTCTTATCAACCCAAAAGGCCAGTTAGTAGGCGATCCATGTCCGGTTGAAGAGGTTTCCCTCTGACATAGCCAAGTGCATGAACTGATGAACACATAGGTAGAGCATACATGCCCTAACCACGCAGCTAGTGGATGATAAAAATCAGTCATTGCCATTTACCAGGTTGGGCATTACAATATCAGGATGAGTGGTGCTAATTGAGCTTCTAGCACAGCTTTCTGCCCTAAGGTGTATAGCATTATCTCCAGCCTGAACATGGCATATACACACCATCTGACAATTTCTGTATAGAGACACTGTTCTACCTTCTTCATCAGCAAGCAGCTCTAAGACTGTCCTGACAGATAATTCGTAGCAGCCCTATTGTGGTTGTGGCAAAGGAGGTGGGAAGAGACTTACCAGTAGCCCCCGCCAAGAAATGGGCCCAGGGGCCAGCCAACTTTGGATGTTCCACCTCCAGCCAATCCTTGGTAGACTCAATGAAGCCAAAATAAGTGGCCCCCGTAACCATTGACCCTGTCAATCCTGGAACTACGCCCCTGTATAGACCTGCACAGATAGCAACCTTGTGAAGCTTAGCTATGCCACTTGAAGAGCACCAAACTGACAATACCTTTCAGATTGTCCTGCAAAGTGAAAACTACTACCAGTCAAAACCCTTTTGGGTACAGTCCCCAAGAGACTAAAGCCCCCAAGTCTGTTCGTATGATATGAAGGTGAACTGCAGCCCAACATTGGCATAATTTTTCTGCCATAGACAGCTAATGACAATCCAGATACACCTTAATGAGTGGGGATTTAAGAGCTGGCGTAGAAGTAGTTACCTCGGACCCCATCCATGGCCACAATCGATTTGAGAGCATGGCCTATGTCACTTTGTCTCTGAAGAAACCCCCAACCCCAATATAGAGCGATACACCTTCCAATGTTAATTCTGTATTCCATAGTACTTGGTTCTTAAGACAGATGACAAGAGGAAGGAAACAGTATTAGGGAAGCAATAAGAAAAAACAACAGCAGGTACCAATTACTTGTCTTTCACCTATTAGGAATTAGAAGGACAGAACTTTTTAAATCCCACAATACAGTGCAGGTGGGGCATTTCAGGCTGTCTTCCCCTAGGGCCCCTAGGTGCAAGGTTTCAGTAAAGGAAGGCATCACCAAGGCTGCAGGGACCCCATGATGTAGCCTCCACTACAGGCCCCCAGGGCCTCTGGACCCAAATCCCTGTTGTGTGACCACAATGACCGCACCACTGTTCTACCCAGCTCAAGACTTTTAAAATGAACAATTGAGCCACAATATACAGTGAGTAACCTTGCTCATTATGGAATACATGTAGATATTAAAATACAACATAGATGCCAGTAGGAATATGATGTACCTGCAATGAGACACCAGATTGGCCACTCTGAATCCTAGTCTTGAGAGTGTCCACTGGATGCATCAGGGTCTCTCCACACCCACTCGCCAATGCACCCCATGCAAACTCTTTCCAAGCTGGCACAAACAGAAGCCAGGTTGGCAATGGCCCCAACCAAAATTGTGATTGTGAGCACTATCCTGCACTTTCTAGGTAAAAGACATGACAAGGCCATCACATCACTATATCCCCCCATATCTTTAGACTCAATCGTACTTCACACAATATGCCTGTGACCCTAACCAGTAATGTTGTGAGTTAACTGATCTGGTGTTGATCTCTTTCCTCGTTTTTGATGTATAAGAAAATCTTAATTGCCTACAAAGCCGGAATGTCAAATTCACCTGCCTGAAGCTTGAATACTAAGGCTTTCCATGGGACTGAAACAGAACACAGACCAGAATTGTCTAACCAATTGTACTAGTTGCATTCAAAATGCTACACCAGATTAACTTTTGGACAGACAGATGAGTAACTCACAAAACTTGAAATAAAGGGATCTTGAGACCAGGACTAAAGAAACTATATGCTGGGAGTCGAAGAAATATCATTAAACCAGGTGACATTTTATTTAAGTGCAGGGTAAAGCTGCAAACTTCAGGCTGATCACCAAAAATATGATATTTCATCGCCTGTGAAATTGATTCAGCAGCAGATACCCTCCTATGAAGAACGAAGGCTAAGATGCAGTGATAGTCTCTTCAGCGGAAGAGACTCAAAAGCAACAGTTATCATTGAGGATCATTTTTGGAGAGAGAGAGAGAGAGACAGTGTTGCTCTTCCACACTGATCCAAATAGATAAAACCCTTCCGCACGAAGGACAAACTAAGTATGCATTTATGATACTTTAACGGCATTTTACCAGTATCTGTTATTCGAACATATATAAGCAAAAACTTCCGGCATGGAGCACCGAGATGAGTGCAAGTTTAGGACTGAGCGTCAAGGGGGACCGGAGTGAAAGAGGAAGCTAATATAAGGGAGGGCCAAGGGACATACAAAAGAAGCCAGCCATGTGAGACTGGAGCCAAGGGCTCCTGACTCCTTCCTCCACCATTAACCAGACACTTTCTTCTGACAGGTAGCTGTTGCAAAGCTTAAACAAACTCCTAAAACCCTAACTCAAACCCGTCTCGGTTGGCGCCTCCTTCGCCATCTACGCCTTGTCCTGGACTTCTACTTTCTTGCGCATTTAAAAGTAGGCATTGAAGCTTCAATGTGTTACACTAGAAGTGTAGCCGTCGCCACTAAGCCCTAGTTTGTCGGGATTGACAGGCGCTTTTTCAATTTGTCCTTCTCCTTATATAGAGGTGAATCGCACCAGTCCGTTGCAGGCCACCCCCTCTACTCCGCACCTGTGTCTATCTATCTGTCCTCCATGAACCCTCGTTGTTCAGATCGTCAAAAAATATGAAACTACACCAAAGTCTTCTCCCGCAAAATAAACCTTCGTCGGTCACCAGGGCAACGTAAACCTTGAATAAGATTGATACTTCAAGGAGGCTCTGCGACACGCGAATTCGAATTAGCTGAAATAAACAGCTCTGCTACAGAAAGCGAGGCCAGAGAGCGACAACTTAGTCCTCGTTACTTTCTCTCACTGATTCTGCAATTTGAAGCGCCCTACCGACCGAATTTTTGCACTGAAATCCCGCCGAAATCACTTTTTGCACACCATTCCCAGGAATTTAGGAGACCAAGACAGGCAGTATGAAGCGAGAGCAACAGGCGCAAACACGAAGGAAGAGAAGTGGGACCAGAGCTATGGCGGCAGACTTGTGTGTGAGGAGCGGGAGTCCGGAGGCTGAGAAAATGCCTTTAATCACTAAACTAACAGACCCTCATTAAGTTAGGGCAACCCTAGGGTTACTTTGAGGGAAATTTGCTGAACGAAGCCTGGATGAATAAGGATCCGTTTGCAATTGTGGATGGACGACTGTTCTCACGCTTACACTTGGCACCAGTTGAATAGCTAAGGATACAAAAGTGTGAAAATAACTATGTGGGGTCCCACGTGGCTAGAGGACATTGGTAGTATGGAGACAGCCAGGTGGCCCTATGGTTCCCGCGTCGATTTAGGGTTGGAAGATTGTGGACAGGGGCATATTCGGGGGTACTTAGTGAAGAGGAGGAGAGCTTAGTCAGCAAAGGGAGAGTGGAGGGAGGCTACGTGGGGGTGCGTAACAGTTCCAGAAGCTATTTGTCAGTGTGTCTCACGGACACCTTCCAGGCAACCAGCTCCACTTTGACTCACAATTTGCATGCAGCACTGCTCAGTCTTTGCCAAATAAAGCGCTTCCATAGTCGTGAGGCCTTGCAATTTCATTAGCCCCGTGGGCTTGGAGAGATCCAGATAGGCGACAAGTCACGTGCAAGGGAACGAGTGAAGAAGTTAATGAGTGAAGAAGTTTGTTGTGAATTTGTCTGTGTTGCTTGGGAGCTTGGTTGAAAGGAGAGAGAGAGAGAGAGAGGGAGAGAGAGAGAGAGAGAGACTGGGTGGATCAAGTCACATTTCACTTTTTTATGTTTTGGTGCTCTGGAAGAACTCGGTGCTGAGTTGGAGAGCGGGAGGAGCTTGCCAATAGGAGCGTTCAAAGTCCAGTTCAAAGTCCAGGTCGGTATGCAAGTCTGTGAGAGGTAGAGGCAAGAGTCGGTCGTTGCTTGCATTGTTCATAGGCTTCAGCAGTGATCAGCTCAGCTGCATCAAGGCTTAAGCCCAGCAGAGAATCTTTGGGAAGGAGCTTTTGGGGTTGCTTCTCAAAGCGGTGGAGTGATCAACCCATCGTGGGTTTTGTTTCCTGGGTTCTGCTTTGAAATATGAGTTTCCCGATTGCAGAGACAATTCAGAAATTCCGCAACACTTGTCCGACGCACGGGAGACTTCAGACAATCAGCGTCGCTTGGCCGATGCATTTGTTCCTGGCGCCGGCAGTCAATGTGCACGTTCCTCCTTCAATATCAAGACTTCCAAAAACTTTCCTGGGTCAACCTTGTGCCTTGATTCTGAACGTGCATTCCCTCATGACAAACAAGCAGAAGATTGTGTTCGACTGGCGCGCCGAAGCGACAGATACCCAATCCGAATCGGCTATCAAAGTGGCAGAGAATATAGCCAATGCCCTGTTCCTACCAATTCCTGGATCGGGTCCTGCCTACAAGGTGAAGAGGACTTCAAAAATCACAGTGGTAGGTGTTGGAAATGTGGGCATGGCCTGCGCGCAGACGATCTTAACGCAAGACCTGACTGACGAGCTTGCTTTGGTGGATGTTGTACCTGAGAAACTGAGGGGGGAGATGCTTGATCTCCAGCACGCGGCCTCCTTTCTTCCAAGGGCTAAAATTTCAGCGAACACAGATTACAAGGTATCCGAGGGATCGGACGTCTGCATTGTAACAGCCGGAGCTAGGCAGAGAGACGGAGAGTCGCGGCTCGATCTTGTGGAGAGAAACGTCGCTGTTTTCAAGCAGATAATACCACAGTTGGTGAAGTACAGCCCCGACACAATTCTTCTGATAATTTCAAACCCAGTTGATAGTTTGACATATCTTTCGTGGAAACTCTCAGGCCTTCCTCCCAATCGAGTCATAGGCAGCGGGACGAACCTCGACACCTCGAGGTTTCGGTGGCTGATTGCAGATCATTTGGATGTGAACGCTCAAAATGTGCACGGCTACATCATTGGCGAGCATGGTGACAGTTCAGTTCCTCTATGGTCTACTCTCAGTGTGGGGGGCGTGCCACTCATACGATTCTTGGATCATAAGGGCATTCAGTACAACGAGGAGACACGGGAAGAGTTACACAGGTACGAGTTGTTTGGTTCTCCCTTTTCGCTCCTTCCTCTAGATATGAGTGTCTAAGGCAGATGAGTTCCTTGTCGGAAGTTCTCACGGAGCTTTGAGCTGGGCTTTTTCTTTCTCTGATTTCTCAGTATGGAATGCTTTAATTCCTCTTCCCTCTGGGCCTCCTGTGGATGATTTGAAATTTGCTAAGTTGGCACTCTCTTTGTCTAGTTATATTGTGGGTCTCTTGGCCGGTTTTTTGTGAGTGCAGTGCAAGCTGATGGTTTGGAACTGAATAAACATTGCAGGATGGTAGTGGATGGGGCCTATGAAGTGATAAAACTGAAGGGCTATACATCCTGGGCTGTCGGGTATGCGGTTGCTAGCCTCGTGAAGAGTTTGTTGCGAGACCAGAGACGGATTCATCCTGTATCTGTTTTGGCCAAGGGATTTCATGGCATTGAAGAAAATGTCTTTCTGAGTCTACCTGCAGAGCTGGGCCGGTCAGGAATACAGGGGGTCCTCGATACCCCCCTCTCAAGTCAAGAGAGAGAGAAGCTCCTGCACTCGGCCAAAGTTCTGCATGATATCCAGTCCAAATTGGGTATCTGAAACTCTCTTACCAGCAGGAACTGACAGTGACAGAGGGAGACAAAGCATTGTTCTTTGGCAATGGCTAGCAGGTCATGTGTATCTTCCGAGAGGAGACTAGCAAGGCCCAATAATCGTCAATACATCTGAAGATATCCTGGAAAGAGGAATCCATGTCGAGATTATCAAGCACAGGCTCTTAAGCATGGGTTACAAATGCTTGTGCTTGGAAGCTGGATTTTCATGTCAACAGCTCCACCAAGCAGGTGAACTGTAGATTGCAGAGGAACTTGGAGTTGAAATAGGGACGACATGTTTTGCCCACTGTAAATTGTATGTTACTCAGCAAGGAAGAAAGAGACAGGATATATAACCCAGCTGCACGCATAGTATTCAGCGCTGGTGAAACAATATGAAGTTTGAGCTAAGCAACCCCCTTTACAACCGCCTTGGAAAACCTTCACATGATACTCCGCTCCAAGCTCTTCCGAGCACACTACTTCCACCGATCTAGATGGTGACGGACAGAGGACAGGAGAATCTTCAACTTTACCTTACCCTTAGCAAAGTTGACGTTCATGTGTGGTACAGGGTGTTCTCCAGAAGAGGGCAGTGTTTTCAGTCACTGGAAGTTTTGTGTAATCAAATTGTTTGCATGCTTGGAGAGATCATCAATATTTGAATCAAAATGTGCCTACCTAGAGACTTGGACAAAGTAATTTTTGATATCACAACATTGGCAGTCAAACCATACAGGATGCTAATAAAAGCACTTCGGATTAATAATTCCATACTATGGCAGCTTCTCCAAAAACCGACACAAGGCAAACATTGCTTGGGTGTTATGTGGAAAAGAGAGATGAGAACTATACATTACAACAAGTGTAGGTGCCCAAACTTGCATCTTCTCCTCACTATTTTGGCCAAATGATTCTGCAGCTTCCCAGAGGAGTAGTCTATCCCTAGGCAGCATGCATCATACATTCAAGGATGTTCTGCCCATGTGTTGAGCTTGCCTTGGGTGGGAAGGTCAACTTGTAGGAAATTCTTTGAAGTATTGATGTTTGAAGAGCTGCTTCACATCTCAATCTGATGTAAACTTGGGTTGCAGTCTGAAAATTATCGGCCCAATTCATCAAGAACCACTTCCCGATACATTGAAGTCAAATGCATTGACAGAGATCTAACTGGACCCAAATGCCTACCTTTAACACTTTCCAAAACGCATAGGTGCGACCTACTGGGTAAAATGTAGCTTGAGATTGGCAGGTGCAGAATGTGGTTTATTACAAACCCGCCTCGCATGGTAAGGGCAACCATTACGTCCCAGAAGACCACTGGACATCCCGTCAACGCTAATTATCATCATTATCAGTGTACCTCATTATTGGCCCACCATTACGTCCCAGAAGACCACTGGACATCCCGTCAACGCTAATTATCATCATTATCAGTGTAACTCATTATTGGCCCGTCATCTCATCAACGTCAAGCTCAACAGCCAAAACAGGAGAGTCGTCGTGCATAGCCTCTTCACTGAAAGCAGACAGGAACATCAGCTTAGGTGGAGCTAGAGTCTGAAGAAGCCCATACAATCCGTGCCCTTTGTGTCATTGGAAACCAGGGCCCTCTCACCACTAGTAGGAAGCCATTCGAGATATATATCTCTTTGCCACTACTCATATTGCATCCCTGTGACCACTGGCCTAGTTGGAAATAGCTCTCCAGCATGAGTGACCCTCTGCACAGAACTGCACTCCTTCTCTCACAGCCAAAAATCCTGTTGCAACATTGAGCTATGTGAATGACACCAAGAGAAAGAGACAGCAGGGTTTTCCATTCCTCACCTGTTTTGGACAAAGCCATGTTCACGCGGTGAGCGACTGCAATAAATAGCTCGCCCCTCAATATTGTTCAACGGTAAGGGCCCAAAGGTCCTGCTGTCTGCAGCGTCCTGCAATTCCCACATAGACATAACACCACCAATAATGTGCCTTGATCTATGGAAGAGGAGCTCACAGTCACCTTGAGGGCAGACAGGTGATTACTGGCGTGGTGCCAACCTGGTTATGTTGCATAAGATAAAAGTACTTCCAGGAAGTTCAACCTAAATAGATATTTTGACCTCTGACTACCATCCTACCAGCGAAATTGAGCTGCACTATGGGTCACCTTCAAACAAATCTGTATAGATCACCTACGATCACCTTTTTTGTGGGTGGACAACTCTCACATACCGTCATGACAATAGACTCCATGTTCGTCATGCAACCTGTGCGTCATGATGGGAACAAGAGTACAAAATGTGCGGCCCTCATGGGCAGTAGTTGCACCACCCTCATCCACTTAAAAAGGCCAAGTCTCTAAAGATGGAGGAGATACAGATGAGAGAGGGACTGAAGACGTACTGTATTGAAAAAGCATTTACCAAGAGAAGTCCCACTACAGGAGTGAGCCTTGTGGCCCCCCAGTTTGATCTCATGGTCCCCCTCCCCCACTTCCCTGCTGTTCTGCTTCACTCACACAGGGGACAGGGAGACGTCCACAAAGCTACAGCATGCAAGAACATCATCACTCTCAAACCTTATGTCAATAGATGAGCTGGGACCTACAAGGCTCATCGCCTTACCGGTACCTTGGGACTTAATGAATCATTGTCACAAAGCACCCAGCAAGTCCCTGCATCAAGCCGAAATGGCTCATCGTTATCATTCGTAGACAACATCTCCGCTCCTTCCAAAGCTGCAACCCGTCGCACCAACTTCCTTCCTGGGTTCTCTGGATCCTTCAACATCACTACGTCCCCCACAAATACCGACCTGTACAAAAAAAAATTCAGTTATTAGAAGATAATTGGCAGTGGCTCAAGTGCTTTCCCCTTGTTTGATATTTCACTGTGTGGCACTCAATGTAGTACATGTCTGGTAAGGCATCTTGCGAGGAAAATTTTAGCTTGTACTGATAAGTGAAAAGCAGTGGATTGCATGAATATCACTCGCAAAAGAAGAGATGGTCTACCTTGTGCTAGGCCTTGGAAGCAATCGAATGAGCAAAGTCTCCCCCTGACTAGCAAATGTGGGAATCATCTCCTCACCTTTGATGAGACATTTGAATGTAAGGCGACCTTGTAGTATATTTTTCATAACATGGTCATAGACTTCCTTCTCCTTGATGTCACCCAACTCATAGCTCTGTATTCATTACCCCAATTGGGACAAAGACCATCAGTCTGTGGATCAATGAGGGGAACCCAAGAGAGATTGTACTCATAAGACGTTGTTTGCCGTAGCCTTGTGGCCATTGACCCCGCGCCCAGTTTGAGCGGGAAACCGAGAGAGAGACATAAAGAAAGAAAGAGGATAACCTTGACCTCCCTTCATAAGTTGTGTTGGCATAAATCCTGTTTCTGGAGCCTGCTTGCCAGAGAAAAAGTCACAAAGACACCAAAATGAAAGAAGTGAACTGAAGGAAAGGCATCAAAAACATATCTCCAAAAGGCTGCAGCTAAAAGGATAAGGGCTTTTTGACCATATCATGTGCACGGTCTGTTTGGAAACTCCCCGGAGACCATCTATAGGTTATTCGTGTGAAACTCAGCTTGGCAATGCCATACCCTTAGTAAGCAGCCAACAGCATTCGGACTATGACCGTTCACTGGAGGACTGACCTCGGCATCTTCCATGCTAGTCACGTTCTCTGAGGAAAAGGCAGGACAGAAGGGTGGCAAGAACAAACCCGTATGCTTTGGGCGATCGAAGCCCTTAACTTCGTTAGCAAGTATCGAGCCCAAGTCACTGGAGACCCCATTTTCACTCCTCGCTCCCAACAGAATCTCAGAGCTCTGCACCGCGCATCTCCCTTACGATTTAATCCCAGCCGATTCTTCCATCACAGCTGGACACCTTAAACCCACACTCCGTTCCCCTATCCCAATGCTAGAGCTGAGGTTGGAATATCTAATTAGAAACGAGAACGAGAATTATGCTTGCAGTTCAAACGTTCAAACTTCGCTCTTCGTCATCGAGGTTCGAGACTACAAATCATCAAACCCTAGTTTCGGAGACGCACCAGAAAGATTCTGAGACTATGGAATCCACAGAATCAAGAAATTGGCCGCAGAATAATAGCTCAAGAAGTTCTCTTCAGATTGTGAGACACGCCCTCAATCCCATGGCCGAGGTACACATTAAGGTTTTCATTGCCACAAGAGAAACCAAGGACGCTTGCATGGAAAGATCGTTGGAATTGCCTTGTGGCATCCACACACGAGAAGACTACTCCATGAAGTCAATAGCAAAGAAACAACACAAGAGAGAAAGAGAGAGATACAAACATAAAATGAGAGAGACGAAGAGAAATGAGGTGAACATGAACAGTGCTCGAGTGACTTGGTTTAAATAAGTTGTTCAACTTCGTTAATAAACAAACGAATTGTGTCGATGGCCGCCATCCACAGAGTCGGATGCTCACTTACAGCGTTGGTGGGAGACCTTCCCAAGTGGTCATGCCCTTTGGGCATCTACCCAAGAACCGTGGGGGCTCCCATCACCACGGGCGCAGACTTGATTCGTCAGACTTTGCAGATTTACGGTGAAATTTTTTACAAGTTTGCATGGGCAGAAGGGACTATCTTCCTCACCCTCGCAAAGATAGTTAGACTTTGTCTGTGTGATTGATCCCCTTACTTCCTGGTGCCCCTAGTGAGACTGCAAAGTGTGAATGCCACAGGGCTGGCATGCTTACTTGTTCGGTTCTGTTTGTGGGCAGAGTTGTCAATACTAATCTGCTGGTTCAGATGATCACTTGCCGCACCACATTTCCCAGCACTTGGTCACGTCACTCACTCTGTGATCCGTTTGTCTTACGGTTGGTAGATCTTCACAAGATCGCAGTGATTTTCTTGGGAGGTGGTTTTTTTTAAACAATGATTCCCAGCTTCCATTCAATGAGAGAAACCTAGGTCTGTAACGGATTCGTGTATTCGGAACAGAAGCGAAGCAGCATGGCATGGCACATAAGATTGTGTAGCAGTCACGCAACACATGACATCCTCAGCAATGCAGACATGACTGCAGACATGCAATAGGACTACATCGAATTTGCAATTGCAGTACGTCATAGTATGTGAATACGGTAACGATGCTGGTCTTTTCAAACTTGGAACGAAGGCATAGAGAAGCTCGAGTGACAGGGAAGTTAGAGAATCTTTGGGGTTTCTCTTCCCACAAAGGCGAAGTATGAATCGAATCATCAAGATTTATGTGGGACAAGTTTGCTGCCACAACACCATCTTATGACCACTCCAGTCTTCCACATTTATGAAGGCTACCCACAACTGAGTCATAAGGTTTACGAGCAACAGGATGTGATTGTCCGTGGATCTCAAGGCGATTACATCAACGCTCCATCATCGGTGATACTCCACGGACAACATGGATGGAAGAACGGACAAGAATGTACGTGTCCAGATAGAAAGACAAACATTACTCTGCCCGAACTGATTCCTGAGGTGATTGCATAAAAAAAGATAAAGTCCCTTGATATATTCTGATCTTGCGTGTTGTCCGAAACTCACACCATCCCAAAACAGGCGGTGCAATGAGCAAATTACACGACGATCCATGCAAGAATCTTGAGCTTCCAAAAGGCAGGGCTACAGTGCATGGATGCGTCTTGTTTGTGTTGTGCATTGAACACGTGGAAGTGTTAAATGGAGGCTGGTGAGACTCTTGTTTTTCCACAGATTCTCTCGATTTGAAGTTGGATGCCAGGGATAGTAGATCTGGGCATGCTCGGCTTGCTTTCCTTTACATGCAATCAATTTGAGGCAAATTATGGTGATTGCAGGATCTATCTGGCCGTTATGGGGGCAATTATCCGGTACGTCGAGGAGGCAGCAAGTCCTGAGCATGATAATTCGACTCACCATGCTTATATTCCTGGTGTCGCTGATCCTACCAAGCATCGTGAAGGCAACTTCCGAATTTCATGTGGATGTAAAGAGTGGAAGAATCGAAGATAGCAGCGGTAGAGAGCGCATTTTTCATGGCTTGAACGTGGTGATGAAGGGTTCACCGTGGCACCCACGTATCGATAGTTTCGATGCGCAGCTGTCCTTTGCAGATGCTGACATCGCCAATCTGCGGGGGTGGGGATTCACAGCGGTGCGCCTGGCTGTTATGTGGCCTGGAGTGGAGCCGCACCGCGGTCAAGTCAATCACACCTATCTCGCAATCATGCAGTCCATTGTACAGAAGCTCCACTCCGCCGGCATCTACACTCTCCTTGAGTTCCACCAGGATCTCTTCTCCTCCCAGTTCTGTGGGGAAGGTGTACCTGCATGGGTGATCAAAGACACACTCTTTGACTCGGATTTTGATAAGCACCTGCGAAAGGAAAAGATCGGTGATGGTATTCCCATTGGTAAACGGACTCACCATGACACGACTGTAGGACCAGCTTCACATCCCCATGGATTTGCTTCATCATTTGTACTACAACAGAAGAATTGGGCAGGAAAAATTATTAGAGATGTATGGCGAGTTAAGGACGCAATCGGGGGCTGGCTCTCTTCCCGAAGTTTCTTGGCAAAGAGAAATGAGTATCTGCCCTCGTTTCCCGAACCACTGAATACTAGATGGCCCTTGGACCTCGACAAAGAACGGAGCCGAGGGCAACCTTCAACTGAACAATGCAGCAAACACACATGGTTTTGGTACTATTTCTCTTATGCAGTGTCACGAGCCTTTCAAGATTTATATGAAAACAGGTGGGGTTGGGCAGATTTGTTAGCACGGTACTGGCAGATAGTGGCAATGGCATTTCGGGACCAGCCTGGGGTGCTAGGGTACGAGCTGATGAACGAACCTTGGGCAGGGGACTTCTTTCACAATCCATTACTGATGCTCCCCGGTGTTGCAGATCGTCTGAATTTAGCTCCTTTTTATGAGAAACTGCAATCTGCGGTGCGCTCTGTGGACCCTGATAGTATCTTGTTCATAGAGACAGTCACCTTTGAGGATGTGCGGTGCGGCTTTTCCACAATTCCAGGGGGAGCTCAGTTCCAGAATCGCACTGTGCTCAGCTACCACTACTATCGACCACCCAATTTGAGCCCGCGACAGGCATTTACAGAAAGGCTCCGCGAAAGCAAGAGGCTTGGGTGTGGGGCCATGCTTACAGAGTTCTTTGTTGCAAACAAAAACGATAAAAGAAACCGCAATGCCAGGTCCTTCGACTCCAAAGAGATATGCAATGTCAAGCTGACATCTGCTTTCAGTGACAAGGTCGAACCGTGTAAAAAACACTACAAGGTTCTGAGAAGGAGAGGAGAGGATAGAGATAGCGTGGATGAGGTGTTGGCAGCAGCCGATGCGCATGTGCAGTCATGGATAGGGTGGGAATACAAGGCATTTTTCAACAAGACAGGGTCCATGGTGGACCAGTCCCTGTTCAACTCGGATGGGCATGTGAATTTGGTGCTTGCCCAGAAGCTGGCGCGCACGTACCCACATGCCGTGTTGGGCAGGATTGTGTCTTTCTCCTTTCACCCTCCTACATCTGCCTTCTCTTTAGTCTACATTGCAGCAAATCGACAGGAAGCAGATCAGACAGCAGTGAAGGAAGAGACCTGCACTGAGGTCTTTGTGCATCGCCCATTCTATTACCCATCTGGCCTAGACATCAAGGTAGATCGTGATTGTATCCTTGTGAGAGAAACAGAGAAAACCATTTTTTTCAGTCACTCACAGGCTTGTGTAGGATTAACTATTGATGTGAGAATATCCAAAAGGTTACAAAGTTCTTGATTGTCTGGAAGGTTAAGGTTGTCCCGTGGATGAAATCTGCTGGTTCTTGAGGGACAGCTCTCCTCTGCCCAAGATTTTTCAAAGAAACCCTCTCTCTGGAATGTAATCTGTGGCTGTACAGCAGTTCCATAGTTGGCCTGTCCGGCCTAAGAGTGCACTAACAAGGGTTAGTGGCTGGGCACCAGACCCACTCATGTACATAGCTTCCTGTAGGTGTTTTGCATTTGAGTGTACACCAAATGTGTTGAGGTTCTTTCTGAGCTTGTTTCACTCATGAGTGATGACAATCTCTTGTGGATTGGCATGTTCAACGCTATTGCCATTCCACTAACACTATTAAATTCTTTAAGTGCCTTTCATCACCAGATTGGCTTCACAGCTGGAAGTAACACGTTGGTATCTTCCATGACTCTGATTGCAACTTGAAGAATATTGCATGACACACAGACTTCTCCATGGCAGAGCTGGAATCCCATGGGAACATGAACTCATGGCCGAAGCTTCACTAGGAAGAACCAATCAGTACACCAACAATCTAATAGCTGCTTTAGATGATCACCAACTGCCATTTAAGTTATATGTTGTCAATCTCAAATGGGAACTATGATTGTAACAACAATGGATAGGCCTTATAATCAACAAAGAATTCTGAGACAGACAATTCTGGGTACAGTTTCAGGTCCAGATAACACTTCAAGGAAAGAGAAAGCGGAATTATAACGTACCCAAAAGAATGTACTCATAAGACGTTTGCCGTAGCCTTGTGGCCATATGTACCCAAAAGAGAGATATGCACATTGGGCAGAGTGCATGGTCAGTTCTCAACAAGTAGTCAGACAAGAATCTACCACAGACCTCTAGGAATCCCTCTTTTTACTTCCGACCAGACGTGGAACTGCACCCCACGGACAAATTGGATACTATAAACATGTATATCTCGCTTTGTTGTCAGTGCCAGACCCCTCCTCCACCAACCACAGCACCTTCTGAGTTGAAGCTTGACTTCAATGGATCAGGAACAGCTGGCGATGGCGACACAAATTCACCAATGACTGCCTGCATTAATCAAAGATCAAAGAAATTAATTCATCATCCATGTACGAAGAAGACCAGGTTAAGCAACACTAATTAAGATAAGCTCAAGAACTCGGTAACACCACTCAAGAATTTCCTGTTCCCGTTATGCTGTTGAGATGGTTTTCCCAGAACAGAACGGGAAAACGGGAAACAGGGTGATTAATTAGGATGTTCCCAAGATCCTAACCTACAGCACATCTTTTGGCGTTCGCATAAAGTAATTATCCGCTGAGTTGGATGGCGAAGACTTTAGAATCCATTGAGCACATGTCAGTGTGCTCTAGAACAGCTAACATGGCTGTTCGGGGAGAGTCTGGCATACCATCGACTCTATTTCTTGTAAGCAATAGTCCTGTTAAACAGGCGTTGTGGCGAAAAAAGCTAAGAGGAGATTTCCAAGTACCTGATTATTAGGTAGGAAGAACTGACCCTGCTAGATGAAGCTGACTTGCATCCAAATAAAACAAAGCTAGGCCTAAAACGTCCCTGAACTTGTTTCCAGTTTGGGACATGGGTGACGATCTGAAGGGCCGACCTACCCTCGGTACTAGACTGACATTTACACTCAGGGCGGGGAGTCTACCTTTGATTAATAAACAAATGCAGAGAGCAAAGGGAGATTGTCATTGCCAAATGTGCAGTTGGCCTGAAGACAACATCCATTTTCTGATACAATGTCCGGGGCTTTTGAGGCTAATGGGGTCTAATTGCTGGGCAGCTCACACACAGCAGATAGATGCTTGTGTAAGGGCTTTCTAGAGGAAATCTGGAAAGCCCCAACCAAATGTCATATCAAGCCAAGTCCCTACTGGAGTGATGTAGTGTCTGTTTGTCTGTTCCCTCTTGTTCCGCCCAAACTGGGCATGGGGTCTATGGCCACAAGGCTACAGCAAACAACATCTCATATGAGTACATTCTCTCTCCCTCGAGTTCCTTCTTTCTGTCTCTGGCCTCTCATGAGCATAGTAAATTTCTCTCCTCCCTGTGGACGCAATAATTTCTTCTTCGTTCTGAATTCCTTTCTATCTTCGAGCTTTTTGTGCATGTCATAGAGTTCCTTGCTTTCAGGCGAACATGGAATGCAGCTCTATCTCCCTCTCTTGTAAGGGCATTGGGGAGGCTTAGGGTGGGCTCCCACAGTCTGCAGATAGATTGTACTCATAAGACGTTGTTTGCTGTAGCCTTGTGGCCATTGACCCCGCGCCCAGTTTGAGCGGGAACAAAAGGGACAGAACCTACCTCTGTCAGGGGCTGACGTTGGTAGTGACACTTACCTTGATATATAGAATTAATCCGGGTTTTCCAGATATCCTCTAGAAATCCCTTCACACAAGCATCAATCTGCTGTGTGTGATTTGCCCAAAAACTAGGCCTCAGGAGGGCCTGGGCTTTTGGCTCAGCCTCGAGACTTTCAAAGTTGGTAAACAGGGGTACAGGCACAATTCCCTTGATAGATTTGAAGAGAGCGTCTCTTTGGTGAGAGAACCCTGGACAGTGTATTAGAAAATGAATACTGTCTTCAGATTGCCCACACAACGGGCAATTGCACTCTCCCTTTCCTCTCTGCTTCTGTTTGCTGTTCAAAGGTAGGCTTCCTGCCCTGAGTTTAAATTTCAGTCTAGTGCCGAGAGTGGGTAGACCCTTGAGGTCATCCAAGATGTCCTCCCCCATGTCACTGACTGGAAACAAGTTCAGGGAAGTTTTCTGCCTAACTTCATTTTCATCAGACAATCTCATGGCAACAGACATGGCTTCGGACACTACAGCCTCTAAGTCAGATTTATCCAGCAGGGTCAAGACTTGCGGATCCAGGTCCAGGTCCTTGAGAATCTCTTCTACTCTCTTCTGCCAGGACTTAGCCTGTTTGACAGGGCGGTCCTGTTTCCAAGATATAGAGTCGATTAACTTAGGATATCTGGTGTTGGGCATATGTTGCAGCTGACCCCACCATCTGACCTTGAATTCATCTCGTCGGGAGCTTAAGGACGGAATGCCAAACTCACCCCGAACAGCCACATTGGCTGTTTTGGAGCATGCTGACATACACTCCTTAAGCACCCCCACTTGAATGGATTCTAGAGACTTAGCCTGGTTGGAGTTATCAACCCATATAGCAGATCCGTACTCCAAGGCAGGTCTAATAACGCGGCAAAGCATGGTTTTCTTAACCTCAGAGTTGACCCCTCTGCAGTGGAAAAATTTAGTGAGCCCCAGAGCTTTGCCCTTGCCAGTTTAAACAACTTTCCGGATATGTGCATCCCAATTACAATTGGAGGAAAACTCAACGCCCAGGTAAGTGTAGGAAGGGAGGACCGGGATCTCTTGGCTACCCACTGCCACTTAAGATCACTTCCTCCCTCTCCTCTGTCGTTGAATGCTACCACTGCACATTTGCTGACATTAGCCTCTAGCCCCCAAAGATCAAAGTATCTCTTCGCGCAATCAATCAACTCCTGTGTCTGCAGATAGAGACTGGGAGCTGGGACAATCTGCAATGTGAGGACCACCTGTGTCCCGCTTGCACTGAAAACAAAAAGGAGATCAAAAGTGAAGAACATTTCTTCTTTCACTGTCCTCTCTACCATGAGATCTGTGGGAGCTTCTATTGTCTATTCTGAGATACCCAATCTCTCACAGAGGTCTTCCATTGCAAGGATCAGAAATGCTCAGCAGCAAAACTGTATGAGGCGTTGACTTTTAGACAACCCTTGCACAACAGTTGCTTTTTGGGCTGCTTGTGGAGGGTCTCTCTCTTTCTTGTTGCATGCTTTTTCTTGTCAATAAGCTCTTTGAGATTTTCAAGGACGTTATAATGTATCATTTCATATTGTTCCATTTCTTTCTCTCTCTCTCACTAGAGTGTTACCTTCTTCAGCACATCCACTGGCTACTCTCCATGTGCCCCAACAATAGAAAAGTGCAACCTCACAAATGGGACATCCTTTGCTATGAGAGATCTGTGAGGCTGCCTTACTGAGATTTCCATGCAGCCAGGACATTTGATGTTCCACAGAGTCTATGTTGTAAAGGCTGCTGCTTCCGTAAAATGTAAATTAGGTTGAGATCTCACTTGAGAAGATGGATACCTGTGGAAGACTTTTCTTCACAAAGGAGTGAATCCAGTCACCATTGGTTGACAAAATGGCGGCTGTCGGCTTCTCCAGACGTGCATTCAAGGCCTCAAAGTCAGGGTGCTCGCTTAAAAGGACGGCTCCATAATAAGCCACACATCTCTTGGTCTCTTTCGTCTGTAGCCATGCCCACAACTCCCCACTTAATCTGTTTCTCTCTCCTCTCTTAAGCATCTTGCAACTTCTGTTTAACTTCTACAGCAAGTCACTCTGTCCTTAGAATTTGCATGAAGCAAACAAATGGCACTAAATTCACACAAAAAGTCTTTCCACATACCAACATAAAGTTCAAAAGGATATCAACAGAGCAACCATATTTATGAAATGCCAAAAATCCTACACACCGCTCAGTTCTCTCAATTCCGTCTTGCAACACAGAATCAAGAGGAGCTCCTTCCAGCCTGAAACAGACCACAACCATACTTTTCTCTTAGCCATCATAAAATGTAGCCTATCTCCTCTCTACAAAACTGCATCTCTCCCTGCTCTCTTCAATACTTTCACTTGCCACTCTGCCAAGCATGTTAGAGACATTTATCTAACGGCGAAGCTGCACTTTATTTTATGTTCTCTCCTCTCAGAGAGAAAACCTACCCTATGAGAATAACGTGACAAGCGGGGAAAGGAACCTATGCTCGATCTTTGAGCCCTCGTCCCATCTGCGGAAACACTGCAAATCGCAGAAATGTGGGACTGATACTCGTTTTCACTGGCATGATGCTGCAATCACGAATAGTTTCTGATTGAGTGCAGGGGGTACTGTTCCGCACGGGGGGACCTCTGCACAAGCGTCAAAATGACTGCCTCTGAACCTCTTCCGCTGATGCTCCGGTCAATTGCTACGTGGAAGTGGGAACCTAAAGGTAAGTTTTTCAACGAGGGTATGCAGAACTACTGGATGGAGCCAGCATTCTGCAATGCTTTGGCCCCCAATCTGCTATCCTCTGGTATCCATACCCCTCTACAACCCACAACCCCACCTCACCCCCGATTGCGCGGCTCTTACATGAGGGACTGAGCATTGGCTATAGCGAAGTACCACGCCTGCACCCAACCGCAACCCTCCCAAGTTACATATCTAGTTTTTCAAATAATCGTGAATGCATTACAGAAATGACGGGGATAGAATGGGCTCAGCAAACTAATCAATCCAAGAGACTAAAATCCTCACTGCTTTCCTCAACATTCGCATTGAGAACGGTGACCCTACACAGTGGCGAGACCCCCACACACAGACCTGAGGCTGTCCGCAAGTCGCATTGCTAGGGGCCGACTCGATGTCCTCAAAATCATGCGAAGAAGAAAGTGATCTGACAGCAGCATGCCTTGGCGCCCTCCGTCGTAAAGGTGATGGCGTAACAAAATGCTCACAGAGCATTGCACTTCCGTCATGGACAAGTAGGTTGCAACAGATTTGTCTGCATCTGGATGGATTGAGTGAGTTAAGCCCAGAAGATTGAAGGTGTAGGCTCCAATTTTTCTTCCCTCTCTCATAGATCTCTCCGAGTGCACACAGGTTCCAAGACTGAGAGTAGACCGGTTCTAAGGGTAAAACCATCATCTTTGATCTCAAATCTTCTAATTTATTCCTTGTTTCTCTGATTCCCAGTGGAGGCTACAATCTCAACAATGGTGGGTTGATTTCATCAATTTGGTGTAGAGAGTGACATTAGAGGTCGAACTTGGTAGGAGGTAGAGAGCGGGGGCCTGTGGGTAGGAGACAGATGAGAGGGCACCCAACATCCCTCAAGTGTTTATGAAGCCAGGGTGTGCGTGTGAGACAGACGAGCGAAGAAAGCGGGAGACTAGACCGGCCGGCCGTATCCTGTATGTAGACGGTATACCTTGAGTTATGTACAAAACACTACAGATACCCATACTAGTAGAAGGCTACTCCATTTGTCAATGATGGTATACTTTTCTACTGCCTCTCTCCTTATGGATGCTAGAACAGGCAAGCAATACAAAAGAAAGGGTGAGTGTATACCTTCTATCACATTTTGTGAGTTTTCTAGTTGCACCCAGTGTGATGCATACAAGTGCTATGGAGTATACCTCCCGTCATGCTTCTGTGCATGCCCCTGTTTCAAGAGGTGTTGCGTCCTTCTAAATCAGTCTTCTGGAGACCACTTGTAGACCCATAAAGTGAAGATTGAGTTCCACTTGGGAGCTGCCAATGGCTCCAACCCTTCACATCCGGTCACAAGAAAACTGTCCTGGAAAGCAGTTATCTTGGACCAGCGCCATTGTTGGTAAGGCAGACTGATTGCATTGCCAAGGCAGACTTCAACACTCCACCAAGGGTTATGGCCATTCCGAACAAACGGGGTCTACCATTCCTGCAGGTGAGGGAGCTGGAGGGGGTTGGCAACAGCATTTGGCAAGTCTTCTTCTTCATCTCAGATGATTCACCCAAGAGAAAGTATGGTGCAGCATCCAACTTCAGAGTAATTGTGTTTTTTTCGCTCTGTAGAGGACTCTCAAACTGAGGAACCAGGGAGCATAATGGAGGTATTTGGCTCTTTTCCATGAAGAAAATATCCCAAGTGGCCGAGGGAGGCAGACCTCTTGGTGGTGAAAGGTACTAAGTGAGTGAAATTAGAGTGTCGCTGACCATCCAAATCACAATGTTACCTCCCCTGAGGTAATGCCAATAAAAAAAACTTAGGGAAATAATTAGAGAAAGCTGAGGATGTTGTTTAGACTAGACTATTCAGAGCATGTATTGAAGACAACTGTATCCCTCTTTCATAGGCACAGCATTTGAAATCTGATTTTCATTTTTGAAAAGACTCTTGCCTTATTTAGGCTGGACAAAAGGGTTAGTCTGTGGCAGTAAGACTACCTGCCTGGATGTAGTCTTCTTTGTCAGGGGAAAAGCAAGTTGGTCCTGGACACGTGTGGGACTTTCAGAGTTGCACTAGTCCTAGGAGAATTGATAGCATGACCAAGGAAAAATCCAGAGGCATTCTATTATGGTGAGTGGAAAGTTCTCACAGAAGCAAGCTTTGGACAAGTATTGTGCTGGCCTTCAACTGTAGCAGATTTCATTTGAATTTCATTATATTATTTAATTTCTTTGCAGTGGCATCGAACTAGTGAAGCTGTCGATAACTCTTCATTTCTTTTCAACTCAAGGACCATATCAGTTCTAAGCTGTACCTTAGTCAATATACAGTCCATCCACTACAGCTGCGATGTCCTTCAAGTGCAATCAAATAATAAGATTGGCTCAAGCACTATCTTGCTCCCATATTTCTCCCTACTTTGCCAACCTTTACCTTGTTCAAGTAGGCCCGGTTGCAAAGTGCTCCCAAATATAAAGAGGAGATCAGTGAAAAAATTGGACGACAACTATGTCGATATGGACTATATATATAGTGTTGGAAATTAACGAGCTAATCTTGCTGACATACGCCCTGAACTCGCTGACTAATTCCCTCTACGACTGCCATCCATGCCTTAGATTACGGTGTGTCTTCTAGCTAATCAGGCAGACGCCTTATCCAGTGCTTACGTGTATACCTTAGGATCACACGCTTAGCACCTTCTTTACGTAGACGAGGTTGGGAAGCATCCTCCCTAGAAACTGTATATAATTCTTCCCTCCATCGGGGAAAAAGGGGCATATCAATACATTGGAAAATTTCCACATGGTCTCAAAGCTCAGCCTTGAGAGATCCTACAAGACTTAGTTCTAATCTGAGTATCTTAGTTAGAGACTTCGTCCATTCCGTCCGCTTGTCAAGATGGCTTCTACAACGTCCTCTTTTGATGTCACGAAGGTTACCTTTGGTGATAGTGACAAGCTGATCGGGGCTCGGAACTACCAAGTTTGGTCGTTCAAAGTTTGAGCAAATTTTGTGAGAGAAGGAGCTGTGGGAGATCGTTGATCCCGAGTCAGCCATCAACCTTCAGTGAACCAATCAAGGTTCTTGAGGAATGCTAATTCGTGAGTTTGTTCATGAGCTCACATGAGCCTCTGAGCTTGGCCAGGCTCACGTGAGCCTGGGAAAGGGGCCCCATAACTGCGGATATTACACCTATTTCCGTGCATTTCCGTGCATTCGCCTCTTGCCAATACTTTTCCCATGATTGAATGACAGCATTGGTCACAGTAACTTGTCAAGCCAAAAAAATAATAATCACAAAAACAAATTTCGTTGATAAAACCCAAGTTTGTGCTCACGTGAGTTCAATTTTGGACAAGAGCTTGAAAGGGAGAAACCAAAAATTAAATAATTAAATAAACCAAATTTGCTAACAAAACCCAAGTTTATGCTCACCTGAGTTCAACTTTGGACACTCTTAGCTAGGATGAATTACACTATCGAACAACGAGATACTACACATGTCACTTGGTGTCCTATTTATTTTGGATGTCATATTACTTCGCCTTCATTGCCTCTTATGTGGGGGTTGACGCCCACATAATTCATGGACCTCCCGCAAGTCCTCCAATGACACAATAAAGCGGTTGACAACCAGCATGTAGCCCAGTGGTAATGGGCACATACCACGTTAGATGTGGTTGTGGGTTCAAACCACCATCTGGTGTCATGAAGGTGCCCACCTTCCTGTTATAAGAGGTAAAAAATAAAAAAGAGTTGGACTTAAAATTTTATAAAATAAAAATAAAATAAAAAACGGTTTTATTTTTTATTTTTTATAAAATAATGTGAGGACTTATGTGGGTGTTGACGCCCACATAATTCATGGACCTCCCACAAGTCCTCCAATTACTCCAAAAAACAAAAACAAAAACAAAAACAAAATTTCAAAAATAAAAACAAATTCTACATCAAATGTGAAGCCCCACATAATTCGTGGACCTCCCGCAAGTTCTCCAACCCAAAATATTAAAGAAAAAACCCCAAATTTTCAAAATAAATAATAATATAAAATATGAGGACTTATGTGGGTGTTGACGCCCACATAATTCGTGGACCTCCCGCAAGTCCTCCAATGACACAATTTTAAAAACAAATCTATATTATTTCTGAAAAGAAAAAAGAAAAAAAAAAGAAAAAAAAGAAAAAACATAACATAACATAACATAACATAACATAACATAGCTTTGTGTGGTCTACAAATAATGTGGTCGTCAATGCCCACATAAGTCTTCACAAGTCTTCACACCTGATTACATGCATATAACGAATGCACCAATACGATTCCAATTTTTCAAATGGCGCTGTTGGTATTGTCGCGGGAATAGGTCTGCATTTGTCCTCGGGTATAGGCCCCCTTTCTAATACAACACCACTCTACGCTCACAACCTTAGTGGGTCAATCGTGAGCCTGGGCTCATAGGCTCACGTGAGCAGGCTCATGGCGTAGCTTTCCTAAAGGTTCTTCCAGCTGTAGCCACTCGAGACGTTCAAAAGAAGAAGGATTGGATCATCATCGTCCTCACAACAACGGTAACGAATTCTATTATTGTACTAAAAACTTGATTTCCATTGGAAAACTCACAAACAATGGACACCTTATATTGTTTGATGCTCGTCATTAACGTTACGTACTGGACAAATACAATCCAGTGAAGCTCTTTCTGAAGGGGAGATCCGCTCAACAAGCTGTATAGACTTGATACTTCCCATGCACCGTCCAAATTGACCGTCAAAATATTGGTAACAAACAACAGTTCAACGCTTCTTCACCCGAAGCTGACCAAATCCTACAATATGTCTAAACGAAACAACAAAGAACTGGCGAATCTGTGGCGTCGACGCATTGGACATGCAAGCTACCAAAGATTGAACCATATGTCGCCGAAGCAGCTGATAGAAGGCATACCACCAGTCCCACACCTGAAAGAGATTTGCGAGACATGTGTCAAAGCAAAACACATGTGTCAAGGCAAAACATGACAGACAATGGATTCCCAAATCTACATCGCACCATGCGTCCAGGCCTTTGCAGCTTCTTCACTCAGATCTATGTGGTCATGTACCAATACCTTCTCTCTCTGGTTCAAGGTACATTATGACTCTCATAGATGATCTATTTTGGTACTCAAGGGTGTATTTTCTGAAGACCAAAAACGAAGCTTTTAAAAAATTCAAAGCATTCAAAACGGAAGTCGAAAATCAGTTTACATGTAAAATTTCATGCCTTCGAACTGACAGAGAATGTGAGTTTCTGTCAGAACACCGAGCAGAAAAATCGAACATTTCTCAACATGGTTTGAAGTATGTCAATCGGAACCAATCTTCCTGCTTACTTGTGGGAAGAGATGGTGAGGGCTGCGAATTACGTAAACAATCATTGTAGCTCAAGGGCACTAAATCAATCTACTCCATACGAATGTCTACTTGAATTCAAACCAAATTTGAAGCATTTACATGTTGTGGGCAGCGCTGCCAGGATCAAAGAGATAAACTAGGAGCTAGATCAATCATATGCATTCTTGTTGGTTATGACGATAGAAGCAAAGCATATCGCTGTTATAACCCTAACACTAAGAGAATCCTGATCAGCAGGGACCTGATGAGTCTCTTCCAGGTGATTTTTAAATGACAAATCGATCTTTTAGGAGAGCATACAGGACATGTTTCCTTCGAATGAATTCTCCTCTCCAGATGAAGCTGACAACATCGGCCCGTTACCATCAAGAGATGAAATCACGCCACTAGGAGCAGTCACTCAGGACCACAACGACACTCCTGACTTTTCTCCAACTGCTCCTACTACATCTCCAGCTCAGTCTATCTCTCCGCCATCATCACTGTCTCCATCATAGCCATCTCACATTCTACAAGCTCGTCAACTTAGACGCTCAGAGAGGATAAAATCAGCGCCCTACAAATATCGTGACTTCAGAGCATTTCTAACAACGTCTGAAGCTGAAATAGATCAGGTACCCATCGTTGACTCCACCAAATGACATTCAAGTTGAGGACGCTATCAGTGACCCCACATGGAAACAGGCCATGGAAGTAGAGATAAACGCTCACAGGAAGTATCAAACTTGAGAATTAACCAAACTTCCTCCAGGGCAACGAGCATTGTCAACAAAATGGATTCTCAGAACCAAAGAAGATAATCTGAAACGTTAAATACAAAGCTTGAGTAGTGGAAATGGGCAATGAAAAAAGAGTCGGACTAGACTATCAAGAGACCTTTGCACCGGTAATAAAATGGTCGACAGTTCGTCTCATCACTGCATATTAGCAACCGCGTTCGATTAGTCAATCTCGCATATGGATGTGGTGAGGGCATTTTTGAACGGGACCATTAAAGAGGTCATCTACATGAACCAACCATTCGGATTTGAGGCACCCGGGTTTGAGGATCTGGTCTGTAAGCTACAAAAGTCCATCTATGGACTCAAGCAAAGCCCGTGTGTATGGTACGACGAAATTGATTCTTTTCTCAGATCCGTTCCATACATACAAAGTTCTTTGGACCCAAATATGTACTTTTGGAAGGAAGCCGGGAACATCGTGATTGTTTTATTATTTGTTGATGACCTATTTATCACGGGAAGCTCACCCAAGCTGATCGCTAAATTGAAGCAACACTTGCAAACAAAATACGAAATGAAAGATCTCGGCCAGGTGAAGCGCTACCTTGGAGTTAATTTCGAAATCTCAAATCAAGGGATCATATTTCTGCACCAAACTCCCTACACTACACAAGAGTACAACATGGAGGACTGTCGTCCTGCCAAAACGCCTCTACCTGGGGGTCTGACGATGTCTGCTGAAACTAATACCGATGAGGTCGATTCAACCCACTACTGTCAACTAGTAGGCAAGTTTATCTACCTCACGAACACTCGTTTTGATCTATCATTTGCGGTTGGTCTGATCAGCAGGTTCATGACCCATCCTTAGAGGGCACACCCAGACATGCAGCCATGCATGTACTAAAGTATCTGAAAAATACTACTGATTTCGGTATCTACTACCAAAAATCTTGCAGATTTAATCTTAAGGGCTACACTGACTCCGACTGGGGAAATTCATGTTCGGATATTCGTCGATCTACATGAGGTTAAGTATTCCAATTGGCATCAGGTTCAATCACCTGGAGTAGCAAGAGACAAACTACTGTCTCTTGTTCAACCACGGAAGCCGAATACAAAGCTCTTTCTGATGGGGCACAGGAAAGTGTGTACCTCAAGCTGCAACTTGTTCAAGAGCTAGGATTTGTTATGCTAGATACCTCCCCCTCAGATTGACTGCAAGGATACCGACATCGATTCAGACTTAAAAGCTGCATTCTTCCCCACAGAACAAGACACCTCGGATGTGATAATGTTAGCATACTCAAACTCGCGAAGAATCCAGTATTTCACGCCAGAACCAAACATCTGGAAATCCATCATCATTTCATTCGCGAGAGAGTCTTAGAAGGAGAAATCTCAGTCCATCACGTGGCCTCAGAAAACCAGCCAGCTGATATCTTGACGAAGGTTCTCCCAAGAGTCAAATTCGGACACCACAAAAGGGCAATAGGCATGCGTTCATTGAGAGAACTGATTCAAATCGAATCCAGTTTCATTACATTGAGCAGCACAACACATGGATACATATGAACGGTGCTACAACCAACAAAGCTTTACAGTCTCACGAGTCAAATATTCTTCTGCTTCCTGCCTAGTTCGGAACGACTTGAATTTATTTCCTCTGAACCCACTGACTAAGGGTTCGCATTCCTCCCATGAGGTGAAATTCCAGGGCGAACACCTACAACAACTGCGTAAAATCTTCTCGGCAACATCTCAACAGACGTGTAAACTGCTGCACACTGAATATCTGATTCAACACAATGTCCGCTGGAACTCGACTCACTCCTTGGCTGAGGCCTGTCTATGCGCATCTGATCGGCATCATTATAGGCTACCCCATAACGTACATACATGCAGATTGTATAAGATTTGACTTTGACTTTGACATGTAATAGTATTGACTTTTGTCTGGTGTTACCGATTTTACTAACTCATTAATGTTGTTGCCGCACGCGAATGGTACAGCCTTGAGATCGCACGTGACATCCATACATTGTTCTGGATAGCCACGTGTCACACTAGCAATGGAACGTCACGATGAATGGTCAGTGAGGGAATATACTAACAAGTCGGCCTTGCGACTTGCAACTTACTATCGTGAGTACTGGATATAACTCCAAGATTCACTCAAGCCATCTTTTACCGGGTGGATATACGATTGAAAGTGGTGGCTATTCAAGTTGCATATGCAACTATGGGATGTTTATTGCACTGGTTTGCTACTATTACAGAAGTGATATCCCTGTCAGAACATGGATTCGTAGTGAAGTGTGAGAGTTGTTATTGTGATTGTTCTTGTTCATATTATACCATGCTATTTAATCCAGCAATGTGTAACATGATAACACACCTAAATTGCCTAATCAGGTAGAATGTCAAGCATGTTGGTCAATGCTACATCCTACCCAAACGACCATGAACAATGGAGATCACATGTAGTATATAAAATACATAATGGCCCAGAGAACCGACTTGCAAAATTCCAAATTTTTATTTCAAAGCATCATTTGATAATAAATAGTGGGTGGTTCATATGGATTTACTACAACTTTGCATTACTATACTTAATGAATGCCAACCTTCCTTAGACTCTTTGCTGGCCACAAAGTATAACTGCCTAGTATGTGCTCAAGTCTAGTATGAAGGGGATCATCTTGGGAAAAGGCAGGACAACATTCGGATGGGTGGATTCAAGGACTTTCATCTTATGTCAGCCTGGGCGTATGCCCTTGTCATGGTACTTGTCCCTACCAGGTATGCCCAACCACTTCAGTCCTCGTTGTGGACGTCTTTATGCGCTTATCATGACCTCGGGCTCAAAAGATACACTATCTCTTGCTCGTCTCTTGCATCTGTAAAGAAAAACAACAAAGGCGTAAACAAAGGTGAAGAGAACCATGACAAATCCAAAGCTACAAACTGAATCACTAATACAAGTAAATTGATGGACAACAAACATAAAAAAAGGTTCAGACTCGAAAAGCTGTCAAAATCAACAATAGGCTGCCTATTGTGAATTGTGCGTCTAGAGGCCATTATTGCCATTGTTGTCATTGCCTAATTGTCGACCTGCCACGGGTGCATCACCTGGCAAGGACAATGAGCCATTTTGATACTCCATTGGACGGGCACTCCCCCTGCCCTTATGTACGTCCACCCGAATGACCACCATCATGCAGTTTTTGAAAGGATTGATGGGGGCTGATAGCCTTGGGGACCACTTTGTCTTGACTGAGTAAGTTTCTACCATACACATGTGTCAGCGTAGCCATCAAATACACAAGTACTTGACACACTCCTCTCATGCTTATCCCTTACCATAGTCCTAACCAAAGAACTACTCACTCACTGATTAAATCACTGTGATAGTACTAAAATAAAAGCTTTGAAAAGTAATATCTCCCTAAAAACACAGCCTCTTCCCGCGATCTGAATTCTATTCTGTTGAATTATCATAAGTCTAAAAGTCCATCCAGATTCCAAGAAGAAAACATGCAAGGGAATAAGCTACAGCTGGTAAAAAATGACAGAAAACTTCAACAATGACAGTACCATTTGCTTAAGGCCTATTTGTATACAAAGCAGTGGTATGCCTCATGTCATGTATGTATATGTGGTGTCATGGAATGTCACAATCACAAAAAGTCTCAAGGTTATTTTTGAGTCTACTAGCCTTAGCCATGGTTTTTGAGTAGTAAGAGGTGAAGGGAGATTATGATGGGTGGAGTGATTGTGCCATTGACTGCAGAGAGAGAGACATATGAAGATGGATGAGTTGGCCAGCCATCTTATGCTGCTGTACAAGATCTAGGTAGAGAGTCAAGACTAGGGTCATGAAGTTAACTTGGCAAACACTTGAAGCGCATCACAGCACGAAGTGCGGCAGTGAGAGAACAAGGCCTAGGTTGCGCTGTTCCATGGGATGAGGCTCATTCATCATCGATGCCTGAATTCCATAGTGTATCTAATACATAGTAGCATTTCCCCGCCCGCTTCACTAAGGGCTTCACATTCTCCACTCCTTCCTCTTCCTAAAACACTACGTGTTTCCAGTGCTCCCTTCCCACCCTTCATGTGCTCCCGCATCTCTAATCCATAAACTAAAAACTTACAAATTTCAAATTAAAAAAATTATTAGGTTTTTAGTTTTCATTCTTGAATATTCCACATAACCTTGCAATGAGAATATTTCATAAACGCTAGTCGTAGATTGAGTGGTTAAAACGACGTCTATTTTTGCCTAATTATGAGACACACAATAACAATCTATATTAAATACATACGTTATTGTGTAGTTGCAACTCAAGTAGTTCAAACAACTCATTGTTTCAGCTATTATTTATTTATTTTTAATTCTAATTTTCTTTAAGCCCCACAAAATCGGCGCCCAACCCAGAGTCGTGCACGCGACCTCTTCATTGCCAGAGTGGCAAAAACTTTTCTGTTGCGATTCGTAGTTGTTTTCCGAGTGGTTTTGGACACTAGTCACATAGACACCGGTTCAAATGGACACGATTCTTACTAGTGGTACTAAACAAAGGTATGAATGGATGCACAAATATTATGGAAAACCATATAGATGGCCTATAAAATTTAGATCACCTATAAAAGTTGAGAATGAAATATCCCAACCACTCTACAACTGTATAGCTCCAGGTGTTTCTTTAAATAAATAAATAAATAAAAAACTGTATAATTATATCCAAAGCTAGAGAAAAAAATGAATGAGCATAAAACATTGGAATTACGTTTAGGGTTTAGGGTGAGCAAAATATAACTGGACAAACAATTATCATTATGGAAGAGTCTTTAGAACCTACAGAAACTCATCCCATGTCCCCACATCCCCACCACTTGGATCATATCCAAAAATTGCCAACAAAAAATTGCAAAAATACCCGTAGGATGTCAACGACAAGATTATCTTCACACCCTCGTTTTCTATTGTGGAAATACCTCAAGTTTATGACTACGATTAGTACTTAAAAGTTTATGTGGCAAGTTACACAGCTTTCCCAGTATGAAGTTGCAGATACTTATGAAAGAAAGAAGTAGCGAGCAAGAAATGAGTGAACCTGCCTGGATACAGTTATCGAGCAGTATGCTCAACCTGAGGTAAGCTCCAACAGGCCGGGAAAAGCGCATGTCCATAAGAAGGCGAGGCTAAGAAGCAACATGTTATGGCCTAAGAAACTCATGCATTAATCACTCTAGAGCCTGCACATAACAACCATTAGCTTTTCATGTCTTTTGGGTTCAACAGGAAAAATACCCTCAGGCTCCAAGTCCACAAAGAATGAAGCGTTTCAGTTACTCGTTAGCACCAAGATGTTAGTGGTATTTGAATGAATGTGTGCTCGAATTGACATGGCTTCCACTCTCACTCAAGCATTGAAGTCCATTAGCAATCCGAAACCTCACTTTCCATGACTCATGAATGAGTTGTCCACGCTGAGCACAAAGTGTGATTCTTGTCTTCTTAGTTCAACGAGTTGACAACACATAATATGGCTCTTTCTAATTTCACCTATTAAACTCTCTGGCCCAGATAAAATGTGGTTGTATATGTGGAAATTTTCCAATGTATTGATCTGCCTTTTTTTCCCGACGGAGTGAAGAATTATATACACTTTCTAGGGAGGATGCTTCCCAACCTTGTCTACCTAAAGAAGGTATTAAGCGTGTGATCCTAGGGTATACACGTAAGCACTAGATAAAAGCGTATGCCTGATTAGCTAGAAGACATATCGTAATCAAAGGCATGGATGACAGTCATAGAGGGAATTTGTCAGCGAGTTCATGGCGTATGTCAACAAGATTAGCTCGCTAACTTCCAACACTCTCCCTCGACCTGAGCTCGGTCTGAGAGTAAAATAGGAAAGGAAGCCCATAGTTGCTCCGAGCTTGAGTCAATGGCGTAGGACTCGATGTCATTGCGAGAGTCTTGTATGTTCCTGATACTTTCAGTGTTGGGACTCTTGTCCTCGGTGCTCCGTTATGTACATAAAACGTTGAACACCGACCAAATGAACTAGTCTCTTAGCACTGGTGCCCCTCATAGTCGCAAAATTCGTTACGACTGGTTTTGCAGTTATAAGTGCAGTCATTTTGGACAAACTTCCTGCTAGTGTACTTTAGTAAACTTTACACCCTAAAACCTAATTCCACTGTTTCACGTTCATCTTTTTTATTTTTTTATTCTTATTTCAACTTTGGGGTATGATATAATCATGTTGTGATTTTTGGTTCAAAATCCAATTTACACGCTTTTTGTCATTGCCGTGTTTCCATTACTCTAAAACCCAATTCCAAGGTTTGATAGTATTTCAATTTAATGTTTTCCAGCTTTGGGAACTTGCAATTATACATTGATTCATGATAACTTTAAGCATGCATTGGTATGGATGTTTTATTTTCAATTGTATATCGTCTTATACTATGTTGTGTTTACGACGTCATATATCTACCAGCTTATTGTCGAAGATATGACCTTAGTTGACTTTGATGTCAACGTCAAATGAATGGAGTTGTGGAACTTCACAATCTTCTCAATATATTATCTACCGTTCTATTATACAAATTAAGTCATTCGACTTAGAGGTCGATGTGACATGAATTAGGTTGTGCAACTTCATAAGCTAAATGATTAATTACTTCAATACTAATGGCATGTTATTTGAGAAAAAATTGTAACATGGATTTAGATGTTTTTGGCACCGTTGTGTAGCCATTAATCATATTTTGAAAAATAACTAAACCACAATCTATGATAAATTCAATTCCAGAATATAGGGCCTACCTCCAAGAAGAGTCACTAAGTTGGAAGGTGAAGTGGCTCTATATATATATATATGATGCCAACCAAAGTTATCGTAAATAAGAGCCACTTTCCATTGTGGGTACCGCCCCCTTTGGCTCTTAGTTGGAAGGTGAAGTGGCTCTTAGTTATGCCTTGCTTCAGCTGGAATCTCCCTCTCTCCTTCGCTTTATCATTTATCATGGAAATATGTTCCCATCATTTGCAAAGTGGACCAAATTTATGTGCTACTATGATGTTTTATTTATTGTGGAAGCTTTTAAAGGCTCAAAACCTAATTATGGGGTGGAGTGGAGTGTGGATATCTTCAATGCCTCGCACGATGCCTAGTTATCATCCCAACTTATCCAAATGAAAAAAGACTCTCCAAATTTAAGAGAAGCAAAGTCCAATCATTCTGGCCGAAACCAGTAAAATAAGAGCCATTGTTCCTACAACAAAGAAGTTAAAACTAAAGTTTGTTTAAGAAGCGCCTGCCGTTCAACACACAACCCATTGCAGTGAGGGGCCAACAAACAATTGAAGGCATATTTTTTGAGATTGAACTTCTTAGGCTATGCACACAAACACGCTGGCAAGTCTATTTCAAAGTTTTGTTGGCTCCCCTTAAAGTGGATGAAACCATGGCCATGGAAGATATGAGATTTTATAATGTGCATAATGTTCTGAGTTTACAAATTTATTATGGATGAAAATAGATCTCAAGGTGGAGCCATTATAGCTCCTAGTAGTGCTTGACCTAAAAGAAAAGGAAACATTCAATATTGCAAGTGCCGGCCAGAAACAAAAAGGTTGCAAAGAGGGTATTTTTTCCTCTCATTGGAATTAAAGGGTCTGCTCTTCCGCGGGTGTTCCCCTTTTTAAAAAATGTTAAAAATGAATGAAGGTCACGAATCTAGCCATTCGTATTCTTGGCATCAAAAACCTCATGACATTGATTGAATATGTCATCATTTGCACGCAAAGTTGCCATCACTTTGGTGACCTGGTTCCACCATGTATAATGAATTCTTGGATTTTTGTTCATTCATATATCAGTTAATGAATATCAGTTTATAATTTTGTGCTAGAAAATTCTTCTAAAATGTATATATATATATATATATAGGTTTTCAAGAAGACAGTGGTGGGGTGATTCCCCCTTAGTAAGCCTCATGGCCGCGGGGTTATTTTTTCCACTCTTCTTGATGCATTGTGGCCTATACGCTTTTTTGCAATAAGGAAAAAAAAAAAAAAAAAAAAAAAAAAAAAAAGACCCATCGTAAGATATTTATATATATGGAAACCAAAGCTATAAGAGCTAATTTAAGTTATGGCCCGGATCTCATATATAAATGTTAACTAACATTTATTTCAATAGTTAGTTTCAAAAGTCAACTGTTATTAACATGTAATATTAGTGGCTAATAACTAACTTTAACTAACAACTAACAACTTGGCTAAGTTTAATATATCTATATAAAAAGGAAAGGGGAGGATTCTAATTATACATGAGTTTAAAAAAATTATTAATAAATTATTAATAAATATCGTTGCATCAAGAAAAAGAAAAAAGAAAACATGATCCTCAAACTTAAGTTTATTCTGGCACGGCCACTGTCCCTGTTCTATTGAAAACGGGTGGTTATTTTTTCCACCTTCTGTGACCTTTATTTCATTTAATTTGATTAAAAGGGCCTCTGTCCCCTTTCCTTTGAAGAAAAAAAAAAACCGAGAACATGATATTAAGTTAAATTGATTTTACAAAACATCAAAAAAACATTTCAATAGTTTTAATAAAGCTTTCAAGGGCTTCCTCCCCTTTGTATCATTTAAAAGAAAACAATTGCTTAGTCCTGTGCGTACCTTGCATTAGGCTGGTCAATTTGGGAACTACGGGTGCTGGTTGGGTGCACCCTATTATAGTCAGCATAATAACCACCAAAACTGCCCAATTACAAAGACAGAAAATAAGATTTGTGAGCAGTAGTCGCTCCCATGTTTCCCTAAAAAACAAAAGAGAGACGCTCCCAGGTTTCCTTTAAAAAAAAGAAAAATAAAAAGAAAAAAGATAGAGATTTGTGCTTTGTTTTTTTATTGGGGGTAAAGGGGAGGAAGCCCATGAAAGACTTCATTAAAGTTTATTTGTTATCTAAGAAGAAAAAGAAAAGCTGATAGAGATATAAGATATAAAATTACAAAAACTATATTTCCCATTCTGTTTTTTTTTGTTTTGTTTTTGTTTATCCTCTCTCTGGGTCAATCGCGGCCCGCCGGGTGTTCCCTGAAGAAAAGAAAAAAGAGGAAAACGAAAAAAGAATGGGAGGAAGGTAAGAAGGTGGGGCCCGGGGGAAGTACCTTCGTGCAGGTAGTTCACACGGGGGTAGTCGTCTCTCTCTCAGGCTTGCGCACTGACTCGTCTCTGGCCCCCCTGGTGCGAGCGCGTGAGCTGGAAGACTTGCGTTGGAATGGAAGTTGCAGCAGTCATAGCCATTGCCGTTGTGGGCCCACCCTAGACTCTCACGTTGTGGGAATGCTGCGTTGTGGCGCTTTTCGTCACACTGTGACTTACTCACACATGCTGAGGCGGGGACCTGCTGCTGCCAAAAATTCACCGGAGACTACAGCGTTCGTTTAAATACATGTCGGTCCCTTCATTTCTCCTAAGCAGTGGCAGGCATGAGGGGCACCATATGATATCGATCAAGCAGCATCCTAACTGATAGGCGGAAGAGGCCAGATTCTGATGATCTGCTATATCTCTGTTTCCGCGGACATTTGATGATCAACAGGATCACGTTCTGCAGCGGGCATTGCGTATGGTGTATAAGGAAGTAGTGGAGCTGGTAGTTGGAGAGGTGGAACCATAGCGGGAGTGAGAGGCACAAAACTCTTATTTACTCTCTAGACTTGTCACTGAGATCTTCAGTTTAGGTACCTTCCTTCCTTCAAATTAATTTTTAATCTTCTATGCGAATTCATTAAGAGCATTTCCAAATACCCTGGTTGTTTGTGGATCGTGTGGGGAAGGAAAATGTCTCTTAAGGGGAACTGCGAAATTGCATGCTAGAATCCTCGTTCGAGCAAAGTCGGTATGCAAGCTGGGACGAGTGAGTTGGGTTTCCTTTGGCGCTGCATCTTTGTGGAGACTCCTAGTTATGTCCATCTTATTTTTCGAAGCTGAGGAGAATGTGACATGCGCGCGTATTCCCTTGCTTTCAGGAACTTAGTAGGGTTTTGACTTTTGACGATACTAATGTGAGGCAGCTCTTCAGCATAGCCAACCCCCAGCGGACAGATGGTGTGAAGAGCTGTGACGGGTAGTTTTTCCAGCTCAAACCGTGAAAGTGTTTGTACACACATTCAGTCTCTAATTTCCTTTCGCTTGTACTCTACATCTGACTTGCTTACTTTAACCATCTCCCTGGAAGTGCTTTTCCACTCTACAACCTCTAGCGACTGCAATGTTTCCTGCCTCAGAAAATCTATTGCAGTGATTATTCAAAAGGTGTCGATCTGTTGCATTGCTTGACCGCTGCTCTTAACACTGTGTGCCCTGTCCTACTCCTCAATGTTATCAATCACGCACCTCCTTGCTACTTTGGACATTTGCTTAAAGTACTGCAGAAAGTCTCCCATGACTGCAGGGGTGCTGGCTTAATCATGCTGGGCCAAACAGTCCCTCTGAAGCATTTACATCCGCATAGGAGAGTTCCAGGAAATTTCACAGGGTTCCACTTTTGTCATCTTTTGAGTTATGTGGTACTTATCTAGTCTTTGGACTGTGCAGGCTTCTAGAAACCATGGCAAGTCAAAATGCAGGAATTGATACTTCAGCTCCTTTTGCGTCGGTCAGAGATGCAGTGAGCATGTTTGGTGATCGCGTGCCTGCCAAGGCGCACCGTCTTTCCACTGCTAGTACTGAGGTAAGAACTACCTGCCAGAGTGTTGTTTTGTAGCCTGTCTTGAAGGGGACAAAAAGGGATGTGAGGAGGGGTGGTCTTCGATGTACTGTTTGGTTCCGGTTTGTCAGAGAAAATGTCTAGATAAAAGTAACTTCTGAGGTTCTGTCACTTGAGTTATGCACCTAGTACCAGTTCCTGCATATATGTAGAAGTTTCTGGAATTACGTTTATAGCTGCACATTGATTGTTTGACAGAAGAATGCTTGTATATCAAGCTGCATCTCTCTCTGACTCTCTTTGCTCTGTCCAGACTACGAACCGGGTGCAAGTGCATGATGAGGTTGTCAAGTTGAAAGAGCAGGTGGCTGCTGCTGAAAAGGCCAAGGCAGAGGCTTTGAGGGAGCTTGCTGAGACCAAGGTTCTCCTGAACGAAACGGCAACCAAACTGGACAATGCAGATGTGATTGCGTCCGAGAGCAATCCAATGGAATCACACACCTTCTCAAGTATGTGGACAGGGGAGATGGATGCTGACTGGCAGGCTCAGCTGGATGCAGCTATGGACCAGCACATGGCTGCTACTGACACGGCAACTGAAAGTAGGGAAATTGACAGATTACAGGAGGAGCTGGGTGCAGCTAAGAGGCAACATGAGAGTACGTGTACAGACTTGGGGATTGCTAGAGAAGAAGTTGACAGGCTGAAGGTGGAGTTGCAGGAGTTGGTAATTGCTAATGCCACTGTGGCAAGACAATTGGGGGATACTGAGTTGGCGAATGAACTAGCAGCAAAGAGAGTGGAAGAGTTTAGCAAGGAGCTGGGGATATCTAAGGAATATCTTGTAAAAGAGCATGAGGAACGCTTAAGGGCTGAAAGGGAGCTAGTGGCTGCAAAAGAAGCTGCGGAAGAGAGATCTACAGTTCAGGCCAATGCGGCAGGTGAGCTGGAAAAACTGAGGGTTCAGCTGGAAAGGGCCAAGGAGGCAGAGGCCACATTGGTGGTGACAAGCACCGAATTGGAAGATCTGAAAGCTGAGCTGGTAAGCACCAAGGAAGCAGAAGCCAAGCTAGTGGCCACAAGGGCCGAACTGGACGAGCTGAGGATTCAGCTGGAAAGGGCCAAGGAGGCAGAGGCCACATTGGTAACGACGAGTGCTGAATTGGAAGATCTGAAGGCTGAGCTGGTAAGTGCCAAGGAAGCAGAAGCCAAGCTAGTGGCCGCAAGGGCAGAACTGGACGCGTTGAGGCATGAGCTGGTAAGTGCCAATGAGGCAGCAGCAGCCAAGCTTCTGGTGACCAGTACTGAAGTGGAGGGGCTGAAGATTGAGCTGGCTTCCACCAAGGAAGCTGAAGGAAGGGCCACAAAAGCTGTTGCAGAAGCCAATTTGAATTTGCAAAGAATGAAGATAGATGTTGAAGACGCTAAAGTGGTCGCTGAAAAGGTAACAGATGATATAAAAGTTTATCGCATTGAATAATGTACTTGCCTTTATGATATTTTCTCTTGTTTATGTTGTTAACGTCTGTGGCAGCATTTTCATCTTACCCTCGTTGGCTACACATTTCTTTAATCCGTGTACATGCTATGTGCTGCTTACTTGGCTCCATGCCATACATTTGATTGGAACTGGTGGAGGTACAGTTTTCCGAACATCTTGTTCATGTTGCTGGATTCCAAGCTTAATGTTTTAATTCTGGGTTCTTTTCCTACTGACTTATCTAAAGTTGAGTAATCATTTGATTGTTTGAAGGCCAGGGCTTTCACTCTTCAATTTGAAGAAATGAGTCTGAAGTTGAAAAAGGTCACCGAGCATGAGACAATCTTGTTGGCATCTTTGGCATCACTGAAGGCTGAGTTGGCTAATGCAAAGTCCGAGCTTGCAACTGTAAAGGAGGAGGGAGACATGACCGCAGCTGATGTGGCTGCTGAGATGGAGGAGGTGCTATCTCAGCTTCATGCAGATCTTGAGGCTGCTACATTGGGAGAGACAAAAGCCAAGGAGTCAGTTTCAGGCTTATCTGAGGCCTTGCATCAGGTCAGAGTCGCTTTCATCTTACATGATCTTATGTGTGAAGGCACTCTTAAGAGAGCGAAGGGATACCATGTCTGTGTGTGTGTCATCGCCATTTGAAAATGTCTTGTGTCAAATCAGGTGACTGTTGAAGCAGATGAAGCCAGGGCTGCTGCAGCTGCAGTAAGAGAACAAGCTGCAAGAGAAAAAAAGGAATTGGAGCAAGCCCAGGCACATATCAAGACCATTGAGAGCCAGTTGCAAGCAGCGTTGATGGAGATGGAGGCAGCAAGGGCTTCTGAGGCAATAGCACTCTTAGAGGTCTGTCTTTTAAGCCAAAAACACATCTTTTGTGAACTTTCTATTATGTTGCCAAATGAAATTGAAGTACTTCTCTTTTCTAATTTGGGTCTGCACTAACTCACTTCAGATCCAGTTCAAAATCTCAAGATTACTGTTAGATGTCAGGATTGGATGAAATGACGTTCATGAATCTTGAAATGTTTTTCCAAATATATCGATCTGGGTTGGTGAAAAGGGCAGAACACATCACACTGGGAAGAAACCACGATCAATAACCAGCAGTATTTGTGACCTTCATAATTGGTTTAGACTCACGTTCTGCCTGACCTGCTGTTCTTGGAACACCTAGTCCTTTGGTTGCAGTGTTATCCAGACTCAGTAGTCAGGAAATGCAGCGTGTGACAACCAAATTGAAACTTGTGTGTCAGGTCAAATCCTTCTCTGAGTGCGCAAGCACTGATCTGGAAGCTAAAGTTCAAGGGCCAGAGGTTCCACATACCCACGAGGAGTATGAGGCATTGATTAGAAAGGTGCAAGAGGCAGATGATTTGGCCAACAAACGCATCGCAGCAGCTGTGGCTCAGGTTAGTTTTCTTGTTGCAGCTGTAATTGCACAGATCTGTCTCCCGCGTCCTGTCTATGCATGTATCTCCATTGGGTTGGTGCCTCTACGTTCACTCTCTTGGAGTGCTGCTTCAGGCTTTTGAAAGGGTGTGGTTGGCCAGGGGTAAATACTAAGGCAACAAGCTGGTCAATTTTGTCTAGATATGTAGTACTAGCAGTGAAAACATCAGCACACTGCCCCCGACATGAAGGAAGAAACCATATTGTGTGGTGGGTGCAAATTCTGTGGCCAATGTCAGAGAATAACCTTTGTTTGTGGCTTATATCATCGACCCCGGGGAGGACAATTGCATCTTCATGCAATGATATGGTCTGTCTACAATGCCAACAGGTTGATGCAGTGAGAGCAAGTGAACAAGAGATGCTGAGCAAGTTGGATGCAGCGAAGAGTGAGAATGAGTCTAGCCAGGTGGCAATGAGACAGGCCATCCACAAAGCTGAGATAGCTGAGGCTGCCAAATCAGCAGTTGAAGGGGAGCTTCGGAAATGGAGGGCTGAAAGTGAACAGCGGCGCAAAGTGGCTGTAACTGGCATGGCTCAAGCAGCTGGAAGCAGGGCTGTGGGAAGTCCGGCCAATGGTGGGGATGTGACCCCCTTAAGTAGGATGGTGTATATGAACAGCCCTACCAATGGGGCTTCCCAAGATAGCAGTCCTGGACAAATGGGTCCTTCAAGCATTCTGACTCCCCAAGAGAGGCAGTCAGAGTCACTCGGTCAGGTCTTGCAGTTCAGATACCCGTCCGAGGAGAAGAAAAAGAAGACATTGTCCACGAAGATTGGTTCATACTTCAACAAGAAAGTGAAGTGAGCAGGTTTGTATCTTTGTTTGGATGGTGTTCTCCTCAAGCTGCAGGTTAGGTCTACGATTAGCATGCTGTATCCAGGAAACAGAACTTCAAATGGGAATGGTCAAGTGGTTCTAGTACGGCTTGAATTTTGACCAGCAAGCCAGGAGCATTCATTCATTTAGGGCTAGAAGCTGGCCCTATGAGAACAATAGATGAGAGATTTGAGTGCGCTGTGGCCACTTCTCACTTTGGCTCTTTTTGAGCCTGCTCTTAAGGTTTTCCATGTGCAGAGGGTACTACAGTAATGAACATACGTAAATTCTGTAGTGGACCCCGTTAATTTTTCCGACATAGATTGTACTCATAAGACGTTGTTTGCCGTAGCCTTGTGGCCATTGACCCGACATAATTTTTCCGACATAGAGGTTGCTACATAGGATACAAACACAAAGGCACTTTTCTATCCTATGCGTCATTGAACTGTTCACAGGAAGAATTGCAATTTCAAGTCCAATTGGTATCATATATGGAGACTTGACAGTGGCCAGTTAGTTCTGACTAGTATCTTACTGGCTAGTGTACCTTCACCTTTTCACTTGCAACAACGATTGGCTGACTCAAATCAATTTTAAAAATGTCATATGAGAGTGTGTACATATCTTTTCACGCAGTTGACATGAGTGGTGATTCATTGTTGGCCGTTGTTTGATGTAATTCTGTGCTAGTACGGACCAAATGTTCCTATTTGGCAGGTTTTCCATGTAACTCACCTGTGTCAGGAAGGTTCTGTTTCTCACCCTCTTTCTGTCACTTCCACTGCAAGTACATTTTGACGTCTTATTTGGCAAGTTTTCCATGTAACCTACCTGTACCAGGAAGGTGCTGTTTCTCCTCTTTGTGTCACTTTCACTGCAAGTACAGTTTGACATCTTTTTTGTCAGGTTTTCCATGTAACCTACCTGTACCAGGAATGTGCTGTTTCTCCTCTTTGTGTCACTTCCACTGCAAGTATATTTTGACATCGATCTCTCTATTGAACTGCCTTGGCCACAGATCTGCGAGCACTGTGACTCTTAAGAACACTGCCATAGGCATGTCAGGTATCCCAGGTGCAGGATTCCACAAAATCAACACCGAAAGCAAACTTTTGAATGTCCCAAGCCTGTCTTGCCTTACACTGTCAATTCCATTAACAACAAAAGCTGGAAACTATTGTATACCCATTTGCGGGAACATATCATGTAGTCCTTGATCTTGCATACTATCTCAGGTTGGAAGAAAATCTCTTAGCAAGTCCAATGTGTCCCAAGTTTCAATGTTGTTGGGCGGTCGAAATGCAAAGCCCCTACATACTGTATGACTGGGTATCAATTCTGCTTAGAGCTGGCAGTGAATAGGTATAAATTTAACGCCTCCTAAGTTCAATCGCCAACTGGAGAGTTTTGTCACCCTGGGATTCCCCATCCTCTTTTGAAGACTCATGAGGAGTGAGTCCACGGGTGGCTACATTTTGATGGCCTTGATCGGCATGGCTCACAAGAGTAGGAACCTTATGCAGGTGCCATCCTCTCTAAAAATAACTAGGATAATCCTGGCCGGGATAGGGGCCTTCCTAAAACTCAGGGCCGGCACTAGGCTACGGCCTCTCGCCGGCCCTGAGTTTCAGGCCTCACCCTATCCTACTTAAAGAAACAGCAAGGATCTCGGATTTTGATGGCTGGCGTTTTCTTCATTGGGCGGCCCACAAGAGCATGACTCACCTTACGCGTAAGGTGCCGTCCTCACCTCGCCGACAAAGCCTACCGAGATTCCATACCTGGCCAACATTGGTGTAGACGTGTAGACAGTATTGGGTGGTTATTTGTTACTTGATTTCTTTCATAATCAGCAATTTCAGTTACTTCAGATATTGCAAAAACAATAACCTCATGTTCCAGTTATTTCAGAATTTTATGGATACATAGAAGCTCTGGTTCCGAAACAAGAGTTGTCTGGCCGCCCGGCAGCTGTGGGGTGACCCTTTTATACCTGCCGAGGCCCACGGGCCTCCAGCGTGTGTGCATTGAAGACGCTATTAATCTAAAATGAGAGCGTATGGGTGGGGTGAGTATTGGGAGGTTTTCTAATTTTTTAAACATCCCTAGGTTCTGGGTATTACCAACATGACAATATAGGGTATGCATCCATGTATGAATTTTGGGGCGGTTATAGGCTGGGTATTATGGCAGGTATGGATTAGTTTTTCCAAATATTCACATCCTCATGCTATGCACCTTACCCGGTTACTAAAAGTCGCCAGCTCTGGATACCGTGAAGATTTTCCAGCTTTTTTCCTTTGTGTTTTTAGGGATCTTCTGGAGCAGAATTTCCCAATGCGGGGTCTTACAGCGAAATTCCCTGTACGACATATCTTACCTGGATATCCTGCATACGATATCTTACGGGGAATTTCCATGTAAGGCTGGCCCTTTTCTTTTCCTGACTTTCTATTTCTTTCTTTACTTCTTATCTTTTTCCTCTTACAACTGAGTCTTTCTCTAAGAGAAATAAGCTGAAAAGAAACAGGTTGGAAAATCTTTATGCAGGGGAAGTCACTGTCTCTCCGTACTTCCGCCTTTCTCAGGTCTGCTCACTCGAACTATGCCCTTTTCCACAAACCTCGAAAGGCGGAAGTACCTCAGGCCAAATGACTTCCCCTGTACTTGATACCGAGCTGTTGGTATCTAAAACCCCCCTCTTGAGGGATGACCATCTTCACATATAGAGAGAATCTTTGTAGGCATTAATTTCTTACCTTGTTTGCCTACACTAGTAGAGGAGACTTCCGTCGTATGGCGGTACCTCCCACAAATCCAAGGTAAGTTTCCTGCTCTACTACTCATCAGCGTGCCACCCCTGCTCCAGGTCTCTCTTGCCACCAAGTTCTCTCCCTCCTTGGCAAGATTCATCCTACCAGCTCTTGTACGCCCAATCAGGCGGCCTAATTATATTGGGGCAATGCTTGTTAATGGACTAAGTGACTTGAACAAGTTGGGGACATGAGTGTAGCTAGACTTATTGATAACAAGGAGCCGGTTATTAATAATGGTGCTTCCATTCTACTGCCAGCGGAAGATGATTCGGGAGAGAGAAGACTCAGCAATTGATTTGGGCACTATGATCGAGCATGTACATCATGTCTCATGAACGTACTATTGTCAAAATCTGCATGACCGCCTGTTTCAAAGACAAAACTTGCACAAGTAGAGTAACTATGTGTTCGGCGTAGTAGGAGCTCGAGTGCATGGAAACGGGTTTTGCATAATCAAATATTGGCTACATCGGATTGAATTTATCAACTGCTCTTGTGAAAATGCTAGATTGCTGGATCCGTCTACAACAAAAGGTTCGGCATCGCCAGTTAAATCAGCTTTCAAGTTGGCTAGGATAGAACTTGGACTGGGCCCCAAGGCTTAAAACAGCTCATAGATTGGATGCAGCATCTATGTGTGTTGATAGTAAAGAGGTAGGGGTCAGTGTTTGCTCTTCAGAACTTAGGAGGGGTGGATTTGGGGTGGAGTCATAGATTTTTTCTACAATAGTACTTACTATTGTTTTAAATTACAATAATTTTTTCTTGGCTCTCAGGCCTCAAAGAAACTTTTCATCACAACTAAGAGATGAAGGTTGCAAGAATAGGACTTCCGAGCTTTTGAAATATTGTGATTCGCATCAGATCATGATCTACAAGTTCTAGGACGCATCAAAGGTCAACAACCACCCACCATGAGAAGAGTTATGGGTATTCAAATGACAACAAATCAGCTAGGTAAGTGGTCACTACTTGAAGCTCAAGGGACAGTCGAGTTTTCGATGTCTATTACTCCACATGTTTCATAAACCTCTCTTGTACTAGTGCATATTAGATGTTCTTCATTGTAGCCCTCCTTGGGAAGTTGACAACCGATCCCTTAGTAGTTTATAGGTATTTTGAGGGCTCTAATGTCTTCGGAGAAGCTTGTTTGAGCAGCCACCACCCTCGTAAAAGTTTTGTCTTGTCCAAGGTCCTCATCAACATAACATCACTACTTTTTCGTGTTGTTCAGAGAACATGGTTTTCTTTATCACGGACTGGCTGAGGTACAAAAACAGCCCACTTGTGGGGGGAAAAAGGTTTGCTACATCTGCATCCCTCTATCTTGTGCTCCTTATCTCCGTTCTCACCATAGCCCCAACCGTCCAAGCAAAGGACATGGCCCCAAATACAATGAGGACATGGCGTCGAGATATAGCTACCCAGGACTATAAGAGAGTGTCGAGGAATACATCATCGAGTAACTTGGAGAGGGTATTTGAGGTAATGCCTCCTGTTACTCCTGTCAATGGTACGCTGGTGTGTACGGTTGAACTCATCAAATATAGTTTTGCGAATACGATCGATTCGCCCCCTGTCACTGCAGACTATATTCCGCAACCGGCATGTGGTACAAATTGGAGCCGCATTGTGCTCAACTGGCATGTGCAGGTCAAGGTGGGTCTTTACGAAAAAACATGGAATATACAAATGTCTTCATTTATCATTATTTTTGGTGATTATTTGTTTCTGTTTGTTTTTTGGGAAACCCCAACAATTTTATAAATAGGAGGAAGAAAATACAACAATCACGAAAAGGTGAGGGATGAACTGGAGCATCAGCACTACTACGAAGCAAATATATATATATATACATATATATATGATGATGTTTCTAATGAGTTTTTATTTAATGCCAAAATGTAGGGTGCAATCACCGAGCGTCAGGATTACTATGAAGCAAATATTTATATTTATATTTATACTGAGTATTGAACGATATTCCATCTAATGACTTTTTATTTAATGCAAAAATGTAGGGTATACAATTGGACCGTATTGCTGCTGTATGGCTAAGCGGAGTTGAGATTCTACGTACATCGACAGCAGAGCCGACGGAAGAGGGGATTCAATGGACTGTAACGAAAGACATCACTCATTATTCTGCCATATTGACGACAAATCAAACCGTCGCTGTGACATTGGAGAATGTATATGACAACAATACATATACAGGTATTTATGTTGTACAACTGACCGTATCTTTCTATGAAGGGGACCCCGGCAACACAAACGGAGCGGACGTGATACTTCCCATATTACAAAGTGATACAAGTATTGGTGGATTTATCCAGGGTCATTGGTTCCGCATCAGTTCTCCAAATGATAATCCAGGATTGTCTCTTGCAATCCCCATAAATACCTATCAAGCAATTTTTGAGTTGTATGTGTCCTTCCATGATGCTGACGAGTTTTGGTAAGCCAGCTCCCCTGCGTTTAGAGAAATCGTCATCCAGATTGACGGAGTTGTCGCTGGAGCTGTTTGGCCATATCCTGTTATCTACACTGGCGGATTCAATCCTAAATTTTGGAATCCTGTTGTTGGAATTGGGGCTTTCATAGTTCCTTCGTACTTTGTCGACGTAACTCCATTTGTGGGACTCCTTGTTGACGGAAGCCAACACACATTTTCATTCAGTGTCACTAATGCCACAAGTATATGGCTCCTCAATGGGAACCTCCACTTATGGTTGGACAAGAGTTCAAATCAAACCATTGGGAAATTAACGCAACATTCAGCACTTCCAACAGCCGTTGTATCGTCAGGTACGACAACGCTTTGTAACCGTCACATAAATATTGTTGGCTTCGTCAATATAAGCAACCAACAATCGAAAACAACATCCATTAATATCACATATTCTTTTCAAAATGACTTACCAATTGGCACTATTGTTAACCAACTAACACAAACTGAGGAGTTATTCTCTCAAGCTACTTATTATTGGAATGGGACCCTCGACAAAATAGTGGAGACTTTTACAAAACATTCATTTCCTTTTTTCTCCTATTCCGGGGTCACCAATAACGGGACTATTACAACTCAAAACACAACTATTTCTCGTGCTTGGGAGAGTGATATTGAGAGTGGCATTTTCAAGCCATTGCAATTTCTACCCCAAACCAGCAAGAGTTATCTAAACATTGTTCAAGACGTCGACAGGGTTCGCAAAGACTCCAAAATATGATACAGAATAGGTCATAACAGAGTGAGATGACATCCAATCATGATTGGTCCAAGGGCATCTTGCACTACGTTTCCCTCCTTTACTCAAACCCTATCAGTTTATTCTATAAACACATAAGAGAGAAGGGTGAATGCAGGGTTGACTAGACCAAAATGGACGTTACCAGCACAATTTTAGATGACTACAATTGATGGTGTCATCAATTCAAATTGAATTAACTCAATAAAACCAGCAAATATATATGTCATTGGATTCCTAGCTTCAATACGTACCCATAGCAACTCTCCAATCATGAATCCGATAAAAAATGACTCCGCTATGGACTTTTGAACACTGTCATTGTGGACTGTACCGCAATGAATGGAATTACAATGGACTCAAGTTCTCCAATGTGCCATTGGTGAATTCCATTGAAATTTGGACATAAGGCGGCCATTTTGGTCCACATGGATTTGAAGTGGCAAAATCATTTGTCATTTGACTCATATGGACTAATATATGTAAAAAAATATATGCGTTTTTTGAAAAGTCCATAGCTCATCTTGTTTTTTGGATTTTGGGTGTTATTGTTTTTCTAGAAGTATAAAAACCTATAATCTTCAATGGCTAGGTGTCATACTGAATTGTTTTTGTAAACTCTAGGTTTTAGTTTTTCATAATTTCTCTAAATAATATACTAAAATATTTAATGAATTATATCTTTAATATTTGGGGTAGGACTCTTTACTAAATATGTTCAATATACCATTATCTATCACCAAAAAATATATTTTGGGATAGTATCCTCACCTTTTGTTTTTTGGTCATGGACTTTCATGGAGCACGATCTACCGTTTTTGGTCCACTCAACCCTGCAACTGCCCAGAAGAACCTTAAATGGACAGTTTACCTAGTGCTCATGGTTAGAATGAATGGAGGAAAATGGACTTAATTTTCATGGATTAGCAAATGAGCCATCGAATGAATTTCGATTGATCTCTGTTTCCTTTCTGCCTCTGCTTTGTATTGCATGTTGTACAACGATAACAAGCGTGAGGTTTCATGAATTATAATTGAACCTTGAAATTGATATGATTTTTCAAAGTTTGGACTCATAGACACCTATTTCTGATAGATAGGCCCCCAAGAAGTGAACAACATTCATCCTATTATGGTTACTATGCCATCCAATTATAATTCTACGTTATTTTGAAATAGACATAAAGATAGGCTAATTATAAAATTAACATTAAATGTAACATTAACCTTAAATGGACATCACCTAACCTAAAATGACTATCCAATATGCTAATGTGGCATGCCAACAACCTCCATATGACGGTGCACGTCCCAATATCTGAGTTATAATATACTAAAGGAACACTAATATGGGCTACATAATGGACAATACAATATCCTAATCTTAAAATAAAACTTCATATTGATATTAGCCTCGTGTCCTTGTCATTGTGAACACTCTCGAGCTGGGCACCATCGAGCTGTTGGTGTGATTTGCATGACGAGGGACATGTGTTGTTTATTCTATGGTATATTTTTGTTTTGAGACTTCATAAATGACTAGTTGGACCTAGATGACGAGACTTGGACTCGGCTTGGATGAGAACACTTGGTTTAGGGAGGATACGTTTTGGTTTATGGTTGCTTTATTTTTTTTCTCACTTTGTCTTCTTCTCCGACTCAAGAGTTTTGCTACGCTAGTTGTTGACCTCATTGTGTTGCTGGAAGCTCCGGTATATTCATTTGTTGTAAGGTACCTCGTTTTCTCACCTAAGGAATATTTTTTCACTACACTCAATATATACAACAGTTTTTTCATTCATTTGATAGATACATTAGAGCATTCAGCAGTAAAATATTTGGCACTCTAAGAGAATTTTGTTTTATTTTTATGTTACTATAGGGTGTCAAATATTTGATGGTTACAATCAAATAAAAAAAAAATAGCCTCCTAGATAATTATGCATATTACAAAATTAAATAATTATATGGTGGATGAAAAAGGGAAAAAAAAAAGTAATACCCCTATAGAAAATACCTCTTTATCGCACATGATTCTCTAAACTATATAGGGAGTGACTCCCCCAAGGACATGTTTCTATATAGCAGGTGATAGCTCGAATAATGAGCAAGCTATAGGGTAATGTATTGTGGCATGTGCAAGCAGATCAACATAATTAGGAGGTGGGAGACTGAGCGTCAAGAAGCAACCCTCTTGCAATCTCATGCTCATTTCAAGCAGCTTGGTGAGCCAATCTGGTTCTAATCATCATTATTATTATTCTTAACTATAATAAAATAAAATAAAAATCCAAAAAAAAATTGACAAATAATTTATTTATTTTACATGTGGTTGAATTTTTACTCTATAATTCATCTACATGTTAAAGTAACAAAGGTCTAAAATGTAGCCATCCATAATAGGGTGCTCTACCTTAATGGATGAATACAAAGTATAGAATCATTGTGGTTGTTGTCCATCATTCATTAGTGATAGAATGTTACACATTGAATGGTGAAATTAGCTCAAATTTGGTGAGTGCATGCACGTGCAAGATACGCACCTACCTATAAATTTCACTTTCTTGGTTGCTTTGTGGTAGTTAGATAGGCTGATTTCACTAAAACTAGGTAATAAAATTTTGGTGTGATAAGGGTTAATTTACCCTTATAACAAGAATTTAGTGAAAAAAGTCGTTGGGTGAGTAATCGCGTGACATGCAACATGTGCTCTGTTTGCTCAGGATGTGTGGCCAAGTCACACTAGAGGCACTTTGTGCACCAATCACAAGAAAAATTGCTCAAACAATTGGAGCCCACTTTGCTCAAATTTGTCAGTGCACATATCCAACAACAGGCCAAATATTATGCACCCCCAATCGTTGCAAAAATGAAATCGACCAAAGAGGATGGGCCACTTTAGACTACTTTCGAACTCAAAATGTAATGATTATATTAATCAAGGGCACTTTCTTGGTCATATAAGCTTTATACACAAGACCAAGAAAGTTAGCCCCAATGACATGGTGTCTATGTGGCGTTGATCATGGCGAGAGATTGTTGGTGTAGGGACTTGGAAAGGAACCTCGTATGTAGTTTGGAGGACCAACTATTCGACTGGACAAAGTACAAAGACATTAAACTACAAATGATCACATCTCAATTGTCGAGTGGGAAAGATGAATGTGATGGAAAGGTGATACACCTCAGTTTTAGTTTTTTGGGTCTTTGTCTTGAGGCAAGAGAAGGAACGGAAAGTGGAGGATTAGTACGAGCCAAGGCCTCTACACACAAAGTGGTCCATAGGATATTAATATTTTAATATGTGTCTAGGACCAATATATGGACCATTTGAAGCAAATTGGTCCCCCAGGTTTCTTGCTATTGGTTCATAGCCAAGACCTCAACTAGGCAAGTTAGCAAGTTGGGGTGTAGTAGAGTTGGAAATATTACGCACTATGGTGTGGAGAGGCAGATTGCAGGAAGGATATTGCCTGCCCTTACTGACATAGCAGCGGTGAAACAAGAGTTCTTTGCTTTCAAACTACAGGCAAGTACCGAGTGGATGGAGAAAACTTTCAAGGATCTTTGGGGCATGGTGACTTGGAACCCTTCTCTAACGATAAAATATGAAAACTTGCTTTGTGCTTTCTGAAATTGCTCGAGTTCAATGTGTAAGCACTACGCATGTGAAGAGGGCATTCTCAGTTCAAAAACTCAATCAAAACTAAATTTTGAAACACAGTTGAAAACAAAGAACTTGGAAAGTGTGCTCGTGTTGCTTTGGAAGAGCCAGGTGTGGAGGAATGTCAACCTGTTTTGATTGGGGCCATATCTTTGTGGAAGAACTCCACAAAGTTCATACATTTGTTCTCTCATCCTGAGCTATATTTAGCTGGACAACCAGAAGTGGGCCATCAAATGCAGAAGGTACCAATGATGATTTGTAGTTTTGAATTTTTGTTTGTTTGTTTAGATAGGTAAAACTACGATTCAAGGCCCTTAAATTTTTGGTTGAGGTCCTCGTATTTTAGAAGGGTTCGATCCTTGGCCTCCAACTGTGGAGGGCTGACAAGTTCCAAGTTCAATTCTGACAAGGGTACTTTTCTGCACTTGTTTGAATTGCTTAAAATGGGTTGTGATTATTTATTGTTGTTCATTTGCTGAATTTGTATGCAGCCGAATTTATTTTTCATTTGCAGGAAATGAGACGGTTGATATGTACAATGGCCGGATTTATAGCCAAACACCAAAACCATATATATATATATATATATATATATATATTACCTGTTGTAAAAACAATATGTAGGAATTGACCCACCCTGAGTTACCACCAAGGGGCAGCAAACAAACCCCCCACCCACTTAGCCGGTTGGTGCTGAAAATGAGCGGCCACGGTGGTTTCAACTCAGAATATTTCCTGGACGTTGCTAAGTACAGTATTAGTATTCGAGTGAATATGCAACCAAGAGAGTGAGAAGCCGTCTCCTGTCGAAGACTCCAGACATGGGGTAGAGGATGGGTTGACAAGGTGTGCAGCTTGGGTTGGCTGCATCATTCAACGCACACGCCTGGCTAACAGGATGCACCCCACGCCTACCCTTTGACTTACGCATGTGTTGAGTTTTGTTCGTACCTATGCGGAGTCGGACCCGGAGTTTGAAACTTGAAGCGCGCACACAGTCAAATGCCTGCGCCAACCCCAGAGCACCCACCGCGTTTGCATATCCACCGCAACCATGCCCGGGTCGGCAGCGTCGTGTGCGCGTTCATGACCACTCTCTCTGCGAATTGGCTCGCTGTTCCGCCCGCCATCTCCGCCATGGAATCGCACATGCTGCCATGCACATTCCCTTTTCTCTCGGGGGAACAATCGCAGGCTTACAGCGGGTCAGCGGATTTTTAGTCGAGCTCGAGCACCAAGGTGGGCCCAAGGGGCCACTTCCGCTGCGATCTCTTGAAGATTTGGTTGGATGGCTCAGATCCCCGGATTGAATTCAAAAAATTAATTAAAAAAGGAAAAAATGAACAGGGCGTAAGCTCCCACTCCTTGCCAGCTGTTGAGGTGATATTCCGTGATATAACGTGCCTGCATATACGAAGGGAAAAATATTGTGGTTTTTATGTGGCGACATGCAGCCGTACAAATACTTTGGAGGGAAAGAATGAGCGAGATCTTAACTGTCCAGTTGCTGAGCCTCGTCACACCAAAAGCATCAATTACCCTTATTCTCAGTACTAAAAACGAGCTTAATTGTTGGAGTCTCTACGTTGCGAGGGCACTTTATTTCATTCTGTTGCCCCAAAAGTAACGGGGTCACCCAAATTGTTATAAATTCCAGGTACGTGCCATGATGAGATGGGCTCCAAACTTTAATGACCCATCAATACTGCAACCAACAGGGAGACAAACACTCCGACTCTTTACCACCACAATCCCGATCCGACTTTATACCATCCTGCTCCACACAGAAATTGACACTTGGAGAGGCGCTGACCTGGCATCCAGCCTGGTACGGCGCGCCACCGATTGCGCCAGATATGGAGTCCCTCCCTCGGCGCGGTCTCAACTTTAGCCGCGCCGCCACTTTAGCGCTCCCGCCTTCGAAAAAAGGCCCTCCAATTCTCTGCCATCGCTTAAGTTAGCTATCCCGCTGGGCGCCATCACTGCGGGAGTTTTTCCATGTGTCGCATGACATGGAAGAATGACACTCCAAGTCCCGATGGCTCAGAACATGGTACGTAAAATTAATAGCGGCGGTGGGCTTTAAGGGGGTTAACATGGCTCTGGGACATGGCGCAGGCCTGCGACCTGCCCAACCCATTGTTTGCTGGGCGGATGGATGCCAGTAGTTGAGCAACGTCGTCGGCGGTAGAGGGAGAGTCGATGAGGGATGGTGGAGACGTCATCCATGGATCTGACCGACGGTCAAGGCACAGCGCGTTGCGGGCAGCCGCCGCGCTGGTTGCGCTGGACCCGCGCTGCTTCGCTTCCTGCCTCGCGTTGCTGTCAGAGTTCACAGCTCAGCGCATGGCGAGTTGTTAGTTGCTGAGATGCGCGGGGTGCGTGGGGGTAAGTATATGCACGGGAGTGAGCGAGCTTATGAGATTGTAGAGTGCATAGCTTACTCGTCGATCAGATTGTCTTCCGAAACGAAAGAAAAACTCTTTGAAGCTGGGCTGTGCCCTAAAGCGAGTGACAATTCAGAGGTTGCTTTAAAAGTGGTGGTGGTGGTGGTGAAGCCGTTTTCTCATAGGGACTGCACATCTACCAAAGTCGACATCTTAGAGACTGCTTTTCATAACAAATCCCCGTTTCGTAGAGAGTCTTGATCAAATCTTCGGGCAATTTGCTGAGAGTCAGGAACACTAGTAAATCACGAACAGAACGAGTCTCATCTAGTCTGCATCACTGCGACTCTTGAGGGGATTTTCTCAGCGTTGTTTTGGGGGTTGTTTCATGAATTTCAAGGAAAACTGAGAGGCTAGAGTACCTAAGGTTGAGGAAAGCAAGCAGTTTGGGTCTGTTTTGGACAGCAGTCGACAATTAGTCTTTTGGGCCATCTGCAGTTGCGGGCGTGAGTAGCGCGTAGGAGGATTCCGTGTTTTGCTTTGAACAAGTTTGAAGGATACAATCAGATGGGAAACTCGTGTATGAAAGGGGCGGCCAACGACGGAGGGCGGGGCCAGCCCAGTGTGAAAGTAGTTTTGGCGGATGGGACTGTGGAGGAATTCAAGCGGCCAATCACGGTCGCAGAGCTCATGATGGATTACCGCCAGCACTTTGTTTGCCATTCAAGTGCTCTCACAGCACCCTGAAGAAAGAGAACATCTATTTGCCTGCGGACGTCGAGCTGGAGTAGGCGTCG